>CM050521.1:47593559-48843559 GCA_027563665.1 Antrozous pallidus
CTTGCTGCTCTTGTGCATTAGCACCAAGCACTTTACAGCAGGGAACATTTTTGATATAACCAGCATAATTTCTTAAATGTAATTTAGTACATGATAGTGGCAGATAGTGAGGAATGTGACTTATTTTTTGGCTACTTACATCTTAACTTACTTGGTAAATATATCATACATTGGTCATTTTTAGATTTGAGTTTATAACTTTTTTTTTAAAAATGTATTTTTTTAATGATTTTTTACAGAGCGGAAGGGAGAGGGATAGAAAGTCAGAAACATCGATGAGAGAGAGACATCGATCAGCTGCCTCTTGCACGCCCCCCACTGGGGATGTGCCCGCAGCCAAGGTACATGCCCCTGCCGGAATCGAACCCGGGACCCCGCAGTCCGCAGTCCGACGCTCTATCCACTGAGCCAAACTGGTCTCGGCTGAGTTTATAACTTTTTTAAAGTCAATTAAAAGACACTGAGATTCTCTCCCACCATATAAAAATAATTTGCATGAGTTGACTGAACATATTTTATGTAATGTAAACTTGGTCATCTGCCCGTAGCTTCCAAATCGCTGGCTAGAAGCATCATTGCTTCTTTCCTTCTTCTCTTTGACATTAATATCTCAAATTCTGCTACTGAAAAATTTTGCTTGAAGTTAATAGACTTTTGGGCTGCGAGTTCAAGAAAATTACCACTGTAGATTAGGAGGGGGCAAGAAATATATTTATAGACCCCCTTTCTCCTGGGGCCTCCAACTAATGAATGCGCAATTACAAAGAAATAAGCCCATAATTCAGAAACATTAAGAACTGAATAGGTTTTGAGATGATATGAACATTACAGATTATTTTTAATTTAGAAATGGAGAGCTGGTGGCCAGAGAACTTAAGTGACATGCTCAAAACAGCCGTGTGAATTAGAAGTGATATACTAGAAAGCTGGTGTGCTGATTCTAGTAAGGGAATTTTCTGTCAAAGCTTGTATGTTTTCCCTAAGTGAGGACATTGTTGTATGGCAGGTTTTACAGACATATAACAAGCACGTTTAGTAGATTAATTTGTAGGATTAAGCTGTTATTAACCATTAGATTCAAACTGAGTTCCATTAGAACAAGAACATACTTTGTTCACTGATGTCTCCATATTAGAATGGCACCTAGCACATTTCTGGAATGAACAAAAAGGAAGAAGCAACATAGGCAAATATTTGGAACATGACCAAACAGAAAGGAAGGATGTTAAAGTTTGAAAGCCTAGCCAAAAGAAAATCAGTAGAAACATAGTTTTGCCTATCTTTGTACACTCAGTTGTATTCATTGTCTCACACATACATCTGCCTGATTCTTTTGTGTGACTTCCCTGCTTCCCAAATGTCATAGCACAATAATATAATTTTAACAAGCATGTATGCCAAGCCCTAAGGAAAGATGGTAAATAAAATACAGTCCTTGCTTTTGAGGGAAATTAGCTAGTATTTAGAAAAACAGTAGTTTCTCTGAATTGGCACTTTTGTTTATCTCTATTAGAGCAATTATTTATATTTATACTAGTGACTCTGAAAACGTAAATGATAATATGTCCCTCTGCACATAAGTTGTCCTCAAATTAGTAAATGGGGTAAATACAAAGTTAATACCAAATAGACAATTAACAGCTAAATCTTGTTACATGTATGTTGGATTTACCATCTATAATCACTGTTTCTATTCATTTTTCCATTTATACTTAGAAATGGCTAACAGATATATTTTTAAATAAAATAATTTCTATGCTAGTATTAACCTGACTATTTAGCTGATGTGTAGGGGATGGAGGAAAGGGGGATATTTGTTGGATTAAAAAGAACATTCACTTTACATTTTTTAAATTTTTATGCTACTTGAGCTTTATGATAGAGTTGAAAAAAAAATCACTTGTCTCCAGAGGAATTATGAAAGGAGAAGGATGGTACTTTTCCACTTCAGAATATATATGAAATCATAGTCATGCCAGTAAATGGACATTACTGATTAATATATAAAAGAAGCTTGTTTTCAAGTGACCAAAACACAGATGTTGACTTGTCCCCAATTAGTCAAATTTTTAAAACTAAGTTATTTTAAACTAACTTGACCACATTAACCCAAAATATATGATTCTGTTGCTAAATTCAATGTGAAATTCTCAGTCCTCTCTTACTTAGTACATGACACAGTTAATCACATCTTCCATCTTGAAATATTTCCCTCCATAAAGCCACCAGTTATCCCTCTCCTTGTTTCTCCTCCTTCCTCACAAGTCATGCTTTCTTAGTCTTTTGCTGGTCACCCTTCCTGACCTCTAAAACTGGAGGGTTTCAGTCCTCAGTCCTCAGAATATTTCTCTTTAATTATATTCACTCCTTACATGTTCTCATTCAGTCTCTAGCCTTACATACCACCCACATGCCAGCCATTTCCACTTGGATACCTAAAGGTATCTCAAGCTTTACATGTCCTAAACTGGACTCTTCATTCCAACTTGAAGCACCTCATGGCCGTTTGTATCCATCATGTTCATCATATCAGTAAATGGTTACTCTTTGTTTAGCTCAAAAACTGGTTTTAGATTCCTCTCTTTCTCTTACACCCCACATCCAGTCCTCCGCTAGTCTTACAAATATTCTTTTGAAATATATTCAGAATTCATTTCCTGCTGCCTCTGCTTCTATCATCCTTCTTAAATCTCTCCCTTCATCTCTTACTTGGACTGCTGTGAAAGCTCACTTACTTGTCTGCCTATTTCCAGATGCGCCTGCTAAGAGATTATTCTCTGCACAGCAGCCACAGTAAGACTTTCACAATGTTATATCACATCATTCCTATATTTAAAAACTCCACAAGCTTCCCATTTTATTCAAAAATAAAAATCTAAAGTCCTTCCTGTGGCCCCTGGCGACATAAGACTCTACATTACAGCCCCAACAATCTCTCTGACCCATTTACCATTCCGTCTCTTCTCTGCTCAGTCTCAGCCACAGGCGCTCCTCGCTGTTACTCAACTACATCAAGCACAGTCCTGCCCTGGGCCCTTCCCTTTGCCTACAGTACTATTCCCTGGATTCCCACACAGCTTGCTCCCTTACTTTCTTTAAATCTCTGCACAAATGTCTTCCCTAACTACTCTTTTTACAAGAGAACTATATTCCATGCCCATCATTCTCCTTTCTTTTATGCAGTTTCTCAGTTCCCTTCATTCTCAGCTCGAAGAGGTATTTCTTTGTTCATTATCTAATTTCCTACTAGGAGATAAACTTCTGGGGGGAGGACTTTGTGTTGACTGCTGCCACACTTCCGGCACCTACTGCAGTGCCCAGCACAGCAGATCCTCAAGAAACACTTATTAAGTTAAGGAGGATGGAGGAATAAATCCTATTTGTCCAGGCAGAAGCCAACAAAGCTTTTTGACATAATGTGAAACTCACTGATATTACAGTCAGAAGAAACATATTTTAGTTCTGTTTTTGCTACTTTTGAATAATGAGGCAACAGCTCTACACCCATTTCCAGTATTCTATCTCTCTCACCTTAAGGTCACCATGCATTAATTTCCCCTTTTGGTATATTGTCATATGAAATCAGTGGCATTTTCCATATTTAGGATGGGTTACCTTGTCATTAATATTTATTCATATTTCTAATATCTGTGGAACCATACATTTCCTTTCCATATGCCAAGACATATTAATTGAATTTGGACCAATTATTTAACTCTGAGTATAAGTTTTTTTCTTTAAAAAAATACTTTTATTGATTTCAAAGAGAAAGGGAGAGATTGAGAGAGAGAGAGAGAGAGAGAGAGAGAGAGAGAGAGAGAGAGAGAGACATCAATGATGACAGGAATCATTGATTGGTTGACTTCTGCATGCCCCCTATTGGGGATATAGCCGGCAACCAGGGCATGTGTCCTTTACTGAAATTGAACCTGGGACCCTTCAGTCCACAGACTGATGTTCTATCAACTGAACCAAACCAGCTAGGGCAGTCTAAGTATCTTTATCCATGGAAGTTGGGTTGAGAAGTGAAATGTGAGGAGACCCTTTGAATTTTAAAATGTATACTAATGACTTCAGTGTACCTCAAAAACCTAAAATAAATCACATTACAATGTCATTATAAAAAGATTGCATCTCATGCTTTGACATAATCAGTGGTCGTATAAGACATATTCAGGGTAGAGTATTTACTACATTTGTGACCCCAACCATTCTCAATTCCTAGGCACTCAGCAATACCACATTTTCTAGACTTTTATGATTTGTAAGACCTGTAATTGAGTCCTGGCTAATGAAATGTGGGAGGAAGTGATGTTGAAGTCAGATTACATAATTCTGATTATGGGCTATTCATTTTGGCTTTCACCTAATCTCTCTGTTTAGCACTCAATTCACAGAACCAGTGTTTCTCTCTCTCTTAAAAATATTCCTGTATAAGATCTTGCTAAATATTTTTTGAGCTGAAATCTCTTTTGACGATTTCTTAAGGCTTTTCTTGTATGGTAATGCTAGTTTTAAAATTCAAAGTCCTTATTTTAAAGTATTGCTTATAACTTTAACCACCTGGCTGCTTACATATTTATCCAAACAACTACTTTCAAAAAATAAATACTACAATATTTGGGGTAAAGTGGTATGACATGTGAAACTTAGCTTAAATGGTCCAGAAACACACACACACACACACACACACACACACACACACACACACACACACATACATGCGTACACACACATATGCATACACACTATTAAGCAAATGGAACAAAAGGCTAATAGCAATGCGGGTAAATGGAATATGGTGGTCTGTGTACTATGTTCATAATTCTTATGCAAATTTAAAACTATCGTATTGGTTGATTTTAGAGAGGAAATGAGAGAGAGAGAGAGAGAGAGAGAAAGAGAGAGAGAGAGAGAGAGAGTTGATTTGTTGTCCCATGTATTTATGCATTCATTAATTGATCCTCATATGTACCCTGACCTGTATCAAACCCACAACCTTGCATATCAAGATGATGCTTTAACTGAGCTACCTGGGCAGGCTGAAACTATTTTAAAACAAATCTGCTTTAAGAAAAAATATCAGCATTATAAAAAAAATAAATGCTTCTCATATATTTCCTTTTAATATCTTCCCCGTAATTTAAAACTTGTGATATAATGTTTTTGTCTGATAATATGCTCTTTTGAAAATTTAAAGCAGAATTTTCTACATAGACACAATTCTCTGTGCCTATACTTTTTATGCTTTGCCCTCAAGCACAGCTCTGATGTACTTTATGGTGCCTTTCAAATACTTTGGATTTTCTTTGAGTGTAAAAGAAAGAGGTCTGCATTACTGATACCAGTTTATTATATTGTCAGTATAAGAAAGAAATATTCTGATCTAGTGAAAACCTTTAAGATCAGGTTTTCTAGTAACGTAAAGAAAATTTAAAATACTGATCAACAGTAATTTATCAAATGTTCTCAAATAAACAGGGGGCTTTGTTGCATTTTTATATAAGTAAGAGCACAATACTCGACAAGGACTGATTATAGTAATTGCTCTGAAGTTGCTTTGTTCCAGGCGCCAAACAGCCTCCTTGGCCTGGCCAGTGTGGCTCAGTTGGGTGGAGCGTCCTCTCACACACCAGGAGGCGGCAGGTTTGATTCTGGTCAGGGCATGTACCCAGGTTTTAGGTTTGACCCCTGGTCAGGGCACATGCAGGAGGCAACTGATCTCTCTCTCTCTGTCTCTCTCTCTGTCTCTGTCTTCTCTCTCTCTCTCTCTCTCTCTCTCTCTCTCTCTCTCTCTCCTATCTAAAATCTATTAAACAAATATACTAAACTCCATCTTGTTTAAAAAGCAAACAAACAAAAAACCCAGCCTCCTTGGACGGAAAAGTTAATGATTTCTTATTCCATACTAGGTTGAACACTGGCCCACCAACTATTTACATATAAATTTGTATATTTCTTGAACCATTAAAATAGAAAATAGCCAACCTAATCAGGAAATAGTAGCAATAAGAAATAAGAATATTAGAAATACTCTAAGTCAAAGTGGAAAGTAAAAGAAAAAATAGAAAGCACTTGATTTAATTATATTTAAATACATTTAAAATCATGACTAAAACAGAAAATTATGTAAGATAATATAAATTATAAAATTAAACGGAGGCAAGACAGAAACTCTAAGAAGATTACTTATTATGGGAAAAATTAAGAAAAGTTGTCCAAATCTCCCCCCCACCAACCAAACCCCAAATAACAATCACTTTGCCTTCTTTCTTCCTACTTGAATTCCTTTGATTTGTCTTATATAATACATTTAACTGTTATTTCGTGAACACTATGGATTAATATTGGAGAATATAGAAATTACCATCTCATTTTACACAGTTAAGTATAATACTAGTTTTTTATTTAACATGGACATTTAGCAGGCTTAGTAAATATCCCACAATTCCTAATTCATTATGAATCTTTGTCAAATATGTATAATGAATTTTATCAAAAACCAGAAAAAAGGTAGCTATGGACATGATTATTATTTTCTACTTTGACTTATCACTTTGATGAATTGCATTAAAAGATTTATAATTGAATTGTCCTTTTATTCCTAAAATAAACCATATTATGCTTACAAAGTTCTCCTTATTCTAATTTTATTTATAATTTTATATCAACAATAATATTTGACATTGGTCTCAAGTTTTTCTTTTTCAGGTTCTGTTTTATTTTTTACTATCAAACTTTACTATTAAAGTTATAGTAGATGTTATAAAAGCAATCAATAGTTTTTCTTCTCTCTCTGCTTTAACATCATTTAAGTAGCATTGCAGTTATCATTCCTTGAAGGTATAGTATAATACACTTTTGAAATTATCTAACTCTGGAGGGTTGGGTTGAGTTTGAGGTTTGGTTGTACAAGAGCAACAAGAGAGCAAATTCCTTTGTTTAGGCCATTCTGTATTCCTAATAAATACACAAATGGGTGAAATGTTGACTAGGCATATCACTAAAGAAAATATATGCTAATAAACACATGAAAAGGTTACAGAAATCTAAATTAAAACTATAAAGAGCATCAATATATACCCATTAGAATGTCTACAATCAGAAACACTGTGGATACCAAATGTGGGAAACAATGGGCAGAAATTGGAAATCTCATACTTTGCTCATGGATATGTAAAAAGATATAGTCATTTTGAAAAACATTCTGGCAATTTTATAACAATTTAAAAACATACTTATCATATAACCCAGCAGTACCATTTCTAGGTATCTACCCAGAAAAATTTAAAATATATGTGCACACAAACACTCCTATCCAAATGTTCATAGCAACATTATTCATAAATGCCCCAAACTAAAAACAACCATCTATGGGTGAATAGATTAAAACAATTGGCATATCCATACAATAGAATACTACTCCAGCAATAAAAAGAAATAAATTAATCCTAAATGCATCAACATGGGTAAATTTTAACAGCACTATGCTAAGTAAAAAACTACATACAGCAATCCCACTTCTGGAAGTATACCCTAAGAAAACTGAAACACCAATTAGAAAGAATATATGCATCCCTATGTTCATAGCAGCATTATTTACAACAGCTAAGATCTGGAAACAACACAAGTGCTCATTAGCAGATGAGTGGATTAAGAAGTTGTAGTACATTTACACAATGGAATATGATGCAGCTATAAAAACGAAGGATCTCTTACCTTTTGTGACAGCATGGATGGACTTGGAGAGTATTGTGCTATGTGATATAAGCCAGGTAAAGAAAGACAAATATCACATGATCTAACTTATATGTGGAATCCAATCAACAAAATAAACTGATGAAAAAATAGGTCCAGAGGCATGGATGCATAGAACAGAATGACAGATCTCAGAGGGGAGGTGCATGGAGGAGATGGGAAGAGATTAACCAAATGATGTATATGCATATATTATGCATAGCTCATGGACACAGAAAATAGGTTGGGGAAGGTCTGGGGAGGGGATTAAGGAGAAAAAAATGGGGACTTCTATAATACTGTCAACAATAAAAATAAAGACTACATACTGTATGATTCCATTTATATAAAAAAATTAGAAAGAAAAAACTGTTCAGAGGGGCAGTTCTGAGGGAAAACTAAGATGGCGGCATAGGTGAGTACCTATCTAGCTGTCCAGTCAACAATTCTGAAACTACAACTTAACAACAGAACAAACAATGTACAGAATCACTGGAGAGCTGGCTGAGTAAAAATTCCACACATAGAAGTAGAGGTGGGACGCAGCGGTGACTCGGGAGCAGTGTTGCGCAGCTTTGAGGTTCAGAGCATGAGTGAGCGGTGAGCGATGGGCGGCAGACAGCAAGCCCGGCTGGTTTTCTCCAGCGCGGAGGGCGGAGGCCTCCCACAGCACCGATCCCCCAGTTCCAGGCGAGCTCCCAGGTCAGGGAAAGGAGGATCCCGGGCGCGGCTGAGGTCTGTGTGTCTAGGGAGAGTGCACGAGTAAACTGGAGTCTGCGACCAGGCAGAGAACGCGCGACTCGGCTCACTTGCTCGGAGACCACCATACTGCTTTGTTTTACAACCCTGAGTGAGACTTTGGCTATGCAGATGCATTTGGGGAGAGGCAGAATTGTCTGGCAACGGGAGATAAGCGGTGGATTTACATTGCCACCCAACATTGAGACCTGTGAGCCGCACAGATAAGCTGACGCCGCGAGCCCCATAGGCCTGAAGCAGTGTGCCACGAAGGGAGGACCTAAGCCTGACGCCGTGCGCCCATTAGACGCTGAAGCTGTGTGCCAAGTAGGGTGGACCTAAGGCTGACGCCAGGCACTGCATAAGGAAGCTGAGCCACTGTTCCTTAGAGGAACACACCGCTAAGGGACCAACTCAGGAAAGCAACCATAATGCAGAGAAAAGGAAAGAACTCAGCTGTGAAAAAAATGGAGGAAAAAAGACGACTAGACATAGAGTTCAAAACCACAGTAATTAGGTTTATGAAGAGGCTACTAGAAAAGGCCGAGAAACTTAATGAGAACTATGCCGAAATAAGTAACACCTACAAAGAAATGAACAACACCTACAGGGATATGAAAAAAGACCAACTAGAAATTAAGCATACACTGACTGAAACAAAAAATATTATACAAAGACCTAAAAGCAGTCCAGACGACCGCAAAAACCAAGTCAAAGATTTGAAATATAAAAAAGCAAAATTCACTCAGCTGGAAAAGCAAGAAGCCAAAAGAGTCCAAAAAATTGAAGATAGTATAAGGGGCCTCTGGGACAACCTCAAGCATACCAACATCAGAATTATTGGGGTGCTGGAAAAAGAGAGAGAGCAAGATAATGAAAACCTACTAGAAGAAATTGTGACTGAAAACTTCCCCCACCTGGCGAAAGAAATTGACTTGAAAACCCAAGAAGTGCACAGAACCCCAAAATATAGGAATCTAAAGAGGACCACACCAAGACATATCATAATTAAAATGCCAAGAGCAAAAGACAAAGAGAGAATACTAAAAGCAGCAAGAGAAAAACAGTTGGTTACCTACAGGGGAGCACCCATACGATTGTCAGCGGATTTCTCAACAGAAACGATGCAGGCCAGACGGGAGTGGCAAGAAATTTTCAAAGTGATGAATAGCAAGAATCTACAACCAAGATCACTCTATCCAGCAAAGCTGTCATTTAGAATTGAAGGTCAGATAAAGTGCTTCGCAGATAAGAAAAAGCTAAAGGAGTTCATCACTGCCAAACCAACACTATATGAAATGCTTAAAGGTATTGTTTAAGAAGAGGAAGAAGAAAAAGGTAAAAATGTACATTATGAACAACAAGTACACATCTATCAACAAATGAATCTAAAAATCAAGTGAATTAACAACCTTATGATCAGGATAAAATGAGGAATAGAACAAAATCATGGACATAAAGAGGGAATGGACTGATAATGCTTGGTGAGAAAAAGGGTACGGGAAGTACAGCAAGAGACTGGACAAAAATCATACAACTATGGGAGAGGACGGGGGGGAGGTAAGGGCGTAGAGTGGGATGGTTACTGGGTGGAGGGGAGCTATTGGGGGAAAATGTAATTAATAAACTGAACAATAAAAGTCAAAACAAAACAAAACAAAACAAAAAATAAAGGGCAAAAAAATGCTAGTTTATATATCACACAAAAAAAGAAAAAACTGTTCAGAAAGCATCCTATCTAATAAAAGAATAATATGCAAATGGACTATACTTCTGCTACACCCACAAGCCACTCCTACCAGCCATGCCCACCAGCCAATCAGGAGTGAATATGCAAATAAACCCAACCAAGATGGCTGCCAGCCACAGAGATCAGGAGGGAGGCTTGGGTTTCCTCAGCAATGGAGGAAGCCAAGCTATCTGCCTGTCCTTGCTGGCTCAGGCCTCCACTCAGTGCTACAAAGTTTCAGTTATAAGAGATAATGACCGCAGCCACAGAGCTGGAGAGAGCAGGAGGCTTGAGTTGCACCCAGAGATGGAGGAAGCCAAGCTTTCCACCTGCCCTTGCTGACCCTGGCCTCTGCTTAAGGCTATAAAGTTTCAATTATAGGAAGTAAATAAATCAACAGAAATGGCTGCCCCCACAGAGGGAGCAGAAGGCTTGGCTCCACTCCAGGCTACAACGTTTCAACTGTAGAAGATAAATAAATTCCAGATACCAGGGGCTCTGTTTGGGTCACCAGGGGGTGTGGCCAGCCTGAAAACCACCACAGGCCCCTCGCCCAGGCTGCCCCTTGTCCCAAAGGAACCCCCACCCTGATCTGGAACACCCTTCAGGTCAAACCAGCTGGCCCCTATCCATGCAGAAGGCCTCTAGTCTATCTAATAAAAGAGTAATATGCAAACTGTCCATCACTCCAACACACAAGATGGCTTCCCCATGTGGTCAAAGATCCTGTCTCCATGTGGACACAAAATGACCACCACAATTTGTCCAGCAGGGGAGGGCAGTTGGGAGGGACCAGGCCTGCAAGGGAGGACAGTTGTGGGTGATCAGGCCTGCAGGGGAGGGCAGTTAGGGGTGACCAGGCATGCAGGCAGGTGAGCGATTAGGCGCCAGCAGTCCAGGATTGTGAGAGGGATGTCCAACTGCCAGTTTAGGTGGGATTGGGCCTAAACTGGCAGTTGGACATTTTCCAAGGGGTCCTAGATTGGAGAGGGTAAAGCAGGGTGGACTGAGGGGATTCCCCGCCTATGCACGAATTTTATGCACCAGGCCTCTAAAGTATAATATATATATATATATATATATATATATATATATATATATATATATAAACACTTTCAAAATTCAGTTTTTCTATTATCTATGACTTTAATAAAGTCATTATATATAAAATGTTTCCAAACTTTTTTCTATGAATCATACAGTGCATACTGCATATTGACTTTCAGTTATGCTTTTTAATATCAAGAACCTGTTACAAAGATTCGATTTTCAATTGCATGTTATAAAATTAAGAATATTAAATTAAGAATATTTGTTTTACTCTTAATGAGTGATGAGAGAAATGAAAACACGCTGTCGATATTTAACTAATTATGAAGAGCTATTTTGTGATAATGTCTTAAGAAGGTAAAGTTGAATATGTAGGATTGTTCTGCTAGCATATTATTTTCCTTTTTAAATATAGCAGCGCAATACTTTGCATGGTGTTGCTCACAAATGCTCAGTCCTTGGTGTCTCTTTTCACACAAGGGAACAACAATGTAAAAGCTTCCTTGAAGGGGAGACACCTGCAGAGAAGGCCAAATAAATCATAAAAGGTGCTTCTTTCCGCTTGGCTGACTTTATTTGCATTTCAAACTGCCAGGGCTTTTGTGCAGTTTTAGGTGCTTTGACTAGGCAATCGCATATGTTTGCCACACCCGTGTTCTTCACGCATCAGTTCCTCACTGCTCCTTCTGACCCAGCCATCCCAGCTTCGGTGCTAATTTAGAATCAAAGGACATTTAATGAGCACCTATTGTGGAGCATTCAATACTGAAAACACTACTGTAGGTTAGGTAGAATCATCCCCAACATAACAGATGAGAAATCTGGTTAAGTGGAAAACCAGGTCTTAGCCTGAGCGCTTTTAATCATACTGTTTTTCAAGTATCCTCTCTATTGCCTCTCCTTCTTTCTCTCCCTTGTTTCATGGACAATCAAGAGCACTTTAGTAGAGATATGCTTAGCCCATGCCTTTCCCACAAAGCAGAAGAGAAAAACATCCAGAGTTCAGGGTTCCTCACTGCTCCCATTTCCATACATTGACACCTGGCATAGGCAGCCCAGCACTGCAGCCCTAACCCCGCTCCATAATTTCCTTCTCAGGTGTTGGAAGGCACTGTGTGTAATCACTGAGGAGCAGCCCCTATCACATTGGAGGAAGTGTCCTGAGCAATGCTGTTCACAACTCGGAAAGATTTCTCTACAGAGACACAGCTCCTGGTGTCCTTATGGGCATTATCAAGACTATACAAGGGCTTGGAAGGGATTGAACCAGCTTCCACATGCAAACCTGGAATCCTAAGTGCAAATCAGAGCATTGATACTGCTGGAAAAATCAGGTTGTTGTTGGTTTTTAAATTAAATCAATGGCAAACCAGTTTGAGGTCTCTACAACTGATACATTAACAAATTTGTGGACTATAACCCACTTATACTTGGGGATTCAATGTTTACCCTCCAAGTTCACAGCACTATAAATTTGTAAGACTGAAAGCACTATTTTTGTTCTGTTTAATATAAAATAGGGAAAGATACACTCTCAAAATTAAAAAAAAACACAGCTTCCTGAACTCATGTTTTTCTTTTACTCTTTTTTACCTTTACTTTTAAAAGTATGATTTCACTCGACTCCAGAGACACGTCCACTTTTGCAGTATTACTGTGAAGGTCTGACTATTCTACTGCATATTTAATTGCCAAGCTGGTTTTATCTTACCTCCTCGATGGATAATCAAAGAAGTCTCGCTTCCAATGGGACAGTCCTTAAGTATATCCACTACTTCTGTATGGCTCAGGTTCTGTACGTTCACCTGGTTGATCTCAACAATGAGGTCGCCTTCACACAGGCCAGGGCATCCCTGAATGTCAAGTATCTGTTTCACCCGCTGTCCTGTAGGACTGTCGGCAATAGTGAAGCCAAAGCCCTGGGCACCTTTCACAATGGTTAAGGTCATGAGTTCAGCTTGGGTGGCCCCAGATGAAGCCATGGACACATTGTCGTCATGGACAGGCGGTGGATATGTGCCATCTAGCTGACCATCTGCTGGCATTGAGTGCAAAGAATGAGGCGGCCGATCTGTTATATCTGGAACTGACTGTGAGGTCCGAGAAATGTATTCCAAATATGTTTCATAGTTATGTCTTCCGTTGACCATCACTGGAGGTGGCCTCTCCATTATTGCAAGGGGTGGCACCAGGTTGTTAGCAGGATCTTCAGGATCAAAGGGCAAAGGGTAGCCACGACACAACACCAGGCTGACACTCTGACCAATAGGAACTGACTGGAAAAGTTTGACTACATCTGCATGAGTGTGTCCAAGGACACAAACTTCATTAATATAGACAATGACGTCACCTGCAAGGAAAAAAGAAAGAGATGGACAGTGTGAGGTAAATCCAATTGATGGCAGCATAGAGAAATGGAATTATTTATGAGACTAGTGGAAGTAGTGCTATATCTCAGTAAGCAGTGAGGAAATCCACTAGAATAGCATTTAAATTTACTGTAGGTAACTAAAGATTACAACAAGTCTGCCAACACATGTACTGATCCAATGCCGAAAAAAAAAAGCTGTATGGTTGTTTTTGAAGTTCAGAAACAACTTCATATTCAGAAAGAAACTGTCAAAAAGGAAAGTTGGAAAGAATTTGTACCTTGAAGAAGCAGTCAGTCTATGCTTCTTTTTCATCTTCACTGTATTTCAGTCAATAAAAATTTCAAACTATTGAGAAGTGGTGGGCTTAAGTTTTGGATGAAAACTTTGAAGCCCCAGTATATGGTTTTATTTTTGGTATCACTTGTCTGAGTCAGCTGCCTTTTTTCTTTTTTATAGAAGAGGAAAGTACTTTGCCCATTCATATTTTTTATCTAGATCAAGGTGTAATTGGAAAGGTTCCAGGCATATATGAGTATAGGTCAGTGGTCGGCAAACTGTGGCTCATGAGCCACATGCGGCTCTTTGGCTCCTTGAGTGTGGCTCTTCCACAAAATACCACATGTGGGGGCACATGTACAGTGGGATTAAAACTTTGTGGCTCATGCACAGCAGTCAATTTTCAGCTCTCAAAAGAAATTTCAATCGTTGTACTATTGTTATTTGGCTTTGTTGACTGAGTTTGCTGACCACTGGTATAGGTTAAAAGCACAGTTATTGTTATCAGGGCTCCAGGTCCATATCTGGTTCTACTACTTAGCAGATATGTAACATTGGGCAACTGACTTACCTGCTTCAGCCACAGTTCCTGATTTGTAAAGTTGTTGCAAGGAGGAAATGAGATAATACAAAAAAAGTGCCTGATACAGTGCCTGATGCATTGTGAGTGGAACATTATTAATGCTATTATTGCTTTAAAAAAAAAAAGGATGAAGGAGATTTGAGACTCTGGCTTTCAAACAGAGAGCTGACCTAAACTCATCCTCTCCTCTTACAATGTTGATATTTCCGTAGATTTTTTAAAAAAAAGGCATTTGTCCTCTTTCCCAATGAATTAACACAGAATTACAGTAGTTCGCTGGTTACAAGTTAACTTATGATGTAAAAAATGTCCCAAATGCAAATTACTCATTATAAAATATATTAAAAAATAGTACTTTTCCTTAAAATGCAGAGATGTATGTTTGAAATAATTATTTTTTAATTCAATTATATGTGAAGAATGTTTTTATTTTTTGAGAACTGTTTTATCATGGATTAATATTTTTATCCTTAAAAACCATAATGTTTGAGAATTGAACTTGCAAGTTGAGATTGTGCCTGACTATGCTGAGGAGTATGTGACAAATTAAAAAAACATGTTTTCACAGATTATCACATAACTAACTCAACAGACATCAACTTATCAAGATCATCCTTAAATGGGTAGTATAAATGGCAAGGGATTTCATTCTAAGATATCCTTTCCATTCAAAATTGCAAATACCAAAAGTGAAAAAGAGTTGAACTTTCAGAATTCAGTACTTCTCTGGCTTTCCTTAACTGTCTGATATAAAATGATTTCTTTATTAAATATACTTAAAAATAAATAATTCTTCGAATATAACACTCCTGAGTAAAATGTCCTCAACAATATAGAATGGTTAACACTCATTCTTTTTGAATGCTACAGATAAGGAGACATAAAAGTCTAATAAAGATGTTCAGGGATTCAGGTTAGGTGTGATTCTAGAAAAAGTCACAGACTATGCAACTTCACTATTCAATTATGTCCATTAGGAAGGGTGCTGGTGCAATGGCTGGACCACTGGATCAGGCAGGAATCGGGACTGAACCGGTATGGATGACCTCCATCAGTTCCTCACTAGACTGGGGCAGCTGGGCGTCATTTTCAACAGGTTCTGGTTACCCCAGTGAAGTAACTGATTCAGAAAAATTTTCTCCTTCTGCCTTTTCTATTTTTAAAATTATCATATTTTACACATTAAGAGGCTGAAAATCAGGAGAGTCTCACCAAGATATTCTCACCATAGTCATAGTCAAGGATGAGTATCGGTTTCTGAGTGGGCAAGTCAAAGGCAGGAAAGTAACAAATGACACTTTCCTCTAAGTTCCCCCTCACTTGAATCACTGTGGATATATTTTCTAATGAACTCCCAATCCCCAAGCAAGCTTTATCCTTCCCTCTGCTATGACAGAGATTCATGGGGGTTGGGGAGTGGGGGTGGGATTAAGGTAACATTCAAAGTTCTCAAGGTTCCCTGCCAGGTCTAAAGAGTAGTTATTTGAATTATAGTGATTAATGTTACCTATTTTTGAGTATTAATGTGATCTTGCTATTTAGAAACAGAATGAGAGAACTACTTGTGGTTCTAATAAGACTGCCTTTTATAATTTATAGATATTTTCCACTTGCTGCAATTTTTCAAGTCATCAAGCAAGCGAGTGATAAAGAGCCTTACAACAATCTCTTTGTGGAGCTACACAGATTTCTGAAGGTAAAAGATGAGTGCTCCATTATCAGAGTTAAAACTATCTAACAAATTGCATTCAACTGCTCATTTTAAAAAATATAGATGCCTAGACATGCGTCATGCCAAAATTGTTGTAGGTGGGGATGTAAGCAAACATTTGCTTTTTCAGATAGAACTGATTGGGGAGGATATTTATAGACTGTGCTGGATGAGTGTCATTTACATGTTGTGACATAAAAATATGAGCCACCTGGTATATGTCATCCGATGGTGCCATGCCAAGTCCTGGGACAGTCTGGGCTTAAGAGCACAAAAGGGATGCCATTAGAAAAATTGGCACTAGCTTCACCTCTACTGTCCTACTTAAGAGGGAGAACTGGAAAAGAATCATTTGGTCTATCAATTTATTTTTTCATAAGTGGGAATTAAAATATCTCCCCTCTTTTCTCTTTCACGGGGCCATTGTGGAATGAGATCATGCTTGTGAAAACTTTTAATTTTACCAAGGGAAGGTTCTCCATTAAAATAAGATGAGACAGCCCTGGCTGATTTGGCTTGGTGGACAGAGTGTTGGTCTGTAGACTGAAGGGTCTTGTGTTTGATCCTGGTCAGGGCACATACCCAGGTTGTGAGCTGCATCCCCAGTATGGGCTGTGCTGGAGGCAGTCGATTAATGATTCTCTCTCATCATTGATGTTTCTCTCTCTCCCTCTTCCTTCCTCTCTGGAATCCATAAAAATATATTAAAAAAAATAAGATGAGGCAAGCACACATTTTCATTGCCGCATTGCTTGGAAGGTGACATTGTTTCCTATATAGTCATTCACTTTAAGCCATATTGAGGCCAGGTGGTTTTAGGGCTACTGACATCAAGCCTATTGGTTAAATTTGGTGTGACTGATGAGCTGGGCATCCCCATCGGGCTGGTCTCACAATGACCCAATTCCCATTTATGGGAAGGAGCAAGGAAATGAGAGTGAAGCTGATGAAGCAGAAGATTTAAAATGGCCTGATCTGACTCTATGGGTATATTTTCTAAGATAATTGGTTTCTTTCTTAGTTATGGAAATAAAAGTATAATATTGGATACCTCTTGGGTACTTCATCATTTTGGATAAAACTCTCTTAAAGGATTGCTTAAAATGGGTTTATTTTTATGACTCTTTTCTCTGCTTCCACTGATTTGAGTCACCGTGGTCTGCAGAATCTTCACTTCAGCTTCTCCCTTTCACTACTTGCGGTCTACCTTCCTCAACCACCACCTTGGACCAGAGAAGACTGACTGACTTCACACTTCATTCTCATCCTATTGTCCCCTCCAGTAAGTTCAGACTATTCAACGTTTTAGACCTACCGTGTAACACTCTTTGCCAAAAGTCTTTCCAACTATTTTGTCTTTACCACCCAATAAGTTACCATTCTTTTAAATATCAAAATTTTACTGCTCACAATTTACAGCTAGCTCCTTGCCTTTTTGTTGAATCCTGCTGTTCCTCCACCCTCAAGTGCACTTCTTTACTGTGTGTAACTTCGTCCCAACCAGACATCCTTACCTCTTCAAAGATACCTCCGGTCATTCCTATTCAGACTGCTCCTATATGCTGCTTGTGACTACAGATTTCTCTTAGACCTTATTCCTTTGTGGAAGTTTTCTACCTGTTCTAAGTTTTCTCTGCAGAACATACAGAGTATCGTTACTATGTTGAGAACTCTTTATTTAGGTATTTAGGATATATTCTTACTGAATAAGGGATAGAGAGATTTAGTCAGAGGAAGACTAGAATAGATGTCGTAGCTAAATTTACTGCCTTCAATGTTTCTAACTTCTGTTATGGCCAAGTCACATAGATTTAAAGAAAATATATTTTTAATGATTTTAGAGAGGATGGGAGACGGAGAGAGATGGAAATCGCAATGATGAGAGAGAACCATTGGTCACCTGCTCCTGTAGGCCCCACTGAGGATCAAAATCAGGTATGTGCCCTGACGGGGACTGGAACTCCTGGTTCCCAGGTCAACGTTCAACCACTGAGCCACACTGGCCGAGCAAGTCATATACATTTTTTGCTAAAAGAAACAAAATTCTCACCGACTTTTTCCATCCTACCAATTACATGCACTTTACATTGAAAAATTACTAATTTTAATTTCCTCTCCAGCTAATAAGATTTTTTAAAAAATATTTTAATCTTTATCATTCAGTTTATTAATTACATTGTTCCCCCTTTTTTCTCCCTATAATTCCCCACCACCCGGTACCCATCCCACCCTCTGTCCTCACCCCCCACCCCCACTGTCCTCTTCCATAGGTGCATGATTTTTGTCAAGTCTCTTGCTGCACCTCCCACAACCCCTTTTCTCCCCAAGAATTTTCAGTCCATTCCGTCTCTATGCCCATGATTCTGTTATATTCACCAGTTTATCCTGTTCATCAGCCTATCAATTCACTTGATTTTTATGTTCATTTGTTGATAGATGTGTATTTGTTGTTCATAATTTTTATTTTTACCTTTTTCTTCTTCCTCTTCTTAAAGAATACCTTTCAGCATTTCATATAATAAAGGTTTGGTGGTGATGAATTCCTTTAGCTTTTTCTTGTCTGCGAAGCACTTTATCTGACCTTCAATTCTGCATGATAGCTTTGCTGGATAGAGTAATCTTGGTTTTAGATTCTTACTATTCATCACTTTGAATATTTCTTGCCACTCCCGTCTGGCCTGCATCGTTTCTGTTGAGAAATCCTCTGATAATCGTATGGGTACTCCCTTATAGGTAACTGTTTTTCTCTTGCTGCTTTTAATATTCTCTCTTTGTCTTTTGCTCTTGGCATTTTAATTATGATGTGTCCTGGTGTGGTCCTCTTAGGACTCCTATATATTGGGGTTCAGTGCACTTCTTGGACTCTTAAGTCAATTTCTTTCTCCGGGTGGGGGAAGTTTTCGGTCACTATTTCTTCAAGTAGGTTTTCATTGTCTTGCTCTCTCTTTTTCTGGTACCCCTATAATTTGGATGTTGGTATGCTTGAGGTTGTCTCAGAGGCCCCTTATCGCTATCTTTAATTTTTTTAGATTCTTTTTGTTTCTTGCTCTTCCAGCTGAGTGGATTTTACCTCTTTGTATTTAAAATCTTAACTTGGTTCTTGCGGTCCTCTATAGTACTTTTAGGTCTTTGTATATTATTTTTTATTTCAGTCAGTGTATGCTTAATTTCTAGTTGGTCCTTTTTCCTATCCTCGTAGGTCTTGTTCATTTCCTCGTAGGTCTTGTTCATTTCCTTGTAGGTCCCAGCCTTTTCTAGGAGCCTCTTGAAAAGCCTTATAACCATGGTTTTGAACTCTATGTCCAGTAGTTTTTTTCCCTCCATTTCTTTCACATCTGATTTCTTTCCATGTCTCTGCATGGTGGCTGCTTTCCTGAATTGGTCGATTAGCTTTGTGTGGTAGATGTCCTCTAAGGGACAGTGGCTCAGCCTCCCCAGTTACCTGAGGTGGATATGGGTTGCACAGTTTTGTTGAAGTTAAGCCTAGATTATATTGTTGTTAGCACTAGGAGCGTTTGACCTCCAGGCCAATTGCCTGTGAGGTTCAGCTGTGCTCAGGTTGGATGGGTGGAGTCTCCGGGCCGAGCAGGCAGCATCAGCTCTGCCCTATGCGGCACCTGGGACTCTGTGCTGGGTGGCAATGGCTGCCGGGATCTCTGGGAGAGAGCTGCTGCCGAGCTCCACCTGCTGCTGGACAATTCAGCCTCTCCCCAAATGAGTCTGCACACCCAACGTCTCATCCAGGGTTGTAAAACAATGCAGTCTGGTGGTTTCCTGAATGAGAGAGTAAGTCAGGAGTCCTCTCTGCGTGGTCACGCAGCTGTGTTGTTCCCAAGTTCATGAGCACTCTGCACAAGCTTGCCCTCTCCACAAGCTTGCAGACCCTTGCAGCGCCCGAGTTTCAGCGTGCCTCCCCACTGTCCAGTTTTTACCCTGTATGATTGTGGGTTCCCGGACTTCGCCCAGAGCTGGGGAATCAGTGCAGTGGGACATCTTTGTCTCCATTTGAGAAAACCGGCCAGGTTTGCAGCCGCCCGCCCTATCCACTTGCGGACGCACGGCTCCAAACCTCTCTCTGCACGTATCTTCAACGCTGTCCTCCGCCGCTCCTCTGAGTCACAGTGTCCTATCTTCACTTTTATTTGTGGAATTTTCACTCAGCCAGCTTTCCGGTGATTCTGGATGATGTTTGTTCTTTCATTAAGTTGTAGTTTTGAAATTGTTGTGTATGGCAGCAAGATAGGTGTTTACCTATGCTGCCATCTTGGTTTGTTTTCCAGCTAATGAGATTTGATGGACTTTTATTTTTTGAAGTTTGTATTAGTTTGTGTTTTTAAAATAATAATAATAATAATAATAATAATAATAATAAATTATTTTAGTTTAATAGGCAATTTTATTATAATATTGAATATTAACTTTTACTATATTCTACAACCCCTGAAAACATAATTATATTTGATGTTTACTTTTGGCAGTGTGTTATACATCACTTTAATTAAACTGAAAATAACTGCCCTTGATAAAGTTTATTTTCCAAAGTGAAGAATTGTGGTATGTCAGACAGAGAAACAGGGTTGAAGCTGGGTCTTCTTGGGTTGCTCTCTGAGAAAGTCATGCAACATCAGTTTCCTCACCTATAAGAAGGAGATAATATCTGTCCTGCCCACCTTATTGAAGAGATGTATATGAAAATGTTCTCTAAATGATATAGCACTAGGATAATGCTACACATATAAAGACATAATTTAAAATTTTAACAAATGACTGACAATGATTGGAAAGCAAATATATCCCAAAGATGAGAAAGAATAGTTGCAATTTCAAATATTTGAAAAGAAACTGCTCAGCATTATTAAAATATTTCATAGTTTAATTGCAGAAATTTGAGAGGACAGTAATATTCATCCTTGTAACAAAATACCCTGTTTCCCAATAAGACAGACTAGTGCCTCATGAAAATACCCTAGAATTCTTCATTACTATCTGGGATAGAAATACAATGTGGTTAGGGTAGAGGGGCCAGACAGACAAAAGCACACATGAACTGTGTTGCAACCACAGTGAGTTGGTGGGGAGAACATAGAACATCCAAATGTGAGGGTCTTTGGCTCTTCTCAACTATTTCGCACAGTGAGAAAGCTTCAGAGATAAGCACGGAGGGGATAAGTGGGCTCCTGTCTTATTTTCTCAGGTTTCCTGACAAATCTATTACAGGGTTCTGTCTCTTATTTCCAAAAGTTTTTCCTTATACCTAAATCTAATTTCTTTTGCTGAAAATCCAGACTAATTTCCTTGATTTCTGTTTTGAATAAAGGCAGAAGCATTTTTCTTTTGGAATAACTTAAAGCATTTTTTAAAAGTCCCAAAAGTTCTCTTTAAAATTCACATTATAGAAAGAGCCATCAGTTGTAGGAGATTCCACCTTGGAGGTTCTTATTGTGGTTCCATTGACCTTAAACATCTGTCCTGTCTCTGGCATTATTGCAGACATCCACCCAATTGTGTCAAAATGCAAAATCTAATATTTAGGTTATGAAAGGTATAAGAGACAGGACAAAATGCCTTCATCAGAAACATTTTAGTTTATTAATTCTTATGTGCTACATTATAAATGACATTGTGAATGAAAATGAGGTGAATCGAGCTGTAGTACTGCAATAAGGTTCAGATAATGTTTTAACCATTTTCCCTAGATTATGAAACAAACTGTGGCATGATGGAGAGAGTGCTGATGCAGGTGTCAGGAGGTTTATGTTCTTATGCCAAGTATGCTGACGATTAGTGCTGTCAACACATCTCTGCAGCTTATTCCTCATTTATTCATTGATTTATTCAATCAAGATGTATTATACTCAACTACTACTGAGTCAGGCACTATGTTATGAAGAGAATAGGTTTGACCCAGATGCTCCCTAAGATATTTTCTCCGCTCTGACATTCTAAGGCAAAGGCTTTCTTAGACATCTCTTTGTTTGGTTCCTTTCTTTCTTTTTCTACTTCCACCATTTGAGGACAGGACCTTGTTATCTACTCTTCGCACTTCTGCAACAGTCTTAGCTTGTCTTCCAGATACCATGCAGAAAAGACTAGGGAAGAAGGAGAGGGGAGCCTAGCAAATGGCATAAACCAATGACCCCATGGGACTATTGGGTTCCCTAGTCTCATTCCGTTTTGACCTCCAGGAGTACATGAGATTGCTAATAACATCCCCCTCATCAGGACTGGCTGAGGAACCAGGCATGTCAAGGACTTCAGTGCCAATGGCTCTGAGGTGCTGGACATTACCTTACACCTGCTTCCCTGTCAGTTCATCTTTCATACCATACTCTTTGATGCTCTTTCCACTTAAAGTCCTTCAGTGTCTGCTCACAGAGAGGTAAACGAGTCAAAATTCTCTAGCACAGCACAGAAGGCTTTCAGTCTACATTTTCAGCATCTCCTGTCTCTCCCCAACCTACTCTGTTTGGGTTGGTCTAAGCTCTGGGCCGTGCCCCTAACACATGCTATGTTCTTTCCACTTCTTGCTTCTCCTCTTCCTTTGTCCCCATTTAAGCCACACTCTGAGGCCAGATTCATATTTTTTTTTACCATCTTTCTGACCATCTCCTGAGTATTAATTACTTCTTCCTGTGCATTACTCTTCCTGGTGGCTTAATCCTTCAATCCATTTAACCACATTAACAGCACTGGGAATTTCTCTAACCATAGTGACTACCATTTTAACATATCGAATATATACTTGGCTTTTACAAACTCCATCTTGCTAATCTTTACAAAATCCATAAGAGGTAGGCATTGTTATCTGTACTTTATACATGTGAAAACTGAGCCACGGAGAAGTTAAACAACTTCTCTAGAAGCACATTGATAATTAGGTGAGATTCAGGAACTGAATCCAAGACTTCACCATGAATCTTAAAAACTTCAAACACTCTAGGACTTATTTTGACTTGGGGCCTCTTTTATGTTCCTCAAATCATGAGTCAAAATGCTGCTTAAAATGCCTTTAATTCCTGAATATGAATATCAGGAGATGAACTGCAATGTATTTTTAATTAGCTAAATTAATGGAGGGAAGCAGTGAGGCAAATAATTGCAAACAGGGGAATGCATTGCAATAGTCCAGTCCACTTTCTGCAGACCCCCAAAATAACACTGTTTCAAGAATGCTGGGGTACAGAGATGACAGGGTACTGGACCCCACAAAACTCTGTAACTATCATGAAACATAAGCTCTGGTTGCTGAAAACTAATTCCAGCATGTCATAATAAATGCAAGAAGTCCTAAAAAGTTTGATGAGTGGCTTCGATATTCAGTAGGGCTGAAGATACTTATTATTGCCTTCTGGAATAGCTGAAATCATTTCCCCAATCCTGAAAATCTGCATATATTATTGTCTGTTACTGGAATAGCTGAGGGCAGTTCCTCCAACCTTACAATGCCTACTGTATATCAAACCTTGCCTTTGATATGTATATCTGCTTTGCTTTAGGGCGATTTGTGTTATTAAAAAGCAAGGGGGTCCAGAGATTCAGAGAAGTTGGTTACTGAAGCTAGGTCTCCTCTGGTTCCCCAATATGCCTTCCAAATTTATATTTTTAGTCTCTTTATTAATTTACATGCAGCTCCTTCTCCAGATTTCTGAACCCTTCTAGATGCTGAGAAGTACCCAGGCATCTGGTATAAATTATTTCAATAGTTGTGTGTGACCTTGGGTAAGCCATTTAACTTTTCTTGATCTAGTTTCCTTTCATGTAAAATGGAGAAGTCAGAAAAGATCATTTCTAAGGTACAGTTATAAGAATTACTACATCTGGCAAGAATGTGGAAAGCCCTCCTTCTGTATTCATACAAAGCATTGGGTAATTTCCATGATGCAATTAAACAAGTAAGTAACAGGACTCTGGGACTTCACCCCAAGGTTCCTTGATTTTCTGTAAAAGCAGCCAGTTACGCCAACATTCTGCCTCCACCATGATGTTGGCATAGTCACATATTTCTCAAAAGAATGAAAGACTACTTTATCACACTTTATAATTTCATCTTTGTGACCCAGTGCAGTTGCCTAATTAAAAAAAAAATTATGCTTAATCAGCAAGCATCCAGCAATTACTCCCTGGCAGATGTGAATTAGTCTGACGATCTATTTACATCTCTTTTGTGTTTGGCATTGAGTAGTAAGATATATTTAAACACTTGCATTTTACTCTGTTGGAAAGGAGAAAACCTACATTCTAAGAGAATCTAAAGGCACTGATTATTTGCTGATCGGGCAAAGATGAAACAACACTTTAAATTGAATATATACTTGGTATTTACAAACTCCATCTTGTTAATCTTTACAAAATCCATAGGAAATAGGCATTTAGGCTGCAGATTTAGGCCTGATCCCTGTGGACAATGGGAGATTCTTCAATGTGAGCTGAGTGCTGTGGGATAGGGCCTAACCCATTAGTCAGATGTCCCTCGAGGGGCCCCAGATTGGAGAGGGTGCAGGCTGGGCTGAGGTCTCTGGAACCCTAGCTTTTTAATAACACAAATTGTTCTAAAGCAGAGCAGATATACAAAGTAGAGCCACAGAAAAGAAAGCACAAAGGACCACTTCTTGGAAAGCTCCAGAGCACAGGTCTTCTACATAGCTGGTGCATTTTAGGAATTCAATAGGGTAAAATGGTAGTGAGTGTTCCATTTCTCTAAAACAATGTAATGAATTTTAAACACCAAAAAAAAGACTAATAGGTTTTCAAAGGGACTCTTTGAAAATGAGAATAGGTCCCTGTATCTAAACAGAACTTAATGATTGAACCAGAAACAAATAAAAACAAAAGTCTCAAAAAAATCTTAAAGCCCTCAGCAAGATATGAAAGCTTATGAGAGCAAGATAAAAATATTTTAGAGTTCTCCTATGCTCTCCCATGTGTTAGGGACACATGAGGACAGATGCATCACAGAAATATTTTTAATCACATACAACTCTCCATGAAAACTTGAGCTACAGAAGTATCTTGTAGGAAAGAGTAATTAATTTACATGGAGATTAGGCACTGTGCATGTTTATTTTCAAACAGTATTAACTGTATTCCTAAAAAATCATATATATATACACATATATATAAATTAAAAATTTTTTTTATTATAAATTGCTCCTGGAAGACAGCATAGCATGACCCATCACCATTTTCTGACTTTACTCCAATGCCTGAAATGCAGGTGGATAGCTGGCTGGGGTGGAGTAAGAACTGCTCATAGACATGCTTTCCAAAAGTTTTTTTATTCTACTCTACTCGCAACTGTCAATTGGCAGACATTCCGAGTGAGCAAGAAAAATGAATAACAAGGAGAGAGAGGAGGAGGTGAAGAAAAGATTGGTGGATTCATTTCACTTCTGATTTCTGCCTCCTATAAATTTTGTTTCCTTGAATTGCATTTGAAAAAAATCTATTATTTTCTCCAATGTGAGCTGAATGCTGGTCTTGAGTATGTACATGGGGTGGGGATTTCTATACTGGTGAAGGAGGGCTGCATAGCCAGAGAAGCTCTTGCCTCTAGATCTCTGTCACCCATGTGGCATTTCTGGAAAGGGTTTGGTTAGTGCTTCCATTGCAAGCCAATCACCATTCTTACTGGTAGTGTAACATATTAGATTATATTGTGCTCCTCTTTCTTTCTCTCCCTTCATGTGAAACACAACAGAGATCTGCTGTTAGGGTTCTGAATTGGAGCAGCATTAAGTTGCTGAGCTTCATCAAATAGCTGGCAATAGGAACAAATGCGCAGTGCTAAAAATGTGACTGTGTACTTGTATACTGCACACACACTGGTCCAAGATTTGATGAGAGAGAACTTCTAACTTGTTAAGAGGAACACAGACTTGCCAGATGTGAATCTTCCCAGACAGACTTTGATGGTTCAAACTTGGATGCTTTTATTTCCAATTTCAGTTTCTGAAAGAGCAATATTTTATATAAGTATCAAGGAGTCAGTCTTCCCATTGGGCCATATACACCAGAGATTGCCAATTACAAATCCCTCATACATATGGCAAAGGAGAAGGAAAATTGTCTTTGGATGAACGGAAATTTTGGAATCCAGAGAAAGTTATTATTTCTTTGACTTATGGAAAAGAAAGGGAAACCAGTATGGTGTCTTATAATATTAGACATTGGGACATCTTCCATGGGGTGTGCATATTTCATCACTCCCCTCCCCATGATAGATAGATACTATATACACAGATCCTTATGGAGATAACGATTTCAGGAAAAGATGCAGCAATTTTCCTGCAGACAATGGGAGATTCTTCTAGTCTCAGGTACAACAGACAAATGGCACAGATAAAAATAATCTAATTCCCTTCTGTTCCCAATGTTACAGTTATTAAAATGTACTGAAGCTGGTTGGATAAGTTAGCAAAGAATCATCATCAAAGATTTTAAGTTGTCCCCCCATATCACCACTATTGAACATGTATCTATGTGAATATATGTGTGACATAGTCACATTTATATGTTAATTTTTTCATTTAAGGTTTATGCTACATTTCACATTTCAGCCAAATATAGTTAATGATAGTCAGAAACAATGAATTATTCTTGCTTTTTAAACTTGATTTTTGCAATCCTATATAATAAAGAGGTAATATGCAAATTGACCATCACAAGATGGTCACACCCATGTCATCACAAGATGGCCACCACAAGATGGCCGGCAGGGGAGGGCAATTGGGAGCAACCAGCTGGCAAGGGAGGGCAATTATGGGCAACCAGACCTGCAGAGAAGGACAGTTGTGGGGAAGGACCAGGCCAGCAGGAGAGGGCAGTGAGGCAGGCAAGTGGTTGGGAGCCAGCAGTCCCGGATTGTGAGAGGGATGTGATGTTCAACTGCCAGTTTAGGCCTGATCCCTGTGGACAATGGGAGGCTCTTCAATGTGAGCTGAGTGCTGTGGAATAGGCCCAGCAGTCAGACATCCCCCGAGGGGTCCCAGATTGAAGATGGGGCAGGTTGGGCTGAGGGACATCCCCCTCTCCCCAGTGCATGAATTTTGTGCACGAAGCCACTAGTAATTTTATAATTGTAGTATTAGTACTTTATTTTAATTCAAGTTCCTATAAATCATAGTAAAATGCAAAAATTATAACCATATAACCATTACAACTGGGCCTCTAGTGTATGAAATAAAAATACACTCAGATGAATCAATTGAAAAGTGGAAATTTTATATAGTCTCTTGATTTTGGGGGACCAGGGGTCAAGATAATGTAAAAACTACCCAATAAATCTTTTCTACCAAATAAAAGCATTGTTAGAGGTCACAGTAAATTGGCTAATAACAATTGCTATTACTCATGTGCTAAGAATGATAAACTGTGTGCCAAAAACACTGCCAAGTTCTCTAGAGACTTAATCTTGTTTAATCCTTGAATTAGCTTAATAGAGAATATACTATCCCTGCTTTGTGTTTGAGAAGCCACATACCATAAACACAAAGTAGGAGAGCTTCCATGTCTCTGCTGTGTTTGTGGTTACTTTCAGGCTTGTGTTCTAACTATGTGAATGCTTTGTTCTATACATGTATAAAATTTCAAGATTCATTTCATCTATTTATTTGGTCCTTAAGAATTAGACTACATTACTCACTGGAAACTGTTGACTGCCTGAGTTGAACAGATATTTTGGCATAATATAAATACACATTATATCTTATCATGGAACACTAGCCTTGTTTTTATTCAGAAGTCCTAAGCCACAAAAAGAAATTATCCAGTGACAGAATTTGAATGGGCTAGTCAGCTTGTCCAAGCAAATCAAAACAAGATAAAGAGAAAAAGCCAAGCTACCAAAGAGGACTGCTGGGGATACAACTTTGAGGTCATAAACATCTAACAAGTACAACAAATAAATAATTAGTTATAATTTTCAGGTATTTTATAAGCTTAAGCTCAAAAATCTGATTTTTGTGTATTCCAAAAGGCAGAAGAATTATTATGAACTGCTTATTCCACTTAACTGAAATCAGGGTTAATAGTTTTAAGGGACCAAATATGGAAGGAGCAATTAGCTCCTTAGCTAACTGTAAATGAATCAGTTTCCTTGGTTCTAGAACATATAAAACAGATCCCCCTTTTTTTTGTATGTTGTATTTCCAATTTTAGCTACATAGACATGCTTACTTTTTTCTTTTTTATAAACAGTAACCAATGATTGCTGACGGCATGTGATTGTTACCCATTTCCATTTTGAATTCTACTCATGAAACTGACACATAGAAAGCAGAGAGCCATACTTCACATCCTAATTACTGGCTTTTAAAAGCAAAATATCTGAGAATCTAGTTAATCCTATATAATAAAAGGGTAATATGCAAACAGACTAACGGCAGGACAACCAAACAACTAATCAAATCATAATATGCTAAGGCTTGCTATGATGTGCACTGACCAAGAGGGGGCAAATGCTCTGACCTGTAGGTTAGCTTGCTGCTGGGGTCTAAGTGATTGGGACTGAGTGAGATGGGCTGGACATGCCCTGGAACCCTCCTGCCATCCCTCCCCAGCCCGGGTGTACACTGGTGGGGTTCCTCAACCTGGTTTCTACCCTCTTGCAATCTGGGCCCCTCGAGGGATGTCAGAGAGCCTGTTTCAGCCTGATCCCACAAGCCACTCCCCTTGGAAGGGTGCCATATGCAGGGCTCATGGCTGGAGAGGTCTGCTGCAGCAGCATGAACTTCTCCTGATCAGGACTGATGGGGCAGGACTGATTGGGCACAAGCCCGCAGTAGGCACAGTGGGGCCAGGATGAGTGGGAGTGGCAGGTAGGAGCTGCAGGCGGCATTGGACTATGGGTTTCAGTCCAAGAGACCCCACCCATGCACGAATTTGTGCACTGGGCTTCTAGTGAATGAAATAAAAATACACTCAGCAGATCATAAATATTTATAATTACATCAAAAGTTTCTAGTCAATCTTTCAACAATTTCTTCAGCATAAAACTTTTGATTCAGGATACTGGAAAATATCAATTAAAATTCAGACTTACCTCTGAAATGATAAGAAATAGAAACAATATCAGATTTTTTTTTTTTTTGCTATGAAATGTCTTTAATTCTTTGTCTTGATTTTATTTTTCCCTCTAGGTTTGATTGAAGGTTCTTAAATTTATTCACCTACTAAACATGCAATTATCTATCTGCTTTGTGGAGAAAGATTAGCACTAAAAGGCTGAATTGTGTGTGTGTATGTGTGTGTGTGTGTGTGTGTGTGTGTGTGTGAAGGCAAAGAGAATACTAAAAATAAACTTCAGTATCTGTTTAATTTAATTAAATATTTTTCTTGGTTCAGTCAAAATTTTCTCATAGGATCTTAATTAATTTTTCTAACAAGGAAGAATGCATTAAAACACTATTTTTAACAATAATTTAAATTATTAACAGGTTGATTGAATCTTGCAAAAGATTAATGTAGTTACGAAGTATTTTGTACATCCTAAGTGTATGAAATATAAAATATCTTTAATTTCAATATCTTATAAATTAAAGAAATATTTAAAATGTTAATCTTGTTACTGTGAGAATGGTCATGCCATGGGTGTGTATGAAGAAAATTCATGGTAGAAGACAATAAGATAGGTTGTGATTTGTGCTTGGTACATTCTTGTGAAAATGTCAGTGGACTTGCAGAGGTGATGGGCTACAGATGCACATTGTGAAGTCATCAGTATAGAATCCTTGGTCTTAAGCTTTCACTCCCGGAAATCCTTTGTTACTTCTTTATGGATTTTGTATTTAAGATGATTTTTCAACCTCAAATTTTTATTAATTAGTAACTAATTAGTTCTTCTATTTTCACTAACTTAACTAGTAATCAGAGTTTTTAATCAGCATGAATCCACCAGTGTACTTACATTAGGCTGATGTATTTTTTAGTCATAATATAATAATTTAATGCTTTAGTATCCATTTAATAAATATTTACAAGGTCTCTACCATGTTTTCTGGGAAGGGCCAGCAGATACAAAGATGAATGAAATATAATTCCTAACCTTATATACTATGAACTATAAATTAAGCTAGCAAAGAAAATGAACATACATTCATGATGGGTAAATTCATGAATCATTTTTAGTATTTCAGTGAAATATTAAAAACTAGAAGCCCAGTGCATGAAATTGCATGACCTCACCCACCCACATGCACCTTGTCGGGCCTGTAGCCCCCCACACCTGCACGCATGTCACTGTGCACGCAGCCTCCTGGTGACCAGTCTTTGGTCGTTATGGCATTTTGACCACTGGGTTTTTATTATATAGATAACCAGTGCTCACAAAAGTACCAAACAAATAAAATAAAAACCAGAAGATGTCTTCCTTTTCTCTTTGGAGTAAAGTAGAAAATAGCTATCCTTATTTTTCATGTATCTATAGGGCATCCAGTCTGGCAATGACACAGAGTAAGGGCTCAAGAACATTTGTTGAATGCAAAAATTAGTAGCTATGCAACAAATTTAAGAGGTATGAACTATCCAAAGAAGATCTGTCCAAAGAGGAAGCAAGTTTTAAGAAATGGTGTTAACTCTGGAAAGAGAGCCAATGAAAGAGATAGGAAAAATGAAATGGTAGGGGAAAGCTGAAATTGCCAGTGCCAGTGAAGGATGGCATGTGACTAGGGCTCGTCATCTGTTTCCAATGTGACAAGAATAGAATATGAGATCAGAGAGTGATTTCACCAGTGAGGGACCTCAGGGACATTTCTAAGTTTAGTTTGAGTAGATAATAGTAGAGGAAACAGGAGAGGGAGTAGCCTAGTGAGAAAGTAGACACAGTAGTTGTCTACCCACTACATTTAGAAATTCTGGTAAGCAAAGGCAGGAAATAAATAGAAAAGGAACTAAAAGGAGCAGGCAGAGAAGAGAGAAAAGGAGGAGGATGTGGGAAAGAAACTTAAAATACTGGCCAAAGATCATAGAATATGAATTTGAACATTTATCTAGAATTTTAGCTTCAGAAGGAAGAAAGGACATGTTTCTTCTTTACTCTAGAGGAAAAACAAAGAGTACCAGGAGCAATAATATAATTTTACTTTCACCTTGATTTATAGAAAAACTCAATTCATTAACTCAGCAATATAAGGTGAGAAACTGTTATTTTGGAAAGTGGGTCAATGACAGGAAATTATGGCAAAAAATCCTGCATTTAAACATTTTCCAGTGTTCTGTGCCATCATACAGAATACCATTAATTAGCTGGTGATTTCATGGCTCTGCTGTTCCTTAGGGCCAGGTTTGGGAATAGAAGAGAAATGGTATCTAGTGAATGGAGGTTGTTTGTCCTACTTAATTCAGACAAGCAAAAGCTTATCATTTAAATCCTATCTAATAAAAGAGTAATGTGCAAATTGACTGTACCTCCACTACACCCACAAAACATGCCCATTAACCAATCAGGAGCAACTATGCAAATTAACTCAACCAAGATGGCTGTGGCCACAGAGCAAACAGGAGGCTTGGGTTTCCCTGGCAATGGAAGAAGCCAAGCTTTCCATACACCCTGGCCTGCCTTGGCCTCCACTCAAGGCTACAATGTTTCAATTATAGAAGATAAATAAATCCCAAATGCCAGAGCTTCTGATGAATTGCTGGGGTCATGGCCGGCCTGCAAACCACTACAGGCCCCTTTCCCAGGCTGTCCCACACCCCAAGGGAACCCTCACCCTGATCTGGACACCTTTCAGGGTAAACCAGCTGGCCCCCACCAGTGACCAGGCCTCTATTCTATATAATAAAAGATTGATATGCAACTGACCATCACCCAAACACACAAGATGGCTGCCCCCATGTGGTCAAAGATGGCTGTCCCCATGTGGACAGAAGATGCCTGCCATAAGATGGCCAGCAGGGGAGGGCAGTTGGGAGGGACCAGGCCTACAAGGGAGGGCAGTTAGGGGTGACTGGGCCTACAAGGAAGGGCAGTTGAGGGGGACCCAGGCCTACAGGGGAGGGTACTTAGGGGCAAACAGGCTGGCAGGGGAGCAGTTAGGCATCTATCAGGCTGGTAGGGGAGTGGTTAGGGGGTGATCAGGCTGGCAGGCAGAAACGGTTAGGGGCAATCAGGATGGTAGGCAGGTGAGTAGTTGGGAGCCAGCAGACCTGGATTGTGAGAGGGTTGTTCAACTGCCCATTTAGGCCTAATCCTACTGGGATCAGGCCTAAACGGACAGTTAGACATCCCTCAAGAGTTCCCAGATTGGAAAGGGTGCAGGCTGGGCTATGGGATACACACCTTTGTGAATGAATTTCGTGCACCAGACATCTAGTAATTCAATAATTGCCCAAATTCCTCAACTTGTGTTTTGTAGGTCTTGATCTATATGGCTTTTATAAAGTCTCTTAAGAAATACAAATTAAAGAATAGATTATTACTCAAACACAGCTGTGGAAGGTTTTTTTTAGGTGACTATGATGTTTAGCTTTATGTTTCAACTTGGCTAGGCTATAGCACTCAGTTATTCGATTAAACACTAATCTCAGCATGGCAGCAAAGGTGTTTTGTAAACGTGATTAAAATCTATAAGCAGTGACTTTAAGTAAAGGAGATTACACTTGATCATCTGAGTGAACCTCATGCAATCAGTTGAAAGGTTTTAAGAACAAAACTGAGGTTTCCCTGAGGCAGAAGATATTCTGCCTCAAGACAAGCATTAGCTTCTGCCCAAGGGTTTCTAGGCTGCCTACTGCCCTCTGGATTTTGAATTTCTCAAGTCCTACAGTTTTCATAAGCCAGTTCTTATGGATTCTTTTTCTCTGGAGAACACTGACTGATAGACCAAAGCTCAAAAGTGACTGAGAAGAGTAGCATTGATCTATTACTGCACTACATAGTGTTACCTATTTAAACACATTCATTCAACTTTGAAGGAAAACAAAAATTGAGGTGATGGTCAGTGACTGAGGCAAGAAATATGTGTCAGGAGAGTTGGTTTCATACTCCTTCATTTTATTAGTTGACTTCTACTCTTTTACTGACAATACAGTATAACCCTCACATCAAGTCACATGCTATAGTTTTAATCACAGTTCTTAATCTTGGGATTATATCTCTTGTTGACTCAAATTGTGGCATTGGACACCTCAGTCAAGCACATAGAGCTACCGCTTATGTCTGACTAATGTAGATTATTTATTTATTTAGTTATTGTTAATCCTCACCTGAGGATTTTTTTTCTCATTGATTTTTAGGGAGAGTGGAAGAGAGAGGGAAAGACAGAGAGAAACATTGGTGAGAGAGAAACACATTGATTGGTTGCCTCCTGCATGAGTCCTGACCAGGCTGGGAAGGAGCCTGTAGCCAAGATACTAGGTGTACCAGTTAATAATATGGATTTTTAAAAATAGATGGAGTTACAGATATATTGATATATATGCAATCTGATATGTATGCTGTTTTGTTGTATTGACAACAAGCTTAAAAACTTCATATATCAAATTTGCTGAAGGTGTTAACATATAGATATTTTTATGCTTAAAAATGTTGAATTTCATGCCAAACAAAGAGCATCTGAAGGAAGCTTTAATGCATTACTTTAGTTTGAAGAAAAGTGCTGCTGAATACTTGGGAAGCTTATGGTGAACATGCTCCATTTCAAGATACTTGTGAATGCTGGGTTAAACACTTTAAAAGTGATGATTTCGATGTGAAAGACAAAGAAAGTTAAAGTCAATCGAAAAAATTTGAAGACCAACAATTATAAGCATTATTGGATGAAGATGCTTGTCAAACTCAAAAACAACTTGCAGAAAAATTAAACAATTAAAATTGTTTCTCAGCAAACAATTTCTGATCGTTTACAAGCAATGGGAAAGATTTTAAAGGAAAGAAAATGGGTGCCACATCAACTGAAAGAAAGACAAATGGAAAACCAAAAAGTCATCAGTAAAATGTTGCTTCAATTACACAAAAGAAAGTCCATTTTTTGCATCAAATTTTGACTGGCAATGAAAAGTGGATTTAGTTTGAGAATCCCAAACACACATTATCATGGGTTGATCCAGGTCAACCATCAACATTGACTATAAGGCCAAAAGGCTTCGGAAAGAGAACAATGCTCTGCATTTGATGGGATCAGGAAGGTATGGTGTATGATGAGCTTCTAAAGCCAGGTGAAATCATTAATACTGATCGTTACCAACAACAAATAATCAATTTGAACCAAGCTCTGATAGTGTAATGACTAGAATGTGCCAGAAGACATGGCAAAGTAATTTTGCTTCATGATAATGCACCATCACACACTTCAAAACCAGTTAAGGACACGTTAAAAGAACTTGCCTGGACAGTATTAACCCACCCACTGTATTCACCAGACTTTGTTCATTCAAATTACCACTTATTCCTATTGATGGCACATGCACTTTCTGAGCAGCACTTCAAAACACATGAAGAAGTGGAAAATTGGGTCTCTGAATGATTTGCCTCAAAACAATAAAAGTTCTATTGGGATGGTATCCACAAATTAGCTGAAATATGGGGAAATGTGTAGCTAGCAGTGGACATCACTTTTGATGTTTCTCTTGAAATTATTGTGTTTTCTTTGATCACAAAATCTTCATTATTACCTGGCATACCTAGTACTTGCCCTTGACTGGAATTGTACCTGGGACCATTTGGTCCACAGGCTTATGCTCTATCCACTGAGCCAAACTGGCTAAGGTTGACTGATTTAGACTAGATATAGTTTGAAAACATTTGATTAGGCCCTAGAGGATGGTTTAAGCCCATTGTCAGCAAACTGTGGCTTGTGAGCCACATGCGGCTCTTTGGCCCCTTGAATGTGGCTCTTCCACAAAATACCACAGCCTGGGTGAGTCTATTTTGAAGAAGTGGCATTAGAAGTTTAAGTTTAAAAAATTTGGCTCTCAAAAGAAATTTCAATTGTGGTGCTGTTGATATTTAGCTTTGTTGACTAATGAGTTTGCCGACCACTGGTTTAAGCCATCTAAGTAGATAAACTGGTTTATCTAAGTTTACTGCTTTGTCAGATAAATTATGACAAACCATGCCATTTAATATATGTGCATGTGTATGTATTTATGTTTACATTTTTTTCTCATTGTCTTATATACTACCTTAATTTACTTGCCAGTTAAAAGTTACACATTACCACATTGTAGAATTGGTTATCTTTACATTAAAAATAATAAAAAAATTATTCCTAATTTTAGTATGGGGCACATGTTATCTTTTCCACCAATTTCCTCTATTTATGGTCAACTAACATGAATAAAATATAATAAATAGTCACTGGCTGTTAAAAAAATCACTTTAACTGAGGACTTTGGGTTACTTTGCTGAAACAGATTTATTGCTTTTAGGTCAGTTACAGATACTATGAACTACAGCAATAACCACTTTGAAATAGACACGTAGTCCACAGAAAATGCTGATCTATGATTTAATCAGTTCTCTGAGTAAAACTCAAGCTAGGTCATGATTCTATAAAATAACTTCATAGCCATTCTCTCCCATGCAATTTGGAGGGTATTGCTTTTATTAAATTTAAAATACCCTTTCAGAGAAACACAAACTCTAAAGTCATTTATTATAGACATGAAATTTTAATAAAACAGTTAAATACCGGGGTCAGGACACTGTGCACTTCAAACTGTATAGGTACATTGTATTATTCAGGTTAATAAATGATGTGTTTGACATATTATCAGACTGACCTTGTTTCCTGGAAAATCCTAACTTGAAGTCTCTAGAGCTAATTCCATTGCCAGCCATTCTTTTCAAGGACAGCTGGTTATTATTCTCTTGAAAACAATTAACAGACCATCGTGCAGAATAACATGTACTTTGTCCTGGCATTCCTTATAGAAAAAGGCTCAGAAAACAAAGTGGTTTCAAGCTTCGACTCTCGAGACTCTAAACTTCAGAAAAACTTTTTCTCTGTACTTGAATATTAGAATATTCAAACATTAAGACAATACATTAAGCTAGGGAAATTATTTTTAAAGGAAATCCAGCACTTAAGTTAATGTGGAAGCCTGAACTTTGGTATTATTTCCATTGATATTATTTCCACTGATACCTACTTATTAAGGTTGAAAATCAAACAGACATTATGGGTTTTCCTTTGTATTTTATTTTTTTTAAATCAATAAAGGTAGAAATCAATAGGATTTTCTAGCTAAATATCCTAATTGAGCTAACTTTATAAAATCAATTTGCACTATTGTATTTCAGAATAAGATTTCATTTGGGTCACAAAATCCTATTAAAGGAACTTTTATAAAGCGAATTTACTACACAATCAAGCACAGAGCTGGATTAGGAATTGTGAACAGAAAATTACATATCCACAAAGTCTACACACTTCTCAAAAGCTTGTACTGTAAAGCAAGGGTCAGGAAACTTTGTCTGGAAAAAGCCAGATAGCAAGTAAGTTCAGCTTTATGTGCTCTATGGTCTCTGTAGCAACTACTCAACTCTGCCACTGTAGCACAAAGGTAGTCTACAACCTTATGTGATTGAATGAGTTCAGCTGTTCCAATAAAACTTTATTAAAACAGGCAGTGGGCCAGATTTGGCCATGTGTCATACTTGGCCAACCTTGGTCCTAAAGGAAGGTCTTGGCAAGAGAAATGGCACTGCTCCAAAGGTCTTTCAAAAGAGTATAGAATGGGGACTCCAAGCGGTATGAAATTAAAGATGGGTTTGTCTCCTTACACACTTATTAAATCCTAAAGTTGTTCTAGTACCATCAATACAACTGTAAATACTTTATGAAATTTCCCTATACCATCTCTTATTAGGAAGATTGTTATATCTTTTATAGAACAAAGTAAATATTGCTCCCATCCTGGACATTGCTATAATTTGCCCTCTCCTGGAGCATTCTGCTTCCAGCTCAAATTCCCAGAAGCTAGATTTCAGCTCAAATTCCAAAACTTGCAAGCTCACCATTTTTCAGCTGGTGTTTAAGACTGCTGTTGGGTTTGATGACTCCTTCAGGTGTCCTGTGTGAGGCGAGTTGTAAGCTTGTTAGTTTTTAATCTCCCTATTGACAGTAGTTAAGCACTGTCAGCTGTAGACAGTTCCTGACATTGGAGCAAATAGAGCAAGAATTTTCTCTACATTGTTTGTGTTCACTTAATCTACAAATGCAGACTGAGAGAGAACGCGCGCACGCTGACTGACTTTCTCCCCACTCAGAGGTGATCTGCCCAGTCAGGCCCCCTTCCACTGGCTCATGACCATCAATTTGGGTTTGTCAGTTTCTACCTTGCTTTGCTCTTCTCTTTCCTAGCTGCAGCCAAGATGCCCCTAGCATCATTAATTTAGGATATAATTCACCTGGTTGCTGTGGTTTTAAGTTTGATGTTCAGCCTAGACTCTTACTGATTAAATGTATTTCTTAAGAGTCAATTTCTAGTTCTCTTTTGACATTTTAAAATTGAAAAAAAAAATAACCAATTCTATTTTAAATAGAGAACTGTGCAGTTTTATTCTCTAGGCTGCTCTATCCCCAGGAACTTGTGACAAATGCACCTTTATTCGTGTGCTCACTCCTTCATCAGTGTTTGGGCCAAGATAAGTTCAGCTCATATTTTTCTGAGAATTCTCCATTTTTTGAATGTCTACCTACTATTTGCCAGTCATTTTGCTGGTACTGGAGATAAAAAAAGGTCCTTGTTATAGGCCAGGCTATGTACCAGGAGTTGTGTACAGCCTTTCATGTGAATTATCTGAACCCTATGGAGAGAATACTGTCACTGTTGCTGGAAAACAATACTGTCATGTCCTTATTTGGGAAATGGGGAAACTGAAGGTTGCTAAGAGATTAGTAATTCATAGCCTGCACTGCTAACCAATACATTTAACGCTCTCTGGTGCTCTAAGTTCAGCAGTGCTTCTTAAACTTTAAGGTGCTTGCAAATCATCTGGTTATCTTGTTAATTTTCTTTTTATTTTTTATATCAATAAGAATGTTTATAACAGCTGTAGTCATAGTACACAAATTGTGGCATAGTCATACAATAGAATATTACTTAGCAATATAAATAATAAACTCTTGGTATGTAAATCATCATATGTTTTTTATATATTTGTATTCCATTGATATGAAATTCCAGACCAAACAAATTTGTCTATGGCAATAAAATCAGAGCAGAAATTGCCTTTGTGAAATGTAGATTGACTAGAAGAGGGCACAAGAATGCTTTTTAGGAGAAGAAAAATATTTAATATCTTGACTTACATGGTCTAATATAGGGCATACGTATTTCTCTAGACTGATTAAATTATATGTTCATTCATACTATGTAAACTGTATCAAGTTTTAAAATGAATGGGGAAAACTAAGCATATTGAAAAGATAAAAACTTCCTTTTAAATGTCAAATTTTGTTATTACTAGTCAAAAATATATCAAGACCGAAATGAGCCTTTCCCCTTTATGTCATACTGTCAAATCAAAAGTATGTTGTTTTTATTGTAAAAGTCTGCTCCATTTCCAGAGTCTCCACACTTGAGTCATATTTTAACATTGAATTTCAAGCACTTTTAAGAAATACTGAAAATTATAAGCAACCACAGAAAAGAAACAACTGTGGGAGGAGAGGACATAGTAATTATACATTGGTGTGATTATAGTTATAATTTTACTATATATGTATACTATATTTGTACACCCCAAATATGTATAATTTTTACAAAAAATAATTTTTATAGGATTTACAAGATAAATGCAGTTTCTCTTCAGGACACCTGGAATAAGGCTAAGAGTCTGCATTTTTAAAAAACTCCCAGGTGATGCCAATGCCCCTGTTTATGGGTCAAACTTTGAGTAGCAAAGCTCCAGACCCACAGTTAATATCCCAGCTTGCACATTAGAAATACCTGGACAGCTTTTAAACCTTTCTATGCCAATTCAATCGGAATCTCTGGGGCTGGATCTCAGACATGATTATATATTTTTAAAATTCCCTAAGTAGTTCCAATCTACCACTGCTCTAGAAATTAATTTAGAGGCCCAATAGTAGTGTTAAAAATAACAGAACATAGTGCACTGCATTAGTAAGCTAAGCACCATCCTGTGAAACTTTATATTAGGGTTGTTTGTGTTATGGTGTAAAATGTATTCTTTTATTGTGGGTCAAGGTAAAAAAAATATTTGAAAGCCACTCTCTATACTCAAAGGAATACAATTTCTTCTCCTTCTCCTCCTCCCCCCCTCTCCTCCTTATCTTCCTTATTCCTATCCATCCTCCCTCCCTCCTTCCCTCCTTCTATATTTTGTCTTATTCTTAAATAATTTAAAGGAGATTACAAATATATACACTTCATTGAAATATTATTCTTGTATATGATAGGCTCAATATCTACCATGGGCATTAGATATTTTACAAATCCCTATTCCATTCCAGTTATAGAATGAGGGAAGAGAGAGAGAACACCAAGATGGCGGCATAGGTAAACACCTATTGTTCTGCCCCGCGCAACGATTTAAGAACTACAACATAACAGCAGAACAGACAGCACCCAGAATCGTCAGAAAGCTGGCTGAATGAAAACTCCACTAATAAGAGTAAAGGTGGGACGCTGAGACTTAGGAGCGGTGGGAGCGCAGCCTTTCAGACAGAAACAGGTTAGGAGCCGCCCTGGTCGTGCGCGCTGGGGCTGGAGCAGCACCCCTGGCAGGATTTCTCCTACGGGGAGGGCACAGATGTCCCACTACACGGACTCCCCAGCGTCAGGCGAGGTCCAAGATCTGGGGTACGTGGAGACATCCCACTGCACAGATTCCCCAGTGCCAGGTGAGGTCCGAGGTCCGGGGGACACACCCTGGAAGCGGGGCGCGGCAGAGGCTCCTAGTCGCAAGGGTCGCGCAAACCCGCGACTTGCCCCCTGGAAACTTGTCTCCTGGTTCCGGAAACCATCTATTTTACAACCTTGGGCTAGACTTTTGGTGTGCAGGCACATTTGGGGAAAGGCAGAGTTGTATGGCAAGGGGAGGAGACTAGCGGCTTTCTCTTGGAGGAGTCTGCAGCCATCCCATCCAACAGAGACCCGACGCAGCTGACGCTGACGCTGCCTGCGCAGCTCAGAGACTCCGCCCGTCCAACCTGAACACAGTCTCCCTTCACAGCCAATTGGCCTGGAGGTCAAACCCTCCTAGGGCTAACAACAACAAGCTGGGTTTAAATTCAAAAATACTGAATACAACCCATAAAGGATTGCAGTAAGAGTACCCACCTCAAGTAACTGGGGAGGCTGAGCCACTGTCCCTTTGAGGATATCTACCACATAAAGCAGCCACCATGCAGAGATATGGAAAGAAATCAGGTGTGAAAGAAATGGAGGAGAAAAGATGACAAGACATAGAGTTCAAAACCACGGTTATAAGGCTTTTCAAGAGGCTCCTACAAAAAGCCGATCAACTTAATGAGAATTACCAGGAAATAAACAAGACCAACCAGGAAATGAATGAGAATTACAAGGAAATGAATGAGAACCTCAAGGAAATGAATGAGACCCTCAAGGAAATGAACAAGACCTCTGAGGATACGAACCAGACCCTCACAGATAAAAAAAAGGACCAACTAGAAATCAAGCATACACAGACTGAAAAAAAAAATATTACACAAAGTCCTAAAAGCAGTCCAGAGGGCCACAAGAACCAAGTCAAAGATTTGAAATACAAAGAAGCAAAATCCACTCAGCTGGAAAAGCAAGAAACAAAAAGAATTCAGATAATTGAAGATAGCGTAAGAGGCCTCTGGGACAACCTCAAGCATGCCAACATCCGAATTATTGGGGTGCCAGAAAAAGAGAGAGAGCAAGTTAATGAAAACCTACTTGAAGAAATACTGACTGAAAACTTCTCCCACCTGGTAAAAGAAACTGAATTAAAAGCCCAAGAAGTACACAGAATCCCAAAATATAGGAATCTAAAGAGGACCACACCAAGACATATCATAATTAAAATGCCAAGAGCAAAAGATAAAGAGAGAATATTAAAAGCAGCAAGAGAAAAACAGTTGGTTACCTACAGGGGAGCACCCATACGATTGTCAGCGGATTTCTCAACAGAAACAATGCAGGCGAGTGGCAAGAAATATTCAAAATAATGAAGAGCAAGAATCTACAACCAAGATTACTCTATCCAGCAAAGCTATCATTCAGAATTGAAGATCAGATAAAGTGCTTCGCAGATAAGAAAAAGCTAAAGGAGTTCATCACCACCAAACCAGAATTATATGAAATGCTGAAAGATATTCTTTAAGAAGAGGAAGAAGAAAAAGGTAAAAAATATAAATTATAAACAACAAATACACATCTATCAACAAATGAACATAAAAATCAAGTGAATTGATAGGCTGATGAACAAGGTAAACTGGTGAATATAACAGAAACATGGACATAGAGAGGGAATGGACTGACAATTCTTGGGTAGAAAAGGGTTGTGGGAAGTACAGCAAGAGATTGGACAAAAATCTTGCAACAATGGGAGAGGACATTGGGGAGGGGGAGGTGAGGGTGGAGGGTGGGATAGGTACAGGGTGGAGGGGAGATATAGGGGGATAAAAAAGGGGAAATAATGTAATTAATAAACTGAACAAAAAAGAAAAAAATCTAAATAAATAAATAAATAAATAAATAAATAAATAAATAATAAAATGTTGACTGCAGCCGAGACCGGTTTGGTTCAGTGGATAGAGCGTTGGCCTGAGGACTGAAAGGTCCCCGGTTCGATTCCGGTCAAGGGCATGTACCTTGGTTGCGGGCACATCCCAAGTAGGGGGCGTGGAAGAGGCAGCTGATCAGTGTTTCTCTCTCAATGATGTTTCTGACTTTCTATCTCTCTCCCTTCCTCTCTGTAAAAAATAAAATATATTAAAAAAGTAAAAAAAAAAAAAAGATAAAAAAAAAGAATGAGGGGAGAAACAATGAGGTCCTAAACCATGACAAAGGCAGGATCTAAGAAGTGAGAGGAGGATTTCTGAAGAGAAATTGTCAAAGCTTCCTGAATATGGAGTTAAGAGGGAAAGTTTTGGAAAACACGTGTCTAGGTCTTAACTTGGGAATGGGGTGGACAAACACACTAATAATCCAGACTGACTTTCAGCAAACAGAAAAGTTGTAGAGAGGGGCACCCTAAGTGTAAGGTGTTTGTAAGAAGGAGTGTCTAGTATCTGGTAGAAAATAATTGGCTATAGTGGAGAAGTAGCATATTAAGCAAACCAAGAAAGAATAAAGGAGCTGGAATAGACAATCTGTAAGACTTGAGGTTAAGCCTACCGTATTAGACAGGCAGCATGAAAGGGTGTGGTAAAAACATCAAGGAGAAGTTTTAGCTTCAAAAATCTGTATTCCTGAGTCATACAGGGAACCTGCATATGACTACTAAATAATTAAATAGTTATTAAAGTCATCTGGATGATCTTTCATTAATATATTCTCTAAGGACATAAGGCAGAATTATAATGTAGACTAAAGCTATATAGTAATCATAATTTAGGCTAAAATAGCAATTTTGGTTTAAAAGCAATCAATTAAAAGTGTTAGTTTTTAAAGAGAAATTTGTGTGTGTGTATTAAATGTTTTGTTATATAAAAAGCTAATCTAGTCCTGGCTAGTGTGGCTCAGTTTGTTGAGCATCATCCTATGCATCAAAAGGTCACTGGTTTGATCCTGGTCAGGACACATGGCCTGGTTGTGAGCTTGATTCCCAAAGAGAGAGAGAGAGAGAGTGTGTGTGTGTGTGTATGTGTGTGTGTGTGAGTGTGTGTGTGTGTGTGTGTGAGTGTAGGGGGTGCGGTTAGGATGTGCACGAGGCAGCTGTTCGATGTTTCTCTCTCACATCAATGTTTCTCTTTCTCTCCCTAAAACAAATAAAAACATATGTTTTAAAAAAGAAGCTAATCTATTTTAAGGAGAATGGATGTAGGTACTAATTGACAACTTTGATAGATTCATCATCAAAAGAGGATCAGGAGATGTCTAATACATCTTCCTATTAGGATGTACTCTAGACTTAACAAAGACAAAGGTACACAAATTATCATTTAGACAATAGGAAGGGGTAAACTACTATAAATACCATCATCTCCCTTTCTCTGAAATAAATGTGCAAGATAAATTAAAGTGGCTGAATTTTGAATGTGGGCCTATTGTCCAAAATGCATGAAACCACTAAATAAACTGAAGAGGAAACTTTGCCAGGACTATAAATCCAGTAATGCTTTGCTCATTCCATGGGTTGGATCATTTCAGTGTGAATTTATTTTATTGGGAGACAGGAAGATTCAACACATAAATTTAAAATGACAATGTAATAATAGCCTACAGGAAAAATAATGTTTAATAAAATTAATCTTCGTTCCATATTTAATCCATTATTTTTATCTTATCCCATTAAACATTATTGTAGATAGAATAATAATGTTAATCCAAAATTAAAGTAATTATATACTGTTTAAATTCATTGATAACACACATATCTCTTTCATTCAATGCTTTCACTTTTCCCATTTTTTTTTAAATATCTAGGCAATATTTGCCATTTTATCTATGCTTCATTAGTACTTTGTAGATATTTTAATTATGTGTCATTCTTATCACACCGTACTTTAATTTTACTAGAAGATTCTGAATTAACCAATGGGCTAAGCATAGCACTTTGGACATAAAATTTGGGGAAAAATTAATTTTTAGTATATTTCAAGAAAGGGGCATCAAGGGAGAACCAAGATGGTGGCATAAGTAAAACACCTATCTTGCCATCATACACAGCAATTTTAAAACTACAACTTAACGAAAGAACAAACATCATCCAGAATTACCGGAAAGCTGGCTGAGTGAAAATTCCACAAATAAAAGTGAAGATAAGACACTGTGACTCGGAGGACCAGTGGCGGACAGCATTGAAGATACGCACGGAGAGAGGCTTGGAGCGCATGCCAGCAGATAGGGCGGGCGGCTGAAAATCGGCCAGTTTTCTTGAACGGGGGAAACAAAGACGTCCCACTGCACTGATTCTCCAGCTCTGGGTGAAGTCCAGGGAACCCACTATCATACAGGATAAAAACTGGACAGTGGGAAGGCACGCTGAAGCTCGGGTGCTGCAGGGGTCTGCTGGCTTGTGGAGAAGGCGAGCTTGTGCAGAGTGCGCATGAGCTTGGGAACAGCGCAGCTGCCTGACTGTGCAGAGAGCACTTGTGACTTGCTCTTTCATTCGGGAAACCATCAGACTGCTTTGTTTTATGACCCTGGGTGAGACGCTGGGTGTGCAGACTCATTTGGAGAAAGTCTGAATTCTCCGGCAGCCAGTGGAGCTCGCCAGCAGCTCTCTCTCAGAGGTACTAGCGGCCATAGCCCCTGGCACAGAGTCCCTGACGCCGCATAGGGTGGAGCTAACGCTGTCTGCTTGGCCCAGAGACTCCGCCCATCCAACCTGAGCACAGCTGAACTTCACAGACAATTGGCCTGGAGGTCAATCCCTCCAAGTGCTAACAACGATTAACCTGAGCTTAACTTCAGCAAGACTGTGCAACCCATATCCACCTCAGGTAACTGGGGAGGCTGAGCCACTGTCCCTTGTAGGACGTCTAACACACAAAGCTAATTGACCAACTCAGGGAAGCAGCCACCATGCAGAGACATGGAAAGAAATCAGATGTGAAAGAAATGGAGGAAAAAAAACCGACTGGACATGGAATTCAAAACCACGGTTATAGGGCTTCTCAAGAGGCTCCTAGAAAAGGTCGAGATCTATAAGGAAATAAGCAAGGCCTACAAGGAAATGAACGAGACCCTCAAGGATATGAATGAGACCTGTAAGGATATGAAGGAGATTCTCAAGGATATGAAAAAGGACCAACCAGAAATTAAGTATACACTGACTGAAATAAAAAATATTATACAAAGACCTAAAAGTACTCTAGAGCACCCCAAGAACCAAGTTAAAGATTTGAAATACAAAGAGGTAAAATCCACTCAGCTGGAAAAGCAAGAAACCAAAAGAATCCAAAAAATTGAAGATAGTGTAAGGGGCCTCTGGGACAACCTCAAGCATATCAACATCCGAATTATAGGGGTTCCAGAAAAAGAGAGAGAGCAAGACAATGAAAACCTATTTGAAGAAATAGTGACTGAAAACTTCCCACACCTGGTGAAAGAAATTGAGTTAGGAGTCCAAGAAGTGCACCGAACCCCAATATATAGGAACCCTAAGAGGACCACACCAAGGCACATCATAATTAAAATGCCAAGAGCAAAAGACAAAGAGAGAATATTAAAAGCAGCAAGAGAAAAACAGTTAGTTACCTATAAGGGAGCACCCATACGATTGTCAGGGGATTTCTCAACAGAAACGATGCAGGCCAGACGGGAGTGGCAAGAAATATTCAAAGTGATGAATAGCAAAAATCTACAACCAAGATTACTCTATCCAGCAAAGCTATCATTCAGAATTGAAGGTCAGATAAAGTGCTTTGCAGATAAGAAAAAGCTAAAGGAGTTCATCACCACCAAACCAATATTATATGAAATGCTGAAAGGTATTCTTTAAGAAGAGGAAGAAGAAAAAGATAAAAGTGTAAATTATGAACACAAATACACATCTATCAACAAATGAATCTAAAAATCAAGTGAATTAATAAGCTGATGAACAGGATAAATTGGTGAATGTAACGGAATCATGGAAATAGAGTGGGAATGGACCGACAATTCTTGGGGAGAAAAGGGGTGTGGGTAGTACAGCAAGAGACTGGACAAAAATCATGCAACTATGGTAGAGGACAGTGGAGGGGGGTGAGAGCAGAGGGTGGAATGGGTACCAGGTAGAGGGGAGCTATAGGGGGAAAAAAGGGAACAATGTAATTAATAAACTGAACAATAAAGATAAAAAAAAGAAAGGGGCATCGAAATAGTCATCAAGGAGAAAACAGAAACTTTGTTAGGTGTTTTCATCCTACTTTCATTATTTAGCATAGTTTCTATTTTGATTTCCATATGAGGGCCATTATCTTTTCAATGCCTAGGAACTCTAAAGGTATTAATTCTGGTCTGTGCCTCTTATTGATTTTGTATAGAGTCTAACACTGTAAGGGACTTATAATGTTTATTGGATAAATAAACTTCACATTTGAGAATGTTTTCTGCCTAAAGCAGATCTTAGGACAAGTTTGAAAACACTTAGCAAATACCTTCTTTTTACCTTCTTAGTAATGTACTAAAATATTTCCTTAATCAGTCAACCAACTAACCAACACGCATTTATCAAGCCTTTGCTATATGCTCAGCACTAGGCTAAGTTCTAGAAGGCTATAAGGCATGGTTCCCCCATTAAGGAACTTAGAAATTCTTTGGTCATATGGTGGTCAAACTTAAAAGATTAAAATGGATTTGATGAAGTTTTTTTGGGGGGGTGGAGTGGGGTGGTATTTTAATTATTGAGACTATTTGGATGGATATTTTATTCCAAATACTGCACTATAATAAACTAGGTCCTGGAATAATATTCTAATTCACCAGAATAGAATATTTCAAAAAAAAAAAAAAAGACAGCCAGTTACCCATTTTATCTTTGTTGAATATCTTTTATATGTCAAAGACAAAATAATAACCCTCATGTTACTTTATCTTTCTGCCTATACCCTTTCTTCTCTATTACTTTTTTTTGGTATAGTATTTTAATGTCTATGTAAGTTGACTAAGCTATTTGATCATGCAACAACTGGTTCAGGGAAGTATCTATTCTACTGGTTTAGAGAAAGTGAGAGTATCAAGAAGATCATTGACTTTATTTTCTGTTTTTCAGCTGCTCCCACCTTTGTTCTGGAGGTTCTACTTTTGATGTAACAATAACATTGATTAGCTCCTGTGAGCACACCCTATCTGTATCTATCTGTATCTGTATCTGTATCTGTATCTGTATCTGTATCTGTATCTGTATCTGTATTTGTATCTCTATCTGTGTCTTAGGCCAAGGTGAGGGAAAATAAATTTGGTATCTGATTGTTCATCCATTGAAGGCAAGATACCCTCTATCCAAGTTAAATGAATCTCACATGACCATGAGATTGACTTTAGCATAATCTTATAGTTAACTGCTACCTCCCTCAAGCAGTTTCTTTACTTGGTTTCTAGGATATTACATTCTCCTGGTTTTCTATCTCACTGCTTGTTTCCTCTAGTCTCCTCTCCTGTATCCCTTTTCTGGGACTTTTCCTCTTCTCCATGATACTTACTCCATAGATGATCTCATCCAATCTCATGGAATTCAACACCATTCATATATCAATGACTCTCAACCTATTATCTCTATGAATAATCTCTCTGTAAACTTCAGGCTCAACTATAACACCAGAATGTCCCATAAGTCGTTTCAAACCTACTGTGTACAAAACTGCTTCTTCCTGAGACTTCTCTATCTCAGTAAATGGAACTACCATTCAGGACAAAAACTTCAGCATCATCTTTGATTTCTCCCCCTTTTTTACTCCCAGTGTCCCAAAATCCATCAGCCAGTTCATGGCTTTCTCCAAAATATATACTTAATCTACCTACTTCTCACTATTACCAGCGGTATTTTTCTGGTCCCAGCTAGCATGATCCCTCTCCTGGACGACTCTATTAGCATCCTAAGTGGTCTCTTACTTTTTTTCCCTCACCCCAACCCCTGGACTGCTGGACAGTCTATTCTTAACACAGGAGCTTGAGGAATGTTTTAAAATACAAATCTTATCACTTTATGCCTTTCTAAATGGTTATCTATCATGTTTGGAAAAAATCCAGAAGCTTTACTGTGGCTCTTAAGGCCTTCCATGCCCACTCTCAGCTATCCTCCCAATGGCATAATCCTCAACTATGTCCCCTAGCTGTGCTGACTGCCCTGCTATTATTGTTCCTCTATCAGATCAAGCATAGTGCACCTTGAGGCCCTTTGACATTTTTGTTCTTTCTTGCCTCATATGATTTAAGTCTGTTCAACTGTCCCATCCTCAGAAAGATTTCCTTGGTATTATATTCCCTTATTCTGCTTTATTTTTCTTCACAGCATCTGTAACTGACATTTTATTAAGGATGGATTTATTTACTTATATTATCTCTCTCCCCCACTAAAATATTCCATGAAACAGAGACTTCATTTACTATGGCATGCTTTATGCCTGCAATAGCATTTGATACATACAGATACATATTTTTTTCAGTCAATAAATTGAAATAAGCACAATATCATTTATCAATGCAGAAATTTGTTCAGTCCTTTTTTTCTCTGTCTCATCCTTCTCCAAAATTGGGTAACTTCTAGTGGTCTTGGAAATGCCTGTTTAGACATCAGAAGGAACCTGATATTTGCAAGTGAACACATGATATTTGCAGAATGAATACCTATCTCCTTCAATGGGCCTTACTGTTGAATAGCCACAAACAGCCCAGGGAAGGACTCACCCAGCAAAGCACAGGTAGGTGTATTTGTGTAAGAAGCACTTTTCTACATAGTGCTGTGAAGGCAGAGATAATACAGTTGTAGGCACAGAAGACTCTACGCTATTACAGTTGATGACATAGAAAGCTAAGCTACTTGGGCTAGTTTCTTAATCTTTCCAAGTGTCACTTCTCTCATTTGGTAAGGAGGGCAGAGACATGAAAGGCAAAATCGCTTTCTTTAAGGAACTCAGTGGGACACATATGAGTACACAGGCAATCCGACGTGAGCAATAGAAGCTGTGATGAGACAGGAAGAGCCCTAACCCAGAACAAGGAGGGTGGGAGAAGACTTCCCAGCAGAAGTGATATTTGAATGGATTCTTGAAGGATAAATAGGGCCTGGCTTTGCAAAAGTGCCCCGCCCCCTGTCCTCCAACATCTGGTTATCCTTAAAGTGCCAGAAACTCACTATGTTCAAAGTAATAGTTACCATAATCTCTCTTTATGCCCCCTCCTCACCCATATTTGTAGTCCCCCCAAATAAAAGAGTCCAACTGTTTTAAACAACCTCATCTTCCAAATGCAATCATTTGTAAAGTACTGTGCAGTCAGCATTCTCTCTAATATTACTCTTAGTGTTTCATTCACTTTTATTTTTGAAGTTCAACTTCGATTTTTAAAAGCATATCTTTTTATTGATTTCAGAGAGAAAGAAAGAAGAATAAAGAGATAAAAATATCAATGATTATAGAGAATCATTGATCGGTTGCCTCTTACATGAACCCACTAAGGATAGAGCCTGCAATCCAGGAATGTGCCCTGACCAGGAATCAGACAATCTGGTTCATAGGTCGACGCTCAACCACTGAGCCAAGCCAGCCTGGCCCAACTTAGAATTTTAATCTTAACTCCCAGGATTTTCCAGTAGATGTGGAAGTGCTTGATTAAAGATAAAACACTGTGCAAATGTTAGTGCATTTTATTCTAATTAACATTAATTCCCTTGGTAATCTGATCTATTCCATGGTTTTAAACACTATATATATATTTATATGCCTGGCTTTGCAAAAGTGTACACACACACACACACACACACACACACACACACACCCTAGAAGCCCGGTGCATGAAATTTGTGCATGGGGGGGGAGTGTTCCTCAGCCAAGACTGCACCCTCTTCAATCTGGGACCCTTTGAGGGATGTCTGACTGCCCATTTAGGCCCAATCCTAAATGGGAAGTCAGACATCCCTCTCACAATCCAGGACTGCTAGATCCCAATTGCTCGCCTGCCTGCCTTCCTGATTGCCCCTAACCACCTCTGCCTGCCAGCCTGATCACCCCCCTAACCACTCCCCTGCCAGCCTGATTGATGTCTAATTGCTCCCCTGCCAGCCTGTTTACGCCCAACTTCCCTCCTCTACCAGCCTGGTCATCCCTAACTGCCCTCCCCTGAAGGATTGATTACCCCTAACTGCCCTCCCCTGCTGGCCTAATTGCCCCCAGCTGCCCTCTCTTGTAGGCCTCATCCCTCCCAACTGCCTTCCCCTGCTGGATGTCTTGTGGTGGTCATTTTGTGTCTACATGGAGGCAGGATCTTTGACCACATGGTGGCAGCCTTCTTATGTGTTGAAGTGAAGGTCAATCTGCATATTGCTCTTTTATTAGATAGTATAGAGGCCTGGTGCACAGGTGGGGGCCAGCTGGTTTGCCCTGAAGGGTGTGGGTTCCTTTGGGGTGTGGGGTGGCTTGGGTGAGGGGCCTGTGGTGATTTGCAGACTGGCCACATCCGCCCCCAGGGACCCAAGTGGAGGCCCTGTTATCTGGGATTTATTTATCTCCCTCTGTGGCAGCGGCCATTTCTGTTGGGATTTATTTCTCTCCTATAATTGAAACTTTGTAGCCTTAAGTGGAGGCCTGGGCTGGCCAGGGTGTGCGAAAAGCTTGGCTTCCTCCATTGCCAGGAAAACCCAAGCTTCCCTTCTGCTCTTTCTGTGTCTGTAGCCATCTTGGTTGGGGTTAATTTGCATACTCGCTCCTGATTGACTAGTGAGCATGGCTTGTGGGTGTAGTAGAGTGATGGTAAATTTGCATATTACTCTTTTATTAGATAGGATACTTATAAATTTCAAATTTATGTTTCTAGCTCTTATTTTTTTCATGAGACTCAGATTAAAAAATTCCCTTGCCTATTCAATACCTATAGTTGGATATCTAAAAGGCATGTCAAACTTATCACCTCCAAAATAAACTAATTCCTACCACTCCTTCCCTTGTCCAACCTGCCACTTTTATAGTCTTCCCCATACAAGTTATGGCAACTTCACTTATACAGTAGCTTTGATCTAAATCCTTGAATTCTTCCTTGATATCTCCCTTTTACCACATCCATTGACTTCTTTAACAAATACTGTTAACTCTACCTTTAAAAACTATCCTGAATCTTACATCCCTACTGTTTTTACATCAGTCTGACCATTGTCTTCCTACCTGTCTGTTTCTGCTTTGCTAATATCTAGTTTTCACACAGTAGCCTGGTGATGCAAAAGTCTAATTGTGTTACTCCTCTGCTAAAAAGCAATCAATCAATCAAACAACCTAACCTTCTGTAGCTTCATTTTTCACCAGAATAAAATCCAGACCCTTAGCAGGGCTCATTCTATCTTTCTGACACAGTCTATCACTCTCCTTTGAGTGCTTTTCATTCCAGCCAAAAATGCTCCTGCCTTTGCCCTTGCTGTTCTTTCCTTTTTCCTAATAGTTGTGTGGCTTGCTCCTTCCCTTTATTCACATTTTATTCAGATGATATCTCCTAAGAGAGGTCCTTCCCAAGCCTCTGCATAATAGCAACAAATCATTCATTCAACCTCCTTAATCCTACTTTATTTTTTATTATATTTTTTCATACTAAAACTATTTATTGATTATGCCAGGCACTGTCCTAGGTGATGAGATGGCAGTGAAAAACAAAACAAAACACAAAACTGGCAAAATTCCCTTTTTTTTCATGGTGCTTACTTTCCACTGGGGAGAAAAGACAATAAAAAAATTGATAGCATGCCAGATAAAAATAAGCTTTATGGTAAAAATCAAAGCAGAAAAGGGGGATAGGATGCACTGTGGGAGAGTGGTGATTGCTGTTTAACAAGGAAGACTTCCTTGATAGGAGGCTATGAATAGAGATCTGAAGGAGGTGAGGAAAGTGAGACTTGGGAATATCTTGAAAATGAGTGTTTGAAGCAGAGGGACTGGAAAGTGCACAGCCCTGACGCAAGATCAAGCTTCTGAGTTGCTCCAGGACAGTGGTTGGCAAACTGCGGCTCATGAGCCACATGTGGAGGATCTTTGGCCTCTTAAGTTTTTAGCAAAGGCCAGCTTAGGAGTACTCTAATTAAGTTAATGACAATGTACCTATTTATATAGTTTAAGTTTAAAAAATTTGGCTCTCAAAAGAAATTTCAATTGTTGTATTGTTGTTATTTGGTTCTGTTGACTAATGAGTATGCTGACCACTGCTCCAGGAGAACATTAGTAAAAAGAATAACGTTGTGCCTGGTTGACATGGCTCAGTGCTTGAGCATCAACCTATGAACCAGCAGGTCGTGGTTCAATTCCCAACAGGGCATATGCCTGGGTTTTGGGCTCGGTCCCCAGTGTGGGGCATGCAGGAGGCAGCTGATCAATGATTCTCTGTCATCATTGATTTTCTTATCCCTCTTTCCCTCTCTCTTCCTCTCTGAAATAATATATACCAGTGTGGTTGGAAGAGTTAGCACTTATCTGTCTACCCGTCATTCTTTTGTAAGTCTATTTTTATTGCCTATTTTATCAGGATGTTGGCTCCATCAGTGCAGGAGCCAGCACTGTTTTTAACTGCTTTATTCCACTCCCAGAACTGGACCTTGTTCATGGTAGGGACTCAATAAATATTTATTGAATGAAGTGTCATGCACTAGAGATAAACCTGACTATTCACAATCCTTTTACTTGCTCCATGCTTTTCAGCCTTTTTTGCATATTGTACCTTCTCCATTGGGAATGTACCTCTGCCTTTCAAAGGCTATCCTTAAGACACAACTCGAATGATACTGCTTTAATGAAAGCTTGCCTGGTTGGTCATCAGCTATATGCCATTTCTTCCTCCTCTGGCGACTCTTTGTACTGTCACTGCTGCTGAAGCTAAAGCTCCAGGGACAGTGTGCATGGTTCTTTGACTCTCTAAGACAGAGCACCGTGTGTAGCCTGGTGTCTGATTAAATGTGATAGGTGCTCAGAAGGTAAAGAGAAAAATGAATATCTGTTGGAGGAATTGAATTGCTTCATGATTTGCCTTATACAATCAAAACTGCTTCTACATCCTATGGTAGTTTACAAAGTAACTCAGGATCCTTACAGGTTGGGTCAGTATCTCTGAAACTGAAACCCCTTTTTGGAACAGAATAGTAAGCATGAGTTCCAACCGCCTTTGCAAGGGGAAGTCAGGGCAAAGAGAATCCTTCTGAAAGGTACCCTTTGCATTTTCCATGGGAGAAAAACCTGTTCCTATTCTTTTCCATTCAGTTCATTTTTTCTTTCTTCCTTTTTTTTTTTTTTTTAGCTTTCCAGATTGGCAGTGTGCTCATTGCAAAATTAGAAAAAAATTATGAGTTTTAGGCCAAATCACGGTTGTAAATCGGCAATGCATTTCTGATTATTTACAAGTAAATGTAATATAAAGTAATAACCAATACTTGTTGATCCCAGAAACAATATGGGATCTTTTGCTAACCAATGTACTTTAAAAGACATGGTTTTTCTGAGAACTAACTTCCCAGGCAGAAAAATCACATTTTAGACAAAACAAATAAGAAATGTAGATATACTCCTTGCAAATGGACAGGTTTGGTAACAAAGAGAAAACCAAGTATGTTTGTTGAAAGAGCTTAAATGGATGTGCTATTGTAGTTTCACTTTACTATTACCAAAGATTTGAAAGGCTTCTCCTAGGTTAAATGAAAGGATAATTAGCAGTTCTTTCTAAGGGCAAGCAAGCCCAAGTGGCATTTATTTCCTCATCCACCCTCTTCTGTCCCTCTAATCATCAGTAATGTGAATAATGAATTCAAGCAAAGTATGTCACATGGCAAAATATGGATTTCATTATGCACTTTTCCTAGAGAGTGGCATTCAAAATAACAGCACTTTGATAAGATTGTTGTTTCTTAAATTTAAATCCATTTTAACTTGGCTACTGCTTCACTAGTTGAGCCTGGTTTCTTATCTCCATTCCAACCAAGGGCATAAAACAAAGTACTATCTAGAGTGTTCTAGTCTTTGAAACTGTCATTGAGACATTTAAATAAAAGACATACTGCCAAGTATTAATGAAGCTTATTAGCAAAATGTTATGATGCAGAAGATTCCAAGGATCTAATCACCAAGATTATGGTTTTAACCACTAATTTTAACACCAAATAGCTATTCTTCTTTGGCAGAAATGCTCCAGTAGAAGACTTTAAAAGGTAACAGGAGCCATATATAATGTCTTCAGAATACATATTATTGCTATGGGTGTTTTGTTATATAACATGTATTTTATGAGATACTAATAAAACACAGAGCAGGTTAAGTATTTACTAATGCCTTTTTATTACCTTTTCATGTCTTCTGTGGATATAAAAATGATACCTTACAGCTCTCTTGAAGAGGTTAAAAGAAAAGAAGTTATATTATGGGATTAAGAAGGCAGACTAACATGGCATGTTCACTTTCTAGAAAAATAATTTATATCTTGGTATTGGTGAAGGATTCAAAGCAAGAAATACCATGGAAGTAGCAGCTGTGATTTATCATATATATATATATATATATATATATATATATATATATATGTGAGAGAATGCAGGACGAACAGAGAGAAAGAGCAGAACTTTATAGGGCAGAGAATTTTCTAAGGAATTATAATACCATCAAGAAAGGAAGCTGGCACCGGAAAAGAGGCCAAGTATGAAGACAGACTGCAGTTATAATACAAATTGCCCACAGGTATCCCTGGGGAGCCGTGATCCATAACTTTAGTGGTCGAGAATTGGCTTTATTTGTAACAGTTCATCAGTGTTAACAAGGGGCATATGGCCTCCTGGCCTCTGCGTTGACTGCTTTTCAGTCTATTGCCTTTTGCTTGGTAACTTTAACTATCATTCTTTGCTCAATCAATTAGAGTGATTGCGTCGTATGCCTGTCATGCTCCATGATAATTAAATACTTTTATGGCATTGTTTTTTTGTCTGTGTGGTTTCCTGTGTACATGTTCACTAGAAGTCATAAAATCAAGCTGACTGTGCCTTTGCTGGTGCATATGTTTCTCTTCTATTAGATTGTATTCAACCTGTGGCTGTTTTGTTTAGAGGATAATACATTGATTCCCCGAGTTAATTGCTGGGCATACCCCTTTACCATGCATGGACTTTATTTGCTGATTTGAGCATGCTATATAAAGTCCACATTATCATACTGGCATTTGTGCAATTCTGTGGTTTCTAGTTGGCCATTTATATGATTTTAGTGTTGTAGAGGACTTAAGACATAATCTAACCTACCATCATAATTTTGGGCAGAGGATACTGAGGCAAGAAGCTAACACGTTACTTTCCCCAGTTTCCAAGCCACCTGTTCTGGTTAACACTTTGTGTTGTCTCCCATTGGGAATTGTGTTTTGCATTTTGATTTCTCACAATTAAGTGAAATCATGACCTTGAATTGAGAGAAACATCATCTGGGCTCTGGACAGCTGTGGGTAGAGGACTAACTCATGACAAAATGAATCACATTGGCTGGCATTTACTTGGCAGGGCTACATACTGTGCCATTTTCCCAGAAATACGAGTTGACGATAGAGTTCATGTATTCGGTTATTCTTTTTTTTCTTTACAAGCACTGCTGTCTATAGAATTTAGTACTGTTATTCACACTGGGTTCTTCGTTGGAGGATTTTAAACACTGATTGGGGTTATTATTACTAGCCTATTGAGTCCAAATGAATTACATAGTTCTTGCTCAGATTCACTTATCAGTAATAATAGGCCAAGAGAAGACTGGACATTATGCCAGAAGCATGTTTTAAAGTATATTATCATTCTCAGTCAATTAGCTCAGACTCTATTATATTCAAATTGCAGACTATTCAAATAAGGATTAAATGCACATTAATATGCTAAAAAATTAAGTCTTCAAATTTAGAGCTTTTTTCTCCTTCTTTTGCTTCTAAATCAGTTCTGTCTTTATTCATTTCAATTTAGTAAATTTTTAACTTTAGAATTAGTTTGCAGGTATACATTCATATTCTTCACTTACTGAAAAAGTTGTCATCATCTTTCTCTCCCTCTCCTTTCTCAATGTTGATTTCACTTTGCTTCAACAATTTCCTATACTTTATTTGGTTCACTACAAAACATTTTCTTCTTTTGAACCTTTGCCCATGATAGAAAATTTACTCTTTCCACAATCATTCAGAGAGATATTTTGTTGCATGAGAAGTCTTTGATTTTAGGCATTTCCACAGATATGATCCAGAGTATCCACTGGGGAGTTTCTTAGTTGTCCATTTATGGTTGAGAGACAAAGAACTATAATACTTCGCTATTTCTTCTTTTTTTTTTTTTTTAGTTTTCAAACTCAATATTTATTCTGAAAGTTTTACAGGTGCATTATCAAATATACATACATAATTTAATTAATATCGTAAGCACAAATTCTCTAGAATATGTCACTATATTTACAAATAGATAATCAGAAATGAACTGCAAATGTAAATTACATTGCTTATTCATATTACTAACAGATAGATCTATTACAATGTGTTCCTTTGTCCTTCAAAGCTGTTACTGTGGAAGAAATAACTTTAGGATACAAAAGTGTCTTGGTTCCCTTAGTTTTTTATTTTTAAGGTGCATTATGAGCTATAAGTAAAATGATGAAAACGGGAGCATAAAAATAAGAACTCATCATTTACATTGCACTTCAGTATTAATGCAGGTGCAGAGAATTTCTGCCATTTCACATTGAGGGGATTATAGAAGCTCTTTAAACATTCTGAGATCCCTAAGATGATTTCTACTTTAACTCCAAGTGGTGTTAATGATATTTTCAGAAAGGATGCTTTATTTAGCTGGTAAGAAAAAGAACTCCATAACCTTTTGCGCATATATCATAAAACAGAGTAGCTAATAGAATTTTCTACCCTTAACCTATCAATAAGCTCTTACACAATCCACCTATCAATAGGAAATGGATAATTTTGTTTTCTCTGTCTCTGCTTGAGCAGATACTGTAATTAAGCTACATAAAAATTCAGAAGAAGCTATGGAAAACTTGGTTGTAAGCCAAGAGGAACTCAACTAAAAGAAGAAATGTGAAACTCTTTTTATTAAGCATTTGAGCAGAATTTACATTCTAACCCCAGAGTGAGTAGATATCACAAAATCCCCACAGATTTAACGAACTGTGTAAGACAGCAGAAGAGCAATCAGGGATCCTGGCCCCATAACTGATAAACTGAATCCCGGAGTTTTGTTGTTTTTTTCCTTTGCTTACAAAGTAGGGAAGTTAATATTTTTCTCAACTCTTGCTTCACCCATGATTCTCCAAAGAATACTGAGTTAGCTTTTCTTAAGCAGTTTTGAGACACTCATAAAAGTTCCACATATGAATTATTTGCTTTACTTTTCCCCCAAATGGCATAGCATATCTTTTTTTTTAAATCTCCTTTCTAAAAACTGTCAGCTCTTTTGGAATTGAACAGTGCTGCATACAACAACTACTGCATATTGATTTTTTTCTTTTACATTTATTCAAGCTGTTTTTTCATTCTGTAGGTTGGTGGCTGAGCTATTATGCCATGGTAAAAAGAACTCTTTGAGTGTTAAATAAAAATCCACATATCCTTTTTGCCTTCTCCTCACCCTCTGCAGGGAAATCTTCACTCTGGTGAGATTTCAGAAGATGTGCTGCTATACCCTGCTGAGCTGGAAGAGGAAATTGTGGGTGATTAAATACCAACAGTGTATTGTCTCTGAACTAAATGCAGAATTAGCCATTGGCCTCCACCTAATGAGCCTATAATCTAATTAGACAGATTGACAACACCCAGAAGGGAAAAGATAAGAATGCACATAATTTAGTAAGTTACAATGTAGAAAGTGACATGTTAAGATGCTTAAGAACACAAAACCACTATAAAACTAGCTTACCACTGAAACATGCTTTGCAGTTTTCAAAATATTTGAATAGTCTCTCTCTTATTTATCCTGTACAGTACTATGACCCCAAAGGTTCACTGAGCGAGAATATCAAATACATAATTGGGTCTTAGATGTAAACAGAGTATGATGCAAATTCTCAGTGTCAAACTGTAAACCTCTTCTTGTAATTACTTTTCTCTGAGGACCTCATTCCTCATTTCAGCATCTGAACTATGTGAGCAGAGACCTTTCCCTTAAAAAACAAAGACATAAAATATGTGTGAATTGGCATAAAAATGTCAAAGATGTTTCTACCTCCTATGTTGTTTTATGAAAACATCGTCCCTCTTGGGATCACTTCTGAAGAAACACTACATCTCTTCATCTGTCCCATACTTTAAACTAAAAAGTACTTATCTCACATGCAGTGGGCTCCCTTTTCATTTTATTGATGGCTTCTTTTGCTATGAAGCTTTTTATTTTGATGTAGTCCTATTTGTTTATTTTTCTCCTTAGTTTCCTTTGCCCTAGGAGATGTATTGGTAAACATATTACTATGAGAGATGTCTGAGATTTTGCTGCCTATCGTTTCTTCTAGGACTTTTTGGTTTCATGACTTACATTTAAGTCTTTTATCCATTTTGAGTTTATTTTTATGTAAGGTGCAAATTGATGATCTAGTTCTATTTTATTTTTTGCATGTACCTGTCCAATTTTCCCAACACCATTTATTGAAAAGATTATCTTGACTCCATTGTATGCTCTTGCCTTCTTTGTCAAATATTAATTGAGTGTAATGTCTTGAGTCGATTTCTGTTCCATTGTTCTATATGCCTGTTCTTGTACCAGTACCAGGCTGTTTTGCTTACCGTGGCTTTGTAGTATAACTTGATATCTGGCATTGTGATCTCTCCAACTTTGTTCTTTCTCGAGATTGCTGTGGCTATTTGGGGTCTTTTTTGGTTCCAAATAAATTTGGGGGATGTTTGTTCTAGGTCTATGAAATATGTTGTTGGCATTTTAAAGGGATTGCATTGGATCTATGGATTGCTTTGGGTAGTATAGATATTTTAATGATATTAATTCTAATAATCCATGAACTTTTGAGACAGCATGGAGGGACCTGGAGAGTATTATGCTAACCAAAATAAGCCAGTCAGAGAAAGACAAGTATCACATGATCTCACTCATATGCAGAATCTGATGAACAAAATAGGCCCAGGACATAGAAGCATGAAACAGACTGAGGGCTCTCAGAGGGAAAACGGGGTGAGGAGTGAAGTGGGAGAGTGTGGTGGTAAATGGGAGAGATCAGTTAGAGAACTTATATGCATACTAGCAGCCCAGTGCATGAAATTCGTGCACAGGGGGGGGGGGTCACTCAGCCCTGTATGTACCCTCTCCAATCTGAGACCCCTTGGGGAATGTCCAACTGTTAGACGTCCCTCTCGCAATATGGGACTGCTGGCTCATCACCACTTGCCTGCTTACCTGCCTGATTGCCCTTAACTGCCTCTGCCTGCTACCCTGATCACTCCTATCTTGCCCCCCTGCTGGCCTGCTCACCCCCTAACTTGCCCCCTTGCTGCCCTGATAACCCCTAACTTGTCCCCTGTCAGCCTGATCACCCCTAACTTGTCCCCTGCCAGGCTGATCACCCCTAACTTGCTCCCCTGCTGGTCTGATTGCCCCTAACAGTGTCTGCCTCACCTCTGGCCTAAGCTGCAGTCTGGCCTCTCTCTGCAGGATGCAACCTAGCCAATCACCCCATCATGCCTCTATCACCCCACTGCTGCTGCTGCTGCTGCTGCTGCCACCGGCTGCCATGGCTGCCTGAGCCTGGGCCCACTCTCCTCCCACGCAGCTGCCTGAGCTGTAGCATGCAGCTCCCATGCAACTGGCCCTAGGCCCTCATAGTTGCTGTGGCTTTGTCCAGATGGAAGTCTGGAAGATGTCTACTCTAATTAGCATATTACTCTTTTATTAGTATAGATATGCATAGTCCATGGACACAGACAATAGTGTGGTGAAGGCCTGGGAGGGGTGGGTGAGGAATGGAGGTGGTAAATGGGAGAAAAAAAGGACACATCTGTAATATTTTCAACAATAAAGATAAATTTTAAAATAAATAAATAAAAAGTACTTATCTGAGAGAGGTAATGTGGGATTAGGAACCTTAGAGACCTGCCCTTGAATCCCACTTTATTACATCCTAGTCTAACTAGTTGATCTATTTCATGTGTTCATAGATTTCTTTTTATAGATAATAGTTTCATTTGAACCTCAATAATCATGTGAAATCTTAGGATTCTGTGTTTAGATAACTTGGTTATCTAAATGGCATATTTTAAAAATTACCTCATAGGATTTTTTTCCAGAAAATTTTGGAAATCTCTTTAATTTGGTACTTGTTAATAATAAAAATACACTATTTATTGATAAGAATGGTTTCTAAAATTATTTGCTCCTCACTCTCCCTGAAATCATGAATGCTGAGAGCAAAAAACTGGGGTAGATGGAAAAAACCCCACATGCTATTATAAAATATTATGCATTCTGTGTATTAACCTTAAAATTTCCTTTTTAACCAGATAAAAGTTTGTAAGATAAACAGACAGAGGTATATAAGTTTAGGAAAGGGAGAACAATTTTTTTCTTCTATCTAGATCTTTATCAGGATGTTTTTATTCATTAATAAAAATGTGGAATTTATTTTACAAAATAAATTCAACATACTATATACACACACACACACACATATAGTGTTCGTTAGAAGTCTGGGCCTGGAGTGGTGGAGTAGAAGAAAAGGCAAGTAGAAAAGAAGCATCATGATATCATACCTGAGAGATGGTGACTTTCTGAGTCAAATGGATCAGCCTCTCACAAGAGCAGAAGCACCTGAGAAGTGATTATTCAAACTCTGATTAACCCTCCAGTTCTGGGGAGTGGACTGTTCTGGATGGTAGCAGCCTAGTGGTCACAAATGGGTTTGAATCTCAACCTTACCATATTTGATGGTGTGAGCTTGGGCTAGTTTCTTAACTTTTCTGAACTTAAGTTTCCTTATTTGTAAAATAATAATTATATCTACCTCACAGTTTACTGTAGAGATTAAATCAGATGTTATAGATTAAGAATTTGACACAATGACACTGAACTCTTAATGAATGTGTAGTATTATTAGTTAAACAATTCATCTCATTATCGGGTAGTTCTTCCATTAAGCTATTTTCATTTTAACATAGAATCAAAATCTGTCTCTATGTAATAAGCCAGTCGTAGAAAGACAAGTATCACATGATCTCACTTGGATGCAGAATCTAATGAACAATATAGACCCAGGACACAGAAGCATGGAATAGACTAAGGCATCTCAGAGGGATTGCTCTCCTATTCGGAAAGACCTAGAAGAACTTGATGGGAAATAAGGTTGCTCCTTCTTCCTTTAGGCAGTGATTCAATGTCTGAAGCATTTTGTATTCCTCATACTGTATGTAAGCTTTGGCATATAATTTGTTCCCTTTCCCACACCACTGAGTTGTTAACAGTATAGACTTTATTAGCAATATAACATGAATTCTACTGCTTCCACTTCCTCTGGAAAAGGAATAAAAATGTGAGTCATAAATAAAACACTCAACAAAGAAAATATTAATTATGGAATTGAGAACTTGTCTTAAATGAGAGACAGTTTATAGATGTGAATCTTACTAACAAACTTTATATAAGCCTTGCTCACATATTAACTTAACAGCCTCATTTCTCCAAACTCGTATTAAAGGCAGCATAGTCCATCTAGTTACTTAAGCATGAGATCCAAACAAGCAAACATACTTCACTAATCTCATCCACTCAGACCAGAAGGACCATTGATCTCACTGTCCATATGTTTGCCATTTCATCTCCTCTTTCTCCTCTCATCGTTCTCAGAGCTGAGACTTCCAAGGATGGATGCTCAGGACACGGCAACCTGGCAGCAAACTGACCAAGACCCCAGCACCTCCTGCTCCTCCCACTCTCTGATCCCCATCTACTTCTTTTCATTCACCAAGTTCAACGGAAAGCTCTAGAGCAAGGGAGCTCAATGGTAGAGTCCATAAAGGGAACCAGAGGAGGTGGAATTGGAGAGTAAAAGAGACCTTGCACATTTCTTAACTCCTGTCTGTTTCTCTACAGCGCGTATTTCATATTGACTCCTGAGCTATCTTTCTAAAACACACATTTGAGCAGATAGTCCTCTGCTTATAACCAACACCTCCATGCCTCCTGAGCATGTTTGATAGTTCCCTTCCACTTTAAGCTTCTGAGAGCTTTCACTTCAATTTTGGTTTCCAACTTCCTTCTCTCTTGCCTCCTAGGTTTTAGGAATAACAAACAGCCCATGGTTGGCCATGTTCTCCCAATTTGAATCCTTGCAAGGACCATGTTGTTTTCATCTTATAATAAAGCCAACATCCTACCTGCAATAGCTCCTGGCTCTGAGTAAAAGCTCCCACAATATGCCTGCTGAGTGAATGGGTATCTGCCCTTTTGCATAAAATATTCCCAGACCTGTAATGTTTAATAAATTCATCATTTCCCTTCGGGTCTCTGAATCACAATTCCTCTGTGAAATCGTACCTGGCTTCTCCCCACACCTCCTCCTGTGAGAGACACATTTCTCTGTCCTCTCTCAGCAATCTGTACACATCCTTTTTTATTTATCTCCAGGTGCCACTTGAAATTGTCCACATACCTCTGTTGCTTTAGCAGATTTCTTTATGGTAGAGACTGTATTATTTGTCCATGGGACCCCAGGACCTGAAAAGATGGCTGATGCATGTGGGTGCTCAATGTACACACAGCTTGTTTACCGAGCATCTCATCTAAAGGGTAGGGAATAAAATAAGTAGTTTTCTCCCCCGCAGTTACTATTTTAATCTCCTTTCCCCATTCTTTATTGATAGCTTGGGAGAATTCTTAGCTCGTAAATCCCTTTTGGCTACAGTATGTCCATCTTGTGAAGCCTCAACTTCAAATTTGATTTAAACATCTTTTCTTCCTACCCTCTGCAGGACTTATACAGGGACCTGGGCTGCTTAAAGGTGACTAAGACATGGTCTGCTTCTGAGACACTGGCTCTTTCCTCCTTTACTCTTCAAGATCTAGTTCTTTCAGTGTGTGATGCAGAGGGAAAGACTTTTTTTATTTAACAGGCTTTTTCATTTGATTGTTTTTCATGTCGGTTGTGGCTGCTTGTGTAGTGAATGGCCATTGCAGTGGCAGGTATCAGTGACTGGCTCCCTCGTGCATCTATCCTGGGGTCAGTACTTAACTTGATCTCTTTCATCTCTTTCGGCTCCTGCCACATTGGAGCAGTGCTCAGCCTCTTGATGCTGGATTATCCTTGCCCAGCATGCAGCTCTCTTGAGTGTTTGGAAGATATCTGGCTTAAGTCAAGCTCTTCCCATGATCACTTCAACCATGAGCTCAGGTAGCCTTGCTGCGCCCAGTACTGGGCCATAGTGGTCTCATTGCTATGTCTCTCTCTCTCTCTCTCTCTCTCTCTCTCTCTCTCTCTCTCTCTCTCTCTCTCTCTTTCCAAGTCACTTCTTTCCTATTCTATTTGCAAAGGAAGCAAGTCCACTGCCTAAGCAGATATTCAATTAGGAAACCAAACCACCATCTCCCCTGCTTTTAAGCAACTCCAATTTCAAAGTCTGATTCCCTTAGAGCCTTCTCCCTCACTTAGATTGAGAAGCCACTTTCCCTTTCTCACAGGGAAGACTGGATCACATCTCAATACAAACACTGTAGCCCACATAAGAAAAAGGTTTTCTTTTCCCTTCTCCAGCTTCTTTTATATAGACAAGGCTGAGAGGAGAGCAGTGGATAATTCCACAGTAGCCCTGAAGGAGGTTATGTGCGCTAGAGCCATGCTATGAAAAGTACCATTCAACATTATATTATGAAATTTGTTGAATAGATGAATAAGCAAATGGATATATCTATTTTCAATGACTACTAATAGGTGGGACTATTGATGCTGTGCAATGAGGCGCTAGGTGGATTGGGAAACAGAACAAGATCAATCTGCCATAGAAGTTCAATAAAAAGACCGGGACTTCTGTCCCATGACTCAGTTCAGCCTGCCATCTTTGTATAACCTCCGCTTGCCTCAGCAAGATCTGTGTTCATAACATTAATTAATAATGCCACTGCACATTGAGAGAACTGGAGAATTACTATGGAAAAAGCAGTTTTGTATTTTTTAGAATTTGCAACTCTGAATGGGGAGGAAATGTCATTTCCGCCAGAGACACAGTATCCTGCTTTGGTCTGATGTAAACTCATTGTCAAGCAATCCCAGGAACTGCCTGCGCTAGCCTCTGGGCAAAATGTTTCCTTTTCATAGAAATATGTCACTTTTTCTCTAGGAAATAGCAGGTGGTTATTTTTTTCCAAAGGAAAAATGACCTTTGCATTTTGTTTAAAAAATTCTCAAGGACTCAGCCTTGCTAAAAACACTGAAACAATTTCACATCTGTTAGTTTGTACGTGAAGTTCTACTGTGTACGTTCTGATATTAAACCTGTCACCACTGATATGGCCTGGAGGTGAATGTCATGAGCAGAACATCCTGGCACCTTGTTTTTCAGAAATGTCCACTGCACGCAGGACAGATCCTTGTAACTCCAGCCCTTACTGCATCTAACCCCAACACACACATGTGTGCACACACACATACTTTTATCTCGTTATTCTAACACTTCGAAGCTTTGATGTTCCAATCCAAAACTATAATCTTATACAAGTCCATCAGAAACTGCTCTGGAAAAAACACCGGTTCTGTTACATAGTTTGTTGACCACCAGGCTTAAAGTATGTGAAGTGCTTCATCTTAAATTTAGAATTGTGACAGTCTAAGTTGGGTTTTCCATGCAAAAACTTTCATTCTTTCATGAGAAAATGGGAGAAAATAAATCCAGTGTTCTTTTATTCTAGTTGGGTGAGAAAATAGGGAAGGAAAAGAACAAAGAAGCAAGAAGAGTGAAAATTTTAGGACCCAACACTTTAAAACAGAGAAGGAATACAAAGGTGGTGAGATGGAGAAAGACAGGTCTAGGTTAGTGGTTGGCAAACCACGGCTCGCGAGCCACATACGGCTCTTTGGCCCCTTGAATGTGGCTCTTCCACAAAATACCATGGCCGGGGTGAGTCTATTTTGAAGAAGTGGTGTTAGAAGAAGTTTAAGTTTAAAAAATTTGGCTCTCAAAAGAAATTTCAATTGTTGTACTGTTGATATTTGGCTCTGTTGACTAATGAGTTTGGCGACCACTGGTCTAGGTTAGTAATCTTGCTTCACAAAACAAAGTTCTCACTTCTTTTGTCCATATCTCATACATGTAGAATGTTTTCCTTTCTGACACTAGTTCTTACCATTAAGAAATGCACAGTTCATCTTATGGTGCTGGATTTTCTTGAACAAAGTAGTAAATTAGATGATGACACAGATTTACCATGTGTGCTCTTGTCAATTCATGCAAATCCTCAGCTGGAGCATGTGAGAGGCACATTAATTACAGCACATACAGGAATAACGTTTCTGCATCTGTAGCAGTTTTGATATTTGCAGACTCCAGCACGCTTCATCTCTAACTTCACTGGCAGCTTGCAAAACCCAGCAGAATTATACTTACAAACAAAGGTCTGCATAGTACTTTGTCTCCTATTGACTTCAGAGAAGTCTTCTCATTTAGAATGCTAAGGGGCTTATAATTATGAACTAAGACCTAAGACTTAGTTGATGAAACAAAGGCAAATTTCTTGCCTCTTTTTCTGACTTACATTGCATATATGATGAGATGTATGTGCATATATATATATATATATATATATTTAAACTAGTCATTGAGTACTTAAAGGGTCACATGATAATCTGTGGGACTATGCACCAACACTCTATATAGATATTTAATTCAGGTAGTATTATAATTTATCTTAACAGAAACATTTATCTTGACTCATACATTTTCCAACTATTTTATCCTCCTTAGACTTCCTTTTTGTTTGTTATGATTTGGGATTAAAAGATTTTATTTTTGGAGTTATAATTTTAAAAAAAAGGAGAAACCATCATTAAATACATGAAGATTAGATTATATACTTCTCTAAAATGTGTCTAGAAAACAGGAATTAGGATCCTATGGCATGACTAAGTAGCACCAAGCCCAATTTTTAGAGATCAAATTCCCTATTTTAGCTACCAGTCTACCAACAGAATAAGAGTTGTCAATATGGTACCACAATTCTGAAAAATTTCTGATAATATCCTTTAAATAAAAAATTATTATTTTTTTTGTCATCAACTCTTCAATGCAGAATCATTTCATCACAGGTTCCAATGGGAAAACATCCTAATCTGTTCATACATTTTTTTTTCATGTATCTATCACTCCCAGAATACTAAAGCTTCCTTTAATTTATTGAAAGATAGTCTTACAAATACTAATATGGCTACCAATTTTGAATGATTCCATGTGTCATGTCCTATTCTAAGTACTTTATATGTAATAAATCATCTGATTAGATGTTTGGTTAAACTAGACAAAGTAAAGCTTCGTAATCCTCCAAAAAGAACATAAATAGTCATAGAGGGATTAAAGATTATTACAACAAATCTTATGCCTCTACAGTAATCCATGTAAGCAAATCAGTGCTGCACAGAAAGATTCATTCAACTGTTCAATCAACTAACTAGTTGATATATCTGCCATATATCATAATGATCAAGTGTCCCTAATCTCAGAGAGTTTATAGTAGGATGTGGGATGGGGGTGGCATGAAAAAAAATAGAAAGGGTTTAAAATTTAGCTGGGGGAGGGAGCAGATAAAAATAAATACTTTCTATAAGAAGCAGATTATTTCTAGGTAAACCAAAGGCTTAATTTCATTAGTTAATGAAAAGAGAGTACTAATAGTAGGAACTGAATAAATCTAGCATAATCTACAAGAACACATATGACAACCCAGGTACTAGAATCTGGCAAATATTCGTAACTATTTAGAATCTTTTGTGCATTTATAAGCAAAAGAATTGGTGACCCTGGCCCCAGACCTAGTTAAACTGATAAGAATTTTTAAATATGTTTAGATAATACCTTTATTTGAAATAAATCTAACTTAATCTGATCACCTTTCGCTAATATACTGATTGACCAACCACCTCCTCCACTGAGAGGTATAAAAAGATAACTTTAACTCCATAATTTCCTATCCATTTCCATTAAACTTAAATAATAAGCTTTCAGATTTTAAAAATATCAACTTCAAACTTAGTAAGGGTTCCCTAATGACATCCCTAGTGTAATAATGCTTAGCACCACTCTGAGTTCTGCATTTACCCTGAATAAAGGTCCCGCCCACTTTCTCCTTTTGCTCCTAGGAGGGCCAGTGAACATGTACTGTAAATTAATATAAAGCTTTCGTGCAAAATAACTTAAAAATAATAGTAATAAAAGTACATTTAAGTGCATTGACTTCCATGACATTAATAGGTACAATTACTGTGTGACATATCCAGAGATACCCATAGTAAATCTAGAAAAAAAATTAAAGTAACAAACTTCTCTTATCTGTGCTACAGTGGGAATCGACTCCTTAATTTTGGGACCAAGATGAAACTAGGATTGGAGCTGTATAGTAGATATCCCTTCTCCTGTGAGCATGTAGCTAGACTCTGATTTTAAATGAAGAGGGCATACAGAGCACTACACATGGCATTTACTAAAAGAGAAAAGTGAGACGTGCAAAAAAGAGGTATTGTAGTAGAATTTATTTGGGTGACAAAGGCCCCTTAAAACACTAAGTGAGTTATTGATGAAGCATAACATGGTTTTAAGACTTGGTACAACAAATGTTTTAATCCTTTCAACAGTTTGTTTTGCAGCTGAAATTGTGTTTTGTCAACCATGGCACTCATATCACCTATCATCATGAAAGGAGGAGAGTGGGTATAAAGTGTTTAGTGTGGCATGCGCTCTTGCTGTGAGATGTCTGTTATTGATCTGAAAGACACATCACCAGCAGAGGAGACATTAAGTATTTGAAGAAAATGAAGTGAGGCTTTGCTACTTAGGTGTGCTTAGAAAAAAATCAAGAATAAATATATTGACAAGCTAAACAAGCACAGTTTATTTCATCTTTACTGGAGATATTAGTGTTGGCCAGCTGGCTAGAAATTCAGATCTATTTTCTGGCTTTTATAGAGCACAAGATGTTTTCTTGTAGCATCTAAAGCTCATAAATATCTCAAAAAGCCAAAATGATGTTTAAATCAAGGGATTATTTAGAGAATTATCCAACATTGATCTGAGTGTGAATAGTTTGCGAGGTCTTACAAACTGAATTGTTTCAACCACCTCCTTTATTTTTATTAGAAAGATAGAGCTAAAGACCTAGTGATTTTTACTGTTCATCACCTCTGGATGTGGTATATAATTCACTATTATTTGTTGACAGCATGGTAAAAGAATTGTAAGGCAAAAAATTATCAATACTTCTGTTCCAAAAGATTGTGAGAAGGTAGACTGAACATGAAAGTAAAAGATCATTTTCTCAGGGAAGTTTGAACAAACTCAATGAATTCAGAAACAAAAATATGGGGCCTAGTTTCCCTCCCTTTGAATCTGGATTGACCTGTGACCTGCTATGATCAATAAAAGGGGTGGGAATAATGTCATTCTGATTCCAGGCTGGGCCTTAAGATGCTTGGCACCTTTCACTTTTGCTTTCTTGGAGCCCTAAGCCACCATGTAAAGCAGTTCAGCCACCCTGTTGTTGAGACCATGTGGAGAGAGAGAGGCCCTGTCAGCCCTCAGGAGTGCCATCCATCCCAGCTGAGGCATCAATGTGAGTGAAGCCATCTTACACACCTCATCCCTAAGAGATGACTAGATGATGCAGCTGCATGAGAGCCCTAAAGTGAGCCTAGTGGTGAGAACCACCCAGCTGATCCCCAGCAAGAATGTAGAGTCAGAAGCAAACATTTGACATATCTAAAGAGATATCAATCACTGAGCTTTGGTGTGATTTGCTATGCAACAATAGAAAACTCAACACATGTTTCAAGTAATAGAAAAATTCCATTTCTCTGATTAGTTCATTTGCTCCTGGCAATTGACAGAACCATCTAGTGGTTTGTACACTTGGTTATGGAGGTGGGGAGAGATGAAGAACTGGATGATTCATTAAGATAGTGGTCGACAAACTCATTAGACGACAGAGCCAAATATCAACAGTACAACGATTGAAATTTCTTTTGAGAGCCAAATTTTTTAAACTTCTTCTAATGCCACTTCTTCAAAATAGACTCACCCAGGCTGTGGTATTTTGTGGAAAAGCCACACTCAAGGGGCCAAAGAGCCACATGTAGCTCACAAGCTGCGATTTGCCGACCACTGCACTAAGATGTTTTCATAAGGCAGCCAGTCATTAAGAGAGCAGTCATGGGGAGAGTTAGTGTGTGCTTATGTGCTCAAAATTCAAAGGAAGCCTGCTCTGAATATAACTTGGCTATGAGGTGATGGGAAATAAGATTCAAGGAACATATTTAATTACTTCTTAGGCTTTCTTACACACACATATAGCTCTTCCTTAGGAGATGTTTAATTAACAACCACGGAGTTTTATTAAACTGTTAAGGAGATAATACTGGTTGGGAAGGACCAAAAAATGTTGGGGTTAGGGGAGGTAGAAAATCATTAGGTGGCCATTGACTAAGAATCAGTACTCAAGGGCCAGCCTGAAGAGGGGCAATATCAGTCCCAGTAATAGCACAGCAGCCATCTGCCCACATAGCATTTACGGCCTCAGGTTAATCTTTGCTGTTCTCTAGAGAGCAAAAGCGCAACTATGATTTCAGATAATGCAGTTATGGAATAGAATATCCCAAAAACAATGTTAAAGTCTCCAAAGAATGAGAAATCCTCATAGCTCCATATGCTAGACTGACATGAAAGGTGGACATAAGGATTAATTAGTTTGTTCTATTTGGTAGATGACCACCGTCTCCACTCCAATGGTCAGTCCCCAGAAATATTCATAAACAGTTCTTCAAAGAAATTTTGAGTGAAGGGTTGACTGACAGAGGGTCAGACAGGGCGGAGGATGTTTGCTAGGCTGTATGGTAGGTGGGAGAAATGTCTTCTTGCCACCACTATGCGCTGTGGTTCTCAGGTCAGTGGGCCTAAGACTTCTAGTCCAAGAAGACAGACTAAACACACATGGCTTTAGCAAAGACTGTACAATGAATAAACCCTCAGCAATTAAGAGAACCTGAGAGATGGCATTATCTGATAGAGAGAGGCTGATAGAAGGCGAGGATTTCAGAATATGAAATGCCAATTGAAGTGTGACAACTGATGTATCATGGCATTGGAAGGCATATTCTAGACCCAGGGTTGGCAAACTAAGGCCCATGGAGCACACCTGCAGCTGTCTGTATTTGTCAACATGTATTCAATGGAACAAAGACATACCCATTCACTTACCAGTATATTCTGTCTGTGGTGGCTTTCATGACAGAGTTAAATAGTGGTCACAGACCACTGGGCCCACAAAACCTGCAGTAGTTACTATTTGAGCCTGTTCTGGGGTGTTCTTGGTGGAGAGGGAAACACGGACAAGAAGGACTCTCCATTGCTCTGTAGAACCCTACAAAGGTCCAGGGTTAGGAAACAGCAGATACAAGTACATAGAGATCTGCCCTACGATACCTGCAAGACTCCCACCACCTTCCCTGAATCAGAGGGGGAGGGAGTCTCTGAAAAATGGCCCCATTTAACAGACTTTCATATTCTGTCTCTACCTCGTAACCACTGGTAAATTCTGAGCAGTCTTCAAACTCTGCCACAAATGCAACGTTGGCATGTTTCACTTTAAATGTGGACCACTGAGGATCACAAGACAGATGAGGACTGTGCTTTAATGAAATGAATATCCAGGAAGAAAGAGGATGTGGATATGAATAACGGTGGACTCTGTTTGGGAGAGACACAATGGACAATTTCACACACAGGCTGTACAATAGGCCCGGACAGGAGTAAGAGGACAACAAAATGCCCATAAGAAAAAAAAAGAGAGATCCTCTAGTCTAGAGGACCTAAAATGATGGTCCTTTGAGAAAGAAAATTACTATTTTTTAAAAAGATACTGCAAAAAAAGAAAGAAAAAATGAAACTTCAGAAATGTGTTTAAGAGAAAAAGTATATTAATGGTACATCACTGGGGTCAGTGAACAAACTTACAAAGTGGTGGTAATGCAAAGACTATATAAATATTAAAATTAGTTGTAAAAGTCTATTGGGAGAATGTTTGTAGGGCAGATGGGGGATAAGAGAGATAAAGCTTCATTTATTTCTAAAGGAAGTACTATAAATATGCCAAGTCTAAAACTGTTAAGTCAAGGCAAGTGTATAAACACATTAATTAGAGGTGTGAAAATAGTTATGGAAAAAAAAACACCATGTAAAAAAGTACAAACTGATCAGTGCCTCTGGGATCTGAGCCTGAACGGTAGGGCAAGCAATATTATATGGATTTTATGTCTTTGTGCACGTATTGATTTGACAACTTTAAAAAGTATATAAATGCACATGCCCAAAAACTAGTCCCAGAAATTTGTAATCAGTAGATGAAGGGACACAGGAATATCTATTTAAAAAATCTCCCCCAGAGATTCTGACAAATTCATTCTTGTGCCTCTGCTTTTAGAAACACAAATAAAGAGGTAGAAACCAGTGAAAGAGCAGTAACATCGATCTGCCAAATGGAGAAATGCCAGGAGCTGTAGGAGGTCAGCATGTTGATCTCCCAGACAGCTTCCTGCCACTTTACTAATAAAACGAATCCACATTAGAAGGAGACACATAAAAATGAATAGGTTGCAAGTGACCTCATCATTCTACAGGAGAACTTTATGGATAGGTCAGCTTTTCTCCCTCTTGTATTTGTTGAAAATCAAAAGCCCTGATTCAAAAATTAGCCTGGGGAAAATGTGAAACCTTATGTAACGAGGGAAGCTTTGTACCTGAAGCATGTTGGAGCAACTCTTTCAATCCTGATTTTTAAAATAGTTGCAAGAAATGCTATCAGGATCTCTGGTGCCTACACAAGCTTGCAGAACACGTAACAATCAGAAGTAGGATGGTTTCTGGGCACTGTGGTAACTTTTAGGAAAGCTTCTTCTGGAACATGATATGACGACTGGGGATTGGCTCAGTTAGTTGTCCAAAAGCAGGGAGGAGCACAGTATCCTAATTTTCTCTGTTCTCTACACCTTCCCAGGACTCAGTGCTGACTGAGAAAGAAAGAATTCCCACCCCACCCTGGTTTCTATTTGGCAGGATCCTAGGTCAACTTTTTGGTAGAGTGGATTTTTCTTAATTCTAGAGATCTAGAGCTAGAGCTAGAACAGTTGATTAAAATATTTCCATGCTATTTCAATGTCAAATGAGACCCCTCACCTTTTTATAACTTTATTAATTAAATGTATCAGGGAGACATCGGTTAATACCAATGATTTATTGTTTATATCTATAAGTGACTATTAATTTTGAGGTTCATTTACAGATGAAATAGTTACAAAAAGGACATTTATGTCCCTAACATGCATTTGGAAAGTTGGCTTCTTTTTGCTTCAGTGGTAACCAATTGGTCCGATTACTAGGCTATACAGTGGGATTCAGCCAATTAAAATTTTACTTAATTTCGAAAAGCGTCCATCCATCCATCCACTACTGGTGAGCACCTGCTATCTGCCTGGCACTGTGAGGTTAATAAGTAAAGAAAAAAATCATAGGGTATATCTTTTATGTTTAATTGGTTGAAAATTTATATGAGAAAGGGTTTATACATAGGTATGTGTACATTGATGATATCTATGTTTTTAAATTGGATTATATACTGTTATTTGATGTTTGTCTAAATAGTTCATGTTTACAAGTTATAGTTATTGTTTTACTAGCTACTTCACATGAACATTCACTAACTAAATATTAGTGTACACTGCGATGGCATATAAATCTTTTTCTAGGCATCCTGCCAACTGTGCCTTTGCATATGCTGTTTCCTTTTCAGATAGCTCTCCTCACTTTTCCATCCAACAACTGTCTATTCATCATCCCAAAGTATGTCAGGCATCATTTCTGTGAGGTTTTCCATAAGCACTTCTCAACTGAATTGATCACCCTTCCCTTTACACTGTGTCTGGACTTTGCACATATTTCTATTGTTGCATTGATATACATATTCATTAATGTGCCACTCGTTATTCAAGCTTCTTGAGAACGGAAACATTTGTCTCTTCATTTTTTCATCCATAATAATTAATGGAATGCCTGGTACAGATGGCTAGTAACTAAATATTAGCTCAACTAAACTGAGGAGCCATGCCTGCTATTATAATGTGTGGAATGCCACAGAATTGTGTTCACATTTTATTTTAAATTATCTCAAAGTTTAAAATAAACATTTTTGAATAAATAATAAATAGTAGATTTCAATCTTTATTAAACTCTTTTCTGATGAGAGAAATTCTCATCCTTACAAAAGACGAATAAAATTATATAGTTAGGAACATGATTTTCCTTTAAAAATTTCTATTGCTTGGTTCTCCCATCCTCCTAACTTTGTGCCAACAGCAGGGTTTTTATAGATTTATCCTATTCTTATGTTACAATTACTTGTTTTTATATCCAAGGCCTGACCTAGATATAAACTCCTACAGAACCAGGACCTTGTCATATCCATATTTTTAAATTTAATAAATCTTTATTGTTCAGATTATTATAATTGTTCCATTTTGTTCCCCCATAGCTCCCCTCCATCCAGTTCTCACCCCACTCTCTACCCTTACCCCACAACCGTCTTCATCCATAGGTGTACGAATTTTGTCCAGTCCCTTACTGCACCCCCACATCCTTTCCCCCCTGAGAATAGTGAGTCCACTTCCTTTCTATGTCCCTAATTCTATTATATTCACCAGTTTATTCTGTTCATCAGATTTTTTATTCACTTGATTTTAGATTCACACTTGTTGATAGATATGTATTTCTTGTTCATAATTTTTACCTTTACCTTTTCCTTCTTCTTCCCCTTCTTAAAGAATACCTTTCAGCATTTCATATAATACTGGTTTTGGTGTTGATAAACTCCTTTAGCTTTTTCTTATCTGTGAAGCTCTTTATCTGACTTTCAATTCTGAATGATAGCTTTGCTGGTTAGAGTAATCTTGGCTGTAGGTTCTTGCTATTCATCACAGTGACTATTTCTTGCCACTCCTGTCTGGCCTGCAAAGTTTCTGTTGACAAATCTGCTGACAGTCATATAGGTCTCCCTTGTATGTAAGTTTTTAATATTCTCTCTTTGTCTTTTGCTCTTGGCATTTTAATTATGATGTGTCTTGGTGTGTTCCTCTTTGGATTCCTTTTGTTTGGGGTTCTGTGTGCTTCCTGGACTTGTAGTCTATTTCTTTCACCATGTGGGGAAAGTTTTCAGTCATTATTTCTTCAAAAAGGTTTTCAGTATCTTGCTCTCTCTCTTCCTTCTGGCACCCCCATAATTCTGATGTTGGTATGCTTGAAGTTGTCCCAGAGAGTCCCTACATTATCTTCATACTTTTGGATTCTTTTTTCTTTTTGCTATTCCAGTTGAATGTTTTTTGCTTCTTTGTATTTCAAAGCTTTGACTTGATTCTGGCAATCCTTTAGTCTCCTGTTAGATCTCTGTATAATATTTTTTATTTCAGTCATTGTATGCTTAATTTCTAGTTGGTCCTTTTTTATAACCCCGATGTTCTCACTAAATTTATCGTCCTTTTCTAGAAAATTCTTTAAAAATCTTATAACCATGGTTTTGAACTCTATACCAATCATTTGCTTTCCTCTACTTCTTTCATTTGTGATCTTTTTCTTTGTCTCCGCATTTTGGCTGCTTCCCTGAGTTGACAGCCTGGCTTTGTGTGCTAGGTATTGTATAGGTCCCAGTGGCTCAGCCTCCCCAGTAACCTGAGGTGAACACTCTTGGTGCATCCCTCTTATTGTAGTTAAGCCTTGATTGTTGTTGGTATCACTGGGAGAAATTGACCTCTAGGCCAATTGGCTGTGAGAATCAGCTGTGTTATGCTGGGAGAACTTCTGAGCTGGAGACACCCTTATATGAGAAGACTTGCAAAAGCCTCTGTGCTCAGCTTGAATGGGATGGAGTCTCAGGGCGGAGTCTCAGGGCGAAGTCTCAGGTCAGAGCAGACAGCATTGATTTCCCATCAGCCCTGCCCTAATAGGCCTCTGTGTCTCAGTGTCCCATGGTAACTGCTGCAAGCACCTCTGAGAGAAAACCTCCCTTGAATTCCGCCTGCTCCCAAACAGTCCAGTTTTTCCCCAAATGAGTCTGGGTCCCCATAATCTCACCCAGAACTAGAATTCAGTGCATTCAGGAGCTTTTGTCTCCTTCCTGTTTGAGAAAGCCAGCCGTGTACTCAGTTGTCTGCCCTCTCCACACACGCGCACCTCGGTACCTCTGCCTTCCGCAGTTCCTCTGAGTCTCAGTGTGCTTTTCTCTTTCATGACAGTCTAGTGTCACCTTGTATGAGTCTGGGTCCCCATAGTCTCCCCTAGAACTGGAGTTCAGCACAGTCAGGAGCTTTTGTCTCCCTCCCACTTGAGAAAGCCCTACTGAGAAAGCCAGCGACGCACTCAGTTGGCAGACCTCTCAGCACATGCGCCTCAGTACCTCTGCCTCCTGCAGCTCCTGAATCTCAGTGTGCTTTTCTCTTTCCTTCTAGTTGTAAAATTTCCACTCAGCTAGCCTTCCTGTAGTTCTGGATGGTGTTCGTTTTGTCTTTTAGTTGTAGTTTTGAAATTGTTGTGCGAGGCAGCAGTTTAGGTGTTTATCTATGCCACCATCTTGGTTTCTCTGAAGCTGTCATATACAGTTTTGTAGACCTGGTATACTACAATGACTATGAAAAGATAGAGCTTAGCAGATTGAATTAATACATAGAAGAAAAATATATGAGAGTGTAAATAGAGTTAAACCCTAGGTTTTTTTCTCTATTAGAGTCTGTTTTGTGATTATCTTGAAAAACAAAAAAAAACCTTCTAAACTTTGACTTTGTTGTTGAGTAAGGCTAACTTAGACAGTGTGGGTGTAGCAGACTAGGAAAACATAGGACGGGGAAAAGCTTAGCTGTGCAAATATTTTCATTTTATTTTGTCTCTTAAATTTACAATTAAAGAGGTCTTTTCTATTTTTAAAACATGGAGTGGAGGGTTGGGTCAGAGGGAAAAAAGTCACTGTAATCTTTATCATAAAAAGGAAGAGGTTTGTTAAATATTTCACTGAAGTTCAAAAGCTTTGGATATCTTTTTACCTCTGCTAAGATGACATTATTTCCATAGTTTCTTCTTATTCTAATCGTGGGCATGGAAATGAGTTTTAGTTGAGTCATTTGATGTTTCTCTGTGATTTTTTGGCAACATAAAGGTGTGGATGTCTAGTGAAATATCACCAGATGAATCAGTAGAGTTGGACACTCTCTAATTTTCTCTTGCAGAAAATTATGCACACAATTTTTTACAACAGTAGTGTTTAAAAACATTAGTTAGTTTTGAAACTTCACTCAACTTTTAAGGAGATAAAGCCTCTATTAAATGTATCACAACTCACTAGTGAGTGGGAGTGACAAATATACTCATTTGGTGATCTTGAAAAGAAATAATTTTTATGAAAACCACTTAGGAATTGGCAATGAAGCACTGGTCATTTTTGAAAATAAGAAATTCCAGATGAATATCTCAATTTTCTGTTGTTTCTTCATACTCAAAGCACTTTAAAATCTATGGAATTAGAATTTATAAATCTATAAATCATACAAAAGACATAATTTTTCCTCCGAAGTAATTCTCTACTTTGTGTATCTACTAGAACCCATTGACTTTCACAAGTTTATATATTAAATAAAATCAATCTTGTGAAAAATGTGAAATGGTGATATAGTTCTTTGGAATATAGTTACTACCTTTATAATACTCTAAGGCATTTCAAAAATAACACTACACAATTTTCAAATCAGCATTTTAAATACACAAGATAAAATTTGATTTCTTCTCTTTTTCCTGCATAGGTATTTATAAACTATGGGACTAATCCAAGGTCATGGCCAGATAGAAGAATTTAAAATTACACTGCAAAATCAGACTTAGTTCATTACTTTTTTTTTTTTTTACCTCTGTGCACTTTTCATATTTTACAATTTTAGCCTTAGCAATTTGCCTCTACATTTCCATGCTAAATTAATTTTGATTATAATTTGATAGACATCCAAATAACTTCATATAAACATTAATTCATAAGGACTAGAGATAAAATCTATATATTAAAGCATATGGGGACATATAAAAATGAATACCACTTATTATTTTTTTCTATGAGATAAGCATGAATATTTAAATATATAACCTTAGCAATTCAGCATGAGAATATTACAAGATTAATACATATTAAAAATATCAATGACTGAATATAAGCTAGAAAAGCATGAAATGTTAATCACATCCCTAAGAAGAAACTCTAGAATTAAATTAGAAAAGTGTCAATCTTGAGTTCACTGAATCCAGCAGAGAAGGGGCAATCAGAAAAATGTGGCAAAAATGATATTTCAAGCTGTTTCTAAAATACTTCAATGTGATCCTCTTTAAAAAATATATATATTTATATATATTTAAATATATATTTTTATATATTTATATATATTTAATATATACTTTATATATTAAATATATATGTTTATATATATTTAATATATATATATTTAATTTCTTTATTGATTAAGGTGTTACATATGTGTTCTTATTCCCTTATTACCGCTGCCCCACAATGGGATCCTCTTAAAATTAGGGGGGAAAATTGTGGTTTTCCTCAAGTTAAGAGACCTTTGACTCTCAAATTAAGAACACAGAAAGAAGCTCTTCATATTTTGCCATAGAAAAAAAAAAGTAAAACAATTTTTTCAAACAGCACTTAGGAACTTACCTGTTTCCATTTTTCCATCCTGTGCTGCGGGCCCATCCGGAATCACACTTTTCACCTGCAGAAACTCATCGGGCTCATCTCCACCAATGATGGTAAATCCAAAACCCATGTTGCTCTTTTTTAGGGTGGTGCTGAGGAATGTTCCCTTCAACTGGGATGCATCCCGGGTGAAGAGTGGTTTTTCTACGTTGGCCAATATAAGTTAAAAAAGAAAAAGCATGTTAAGGCAAGTTCTCGCACGGGAAAAGCGAGCTATTGAGCAGCCATCCTGGGGTAAATGTGGGATCTCCTACAGTAAATGCAAGCAGCGGGAGGTGCTATAGGGGCAAAGCTCATAGTACTTCTTATAAACAGTGCAGTCCAAGCATCCAGGGAAAGGTAGGAAAGCTGCTTGATTTGGAGAGAGATTTTTGTGTATGAAGTCCATGTTTTTATTCACTAAAGTAGCCCTTCTTGTGCTTAAAAAGGGCTGAATCAATGTGCCATTGGCTGATAAAGAGGATCCCAGAGGTTTCTGGGTATGTTTCTCTTACTTTAAAAGTATCCAGGTAGGAGACTGTAAGTGGCTGGTCCTGTACAAAATCTTGAAATCAAAATGGATTATTTTGTTTTAAAAAGAATAGAAGCTATGGAATGTTGCCATCAAGTCACACGTCAAAATTGGTTAGAAAAAGTACCTGGATGTGGGACTGAGTTAATTTATGCTAATGAGATGCTATAAAGATAAGCAGATAAAAAATTCTACTGGCCCGATAGTGTTTTAGGATACTCTAAAATATGAGCAAAAGGCAAGCCAATATTTCTAGATATAATTATGAATGTAAAGGTGACACATTTTGTAACAATATGTTGACACATTCAAATCATATCCCTAAATAATCAGAACAGAACTTGAATCCAGAACTTGATCATTAATTTGTTATATGATATGCTTTTGCAGCTATGATCTGTAATAATATTTTCCTAACAATATATGAAATGCTTGAAAATAATAATCACACTAGGAAACAGAAGTAATATATTTTCAATGCTATCACAATCAAGTGTTATATATATTATATATGTGTATATAGTTGTTATAGTTTGGTTGATTTTGAACAGCAAAACTATACATGGTAACTCAGTTATGTATTTTCTATGATACTTTTGCTGTTGTTACATTTTTGGTGATATGTAATGGACAAACTATAAAATAATAAGTTATATTTGAATTTTACTTGGTCTATTTACACATCACACATATCTTTGTTAAAAATAGAGAAAACTTCTTTAAAAATAAAAAAACACATATTTAATCTTGTCACTGAGGTTTTCTTTATGAAAGTCACGTTTACAGTTGGAGACCTTTACATTCATTGCAAGTGTACTGTAGTGTACGGTGTGAAGATCATCAGCAGGCAATCCAGGCCTCCCGAGTACAAAAGCCTCCTTGCTTTGGTGATGAGTAAGAGCCCACAAGACGCGAAAAGTTTGTGCAGCATCTCATCCCACTGCGTGGCTCTATGGTGCAGTCAGGTGCACAAGCAGCCCCAGACATACCGATTGGCCAGGGCCTCCAGGCGTGGTTGCGCGGGTAATAGGACAAGTCACTCACGCTGCGCCACCTCCCCGGGGCAGTGCGGGGGCGGCCGGATTTGGGCCTAGGTATTGTCGATGAGGAGTTGTCTACTGCCACAAAGGAGAACAAGCCTCATTCTGGTGCTTGGTGTGTTAAGGACAAACTTAACGATTCTCTAAGTATCTCTGCAGTTTAAAGTATCATTGTCACACCCATGAGTTGCCACCTGGCCACCTGTTGTAAATGGCTATAACATACTTCCCTAGGCTTTAAGTTAATCTGTGGTTGCTAAATACATTAGTTTAGAAATAGCAAACACCCCGCTAAAGCTAATAGAGGGGTTTGGGAAAAGCAGATCGACTATTTGAAGTGGTCCAAATACAGGCATGTGTGTTGGAAGAGCAGACAGTTGGATGGACAATGTTTCCCTTTGAAACACTGCACGGTGACAGGTACCAACCTCTGAAACCTGGGGCCTGCAGAGGCTTGGCTCCAAGTTCCATGTGGGGCATGTTATGCTGCTGTAGCTTCCTTTTTGCTTCCAGGACAGGGTTTTCAAACTGTGTTCTTCTATTTATGTGGCTGAAAAATAAAGAGTTTGAATTAGGATCACGGTGGGGCAAAGTCATTTAAGAGAACATGTGTACAGCTCTGCAGAGAGCAGGTGATTAAGAAACATCAACTGTGATTATCGGCAAGTGCCCACCATCTATGAAGTCGGCCTCTGCTGGGCCAGCCTATGCACAGCATGCATTTCTGTGACAGGAGCCAAGTTCCAATGGCTCCGTCCTATCTTATTACATTAAACTTATGGATGATTCAGCCAGAAGAACTAGAATGTGCATTGCTTCCTGGTCTATGGTTTAATCTGACATAAATTTGGTGCATTTAAATAAATGGTCAACAGGTGAAATTTACCAAGTGGTGAAGAGAAGAGTATCATCTAAGCTTTGCAAAGCCCCTAGAGCTGTGGTCGGCAAACTGATTAGTCAACAGAGCCAAATATCAACCGTACAACGACTGAAATTTCTTTTGAGAGCCAAATTTTTTAAACTTAAACTTCTTCTAATGCCGCTTCTTCAAAATAGGCTCACCCAGCCCGTGGTATTTTGTGGAAGAGCCACAGTAAAGGGGCCAAAGAGCCGCATGTGGCTTGCAAGCCACAATTTGCCAACCACTGCCTTAATTCACTGATTAATTTACTACTATAGCAACCAAAGTCCATACTTTTTAGAGTTAAAATATCTGGATTGAAAGGTTGGGACATAGGGGGAAAAACTCTCAGGGCTGTTATGGAAGTTGTAGAATACCTGTGGGATGGTTGATGCTGAGATCAATAAAAAGTCCAGTATTTCCTTTCTGCATAGTGAGATGATAAATTCATAGGTATTAGAGTCAAGGAGGCTGGAGCTCCTGTGGGTCAGGTAGACTTAAGGATTATAGTAAAAGCATATTTTCTGGTATTCCTACAGTATAATGAATTCTGTGAAATTTAGAGTTCCCTTCCAAAGAAAGGATATACACCAAAGACCCCGCCCAGCATCAGTGCCATGTAGCTCTTTCTCTAGGATATGAACACACCACAAGAAATCTGGCATATATATTGATTTTGATTCTTTGTATACACAGAAATAGAATTATGGATTAAAAGCATGAAGAAGAGGCAGGTTAGAAGAGGAATGAGCAGTTACTGAGCACTCCACTCTGTACCAGCTACTATACATAAATTTCCTTAGTTAAGCTTAATGGCAATTGTCTTGTATTCTTATTATCTCATCTTTTAATTTTTTATTTTAATCTTTATTGTTCAGTTTATTAATTACAATGTTTCTACTTTTCCCCCCTATAGCTCCCCTCCACCTGGTACCCATCCCACCTTCTGCCCTTACCTCCCCCCACTGTCTTTTCCCATAGGTGTATGATTTTTGTTCAGTCTCTTGTTGCACCTCCCACTCTTTTCTCGCCAAGAATTGTCAGTCCATTCCCTCTCTATGCCCATGATTCTGTTATATTCACCAGTTTATCTTGTTCATCAGATTTTTAATTCACTTGATTTTTAGATTCATTTGTTGATAGATGTGTATTTATTGTTCATAATTTATATTTTTACCTTTTTCTTCTTCTTCTTAAAGAATACCTTTCAACATTTCATATAATACTGGTTTGGCAGTGATGAACTCATTTAGCCTTTTTTTTATCTGCTGAGCACTTTATCTGACCTTCAAGTCTGAATGGAATCAGTGCAGTAGGACACCTTAATTTGCTGGGGAGAGTAATCTGGATTGTAGATTCTTGCTATTCATCATTTTGAATATTTCTTGCCACTCCCATCTGGCCTGCATAGTTTCTGTTGAGAAATCCGCTGACAATCGTATGGGTGCTCCCTTGTAGGTAATTAATAGTTTTTCTTTTGCTGCTTTTAATATTCTCTTTGTCTTTTGCTCTTGGCTTTTTAATTCTGATGTGTCTTGGTGTGGTCCTCTTTGGATTCCTATAGTTTGGGTTCTGTGCACTTCCTGACCTTTTAAGTCAATTTCTTTCACCATGTGGGGGAAGTTTTTGGTCACTATTTCTTCAAATAGGTTTTCATTATCTTGCTCTCTCTCTTTTTCTGGCACCCCTATCATTCAGATGTTGGTATGCTTGAGATTGCCCCATAAGCTCCTTACACTATCTTCAATTTTTTGGATTCTTTTTGCTTCTTGCTTTTCTGGCTCAGTGGTTTTTGCTTCTTTGTATTTTAAATCCTTGACTTGATTCTTGTGGTCCTCTAGACTGCTTTTAGGTCTTTGTATAATATTTTTTATTTCAGTCAGAGTATGCTTAATTTCTAGTTGGTCCTTTTTCATATCCTCAAGGGTCTCATTCATATCCTAAGGGGTCTGTTCATATCCTTGAAGGTCTCATTAAGTTCATCGGCCTTTTCTAGGAGCCTCTTGAAAAACTTTATAACTGTGGTTTTGAACTCTATGTCCAGTCGTTTTTTCCCCTCGATTTCTTTCAAATGTGATTTCTTTCCATGTCTCTGCATTTTGGCTGCTTCCCTGAGTTGGTTGATTAGCTTTGTGTGGTAGATGTCCTCTAGGGGACAGTGGCTCAGTCTCCCCAGTTACCTGAGGTGGATACTCTTGGTGCAGCCCTTTATGGGTTGCACAGTCTTGTTGTAGTTAAGCCTAGATTATTGTTGGTAGCACTAGGAGGGTCTGACCTCCAGGCCAATTGGCTGTGAGGATCAGCTGTGTTTATGCTGTGAGAGCCATTGTGCTCAGGTTGGATGGGTGGAATCTCCAGGCTGATCAGGCAGCCTTGATTTCCCATCAGCTCCACCCTATGTGACACCTGGGTCTCTGTGCCTGGCAGTAATGGCTGCAAGCACCTCTGAGAGAAAGCTGCTGCTGAGCTCTACCTGCTGCCAGACAATTCAGCCTCTCCCCAAATGAGTCTGCACACCCAAAGTCTCATCCAGGGTTGTAAAACAATGCAGACCAGTGGTTTCTCCCTTCTTTCCCCCTCCCAAACGAGAGAGCAAGTCACGAGGCCTCTCTGTGCGCTTGCGCACTTCTGCAGTTCCCAAGTTTATGTGCCCTCTCTGCAAGCTCGCAGACCTCTGCAGCACCCGAGTTTCAGCATGCTTTCTCCTTATTGTCCAGTTTCACTTCATATGAGTGTGGGTTCCCTGAACCTCTCCTGGAGCTGAGGAATCAGTGCAGTAGGACACCTTTGTCTTCCTCCCCATTCGAGAAAACCAGCCGGGTTTGCAGCCACCTGCCCTTTCTGCTCGTGTGCAGCTCCGAACCTCTGACTCCGTGTGTATCTGTAACTCTGCCCTCCACAGCTCCTCTGAGTCACAGTGTCCTATCTTTACTTTCATTTGTGGAATTTTTGCTCAGCCAGATTTCCCATGATTCTGGATGATGTTTGTTCTGTCGTTTAGATGTAGTTTTGAAATTGTTGTGTGGGCAGCAGGATAGGTGTTTACCTATGCTGCCCTCTTGGTTACCTCATTATTATCTTATTTTAAGGTGATGAGACTGATACAGTGGAGGCCAGATGACTTGCTCTAAGTCATATATCCAGTAAGTGAAAAGATGGGGATTAGACTGTGTCTACCTCTAAGATGGGGCCATCACAAACCTTCTGTTTCAGTGTATGATTTCATAATAGCAAGTGCAAGTGTATTTAATGTGTATATATACACACACATGCCTGCACACAGAGTCCTCTCATTTTCTGTTTTCTATCCATCAGAAAGCAGAGGAGTAAGAGAATCAAAATTTCAAGAAACAATTTTATGTTAATACATGTCAAATAATTCCTGACGAAAGAGAAAATCAATGGTCAGGAACATGATGAGACAACTGCAATATCTAATTCCTTTCTCATGGGGGGGACAGGGTGGGGTAGCTGCCACTACACAGGCCCTGCAGTCAATTAGTCCTGGATTCAAAATTCAGCGCTACCCGTTGATTAGCTGTGTGACCTTGGGCAAGTTATTAAACGTGAACTTTAATCCATAATGAGCATAATATGCCCTTCCTCCTGAGGTATTTGTGAGGATTCAATGGAATAATGAATATTGACACAAGGTTTCAAGCAGAGACATACTCAGCAACTAGCAGCAGCTGTTATCATCCTAAGTCTATAGGAAAGGCTTTGGGGTGGGGACTTTAACAGCACGAGGACCTTTCTCTAATATGCCTTTGGTATAGGCTATGGTGCTGTTTAGGATGGGGGTTCTTATAACAATGTTCTTTGGTTTTGGAACTCACAGGAATGTGGTTCAATGTGAAAAATTATTTTCCATTGGAAGTAAATGCTACCACAATGCTCTTGTGCACCAAGAAGTCACCATGATCTGTGGTGTGTAGTGAACTATGAACTTTCAAGGCTTCTTTGCCCCCCAAAACTCAGACAGTGCAAGAGTTTGAAGCCTCTCTTTCCTTGTCTCCACATCCCTTTACTAAAATCCTTGAGATCTTCCTATTACATAAGGAAATATTATTTCCTTAGATTGCCTTTATTTATTGCTGTAGCTTCACCTTTGGCTCCATCACATACTTGGAGCTACTCTCATCAGCAACACCCTACCAAGCCTCTTATCTTGTCAGGTGAGATTCAAGGTATCAATTATGCAATGCCTGAAGCAAGACAGCCTGGGTTTGAGATGGCACTTGGGCAAAATACTAAACTCTCTAAGCATCAATGTCTTCACCCATAAAATGGGAACATTAATATCTACTTCTTGGACTTGCTATGAAGATAAGAAAAATAATGTTTGCAAAGCACATATACATATGGAGGACTCCACACTTGTAAGGTAGTTATTCTTTACTCTTCAATGTATAACTTATTCCTCAAAAGTAACTTATTCTTTATTACTATTATTAATAACCAGAGGTCCGGTGCATGGATTTGTGCACTGGTGAGGTCCCTCAGCCTGGCCTGTGCCCTCTTGCAATCTGGGACCTCTTGGGGGATGTCAGACTGAGAGTTTCAGCGGATACCTGCAGGCCAGGCTGAGGGATCCCACTGGTACAAGAATCCATGCACTGGGCCTCTAGTATGCATATAAGATCTTTGGTTAATATCTCCCCTCCCACCCCCTCTCCCTTCCCTCTGAGATTCATCAGTCTGTTCCATGTTTCCATGCCTGTGCATTGAGTGTCTGCCCCCTGGTGGTGAGTGCATGTCATAGCTACTGGTCAAATGGTTGCTTAGGCTTTTATATATATACTAGAGGCTCAATGCACAAAATTTGTGCACAGATAGGGTGCCTAGGTTTGGCTGGCAATCAGGGTTGGTCTGTGGGGCAACCAGCAGGGTGATCAGGGGGCTCCCAACTGGCACCTGCTTTGGCTGGCCTGAGGCCTGCAGGCTGGGGGCATCTCCTGCATTGAGTATCTGCTCCCTGGTGGACAGTACATGACACAGCGACAGGTCATTCTGCTATTCAGTTGATTTACATATTAGGCTTTTATTATATAGGATATAGATTGCTGCTGATGTTATTGTAATTATTATCTTGATGCTTTCTCCATCTGTTCCATAGCTCCCTTCCTAATCTCTGCCAGCAACTTTCCAAGCCTGCATTATGCTTAGTTTATTTATTTTCTTACACACTGCCTCATCATTAAGAGGATTTGAATTACTTTTAAAGAACAACAATGAAGAGTAAATAAAATCAAGGTGAAATCAGTTGAATCTGAGTGGAAGATCAATAGACAAAATTGATAATACAATGTTCTACTTGTTTACTGGAGTTACATTGCAAATTAGCTTTGAGCTTTCTAGCTGCTAATTCAATGGGAGAGAGAAACCATTTATATTCTTCAGAGTATTTAAGATAAACCAAGACAGTTGTTCAGAAGGTTATAGTATTTCTGTTACTGAGTCTTGAGATCATTATTTCCAGGTCTTTGATAAAGAGGTTTCTGTGATGTAGTATACAACATTCTAAGTGATAATTCACAATAATGAGCTTAAAGGGCTAGCATAACCTTATCATACTGGGTTAAAAAGGTTGATTTTCATTTTTATTTCCTTCTTTAGACTGTGCACGCCTGTGTTCATGGCTCATCTTTGTGTACTGATCATTGGACAGAGGGAAAGACAGTGATTTTTTTTATTAAATAAGTAAATGATGAGTGTGTGTTTTAAGACTTTTGTTTACAAGTATATGGAATTGATTTCCAGCAGCCAAGAAACAACTTTGAGTTGTATCAAAGTATCAGCTTTCCTCACTTCCTACCTGTTCTATTTCTCTTTTGCAAGGTGTTGTTCATCATATGCATAACTTTATCCTTAGAAAACACATTATAAGAACACTCCAGGGTTCATTTGCATATCCAGTTGGAACCCTCCAACTTTCCACCTGCACATAATTATATCCTTAAAAAAGTCAAATTATAGCCACCTGCTTTAAGGACACAATGCCGAAAATATTCCATTCACCATCAAAGTGAGTTTCTGAACTTAACAGAGAATGAAAATATCAATGAACTAGTCTGGCATGCCTTGTACCCCACAAATAGTAGAAGCTGGGTGTGGATTTAGTATCCTGAGCTAATTGCTACAGGACACTTACATCGTCACAAATGAAGTCATTCATTTAAAACTTAAAATGATCCAAAGTTTTAAAAGACCTATCACAAAGAAATCCGATTGTAGCTGAATAGGGTAGCCTTGTCTTCCTAGTGCTTCCAAAATGAATAATTTCTGGTCCTTTATCAAGGATTTGGGGGGGAGGGTGTCTTACAATGTTTACAAAGAATGTGAATGACAAATGCCATCTCCTCATTGTTTAGGCTCTGTAAGATAATTACTAGCTTTTTCATACAGCTTCTATAAAGAACAGGATCTGGAGAAGCTACTGAGAGTTCTTAACTCTAGTTATATAAAATGTATTGTCACATTTTTCTAATAGAAATCTTTTAAGTGTTAAGGGCTAAGGGGGTAAGAGGCATATTCTGAAGTGGGTATACCCTAACAACACCATTTTCTCTTTACAAAAAGCAAAGACTAATGGTACTTCCATGTTAAAATGGCCAAGGGATCAGGATATTCAAGGATGAGGTTCCATTCTTTAAAATCCTATATGTGGCAGTGCTTTGTGGTTTTAGGACAAACCTGAAGAGTTTACAAAACAAAAACAAAAACAAAAACAAAAACAAAAACAGAGAAGACTCAGGCCCACCCTAAATCAGCTGAGCCATAATATCTGAATGGGGTACAGGCACTGGCATTTTTTATAAAAGCTTCCCAGGTAATTGTAATGTGCAGTTAGGGTTGTTCATTCCCTGAATTAGAAGCTGAGAAAGCCCTGGCCTAAGTGTTATATATGTGTGGCTTAGCTGTCTGAGCATTGTCCTGGCGCTGAAAAGCCACCGATTTGATTCCTGGTCTGGGTACCTGCAACACAGGTTGTGGCCTTGATCCTTGGTAGGGGGCATGCAGGAGGCAGCCAATCAATCTTTCTCTCTCTCTCTTTTCCTCTCTCTGTAAAAATCAATAAAAAATAAAATGAAATAGAAGTCCAGAAAGTAAGTAAAGATACTTGACTAAGGCCTGATAAGATTTAGCCTGATAAAATCTGTGTGGAAGTCTCGTTTTCTGTATGCAGCCTTGGGGAGTACCAGTGCTTCAGAATAGAGGGCTCATGAAATCAGAAGGTTCAGAAATGTAAATGCCTGGAGCAGAGGAAATATTTGTAGCTGATTGGCTATTCCGCCAAAGGTAGCCTCAGGTCAGCATTCTGTTTGACTGCAACCTCCTTCACTATGGGTAGGGCATGGAAGAAACAGGACAGATGTACATCCTGGGCCCATCAGTATACACGAGACAGGCCTGCTAAGCATTATGAAGTCTATTCTCTGACCTTCACATGACCTATGTTTCCTCAATAGTCCAGGCTGTTCACTCTATCTTGCTTCTCCTGGGGTCTTGGAGAGGGACACTTTCGAGTAACACCTTTTATATCCACTGGTCAACTTCCTGACTTCAGTTGATAGTTTAGAAATGGAACTTTGGGTCAATGTGTGAGAGAGAAGAGAGTAGTTTTCAAGTGGAGATTATACTACAAGTAAAATATTTCTAAGGTGGTAAAGAGGCTCTACTAATTTCTTTAAGGCATGCGATAACTAGTATTCAATAATTATTTGTTGAATAAATGCAAAGATGGAGCATGTATGCATGCAAGGTGTCAAATCTCACTACTTTCAGTTTAATTCTGTCATAAAATGTATGTTATGACAGTCAAAACTCATATGAAGCTTAAGATCAGCATCTGTGATTTAACCAATCTGCATTTGGGTAAATGCCATGCATCATTTACTGGCTATGTACAATGTACTAGAGGTGCTCCATGACTATGAAGAATCACATTTGCTAGGGAACTAGATATTAAAGTGTGCTAGGAGGGGTGAGAATAGTCTGACCTGTACTATACTCTATGTTGAAACGGACTGCTATTTCTTAATAAATTATTTATGAGTGATTCAAGTGTGAAGTCACAATAGAGCCTAAGTTATAAAATATGGAACTCCAAAAATATGACTGCTCTAAGTGATATATACCTGTGCATACATATCTCTCATATATAACGATAGACATACACAGCCATGAATACAGGAATACTTTGGGGTCTGACTCCAAAGAGAATCAAAGAATTACCAAGGACATTCAGAACAGTGAGGAGTCATGAATATAACATCACTGATGTCAGGGATTATCCAGGAAAGAGGGAGACATGGAAAGAGAACTAATGAGGGGAGAGGGACAAGACTGGGGGCAAGATTGTGGAAGATCCTAAGTCAACAGAACATGAGAATAATTCCAATTCTATGATACTCAATTCTATGTAATACTCAAACTCCCCAGGTGTCCAAGTCCAATAATCAGAGTGAGAACAAGTTTTGAAAAAGTCTTATTCTTGACTACTGTGTCTTTATTACCACCCAGACCAGGAGGAAATAAAATACATAGTTATTCCTTTTATATGTTAGAAAGTAATGCAGGAGGAATTAGAAAACCAAAATTTAAACTCTTAAAGAGAAAAGGATCTACTGTCTGGAAGCCTAGCATCTACACAGAACCTTTGAATGCTTGGCCATTAATAAACGGCCATGAGTGCGGGCAGGAGGCTCTCATTCTTAAAAGATAAGCACCCAGGGAAGAAAGAAAAAAGGTAAGTCTTGGGAACAGAGAACAAGAGCTCAGCAGAACCAAGAGCAAATAAAGGTGGCAACAAGTTACTTCATTGCTGTTTTCAATAGATCGCTTTTTGAGGGATAAGTACTATTGTAGAGTTTTACACTTTAACACACTGTCTAAAATCATGCCATTGACGAAGAGACCAGAGCAGCGGTTTTGAACCAGTGTGCTATGGCAGGCATAGTGGTGTGCCACAAAAAACTTTAAAACATTCTTTACCTGTCTACTGAGGCAGGGACACTGATGGCCTCTTTTCCCTTAGATTGTCAAATAAAATAACAACAGTCAACACAACACTAGCTATCCAGTGTGAATGGATTTAAATTAAACTTATTTTTGTCAGATTAGAAAAAAATAATATTTTAGATATGCCACAGAATTTACTAAGTAGTTTATATGTGCCACGAGAAGAAAAAGGTTGAACATTGGTGGACAAGATGATAGTTTCATTCAACTATAATGGGGGTGTATTTTCACATAATTTTTTGTTCCTTTCCATAATATACATACAAGGTTGGAGAATTTAGGCCCTCACATTGGCTAAGTTTGTGTGTTTTTATTCTAAATCTGTACATAAAGAAGATGTAAGGTGTAATGTTGGATATTTCAGAGGAATGTACCATTTTGCAAACTTTTTAAGCTACATGATTGTTACTCATATTTAAATTCTATTTAATAGATGCCAAAGCTCATGGAAAAAAATTAAGAATGAATGTCAGACCTGAATATGTCAGAGGAGAGAATAAAAGGAGAACGGTGGATGGTAGGGATAGGAATTAATATTTGTTGAGCAAGTACTATGTACCTCAGCTAAATAGGCTTCATGCTTGTAATTCATCTGCTCCTCACTGAAGATAAGCAATTTTTTTTTGCAGATCTCAAAGTCAGGGGCAGATGCAGGAATCAAATCCAGCTCTGTGTAATGCCAAACTCAACAACTTTGATTTATGTATTTCTGACACAAATATACACTTACGTTTCAAGTGATTCTCAATTTTTTTTTAGTCAGTGTTTATGCAAAACTTTCACAGCATTGTAAATTACCTGCTGATTTTCTGAAAACAAAAATGTAAATCATAGCACCCTGTTTTGATTATTAAATGATTTTTTAAAAGGGCCCAATGATTATGTACATGGAAATAGGGATTGATCATGTTTCACAAGAAAATATATGTGCACGGGTAGGTTTGCATTTTGTAGAAAGTGAGAAATGAAATAGCAACGAGAGTATGTCTTGGCTAGCCAGGAGGCTTGGTTTAAAGCAACATGGTTTTCAAGCCAGAAGGGTCTCCTCTAAGGGTTGCCTTTCAGCTTCCTTCAAGCTTGTCCTAACAATAATTTTCCTTGCCAACACTGGAAGTTGAACCTGCACCCTGCCTTTGGCGATCATCATAATTAAAAGATGATTCCGCACTACTAGTTATGAATATGCTTAAAGTTGTATGTGAGTGAGAATAGAGGTAGTCAATTACACAATAGTGCTTGTCTTGCCTCAGACTTTGAAAAGGGTTTGTTAGGTCTTCCTCAGAGCCAGTGATGTAGTAAGAAACGAAAACACAGTACTTACTTAGCAAGAAATTCTTTAGGTGGTAACATGGCAGAACTTCAAGTGCTGATGGGATCTCACATAAAAATCACTGGTAAGTGGTAGATTATATCATGAGGAATAACAGAGGCCAGGGAAGCCACCTGACTCTCAATCTCAGGTGCACCTCTGGGATTCACCAAAGTGAAAGGCAATTACAGCGAGTCTGAGTGTCATTCTCTACCATCCTTGAGACCATACCAGCATTGGGGTTTATGCTATGTTTGAAGAGTCTACCAGGCACTGCCTTTGTGAAATTCCCCTAATATCTCTGAACTGAAACTGCTTTACTATAGATATCTTATCCACTTCAGAGGACTGTTTTGAAGAGCACTCAATTATAATAGGTAGAAGCATAGAACAGACCGTCAAACTACAGCGAGAAGGTAGGGAAGGTTTGGGGCAGGCGGAGGGGGGTAGGTCAACCAAAGGACTTGTATGCATGCATATAAGCACAACCAACAGACACTGGGGGCAGGGTGGGAGGGCAAGTGCCAGGAGGGGAGGGGAGGTCATGGGGAGGTCAGTGGGGAAATAAAAAAAGAGACATATGTACTACTATTTGTAATAAAAAAGAGACATATGTACTATTATTGGTAATACCTTAAACAATAAAATTAAAAATATATAATATATGAAAGTTTCAAAGTAAATAAAGTATTGTATAAATTTAAGTTGATTTTAACATTATTTTTATATTTGGAGTTTGGGAGTCAAGTGTACTTTAAATATGGACAGCATAAAGACTCTTAATTTCTCTACTGGATTGCAGCTCTATTGCTACCACTTACTAGCTTGATGGCTTGGCTCCTCTAAGTTTAAGTTTCTCTGTCTGCAAACAGGTACAATAGTATCTAAAGCATTATGGTGATGATTAAAGGAGGTATGTAAAATGCCACTAAGTAATATTACAGCAAAATGGCAATTATTTCTATCATTTTATATATCTGAAAATATACCCATGTGTTTTTGATGCCTAATTAAAACTAAAGAAAGTGACAGAATAATAGCATAAAGGGACTCAGTCATCCTCCATATATGAGTATTATGCTTAATGAAAACTGGAACTATCTTTACATATGGCAGTCTCAACAAGTGCTACGTAATAACCTTTCAGAAACCAAACTTCTAAAGGTGAGTTTCTTCCAGACTAAACAAATGCCAAACGAATTTTACTGGTTTTGCCTGTAGTAGATCCAGTCAACCTTCTCAGCCATAGAACAGAATATTTTTCTTGACAATTTTAAAGTTCATCTTACTTAGCTATAGTGAATTTTAATATGTGAAATTTGATAATAATTTCTGACTCATCCATTTTTATTATATAATTAGCCGAGTCTATTATAATGTAATTCACCTAGATAAATATGAAGTCTGTTAAACACTAGTAATAAATAATGATTAATATTGTGACTTTGTATTATAGAGAAAATGGGAAAGCAATATCCCTTCAAATATATTCAGCTGTGACAGTGGTGAAAAATCTAGTAGTTCTTATCTTGACCTTTTGTTTATAAGCTTATCTTTATCTTTCTGCCCTTTCAATGATATTCTTAACATCAGTCTCTTGTCTATAGAAACCAAATACATTTTTACTTTTTTCCATAGCTTTGTAAGGCGATTCTACTAAAATAATCCACCCTTCTATAACATGTGTATGATTGCATTGTTAAGATCATTCAAATAAAATAAAAGAATGGTAGTATACAGGGGTGAGCAAAAGTAGGTTTATAGTTAATACAATATAGTAATTATACAATAATACAATAATAAATAATAATATAAGAATAAACTCTTGTTTTGTGTATTCACAGTTATAGACCTACTGCTGCCCACCTCTGTATGTTATTGTTTAGCCAAATAACAAGTATTTTAAGTATTCTTTGATTAGCCATCATAATGAGAAAGTTAATGAGGCTGAATACAGGAAAGCAGCCAAATTTATTCTTATTAACACAAGGTTTAGTGGTTGTTCCTTGAACTGGAAGAGACCTCATCAGTCACCTAATCCAAACTACTCATTTAACAGATAAAAGCCAGGGAAGCTAAATGTAATCTTGTACCAGCCTGTAAGTTCAAATCATGGATGCAAACTAGGACAAACTATTAACATCATGTTCTGTGACAGACACAAATTAAGACAAAAATTCTGAAGAACATTATCTGCATATTTAAAAAGAGATGAAACTATATCTATATAGCTCTCAGGTGGGGGAGGAAGATATTACATTTTACCTGATCAGACGACCATCCTGTTCTGTTTAAAGTAAGGTGCCCAAAGAATGACACCAATCTGTTGTTTCCTTACTTTGATGAAGTTCCCTTATTCCTCCAACAATATTAACATTTCTTTGAGCTGAATGTGATTCCAGTTAGGTATCTATTAAAGATCAAAAAGACTAAATGCCTGCCAACTACTTTAATTCCAGAAAGAATTTTTTTCCCAACACCAAAGGAAAATAAATGGCTGTGTTTTTTCAGTATGCTAGTCTCCAACACTATACACTCTTCAGGGATTGTTAGGATAATTGACTACATGCAATTTTCATTTTATGTGCTGACTTTAGAATTAGTCTCAGTCTAAGATATGACACCCAAGTAGGTGATGATACTGATTGGTCACAGGAGACCATCGGTAGTTCACACACAAAAAACATGGCATGTTTAATCCAAAGAGAAAATTAACAAAAGACATAAGCTATCTCATAAAGGAAAGCATAATAACAATAATCTGCTTGTTATGTAACATTGTCTTGGCAAGAGGCAAACAGAATTGTCCAGTGAGAGATGGTGATAGTTTTCTCTTGGTTGCCTAGCAATGAGCTGCATGGAATGGGGTCCCCTCCTCCAGCAGGAGGGACAGCACCTCCCACTGGGCTCTAGGTCCTCTCAGTGCAGGGATAATACCCCCCACAAAGGTCACATCCAGCTGAAAAGGTTGTCTGCAGTCACGGTAAGCCACACTTCCCTGAGTGCAGATGGTCTTGCCTGCCTTCACAAGACCATTTCACGTTTGCATGGCCCAGTAACGAAGGAGTAGAAGGAGGGAGCACGGTCCCACTTTGGGAGCACACAGCACAAAGCTCCCAATTCTGACCATTCCTGCTCTCTCCTGGCCCCTCACTTTGCTGTCTCTACCACTAGGTTCCCCTGCACTGTGCTATATGGTGTGCTGCTGTGTTGTTTGACTGTGTGTAACCTCCATAGAAGTGCCTAAAGAAGAGCCTGATTTAATTTGTTAGATTCATACACTATGCTTAAAGACAAACAAAGCAAAGAAAGTCAGTGTTTATATTACATTCATATTTCTTCACAGATATATCCTCAAAGAAACGTTGATGCTAGAGTAATAATTCCCGTCTTTTATTACTAATTTCTAGACAAAGAAAATGATTTAGTAGAATTGTAAAAATTAGTGTGTTTGCTTGATTTTTAAAAAATCTTTGCTATGGAGAGAGGGGAAAAAATGGCGGCGGAACGGAGGGATTCGATCTGAATCTGCTCACAGGGTAGAGGGAGGGAGCAGCTGAGAGTCGCGCAGGGAGCATTTGTCGGAGACTAGGGGGACAGCTGTGCTCCAGGAGAAGATAGAGGACTGCTGCGCTGGCCTCCCCAGCCTGAGAGGCCCCAGTACTGCTGGGTTCTCTCCCTGAGCCAACTGCGCGAGGAGGCGCAGAGGCAGACCACGACATCTTGAACGAGAGGAGCCGGAAAACATACAGCTGCCGTTCGCGGTACCGGCGGGACCTCTGGGGCTCCCGGAGCACCGGCGACCAGGTGGCGCGCAGAGCCCAGGGAGCTCTAAACTCCAGCAAGGAAAGGTCAGATTTCCCTGGGGGTACTTTGGGCGCGAAACTGAGGGGGCTGGCAGTCTGGGAGATCTGCACCTCGGAACTCAAAACCTGGAGAGCTGCACCTGAGATAGAATCTGTGGCTGTTGAAGCTGGTGAACTTGGGAGAGGGCCCTTGGAGCTGGTGGCAGAGTTGATCCCTGGAGCGCAATCAGTTTGGACCTGACAGAGGGGGGAAGCCCGGAAGATTTTGGGAGGGTTCTGGCTGCTAAAACAGCAGTCACCATTAGAGAGGCAGTATTGTTTAGTTCAGGATAGAGAGGACCAATAGACCCAGAAGTCAATCTAGAAACACTGCCACCCAGGGGCCAAATCACAAATTGACTCTTATGTGACAGGGAATTGATTATATCTTTTCTTCGACCTTGGGAATACAGTCTATTTTCATCTACACTTTAGTATCTTTTACTCTACCTCAACTTCACCTTTATACCACCACTCTCTGGCTAACCTTTCCCTATTTAGTGCCTTGTTTCCCTTACACTTTTCCCGCTTTAGATTTACCTAATTCTTTCCCCTTACCCCCTGTTAAAATTTCACCCCACTGATATATCTAATCTCTAACCACCTAATCCAAGTGCATATATACCTCTAGCTTCTCTGACTTCACTATCTTAAAGTGTTTTTAGCCCTGTCCTGTTGTTGTTGTTTACTTGACTGTTGATTATATTGATTTTTTAAGCAGGTTTATGAGATTGATTTGCTTATTCTGTTATTTTGGTTTGTCTTGTAGGGGGGGTTATTTTTATTTTTGGTGTTGTTTCTTGTTTTGTTGTCCTCATCTGCATTGTTTTTGAGATAGATTTTTGCTTCTGTGTTCCCTCACCTCTCTTGATATTAGTAGTTGTATGTAATTTGTATCAATCTCCAAGTACTTGTTGCAGGTTTGGTTCGGATTAAGGGCTGTCCTATAGGAGTTTTCACCCCACATTTATAATTTACTCCTTTTATTTCTTTTTTTCTTCTCCCCCTTTTCCCATTATCATTTTGGCATTCCTGTCTTTCTTTTTTGTGAGTGTATGTGTGTGGGGTGGTCTCTTTCTTTTTTGTGTGAGTGTGGGTGTGTGAGTGTCTGTGTGGGTCTGGGGGAGGTTCTCTTTCTTTTTTCCCACCTATCACCGAATTTGCCTTTCTCTGGTGGTCACCTTTATTTGGAATTACAATTACTTTGACTACATTCCGGTTCAGTGCCTGGTGCGTTGCACCTGGTTGTGTTGTATTTTGTGCCTTTAAATCAACGCAGGAGAGTGAGAACTACATAACCACATACACAGAGAAGAGAGACCATGGGAAGACAAAGAAATAGCCCACATATGAAAGAAAAGCAAGGCTCACCAGAAAAGGAGGTAAACGAAATGGAAGTTAACAACCTGTCAGAGAAAGAATTCAGAGAAATGGTCATAAGGTGGTTGAAAAGAATGGAAGACAAATTTGATAATATGAGTAAGAACCAAGAGGAAATGAGGAAGACCCAGGAAGAAATGATGAAGAGCCATGAAGAAATGAAGAGTGACATTGCTGAAGTAAAGAACTCAATAGAAAGTATTAAGAGTAGACTAGAAGAAGCAGAGGATCGTATCAGTGAGCTAGAAGACCAGGTAGGAAAAAATAACCAAGTAGAGCAGATACTAGAAAAAAAAATTAAAAAGCAGGAGGAGAGCCTAAGAGAACTTTGGGACAACATGAAACAAAACAACATCCGTATAATTGGGCTTCCAGAAGGACAGGAAACTGAGCAAGGAATAGAAAACCTGTTGGAAGAAATAATGACAGAAAACTTTCCTGGTATAGGAAAGGAAAAACCCACACAAATCCAAGAAGCTCACAGAGTCCCAAGCAAAATAAACCCCAAAAGACCTACGCCAAGGCACATTATAATTAAATTGGCAAACACCAATGACAAAGTAAGAATCTTAAAAGCTGCCAGAGAGAGACAAAAAGTCACCTACAAAGGAACACCCATCAGACTAACAAGTGATCTCTCAACAGAAACCTATCAGGCCAGAAGGCAGTGGAATGAAATCTACAAAGTCATGCAAAGGAAGGGTCTGAATCCTAGAATACTGTACCCAGCAAGGCTCTCAATAAAAATTGAAGGTCAAATCAGGAGCTTCACAGATAAAAAAGGACTAAGGGAATTCGTCACCACCAAACCAGCAATGCAAGAAATGCTAAAGGATCTGCTGTAAAAAGAAATAGGAAGCGAAGAAGGATCACAGGGGCAAAGAACAAAAATGGCAACATATAAGCACCTATCAATAATAACTTTAAATGTAAACGGGTTAAATGCTCCAATCAAAAGACATAGGGTAATAGACTGGATAAGAAAACACAACCCATGTATCTGCTGTCTACAAGAAACCCACCTCCGAAAAAAAGACGCACACAGACTGAGGATGAAAGGTTGGAAAAAAGTTATTCAGGCGAATGGAAATGAAAAAAAAGCTGGGGTAGCCATACTTATATCTGACAAATTAGATCTCAAAGTGAAGGACATAACAAGAGATAAAGAAGGCCACTTCATAATACTAAAGGGAGCAATTCAACAAGAAGAAATAACTCTTGTAAACATATACGCACCCAATACAGGAGCACCCAAATATATACAAAAACTCCTAGAGGACATCAAGGGAGAGATAGACAGCAATACAATCATAGTAGGAGACTTTAATACCCCATTATCACCATTGGACAGATCCTCTAAACAAAAAATCAGTAAAGAAACATCAATTCTCAATGACTCACTGGACCAGATGGAATTAATTGACATCTTCAGATCATTTCACCCCAAAGCCACAGAATATACATTCTTTTCAAGTGCCCATGGGTCATTCTCAAAGATAGACCATGTATTAGGTCATAGGCAAAGTCTCTCCAAATTCAAGAAGATAGAAATCATATCAAGTATATTCTCAGATCACAGTGGCATAAAGCTGGAAATCAACTACAATAGAAACAATCCAAAGAAATCGAACACATGGAGACTAAACAGCATGCTATTAAACTATGACTGGGTTACTAGAGAGATTAAGGAAGAGATAGAAAACATCATGGAAACAAATGACAATGATAGCACAACAATCCAAAATCTATGGGACACAGTGAAAGCAGTTCTGAGAGGGAAGTTCATAGCTCTACAATCCTACTGCAAAAAACTAGGAACAGCGGCAATAAATTATCTAACCCAACAACTCAAAGAGTTAGAAAGAAAGCAACAAGAAAAGCCCAGTGTAAGCAGAAGGAAGGAAATAGTAAAGATCAGAGCAGAAATAAATGACATAGAGACCAAAGAAACAATACAGAAAATCAACGAAACCAAGAGCTGGTTCTTTGAAAGGATAAACAAGATTGATGAACCTCTAGCCAGACTCACCAAGAAGCAAAGAGAGAGGACCCTAATAAATAAAATCAGAAATGAAAGAGGTGAAATAACAACAGACCCCATTGAAATACAAAGGATTGTTAAAAAATACTATGAACAACTCTACTCCAACAAACTGGACAACCTGGAGGAAATGGATATGTTTCTAGAAAAATATAACCTCCCAAAACTCAATCAAGAAGAATCTAAACAACTCAATAGACCAATAACTGTGGAAGAAATTGAAGCAGTCATCATAAAGCTTCCAGCAAACAAAAGCCCAGGGCCAGACGGCTTCACAGGGGAGTTTTACCGAACATTCAAGGAAGAATTAAAACCTATACTCCTCAGACTATTCCAGAAAATTCAAGAGGATGGAAAACTTCCAAACTCCTTCTATGAAGCAGGCATCACCCTAATACCAAAACCAGATAAAGACGACACAATGAAAGAGAATTACAGGCCAATATCCCTCATGAATATAGATGCCAAAATCCTCAATAAAATTCTAGCAAATCGGATCCAGCAGTACATCAGAAAGATCATACACCACGACCAAGTAGGATTTATCCCAGGAATGCAAGGATGGTACAATATCCGCAAATCAATAAATGTGATACATCACATAAACAAATTGAGAGATAAAAATCACATAGTCATATCAATTGATGCAGAAAAAGCATTGGACAAAATCCAACATCCTTTCTTAATAAAAACTCTCAATAAGGTAGGAATAGAAGGATCATACCTCAACATAATAAAAGCCATATACAATAAACCCACAGCATACATCATACTCAATGGGCAAAAACTACAACCATTTCCCCTAAGAACAGGAACAAGACAGGGTTGCCCACTTTCACCACTCCTGTTCAACATAGTACTGGAAGTATTAGCCATTGCAATTAGACAAGAAGAAGAAATAAAAGGCATCCAAATTGGAAAAGAAGAAGTTAAGCTATCCTTATTTGCAGATGACATGATATTGTACATAAAAAACCCGAAAGACTCCATAAAAAAGTTAGTAGATTTAATAAATGAGTTCAGCAATGTAGCAGGCTACAAAATTAATGCCAAGAAATCTATGGCATTTCTATACACTAATAGTGAACTTACAGAAAGAGAGACTAAAAAAGCAATCCCATTTACCATCACACCAAAAAAATTAAGATACCTAGGAATAAACTTAACTAAGGAGGTAAAAGATCTATTTGTGGAAAACTACAGGACACTGAAAAAAGAGATAGAGGAAGATGTAAACAGGTGGAAGAACATTCCATGTTCATGGATTGGGAGAATCAACATAATTAAAATGTCCATACTACCCAAAGCAATCTATAAATTTAATGCACTCCCCATTAAAATACCAATGGCATATTTCACAGACCTAGAAAGAACTCTCCAAAAATTCATCTGGAACAAAAAAAGGCCCCGAATAGCCACAGCAATCCTGAGAAAGAAGCACAAAGTCGGTGGGATTTCCATACCAGATTTCAAGCTGTATTACAAGGCTACTGTTCTTAAAACAGCCTGGTACTGGCACAAGAACAGACATATAGATCAATGGAATAGAATAGAGAATCCGGATATCAACCCAATCCACTATGCTCAATTAATATTTGACAAAGGAGGCAGGAACATAAAATGGAGTCAAGACAGTCTCTTCAATAAATGGTGTTGGGAAAATTGGACAGATACATGCAAAAAAATGAAACTAGAGCACCAACTTACACCATACACAAAAATAAACTCAAAATGGATACAGGACTTAAACGTAAGACAGGAAACCATAAAAATATTAGAGGAATCTACAGGAAGAAAAATCTCAGACATATGCCAAAAGAACTTCTTTGATGATACCGCTCTGAGGGCAATGGAAGCTAAAGAGAAAATAAACAAATGGGACTACATCAAAATCAAAAGCTTTTGCACAGCTAAAGAAACCATCAACAAAACAACAAGAAAACCCACTGTATGGGAGAACATATTTGCAAATGTTATTAGTGATAAAGGTTTAATCTCAAGCATCTACAGGCAACTCACCCAACTCAATAAAAGGAGGACAAATGATCCAATAAAAAAATGGGCAACAGACCTAAATAGAATCTTCACGAAAGAAGACAAAAGGAAGGCCCAGAGACACATGAAAACTTGCTCAAAGTCACTAATTATCCGAGAGATGCAAATCAAAACGACTATGCGGTACCATCTCACACCTATCAGAATGGCTTACATCAACAAATCAACAAACGACAAGTGCTGGCGAGGATGCGGAGAAAAAGGAACTCTTGTGCACTGCTGGTGGGATTGTAGACTAGTACAGCCACTGTGGAGAACAGTATGGAGATTCTTCAAAAAACTAAAAATGGAGCTCCCATTCGACCCAGTGATCCCACTTCTAGGAATATACCCCAAGAAATTAGAAAGGCGAATTAGAAAGGATATATGTACCCCTATGTTCATAGCAGCACAATTTACCATAGCTAAGATTTGGAAACAGCCGAAGTGCCCATCAGCAGATGAGTGGATCAAAAAACTATGGTACATTTACACAATGGAATACTACGCCGCAGAAAAAAAGAAGGAGCTCCTACCATTTGTAACAACATGGATGGATTTGGAGAGCATTATGCTAAGTGAAATTAGCCAGGCAGAGAAAGACAAATATCACATGATCTCACTCATTTGAGGAATACAATCAATGACATAGACTGATGAACAAGAATAGATCCAGAGACTGAGAAAAGTCCATCAGAATGTCAAACCTCAGGGTAAGTGGCAGGTGGCGAGAGTAAGTGGAAAAGTCAATATACTTGAACTCTTGAACTGAGGTAAGTGATTTGTGTTTTTACATCCCTGACAAAGTTTATATAAAATTATAAAAAAATGGCAGCTAGTCTGACATTGAATTGACATGGCCTAGAGCTTGTCATATCCTATGGAGACCAGTCCTTAGGCTAGGCCCTGCTTAACCTCCCATGACACCATAATACCCTTACATGATATTATTCTACAATGTCATTATAATATTTGATATTTGACAACAGCATATTATACAATTATCCCAAATAAACTTACAAACTAATTCTTTGAATGTTGGGCAGCAACTTAAAAAAGAATAGGAAAGAAATTAATCCCTTCCAGAAGGAATTAAGGCACTGGGAAGGCATCCGAGCATTCTATATTGGCCCTTCTTGCCCTTTCTGCCAAGAGGGACCTTCTTGTTACTATCCAAATACACACAGCTGATGCCAGAGTTTTCAGTTCGAGGTGTGGCTGAAGCCTTTGGGCAGCTGGCACCATGGATCTGTATCTCGACCAATGGTGTGAGCTGGGCCCTCTCTGGAGAAGAAACCTGGGTCCCCCGAGATATGTGATCAGTACCGGGACCCCGCCAGCAGGCTAGGGGACCCCAAGGCAGGTACTGGACGTGGAGGCCACAGGGGGGCATAGACTACAAAGGAGACAGAACTGAACCTCACATCACCCTGTTTGGCCCCGGAGGATGGCTGGTTAGCCAGAGACGGGTAAGATTCCTCAGGGAAGGAACAACCTAAGACAGGCACAGTCGCAGAGGGGCCAACAGGAGAGAACTAAAAGGTCAACAGAGGTGGGGCACAGACCCTCATCCACAAACCTTGCAGGGGTTTGAATTCTCAACCCTCCTAAGGGAGGTCTCCTACCCCCACGGCTGCTTCGCCTCCCACACACAACTCATACGGGGACCCAGGTGGCAGACAGAGACTCGGCCAGCAATAGCTGCTCTATATCTAAATTCAGTCTATTACCAGGAATGCTCGGGACCTACTCAAAATTGCAAATATTCCTTTCCACTAGTATTCACAGGGTAAACTAAGATTTCTGCTTGAGTATTAAAATTGACAGGAAAATAGTAATCAAGTTTTCAGATTAATTTAAATTGGCCAAGTGAAATACGAGAATACTCAAGAAAATTTTAGTGTACTGGACAAAAAGCTTTTCCTAAAACATTAACTGAAAAATCTATCAGTAGTTCATCTCTCTGTAAAATTGCCTAACATCCAAAGAACCTAAAGCAGTCACTTTGTGTACAAAAATTAAAATTTAAAATTATCAAGACTGCAATAGAAAATTTCCAAAAGTCCCCATTAATCAAAAAAGGGGAGGGGACAGCGGGGTAATATCATGAAAGGGACAAAAAAAATATTGAGTAAGTAAAATACATCTAGAAAATTCTTACTCCAGTAAAGTAAATTCCATTTGTAAAAACAATAGCAGGACACCCATGAAAAAACACACATGGTGTCAAAATAAGCCAAAGGAAAATCATTTAGGCAAAAATTAAAAAGAATCCCAAGTCTATTTTGCATAGAGGATCCCTTTGTTAACTTTTGGTCGAGAATGTGTTTGTGTGTTTTCAGAGAACAACTCCAAGACCATGTGGGTTCCTGCGACGGTGAGGAACTGATGGATCTGTTCCAGCCATGAGGATGGTCCAGAGATGGGGGACACTGACGACACCTTGCCATACTAGCAGTCAGCAGCTGTGCATGTCTGCAGGCAGCCCAGGACCAAACCAGAGAGGATGGACCATGCATTGACACGATATGTCCACCATCTGGATACCATTGCTGACTTATACACATAATGAATTATTTGACACTGAAACTGGGACTCAGAAAAGTTGGACATTGAAACCGAGAATGAAACACTTTTTGTTCTTATACATTTATTTCTAGTATGCAGAGGCAAGATATTTTTGAAGAAAAGAAACAGGGGAGAGTGATTGATATAGAGGCAGGATGGCCTTGAACAGGCTGTCAAGCTACAGGGGGAGGCTTGGGTGGATGGGAGGCAGATGCGGGGGGAGATCAACGGAAGGACTTGTATGCATGCATATGAACATAACCAATGAATGAAAGACACTGGGGCAGGGAGGGGGGAAGCTGGGGATATGTGCTGGGGGGTGGGGGAGGCTGGGGGGAGGATAAGGGGGAGGGGGAAAGGAAAACATGTACTACTATTATACTGCAAAAAATCAATAAAAAATAATTTAAAAAAAATCTTTGCTATGTAACTCTGATGTCAAGATGAATACCTCGCTTTTATTGGTAAAGTCCACCTGCAATTAAACCAATTTAAATGTCTGAGTGCCTAAAGCAGTCTTTATTTGGAACCAGAAGTTTTCTTACATAAGATAGTTCGTGAGGTCAAACAATTGCTAATAACAGTATATTTAATTACAGAGTTAAGTTTTCTTTGGTTGAAAAGATATTTAGGGGAGGGGAAGGCAACTAAAATAAAGCACAAAATTTGATCCTACTATAACAAACCAGCAATGGTGGTGTCTCACAGTGTAAAACATTATATATAATCTCAGGTAAAGGGTGAGTGAGGGGCATCCATCCAGTTCTTGCCTGCACAGTGGTGAAGAAAAGGAAGATTGGACATAATTTCATAATTTTCATTTTAATGGAAAGGATCATAGTTTCATAATATTTGAGGGATGCTGGCATAATAAAGTAAAAATAAGCTATAAGTCTTTCTACTGATCTGTGGTTGCACAGTAGTATTAAGAAAGTAAATCAATAGCCAGTTGAAATTTATGTGGTATGAGTGAGTGAGCAAGCAGTACAGAAGAGATAAGTAGGAATTACCAATTGCAAATTTTTGAAATGCTAATGTAGTATAAAGAGCATGTGTGTGGAGCCAGGAGAGCCGTCACTTATGCAGCCTGACTGCTTATTTGCAAGGAATGATGCCACAGACTGAAATTGGTCTGGGTCAGCTGTAAGGAGGTATAAATGTAAATCTAATGAGTCAGCAAAAAAGAGCTAATTGTTCAGTTAAAGATAAGAGTACCCATATTTATTTTTACATGCTCCTTTTGTCCAACTCTGAAGTTAACTGAGTTGTGCTTGTTTAATAAATAGGAGAAAATACTTTATAAATTATAAACTTGTTATCTCTCTATATAAAAGCCCAGCAACCAAATGACCAGAATGACTGGAACAACCAGTTGTTATGTTGCACACTGCGGTGGCCAACTGGCCTCATCTGGACCCTGATTGCCTCCCCATCAACCTCCTGTAGCTCCTCCCCCTGGCTGCCTACACCCCTGATCAATCCCCCTCATCCTAATTGGGGGCAGGGCCAGCCGGCCAACCGCCCACAGCCCCTCCTCCCAGTCGTCCAACCTCCCAGTGTTTCTCCCCCTGAAAGGGCCCCCTGATAGGCCTCAATCACCGACCAGATGGAGGGAACTAACCCATGTATGAATTGGTGCACTGGACCTCTAGTATTAATATAAAAACATAGCTACTCTATTGAAAGGTCCTTCTTAGCTATATCTGGCATTAGATAGCTTCATCGTTACTCATTGTCCATGACTCTCAATTGAGATGAGGGACGGGAAAGCACAGTACAAGTGAAATTATGCCTCAAACATTATCCTACTACTACTGTCATCACAAATCCCCAGATGCCTTAGATGATACATAGGATAGATAATTATGACAAAAATAACTTCCTTAGGAATTGCTGTGAAACTTCCCCTCTGTAGTAGACATGGAGACAACACTCTCTGCAGTCCTTGATTTATCACTTGCATTGGGCTTATGGAATTATCACTAATTCTAAAGAAACATTATTTTTTATTCAATATGGTACACTCTGAACATGACAGTAAGTAAATGTTTCCTACAAATCAAATATTTTACTTCTAATTGTTCTTTTTCTTGGGGGGGGGTGCTGTAATCATGAAAGAGCTCAAAAAGTAGTAATGCCACAAGGAAATGTCTTATCCATATCATTGGGACAAACAAGAAAAAATAACTAGAATTTATTGGAGTACTAACTACATACCTGAGTAAAGTGCTAAACCTGTGGAATGAGACTGTCTAGGTCCAAATTCTACCTCCATCATATAGAACTTATACACATTTCCATACCTCAGTTTCCTTATTAATAAAATAGCAATAATAAAAAAAGACTTCATAGGTTTTAATGTGAGGGTTAAATGACCTAGTATATGTTAGGCATTTAGAATACTAGTTGGCACATAATATTCCTTACCTCTCATCTTCCTTCTCATTCTCAGTAACCTGTCTGCTCAGAATCTCACAGCTGGGAAGCTGTGAGGTTGGCATATGGTGAAACTGCAGCCCATAATCTTGGACACTAAGTGATAATAACTGACATGATCAAATGCTTTTTACAGGATGTAGAGCTCATCTTAGCACAGAGTTTACTGAGCAACTTCACCAACAATGCCACTTCAGTTTAGCATGTTCTATTATATAAATTTGTGGGGAGGAAATTGGTGGTGGTGGGGAATTCTTTGTTAAATAATCCTATCTAATAAAAGAGTAACATGCAAATTAACTATCACTCTGCTACACCACAAGCCATGCCCACCAACCAATCAGGAGGGAGTATGTAAATTAACACAATCAAGAGAGCTGCAGCCATGGAACAAGCAGAAGGCTTGGGTTTCCCCAGCAATGGAGGAAGCCAAGCTTTCCGCATACCCTGGCGGTCCCAGGCCTCCACTCAAGGCTACAAAGTTTCAATTAGAGCAGATAAATAAATCCCAACAAAAATGGCAGGCAGCCACAGAGCTAGAGAGAGCAGGAGGCTTGAGTTGTCTCCAGCAATGGAGAAAGCCAAGCTTTCCACATACCCTGGCCTGCCTTGGCCTCCGCTCAAGGCTACAAAGTTTTAATTATAGAAGATAAGTAAATCCCATATACCAGGGCCTTTGCTTGGGTTGCCGGGGGGCATGGCTGGGCTGCAAACCATCACAGGCCCTTTATCCAGGCTGCCCCATTCTCCAAAGCAACCCTCACCCTGATTTGGGACACCCTTCAGAGCTAACCAGCTAGCCCCCATCCATGCACCAGGCCTCTATCCTATCTAATAAAAGAGTAATATGGAAATTGACGATCACTCTAACACACAATATGGCTGCCCCATGTGGACACAAGATGGCCTGTAGGGGAGGGCAGTTAAGGGTAAACAGGCTGGCAGAGGAACAGTTAAGCATCAATCAGGCTGTCAGGGGAGTGGTTATGGGGTGATCAGGCTGGCAGACAGAAGCAGTTAGGGGCAATCAGGAAGGCAGACAGGCGAGCAGTTGGGAGCCAGCAGGCCTGGATTATAAGAGGGATTGAGTCTAAATAGGCAGCTGGACATCTCTTGAGGGGTCCCAGATTGGAGAGGGTGCAGGCTGGGCTGAGGAACACACCACTCCTCGTGCATGAATTTTGTGCACCAGGCCTCTAGTCTATCTATATAAAAGCCTAATGTGCAAATTGTCCCCTCAGGAGTTTGATCAGGAGAGTGGTAGTTTGATTGCTTACTATGATGTGCACCGACCACCCGGGGATGGTGTGGAACATGCTGGGTGACCAGCAGAGGTGGTGGAGCACTGAGGGAGCAAAGGAAGGAGGAGGTGAAGAGGTCGGGGCAGGGGGACTATGTGGTGGTGGCATGTGGGGATCAAGGAAGGAGGAGGCAGGGAGGCGTTAGGACCCTTTCCGTGCATGAATTTTGTGCACCAGGCCTCTAGTTGTTTAAATAGTATCAAAAAAAGTTTGCTAGTCTTTGAAGATTAAAGGAAAAAAACTAAAAAATTTGAAAAATTAACTTTCAGTATAGAAAAAAAAACTCTCTAAGAACAACTGAGAAGTTAAAAGGCTATCCTTCTCTGTTTATTTCTAAGTGGAAATGTTTTACAATTGTTACTTAAGAAATTAAAAAGTTAGAAAGTTTTTTCTCTGAAAATTTAGGAAATCTTTAAAGGCATGACGAATATAAACATTCTTAAGACATTATATTGAGTTAAAATACTCTCTAACCACTTTCCAACTTGCTACCTCATGACAAATACTATTAATCATGAAGTGAATATGATTTTCCTTTTACATTTAATGCTACCAGAACATAGTTTGCAGTGTTTTTCAGACTTGCTGGAATTGCACACAAATAGTGTTTTATAGTAGCAGATGTGTGATATCACATGAAAAACCTGTAAAACTTTTACATGAAAACCACATCTGCCAGTCTCCACTATCGTTTTAACTGTGGTTATGTGGTTTGCCTCTCCGTCTGTGCCAGAAAAGGCAGCTTTGCATGAAAACTGTTCCAGAAAATTGTATCTTCAGGACCAGCTAGTTAAGCAAATTGTGTAGCTGCCATTGAAACCATAATGTACCAGGCAGACATAATTTCACAAAAGAGGAGGGGAAACAACTTTTGTACAAAAGTCACAGCTGTTCAACTCCACATTTTGTGGTGTTTTTTTTTTTTTGTTTGTTTGTTTTTCATTATAACATTTTCCCTTTCTTTCCGAGCAGTGACAGTTACATTTCTGGTTAGCAACTGAAGACATTTTAAGATGTTGCTAAGTGCTGCACTATCATGGATTTGGTGTCTGTCAGGAAAAATTGGGCTAACTTCTCTTTGCTGGTACATAGAGACTTGGTCTGTCTGCTCTGTCTATAAATGAAATAAGAGAAGATATAAATGAAATAGATGAGTAAAGGCCATTGTTCTGTAACATACAGAGCTGTGTGGATGCCTCTACTGCTCCAAATAATTACTGATATTCTTACATTAAAGTCCACACGATGGCCTCCACCTTGTTCAAATCTTGCAAATATTGCTCCCAGTGGCCAGCTGTCCCGAGCCCTCAGAAGTAGTGGGCAGTGGAGCTGAGAGCTCAGAATACTTGGGTCAGAAGCTGGTCTCACAGGCTGTGCACAGCACGACTGCCCATTGCTGGGCATCCTGCTGAGACCATATTAGATGGGAGCCAGAGAGGAGACTTTCCCCAATAACCCCTCATTCCTCTCCAGTAATAAGTTTGAGGCTTGTTCTAAATCTGCGGGAGGCATTTTGAGCAGAGGTTGGAATCTGGGTTCTACAGTCAGACTGCCTGGGTACAAACTAGGACCATTTCTCTCTGTACTGTGTGATACCGGCTAAGTCCTTTAACTTCTTCAGCCAGTTTCCTCAATGTACACTTAGGACAATTTACTTCCCTATCCCTGGAGACAGGATTATAAATAACTGTGGTAAAGATAGTTGAGCACCAGCCCAGTTCCTGGCACATACTTGGTAGACAGTAAATGTTAACTATTTGGTGCTATGATGGAAAGGATAACTTTTCTGACTTTTAAATATATTAAACCTGTAACTTTAACATTGACTTTGCTCAGGACAGAATTATGGCTCAGGAAGGTAAAGTCAGTAATAGTGGTTGAAAGCTATTCAATCTAGGTTTTTCAGTTTCAAGTTGTATAAACACTTCCCTGCTATTGATTGCTGAAATTCCTAACTGCCTGGCTGTGGCTGACAGGAAAATAAGTGTCTATGCAACTGTGCCAGAGGCACAGACTGATTTCAACCTCAAATGCCCTGCTGGTGACAAAGAGTCCACTCTGCAACTTCTGCTCCCAGATGTCAGTCCTTTGAAGAGAGTGACTGACTTCTAAGCTGGACTTTTAATGTCCTTGCACAGGCTTTTTCTGTCATTGGATGGGAGGTGAAATGTTTTTTATATTTTGTCACTAGCACTTTCGATTGCATAAATGGGGGTATAATGATACAAAGAATAAAATCACCATCATCATCAACAGTACTAAGGAATCAACATTTTGTTGATTATAGGTTTATCATAAAGACAACCTTGGTTTATAACATTAACTAAATATATTTTTAAAAATCTTCATTGAAGGATATTTTTTCCATTGATTTTTAGAGAGAATAGAAGGGAAAGGAGAGACAAAGAGAAACATCGATATGAGAGAGACATATAGATTGGTTGCCTCCTGCACGCACCTGAGCAGGGCCAGGGAACCTGCAACCAAGGTAGGTGCCCTTGATTGGAATCAAACCCAGGACCTTTTAGTCTGTCGTCTGATGCTCTATCCACTGAGCGAAACTAGCCAGGGCTAACATTAACTACATATTAAAGTTTCAAACTAAAATGTATGATTATTTAAGGTATTGAAATTAATGTTATCACTTCAATTATAAACTGTCTTAATCTAGGCATATTATACTTTACATTTATGACTAGAGGCCTGGTGCATGAAATTTGTACACTGAGGGGCGGGGGGTGTCCCTCAGCCCAGCCTGCTCTCTCTCCAACATGGAACCCCTTGGGGGATGTCTGGCAGTTGGACATCCCTCTCACAATCTGGACTGCTGACTCCCAACTGCTCACCTGCCTGCCAGCCTGATCACCCCCTAACCACTCCCCTACTGGCTTGATTGACGCTTAACTGCTCCCCCGTTGGCCCAATTGCCTCCAAGTGCCCCCCCCCCCGCCAGCCTGTTCACCCCCAACTGCCCTCCCCTGCAGGTCTGGTTCCCCCTCACTGCTGCCCCTGCAGGCCTGGTCCCCTCCAACTGCCCTCCCCTGCAGGTCTGGTCCCCCCCAACTGCCCTCCCCTGCTGGCCTGGTTCCCCACAACTGCCCTCACCTACAGGCTTGGTACCCCCCCAACTGCCCTCCCGGCTGGCCTGCTTGCCCCTCACTGCCCTCCCCTGCTGGCCTGGTTGCCCCCAACTGCCCTCCCTGGCTGGCCTGATCCCTTCCAACTGCCCTCCCCTGCCGCCATCTTGTAGTGGCCATCTTTGACCACATGGGAGTGGTCACCTTTGACCAAATGAGGTGGTTATCTTGTGTGAGATCATGAGGGTCAATTTGCATAGTACCTCTTTATTATATAGGTATCTACACTACAAACTTGATATAGCAACTTAAACTAGACAGTTGCTGTGTTTGTTTGTTTGTTTTCCTGTTTAAGTTAACTATAAGAAATTAGACTTTTTCTAACAAAAGTACTCTATGGACCAACAAGGATAAATAATTACAAAATTCACATATCTGTTCATGTAGATTTCACAAAAAAACCTATTATTCAGAACCAATATCCCTTGTGAAAATATAGTGTCTTAGAAATGAGATTCACATTTTTTTTGAACAATTAAAACAAGCCATGTAGACTGGCATAGTCCAATTCAAATGGATAAAGTATCTTTGTTGTGGTGGAAAATATCTCTCATTTCAAGTAATATTATATTATATAAAATAAATTAAGATATTTTAAATATTCTGATTAACTTTTTCCAAAAAATGTTTTTAAGAAATATTGGGATGTCATGCTACTTAAAATTGTCTTTATGTTTGCATGAATGATTGATCTCAATTTTTTGCTTGGCCTGATGATGCCCACCCTGGTATTGATATTCCTTATGGTATTACATAATGGGGAAAGGCCATAAGAAGTAATAGAACTGGATGCAACTTGAGGGACACTAAACTATTAGACTCACCTGTATCATGATCTCAGCTATTATTTGGAAGCCTAAAACTGTTAAATGCCAGTCTGATCTAACATAGGAGATGGCTGCTTAAAAATATAAATAATTTCCTGATTATGGTGATGATGCCCAAAAACTAAAGTGGAAAAATGTAGAGAGATATATAATTTAAGCAAAAACAAACAAAAGAATAACCACTTGAAGTATAATGATAATGAAGACAATTTTCTTTTAGAGTTATAGTCAATGTCCAATTCAATAATTAACTACAAACCAGTACCATGTCTTTACTTGAAGAACACACACCTCAATGATCAAGAAATTAGGAAGCATTGTTTTCTGACATATGGATGACAGATAATTAGAGCAAAGAAGAGAGGTTTGAGTTAAATATTGTTTCCCACTTTGGATGCCAGCTCAAAAAAAGTTGAGGAAGACATGGAAAAACAATCTGAAGAATTAGAATAAGGCAGGGGTCAGCAAACTATGGTTAAATTCAGCCAGGTGACTTTTTATAAATAAAGTTTTATTAAAACACCGCTATGCCCATTAATTTAAGTGACATCTACGGTTGCTTTCAAGCTACAATGGTTAAATTGAGTAATTGTGAGAGAGGCCCATCCTCTGCCCTAAATATTTGCTATCTGGCTTTTTATGGAGTTTGCCAATATCTAGATTAAAGAAAAGGTTCTTATTCTCTGAATTTTGCAAGGAAGTGCATCAAAGATGAGATCTAGCATGTCAGATATCTCAGTTCTCTTTCCTCATATGAAACTGCCTTGGATTTCAGATGTAATAAGCTTTGGCACAGTACAGTCTGATTCAGTGAACTGAGATAAGCTAGCATTTATTGGAAACGCTTAATGCTGATAAATTTACCCAGAAACTGCAGATACATTATTATTAAAATATTTGTATGTTGTAATTGGTTAGCAATGTATGGGACTTAGGGGCCTTAAACACTTTAAAAGTGATTTCTCTTTATTTTTGCAATTAGAGATAGCTTCATATATTTATCATACTTTCTTCATCTCTTGAGTGTCCACATGACATTAGATACTATGTTAGAAGGTGTGGCAAAGTAAGGCAAATTCACTTTGACTGAAATGACTGACTGTGGTGCCAAAATTGGGTCTTTATAAAATGAAAATGGTGGGTCAAAGTATTCAAGACAAATGTGGATGAGGAAGATACTCCAGGCATGGAAAACATGGATCTTATTCATCTATACATCCCTAGCACAGAGAAGGGCTTGATGCCTATTAAAAACCTAGTAACTATTTGAATATTGTTACAAAAACAACTTAACAATAATAGTATCAATTTATAACTCTTGCCTGTGGCTCAGTGGTTGAGCATCGACCTATGAACTAGGAGATCACAGTTCAGTTCCCAGTCAGGGCACATGCCCAGGGCTGTGGGCTTGATCCCCAGTGTGAGACCTATAGGGGGCAGCTGATCGATGTTTCTATTGTTTTCTCCATCTCCCTTCCTCTCAGAAATCAGTAAAAAAATTATAAAACCCTTGACAATCTAGATTATTATTTTAAAGCTGAATGTGATTGGAGAAAACAGAGTTTGATCTTGATAAATAATGTGAATGTCTTTTGTTTTTCAACCTTTACACTTCTTAGAAAGTATACACCTCACACGGAATATGTAAACTTTGTTATTCACCCAAATAAGACAAATAACACGACACAATAGATAATACAAATGTTTTCTATCAGGAAAGGGGATTTTGGAAAAATAAGTCTCATATTTAACTTTTAAAAATTATGAATATTACTTGATTTTCCCAAGAAAAATACGTATGTATTCTAAACCTTAATGGGGGCTTTATCCTATTTAATAAAAGAGAAATATGCAAATTGACTATACCTCCGCTTCCCTCACAAGCCATGACCACCAGGCAATCAGGAGCAAGTATGCAAATGAACCCAACAAATATGGCAGAGGCCACAGAGCTAGAGAGAGCAGGAGGCTTGTTGTGGCGATGGAGGAAGCCAAGTTTTCTGCCTGCCCTGGCCTCCACTCAAGGCTACAAAGTTTCAATTATAGAAGATAAATAAATCCCAGATACCAGGGCATCCGCTTGGGTTGCTGCAGGGTATGACTGGCCTGCAAACCACCACAGGCCTCTCACCTAGGCTGCCCCACATCCCAAGGAACTCCCACCATGATGTGGGACACCCTTCAGGGCAAACCAGCTGGCCCTCACCAATGCAGCAGGCTGCTATCCTAACTAATAAAAGAATAATATGCAAATTGACTATCACTCCAACACACAAGATGGCTGCCCCCATGTGGTCAAGGATGGCTGTCCCCATGTGGACACAAGATAGTTGCCACAAGATGGCCAGCAGGGGAGGGCAGTTAGGAAGGGACTAGGCCTGCAAGGAAGGGCAGCTGTGGGCAATCAGGCCAGCAGGGGAGAGCAGTTGGGGGAGACCCAGGCCTGTAGGGGTGGGCAGTTAGAGGTGACCAGACTGGCAGAGGAGGGAAGTTGGAGGCAACCAGACCTAGAGGGAAAGGCAGTTGGGAGGAATCTAGGCCTGGAGGGAAGAGCATTTGGGGAGGACCTGCAGGGCAGAGCAATTGGGGGGGACCAGGCCTGCAGGAAAGGGTATTTAGGGGTGACCATGCCTACAGGGAAGAACACTTGGGGGCAATCAAGCCTGCAAGGGAGGGCAGTTAGGGGTAACCAGGCCTGCATAAGAGGGAAGTTGGGGGTGACTGGGCTTGCAGGCAAGGGCAGTTGTGGGGGGATCCAGTCTTGGAGGAGAGAGCAGGTGGGGAGGACCTGCAGGGAAGGGTAATTGGGAAGGGACCAGAGGAGGGCAGTTAGGGGTGACCAGGCCTGAAGGAGAGGGCAGTTAGGGGAAAACAGACTGGCAGGGAAGCAGTTAGGCATCAATCAGGCTAGCAGGGGAGTGGTTAGGGGGTGATCAGACTGGCAGGCAAAAGTGGTTAGGGACAATCAGGAAGGCAGGCAGGTGAGCATTTGGGAGCCAGTAATCCTGGATTGTGAGAAGGATGTCCAAATTCCCATTTAGGCCCGATCCCTAAATGGGCAGTCGGACATCCCTCGAGGGGTCTCAGATTGGAGAGGGTGTAGGCTGGGCTGAGGGACACCCCCACCTCCATGCACAAATTTTGTGCACCGGGGCTCTAACTTTGAATAAAAGGGTTCATAGAAGGGATAACTCATATTATGTCAGAATACATTAAGGCAGTGTAACCTCCAATAATATAGAAATCCAGTCTAGAGAAAGAATACTATTGATTTGAAATGGGATTATAAGTGAACAAATATCTAAAATTTATTTTTTTCTTTGAATGGAAAATATGGCTGCTTCATTTAATTGTCTTTGAAATCTGGTTTAATAGAACATCTCTTCCATACCTCCGGTCATCTCCCAACATTTTGATTGTAAAATGAAAGGCAGTTATTTACTTTGATATCTTTAATTATCACTCATTTAGAAGACAAGGTAAAACACACTTTTCCAATTGGTGTTTTAAAGTCTTGAGTCAAAGAAAAAGAATGACAAATTAGTCAGCTGGAAGAGGCAAGAAATAGCTTGCTTAGTGCTGCTAGAGCCTTTGTGGATACTTCAAAGTAAGATGAAAGGGAGATAAAGGGACTGTTAGCCACACATGCTTCATAAATGAAATACTAACACAATTTCACGACACATTAATAACAAGTTAATATCACTCTTGGAGACTTACTCAACATAATAAGTGCCATATATGGGATCATCGATTTTTTCCCAGCCATATGGAAGCTCTGAAAAATAAAAAGTTATTTCTTTTAGTAAATAAGTAAAAGACATCACCATTTCTAATAAAAAGTAATATAATTTAATTGTTTGTGAATTGCAGAAATAATCTACCAAAGTGGAGTAAAGCATTCAGAGTCAGCACCAAATTTTAGACTATATCATAGGAACTATTAGAAGCATCGACTTTGAAAATTGGCAGTTAAAACAGAGCTGTCTCTCCTGCAGATGTACTGCATCTAGCTGTTGATCCACGCCAAGCAGGAGGATGGCACGTCATCATGCTATCACCACTAAGGCAATACAGAAGGCACACTGGTTTCCTGAAAGTGCACACAGCTTTCTTATTTATGTGTATTGTTAAAAGGATAGTTTCAGGATAAAGATCATATTTTGAAAATATATTTCTGAAGATAGCAAATATCTTTTCTAGTGAATGTAACACAGACATTATAAGTTCTCAATTGATATCCCACTAGTCAAGATGGTTAGCTTGCTGTTCTCTCCACATGGGTCAGATTTTGAGTACTGCCAATTTTTATAAAGTCTAAAATTCTACACAGATTTTCCTTGACAATGTGGTTCATAATTCCAATTCTCCATGAGTAATTTTAATTCACACATATTTAAAATAGCTATAAATGCTACTTTAGGCAAAATCAGGCTCTTTGAAAACCAGGCTTTGCTTCATGATACACGAAGCCTTTATAATTATTAATTTCTAAATATAACATTATATTTTTCTAGATAGATATTAATTTTATGTAAATAGAATTTGAAATTTAAGTACAATATATTGGCATGCTTTAAATAATATCTTTAAATGAGATTTAAAAGTTGCTATTATAGTAGTAATTACATTTAATAGTAATAAAATAAATTTAAAAGGTGTTATTATAGTAGTAATACATATTGACTGCAAAGTATAGTTATAAAAAAACTAGAATCACCTGCAATCCCTCCATCCAGAGATAACCACCATTAATATTTTGATGAATATTCTTCATATATGCAAATTATTTCTTATTTTTAAGAAATTAAATTCTACGGTACTTATTATTTTTATAGCCTACTTCTATTTAACAAACTATCAAGGGCATCTTTCAACATAAATAAATGTTACTAACAATATCACTTTTAAAGTGGCAGGCTAGTATTCTGTGGTATGGCCAGAGCCTTCATAATCCAGCAGCCTTCTATTGTTTTTTTTTTTAACTTTATTTTATTTTATTTTATTTTTGCAGTATAATTTATATTTAATAGTAGTACATATGTTTTCCTTTTTCCTCCCATTATTCTCCCCCCCCCCCCCCCTACCCCCCCCCCCCCCCCCAGCACATGTTCCCACCTATGGGGAGCAGGTGGGGACAGCCTTCTATTATTGAACAACTAGAATCCAGTGCACAAAAATCATGCTCTGGGGGTGTGTCCCTCAGCCCAGCCTGTACCTTCCTCTGCAGGCCTGATCACCCCCAACTGCCCTCCTCTGCCAGTCTGGATGCCCCTAACTGCCCCCCTTGCTGGCCATCTTGTGATAGCCATCTTGTGATGATGTGGGGTGGCCATCTTGTGATGACATGGGGTTGGCCATCTTGTGATGATGTGAGGGCATGAGGACTACCTAGGCTTTTATTAGTATAGATGGGACTTTCCAATTTTTACCTATTACAAATCATCTGTGTTGGATTTATTAAAACCTAAATATGTCATCACTTTCTGAGTAATTTAGTAATAATAAATTCTCATAAGTGGGATTTTAGGTTAAGGGTGTATACTTTTTTGTGGCTTTTGATATATACAGCCAGATTACTACCTTCATACTCACAAAAGAGAACCAATTTATAATCTCACTGGGTGACTTTGTTTCTCTGTGCCATCAAATTAAACACAGGAACATAATTTTCCATCTAAAATTTTTAGGGACAGAGATAGGTTTTGGAATTCAGTATTTCTCCAATTTTAGAAAGTTAACATGATGCAAATGATTTCTAATTTATAGCACTCCGAACAGAATCTGGGAAGCACTTTATAATCAAACACAGGAGTATTTATACAGCCAAATTACATGATTCACATTAGGAGACATAAATGACTACTTCATATCAGTTTGCACTGGTTTGCTGCCAGTGTGTCCAGATCAAGTTCTGTTTTGCTGCCAAATAAGTTACAAAAAGCAATTTTTCGAGCTTTTGAATTCTAGATATGCAGATAAAGGTTTATGTATCATTATTTTGAAAATCAATCAAATTATTTTTTTAAATGGCAGCTCATAGCTGTTTTAATTTACCTTCGATTTCTAGTTAGTTTGAACATTTTTCTATGTCAATCCTTGGACAATTATTTTTTATTTTGTGCATTTCTAATTAATTTTTATTAATTTATAAGAGTTCTTTACTTATTAAGGATACTAATTTTTTTTACCACATATACTGCACATATGTTAAAAGTTTGTTTAGTTTTTAATTTTGCTGAACATTTCCTTTAACACATATAAGTTTGGTAAGTTTATTATTGTTTTTCTCTGTGGTTTCTATCATTGAATCTTAGCTTAAATACTGAAGAAATTTTTCTAGTGTTTCTTTTAAAAACTATATAAAGTCTAGATTATGACTTTTTAAAATAATTCTTAGGTTAGTTATCCTATCCAATAAAAGAGTAATATGCAAATTGAACATACCTCCAATCAAGCCATGCCCACAGCCACACCCACCAGCTAATCAGGAGTAAATTATGCAAATAAACCCCAACCAAGATGGCTGCCACCACTGAGAGCAGAGGGAGGTTGGGTTTGCCCGGCAACAGAGGAAGCCAAGCTTTCCACCTGCCATTGCTGGCCTAGGCCTCCACTTAATGCTACAAAGTTTCAATTATAAAAGTTACATAATACAAACAGAAATGGTAGAAGCACAGAGCTGGAGAGAGCAGAGGCTTGAGTTGCCCGGGCGATGGAGGAAGCCAAGATTTGCAGCCCTAGCACTTATGCCTCCACTCTAGGCTACAAAGTTTCAAATGTCTGTTGCCATAGAGCGAGGAGAAGGCTTGGCGCCACTCCAGCCTACAAAGTTTCAATTATAGACATACATTAATCCCAGGTCTCAGGGCCTCCACTTGGGTCACTGGGGGGCATGGCTGGCCTGCAAACTACAACAGGCCCCTCACCCAGGCTGCCCCATTCCCAAGGGAACTCCCACCCTGATCCAGGACACTTTTCAGGGCAAACCAACTGGCCCCCACCCATGCACCAGGCCTCTATCCTATCTAATAAAAGAGTAATATGCAGATTGACCATCACTCCAACACACAAGAGGGCTGCCCCCATGTGGTTAAAGATCCTGCCTCCATGTGGACACAGGATGGCCACCACAAGATGGCCAGTAGGGGAGGGCAGTTGGGAGGGATCAGGCATGCAAGGGAGGGCAGTTGGGGGTGACCAGGCCAGCAGAGGAGGGAAGTTGGGGGCAAACAGGCTGGCAAGGGAGAGTCAGACATCAATTAGGCTGGCAGGGTAGTGGTGAGGGGGTGATCAGGCTGGCAGGCAGAAGTGGTTAGGGGCAATCAGGGAGGCAGGCAGGTGAGCAGTTGGGAGCCAGCAGTCCTGGATTATGAGAAGGATGTCTGATTGCCTGTTTAGGCCCGATCCTACCATGATCGGGCCTAAATGGGCAGTCAGACATCCCTCTAGGGGTCCCAGATTGCAGAGGGTGCAGGCTGGGCTAAGGGACATCCTCCATCCCCTGCCTCGTGCATGAATTTCGTGCACCAGGCCTCTAGTATTTAAATAAACTTAATATAATTTCATGAATAAAATATAAAAATATCATATTCAATATAGAATAAAAGCCTAATATGACTAATTTTATGGATACTATTCTTACTTCTTTTTAAAAAAATATATTTTATTGATTTTTTACAGAGAGGAAGGGAGAGAGATAGAAAGCCTGAAACATCGATGAGAGAGAAACATTGATCAGCTGCCTCTGGCACGCCTCCTACTGGGGATGTGCCTGCAGCCAAGGTATATGCCCTTGACTGGAATCGAACCCGGAACCTTTCAGTCTGCAGTCTGACGCTCCATCCACTGAGCCAAACCGGTTTCAGCTATTCTTACTTCTTAATGGCATTGTTACATGGAAGCATTTAATAGTCCAATTTTTAAGATTATCTTTTATAATATCAACTATTTCTCCATGTATTCCTTATCTTAGGCTCTTTTTTTGAGTAAATTACTAATTCTAAGCATTGTATTTTGGAAGTACAGATTTCATCATTTCTTTATCTTTGCAGATTTACAGCACCAAAGGTTCTGCCAACATTGACTTATCATCCTTTCCCCTTGCCATCAGAATTTAGAGAGAATCGGGTTTTCTTTTTTCATAATAAATCAATATATTGTTTGTTTGCCTGCTTGTTTCATATTTCCAAATTGAACTGTTAATTTGTGCCTCCCCAAATTATATATTATAAACATTTATACTTTAAACCATTAATGGTCCTTAATTCTAATTTTGTGACAAAATGATATACTAAAACTCCAACCATCTATTCCAAAGGGCTGCCATTTATTTCATTTTAAATATTTGCAAGGGATTGATAGATGAATGTTATAAGAAACTAGTAACACATACATACATTACTTCATTTATAAATGTGGCAGAATGGGTATAAAAATCTACAGCCAATATTTAAAAAGCTGTGTGTATTTATTATGTATGCATGTACATTTCTATGTATGTATATTCACACATTTGAGTATGTATGTGTGTATATATACGTGTTCCTCAGCATGTGCATGTGCAAGGGTGTTTGTGTGTATTCCCTTTAATGACATTTTTCCTGAGCAGCAAAGAAAGGTCTAGGCTAATGGTAATTAAAAAAACAAATTTTTAGATAATGAAAATTTGAGAATAATCTTTCACTGTGAAAAGTGAGCTATTTGGACTTGAGTTAAGTTAAAAATCAATTGCTTCTTTTTAAAATGAAGGTAATAAACAGTAAAAAAAATTTCCAGTTTTTGACTATTTGCTTAATCAGACAAGCATGTAGTTTGGAGCTCTTAGGTCCTGGGTTACTTAGAACACTTTATTTAACAATATCTGACAAATTTACAGATGATTAAGGTCACACTGATGAAAGAATAACATATATTATGCAAAGGAAAAAATAAATACTTGAGATCAGCAAGGTTAATGCTGCATTAAGAACCGTTTTAATTGAGATTGTTTTCAGGCATGGAACCATGGAGCAAATTCAGTGATTAGGTATTTCTACAGTGATCCCTTCTGCAGAAGTCAGCATAAATATCTGGATTAATTTGTAGTGAGTCATATAAGCTTTGTAAGACTGCAATAGAATCAAAAGATTCAGGAGGCATCCTATTCGGCCCGGATTCTGTCACAGCTACTGTGGCATATTTCGTACTTAGTTTCTCTTTCAACATTTTATTTGTTTGTTTGTTTGCTAGGTTCACTTTCATTGCAGAAAACAGAGGCTCCTTTATGTTAACTCACAAAAAAAAATAGTTTTTAGGCTGCAACTGGAAAACTTGTAGAATACAAGGTCAGCATTTCTTATGGAAATGGGACCCAAATAAAGCTGTAAGGAACCTAGGACACACTAACTCAGGATATCTCAGAAAGTCCCTTCTGTCTGTCCTACTTTATTTTTTAAATGATGTCCTTTATCTCTGTGTCTGTGTTTTATTCTCTTATACTGGCTGGTGACCTCTGTTACTCATCTTACATAGGTCCTGCAATGGCTACCCCAAAACTACGTTTTTAAAGAGAGGAAGGGAAAGGAGAATGAAGACAGAGATAGAAATATTGATGTGAGAGCAGAACATTGATCAATTGGCTGCCTCCTGCATGCCCCCCCCCCCCCCCCGCTAAGAATTGAGGAATCTGCAAGCCACAAAGAATTCACTAATTTAGTTCATTTTCTTCAAAACAGATCCAAGTGTTTGGCCTGGCAGATCAATGTTATGGCTGCCTTCAGGTTAAGAACACAACCACAGAATAATCAGGTATGGGTGAGGGCTGGGCCCTTAGGGAGATACAGAGCCACATCTGTGGCAATCTATAAATTAAATGGTCAGTACTCTTCAAAAGTGTCAAGGTCATGAAATAGAAAAAGTGAACTGTGGAGGAGCCAGAAGACAGGGAGCCTAAATGCACTGTAGGATTCTGTGTTGGGACCTGGGCCAGAAAAGGGACATTAATGGCACAATTAGCTAGATTCAAATAAGATTTGTACATTAGTTAATAGTCTGTATGAATATTAATTTCTTGGCTTTCATGTTATATTATAAAAGATGTTAACGTTAGGGGAAGCTAGGAAAAAAGTATGTGAAAATACTTAGTACTGATTTTGAAATTTTCTTGAAATTTAAAATAATTTCAAAATAAAAACACTGATACATATAACACTGAATTCATTAGGATACTGTTACATTCTTAAACAAAATGACAAAGTAGAATTCTTGTATTTATACTAGTACTAGGGGCTTGGTGCATGAAATCTGTGCACTGGGGGTAGGTGGTCCCTCAACCCAACCTGCCCCCTCTCACATACTGGGAGCCCTCAGGGGATGTCCAACTGGTGGCTCACCCCCAACTCTCTACTGAGGCTTTAGGCCTTGGGCACCCAGCTTTAGGCCTTGGGCACCCTGTTCAGCTCAGCCCTGGCTGCCTGCAACCACCTGGCCCCGGGGGGCTGGGTGCTCACTGCCACTTCCACTCACAGCGCCTGGGGGCCGGGTGCTCCCTGCTATCACTTCCCACACAGCACCCAGGGGTTGAGGGCTTGCTGCCACTGCCATTTCATCTCCACCCCCAGGGCCCAGCTCTCGTGCCACTTGGCCCCACCCCCGCTCCTGATTGGCTGGTAGCATAGCCAATCAGGAGCGAAGGTATGGTCAAATTTGCATGTTTCTCTTTTATTATATAGGATGCTTTTATATTATGTTGATTTTTTTCTATAGACTTTTCTAAGATGGTGACTTTTAATTTTGTTATTTTACCTTTTCTTTCTGTTGCCTATCTTTCTGCTGGAAAAACTAGGTAAATACCACATTCACATTTAAGAGTTACTGCATCTTGAAACCTAGAAAATAGATTTAATAATATGAGTGCAAAATCTGAAGTCAGGCTTTGTTCCTTTTCTGGGAGGCAGTGTCTGTACAGGCCATAGCATAGGTTATGTTAATTCACATAAGGTTGTGTACAGGCCATCCTGTGGGCAATTCTCCTCAAAGCCAGGAAAGCAGACCAATTTTGGAAACATACAAAGTATTAATATATTGGAGAGAAACAGGGACCAGAAGGGGAGACCATTTTCTTTAACTCTATATTATTTTATTTGGACTACATTTAATTTTTAATAGAGGCTCTTGCTATTTTCTTTATTATAACAGAACATAAGAAACATACATTTTCCCTAGGTCAAATGATTCAATGCATATTACACACTATGGTAATAGCTAATACTAATTTAAATGTTTCCTCTAATATATAAAACACAAATTGAAATAAAAATAAATAAAAAATAGAATTAAATTTTACTGAAAATGTTATATAATTTTTACCCTTAAATAGTTCTAAAGAATGTGAGTTTTTTTTTTACAGGAAACACATTTTTAGAATGAAAGAAAAAGGAGGAGGAAAAGGATATCATGTGAGAATAAAAATATAAAAAACCTTTATTATATCTTCCTCTCTTTTCCTTTATTCAAAATGCAGTTGCAATTATAAAAGTAAATTCTGAATACATTCTTGTTTTTAACAAAATCCATATAATAATGATAAGCTAATTATAGTTCCATTTCCCTACATAAAGATAAAGTTAAGAGTATGCATCGTTCCAGACTTTTTCTGTGTATTAAGACTCAAATTGGCCCATCTTTATCAGAGAATTTTATTTCATTCAGTTAGGAAAATAAACAAACAAAACAACAAACTGTGCAACCTAAAACTAAAAATAGAAAATGATGTTCATGTATGTTCTATGTATGACATGAAAGAGTACAAACTCTTTTGATTTCATGGAAATACAGGCTGTGAGGTCTTCATTCACGGGCATATAGAAGAAGCTTTACTATTTTTATAGGGGAAAGAACTAGCTGAGCTGTATTTTACTGTATTGACATTCAATTCATGTTATCATGCAGATTCAGCCTGAAGTTTTTATTACCACAGTATTATAATGCATTTTTAAATTATTGACCATGATTTCATGGGCTTGTTCTTATTAAAAAAATACAATTGCAGAAACAATTCCAAATAAATGTATTCCTTATGTATCTGACCAAACTTGGGTAGAAAATGTACAAGATTATCTGACAGATATTGGTAGACAAAGAAATATGTGCTTAAAAATGTTTTGGGCACTCAAGGGCCATTTTCTACTTGGAAAAAAAGCTGTCAAACATAGATGTGAACTTTTGAAATGTTAACTTAAACATGACAGAATAATCTATTTGAGATGGTGACAAGAAGTGGTGGTAAGAAGGCATGGCACAAAAAAGGATGTTATCTACTAACAACTTAGAGAGTCATATCTGCTTTATGTTTTCAAGATGTATTAGAAGATCAAAAGACAATGAACCGAGAAGATTTTTGTTTTTGTTTTTAATATTCCCAGAGCTGTGGATATAAAGATTTGGAAAGCAACTATAGGCTTAGGATTTCAAAATATACAGCTCCAGTTTATCTTAACTTAAAAAAAAATTTTGGTGATTTCAGAGAGGAAGGAAGAGGGAGAGAGAGATAGAAACATCATTGATGAGAGAGAATCATTAATTGGCTGCCTCCTGCATGCCCCAATGGGGATCTAGCCTGCAATCTGGGCAAAAGCCCTTGACCAGAATCAAACCTGGGACCCTTCAGTCCTTAGGTTGACACTCTATTCACTGAGCCAAACCAGCTAAGACTATCTTAACTTTTATGAGTTTATGTTAATACAACCAATTATCTATCTATTTATTATTATTTTCCACTAAATACACCCAATGATCTATCCATTTATTATTATTTTCCACTAAAATTTATTTATTGAAACATACTGAGCTTCTATATTGTAAAGGCTAACATTTAAATGTTAACCTCTCCACTAACCCTGAAAAACCCTAACAAAACCATCCAGAACCCATGACTACAACATAGGAGAAAATACCAAGATCTTCAAATCTTATATATAAACAGAAACATAAATGCAGAAATATAAATGCCCCAATCCAGCAGCACCAACAATCCAGGGACTCATTCTGGATCAGAAATGGTGATGAGTATGCAGACAAGAGAAAATGGGGCCAGGAGCCTGGGATGGAAAAACAAACAAAATCACTCTCAGAGAAATAAAGTCCCATCTTGAGTGGGAGCAAATGTTGCTAATAGACCTAATTGATCAGAACAAAACTACAATTGGGGAATTGGGGGAAAAAAGGTTTGGAAGTGAGCAGAATGAGAGGTGGGATATTGGGAAGGCACTACTTAATAAGAAGACAAAGATGATGGTGATGGAGAAATGGCCCTTGGAAATTTGGCAATTTGGTTATGACAGGAAAGAAGCATGAGGTAGAAATTCAACATCTGCAGAAACAATTAAGATCATAAGACATACCAACTACTCCCTCTGGTAAAAAAGAAAAGAAAAGAAAAAGATGTCATTCATTAAAGAATTAGTAATTCACAAGAGAAGCAGAAGAGGGTGCTCATGAACCAAGGATATAGTATTCCACCCAAATCCTTTAGTTTTGCTTATTGCTGGTTTAGGAATTTTCTTTTTCAAAATTAATAAAAAATAGCAGACAATATTCAATCAATGTTATTATCAGAAATCATAATTAAGAATCAAAATAATACAACTAATGAAAATTTGTTGTCTTCCCTTGCAAAAAACACAAAAACAAAATGCAAATGAGAAAATTGTAATAAATTCTTAAGAAAATTTGAAAAAGTCACTTATAAATTTAAAAGAACATTTTGAATATGAAATTTAAAAGCTCTTAATAGAAATGGGCAAAAAACAGACTTAAGGAGAGTTGAGAAAAAAAAAAGAATCTTTGCAATTAAAACTAAATTACAAAGTACTCAAGAGAGAATAGATTAAGTTAGAAATAAAATAAGGACCATTGAGCAAGACATAGTAATAGATATTAGAACAAAATGAAATGTAAGAAGAATCAGAAAAAATAATATAGAAGATAGACAAAGATAATACAGTATATGTATAATTGGAATACATGAAGAAGAAAATAATATAACTAATACTTAAAACTATAATTAAAAATTTCCAGAAATAACTACTTCTGTATGCTGAAAAGTTTTTCCACATGCCTGGAACATTATCTCAGAACAGCGAATTCCAAGATATATGCCCATTAGCCATTAGACTTAAAAGCAAAAAACAAAAAAACTAGCTGAAAGATAAGTTCCTCACAATGAAAAAAACAAACCAAGTTGATATTATTAGAGTAGGCAGTTAGTTATTAACAAAAGGAAGAGAGCAAATTAAACCAGCCTGATTAAGTAAGAAGAGGCAGCTTTACCGTCACCCTGGGGAGACTGCCCCAAGGTGACGATAAGGGTGGGGAGGAGATGGCACAGGGGGAAGTCCTTTTACTAAGCTCACCCTCCACACAAGAGAAGCTAAATGATGAGGCATTTGCAATAGAAGCCAAACTGGTGACCATACAGGAGGAGACTACTCTGGGAAATTTTGGGAAAAAGACTAGATAGTATAAGGGCACAAAACCCTGGAAAATTCATGAAAGGGATTAGATAGTTTGAAAGAAAGTATGTCCCTTCTGAAACCCAAGGAAATATAATTAAAGCTTCACAAAAGCCCATCTCCAGGGGGGTAGCCACATGTTCTGGGCACTGTGGAGCCTTGGAAGAAGACACACAGATGAGGAAATGAAGCACAGAGAAGTTAAATAACTTGCCTGAGTTCACACAAATAAGAATTTTAATGCCTGATGAGAGCAGAGACTGAGCTGGGCTACTGGAGCCTCAAGTGTCAGGAGTGATGGCACTGCAGCTCTGGGTCCTGATCCTTCTGAGTACAAGTGTGGGCATGAGATCCTGGAACCAGATTTCTTTAGCAGTGAGACAGAGCTGAAGCACCTGGTCTTGGGTGAGGCAGCAGGCATGGTACCGGGAGGCAGACTGGCAACATCAACCAGTTTCTGCTGCTTGACCCATCAGGAACGTTCCTCATGGATTGTGGCAGCCCTTTCAGGGGTATCTATGCCCTGCATGCTATTTCTTCTATTTTGTCTTACTTTTGCTTTATTTTCTCCTAAATTCTCCACACGACTTGTGACCAGGGGAGCAGTGGGCTTTAAGGACTCTCCTTTAGCTGCTGTAAGTATCCTTTTCCCTTTTTGGGTCTAGGCAGCCCAATCTAGGCTTACTCCCAGTGCTATGATCTGGCCTCTTCTATACTAAGCCCTTCCTTTGTTTTTGCTTTAATAAATATTGCCGCTCCAATTCACCTTTGCAAGTGTCCCTGCATTTTTTCCCTCATGACACCAGAGGAACCTACTTCCTCTGGTATCAATTTTCACATCTCAGGAACAACACACACTTGACAACAGTGAAGCAGCATTTTAAATAATTTCAAATAAAGATTGAGCCATGGATTTTATACTCAGCCAACCTGTTCTTCAAGTATCAACACACACACACACACACACACACACACACACACACACACACACGCACCACCACTGTCTCTCCCACTCTCTGCCAGGTTTATATTACTTAAGCACTCAGGAATGCAGTATCCAAGGACACTTCCTGTGGATCTACTTAAATAAACCAACCTTAATTCAAAAGATGACTGGAGGAAAGGACTAATAGTATCATTTGACACATTAAATTTTAGATCTAAGTATAGAGCAAAGGTGGAAACAAAGGTTGGAATAATATGAAAATAATATATGTTTCAATGCTGTTGAAATAATGCAATTTAAAAAGAGAGGAAAAAAAGAGAATGATCAATGATTTCATTAACTGTTGCTAAGGTAATAGATGGGCATCTCAGCATATTATTTAAATTAATACCTTTAAAAAGGTTTTAGGATAGCCCTAGATGATCTGGCTCAGTGGATGAAGCATTGGCCTCTGGACTGAAGGATCCCAGGTTTGATTCTGGTCAAGGGCACATGCCTGGGTTGCAGGCTCAATCCCAGGGCATGCAAAAGGTAGTCAATTAATGATTCTCTCTCATCATTGTTGTTTCTATCTATCTCTCCTCTCTTCCTTCCTCTTTGAAATCAATAAAAACATATATATTTTTAAAAAGGGATCAGTATAATGGCAATCGTTAAAACACAAATAAAAACTATTCTAAATACCAAAAACAAACAAACAAACAAACCCCAAAGAAAACATACAAAGAGAAACAGGCAATATAATAAGATATGCTTAATAAACATAACATACAATACTATGACAGAGTTAAGGAAAACATACAAATGAACGCTTAATTTTTCCAATTAGCTCATGAAAAAAAACCCCAAGTCCATGCCTGCAAAGAAGAGACATATTTCAGAAAAGTGATTCAAAAAAACCAAATGATTGGGCAAAGTTTTACCTGACATAAAAAAAAAGAAGTAAATAGGGATTACAGTGCTGCTATTAAACTGCAGAATTCAGTTCAAATGCATTAGCCAGGCAAAAATATTACATTTAATAATAAAGATCACAAAATATAACATCAATATCTGTATATTAAATAACTAGTGGCCTGGTGCACAAAATTTGTGCACGAGGGAAGGCAGGGGGAGTGGTGATTGTGTGTGTTTCTCATCCTGGCCTGCACCCTCTCCAATTTGGGACTCCTCGAAAGATGTCCTACTGCTGGTTTGCAGGGATTGGGCCTAAACCAGCAGTTTGAAATCCTTTTCACAATTCGGGACTGCTGGCTCCTAACCACTCACCTGCCTGCCTGCCTGATTGCCCCTAACCACTCTGCCTGCTTGCCTGCTCACCCCCAACTATTCCCAAATGCCAGCTTGCTCCCCCCAAATGCCCTCCCTGCTGCCCTGCTCCCTCCAAACTGTCCCCTCCCCTCTTGATCACCTCCAACTGACCCCCACTGATAGCCTGCTCACCCCCAACTGGCCCCCCTGCTGGTCTGCTTTACTCCCAATGGCCCTTCCCCACACTAGCCTGATCATCCACAACTGCTATCCTATCCTGGTCTGATCACTCACAATAGCCCTCCCTTCTTGGCCTCTACTTGCCACCATATCTTTGTCCAGAAGAATGTCCAGAAGTTCTCCTGGAAGGTCTCCCAGTGTAATTAGTATATTATATATTACCCTTTTATTAGTATAGATAGAGGCCTGGTGCATAGGTGAGGGCCAGTTGGTTTGCCCGGAAGGGTGTTGTGGATCAGGGTGCGGGTACCCTTGGGGCATGAGGCGGCCCAGGTGAGGGGCCTGTAATGGTTGTCAAGCTGGACATGCCCCATGGGGTGAGGTTCCCTTATTGGTGAGGTGTGGTCAGCCTGGGTGAGGGGCTGAGGGCTGTTTTTAAGCTGGCCACACCCTCTTTCATGCTAGGGGTCCCCACTCTGTGCCTGGCCAACCTGGGTGAGGGGTTGATGGCTACTTGCAGGCTTGCCACGCCCCCCAGCAGGGACTTTTACTCCATGAGGGGGGATGATGGCATAAGGGGCTGAGTGTAGAGGGCTGGCCCCTAGGGAAGGCACTTGAGCATTTTTTAAATCAGTGTCAACTGAATCCGAGGTGCTAGGCAGAGCCATGTCTTGGAAACACATCCTCCAACAAGGCTGGATGAGTTATCAGTACTGACTAACTTATTTCAGGTGTCAGGGGGAGGGCCCTTGAAATGTAGATTCAGCCAAGCCTTGGGAATGAGGGAATGAGTGGGGCCTGGGCCCACTTAAGCTCCTTTGATTTTAAGTCTTTTCATGTGAAACCCCTTTCTATTTTAATATAAATAAACATGCTGTATTTGGGTTGTAATTCCCTGTCTCTCCAACAGAAAGCAGAGATCCTACCAAGCCCCAGCTTTATTTTTACTTCTGTGTCATCTATTCTTTTCTATTATTTCTCAATCCCCAGCTCCTCTACTCAGTAACTGGACACTACTCTTCTTTCCACGCTGGATATGGAAAGGAGAGAACCCCCCCCCCCAACAGCTGAGGGCCATTTTCAGGCTGGCCCCACCCCCTTCAGGGTGGGAGGTGGGTCCCACTGGGGTGCCTGGTCAGCCTGGGTGAGGGGCTGATGGCTGTTTGTAGGCTGGCCATGCTCCCTGGTGATCCAAACTCCCAGCCCCTCCAATTTTTTTTCCAGTGCCTCTTTGAGCAGAGGCCAGGGCTGGCTGGAAGCTGGTATCTGGGATTTATTTATCTTCTATAAGTGAAACTTTGTGGCCTTGAGAGGAAGCTAGAGCAGGCCAAGGCGGGTGGCAATCTTGGCTTCCCTCATTGCCGAGAGCAACGCAAGCCTCCTGCCCCACTACTGCCATCTTTATTGGGTTAATTTGCATACTTGCTCTGATTGGCTGATGGGCATACTACCTCCTTCTCTTTTTTGAGTTTCACACTCCAATAGTAGAGAAAACATATTTCTCTGAAGTACATATGGAACAATCTCCAAAATTATCTACATATTAGTTTACAACAAAGTCTCAATAAATTTCACAAAGCAGTAATAATAAAACATTAATATCTGATCATAATGCAATAAAATTTAGACATTCATAACAAAGTAATCATCAAAGGAACTTGCATCTAAAAGTTAAAAAATCTCTAACAACTATTGTGTCAAGAAATGTAAATGAAAATTGAAGCATTTCTAAAAGTAATGAATGAAAACACTAAGCAGCAAAATCTATAAGTTACAATTAAAGCAGTGATCAGAGAAAAATTTATAATATATAAACCCATGGTAGAACAGCAATATTGAAAGTGAATTCCCAAATCAAAAAGGTGTAAAGGCTCCCCAGCCATTGGCTCAGTTGGTTGGATATCCTCCTGTGCACCAGGAGGTTGCCCATTTGATTTTTGGTCAGAAGGGGCACATGCCTGCGTTTCTGGCTCAATCCCTGGTGGGGGTCATGCAGGAGGCAGCCAATCTATGTTGTACTTTCATCTCTCTCTCTCTCTCTCTTTCTCTCTCTCTCTCTCTCTCTCTCTCTCTCTTTCTCTCCCTCTCCAATTCTCCAAGAAAACCATATGAAAAAAAAGGTAGTAACGGAACAACAAAGACATCTCTCTAGAAACACACACATAATAAGTACAAATAATAAAAATAAAAAATCATATGATAGAAAAAAGAAAAATAACTTTAATCAAAATGCTATTTCTTCTAAAAATTAGCAAAATAAATCTAATTTAAGATTTTAAAGAGACAAGTTACATATAAAAAGAAATAACAAAACAGATGCAATCATAAAAAAATAAAATACTTTGTACAAACCTATGTCAATAAAATTAAAAATCTAAGTGAAATAGATAATTTCTGAAATAGAATTTATGAAAATTGGTCTCAGTGGAGATAGGATGTTTAAATAGACAGGTTTTTAGTCAATTTACCATAGTAAACTCCAAATTAGAAAAGGAACAAATGAAACAATGAATTCTATAGATAAATCCCTTTATAAACTGGGTATGAGGAAAGGCATTTGTTTCATGACTTAACCTTGACAGATGTGACTACTTAAAAGCAAAAAAAAGAATCCTTGTACAGTCCAAAACACCATAATGTTAAAAGATAAATGTCAAACTCAGAGAAAATATTTGTAACATACCAATAATAAAGGTCTACTTTCCCCTAAAGAAAACTTTTTAAAAGTGGATAAAAAAAAGACTAAAAACTTGATAGAAAAAACATGCAAGAGCCAAGAATAGAAAGTTTAAAAAAATATACACACATATCCTTTAAATATGAAAAAATTCCCAACTTCCTTTATCGGAAGATAAATGTACATTGAGATATTTTGCTTCATCTATCAGTTTGGCAAAAATTCAAAAGCTTTTCAACAAGCTTTTTGGCAAGGTTGTGGTAAGCTGGCCTCTCCTATAAGGCTGGTGAATGGGTAACATAATATATCTCATATTGAGGGGAGTTTGGCAATAACTAACACAACCAGACATACTTTTTCCTTTGATCCAACAATCCATCTTCTGGGAAGTTTCTGTAAAGTTTCATCTTCAACAATAGAAAAGGCAAAAGCACAAGGTCATTCCCTGTGGTATTATTTTAATAGAAAACTACAGAAGCAGCCTGAATATCAAACTAGAGATGATTGGTTAAATGGGCATGTTATGTGCATATGGTGAGTGCTAAATAGATGTAAAACTTATGAAGAAATCTCTAAGTATACAATGATTTGTGGGGTATACTGCTAAACAAAAACACTCATGCTTATTTTTGAAAAAAGGAAGGAAGGAAGGAAGGAAGGAAGGAAAGAAGGAAGGAAGGAAGGAAGGAAGGAAGGAAGGAAGGAAGGAAGGAAGGAAGGAAGGAAGGAAGGAAGGAAGGAAAAGGTACACAAGGAGAGCCAGAAACTCAAGAAATTGCTTAACTATTAGAGGTAGATGTGAACAGTAAAGGAATGAAAGTTAAATTGCTCATAATGAAAGAAATTCTAGGGACAAAACAGGCAGGTTTAGGAATCTTACAAATAAAGAGGGTCCATGGGAGAGGAAAGCATAGAAGGGGGCTTGGGGATGCCAAAATGGATATCTTATTTGTACAGAGGATAAAGGAATATTGCAAGATAAGAGGAAAGAAAAATGGGAGCACCATGTGGGCTTTGAGCTCTGAAACTGATACTATATAACAGAGTAACAGAGTGACCGATGAGGAAAGCACAGGGGTCCTAAATTAAGAAAAGGTCCAATTAGAAAGGGTCAAGTTCAGACAAAGAACTGCAGCATATATAAATGGGAGACAAAGGGACATGAGACATTTTTTTAAAGATTGATTTTCCATTAGAAAGAGAGAGAGAAGGCTTTTCCCATTTGGGGGCCCCTCCCCAAGAGGTCTCCTTTGGGGACACCCTGCCCAGATGGAGCTTGTATCTGCTTCCAATAAACTTCTACCTTTTTTTTTTTTTTTAAATTAAAGAAGCCTTTTTGTCTGTGAGTTTCTCTTCAAACTTCGTAGGGCAAAAACACATAGAAGAAGTTTACACCTTGAATCCCACATTTCAATAATATGTTATTTTATATTGAAACCATATTTTAATTATTGATTCAAAATTAATATTGATAAAACTGGAAGCTTTACAAATTGTTTAGCCACCCTTTTTCAGGGAGTCTAAGTGAAGACCTGGATTGGTTATGAGAAAGAAACCAAATTTTTGCTTTAATTCTCCATTTTGCCTTATCAATAAGATTTTAAAGATTTAGAAAAAAAAGTTGATGTAAATGGCCACATTTTGCCCTGGTTTTGGTGGTGGTTGTGATTGCTGTTTTCTTTTTATGTTCCTGAAGTGATTGGCTAAAGTGCTCTTGATGAGATCTGGATAGATTAGAAAGTGAAATTTGCAATTCTTCACTGATGGCATTACTTAATGTCTCATAATGTAGCATCGTTCATGAGCCCTTTTTTTCATTCAAGAAATATTGCTCATCTACTCTGAGGGGAGTAGTTATGGTACAGGGATAAGTCTCAACATCCATGGAACTGATGATTTCAGACAGATCCAACTTTTAAAGAAAAATTTTCACCAATTTAATTCATTATAATTTATGCTATATGCTACAAGGAGAAATACATGTATATTTTACTCTACCTAAACCCTCAGGTAATTTTTGAAGAGCCTGGAATTGCAGGCTGTTATATTTCACGGATATAATTAATTACGATTGATTTAAATAATCCTAATATAATAAGTCAGCAACACATTTGTCAATTGGGTATTTTAGGGTGAATTCACACAACGGTTGTCATTTTTCTAGTGGAGCAGTCTTTTTTAATTTAATTAATTGGATATATACGAGGGAACCATACTGTTTAAAATCTCTGGGGACAACTAAATATTGAACATCAATACAGTAAGGCTTGGAAAATGAAATTTAATATTTAGCTTTCTTTATTATAATAGATGAGCTGAATTCTACTTCGGAATATGCCCTAATTTCACTTTCTAATTAATATGGAGCCTCAGAGCATTGTGTAATTAAAATGCCACTCAGACCAGTGAAACAGAATAGACTGAGCAGGAACCTAGGGCTGTGAATGAAAGTGTGCAGAGATGAGGCAACTGTCCGCGATGATGCTGCTAGAAGCATCTGCCGCCACGCCGGGTGCAGAAGCCTCATGGTAGCTCTACAGGCCATTAGGTGCTTGCGTCAATTGCTGCTTTTGCTATGAAAAACGTGGCTCCTAAGAGACTTGCATGCTTTGTAGATAAGCTGGACATTTGGAAAATTGGGGTGACATGAGTTGCCGTAAAGTCTCTACTTTATCTGGTCTGAGTTTTTCAGTCACAACAAAGCCATAATTCATATGCATTTTTTTTGTAAAGGACACTTAAAAAAACCCCAGAAAAATCAATAAAATAGGAATTGTCAACATAATTTGGGGAAAGAAAGAACGAGAGGATAGCTTCCATAATGACCATCTATGTTGTGGAATGCTTTTAAACATTAACAGAATAGACAAGCTGACCAGGCTCTCAGTTCTGTTTCAGACTTGTTCTAGGTGGTGAAAATGAATAATTCTCAGCAGGACCTATCACAGTTAGATTAGTGTCAAAGATAAGGAAGGCTGGGAATGCTTTGCTCATGGCATGAAAGAAGAAGATAGACTACCCAGAGTGTCACTCTAACAATGAGGTTTCTTTTCCCTATTTGGTATTAATCTATGGGCACTACTGCTACCTATTAAATGTTAATGACAGAAATGTTCAAATATAGACATCAAATCATATTAATATAATCCGATTTATGTGTAAGATTGCCCAAATGTCTTTTATCACAATAATTTCCTGTCCAGATTATTTTAGCTAGATCCCTAAGTAGAGATATTGGAACCACAGTCTCTCCCATTTTAACAATGCAACACAATGTATGGTGCTGAAAGGGCATGAGCATCTCTGAATCCGAAGAATGTGAATGGTCTAAATGTCACAGATACACCTTCAGTTAGGTTATAATTAATCTTGCCTCATCATAGTATCAGCCAGCATAAAAAAACAACCAAGTGCCTATTAATACACACTGTACTGATATCTGCTTTATATTAGCATCCACCTCAAATGTGATATTTTGCTCAGAGGGAGATGGTAGAATTTTAGAACAAGTCCTGAGTTTTCTGACCCAGAAACACAAAAGAAGGCAGGATATTGTTTTCAATGATCTGGTCACTGTGATTTTGTATGAATCTTTGCCTATTTAGCTTCGTCCCATCTCTGTCCCTCAGACAGATGGACTGGATTAGATGTCAGAAACAGGGAAATGAAATCTCTACCTAATCCTATATAATAAAAGGCTAATATGCAAATTGTCCCCTCAACTGGGAGTTTGAGCAGGAGTTCAGCCTGGAGTTTGACCAAGGGGCAGGGCTGACTGGCCAACTGCCCATGGTCCCTCCCCCCAGCCATCCCAGCCTGGTCAGAGTTGATGGGGCAGGCCAGCCATCTGTACCCCACCCTTGCACGAATTCATGCACCTGCCCTCTAGTAAAATATAAAATCCTCTTTGATAAAATTATAAAGTATGGCAATGAGGTATGATATAGCAATGCAAAAACTTAAGAGATTTGGATCTAACAGCATGTACTGCTTTATTGCTTTGCTTCATGGTAGAAGGAAACAAATACACACATACACACAAAAACAGAGGGTGAGAGTTCTTAATGGTATTCATATTAGGTAAATCTGTAAAATAAAATAAAAAAGCCTGGAATAAAATAAACATGATGCCCACCGTGTCTGAAAGGTGTCCCAATGCCTAAAACATTGCAAGAATTCTTGGAGAGCACGTCATTCCAGTGAAAAGTATTGCCTGCATAAAGCTGGCGGAGTCCCTCTCGGCTTGGGATGCCTGGCATGTAAAGAGTCAGTCAATCCCACAAATCTGTCCTGCAAGTTTCCATCCATGCCAGACTTTAAGGAAGCATTAATGGCTAATGTGGAGCTGGGATGTGTACCAGTGATAACTACTGGACTGAGAGTAAATCATATGAGCAGTGACAGTGATAGGATGCAGGACTCAGCTACTCTGCAGACTCTGCATGTCTTCATTCAAATTAGTCGACAGCAGTGGTCTTGTGCAGACAAAGCACAGAGAGCTCTAGAGGACCACATGGTCTAACAGAGGCAATCACATAATTTTTTATCTGCAATGCCCTATTGAAGCAAAACAAAACAAAACAAAAATACTCATTTGTACACAGTTATCACTATCTAAAATATTATTGATATGATCATTGGAGTCAAGGACTTTGTTTACATTTTATTTATTATTATTTTAAGACTAGAGGCCTGTTCAATGAAGATTCATGCAATAGGCCTTCCTTCCCCGGGCTGCAGGCAGCAGTTTTCCTCTGGCACCTGGGACCCAGGCCTTCACTCTGGCTGCCGGCTTCCGCCTTCGCTCCTGTCGGAATCTTTGCTCTGGCCAGAGTCTTTGCTAAGTCCAGCTAGAGTCTACAGTCTTCGCTTTGCTCTGGCAGAAGTGCCACTCCTGTAGCTCTTTGCCCCGCCGCTCCCTCCCCCCCGCCCTTTCCTTCATAGCAGGTGTCCTGCCCCACCAGGCTGCTCCATGTATAGAGCAGCTGAGGGGGGCAGGGTCGCCACCATCTTTGTCCTGTTAATTTCCATACTTCCTCCTGATTGGCTGGTGGGCATCATGGAGGTATGGTCTATTTACATATTTTTATTTTATTAGTGTATATATATTTTTATTAATTTCAGAGAGGAAGGGAGAAGGAAACAAAGATAGAAACATCAATGATAAGAGAGAACTATTGATCAGCTGCTTCCTGCATGCCCCACACTGGGGATCGAGCCCACAACCCGGGCATGTGCCTGGACCAAGAATCAAACTGTGACTTCCAGGTTCACAGGTGGTCAAGCAACCACTGAGCCATGAAGGCCAGGCTAGGACTTCAGGTACTTTTTAAATGTAGTTTAGTTTCTTCTATGTTTGTATTTTCATAATCAAGTCTGATGCACACAGGGCACACAGTCCAGAGTGCAAGTATATCCAATGACAAAAGTTTTAAAACATATTAAACATACTTCTCCCCCTCCCACCACATTTCTTTATGTGGAATCTCCCTCTATTTAAGCAGGCACCTATTTTAGGACGGCTGAAGTGGGGATATAGAGAAGGAAAATCAAGAATCAATGTGTCATTTCCATGTGCCTTGGTTTACAGTAGGACTTGGAGGTGCAAAGCCCTGTGAAAGGGGACGTATGGTCTGGAGTTGTTACAACTAGAGAGAAAGGCAAGGGCCATAGCTTGAGCAGTTGTAAGCCATATCACAGCAGTGACCAGCAAAATCAGAGAATAGCTGGCTGACCACAATCCACCCTCATCACCATAAAGATACCCGTTCAGCTACTACCTGGCACAGTCTTAAAAGGAAGAGAAGAGGAGGGACCCATTGGGAAAAACATGCTTTAATATTGACAGGCTATTACCACCCCATCCTACCCTACTCCAGTAATGCTGTTTTAAACAAAGGTTAAGAAAAAAAAGCTTTTAATGGTCAAGCTCTTTTTCAATAGTAACAAAGACTCCAAAGCAAATGTGATTATATGAAATTAAAATAAAAATTTTCTTACATGAGTTGTAATTTGCAAATACCAACCTTGATAGTCTAGCATAAATTAAACTAAAGTTAAGTATTTATATAAATATATTTGACAAAAATATTATAGGCTTTGGAGACAGACAGAACTGATTTGAATTTTGGGTATTCCTTACATTCTTGCATGATAGGAATAGAACCATAGAGTGCATGATATGTTTGGCACTCAATAAATGTCAGGTACTACTGTTACCACTACTAGTGTTGTTGTTGCTCTATCATTATCTCCTTCTGCTTCATTATAATCACCAATATATAAATGTCTAATTATTGGGCTGTATCCTGAAACTAATATAATATTGTACATAAACTGTAAGTAAAAATACTTGAAAAATAAAAGCAATTATATTGGATTATAATTTTCTATTTAATATATAACTAAATGAGTCTTTACAAAAATATTATGGTAGAATATATTTTTTAGAAAAAACGTAAAGTAACAAGCACATTTAAAATTATTTTGTTAGGTCACAAATCAAAATCTCATCAAATATAGGCAAACTATAATGGAGATAATAATTATATTTTCATTGGGACATTCTCTTTGATATGGTAACATTTATCTTTTAGTAAAATTTTATGTGATGAAAAAAATCTGCTCTCAAAGATCAACCAATTATTGCCATTCAAAGATAAATGTAAAAGATAAAAAATCTGTGTTTTAGAATTACAGTGTTAGAAAAAGGATAGTTTTTATTTGAAGAATAAATAAAAGGTTAAGAAACTAAAATAGCTGCTTTATTGGTGTTAAAATATTGTATTCAGCAAACTAATAGATATACAAATTAGGTGGTTCTAAAACTGTTGTGGTTCAGGGAAGTTTCGTAGCAAGAGGTGAGAGTTGGAAAACTCAGTAAGATCAGATGTCATAGGATAGACTGAAAAGGACTCTATGGGCACCAAAGACAAACAGCAAGGAAGGTGAGAGAAGGAATATTTTATACCATTGAGGAAAGGTGCTTCCAGTGAGTTGTCAAGACTATACTATTGCCATCTGTTTTGTCTCCTGCAGGGTGAGAAGCTTAAAGACAGGGAGCATATCTTATTCATATTTGTATGCCCAAACCTGATACTGGGTACTCAGCACAGCTATTTGTTAAAGGAATGAATGAGATTATGCACCTACTGTGGCCCTGGGAAAGATTAAAGGTCTAGTATCTTCACCTAAAGAGCAACCTCAGCTAGAGATATGGGTACAAGGAATTTTGGCTTCTTATGACATGAACGCATTAGTTGTTACTTTATGATTGTTGTGTTTTTTAAAATAAACAAACGAATGTTAACAGATTTTATAGTTAGGTATCCTTGTCATGAACGTGTTTGCCAAATATTTCAGATATTTTCAGGTGTGCTGGGTTGAGGTGGAAAAGAAGAAGAAAAAAATAAAATGTTGCAATTGGCTGTGTTCCGTAAAGTTAACCTTGTACTCTGTTAATGCCCTAACACAGTGGTCGGCAAACCGTGGCTCGCAAGCCACATGCAGCTCGCGAGCTGCGGTTTGCTGCTCTGTTGACTAATGAGTTTGCCAACCACTGGACTAGACTAAATACTACCGTGTAGTTGGAAGCTGTGAGGATTAGGCAATTGTGGCATATTGTGTACAAAGAGGTAAAGGGTAGTATATGACAGTGGTCGGCCACACTCGTTAGTGAACAGAGTGGCAAACCGAGGCTCGAGAGCCATGGTTTGCTGACCACTGCCCTAACACAAGTGTTAGAGAAGCACATAGAGATTAAAGGAAAATTTTTAGTAAAAAAAAAAGGGGGGGGGGAGCATTAAAGTTTTAGTTACATTGTTTTTGGCAACAGAATTTTAGTAGCTTTTATTTTCCCATATGGATATTGTGTGCTTTTAACAACCAGACTTATATTACTACTGGAGGGAGGATCCCTCAACCTGGCCTGCCCCCTCTCACAGTCCAGGATCCCTCAGGGGCAGGAGGCAACCTGACGATCAGGGGAAGGTGACACTACCATCACACCTCTGGTGCTGCCACTGCCAGCAGTGCAAGCCTCAGCTGGCCCTGGTTACCTGAGCCTCAGGCAGCCCTGGGTGGCTGGCAGTCACCATCTGAGCTTGCCTGTGCCTCAGACCGGCTCTGGGTGGCTGGGGGCTGAGGGGACTGGGGGACTCCAGAGGCAGGTGCGCAGAGCAGCTGGACCCACCTGGGGGAGGGCCTGGCCATGCTGTGCACCTGCCACCCTGGTGGGACTGAGGGGACTGGGTACCACCATCTTGTGGCTGTGGGCACTGTCATCTTCAAGGGCATGCCAGTCAATTAGCATATTCCCTCCTTACTGGTTGTGGGTGCTGCAATCTTTGTGAGTGTGTGATAGTCAATTAGCATATTCCTTCTTTAATAGACAGGAGTAGAGGCCCAATGCATGAAATTCTTGCAAGGAGCTCGGCCCTTACAGCCAAGCTTAATCCAGAAGTTTGTTTGGCTGTTCAGTCTAATTAGCATATTAGGCTTTTATTATTATAGACTAGGGGCCGGGTGCACAAAATTCGTGCACTGGGGGTGGGTGGTCCCTCAACCCAACTTGCCCCCTCTCACATACTGGTAGCCCTCAGGGGATGTCCAACTGATGGCTCACCCCCAGCCTGCCCAAGGCCTAAAGCTTCTGGTGAGGCCTTGGGCACCCAACCATCGCCCTGCTCAGCTCAGCCCCAGCTGCCTGGAAGCATCCAGCCCTGGGGGCTGGGCACTCACTGCCACTTCCACTCACAGCGCCTGGGGGCTGGGCGCTCCCTCCTGCAGCCACCACCACCGCTGCCGCTGCCGACACTTCCCCTCACAGAGCCCGGGGGCTGGGTGCTCGCCACCACCGCCATTTCATCTCCACCCCTGGGACCTGGCGCTGGTGCCACTAGGCCCCACCCCCGCTCCTGATTGGCTGGTAGCATAGCCAATCAGGAGTAAAGGTATGGTCAAATTTGCATGTTTCTCTTTTATTATATAGGATACTTTATTACATTTTAAATAACCTGGATAAGCTAATACTTTGAAAGACTTTCCCATGTTTTTAGTTTAATTGTGCAAACAACATCACATTGTGCACTCTCAAATTTATTCTTTTATTTTTAAAATCTAAAAATACCATTTACTGGGATAGAGCTCCAATTTCTCTCAAACTTTTCTAAGAACAATATATTTTACACTCTTATTGGAAGTCAAATTTCTTATAAATGAAGGTATTCAATATCATATTTTTTCAGCAAAATACATACAAATCAATTAGAAAGAGAATCATAGAAATCACAGGAAGAGACTTTCAGATATCACTGGGTTCATTTTCATTTTTCCATAGTGGAGAGATATATTTTATTCAGTTATTATTCCATCTTTGAATAATATGAAATTCATTATTCATTTCTTCAAGATTTATTGAATGCTGTGCTAAGAGCTAAAAATTAAAAAAATTTCTGTGTAAAGGAGATGTGTAAATAAAAGAAATTCAATAACCATGGTAGAAATACACAAAGATGTCCTAATAAAGGAATGGCCATTTATGGTGGGGATTGAAGATGACAGTAAATGCTTTATAGGGAAGTTTCCCTTGAGTTCTGTTGTAAAATACAATTCAATATTTACCTGGCAATTCTTCTTACTGATGGGAGTTTATATAGAAAAAAAATTGGCATTCAATTGCAATAAATGCTATTTATGTTCCCAACCCAACATACATAGGATGTTATCCTTTCAATTTTTCATAGGCAAAGTTCTAAAAGTGATACCCCTTCCTATCTCCACTTCAGTTATGTAGCACCATAGAAAATACTACAGTATTGATGCTATGTATCAGGTACTGTGCTTAGTGCCTTACATAAATTATTTCATTTGATACTCAAAACAACTCTGTGAGAAGGGATATTATTTAACTGCTGTTAAATCATTTGCCAGATGTCACAATTTGAGTTATTTTTTATGACGTTGGGAGATGGGGGTGCTTTCTAGACTGTCCTTTTTCAGGATTCCCAATGTTCTAAATATTAGTAAGAAAATCTGATGAGTCACATGCATGGAAGACCTGGCCACCTGTGCCTTTATCCTTTCTGATGAATGTCCCCAGAAGTTTGACATAATTTCCACATTGCTCTTTATGAGAATGAGTCCAATAATCTTCAAATCCTTTTATATTACATTTCCTTGTTGTGCAATAGATATTACTGGACATATTGCAAATATTTCCCAATATCTGATTTGGAAAGATATCTCAGCTAACATTAGAGTCATACTATATAATCTTTAGAATTTATTTAATAACAGGTCATATTTATGACGACACTCAGATACATTAAAAAACTTTAAAAATTCTTCTGGCATTCACATGGAAAGATGATATGGATACACTTGGAAGCCTATTTCATTTTATTTGAATTATAATGCCATCTGCCCAAAACTCCTTCTCTGAAAAAGTACTGCTCTGACAACATCAGAAAGGAACTTTGTGTGAGAAACAGGCATCTGTTTTTTCCTTAATTTACAGAGGACACATTTGTTTGCATTCACAAAGGCATTTTGCAAATTTAGTACCCAATTAATGTCATTCTGTGACAATGACAAAATAATCAGATTCTTAAATGAAACCCATTTCTTTTCAGTTTTAACTTTGCAAAGCATAAAATATTATATAATATGGAAATTAACTTTTTCAGTTTTTTAATAATGTCATCTTTCCTCTATGAAGATGACACTGTTGGTATCACCTGGACACTTGCTTCAGGTAATTTCTAATAATGATAGTTAATTTGTGCCCAGCCATCCTTGCCTGGTTCCCACTGTAATGTGAAATTTGTACATTTGTGGAATGATGACTAGGATTTACCTAGAGTTAGAGGTTGTGGGAGAGAACAAAACAAAGCAAGTTTCAGAAGAATGGGTTCTAGAATCCCAAATACTTTGAAAGTGTGTGATGAGAGGTAAAGCTGCCTAGACATCTGCTCAGCTATTCCACAGACACATGGAGTATATTCTGTATTTAACATAATTGCTATGGCAGAAGATACACTAAGCAGTTAAGATCCTTGAGTCACTTATAATCCAATTGGAGAGGTAAAATATCTACATTTTAAAAAAGAAATAGGTCAATAAAGAGTGTTTATAAAACAAGGTGCAGGTATGACTTTGTGTTCAGAAATAGTGTATGATTTTACAGTAAGTATGCCTTTAATTTCATGATTCTTATTTGGAATCATGAAGGAGACAAAGGACAGAATAGAGGGGCTACTTGGAGAAAAAATTAAATGAGTTCAGGCTCGGGCTAGGGAGAAATAGATGGTTGGATCAGGAGTTTTGCAGAAAATGAGCATAGCAATATATATAAATTAGAAGAAAATTATCCTAGTTGGAGAAGAGAATTTATGTTAAAAATAATAAGAAAAAGACGGTATATGTAAGAGAGATCAATTGATAGGATATTTTTGAATACTATGTTGAAGAGTTTTAAGCTTTTGGAAACTATTACAGTGTCAAATATAATAATAGATATGTTTTGGGAAAGCCATAATCAAGTGCTTGCATTCTTGATCTCTGTACCATGAGTACATAGCACATGCCCTATTTTATTTTATATTAAAATAAAATAGAAACATGAATGATTAGAACTAGGAGGTAAACTGGTTATTCAGAAGGACTCCTACATTTCTGTGGTTGCCCTGATTTGGACTCTCTTTCCTATATTTGGAGAATTTTCCACAACGTGAGTGTTAGTGGGAGGGTGCTACATCCAACTACAGAAGTAGAAAAGCCCAAATACTTGCCTTCCCTGGAAACTTAGAAAATAGGGCATGGGCATACTTTCAATCCAGGATTTGGCAATCAGACACAACCACCTGGGACTTTGAATCTGGAGTTAGTAAGGCAGAGCAGCAGCAATGGTGACGAATTTATCCCAGTGGTGGAAGAGACTGCCACAACTGGTTTTGGTGGCAGCCGTGGTTAGTTGGCCAGAGTGAGCAGTGAGCATCTTCCTTGACCTATGCTTGTGGGATGACCCTGAAACTCATTCCCTTTTGTTTTTTTTTTATTTTTCAAGCTTGCTCCCTTGTGATTCTGTAAACTATCCAATAGCCTTTCAATAAACTTATTTTCTGCATAGATCAAGCAGAATTAATTTTTGTTATAGGTAATTAAGAACTCTGGTAAAGGTATCCCAGGCGAAGAAGTAAAGCAACAGGATCCTATTTTGAGTGAGGAAAGGACAAATGTGAGAAACACTGAGAAGGAAGAATTGATAGATTTGATAACTAGCAAGATATTGCTATTCCCTTCTTTTCTTTTTATTCTCATCGGAGGATATGCTCATGGATTTTAAAGACAGGAAGGTGTGGTGAGAGGAAGAAAGAGAGAGAAGCATTGACATGTGAGAAATATTGACCAGTTACCTCTCATACAGGCTCCAATGGGGGTTTGAACCTATAACCTAGGTATGTGCTCTGACTAGGAATCAAACCCACAACATTTGCTGATTGGAAAATGCTCCAATCAACTGAGTCACCTGGCCAGGGCTTGCTATTCCATTCTTTCTTCACTATTCTGTTTGCAGTAATGTGAGCTTGGCATTTCATAAGGAATGAAACAGAGAAACAAAATATTTGCAAGTATATACCCTAAAGGATTAATAATAAAGTGTTTATGGAACATGTGAATATCAAGTCTGCAAGTGTGACATTTCTTCAGAGAATAGACTAAGCTGGGGAAGTGATAGTAAACATAAATGGTTTTTTAAAGTAAAAATATTTTCATGTAGAGGAAAGGAATAAACCTTTAATGAGTCACTATAATTTTTGACTTTATATAAGAATCATGTTAATTGTTGTTTTCATTGACTTTTTTGAAACTAAAAGAGTTGGCAATTTTATTTTCATATTTCACAACACAAATGAAAATTGTTTTTTTATTTTAGTCCCACTATTCCCCTCTAAAACTATTCTCTCTTTGGTAGGAAGAGGGAGTGAGTCCTTCTTGTCATGCTGTTTGAAAACTCCCAGGGTTGCAGCACCCCAATCTCCTGATGAACTAGAACAATTAATATAAAGTGAAGAGGTTCCCCTTATCTGTGTGGGAGAGTCATTCCTGGCTAATTGGGCACCATCATGGGATGGGTGGGAGGTCTCATCACTGGAGGCCCAGGCATCATTATCATGTGCCCTCCGATAGGTGGCCTCATTCTGAGAGTAGGTCCCATGGGCATCATCCCATGAGGAGGAGGGCCCATCACTGGCATCATGAGAGGGTATCTCATATAGGGTGTTGGCTTCAAACCAGGGCAGGGGGTACCATCACTGCCCCTTGCAGGAAGAGGAGCAAAGAATGGAGTAGGGAGGAGTAAGGGACATCTTTCCTTGCTGAAATGCTGTAGTTATTTTGTCAATCAGCTCTGAGCTTACTCTTCTATCCGCTTATGATAGCAGTCCTTCACATTCTTTTTGTGTTTCCTACCACTGCGGTGTGTCTTTCTCACGGATGGGGAGTCATGGGTGAGGTATGTATCTCAGTAGCCACAATAAAACTTGGGCATGTTGGTCTGCATGTAGCCTTATAATTAGGACCTCAATATCAACATGGCTGAGACTGAATCATAGTCTTTCCTTCAATAGGTTTTCCATCAATTTGTTCTGTCTCAATTATTAGCATTAGAGCTGCCAGATGCCAAAACTGGAAACCTGACAGCCACCACAAATTTATTCCTCCTTCTTCTAATTATTCAAGAAGTCCTGTATTCCTCCCTTAATCATCTCTCAAATAATTCTTCTCTCCTCTTTTCCTAGGACTACAGCCAAAATCTCATCATTTCTTATCTGGAGTTTTTCAATTGTTTCCTAATTATTCTCTTTGCCTGTACCTTCCAATCCCATTCCATACTACCAGAGTGAATATTTAACAAATGCACACCCATTCATTCATTTTCCCCTATCAGAAATCCTTGGGTGCCTTTTAAGGAGAGTAAACCTCTTAGAGTGGCACACAGGTTCCAACACGATCTGCCATGATCACGTTTTACCAAGTGCATCTCTTTTCCCGTATTAAACCTTTTGTGCTCAGACTTTTGTTCATCTTTAGACTTTACCACAGTCCTTGACTCCTGCCTTTTGCATATGCTGTTTCTTCTGCCTGGAACTTGCTTCTCCCCTCTCTTTCCTGGCTAAATTCTACCAGTCCCTATGGCTCAGCTCAGTGTCAGCCTTCTTGAAAGGGTTTTCTGACCATCATGCTTAGCAAGGTAACCATGACAATACTTCTATAACCTCTGGTTCAAATGTCACAACCCTTACCATTTGTAGTATAATAGGTATTTTCTCATCTTTCTCTACCATTTGACAGGGAGTACTATGGGGACTTAGGCTTTGCTTAAAATAAGTCTTTGATACGTACTGTTGTAGGAATGAAAGGAGCACATATTCCTTATGAAATCTGAAGGATTTCTATAACCACATGTTATCATCCATAAACAGTTCTTTTTACAAAATGAGAAAAGGTCTAAGGTATGTCATTAACCAGCACTTGGTCTATGAAAAAGCTGGATCTGTAAGACACAACTGTTTTCAAAATGCTCAATGGTTAACATGTTAATTCTTTCAAAGGAGGAAAACATTTTTTTTGAGCAACATTTTGCCTCAAGGGAAAAGAATGCTTAGAAAGCTGCCTTGCCTTTTCCTTCAACTTCAAAACAGATTTTTTCAGACCCAATCCTTTAGTGACTCTTGTTTAATGCATGCATCTCTTATATTATGGGAAAAAAATAGAATAGAACACAAACAACAAAAGCACAGATAAAATAGAGGGCACAGCAGGGTGTGAGACAGACTGAGAAAAATTCTTAAAATTTTTAAAAGCCCAATGAAAACAGAAGGAAAGATAGGAAGCAAGACAAATGGTGAAAAGTATAGAGAAAGCCCCAGCTTCATGCTTATTGGGATTCAGTCTCAACAGAAAATTGGTGTTCCTCTGAGCTTTTTATTTTTTTGTTTGTTTGGCTTCTTTCCCTGTGTTCTACCCAAAGAATTCCCTCATGTTCATCACTCAGCTCCTCCAGGTCAAGAAGCATTCACAAATAATAAGCCATTTGACTGGTAGTCTGTGAGGCAATTTATACTCTCTGCTTATTTGCAGTTTAATACAAAGATGAGATAGAAATGACCTAACACAGAAACTCTGTTTTGTGATCTGCTACTACAAATATTTTCCTAGTTTAATTACTATATGCCCAGCCTTGAATTAACTTGGAATTCCACTTTACAGAAAGAAAATTTTGTATAGGTGCTATGTTTTTCTATTCCATACGATGAATTCAGTTTTCCTACTAAAAAGAACTTGGACAACTTATTATAAAATTCAAAAGGATTCCAAGAATAAGATAAAAATGCAAATACATTCTTAAACCTTTATTTTGTATGAAGTGGTTGGAGGAATATAGTTTAGATCTAAAAATTCATGATCCATAAAAGAAGGTCATGGAAGGTCATACTATTCTAATAAGAATGCAAAGAATGTGGATAATATTAATTGTCTACGGTAAACAGAACAAAATCTTTTTCTGTGTATTTTTGGGTATGGGATTCACTTCCTTGTCATTGTTGAATCTCCAGGTCTAGCCCAGTGCCAGGAACATAATATGTTCTTAAAATACATAAATTTAATACATTTGTCTGAAAGACAATTTAAAGAGAGTGCACCATGGTTTTAAGATGACTCTTTAAGGTAAGTTTTAAGACAACCAATATAAAATATAATCTCCACACAGCAAAGTGATTTAAAAAAAGTACAAGTTAGATAAAATCATACCCATTTTAAAAATACCTTTCAGTATGATTTAGAAAAAAGTCCAAATTCTATACCAGTATCTATCATTTCATTCCTTCAAACTTCTCTAACTTCATGTCTTAACCATTCTCTTATTTGTTCTCTATATTCTAGCCACAATGTTTTGTTTTGTATTTCCCCCCCTGTCTATTCCTTGAATGTTTCAAGCCAAGTCCCATGTTAGGGCTTTTACCTTTACCTTTTTCATTACCTGGTATATTATTCCTTAGGTATGTTCATAGCTGGCTCTTTATCATTTAAGTCTCCTCAACTATCCCATGCTTCTCTAGAGGGTCTGACCATGCCATCTAAAAGAGCTATCATCTTCCCTCCTTCTACCTAATTCTGTAACTTAATTTTGTTAGCATTTTGTACCATATGCAATTTTACTATTTATTTTCTGATTTACTTGATCTAAGCTCCACCTGAGCTCTATGTTATATTAATACAAATAAATAGTATCTTACTAAATAAAGGAATGAATGAATGAATGAATGAATGTGAGAAATATAAAAATGTTAGGAAACTATGTTGAAATGAAAGAATGACCTGATGCTGATGGCACTGAGGCAGGAAAGAAAAGAACAGAGGGTTAAATCTCTGTTCCTGGCCTAAAAGAGAGAGCTCTATTAATTAAGTTTCTTGATTAGCTCAGTATTGGGCAAAGAGATATCCTAAATAGATGACAAATATTTTCCATTAGTTTCCTATTTAGCAATTCAACTTTTAGGCACAATTAACTTGATGTGAGTTTGGAGCATGTTGAGTATGACTTTCCACATCCTGATAACTCTAGAGTATGAAATGGTGAAGATAGATGAAAATGGTTATTTGAACAGCTGACAAATGTTTTTCTGAGAATGTTTATATTCAGAAAAATAGCTTGATAACTCTGTATAGTTGTAAAAAGTCAAGTCTTAGAACTTTACTTTTATAAAAGAAGACCATAAAAAAGGGAAAGCTAAACTGCTTTGCATGAGGAATTAACACAAATTTAAGGAAAGAAGAGGCAAATGAGGATTGAGCCCTGAAAACAAACTGATGTCAAGTATACTACAATAATTGAAAAAAAGTCTAATATTTTAAATTTCTGCATACACAGTGCACGCACGTACACCCCCCCCCCCCCCCAACACACACACTGCCCAAAACATTAATAAAGTTTGTTAACTTTTTGCTTGGTAATTTGTTTTTGTGAGAGGTTTCAAGGACAATCAAGGAATAAGGGTTGAGTTCCATGTCTGGGTTGGCCTAGAGAGAAAGTGAAATGCAAGTGAGATCAAGAGTCAGTGGACAGGAACTTGTGGCTAAGACAGATGGACCTCAATAATATAACCCCCCACCAGCTCACAGAAACCTTGGATAGGGTTCAGGCACTGAAATAAGACTAACATTTTTTGAACATTTACCAACTTTAAGGTTGAGATATAAAAATCAATAAAGTAAGGATTCAGTTTCACCTCTCACATGACTTCATCCTATCTAATAAAAGAGAAACATGCAAATGGACCGTACCTTTGCTACACTATCAGCCAATAGGAGCAATATACAAATTAATTCCAACCAAGATGGCGGGTGGGCCACCTCCGCTCCAGCAGGCCAAGGTGGCTGCTGGGCCGGCAGGGTCTGATCATAGCCCCAGAGACAGCAGGGGGTCTGGACCACTGCCGCTGCCGCGAGGCCTGGCCAAAGCAAACCTGGGGGGACGACGGGGGTCCCAATGGTCGCCCCAGAGGCAGCAGGGGGTCCGTACCCATGCCGCCACCCTGAGGCTGGCCTTGGCAGACCTGGGGTGGTGGCAGGGGTTGTGATGGCCGTCCCAGATGCAGCAGGGGGTCCGGACCTGCGCCATTGCCACAAGGCTCAGCCACACCATATTAAAGCTTCTTTTATTATTAACATCTTAAATTAATGTGATACATTTATTACAATTGATGAGCCTTTATTGACACATTATTAACAAAAGTAAAATCTGCAGTTTACATTAAGGTTCATTCTTTGTGTTGAACATCTTATGGTCTTGACAAATGTACCATTAATGTAGTATCAGACAGAACAGTTTCATTGCCCTAAAGATCAACTGTGGCCCACCTATTCATCTTTCCTTGCTCTGAACCCCTGGCAGCCAGGAGGTGATCAGGCTGGCAGGCAGAAGGGGTTAGGGGCAATCAGGAAGGCAGGCAAGCAAGTAGTAGGGAGCCAGCAGTCCTGGATTGGGAGAAGGATGGCCAACTGTTGGACATCCCTGGAGGGTTTCCAGATTGGAGAGGGTGCAGGCTGGGCTGAGGGACACCTCTCCCTCCCCCATGCATGAATTTCGTGCACCGGGCCCCTAGTGTCTATATAAAAGACTAAAAATGGTCACACTTATATTTCCTACCAGGAAGGGGGTTCCATCCAGTTCCAGGTAAGTTTCCAAATATTAAGAAGCCTTACCAAAAAAAAAAAAAGAAAAAAAAGAAAAAAGAAGAAGAAGCCTTACAAAATAAATAGAGGATAAATACAGGGTGGGGCAAAGGTAGGTTTATAATCGTGAGTGCGCAAAACAGAGTTTATTCTTGTATTATTATTTATTAATTATTGTATTATTTTCCATAAGAACAACTGTAAACTACTTTCCACCATGCTGTATATTTTTCTGTACTCTTCTATTTCTAATATATAGAGGACTGGGGTTATTATATTTACTGCTGGTAACAATATTGGGTAGTATCATAAGCTAAAAATTAAATATTCTTTATAGAATGTAAGGGTCTAATGACATCTCAGAGAGGAAAAAAGGAATGTATAAATTCTCCATGAAACTGAATTGTAAGTGTGTATGCTATGTGGGAAAAATCCAAGAGTAGAAATTGGCTATCTATATGCTATAATGAGGTAGAAGATTTTCAAAGAAATGTCAAACTGAATCAAGTAAATCACAATCAGAGTCAGGAGCTGAAACAGCAGCGTTGACTTAGTTGACTTGGGTGTGATGACAAAACTTGAAACTCAACATGACTTGATGATGCACTCTTGCTGATTTCAGGTCTGGTCTGGAGGATGCTCATGGAAGTTGCACTTCAGAACCTGATTTCTCTCTCGATGTAACTGCTTCATATTATGGACTGTCTAGAAGTCTCTTGTTAATTATTAGTTTACCATCTCTTGTTAATTATTAGTTTACCATCTCTTGTTTGATTATCTGGTGACTAAGGTGGCCTTAAAATTCCCCTCAGCTTAAGTTTTAGAAAGGGTTCTTCCTGACTATGGGCACCTGACCTTTTTCTTAGAACATTTACTTTAGAAACTTGCAACAGCAAATTCTTCATCTGCCTCTTTGAGATATAAATCTTCCACAACCCTGGAATATCTTTTTCAAGGTCCTGGGAGTTATCTTTTGAAGCACAATCATCAATAAATATTTCCCAGTCTCTGTGGGAGGGTAGGAACCTAACTTTGACAACTGTCCATTAGCAAACAGAAATGGCCTAACGACTTTGACCAACCTTCCCCCTTCACAAATTGCCAAAGTCCTCCAGTATTTTCCATTAGTTTACTCCAGCATTTGAAAATCTCCCTGCTTTTTGTTTCAGGGCAGTTGAGTTCAGTTTCACTCCCTTATTGCAATAGTCTTGAATAAAGTCTTCCTTACCTGTTCAACTGTTAACTCTGGTGCAATTTTTATTTGATAATGGACTGATCTGTTTTCTCATTGTTTTAAATTATTTACTCTCTTTATATCAGGCAGTACTTTCCAGGTACTTTTAAACCAGTAAAATTCTTTAAAAAAGAGATTTAGAATAAATAGAACTGAAATAGGTATCCATGACAGATGTAGTGAATGATAGATGCACTGAAGAACAAAAATAATCAGACTGTAAAATATGAAAATGCAAATAATTGGATAATACCAAGGAATAATTCAATGAGAAACACTCTCACACTCTTTATTCTGAAAACATACACACACACACACACACACAAACACACACACACACACACACACACACACTGAAATATTAAGAATGTTCAAGTTTGGAAAATTTGATACATTCTTCTGCCAAGTGGAGAAATCTCCCTGATATATGCTGTGAAATGCAGGAGAATGCTTTTGAGCATCACAAGATTTCAACTACAGGATGCTAAGTATTGATAGTCTCCGAAGAAGCACTGCTTGCACCAATAGAACTTAAAAAAAAAAAAAAAAAGCCATAGTCTTCCCATTGGCTAAGAACAGAAACACATGAACAAATTTTTATTATTGTTAATTAGATAAGTAGGTGTTTCAAATCCAGAACTTTAAAGGGGGTAGGGCGGGAGGGGAGAAAAGATCACACACACACACACACACACACACACACACACACACACACCATGTAAGAACACAATTAATTTGTCATTTTTTTCTTTTAAATATTTGGTTTGCTCAGTTTTCTGACATCATTGTTCTTTTGCTTGTAAATTTAAAACATATTGCCCAATACCACTTAGCTTATTCGAAAATAGCAGGATACCTAAGATTCTCCAGAGTAAATTTTGTGCTCCTCTTTCTTTTGTTAATAAGGGCAATTAGAAACATAATGGTCCGTTGTGACTGAAGGCTTCCTAATTAAAACTTCTCTGCAGCAGCTGAAAGCCTCCCCACCTAGCTTTCTTTTCCAAAAAGATAAATACTCCATTATCTACTTACTTTACTCATTTTAACTTAATTCATCCCAAATCATCTTTGTAAAATTCATTATGTCTTCAGTCTTATTAAACTAAAATTAGTTATTTAATGTTCTGTTCTGGCTTTTTAATCAGTTGCTATCAGGGCTATAAAAATGGAATGGAATTAAAAAACATACCCCAATCTAAATCAGACCAAATTTTATTGTGTTTTTATTTGCACACTTTATATATATATAAGCCTATGTGACCATTATGACCAGTCACTATGACATGCTCTGACCACCACGGGATAGACACTGCTCTCTGGTAGTGAGTCTGCTTCCACAGCCAACCTCCTGAAGCTGGCCAATATCCTGAGGCTGGCCAACCTCCCATGGTCCCTCCCCCAGGATGGTCCCAATCACCCTGATTGCCCCAATTGCCCCAATTGCTGGCCAGGGCAAGGGACCCCCTTCCATGCATGAATTTGTGCTCTAGGTCTCTAGGTTCTTAATAAAAGAAAAAGAATCCTCTAGAGATTATTAGGTTCGTGGATGGGGATTACTTAAATTACTCAGACTAGACTAAAATTCTGTGGGCAATATTTGATGAGTAGCTTTAGTCTGAGGTACATTTAACCCGTGATGAGATCTGAATCTATCAGGCTACTTTTAGTTTGGGAGTGATACATGACATCATCAGCCATACATAATTGAGAGAAATAGTTTTGGTAGCAGAAATAAATTACTGGGAATTTATGTTGAAATAGTCTTCTGGGTATTACTCTGGTTTAGTGAAACAAAATTTAAGTTGTTGTATGTTGTTTTCTTCACTCTCCCAAATAACAATCTCATCAATCTCCATGACGTCTTATTGCCTAGCAAGATGTGAGTCATTGCTTTCTAAGGGCCCTATTTTTATTAGTCATAGTCAAACGTAAACCAGAGCATGTGACCAAGAAAAGCAGACTTCTTTTTTCTGTATATTTATCTTATAACTATAAATTCTTACATGGCTATTCCTGAGTCAGATTCCATCTAGAATGATTTCTAATTTCTATTCATTTAAAAAATAACTGATTTCTAACTCTAAGGAAAGAGGCTTAGTATTATGAAACCCCAGGGTGCTTTCAGTCTTTTCAAAGAATAGTAACAAAATTTCCTAGAGACTAAAAAGCAACCATAAAAACCAGTATATTTTAGGATGGATCTATGGCATGGGAAAAAATGTGGGAGGAGAGATTAACCCCCAAGCAGTCTAGAATCATCAATATGCAGCTGCAACCTTGACCTTGCCATAGGTATTGAGGACTGCAATTTTTCAACTCTTTGCAAATGAAAATTAAATCTCTCTGTATTTTAATTTACATTTCTTTGTTAGTAGCTCCTTTAAATGTTTTTTATATGTTTATTAAGTATTTAAATTCTTTTGCATTGTTGAAGTAACTGTCATGTCTTTTGCCTACTTCTTTATCTTTTTAGACAGTCTTTCTATGTGAATATTTTTATGCTTTTTTTTGTTGTAACATATATTCAGAATAAGTTCATCACTTATTTTTATTCTTTCAGACTTCTTGATTAACTTTTAACTAAAATAAGATATTATTCATGCACTTACACTTCTACTTCTTTTAATAGGTGAAATTTATCTCAGAATAAATCAATGAAAGGAACAGGTATTATAATAGTTTATTTTAAATATGATGGAATTTAAGATATATGAATATTTCCTTATCTATAATAAATGGGAACAATAGTTCTAATACACAGGATCAAGATAAGTATAATACATAGTAGGTTGTAAGTATAAGTAGTAGGTATAACACATTCCTTCTCTTCCTTTTCTCCTGCCCTCCTTCCTATATAACATGTTTTAGGGTGCCATTTTCATTGTGCTCCCTGCCTAGTCTTGCTGAGTTCTGTTCATCCTCAAGATCCACAAATGTTCCCTTTTTCTCTACCATGTCCTGATACCAGTATTCCACATATTCAACAGAATTATTGCCTCTTCTATGGCTTATTTTATTATGAAAATTCTATTATATTAAAGTTATTTGTTCATATACCTGTCTTTACCACTACTGTGCATTTGTTGAGAAGTGTAGCACAGTGCTTAACACAATTATGTGTGTGTGTTTGTGTCCATCCTTTTGTCCTTTTCTTCAACTTATATATTTGAAATTGTCATTTAACATTGGGCTATCTAGTTTTAACCTCTATGGTGTTACAAAGTTTGAAAGTATAGTATGCATTTGGTGGCAAGGTTGGCATTTCAGTAGTGGTTGATTTCTTCCTAGACTTATGTTGTTGTTTTAATATTCTTATTGGTTTAAGAGAGGAAGGGAGAGGGAATGATAGATAAAAACATCAATGATGAGAGAGAATCATTGATCAGCTGCCTCCTGCATGCCCCACAGTGGGGATCCAGCCCACAACCCAGGCATTTGCCCTGAAGAGGAATTGAACTGTGACCTTCTGGTTCATATCAAATATGTATTATTTTGCTGAAACCGGTTTGGGTCAGTGGATAGAGCATTGGCCTGCGGACTGAAAGGTCCCAGGTTCGATTCCGGTCAAGGGCATGTACCTTGGCTGCGGGCACATTCCCAGTAAGGAGTGTGCAAGAGGCAGCTGATTGATATTTCTCTCTCATTGATGTTCCTGACTTTCTACCCCTCTTCTTTCCTCTCTATAAAAAATCAATAATATATATTTAAAATAAAATAAAATATGTATTATTTTGATGGTCTGATAGATGCTTCTCGGTCAGACCTTAGAGGGAAGGTAAGGGAGTGTGAGGGTGAGAGTGAGTTCAACCAAAGGACTTGTATGCATGCATAAGCCTAACCAATGGACACAAACACCAGGGAGGTGAGGGCATGAGTAGGAGGTGGGGGGCAATGGAAGAATAAGAACACATATGTAATACCTTAATCAATAAAGGATTAAAAAACTAAAACAAAGAAACAAAAAGGGGCAAAACAAAATAAATGTTATATTAGAGTTATAGGCAAAAGATAGTGAAAGTACATAATAAAGTCATATAACTCTATAGTTAAAAAAACAACAAATAGTGTCAAGATTTGGCACTTATAGGAGGATAGAGCAAAAAATATATATCATTTTTATTAATAAGAAAATATAATAACTTCTAATTTTAAAAGGAAAAAAAGTAGATATAATTTTTTTCTTCTGAAAACATGCATTCATCTACTCATAGCATGTGTATGTGTGTGGGTGTCCACACAACACACACACATTTTTTCCCCTTTAGCATAGAAAAGGTAGAAATATATTCTACTTGCTATTTATGGAATTTGGGCAGCCCCAGCCCTGCAGCCCCACATTTGGCAAGAAAGTGAGCTGCATACAGATGCAGAAAAAAGGTTAAATAGGTTGGACAATTGTTTAAAATAATGCTATTTAAGTATTCCTTTAATTGTACTCAAGTGCAAAAATACACAAATAGGTTAATACTAGGAGTTAGCAAGATATCTCTTCAGAAAATCCACCTGATAATTAATTTAGACATTTAAATAATGAGATTTCATGGATTCTATTATCTGAAAAGTACATGCCCTGATTTAACCTAAGTGACACAGGGATGGAGCTTTTCAATAACAGATTTTATTAACAAGTCCAGCTTAGGAAAACATGAAACTATCTACCAATTTTTTAAAATTTATTTAATGCTTTTATTCATATACACCTAAAAATTATTTTAAGATTTCATTTAAAGCCTATGTCTCATTTCCATTTTTGCAGCTAATGTTATAAAAGAATAATATTAAATTATACCTTTATAATGTTAATTTATTTTATAGTAAGCAAGGAATCTCAAGACCTGGAGAACTGTATAAATTCTCACTGACCTTAATTCCATTTACATGAACTGCTGGTAGAACACAGGTCAGAGAGAAGTCATAGGAATAGAGTACAATACAGGTAAACGGTATTTTAAAAGCTTCAGAAAGCCCTGGCTGGGTAGCTCAGTTGGCTGGAGCATCATCCCATATACTAGGTGTACCAGTTAATAATAGCAGATTTTGTAATCAAAGAAAACACAATAATTTCAAGAGAAATATCAGAAGTGCCTTATTCAAGGTAATGTCCATCACTAGCTACACATTTCCCCATGTTTCAGGTAATTTCTAGATATGATCCCAATAAAACTTTTCTGGTTTTGAGGCAAACCATCCAGGGACCCAATTTTCCACTTCTTTGTACGTTTTGAAGTGCTGCTCAGAAAGTGCATGTGCCATTGATCAGAACAAGGGGTAATCTGAAGGAGCAAGGTCTGGGGAATATAGCGGGTGGGTTAATACTTCCCAGGCAAGATCTTTTAACATGTCCTTAACTGGTTTTGCAGTGTGTGATGGTGTGACACCATCATGTAAAATTACTTTGCCATGTCTTCTGGAACATTCTCATCATTTCATGATCAAATTGTGGTTTAAATTAATTATTTGTTGTTGATAGCAATCAGTACTAAGGGTTGCACCTGGTTTTAGAAGCTCTTAATACACCACAGCTTCCTAATCCCACCAAAAGCAGAGCATTGTCTTCTTTTTGAAGCCATTTGGCCCTGCAGTTGATGTTGATAGTTGATCTAGATCAACCCATGATTTTGTGCATTTCGGATTCTCAAAATAAATCCACTTTTCATCTTCAGTCACAATTTGATGCAAAAAAGACTTTCTTTTTGTCATTAAAGTAACATTTTACTGATGACTTTTTGGTTTTTCATTTGTATTTCGTTCAGTTGATGTGGCACCCATTTTCCTTCCTTTAAAATCTTTCCCACTGGTTGTAAATGGTCAGAAATTGTTTGCTTCACCCAATAATGCTTGTGACTGTTGTTCTTCAAACTTTTTCTGTTGACGTGGGTGTCTTTGTCTTTCACATCGAAATCATCACTTTTAAAGCATTTAAACCAGCGTTCACAAGTATCTTGAGATGGAGCATGTTTGCCATAAGCATCTTTTCTTCAAAATAAATTAATGAATTAAAACTTCCTGCAAATGCTTTTTTTTGGCACGAAATTTGACATTTTTAAGTATAAAAATATCTATGATGCTAATACCTTCAGCAAATTTGACATATGAAGTTTTTAAGCTTGTTGTTAATACAACAAAATAGCATACATATCAATATATATATATGCAATTTGATATGTATATATATACATATATATGCAATTTGATAAAAACACACATACACACATGTGTAACTCCATCTATTGAAAAAAATCCGAATTATTAACCAGTACACCTACTATCAAAAGGTTGCAGGTTAGATTCTCAGTAGGGCATAGAAAGATTGTGCATAGAAGGCAAACAACTGAGGTTCTTTGCTCTCTCTCTCTCTCCCATCAAAAAAACATATCCTTGGGATGAGGATTTTAAAAAAGGTTTATAAAATACTTAAATGAAATAAAGACATTATTATACTAGCTTAGAATATAAAATATATCAAGTAGAGAAGTTTTCAGAACAATTCTTTCTGTAGGAAGTAAATGTATGACTAAATGCTAAAATACAAGGCCCCAAGTTCAAAATAGTAAGGCTTGTTCTATGACCAATCAGAACCAAATCTAGGTGAAGTGCAAGGAGCCAATGGCTGCCTAGGATGTGGAGCTTTTGATGCTGACTGACACAGAAACTGACCAATCAGAACCAAATATAGGTGAAGTGCAAGGAGCCAATGGCTGCCTAGGAGGTGGGACTTTTAACCCTGTCTGGCATAAAAACCAACCAATCAGAACCTAATCTGGGTGAACTGCAAAGGCAGAACTTAAGGTGGGGGCTGAGGAGGGGTTTTAAGGGCATCAGCTGTTTGGCATAAAGTGTAAGAAAGTGATTCAATTTTTTAATGACTGGTTTGGCAGTATAGTGCATATGGCTGGCTATCAGTTCAGATATAGGAATTATGTGTTTTTGCCTGCTAAGAGCATCTCCTCCTGCTGAAAAAGGCTCCCTCCATCCTCATTTAAGCAATCATATCCTATATAATCTGCCTATACTATAAAAGGGTAATATGCTAATTAGACTGGGCGCACTGGCCATCTTCCAGACGTCTCACTTCCTTCTGGACAAGGCCATGGTGGTGGGGGCTAAGGTAGAGGCAATTAGGGGCAATCAGGCAGGAAGGGGAGGGCAGTTTGGGGTGAGATCAGGCAGGCAGGAGAGGGAACTTGGGGGCAAGATCAGGCCGGCAGGGAAGCAAGGTAGGGGTGACGAGGCAGGCAGGCAGGCAGGCAGAGGGGTAAGGGGTGATCAGGCAGGCAAGTGGTTAGGAGCCAAGGGTCACAGACTAAAGAAGATGCAGGCTGAGCTGAGGAAACCCCCTCCATGCACAAATTTCATGTACTGGGCCTTTAGTGTAATAATATCATCTCTATCTTTACTGACGAACGGCATGTAAGGTTTGACAATTGCAATAAGCAGGAGATCTGAAAAGAATACCCTCTTCATATCCACCCCCAAAAGGCAATTTGCCTTAAAATTAGAAAGTTCATTACAGATAGTAATTAGACTATGCATAATCTCAGTAAATATTGATCAGCCTGGAATTTCTAAAAGCTGAATTAGTGCATGTGCAATAGTTCCATGTATGTATTTGCATTTTAAAAATTCAAGTGCTAGTGCCTTGGGCTTACCTTCTAATTTTTAAAGAGATGTCAGATTATTTCTAGCATTAATGAGAAGTCTAACAATGATAGACTCTTTTTTATTAACCACAAAGAGAAATATTTTGTTTGCTAAAGGGAACCTTGGTGAAATGTTAATGAGGAGAGATGTTTTTGCTGAGCCCATACTAAAATCTAGACTGTTCTAGAAACTGTTTGGTAACCCTTCTGGGAATCTTTCACTCTATGTTCATTCATTAATATACTATAGTTTTATTTGTGTGTGTGTGTGTGTGTGTGTGTGTGTGTGTGTAGGAGGGAAAGTGAATGTATGTGAGAGTGTTTCTGTATGTATGTATAAGGAGACACCAGGCTAATAAGGACAATAGAAATTGGAATGCGGGTAACATCTTGGCATTTACAACCATCCAAATTTTTTATCTACTTAAAAGTCATCAGGGAAAAAAGGGTTAAGAAGAAAAGCTGAAAGTACTAATTTTAGGAAAAATGCAATTCTCTTGGTTTGAGCATTCCTATCTTTTGAAGGAGAAGGTCCAGGAGATCTAACCATTTTCTCAACCTTTACAGAGAATCTTTGGGAGACTGGCAGCTTTGAGAATAGGGAAATAAATTAGCAGTGTGATATATAATATCAGAAAAGAGTGTGGCAAGGATGCCTCATGGAAATTCCTGAGTAGATGACATTGATAAGGGACACTCAGCTAATATAGGAAAAACGGAGCAGAACTTGTATAGTGACTGACACTGACAGACCACATTACATCTAGCAACTCAGAAACACTTGTGGGAAGGTTTCAGAAAGGAGGTTGAATTCTCCTGATCAGACAGTTCAATATAAGCAGGCATTGATGTCGAGGTGACCTAATTTGTCCTCACTGGATGGTGATGCCAGAGGACACTAGCTGTTTTGTTATTTTGGAATTCCTGTTATTCTAACCTTTTTTGAATTTCTATAGTTGTACTCCGCAGCAATTTAGGGTGGAGTTAGTCCAGGGCAGTTTTGGCCCTAATAAAGGACTGTTTGTTGAAAGCCTGCTCATCATTTGCCTTTTTATTGCTACCAGAACAACAGTAACTAGAATCACTAAATCTAACACTGGAATAAAGGCCCTTTAGAGAGCTTAACAGTGGCAATTACCAAACAGTACACACTGACGGTTCTTGGCAGGAAGTGAGGAACAAGGAGTAAAGAATTACTCTATGAACTGAAAAATTTGGCGAGTGCTTCAAATAAAAAATATGCAAATTTAAAAAGTGGGAGGGCCATTAGAACAAACAACTGTTCTCTTGAGAAATAAAAGCAAAATAAAATTTAAGAACATGCTCAGGAGTATTCCATTTAAAATGAAACCTGAAGCCACCCTGGGAGATAAAAAAAAACCTGCATTATCTACCTTGTTAAATTCAACCTACAATAAGAAAGAGGAAAGTTGGGATTATATGTGTCAGATGTAATAGATCAAAAGGTGAAAGTAGTACATAGGGTGTTCCAAGTCTGGTTGACAAATTTGACATAAATAAATCACTAGGACCAGATGGCATTCACCCAAGAGTTTTGAAGGAACTCAAGGGTGAAATTGTGGAACTGTTGGCCAAATGTGTAAACTATTATTGCAAACAGTCACCTTGCCAGAGGACTGGGCAATTGCTGATGTGATTCCCATCTATAATGAGGACTCTTGAGAAAACCTCAGAAACAGGAAATATATCGGCAAGATTGGCTTCCAAGGTATGAAAAAACTGGGGACAATAATAGACAAGAGTCAGTAACACTGAATATCTTTGTGTATCTAGCTTACTGGAGTAAAAACTGCATAGTTTTGATAAGAGGAAATCATATCATTACACCAATAAGGCCGCCTTAGTTTTCTGAGGCTTTAAACGGTAATTGTGTTGCCAATAGAGACATAATTTACTTTTTCTTAAAAGGGATTTTAAAAAAATTTACTTATAATAGCTGCTTACAAAACACACCTGTTAGCATGGCATTGGGGAAATCTTCCTGTCACATATTAAAAACTAACAATGATAGAAAACACAGACAGGTCTCACAAGGAACACTTTTCTTGATGCATCCTATAGAGGTTATGAGAAACAGTCTTATTTCCATAAGTGAATGTGCATGGAAATTTAGAGTAGATATTTTAAATTAATATATTCTCCTATTAAATATGTTCTAGTCAGAAGGGAAATATAAAGCCAAGTAGACAAAAGTGGGAGATTTCAGAAGGATATTTGAATAAGAAGAAATATGTTAGGTCAATTTCAATCTGCACCTCAAGAGTGTACTTATAACTTGACTCCCATGCAGGTTTTAGGGGTCACTGTCGCTTTAAACACTAACAGAACAAGATGTCATCAGGGACAAAAGCCTTAAACAAATCAGAGCATCCCCTGTAGAGCAAAAGGCCTTGGGCACCCTGTGGAGCAGGAACTAACACACAGAGCCACTACCCATTGTGCCAGGTGCTGTATATGTGTATTCTCACGTATCACAATGACTCAGTAATGTAGATGATATTATAAAACTTTGCAGTCTACAGTCAATACTGTAGTATGATACACTTAAACAATTATGAGTTTGATCTCAAGTTGTGTTCTTACCACAATAAAAAATATTTGTTTTCATTTATTTTTATTTATTGTCTAAAGTTTTACATATGTCTACTTTTTCCTCAATATACCTCACAAAAAATACTTGTTTTTTAGATAATATACATAATTGTACAAAAACAGGCAGAATATAATATTAACCTTGTTATGTGCAAGCGCTGTTCATAATAACATGCATTTTGGCATAATATCTTTGTTCACTTATCAATTGACCTCATTATTTTCTCACTGCTTAAGATAATTTTCAATTTCCTTTTTCTAAAAGGTGAATATAATATGTAAAGACATGAAAAAGTGCACTCGTGGCTGACATACATTTTCTGTTGTTAATATATATAAAAGAACTAATATGAAAAGAAATTAACTTAATTAAATGCATACAGCTTTGAAGGCAACAACTAAGATGAAAAACTATGGCAGTTTTGTTACCAGTGTAATTAGCCGGTTATCAATAACAGAAAGAAGCAAAGGGGGCCAGACATTATAAGCATGGTCATCTGGGCAGCTTCACCAGAAACCTCAACTTCACCCTCCACAAGGAACCACCGATTTGTTCCCTGCAAATCTCTCGGGAAAGGAACTAGACAAAGGGGAAGATGGGCACAGGCACAGTGAAGTCAGGGTGGCATGAGGCCAGTGCCTGTCTGTCAGTCTAACCTGGGAACAAAGACAATTGGCTAGGGGGTGGGGCCACTGCAAGCGCAAGAAGTTAAAATCCCTAGAGACAAAGAATTCCCCAGGGAACCACCCTCCAGTCCAGGACCATTCCCTACAAATCACTAGGGAGGAGACTAGACAGAGGGGAGATAGAGGCATGTAAAGTCAGGGTAAAATAGGGACGGTGACTGTCAGTCAAACCTGGGAACAGAGATTATTGGCCAGGGGAAGTGGAGCCATGCAAGCCCACAAAATTTAGGAATACATAACCCCCCAACAAAGGAGTGTGCTCTTGGCTCACGTGGCTCTCCTGTATTCACTCACATTCCCTCCAAATCGTGTGGCCTTAGAGGCTGCCTAGAGCCCAGACAATGGATTGATATACTGCAGCAGAGAACAGAAACTAACCTAGACTGATGCCTGATTAGACTGTGCAATTATGGAACAGAAACTCTAGGCAACAGCTTTAATCCTAGGCCTGCTAAAGGCCTGAACTTCCTTGGTGGGAGAAAAAGAAGAGGGACCTTGGAAACTCAGGAATTTAACTTCACAGAGTTAAATGCCACTCATTCTCCGGTGCAAGTTGCAGGAAATTCCAATCAATATCCCCGCAATAGTGTGGAGAGCTCTCCTGTGCTAACAATGTTACGCTGCCTCTCTGAAGGCATGCTCTGGCTTTCCAAAGCATTCATATGTATGTGAATCATCTGTTAAAATTCAGATTCTGATTCAGTAGCCTTGAAATAAAGAGGCCTGAGAGTCTGTATTTTTAACAAGTCCCCAAGTGATTCTGGTCTTTGAGACACACTTCCAACAAAATGTTATAATGCTCAAGCCCTCTTGAAAATGCATTGTTGGGGGGGGGGGAGGGGGGCGCGGCGGCGGCAACTAGTATTGATGAGAAAAGAAATATATAGAAATTTAAAACATGCATGCAAATTTGTATACAGATTCTGCAGTTACAAAATATTCTACAGAGTGGATTTCTTTTTGTAATAGGCTAAATACAGTAATTAAATTACCTAAGGTGTTTGAGTGCAGTACTACTTTTAAGGTAAAAGGTAAATAGGAAACGTATTTGAGAAACATACCTTGCATTTGTTATTATATTTAGTTTTCAGATTTTAAGCTATTTCTTCTTCCTAAGAACTCAGAATTCCTTACCTTACCTAATATTATGAGGAATAGAATCCTTGAACATCGCTAAAACCATTATAATGGGAAAATCCACATATAAGGCTGGAAATGGAGACGAGGGAAACTTTCCAACTTTCTGAAACACTTTGGAAGAGACAGCCTAAGAGCAGGCAGAAATGCTTCCTCCAAAATGCGGCAATTAGTCTATCTCCTGAGATTCTGTCCAACAGACCACCAGCCCTTCAGGTCTTGAAATCTTTTAGGCCTTCGAACTTTCTACAAAAACACAAACATATGTAGCATAGTAAATGCTAATGTGTTCAAAATTGACATTTCAAAAGGGGGGGGGGCTTTCGAACCAGGATCACTATTTGACTGAGGTCTCTCAATTTCAATAGGAGGGATTACTAAGAAAAGGGGAAGGCAGAAATCCCAGAGAGAAGACTCCACCAAGTTCAATGTGCCCGAGTCACAACTTTGCCTGGGTTTGCTTGAGAATAGAATATTATTTCTGCCTCTCCTTTTAGGGCAGGTAGATAGATTCACAGTTTCTCTATGAGCTGAATTTCTCCCTTAAAATAGGTGAAGTATGAAGTGTTATTGTGTGTGTGTGTATGTGTTTGTAAAGCAAAGGAAAACACTTATTTAGTTTATGAATGTTTTTCTTATATTCCCTGTTGATTCAATAAGCTGTTGATTAGCCCCATGATTACTAACTTCATTTAGGGAAATAGGTGTGTGAATGGTTTAGTAATTATTTGAGACACTTGCAAATAGGAGGACTTTCAAAGGCTGACTGAAGGTGTGAAGGTAGATCACAATTTACCTGTGTTCTTTTGAATCTCTCTAAATGCTAATAACTGCTAATTAGAGAAAGCAAGGAAAGCAGTGGTTGGTAAGCCACTTTAATATGCAATCTGACATAAAAATCCGTACCTGAAACCTATATGATCATGTTGACAATGCCACCCCAATAAAGGTAATTAAAATTTTTAAATGCAATCTGATTATAATGCAGAAGTTGACTGACTATTCCTTCTCAGAGCCTAAATGAATGCAGTTCTATTTATCAGGTATTTGAGTGGCTTTGCAATTCACATTAACAGTTTCACACATAGGTGTTTAATCAGAAACTATTTTCCATGTTATTTATACAACTGGCCAGTCAAAGCAAGAAAAACAAGGTGGTACATGACAAAGGTGATCCAAGACCCTATGGCAAATATAGACTCCATGACCTTCATCCATAAGTACATAGCTTTCTATTTTACCATGTAAAACACTAAGTATGTGTATTAAGGCACATTTTTTTATGATTTAAAATCTGATTATTTGAGTACAGCTACTCAAATTCTTAAGCAGACCATTTATCTCTTTTGAAGGTATATGAAAAATATGGCTGAGAAACAGACTTAAGTAAAAGCTAAAATTCACAAGGAAATTATCAAAGATTTTTTTAAAAATAGCCATTGGGTTTTGTGTAGATAAAACGTTAAGATGTCTAAGTGAACCTTTACATTTTTCAGAATCATGAAATCAGACTTATCACATCTTTAAAGCTCCTAATTTAAAGAGAACCATAAGTGAAATAAAATTCATTAAAAAAAACTAAGTAACTTCCTTCACACTTCATGTAAAATACGAAGTTTAAATATTAAATTGGGAATTTATTAAAAGTAAGACATTAAATTATAGACAAAAAGAAGCTACATACTAAACCTGACAAGCTCAGAGGAGGCCTGTATGACGGCCTTACAAACTCGGAAACCGAAAGTAACCACAATGATGGGTCTGAAATAAAAATCTTTTATTTGTTTTTATTGATTTCAGAGAGAGGAAGAGATAGAAACATCCATGATGAGAGAGAATCATTGATTGGCTGTCTCCTGCATGTGCCATACTAGAGTTTGAATCCACAACCTAGGCATATACCTTGATTGGAATAAACCCATGACCTCTCGATCAACACTCAATCACTGAGCCCCACCAGCAGGGCTGAAATTAAAACTTTTTCACTAAAAGCAGTTTGTGGCGGGTAGCCATGTCCTAGGCTAGAATCTTCCCTGACAAAGGTCAGTGTACCTTAGCTGAACCAGTCTGTTGTCTTTTTGCATCAAGGATAATATACCTGATAAATATGCATTTGAAAAAATGAAATAATTTAACTTTTTCTGGACCCCTCAAAGCACAGACCACACATCCCCTCATTGTCATTGCTATCATATTAATTGTTGACTGTTAACTATGGAGTAACAGAAGTATGTACTAGCATCTATCATTTTACTTTTTAGCCAATCCCAGAGTCCCATTCCTTTTCCCTCCCCCTTTGCTTCCTCCCATCTCCTTAATCTATCATCAGTAGATTTCATGTAATCCATTTAAGTTTTCTCTTTTGATTGTAACATATAAAGCAGAGTGCAGAACTGCCATTTTTCAGAGAATTTTCTCAATCCATTGAGGTTTGCTTCCCGGCAATTGTGGTCAGTTTGGCTCAAATAAACTTATAAAAATTTTCTACAGGTCTGAATGTTTCTTACATTGATAAAGTTATCCTTATCTGACACTTAGTAAATTAGGATGAATCTTAATTTTAGTAGAAAAAATATTCAGTTATAGGTCTTGCAAAAAAAATTTAGGTAAAACTAGCTTTTCCTTTTTAAAAAAAATATATGTTATTGATTTTTTACAGAGAGGAAGGAGGAAGAGAGAGGGATAGAAAGTCAGAAACATCAATGAGAGGGAAACATCGACCAGCTGCCTCTTGCACACCCCCTACTGGGGATGTGCCCACAACCAAGGTACATGCCCTTGACCAGAATCATACTTGGGACCTTTCAGTCTACAGGCCAACCCTCTATCCACTGAGCCAAACCGGTTTCGGCTAGCTTTTCCTTTTGCCAGACACAATCTATCTTTGACCTAAAATAAAACTAGAAGCATGATAATTTTGAAGTTAACAAATGTTATTAACTCCTCTGATATCTTGATTGTAATAATTGCAAAGCTGTGTATTGAAACAGTTCTCAGATTCTAATTCTAACCATGCTTAAATAACAGAAATAAGCAAACTCTCCTTATATTTTATTTCTAAATAAAATAAAGTCAGTAAAACACAGGACATGAGGCTTGTACAATGATTATGGTTCTTCAGAAAACAGACTTGGTGTGATTTCTGTGAATGTTCTGAAATATGTATTTTTTTAGTGTTGATTTGTGTATTAATTATGCTTTATTGACTATTTTGAAGAGAAAACATTAATATTTTGTATATAATTAATAGACTTAGTAATCAATCACTTTTGGTGCAATTAGTCAGTATTTCTCAAAAGATGGCATTTAATGTATTAATAGACACAATTTACCAAATTTGCTTCAACTATTTGCAATATAGGTAGTCTCCTATTGTATTGTGCCAAGTAGTTTAAAATATCATGTAATAAATGTACTGCATATTTATACTACATTATGAAATAAAAGAATGGATAATCTTGTTAAATTCATATGTATATAAAATACACATTTCCATTATGAATGGCACTAGCAATGAGGTAAGTATGAACATGCTGTCACAAATATTTGATATTAGATAATATTAACATCTCAGTGAGAAATTTTAACTCTTTCCCAAAGACCGTACTAACTATAACAAATTAATTATTCAACAATATAATCTGGTTAGTCTTTTATGCTTCTAATTTCCATCATCATTCTTTACTAGAGTTGCTCATGAACAATACAAAGATCCAAGAATATAAAAGGTCAAAATAAGAATTGCCATTATATGTCCCAAAGTTCATCTCTCTCACAAAGGCATAAAATATCAAGCCTTTTCTCCTCGCTATTAAAATCACAGATCTCAGTATTGTCTATGTGCCCTCCTTTTTCTTTTTAGTATCCCATATTCAGCTTAAATGCTTTTAACCGATACAACTCAGGTACCTTTTGAAGAAATGAACTGTTATAATGTGTCTACTACTTCTTACTTGGTTAAAATCTACCTTCCAAACATTAAAGAAAAACCTCTAGTTTTTGTATCTCAGAGATTGATGATTCACTTTTTTAAAAACTTATCTATATCCTTCTGGTTTTATAGGTTGCAATTAATCTTCTCCTAACCTTTAAACCTTCAGAGTGGTTTTTTAAAAAATATTAAATAACCTTCTTATTATTTTGTCATTTAAAAACTTTTTTTCCTCTGAACTTCCTCTATTTATGTTTAATTTAGCATAGTGTGTCCCAATCAGAATAGATAAAGTGGTCTCTCTTTGTGAGAGCATAAGTGTTTTTGCAGTGGTTTTCTGGCTTATTTTCAATACCTTTCTGGTTGACGTCAGCATTGATGGATTTTCTCAGCTGCAGCAGCCCCTGGATTGAGTTAGTAAGTCAAAGTGCAGAAAAGCAGAGAACACTCATTGAAAGATTGATTAAAAAAATATTTTTTAAAATTCAGATTCTTTTTATACCAGTTTTAGAGCCAGAATATAACTGATTTGAACTCTCTACACATTTTTCTACAACATAAATTGTGAGGATTTTTCACATTATCAGTTTCTAAAGGACCAAATTTAATACAGGCAATAACTGAATAAATGACTGAAGCATTTGTATCATAGTCACATCTAGGCAAATACTGTGATCAAATTATTATTTATTGCAGGAGGAAAATATAGACTGATGTAAATATTCCTCCAAGAAGTCAGTTGCATTCAAATACTTCATTTTTTACAAATACACAGATTCAAAGATTAGACTATGCTAAAACCAAAGCCTAAGTACTTAGCTCTTTAGAACTTTAGGCACAATCCAGGCAGATATTCTATGCGATGGTATAAAAAATAATACTGGATTAGTCAAGGGGAACAAGATTTGCCATTCCATTGGCATATGATTATTTTATGCCGATTAATTTAAGAAACGGCAAACTTAGAAGCCCCGAAAACCTTGTAGAAGTTACCCTTTTGCATGAGACATTAAATTCATAATGGAAATCTCCATTTGGAGGGTGTTTCCCTCACTGTACCAGGAAGAGGAGAGTTGCTGTATCTCTCGAATCTTATCTATAGAGGAGGTAAGAGATTTAATTCTGTATAACAACCGTATCTTTGTTTACTATGATCTTCATGATAGCCTCCCAGAACTGGCTTTCCCTGCTCCTCAACATCTTCTTTTGTCTTTAGAGATGGTATTTAAAGTGGTGGTATGGGCCATTTGGGTCCTTTCTCAGTTTTCCTGGGTCTCTCCCATTTCTACAGAAGTTATGCAAGGTATTAAACTTCTGTTCGTTTTTCTCTTGCCAATCTGTCTTTTATTACTGGGGAAAGGAGAGTTCTTAGCCAAGGACCTAGAAGAGTAGAGGAAAATTATTTATTCTCCCCTAGATCAGAACCATGGCATAACTTTGTCAATTAAGCAAATTGCAGCAATTGTATATTGATGAGAACCTGGAAGATTAAGTAAAAAGGTCTCATTGTGGAAAACTATAACTATACACTCAAATCTACTGGTTCCACAGGAACTGTCTAGTATATCAAGGAGTCAAAATATGCTTCAGAGAAGACACAATAGATGGTTGTGATATATTACCACAAGAAATGTATGGAAACAGGGTAGATGGTTTACTGGTTTCCAGAGCTATCTCTTTTAGACAAGAAACACTTCTGTCCCTCCCTCTTTTTTATTGGAGAAGGAAGTGTTTCTTCACTTTCTTATGAGAAGGGAATGAAAGGAGGGAAGACACTGTCTAAAAAGAGACAATAAACTTAAAATGGAATTACTTGTGCCAGGCCTCATATCAGCCCATCTGGATTTAATACTTAACCTAAGTGCAATTTTAGCTTCCCTGAAAGGTAACCTTTAACTACTCAACGTAGAATTACCTGGTCAATACTAGTGAGATAATCAGCCTGACAGGTTCCTTGCCCGAAACAATGCATTCTTTGTTAAAAATTCCCCTTTTCAGACCTCTTTCTGTGTTTAAAAATCTTCCACACTGTAATGTCCTTTGGAACTCTTTTCGATTTGCTATATGAGATGCTGCCTGATTCATAAATTGTTCGTTAAAGCCAATTAAGTCTCAAAATTTACTCGGTTGAATCATTGTTATTTAACAGGATGACTTTAGCTCACTCCATCGCCTATATTATTGTTTTCCTCCACATATAACAAGAGCCTGGGTTTCTGAGTAGGACAATGGATGGGTTACTCTAGAACAGTATCAAGAAAGACAGTGGGATATGAAATGGTAAAAGCTTAAAATATGGAGATGTAAAAAACTGGGGAAACAAATGGAAGAAAAGATATATCACCTTTTACAGGAGGAGGAAGAAACAAAAATAAGGAAAGACAAGAGTAAACAATCTATAGAGCAAAAGGAAAATGTAAGGCTAACTGGCTGAAAACCTACTCTCTCCTACAGAGAAGTTGCTGGCTGGCTATTATGACTTTCACTGCTAGTAATTCCCGCCCCCCCCCCCCCCCCAACCCGGACCTGCCTAAGACCTAAACTCAATCATCAAATGCCTCAGCAGTGTTAGAGCTTGAATCCTGGTCTGTTTTGGGTTTTCATCCTAGCTCTGCCACTTTGCTTAACCTATGTCATTTTGGATAATTTATTCAACCTTTCTATGCTTGTTTCCTATTTATAAATGGGGTAATTGAAGCACTTGGTGCCTAGGGACTGTTGTGAGCATTAAACTGAGATAATGTGTTAATGGGAATTAGTACAATTTCTGGCTTATAATAAATGCTCAATAAATGCCACGTAGTGTTATTATGTCTGTTCTTCATTCAATAATATACTCTATGAATAGTTATTCCCACACACCTTGAATATCTGTGGAAGAGTTATTGATCTGAAATTCAAGTTGTTAACCTCCCTGTTAATTACTTGGAAGGACACTGCTTTTGAGAACAAAAATATTTCAGTTGTGCCTACCTCTCCCCAGTTGACCACACTCTGCCAGTTTCCCAAGATTTTCTTTTAGTCACCTCCGGCTGAGCCTATTCTGGTACATTCTGTACTTTTAAAACTCTAAGCCAAGAAAACAAAACACAAGTGTGCTCACAAGCTGAGAACTGCAAGCATAAGTGACAGGAACCCACAAACCTGCAGGCATTAAAGCTGCAAACTCCACTTTGTCCTTAAGTTGTGCAGGTTACAGAGAACCCCAGGAAACGTTCCCTTTCAGCCATAAAGCACCCAGGACTCTCACTCTCAGATACTTGAGACACACTCATTTCAAATCAGCAGATTGAAAATCTGGAGCCCAGAAAACAAAGAGCTCCCAGCTAACGGCAAAATAAATAAATTTCCATTGGATATTTTCTTGGATCTCTCTGCTACTACTTTAGTGTTTACTTTTCTCTTGTTTAAAACCACATCCAAGTCGTTAAGTCTTATTGACAGAAGTAAACATACTGTTGCACATTTTCAAAGTGGCGGACCATGTAAAACAGGAAGCAGAGAAATGCCATTTTGAACAAGGTCCTTCACATAAGAAGGTTTCTCAAGATTTTTCAGGAAAAGACTCTGGGGCAAGCTTGTCAGTCTTTTTAACCCAAGAGGGTTCCAGTTTTTTAAAAAAATATACAGGTAAAGAACCTGGCCCAGATTCATGTTTATGCTATTGCAAGGGGCTGGCCTGGTCATGGGGCTGCATTTGCTAAATAAGCCCACTCAGGTTTGGAGAGAAAGACCCTGTTTTAGAAATGAGTCCCTTTGTAGATTTATGTCCATGAGACAACGGTAACCCAAGCAAACAATGCCCCAGAAATCCAAGAAGGGGAAAGCCACTTACATCCATTTTGGATGAGGCTGCCCAATCACAGAAAACCCCAAAGAGAACCTTCAGTGAGGAGAAAGTCGAGCTCCTCTTCCACTCTCAATTCTACCTGGAGCCATTATGAAACAAGTGGGCCGAGAGCTCAAGGAATTTGAAGAGTTCGAGGCTCCTTACGCAGAAACTCAAACCAAGCTTATGTTTATGTTCATGTTTATGGCAAAACAAAAATAAAACCCCCAAACAAGGGAATAACAACAACAACAACAACAGCAACAACAACAACAAACACCTTCTGCTTTCCCAATTTTATTTTTCCCAGGGGTGCCCGTCTGGCGCACAGGTTGCTCTGTAGATTTGTCTTATCACACTTCTCTGCTCACAAACCCCCTTCTACATGCAAAGCTTCTGTTCCCCTGATAATCATACCTTGTAATTCCCAGCCACATCCGTGAGCTTGTCAGCCCTCAGAAGCCATCCAGATGCCCTTGACGCCCACACCCAAATATCTGAGACATGCATGGGACCTACGCATTCAGACTGGTTCATAGCTGGGGGCTGGAAAAAGCATTCAATCACCTGCTATGATATTGATGCGATACAGATATGCCAAGATCCCAGCAGCTTTCTCCAGGCTTGATCTATATACCGAAGGCACAGTAGAATCAGAGTGAAACAACAGGATTTCTCGGGAAAGATGTTTGACTGAGCAGGAGCCTGGAGAATACAGAAAAATTCCCTATCAAACCTGCTCTTGATGGCAACAGGAGCGTCATTTCTCTGTGCCAGGGAGCATATTCAGATGCTCATGGGGTAGGAGCAACCACGGAGCATCATGGCTGCCTTCCAGGACCTTCTGCAGCCCTCACTCAGAGGCAAGGCAGATTACAGGTTTGCGGGGCTCCTTGGAACACACAACACAATCCTTTCAACAGACAAGGTCTTGCCCTTTCTACTTTCTACAGATTGATTCATAAAAGCATTCTGGAGCCTGGGGAGGAAGTCATGCAAAAGGAACTTGTACTTTGCAAAGGTTTCTCTTCCTGGGGCATAACAGGTTCTAAACAGAAAGTGATGTACAAAGCAGGGCAAAGGCTGTGTATTTGAAAAGACCCAGTTTAAAAATAGAGTTTGGCTCATGAGCAGAAAATATGTCCTGGTATTTCACTCACCTTTTCACCAGCCTCATGAAAAGTTTCAGAATGTCAAATGAAATAATAACACATTAAAAAATGACTCAGGCCCAGCCGGTGTGGCTCAGTGGTTGAGCCTCCACCTATGAATCAGGAGGTCAGGGCTCAATTCCTAGTCAGGGCACATGCCTGGGTTGTGGGCTTGATCACCAGTAGGGAGTATGCAGGAGGCAGCCAATAGATAACTAATTATTGATCTCTCTCTTTCCCTCTCCCGTTCTCTCTGAAATCATTAAAAATTGACTCAGGAGCAATATAAAAACCAACAGTTTTGTTACAGGTCACTGCCTATGTCACGTGTAGTGTCATTCCCTTGACCCTTGGTGGCACTCAACAGGCTATAAGACAGAAAGTAAGGTGTCAACTGATAAGAATAAAGCAAATGAATAACTATATAGCACTTTTTGAGACTCTCTGACATTTGAATATATTCCTCTTCATTCCGATAGACTGCATCGAGTCCTATTCTAAAAGCACAAAGTTACAATAAAAAACTACATTCAGCCGAGACCGGTTTGGCTCAGTGGAGAGAGCGTCGGACTGCGGACTGAAGGGTCCCGGGTTCGATTCCGGCAAGGGCATGTACCTTGGCTGCACATCCCCAGTAGGGGGTGTGCAAGAGGCAGCTGATCGATGTCTCTCTCATCGATGTTTCTGACTTTCTATCCCTCTCCCTTCTGCTCTGTAAAAAGTCAATAAACTATATTAAAAAAAAAAAAACTACATTCATGTTATATGTAAAAATAAGTCATGTTTTTCGGATATTTATAGCATACTAGAAGCCCAGCCAAGTGTGCAAAATCACGCAGCACTAACCACCTGTGCACACCGCCATGCTTGCAGCCCCGCGCACCCGCACCCGTCTTTGATTGTTATGGTGTTAGGGCCACAGGTCTTTTATAACATAGATTCTTTGTTATCTTTTTCTAAAAGTCTAAATTGGTCCCCCAAAAAAGTAAAATCATGTTATAAGTTAAAAAAACAAAATAGCCCTGGCTGGGTAGCTCAGTTGGTTGGATTGTTGTATTGTATACAAAGTTGCAGGTTGGACTCCAGGGTGGGAGGCAACTAATCCATGTTTCTCTCTCACATCAATGGTTTTTAATTTGTCTCTCTTATACTCTCGCTAAAAAATAATAAACATACCCTCAGGTGATGATTAAAAAACAAAACTATACAAAACAAAACATGAATCCATTCCCCTCCCTGGGACTATGACCTTTTGAAAAAAGTTGTATTTGTTGTTTTGGTGACTTGTTTATATTTTTATAAACCTTACATAATATTCCAAATCAGCCATTAAAGTTTTGATGTGTGAATCTTGCAGGAGTTTCCTGGTTCAGTTAACAATGCCTTTCAAGACATTATCACTAAACTAGTGGCCCAGTGCACGAAATTTGTACACAGTGGGGGGGGGGGGTGGCTGTTCCTCAGCCCCGCCTGCACCCTCTCCAATCTGAGACCCTTTGAAGGATGTCCTACTGACGATTTACAGGGATCAAGCCTAAACTGGCAGTCAGACATCCCTCTCACAATCTGGGATTGCTGGCTCCAGCTGCTCACCTGCCTGCCTGCCTGCCTGTCTGATTGCCCCTAATCACTTTGCCTGCTGGCCTGCTCGCCCTCAAATGCCGCCCCCCACCAGCCTGATCATCCCCAACTACCCGCCATGACAAACTGCTCACACCCAACTGTCCCCCTGCTCACTCCAAACTGCCCCCCACTGTCCTGCTCACCTCCAACTGACCCCCACTGATGGCCTGCTCACCCCCAACTGACCCCCCTGCTAGTCTGCTTTACCCCCAACAGCCCTGCTCCCAACCAGCCTAATCACTCACAACTGCCGTCCCATCCTGGTCTGATTACCCCTCTGGTGACCCAAGCCCCCAACCCCTCCTTTTTTTTTTTTTTTTTTTTTCAGTGTCATCTTGAGCGGAGGTCAGGGTTGGCTGGAAGTAGGTATCTGGGATTTATTTATCTTCTATAATTAAAACTCTGTGGCCTTGAGCAGAGGCCAGGGCTGGGCAGGGTGGGTGAGAAGCTTGGCTTCCTCCATCATTGGGGCAACCCAAGCATACTGCTTGCTCCAGCTCCATGGCTGCCACCATTTTTAGCTGGGTTAATTTGCATACTTGCTCTGATTGGCTGGTGGGTGTAGCAGAGGTATGGTCAATTTGCATGTTTCTCTTTTATTAGATACTAGGGGCCTGGTGCATGAAATTCATGCACTGGGGGTGGGTGGTCCCTCAACCCAACCTGCCCCCTCTCACATACTGGGAGCCCTCAGGGGATGTCCAACTGATGGCTCACCCCCTGCCTGCCCAAGGCCTAAAGCCTCTGGTGGGCACCCAGCCATCGCCCTGCTCAGCTCAGCCCCGGCTGCCTGCAACCACCCAGCCCCAGGGGCTGGGTGCTCACCACCACTTCTTCTCACAGCACCCTGGGGCCGGGTACTCCCTGCAACCACCACCACCACTGCTGCTGCTGCTGCTGCTTCCCCTCACAGCACCCGGGGGCTGGGTGCTCGCGCCACTTGGCTCCTCCCCCATTCCTGATTGGCTGGTAGCATAGCCAATCAGGAGCGAAGGTACGGTCAAATTTGTATGTTTCTCTTTTATTATATAGGAAGATAACTTCCCCAGAATATGGGTAGAAACTGGCTGACATTTAGCCTTTGTATGCTATATTTCCTTTGTGAACACTCTGCTCTGTGGTGGACATGCTCAAACTGGGACCAAAGCCAAGATAATTCTGCTGTCCTTTCTGTAATTCCATACTGCCTCCAAACTTGGGTTTGGACTTTCTAAATTTTTCTTTCAAGTACTCAGCCGAGGAGCAGCTGGTACTGTTAACTTTCTTGCTGCACCTGTAGTTCTGCTTTGAAAGGCATAGAAATGGATTTTTTCCATGAAACATGAATTTCTAGAGCTGAAGTTTGCCTCATCATTCATGGGTACACAATACATCAAGAGCAGGAAATGGGAAAATGGCATCATTAGTGGACTGTTTAGGCTCTTCTCTTTTGCTTGCCTTTAAAATTAATCACTTCCTGTTCATGAGTCAGTAATGAAACATCTTCCTCCAAAGATGAATTAACTGAAAAGCGCATTGAGGAATTTAAGGTTTGTAACATAAGTACCTGGACCCTCTGTTCCTGGTGAACCTGAAGAATAGTTGTCAGCGGAAACTGTACATTGCTAGTTACCTGATTTATGTCAAAAATGATTTCCGAGCCTGCCACTTAGGAAGCTGTTTGACCATTAGCACTGAGTGAAAAAAACAATGTTCTTGAACTTTTCATTCCCTGCATATGCCCCGATAATTTTAGGAGCTGAAGCGTGAATCTGAAGAAGAGCCTGTGATGAGGTTACAGCTCTACCTTCCCGCTAATGTGCTCAGGCTTTCATATTATTAGTTACAGTCATGGAATTCAGCCCTCTTCTTTAATTTCAAGAGGGTATGTGTGGGGAGTGGAAATCTAACAGAAAACCAAACCAAACCCAAGCAGAAATACCACTACCACAAAAACAGAAATACCACCACCAGAAATCTGGGGAGATGTTAGGGCCTACACAATAGGAATGAAATAATTAACATTTTGTGTTAGATAGTCCTGTTGCAGAAAGTCCCTCAGTTTCAGCTTTTGCCCCTTTCTTTCCTTCCCCTTCCCCTTCCACATCCCCTTCCCCTTCTTTTTCCTCCCTTCCCTCCCTCCCTCCCTCCCTCCCTCTTCCCTCCCTCCCTCCCTCCCTCTCTCCCTTCCTTCCTTCCTTCCTTCCTTCCTTCCTTCCTTCCTTCCTTCCTTCCTTCCTTCCTTCCTTCCTTCCTTCCGTCCTTCCAATTCTCACCTGAGGACATGCTTAGAGAAAAGGGAGAGAGAAACACTGATTGGTTACCTTTTGTATGTGCTCCAACTAGGGATAGAACCTGCAACCCAGTTATGTCCCCTGACCAAGAATAAAATCAGCAACCTTTCAGTGCACAGGATGACACTCAACCAACGGAACCACTCCAATGGGGCAGCTTTTGCCTCTTTAAAAAATTTTATTTTTATTTTATCCTCTCCTTTTTCTTCCTTCCTCTTCTTCCTCTTAGTAGCAAACCTCAGGACCTCCCTTTTCCTTAAGTAATTCAACTGTCTTCAGTCTCTCTCCATGGCAGTTTTAGGCCCCCCTCTTCAAATCTTTGCTCATTAAGATCTTCAGCAAAAAGAAAGGGTCCCCACCCTTGGAAGGCAAATGTGATTGTGATCCTTAGATACACAAAATTTCTTCCAAAGTCTTTGTTTCTCCTTCGGTTATCCTTAAATTTCTAACCAGTTTAAGGTCCAGTTCAATCAAAGAAAGCAGGGTATTCCTTTCCCATCTAAACATATTCTCTCACCCCACAGTTCCCATACTGCTAATAGACACAATCCCTACCACTCTGTGGTAGAGTTTGTACACTTATTTTATATGCTTCCTATTGACTATAGTTTATTTGAGGGTGGGTTCCATGTGGTTCACACCAATTGTCTTCTTTGTACAAATTGGATAAATTGACTTCCAAATTGGTATACATGGAAAAAATTAATTTAAAAACCTGATATATTCTTCTCTTGTTTCATTTTGGGTAAATGTGCAAGGTGATTCTTAAAATGACCTTGTTTCAAAATGAAAATGGCGAATCAGTAATTCTACTGTAATTATATATCTGAAATCCCATCTATACCCTGTTCTGCCTCTTAAGTGGATTTTAGATTTGCATGGGAAACAGATTGTGCTTTGCTGCTGCATTTACCCAGTGGATTTGCCAATAATTTAGGAAGTTTGGCAAATACAATGCAGTGTAACTTGTAATATTTATTTGCTCTCTCAGCTGATGATTTTAATCCCACAAATAACAAGCTCTGACAACAAATTATTGATATGCTTTGTACTGTTTATCAATATTTACTTAGATTTATTTTTTTAAAAATCCCAATGGGGACTATTTAACATAATTGAGCATTAAAACTGTGTGATTTAGTATTCACTGTTGTTTTTTTCGTGTGTGTGTGTGTGTTGTGTTTTAACATACATTTTAAACACAGAAGCTATTAATGCAAACCTGTTTGTTGTCTCCTACAATGGAAGATTAGAAAGAGTAGTTTACCAGTATTTTTTCAGGGAAAAGCAAATTAGGTGAAATAAATTTTTTTTTTTGCTATTTTTATTTGGAAGTACATTTTAAACAAGCCAAATAGATACCATATGGCTGTCAGTTACCTTGACATTGAAGAACAATACATGGTGTGTATCTTAGTGTATGGCCCTGTATTTTCCTTTGTGACAAATATTCTTTATTAACCTTTAGAACACTACTAAGCTGAGTTATGTCAATGAACATATACTTTATAGATTAATCACTTGAACTCTGTAATATATGTCTGGAAAGAACATTTTTGAATGTTTTGAAATTTCTGTGGAATTATAACACATGAATAAAGATAAAAGGTAGTGATATGATTTACATTTGACAAAAATATGTTGGGGTTAGTGCTGGAGGACTGGGAAGTTCAATATCTTTCTTCCAGGTTATTTTTCCTAGTCTCCTGCTTACTTATAACCACCACTAGAGCAAAGCCTAATCATTAAAGAAAATTTTTTTAATCCTCAACTGAGGATATGTTTTTCATAGATTTTAGAGAGAGGGAAAGAGAGAAACAGGCAACTTGGGTATGTGCCCTGACTAAGAATCAAACCCACCACCTTTTAGTGTACCAGGTGACACTCCAACCAAGTGAGCCACACCAATCAGGGCAGCCTATTATTTTACTTCACTAATCTCTAGAAGCAGTGCCTGGAATATAATAAGTCCTTCATATGATATTTCTTAATGAATTTACTCCAACTATTCTTCTGTTGCAACATAAAACTAATTCTTTATTACTAAAGCCATTTTGGTACCTTTTCCTCATTTCTACAGTTAAGAGAGAGACACATACAGAAAGAAAAATATCAATGATGAGAGAGAATCATTGATTGGCTGCCTTCTGCACATCCCCTACTGGGGATCAAGCCCGCAACCCAGGCATCTGCCCTTGACTGGAATGGAACATGAGACCCTTCAGTTCACAGGCCGACACTCTATGTACTGAACCAAACCAGCTAGGGTGTCTGATATGTATCTTTAAAGATTTTTAAAAATTTTTGTTTTTCTTGATTTGTGCAACTAAAAAAAAATACTATAGGTTTGACTTCTGATGCTTATGATACTTTTCCCTTTTGTATATAATGATTTATGGTAATTTTTAGTGTGATACAAAGCAGAACAATGGGTTAAAAATATTTTCACTTTGGCATATTTGAACACATGCTCTCAATTTTTGCAGCTTTAAAGTTGTCTACGAGGGAAGTGACTAATTTCAATTGGGATAAATAAAATGTGGGACTCTCAAAAATAATCAAAAGATGACCCTGGCTGATGCGGCTCAGTTTCTTAGAACGTTGTCTTGGGTACAATCCCCAACCCTAGCTGGCAGTAGTATGGGAGGCAACAGATTAATGTTTTGCTGCTTTTCTCCCTTCTCCTCTCTCTAAAAATTGATGAAAATCTTTTCGGGTGAGAATTAAAAAAAAGAAAGATACTTGATGAATATATAAAAATAAGAAATCTGAATTGAACAGAGGATTCTGAGCTGAGTAAGTCTCACCAGTTTCTCATGCAAAAGGAACTCGACGTAAATACCAGTGAGTCAGGGATGCAAATAATTATGTGTTACCTCAAAGCAAAATGGATACATCCAGGTAATCTCTTAGTTGTCTTCAAATAGTACCAATTACAGAGGCCCTTCCAGATTTTGTTAATGATAGAGACCTGTGTGCCAGATGGGTTCTGTGGGCCCTTTGAAATCAAGTTCTGGAGCTCAAAGTGGGCAAGCAGAGAAGCAGCACTTTTATAGAAACATTTTGAAGAGGCTCATTATAGACTCACATATGAACTAGAAATGCTAAGTTGTTAATAGTTTTCTCAGGGTTTTGCTCTTGAAATGAAGCTTCAGCAATTTCATCTAATTTTAGGCATCCCAATTATGCTCATAAGCATGAAATAACCAGGCTGTGACTATATACAAAACCCATCTAAGTTGTGACTATTATACCTAACTTCAGGTCAAACCAATCAACTGTGGCCCATTTTAGAAAGCACCGTTGGCAGTCTCTCAGAAGAATCAGTCATTTTGATTATCCTATATGGAAGATAGTCCATCAGTTACAACAAATTTGTCATCAGAATGATTCTGGAAAGACTTTGGCACTACCCAGAAAGACACCATTTATATATTCAAATATAGAACAATATTTGGTGTTATAATGCTGACACATACTATTTTAAAAATTCAGCTAGGGCCCTGGTCAGGTAGCTCGGTTGGTTATAGCATCATCCTACCTGATACATCAAAGTTGCAAATTCAATTCCCGGTCAGGGTACATACAAAAATCAACCAATGAATGCGTAATAGGAACAACAAATTGATGTTTCTCTCCCTCCCTTCCTCTCTCTCCCAAATCAATAATTTTTTTTAAGTGCAGCTTAGGAACCTTATTTAACAGGCATTTGGAAAATGAGCCCCTCTAAGCAAGAATGTATCAAGTCTGGACTTAGTACTGTGCACTATTCAAGGTCAATGGCTAACACTACCATTGTGCAGGACTACTTTCAAATAGGTCATGACATACTCTGCCCTGGTGTCATTTCAAAAAATTCTCTCTTGTTTTATAAAAATTGGACATCAAAACGAGATTATGTCATATTACTCCCATAATTCATAATCCTCACCTGAGGATATTTTGTAATTGATTTTTTAAGACAGAGATAAAGGGTAAGGGCAAGGGGGAGGGGAAGGGAAAGTGAGAAGGAGAGAGATATGGAGAGGGGAAAGGAGAGAGAGAGGAGAGAAGAGAGGAGAGAGGAAAAGAGAAAAACACCTATGTCAGAAAAAAACATCAATCAGTTGCCTCCAGTGCACACCCTGACTGGAGATCAAACCCACAATCTACAGCACACCAAAATACTCCAACCGAGTCACATCAGCCAGGGCCATAACTCAAACTTTGAACAATTATTTAAATATGTGTATGTATGTGTTTATATATATACTAGAGGCCCAGTGCACAAAATTCATGCACAGAGATTGGGAGGGGGCCGGTTGTCCCTCAGCCCAGCCTGCACCCTCTCCAAACTGGGACAACCCTCTTACAATCCAGGACTGCTAGCTCCCAACTACTTGCCTGCTTGCCTTCCTGATTGTCTTTAACCGCTTCTGCCTGGCAGCCTGATTACCCCTAACTACTCCCCTGCCAGCCTGCTTGATGTCTAACTGCTCCCCTGCCAGCCTGATTGCCCCCAACTTCCCTCCTCTGCCAGCCTGGTCACGCCTAACTGCCCTCCCCTACAGGCTTGATCACCCCAATTGCTCTCCCCTGATGGCCTGATCACCCACAACTGCCCTCCCTTGCAGGCCTGGTCCCTCCCAACTGCCCTCCCCTGCTGGCCATGTTGAGGTGGCCATCTTGTGTCCACATGGGGGTAGGACCTTTGATCATATCTCTGTGTGTTGAAGTGATGGTCAATCTGCATATTACTCTTTTATTAGATAGGATAGAGGCCTGGTGTATGGGTGGGGCCAGCTGGTTTGCCCTGAAGGGTGTCTTGGATCAGGGTGGGGGTTCTCTTGAGGCATGGGGCAAGCCGGCCATACCCCTGGTGACCCAAGTGGAGGCCCTGGTATCTGTGATTTATTTATGTTCTACAATTGAAACTTTGTAGCATGGAGTGGAGCCAAGCCTTTTGCTCATTCTGTGGTGGCAGCTATTTCTGTTTGGGTTTATTTACCTTCAATAATTGAAACTTTGTAGCCTTAAGTGGAGGCCTAAGCCCGCCAGGGCTGCAAAAGCTTGGCTTCCTCCATCGCCGGGGCAACCCTAGCCTCTGCTCTCTCCAGCTCTGTGGCTGTCGCCATTTCTGTTGGTATTATGTATCTTCTATAATTGAAACTTTGTAGCATTGAGTGGAGGCCTAAGCTGGCAATGGCAGGTGGAAAGCTTGGCTTCGTCCATTGGTCGTGAAACGCAAGCCTCCCTCCTGCTCTCAGGGACTGCAGCCATCTTGGTTGGGGTTTATTTGCATATTTCTTCCTGATTGGCTGATGGATGTGGCCTGTGGGCATGGCTTGTGGGTGCAGCAGAGGTGCAGTCAATTTTCATATTACTCTTTTATTAGATAGGGTGTGTATATGTTTAAGCTAAAATACACAGACCCATACCCACTTCTATTAGCAAATTGCTGATCATATATAAAGTTGAGAATTAAACATATGAGAAGAAGTTAGGACAAGATAACTAAAGACAAGCTTTATCAAAGAGTTAGTTACTCATAAAGAAATAAGATACAGTTTCTTATATAGTGAAATCTTTTTCCAGGCCATTCAACAGTGTGAATGATTCGGTAAGTAAAGATATTGGTCAAAGGGCAGCTGATTTGGCTAAAAACAGCCACTCAACCATGTGATTACTGGACAGTCTTAGATATAAATGTTGTTCTCTTTGAACTTTTTTTCCTAGTCTTGTGATTTCATTTGTCTACCCTGGTATTCCTTTCCATCACTATCATTGGCAAGTTGCTCCTATGGCAAATGACTCTGACAAGCAACTATGAAGACATGTAGTGAGCTTGAATAGAGACTGTATGTTTGAACTTGGGAGAACAATGTTTTTCAAACTTTGGTCATTAATATGCCACTCTCAGGATTTTTGTTTCATCTGTATGCCATTAGCACTATTGTTTACTTGATATTTTTCCTTAAATAGATACACAATCTACACTAATAACAAAGAAAAATGCAAACTGACCATACTTTCACGATGCCCACCAGCCAATCAGGAGTGAGTATGCAAATTTTGAAGCTGCATCTGTTTCACCATTAGAATCACTACTCATAGTCCATTCTCCATACATAGGATAACATGAAATTAGGGGGCTATGCTTATAGCAATTGTCACACAAATGAATCTTCATATTTTTCTTGAATAATTATGAGTATATCTGATTCATTCAGTAACATATTCTTTATGGTTATCAGTAGAAATAATTTTTTAAAAAAATGTGAGTTTGTCCCTTAATTTCAACTTTCCCATGTTAATTTTTTTCATACTATTTTCACAATCCTATGTAACAAAAAAATAATATGCAAATTGACCATACCTCCGATCAAGCCACACCCACAGCCATGCCCTCCAGCCAATCAGGATCAAATCATGCAAATACACTCCAACCAACATGGCTGCCACCACTGAGTGCAGAAGGGAGGCTTGGGTTTCCCTGGTAATAGAAGACGCCAAGCTCTCCACCTGCTGTTGCTGGCCTAGGCCTCCACTCAATGCTACAAAATTTCAATTATAAGAAATACATAATACAAACAGAAATGGTGGCAGCCACAGAACTGGAGAAAGAAGAGGCTAGGATTGCTCGGGTGATGGAGGAAGCCAAGTTTCTGCATCCCTGGCTGGCCTATGCCTCCACTGTATGCTACAAAGTTTCAAACAGAAATGGCTATCACCACAGAGCAAGCAGAAGGCTTAGCTCTTCTCTAGGCTACAAAGTTTCAATTGTAGAACATAAATTAATCCCAGATCCCAGGGCCTCCACTTGGGTTGCTGGGGGAGAGAGGGGCGTGGTTGGCCTGCAAACCACCACAGGCCCCTCACCCAGGCTGACCACATCCCAAGGGAACCCCCACCCTGATCCAGGACACCCTTCAGGGCAAACCAGCTGGCCCTCACCCATACACCAGTCCTCTATCCTATCTAATAAAAGAGTAATATGCACATTGACCATTACTCTAACACACAAGAGGGCTTCCCCCATGTGGTCAAAGATCCTGCCCCTATGTGAACATAAGATGGCCACCACAAGATGGCCAGTAGGGGAGGACAGTTGGGAGGTTCCAGGCCTGCAAGGGAGGGCAGTTGTGGGCCATCAAGCCAGCAGGGGAGGGCAGTTGGGAGGGTCCAGACCTGCAGAGGAGGGAAGTTGGGGGCAAACAGGGTGGCAGAAGAGCAGTTAGATATCAATTAGGCTGGCAGGGGAGTGGTTAGGAGGTGATCAGGCTGCCAGGCAGAAGTGGTTAGGAGCAATCAGGGAGGCAGGCAGGCAAGCAGTTTGGACCCATAAGTCCTGGATTGTGAGAAGGATGTCCGACTGCCAATTTTGCCCGATCCTACAGGGATCTGGCCTAAAGGGGCAGTCGGACATCCCTTGAGGGGTCCCAGATTGGAGAGGGTGCAGGCTGGCCTGAGGGACAACCCACCCCCCCTGCACCAGTCCTCCAGTATATTATAATTCCCTCCTCCTATATTATCAAGCCATACTTACATAAGGACTACATTTTCTTGAACAAAACACAATTCTGATGCATATCATTCATGTCATTTAAACAATACTAAACTGCTTTTGGTATTCAGTCTTAGAAATTCATTAAGATGCAGGACATTTTAAGAATTATTACTTTACATTATTTATAAACTTTATAGGCCATTGAGACAGAATAAAGGGGAAAAGAAATGTCTAGTTAGAAACATAAAACATGGAAAGTTATTCATATCTTGAAATTACCTCATTTACGGATAATCTAATCAACTGAAATAAATGTTCTATGATTTTGCCTTCATTAATGAGATGACTAAGTTGGATACAGCATGAGAAAAGCACACGCTTCACTGTGATGAAAGCACTTTTTAGACAGGATGCTGAAGCCTCTATACGTTTAAAGAGAAACATTCTTCAGGAGATTGTGTCCCTGTGATTAAAACAGGTCTTTATTAACTTGAGGGTGACAAGATTATTTCCCCTTTTCCTCACCTAGTTTTTTCTTTTTGCCACTTTTTGTCACTTTTATTGGCACAGATGGCAAATAGTCTAAGAATTGGAAGGAGAATAATTTCTACAAGGTGACAATATGATTAGTGATTCTAAGACTGAAACTAAGGTCACCCCAGCTTTCTATCTCCTGTGCTTTCTACCATAGGTGGACATTCATTCATTCATTCATTCATTCAACAGTTGGTCTGGCACAGTGACAAGTACAGGCAGTGAATAAGTGGCCTGGAGCTTTATGCTGTCTGTGATCACTGTATCATGATAAATGTAATAGTGGACATAATTTTCACCTAATGCTAGAGTGTGACTGACAAGGAAGATGAAAACAAAAAGTCATTATTTGAGGAGTGAGCAACAGTGGTGAAATGTTTACATCAATGTCATTTCTAGAAGTCTTCGTGCATTGGTCACAGAGACACCCATTCAGAGTTTCAGTGAAATCATTTTGGTGGACTACTCTCTGTTAGTTTAGTTACTTGGAATGAGTTACAGTGTTAAATATTGATAGGTGAAAAATAAGCACTTATTTTTGTGGAATTACTATTCTCCATATCTGAATGCATGTGACTTCAGAACTGTTTTGAGGAATCTACTACCCTATGAACATATATTTCTAATACTAAGTTAGAATGAAGAGATTCCTCTTAATACTTAGAATGCAGAGAGAAAATTAGAAGGAAATTGTTTTAAAATCTACTTAAAACAATTAATCGAGGGTATTGAAAAAATGCCAAGTCAGTCCTGGCTCAATTGGGTGGGCATCATTCCAGGGACTGACAGGTTGCAGGTTGGGTACGGTTAGGGTACAGGCCTTTGATCCCAGTAGGGGGTATGCAGGAGGATTGATGTTTTGCTACCACATGGATGTTTCTCTCTCTTCTTCTTCTTCTCACTTTCTCCCTCTCTAGAAATCAATTAAAATATTTTTTTTTAAAAAAGGAAAGAATGCAGTCACCAAAGGACTTTATAGTTTCTGACAGTAGACATTGAGGAAGGAACTAGTTGATGGAAAAGTTCCCTTGGAGGGTGATAGAGGCAGTAGGTATGATGAGTAGGAGAGTACATGCTAGACTAGAGCCTGACTGGATTCTAATCTAGATTTTACTTCTTAAGTAGTTAAGGGGTCTTGGGAATGTTATAACCTTCTTGTACCATGGGAATAATAATAGCATCTGCCTCCTAGCTTGTTGTGACAAATACTAGTAAATGAATTTCTATGTAAAGAGCTCGGAACATTCTGGCATAGAATAAGCATGTTGGCACACTTGGCAAAGCTCGTGGTAGACTGCCTTTTCTGGATTGGGGCCTTTGATACACCAATATGCACATTGTGGAAAATCAACAAGGTGACTTGCTGTAGAATTTCCTCATAGTATTTAGTCTTTTGCTGAGGAACATCATTCTGAGACTAATGAATGTTCCCTTAGGATATGTGCTTAGAAAATACAAGTCACTTAAAAATATTTTGTATAGTTAATGGAGAGTCACATTTTTTTTCAGAGGATCTTGATGTAAGAGTTTCTATTTATTTCCAAGATTCTAGATCTGGTTGAATATTTAGGGTAGTTGATATAACAATACCTTTGTAACATGATGGTATTAATAGTGATAATAATGATAACTAACACTGTTTACCCAGGTACTGGGCTGAGTGTGGAATATGTACTATTTCATTTTCTCCTTACAGCAAATCTATGAGGTTTTATAAAAAATGGGGGAAAAATAACCCTTAGATTTAGATGTTTAAATAATTTGTTCAAGTTCACAAGTTGTACAATCAGGATATAAATCCAGTTCTATCTGTTTCCAAAGCTCATGTATCCAACCAGGAAGTGGTAACATCTCCTGGATTTTGGTAATAATTACCATGATTAAGGGGGTAATAATAATATGCATTAAGGGGTTTGAAAACACTGAGTATGAAGATAGGATATCAATAACAATACTAAAATTATGCTTATGAAGCTTTTGTTTAATTCTGTAACTAAAACAGTATACTACTTAGGTACTAGCGGTTTTTAAAGGTCCTCAAAATAAATAGTAGGCAATATGAAACCCACAAAGATTCAAAATATAAAAATGTATTTTTTTTTCTGGAAAAACTACCAATCAAGTGTTATTTGATTAATTTTGAAAGGAAGATCTAATCTTCTTACCTAATAATAGACAAACATGTAAATTGACCATACCTCCACTATGCCCAAAGACAGAGTATGCAAATTAACCCAATAAATATGGTAGTTAATTTGCATACATAACTTTGTCCCAGGTACCTCCTCTGCACCCACGTCACTCCCAGCTAGCCATTGAAGTGGTGGGCAGGCCCCTTCCCAAGCCTAAAGCCTGGGATGGAGACTTAAGTCTTGGGAAGGGGCTGAGCTTGCGATCAGAGGGACAGGGGGAGGGTCCCCCTTCTCTAGCCTAAAGCCTGGGTGTGGAGGCTTTAGGCTGGGAAGGGGCCAAGCCTATGATCGGAAGTGCCAGGAGTCCCTCTTCCCAAGCCTAAAGCCTGGGGCAGAGGCTTTAGGCTTGGGCAGGGGCCAAACTTGGGGTCACAGGGAAGGGGATAAAATCAATGGAAACATATCCTCAGGTGAGACTAAATAGAATAATAGAGAAAGAAATGTCATATCCTATGAAAGACACAACTTGAAAATGCTTAAAGAAAGTTGTAATTTTTTTCATTATGAAGAAACTGGAGTCCATGCTGATGAAAACACCTTGGTGGCTGTGGTGACTGGCAGTGGCTGCAGCAGCGGGGTGATGTGGATGGTGCAGGGAGCGGGCCTAAGCCATCAGTAGGACATCTCCTAAGGGCTCCCAGTATGTGAGAGGGGGTAGGCTGGGCTGAGGGACCCTTCCCCAGTGCATGAATTTCATGCACCGGGCCTCTAGTCTTTTATAGGAAACTTTCTATGCAGAACATGCAAACCAACTATACCTTTAAGAAATATGGAGCCCGGCAGGCGTGGCTCAGTGGTTGAGCATTGAGCTAGGAACCAGGAGGTCATGGTTCTATTCCTGGCCTGGGGTTGTGGGATGCCTCCCTAGTGTGGGTGTGCAGTGGGCAACCAATCAATGATTCTCTCTCATCACTGATGTTTCTCTCTCTCTCTCTCCCTCTCCCTTCCTCTCTGAAATCAATAAAAATATGTTAAAAAAAAAACCGGTTTGGCTCAGTGGATAGAGTGTCAGACTGCGGACTCAAGGGTCCCGGGTTCAATTCCGGTAAAGGGCATGTACCTTGGCTGCGGGCACATCCCCAGTAGGGGGTGTGCAAGAGGCAGCTGATCGATGTCTCTCTCTCATCGATGTTTCTGACTTTCTATCCTTCTCCCTTCTGCTCTGTAAAAAATCAATAAAATATATTTTAAAAAAAGAAATATGGAGAAAAACTTAAACACATGTACAAGAATACCAGGAAGCAGAAAAAAAAACCATATACAAATATCTAGTAATTTGAAAATGACTTAAGTCAATACTAAAATTACCAAGAGATTAAACCAAAAATATATAAATTTAATGTGAACATTCAAATGTAAGATGTTGTTACTGTTTATTATATTTTTATTTTTTAGAAAATAAGATCATTTCAATCCACTGCATATCAATATCTAACTGCATTTCTTCTGAAAAAATTTTTTAAATTATATTTTATTTGTAATATATACATGTCATCACACTCACCTTAAGCTGAATATTAATAACCTGTTTCCTCCATTCCTTGTATTCTGTGAGATTTTACTTTAAAATTTGAATGGATAATCTACAATGTCACAGCTCTCCTGACTGCCACATCCAGACCTCAATCTGCCAGATCTCCTTTGCATAATGAACACATATGAACCTTTCCTTACAAGTACAGGATATAAACACCCAGGTACTGCGGTGACAGGTGCAATGCAAATACCCAGATGGAGAAACTGGAAGACTTCATTAACACCGTATAATCTCACTAATGGCTGACTCTTTAAGGAGGGGGGTGGGAGGGGAAGACTCTTTCTTCAGGGATAAGAGGAAAGAAAGCAGGTGGAGTAAATCTGTATAAAGAAATCACTGTTTTCCCAGCTATCTGAAGCCAAGACTCACAAAACAAACAAACAAACAAACAAACAAACAAACTCTGCATATGTCCATTTTTCCTTGCAGTATTGTCCTTGAGATACAGTTCCTCATTCTCCTGATCTTTTCAGACAGTCTTGTGTCATTTCTCTTTTGCTTTCTATGTTTCCCCCCTGAGCTGGTCAACTTATTTAAATGTCACTTACCTTCAAATGTTATTTACATGCCTCATAGCCAAGACCCCCTCCTGACCTGCAGATCCCCATTAGGTATCCAATGCAATGATGAATACTTATGTGTCAGGCAACATGATAAGCCCTTTGTAAACATTATCCCATACAATCTGTCAAAACATCTCTAGGGATCAATAAAACTAACCCCTCTTTACATTTGAGGATAGGGAGGCTTTTGTAGTGATCTGGAAATTCACACTAATGTAATCCCTTTAACATGACATTTGTTTAAATATTATGATAGTTTTGATATTTCTCCTTGTCCCGTTCTTCTTTTTCACCACTGACATCATATCCACAAACTCAACATTCTGGATGGACATATCTGAGCTGTCAATGTACTATGTGCCTCATCTGACCTGTCTATCATTCTCCACATGTGCCCTAATCAACAGAGCACAGTCTATCTGAAAAAGCTATATACTGTATGACTCAAAAAGCTATATACTATATGATATTCTGAAAAAGGCAAAACCATAGAGACAATGAAAAGAATAAAATTGAATCAAACATCTCATGATTTTGTTAAAACCATGATATACTATTATTTTTAACATAAGAATCACAAAGTAAAACTACTAATTGCTCTTATTATGGAAAGCACTGCTCTATAAATGCCCTTTTTTATTTTGAAGAGTATGTTTGTTTATATGCATATGTTTTTATGTGTGTATTTGTGTGTATGTACCTATGTATATACACATATATAATATAACCTTTCCCATTTTCTATCTTATATGAATAACAATCTATAATGATAAAAGAGTAATGTGCTAATTAGACTGGATGCCTTCCAGATGTCATTCCGGACATCCTTCCTGATGAAGCCAGGGCTGGAGAGAAGCCAGCCAGGGTCCTGGGTGCTAAAGGGAAGCTGGTGCCAGCAGCTGGGAGAAGGAAAGCCTACTTTTGCATAAATTTCATGAATTGGGCCTCTAGTTGAATAATAATAAAGGTAAAAAGTAAATCTTCTGTACAGAATATATATATTTGTATTTATATTTATACTAGAGGCCCAATGCACAAAATTTGTGCATGGGTAGGGTCCCTAGTGGTTGCTGGTTGCTGGCTGCTGGCTGCTGGCTGCTGGCTGCTGGCCGGGGCCTCCCTTTGCACCCACCTTAATCTGGCTCACCTGCTCCACCATTCCACTGCAATCCCATTCTTGTCGGGGCCCATTGGGGCCAGCAGTGACTCCACTGCCACCTGCTGCCAGTGCCCCCTGGTGGTTAGCACACATTTAATTCCTGATCAGTTAAACTCCAGCCCATGGAGACAATTTGCAAATTAGTCTTTTATTATATAGGATTTCTCTTGAAGAGCAACCTATTTGCTAGTTTTGTCAGTGGTGTATTTCTTTGTATTTTGCTTTTCTCTGAAGTGGAAATAAATTGTTGGACAGAGATTTGTTCTTTTCTCTGGTTTGCATTTAAAAAGAAAAAAAAAACCTTAAAAATTAAAATATAAGACCAACTGAAGATATCACTTTGTCTTGGCATAAAAGTTATTGATTGGCAATAGATATTCAGTTTGCTGAAAGAGCCTGCAAAAATACTTTGCATTTTTAGATAGTGAAATTATAATTGAGAGTATTTTTATATTTCATAAGTAAAAATAGAAACTGCTTTCTACTTCTACCAATCTGCCATGTTTTGAAAATATATACCAGATTGATAATTAAAATTCTTGTGACATAGCAAGGCAACTTTTGAACTGGATCAATAGAAAATATTTCATTAGTAGTTGCAGAATAACCTACAGAGGGGAGAAAAACCAATGAGAAGCAGAATCCTTGCCATCTTGTAATCACCTAGTAGCACTTTGTGTAAACGTTGGTGAGCAGATAGATAGTCCTGAGCAAAAGGTAGTATTAATATAGTTATGGCTCATTTCCCCTTTTAGTCATATCTATGAGAGTTCTAAAAAATGAAGTCTTTAAATTAATTATAAATGCAGAGGCCAAATGTTTAAAACCTCTTAAGAGTAAAGTTATTTTCAATTACTTCACACTTAAACATTTTGGAAAATATATTGATATGAGACATATCCCACTAACTTAATATTCCTCTATTTTCCTGTTAAGTGAGCACTGTGAGCAGTAGAGATAAAGATTACTTTAATTAAGTGTGCAATGAATCCCATAAAACTTAATTGAATACTTTATTTTCATGTGTGCATTTTCTCTTACTCAACTGCTTTTAGCCATGCTGTGTATGAGTATTTTAAAATACTTCAAAGAACAAGCAAAAACTTTAGGACAAATTAGTGCTTTCAAATTCTTTATGGAATTTGGGAATGACCTTTAGGTTTTGAAAAGATGACTGTTTCACATTTCTTTAAGCTGACACGATAAACATATAAATATATTTTTAAACAAAATCAGTGTTTAGCCACAACTATCTTGGTAAATGCCAAAATAATGATCGCTGAAAGTTTTACAAACAATGAATTTTCACTAATGGACATCTATTTTGTTGCTTCCCAGGACATCTAATTTTGTCTAAATTCTTTAATATTTTCAGAGAGACAACAAAAAATATAACCCTCTGATATCCAATCCCTAAATAGCTGGCATTCACTCTGCTTATTATTGTGATATGACATCATGCAGTTATATACATACTCATTCAAATAAATTATTCAAATACTCCCAGAGTTGTTTGAGAATTGGTTGCCTAGCACAAAGGTTTACAGGCATATGTCAGAAAGATTCTGAGTGTATGAGTTAGCGAAGAGAAGTTCTCGTTCACATTGTGAAACTGCCTGTTAGTTTTATATTGTTTTCCTCAGTCTTAGCAATTAGAAGAATTCTATACTTAAATGCATATTTATTACATTCAGACAAACACAAAATGCTGATTCACAAAGTCTGTTATTTTAAACTGATGGTTAGTTATTTTGAAAATTCTAAAGAAATATTTATGTTGTTAATGATATACTTATACACCAAATATTTTCATTTAAATTACCAACATATGGCACAGATAGAACATGTGTACTGTACTCACGTGCACACACTGCACACCTACTTACCTTATTTCTGACTTGTTTATTACTTTTCCAATTAAAGTTGACATTTAATATTATATTAGTTTCAGGTGAACAGCATAGTAGTTAGACATTTATATAATTTACAAAGTGATTTCTCAATAAATCTAATACCCACATGGCACCAAATATATTATAAAATTACTGACTATATTCCCTATACTTTACTTTATATCCTGTTACTGTTTTGTAACTGCCAATTTGTACTTATTAATTCCTTCACGTTTTCAACCAGTCCCTAAATCCACTTCCCATCTGGCAACCATTAGTTTGTTCTCCATAGCTATGCGTCTGTTTCTGAAATATATGTGGCCATAAAAAAGAATGAAATTTTACTATTTGTGAGAACATGGATGGACCTAGAAGGTATAAGTCAAAGGCAAATCTATAATAATAAAAGCATAATATGCTAATTAGACTGGACAGCTGGACGACCTTCCAGACAAATCTGGGGCTGTGAGGGTCAAGGCAAGCCACCAGAGCCATGAGGTTTGAGCCTCTTGCACGAACTTCATGCATCAGGCCTCTAGTATCATATAATTTCCCTTATAATGTAGAATCTAAAAAAACAAACAAAACAGAAACAGGTTCATAAACACCTTCCTATTTTTCTTTCTTTCTTTGTCTTCCTCAATTTTTTCTAACAACCTTTCCATTCACTTTTCTTCTTGTCATCCCCCTTGCAATTTTTCTACCTGTTTTACCATCTTTCTCTCATCTTTCTTTCTATCTATTATTTCTACATTCAGTACATATTTGAGCATTTGCTTTTTGCTAAGATGTGGGCATATTACTGTATCATGTCACAAAAGAAATAGTTGTAATTCTTCACATTTTTATAAATAAAAGCCATTCTAAGAGAGGATTTGGTTTATATTTTAGTGAGTCATATAACTAACTAAGGAGACAATTAGAAATACAGAAAAACCCACAAGGAATTAGATTCCAAGACATTTTATGTGTTGGGTCATCTATTCCTTTTGGCTGGAAGAATCACATTTATTCAGTTTTTCTGCATTTTGAGATTTTGTGTTTGTGTAACATTCATTTCTGAAGTATTGTTTGAAGTACAATAAGTTTGGCCCTGCACAGTTTGGCTCAGTGGATAGAGTGTCAGCTGCAGACTGAAGGGTCTCGGGTTTGATTCCGGCCAAGGGCACATGCCTCGTTTACAGGCTGAGTCCCTGAGAGGGGAGGTGGGAAGGTCGTGCAGGAGATGGACCATCAATGATTCTCATAATTGATTTTTCTATCTCTCTCCCCCTTCTTCTCTGAACTTAATAAAATTTTTAAAAAAGTACAATAAATTTGTGTTGCTGGTACAGCCTAAAACAAAGATTTTTCCTAGTTTTGGATTTATGTTTTGTAAAATACCAATGAAGCAAAATAATATAAAAAAGAAACAAAAATTTAAATAATCATAATGTGCAATTAACCAATTATACTTTCAGGTGTGATTTGAAACTGACTCCCAAGCACCTATAATTCAAATTTTTGAATAAAAACGTCATTTTGGCACAAGTTATGCAACAGTAAAATTATTTTGCTTCAGAGATTTTTGCTTGTGTGGCTATATCTGGTTTCAATGAAATGTGTGACCTCATGGTACAGTGAGTACCCATACTTTTGTTTAAAAATCAATTTTTGAAAAAAAAATGTTATTGTGCCTGGTCTACACCATTCACATGAATTCATTTTTCATTCTTTCTCACTCACAATTTTGTCCTGCACCCCCCTGGCTTATTCTTTGCTCTAAATCTTGAAAGAAGACTACACTTATCAAACAAAAACCAGTATGAAAAAATTGAGTTATGAAAGCCAAGAATGAAAGTGGCAAAAGATGGATAGACTATTGAAATCAAATAGCAGAATTAAGGCATAAATATAAAGACAAAAATGTATCATTATTTTGAGATAAACTTCAAGTTTTCTTGATGTAAGGGAACAGAATTTTAAAATATAACATCAGAAAAGCCAAAGAACAAGAAAGAAAAAAAAAGTTAAAAGAAAAGCCAAAGAACATAAAAGCATGCATAACCCATGAACAAAAACAACAGTGTGGTAAAGATGAGGGTGGGGGACTGAGTAGAGGTGGGTAAAGAGGGAGAGGATGAAGGCATCTGTAATAGTATCAACAATATAAAATAAAAAAGGAATAATGATAAGAAAAAACCTCAAGGCATTTTAATATTGCAAATTAGTTGCCACATCTAGGAGAACTGTAATAGATGTTAAAATTACTGTATATTCTATTAAATATGAAGAAAATGCCTAGGATTTAAATAACCGATTTAGCATGAGCAAGTCAATGGCCATAATATTAGTAGAAATATTTTTCCAAAATGTAATTAAAAGCCCTTACCAACTTGTTTATTAAATGAATGATGAATCGTTCCTAAAACATTCAGACTCCAAATCTTTCTTGAACATTTGCATAAACTGTAAAGCTACTGCAAGGAGGCTGTATTCAAAATCACAGCATGCAGGGATTAGGGAGCAAAAGTCTCCTGCCTTGAGGCAGAATGGTTACAGAAAATGTAGTCTTTGGTGTGCTGAAGGCAGGGTTTCAAACATAGCAAGCATATTCTGCCATTATTCAGCACACACAAAAAATTATGCTGGCCAAAAGTTTCTATAAAGTTTCTAAAATTGTGGGGCAGGTGCATTTAAAATCAGAGATGGAGCTAATAAAATCAGAGATGGAGCTAATAGAAAATTAAGATGTCTATGGCTAGAGTTAAATGGCTACTTATTTAAAAAAAAAAGTTATCTGGGGCCCATTTGTATTTTTTGGGAAAACAAAAATAATTAGCCTTGTACTGGAGGTCTGCTTTGAAAGGGAGGAGCCCTGTCCTAAGACATGTGTGGAGAAGGGCTGTTGGTGGCCCAGGGAAAGACAGATGGAGAAACTGTCTGCAGAAAACAGGAGGGAGAGCAACAAGGCATTTGCAAAATTATAGTGTTTGCTGAGGACTGCTTGTGTTAGAAAAAACAGATTATAGTGTCTCCTGAGGACTGCTTGTGATAGAAATATATACATAACATAAGAAGACTTAAGAAAAGATTTCACAGATTAAAGATAATAATATTTAAAGAAGTTTTGTAAAGTTGCTCTGCTGAGATGTTAAAAGAACCAATCCAGAGGGAGGTAGTACAGATCCAGAGACAGAGAAGCATCAATCAGACCATCAAACCTTAGATGGAAGGTAGGGGAGGGTGGGAGTAAGAAGGAGAGATCAACCAAAGGACTTGCATGCATGGATATAAGCATAACCAATGGACACAGACACGGGGCGGGGGAGGTGTGAGGGCATGAGTGGGGGTGGGTGGGCAATGGGGGATAAGGACACATATGTAATACCTTAATCGATAAAGAAAAAAAAAAGCTTTGTCTTCACTACTTTCACCCGGATTTGTTCTAATCAGAGACACCGAGGCTTGTACATAAACGCAGCGACTTTCACGGAGAAGCATAAATATCTGCTAACTATGGCCTTCATAGGAAATTAAACACGTGGGAGCAGAAGCTGTTTGAGGGGAAGAACAAAGACATCAGAATATCATTTGGGGAAATTCCCACTGACAGGTGCAGGTAGTTTGACATGGAGAAAGTGATGAGTTAGAGAAATTGAAAGTAAATATGAAAAGGTTTTTGCTCAGGAGGCAAAAAAGAATAAAGACTGCCATTATTTTTCATGTTTATTATGCATAATAAGTAGTATTTTAGTCATTATTGTATTTCTTGTGTATAACAAAAGTACCTAGATTCTAGAAAGAGTGAAATAAATATTTGCTGGAGAATATGAAGGAAATAAAGGAAGAAAGAAGGAAATAAAGCAAGGAATAAAGGTGGGGAGGAGGAAGGGCAGAAGCAGATGAACAAGATTGAGTTCATCTACTAATGCCTCATTTATTTTTTAAATTTCTTTATTGATTAATGTATTACACATGTGTCCTTATTCCATCACCCCCCACCGCCCATTCATGCCCTCACCCCTCTGGTGTCTGTTTCCATTGGTTAGGCTTATATGCATGCATACATGTCCTTTGGTTGATCTCTCCCCTTTACCCCCACCATCCCCTACCTTCCCTGAGGTTTGTTGTTCTGATTGATGTTTCTCTGTCTCTGGATCTATTTTTGTTCATCAGTTATGTTGTTCATTATATTCCACAAATGAGTGAGATCTTGTGATATTTATCTTTCTCTGCCTGGCTTATTTCACTTAGCATAATGCTCTCCATCTCCAACCATGTTGTTGCAAATGGTAAGAACTTTTTTTTTTTACCACAGTGTAATATTCCATTGTGTAGATGTACCACAGTTTTTTAATCCACTCATCTGCTGATGGGCACTTAGGCTGTTTCCAAATCTTAGCTATGGTGAATTGTGCTGCTATGACCATAGGGGTGCATATATCCTTTCTGATTCGTGTTTCTAATTTCTTAGTATATATTCCTAGAAGTGGGATCACTGAGTCAAATGGAAGTTCCATTTTTAGTTTTTTAAGGAAACTCCATATTGTTCTCCACAGTGGCTGCACCAGTCTGCATTAATGTCTCATTTATATGTCAAATGGGAATTGTGAAGTTTATGAGTGATAATATAAGGAAAGTGCTTATTGGAGTAACTGGTATGCTGAAAGCATTCAAGAAATATTAAAAATCATCATCATCGTCTTTGTTATTGTCATCATCATTATCATTGCATTGGAGCATTTTTAACAAGGGTATGTCAAAATGCTTTGGTTGGCCATGACCTACTAATATATTTTGAAAATCCTTCTCCTGTTTCAGCCCACCTCAGTTTAGCTTCTAGCCACCTACACTCCAAAAATCTACCCCAGACAAATTTACTAATAACGTATTTGTTGCAAAACCCAGTTGGAAAATTTTTATTCTCATCTCACCTGCTCCACTTACTCTCTGGCTTTTGCGTCAATGCCCCTTTCCTATATTCCTCGTATGCCTTCAGCCATTACTCAGTTTCCTTTCTGAGCTTTTTTCCTGGCTCTACAATTTAAGGGTTGGAATTCTCCAAGGTTCAGAAACAAAACAAAATTAAAAAATTTAACTCATGTTCTTAAAATTTAATTCATTTTCTGGAGCTAGAGAAAATGATATAATAGTCTATATTAGTCTGCAGACCAGATTCTAGAAAAATTATTCTGCATATATATGGCCCACACAATGCATAGCATATATTTCCATCCTGGATCAAATATATTTTTCACAAAGTAAAATGATAATAATTTGATTTTTTCATAAGTGACACATCAAAGAAATAGCTTCTCAATTAGGTACAGTCATCCCAGGTGGTACTTAAACTTTTCATATGACCATACTCCCTTACAATTTTAGAAATACTTGATGATGAGCTAGAGGTGGGTGTGTACCTTTTATTCTAAGAGTTTTAATCCCATTACTATCAACCCTCAGGGATAGTTTTATAAATTCTATTATAATATCACAGTGTATATTATAACTTTGCTTTCATGGTCAGTTTTTTCCATGTTTTTATTTCAGAATACTAATTTGAAAAATTACCTAATATAAAATATTTACCAAGATTACAGTTAACCTGGAGAAAATAAAAGGAATTCATCAAACAAATATGTTTACAGGGTTAATCGAATGAAGTTCAGCAAATTTAGGCTTCAAAGCATACACATATGGCATTAGTGAACTAACCCAATTTGTACTGACATGAGCAGGTGTCTGCAGGTAGGTCATTGAAAGTCATCATAAACCAGGGCAGATTTCCTAGCATATGAATTTTAATTTGCAGGCACTTGTATTCCACGACGGCAATAGGCACACATAGACTATATGTGCAGATGGGGAATTTGTGCCATGTTCTCAAACTACAGCACATGAGGTTCACCATGCACAGTATGGTTTATCAAGTCGTTAACAGATGCATTTTATTATGAGGAATTCTTAGGGTATTCTCTGCTGAAGTTGCTATTTCAAATATATATATAGATGTCCCATGTGGCATGAATAAGGAGATAATTATGAAAAGATGTAGACTCTCATAAAAAATTCTCCCAAATAATTCTGCCCAAATCTAGAAAATCTGAGGTTATTTCCTGACCTCCAGGATCTGTGAAATAGAGTTTATTTTTTGAAAGAGAACTTAAATCACACTTTATGAAAGGGCTTTAAATTCCAGGCATAAAATGAAAGAAAAATGTATATCATCCCTTGATTATGATTTCTCTGCTTAACTTTCACAGCTAAAATGTCAGCCAGCCCCATTATCAGCCAGTTCCTCCTTCATAATATCTCTCACACCAACCACACCACTTCCTCCTTCATAATATCTCTCATTTCCGGTTCCTTATCTCGAGTGGCCTACTGCCATTATTTCTCTGCTCTAACTTAGTCCTCACAACTCAGCCATAACATTATTCCATAAACTACGGTTTAGGTGGATGAATTTTCAACACAAATTAAATGCCTCTCTCTTACTTAGAGGAGCCACTTACAAGTATTTATTCTGACCTCTTTTGTGACCTACCCCAGTCTGGCTTCAACATCTCCGAAACCTCCTCCTTCCTACTCAAGGCCTCAGACCCAGTGGAATGGAATTGGTTAAGGGTCCTATGCCTCTGACCTGCCTGAACTTAGTCGGTACAACAACTCTGGCATCACATCTTACAGAAATCTTTCCTGACCCACTGGGTAGTCGGCGCCTACTCTGTGCTCCCTTTCCACTCTGAGTCTAACATGCATCACACTGAATTGTAAACACTGATTTTATTTCTCTAAAAAGAGATCCCAGTCTGTGTCCCATTTCACTCTGCCATTTGAAGTGCCTCGTTCAGACCCAGTTGTGAAAATAAACTGGGAATTCAGTACATGTTTTAAAATGAGTGATTGGGTCAATTCTAATTTGCCCCAAAGGAGGAAAAAAAAGCTCAAACCCCTACATGATTTACTTAAGATATTTGTGTTATATCAGACATAAATAGTCTTATAAATAAGTAAAACAGGTAGTGACTATAAAAATGAGGTATTAGAAAAGCTCTTCTACCTACCTTTTGGGCATTAAAGTAAAATTGGTGCTGCAGTCAGTAGTTCGTAGGGAAGCCTGGCTGGGAATTAAAGTGTGGAAAGGTCTCGGATGGGGTACAGGTAGTGCTAATCAGAGCTGAACATGGCTCTAAGCATTTTATAGGAATGAATGCATTTAATAAACACAGTGATCCTATAGTGGAGACGTGATCATGATGTAGAGTTGCGCTACTGGATTTCACAAAGGCACATGTGGGGAGTGAGAGCAGCGAGGAAATCTTGCCCTTATTCAGTGCACCTCGTTTCCCTCACCTGGAAAGGAAAGGGCTCCTATTTCTCCATAAAAAGAATCTGTTAGGTTGTGAAATTAGTTGGCATCTGTCTTTTTCCAAATTCATACAAAGGCACAGAGAAAGCCAGTGGCGCTCCTGAAGGTAGTCTCTATTATTTTATGCCCATTTTACAGATGATAAAATTGAGGCACAAAGAAGTTAAGAAATCCGCCAAAGGATACACAGCTCATAGGTGACGGCAATGAGGTACAAACCCAGGCTCCTGGCTCCAGGGTCTTCACACTGACCACTGTGCAGCTTTTCTGTTACATCATGGAGTGCTTTCTCCATGCTAGTGACATCTCTTGGATTTTTCATTATTAACTCAGTCTTCACAATAACCCACAAGGAATTAGCCCCTTAGAACATACAGTGAAGCCTCAGTCTCTAATCCTAAGAGATGGTTCTTTGTGAGCATGGCTGTGTCCTGGTGGAAATGGAGCCAAAGAGATACTTCACTGATCAGAACTAATTGGCTAATTGATATGCTTCACACATCTGCCAAGCAAAAGAGAGTTAATTAAAACAAAATATTATCTGGAGCACTGGGAATAAAACTGGTAGGTCCTGAGAAGTGTAAGTTAGAACTGAAATGAATAGATATCTAGAAAGTTTCAACAATATATTTTATAGGGTACCATTATTGGCAGGGAAGTATACTATACAAAACACAGAGTCAGGAAGAGTTGAATTTAAAAGTACAAAATTCAGTTTAATCTATGATTTTATAGCATTTCATGTTAGAAGAGACAGAATGGATTTCTTAAGTACAATTGAGACAACTGTGTTTGTGTTTGAGAAAAAATAAAGTTGAATTCTTATATATATGTGAAATGACATACTAGATTACTCAGGGTAGTAAAATTTTTAATAACCGAAGTTGGACAGAGCTTAAATAAGCAAATAAAGTATATTATAATATTAGAATAAACACTTTTATCTAAAAACATTGTTTAATATATTTATTTGCATATAAAATCAGTATTTTTATGGCTTTATTGATGTATAACTATATAAACTTAAGGGCACAATGCGATGATTTGATACATGTCAACACTGAAAACACTATGTTTTATTTAAAAACAAATTCAAATACAAAACTTGAGAACGCTATGTAAATTGACATGGGGTATTTTTCTTTTATTTGTTTATGAATAAAACATATCTGTAGAATAATATATGACACCAGTCAGTTTTTGTGTGTGTGTGTGTGTGTGAAAAGGAACTGGGTAGCAAAGGGAGGAGAGTAGTGGAAAACCTTTCACTGTTTACCCATTTTAGGCCATATCCTTCATCATTTCATCAAAAAATTAAACTAAACATATAAAACACAAAAGCATTTGGTTGGAATCCCAGAGCTTTTACCTGGTGTGACTTTGGGCCAATTGATTAAACTCTCAGAGTCTCATTTTCTCCTCTGTAAAATGATGATTCTATTTCTTGCCTCACAGAGGTTTATGAGATTTAAATAAGATAATATAAAGTTCCTACTACAGACTGTGACACAGAGTAGACAATTATAAGATCTACATCTCCCCTCTTTCTCTAATGACTTAAACTCCAATGTACTGGTCCTGGAAGGTAAAATAAACATGTGACATAAGTTGGATGTAGGGACTGTGACAAATGGAAGAAATTAAAGCGTACATTATTCATGTGTATATAAAGTCTGCTAACTGCTCTTTTGTCATTCTTGTTTTTATACAGGGATCTGCATTTTAGAAAGTTATGTCTCATATAATTCCTGTTTCAAACCACTGAAAAGTCATTTCCACTATATCATACTAACACTAAAATTAAATAATTAATTCTTTTCCAATAGGTGTCTTAATATCTTTCTTAAAATTGGGTTAATTGATATTATTAGCTTTGCTTTTTCACAGAAAAAAAATATTCACGAAAAGTATAACTACTGATTGTCAGACCACAATTGGGAAGTTAAACGGGAAGGATGACTCTGAGATCCCGGCTATTGCTCTCCATGCCAGACCTGATGAAGACAGCACTGCTGCCTGCAGCTAATAAATCTGATTGAGGTAGAAGTCAGGCAGCGGTGACACAGTGAAGCCAAGTCAGAGGCTAATAATAGCAAAATGACACATGAGTGGGCAGGATAATGGTCCAACGCTCCGAGAGAAAAATTTCAGGTACTATGTTCAGATTTAGGATAGTGATGATTCAATACTCCTTGCCTAGTCAAACTTCCTGTTTTGAATAAGCCAAGGTTAAAAAACAATAAATAGTAAAAAATAATACTAATTCTCAATTCTCTGGGGAACTGCAGATTCTCAAGAGCCAAGTTTAGATATAATTCATGATATATATCTATGATATATACTTACTATATTACAGGAATAGGTATATATGCTCTAAAAACAGGCTCATCACATCAACTTTCTTATAAAATTAAATGAAGACTTGCATTGACTAAAGTAACGGACTAATATTTATGAAATAGACTTGGACCAAATGGGAAACATTTTGATTATTTATTCTGTGCAAATACCTTCCTAAAATCTAGATACAAAGGGTCTCACAAATGATATAAAGGGAAGTAAACTCCATACTATCTGTCTTTTCTTTAGTGATGAATTGAGGTCCTTGTGTTACAGAAGTGTGCATAGACCTGCTTAACTGAAAAGCGATCCCAAAACCATGCCAATGGGATGGCACTTCTTTTCTCTATCTGGAAGCAGGCCAGTAAGGAAAGTTTGGTCATGCCACATACAAAAGCTCCCACCTCCCTAATTTAAAGACTCCCCTTTAAGAAATAGTTGATTTGTTTCTCCCAATTATCCTTTTAGAGATGTTCTATTTTTAATGGTAGTATTAGTCTGGAACTTATTAGTTTGGCTCCTATCTGGAAAAAATATATTGACTTTGACTCTGAGATAGAATTCCCAGTTTTCCCATGTAGTGTCCTGAGGATACTGCATCTCAGCTCACTCTTAAATATTCCTGATTTCCCAGTCCCTCATCCTTCCTGGAACTACACTCTGTGATTTTGCCAGCATAGTTTCCTCTACACTATGCCTAGCATGGTGCCTTTAAATCTAAAAGCAGTGAATAAAACGCAGAAAATACAAAATGCACTGGATGCATTCAGTCTTCCTCTTATGTGTCCCCTTGTAGAAATCAGCCTCTACTATTTTGCATTAAAAAGCTCCCACCATTTGTTTGTGTCATTATCAGGATGTAAAACCATCTTGAGGACCACTTTTTCGAGCTCTCTGGCACAGGCCCCTTGCTCTGTGTCTGGAGAAATCATTATTGACCCAAAGGGAACTGAACATAGACAGATGATTACCCTTTCTCTTTAAAAAAGATATTCTACAGTTTTTATCTTTTTACTCTACCCCTGTAGGAATTGTCATTTATATCTAGAATATTCATTAAACAATAGAAACTAGATTTAATGAGAACTAGGTTTACAGGAAATTGGGGCATTAAAGACAAATAGGTTAGAATATATTAATATGGATTCATGCATTGTTTCTCCTTTATTTGGTGGTAGTGATTATGGATGACTGACCATAAAACGATATTTAAATGACTCTGTGCATTTTTTCTTCTAATTGGAATAAAGTTGATCAACATAATTTGCACTATTTTCCACATCTCACTTTTGGTGTTTTAGTCTCGTGGTGAGCAAAAAACAATATAAGTTTTCTGCTTTTAGGAATTTATAAAATATACATGGACTTGTGAAGCAATTTTGGCTAGCCACTGAATTTACAGCTTTCATAGAACATAGAGAGACATAGAAAAATAATAATTTCTATTTACAGGAACAAACTTTTATAAAAAGAAAAACCCAATCTATTGACTGAACACAATGGGTGTTCAGTAGGGTTGGTCAGTAGGGTTGGTATAAATGAAACACAAAGCTGTCACTTCCATGAGATAAAAGACTTTACAATAAAGTCAGCTTTACTCTCACGCATGTTAATGTATATTTGAGGAAAGAATTAAAATATAAAAAGTTCAATATATAAAGGAAAATGAAACAATTCTTAGCAAAATTAAACAACCAAGTATTTGTTTGTAAAGTTCTAGCATTATTAAATAATTCTTTGTGAAAGTTCAGATTCTCTATGTTTTGAGGCAGCAGTAAATTTTAGTTGCTGACCCAAATTGATTCATAAAGCAACTCATATGTTGTACTCATCTAAAAACTGAAAATTTATATTGCTTTTTAATCATCCCATGTCTAAAGTAAACCAGAGCACTTATTATATTGCATCAGAAGTAAATTATTTTTTAAAAGGTGAATTATTTTTATCAACTTGATTGCATTAGGAAGACCACATTTAGGATGATACCATCTGTTGCTCTTTTGTAAAAGAAAATACATTGTGCAATTTCCGTGCTACATTCAAAATAATTAAAACGGAGTGGAAATTAAAAACACTGACATAAATGAAACTACATTTGCCTAGATTTTATTGTCTAACTCTTCTTTCCTAAGTCTACTGGAAGAATGAACTGATCACAAGTTTCCTTCTCTTGAAAATAGGGATAATGATGTCATATGTACACTGGACTGTTACGGGGAATAAATGAGATAACATATGTAACATTTAACACACACTAATTAATACATGATAGTTATTACATTAAAAATAATAACAAAAGAAACTATGAACTAGATAACAGGAATGTATTGAGATAAACTCTGAGTTTTATTTATGATTAAATATATTTTCAAGAAATTTCATAGTATTTTCTCTATATTGAAGTCTGAGAAAGGATGGTTATAAATAAAATGATACTACTAATAATAAGAGGAATTACTTATGTTGTATTCATTATATGTCAGGTACTGTTCAAAGCACTTTAAAAATAATAATTCATTCAATATTCACAGTAACCTATGAAGAAGATTAATTTTTAATTTTATTTACGGATGCTAAAATCAATGTACCCAGAGGTTCAAAAAATTGCTCAAGTTCACAGAGCCAGTGAATAACAGAATAAGGGTCTGAACTCAAATACTGTGGCTCCAGAGCTATTCCACATTCTTATTGACTATCCTAGGTTTCCTCTTGGTAGTCACATGGCTCCAAGCTGTCTGAGCAGTATTAAATTACTAAAATAACTAGGCTTAAAAATGACCATCTCTTTATTCTTTTAAACATTGCATCACCATTTTTGCTTCTCTAATGATTTTGCTTTCATGAAAAAAATTATTTCTTCAATTTATATCTTAAAACTGCTATCTTACACTTAGTAAAAAAATTAATAGCTATTTTGTTGCTAGATTTGTCTATGAATTTATGGACACATCCCACACATAGCATTAAAGCATCCTTCGAAAATACAACATCAACTTTCAAGACAAGACATATGTAGACAATAAGGACTATAGAACCAATAAGGAGCCGATAATATAGAATTCACTAGATTTGTCTTCTTTGTGTCAGTAAAGGAGTGTCAAGAAACACCATTTTTTAACAGGAAAAAAACTTCTTTTGGGGGGAAGGACTAAATATTGCCTTTAAACAAGGTAAGCATTTAATAAGTTTAAGACAGTTTTTTGCCATTCTTTAGGGAATACTATATTTCTAAGAATGCAGCTACTATGTGTGCTAAATGATGGCAGCAAATGGTAACCACATTACCATTCCACTTAATGGGATGTTATAAACCCTAAGGAATGTTGGGAGAGTGTTCAAGCATTTTTCTAAGAATTAATTCCCAAATTGTATAACAATGTTAAATTGCATCATTCTAAACATATGCTGTTCTTGTTCTAAGTTTCTGTTTATGATAGCTACAATGGCAGTGATGCTTAGCATTTAGGAGAGGAAATAGTGAGCAACATAAATCCCAGACACTCTTGAGGGATATTTATCCCTGGGCTGCCGCATGGATAATAGTAGTGTGTTTTGAGGAAAGGTCACTAACTAAGAATTCACAAGGAAAGGATGCTAATTGCAATCTACTAGCAACTCATTTGGTCAATCATTGTACCTTTTGAGGCCTTGGTCTTGGTGTGAATATTATTTTTTACTATTTCATAGAGTGCTTATAAGGATAAAAGTTGACATCTGTAAAAATAGTTCAGAAGATAAATATGCTCTGTGAACAAAAATATCCATAAAAGCAGTTGAAGTATGAAATCATAGAACATGTAAGAACTCATGTAAGTGTCTTTGGATTGTTACCATCTGGTCCTCTTGGCTATTCCTCAAGTAACTAAACGTAGGGTAATGAAACCTATCTCTTGGCTTTTTTAATGTCATATATGTACTTGCTTCTAATCACCTACAACTTTATAACAATTTTGCCTTTTATCTCACTATGCTCACTACTTTTATACTTATAAATGACTATATTTGCTTTAATCTCAGCTTTTGTAAAGAAAACCTACTTGTTTTCTTCTGCCCATAATCTTCCTCAAGTCAAACTATGTGTATAACATGTTTGTTTTGTTCCTCCTCTCTGTCCTGACATACCACTTCATTTCTTTTCGAAAACTTAGCACAAAAATGCATCTTATTTAAAAAAGTGTCCTATAATTAACCCAGATGCATTACTTATGTGATACTATTTCACTGTGACCAATGATATAAAACACACACAGACATATACATACACTTAGGACATTTTCTTTCTTTAAAAAATATATTTGGTTTGATTTCAGAGAGGAAGGGAGAGAGAAAGAGAGATAGAAACATCAGTGATGAGAGCTAATCATTGATCGGTTACCTCTTGCATGCACCCTGTCCCCCATCAGGGGTGGAGCCCGCAACCTGGGCATGTGACCTGACCAGGAATTGAACTGTGATGCTCAACTACTGAGCCATGCTGAGCAGGCTACAATAATTTCTTATGTAATGACTTCATTTTGGGAATCTAAACATAATACTTCTTCTATTTTCCTAACAGCAAATAAACTCACTAATAGAAAACTCAAAGTCAGGATCCAGTAAATGAGAGAGTCCAAAAGTGGAAGGAAAGAAGAAAAGGAGTGAGGACAGTTGTTAAATGAGTTGTTTGATCAGATGAACATAAAAAGTAAAGTAGTCATGAAACAACTACAACCTCTTCAAACTCAGTCACCATCTCAGCCCCTCTCATCACGGGGAACAGTTTCTGAGCATGTACTAATTTACATACCTCATTTCACCATGACAGCAACATCAGCTTACATGCTTTCCAGTTTACAAAGATTATCTCAAATACTGGTATTACTATGAGAATAAACCAATAGGAATGCTATTCTAGCTGAGAAAAAATAGACTATCACATATATCTATTTATTTGCCTTCAAATTAGGCTTTTCCCCAAAACATTTTGTAAAGGCATCATTGCTTTTATGGCTGCAGGCTTCTGTTGAGTTGTGAATTATGTGAAGATGATCTTTTAAAAATCCGTATGATAGTACATCAGCTTGAGAAATGGAATAATCTAATCATTCCGTTATGCTCTCAAGAAACCTCACAAAGCAGAGTTTCAGACTGTTGAAAAAGGTAATTTTAAAAGTACACTTGGAAAATGAGCTAATATGATATAGCTCCAAGTACTAGAATTCTAATTAAATTAAATATGAACAGCGATTGAAAATTGCCAGGCCCTATTATTAGGCAAAGCAAGAGGGAACACAGATTCAAAATTTAGAGCGAGGTGTATAAATTTTAAATAAGCCTCAATTAAGCTTCCATTTTCATGGACTCCAGATTCTTGTACACAGCAATTAATTTTGCCAGTTGAATCTGTATGGCAAGTAGACAAATAAAACTAGGGGAACATTAATCCATAGAGATACTAATAAAGACATATAATCTTCCATCTATAGAAGTTAATGGTTGGGGGGGGAGGAAAACATATGTACTACTATTAAATATAAGTTATATTGTAAATAAAAAAATAAAAATAAAAAAAATAAAATCATATGGTAACTTTAAAAAAAAAAGAAGTTAATGGTAATTTTTTCCAATTAAGGGAAGAGACAAATGTAAGAGCTTTTTTTTTCTTTTTCAGAAAATACTGATTTATGAAACTTAAAAAGTGTTCACACAGACACATGTTACTAAACTCAAGAGAGAATACCTGCTATTCTCGTTTAAACTGCTGGATGGTGATTTTTTAAAAAATGAACAATACTATGAAGTCCAAGATGATCATGTTACTTTAAGTTATATGTTCATCTTTCCCTTTCTTGGGTCTGAATTTTGTCATGTTTCTTCGATATTACCAACTTGGTACTTGATCTTTTCTAACTTCAGTCTAAAGGAATCTCTAAGAATGCTTATATCTGAGTCTTTTTTCCCTCAAATAAACATTAGCAATCAGAGTGGCATAGAGAAAACAGTAACAACAGCTGGCAGTGTTCTTAAGAAAAAGAAATCAAATGTAGTCACAGAGAAATCATGCAGAATATTGAATACAATGATACAAACCCTGGAATTATGTTGAATATGAAAGCCAGGATTGCAAGAGTAGATGGATAGTTTATTATCGGGCCTAGTGAAAGGGCACATCCACTTGGAAAGAGACATCTTTAAAAAAATAGATTTAATAACGTTTAAGAAATATTTTCTTGCATTAAGAATTTCAGAGAAAAGTAGACTAAAGATTAAAAGAACATATGTACAAATGTATGCATAACAGTTTAGTAATGAAAAGGATAGGTCTCACAAGCATTTTTTTTTTAAAAAGACTTGAAAAAGAAAGATAATATAACAAATATAGACCTGGTTGGAGTAAGAGTAGGGAATGGAATTATCTAAAATTATCCCAGCAATAAAAACAGAACAAAATGAAACCTAATAGAGTAATTGAAGTGGATATAGTATTTGTGTTTATTACCAAAAGCAGAAAGGAAATCAAAGTTGAAAGGAAAAATTGAGAATCATCAGCATATATATGGTAGGTCAAGCCCTAAAAATGGGAGCAACAATCAGGGAGAAGGAGTAGAGAGAAAAGAGAAAGTCACCAAATGAAGCAATTCAGCAGAAGCTGAACATTAAGAATGACTGTAAACCCAATCATCTTTGAAATCCTGCTCAAATTCCACATCTTTCATCTGGCCTTCCCTGAACATTTCTGTTCACAACCATTTGTCTTTTATTTTCCTCTTGTGTGATAGATGTTCCTCACACCATTTTAAACTTTCCTCATCTTGGAGAGGCTAGTATTTTGTCTTCTCAACTATACAATTTTTGAAGAATGGATTTAGGTGTTGCATTTATTTGCATTTTTCAAGGGTCATAGCTCAATTCTACTAGCAGGAAGGCTATCCAATAAATATTTGTCATATGAGCAAGTGGATCAGCTTGCTTTGTTTTCAGGTAGATAATCTATCTGAAAAGGAGAGAAGTGACTTATGATGGATAAGAATTGCACACTAGAATAAGAGGGAAAAGGCCACTTTAGGTAGATCCCTAATACTGGAAAGATAACATGGAAATGAAGAGCTAACACCTTTTGTTAAATGAAACAAATATTGGGAAGCCAATATGAAATGTCAAGATTTTGTTTTAAGAGTCAAAAACTGATTCTAACATACTATCCATGACTTATCATCACCAATTAGGAGTTCATAATAAATAACAATCAATAAGTTTTCACATTTATTTTGATATGCTGATTCAAAGTGGTGGTTTTAAATCCATTTCAGTTATTTACATATTTTAGTATCAACATGACAAATGTTTGGCTCTTTTTGTTTGGTGGTTCCTGAAAAAAACAAATTAAAATCTTGAGCTCTTATAAACATAATTCTTTGAGATATGAATTTTTAATAGTGACATTGATAGGCCATTAACTATAAGTGTGAATGATTTCATTGAATAATTGAATATACATTATATATATATATATAAATATATATCAGACACTTTGAGATGCTTCGTGGTTAGGCCATGAACATACATTATGTCATACAAATTTTCTTTTTAAATAATCATCAGCTTTGGAAAGTACTGTTTTATGATGCAAAATATTTAGGAAACCCTAAAATTCCATGTACCAAGAAGGATGTCAAATCATCTCACCTTGGCAACAGGTTTTTTAAATTTATTTTTGTTAAAATGCAAACCATAGTCAATGTTCAATTACTTGCCTTAGGGTTGATGATATGGATATGTTTTTCCCACTTATAAGAACTTATCTGTAATATTTAGAGCAATGCTTCACCTTACTGTTTTGCTTTCTGCTTAGCGTGAACAGGTCTAACCACCGAGGGATACATAACGCTGGGCCTCACAGTATGATTGACAGAGACTTACAGTTAGCTCTTAGGAAAATTGTGCCAACATCATGTGAACTATAGTGAAAACTTTTAGAAATGTGAAGAAATATAAAAGAATAGAGATTTGTTTGTTTTTTAAAAGTGAGAAACACAGAATTTATATCAATACACATTTAAAAAATATCTTTCAGAGCTAAATTCATTCTGTTAATTAAAAAACATAAATAAAATGCCATTTAAATTGTTTTGATTATAAAATTATACTGATTGGTCTATTTACAGTTAGGATGGCCTAGGAAAAATATTGAGAATATATTTTAAAAGTTCCATTTTGTTTAATTTAAATACAAAATTTTAAAATAAAAATATTTTTCAACATTTTTTGACACTTGTTAAACAAGGCTCTTAAAGTTTTGGACTATAGCATCATTATCTGAAAAATTGTAGTGAAAAATTTCTACCTACTTCATAGAGTGTTGGTAGAGAGAGTGGAGGAGAAAATACTCTTTAGCTTTAAAGTAATATAATCTTTTAGTATCAGAAGTCATGTTTAGATATGTGGTCCTAGAAAAGATGGTGTAAACTTACTTTTCCCTATTTCTCCCCTTTAAATATTCTGGGGATAATTCAACAGACAACCAAAAAGACTGGAAAGATGGAAAGAAGAAAGTAGATTGGCTATGGATCTCATGATTTGAAGAATGAATTCCACGAGTTTTCTTCTTATCTCTTATATATCTCAGACTGCTTGGAACAACAAAGGGCATATACAAACAAAGAAGCAAGCAAACAAATGAGAAAGCCTACTCTTTCTGGCCAAAGGACCAGGACAAAGGGATCCTAGCAAGGAAATGGGGCAACCTTATCCCCGCACCCATTCCTAGCCCTTTCACCTACAGTGGTGACATCAGTAGGACCCAGAAATGGCACCAAATCTTCCATCAGGAGTAGTGGCCTAGTAAACATGGAGTGGTGGCATCAATGGATCCCAAGCAGGTGATCCATCTCCTGCCCTACACCTGCCAGCATCAGGTGGGCAGGAACATAGGCAAGGGAATTTTTTTTAGCCCATAAATCCAGAGTCCATATTCCTACTAGTGGTGGGACTAAGAAAAGAACTTTTCACACTTTGCAGGTGGCACCAACAAGGATTTATCAGGAATTTCAAGTAAGAAGAAATAAATTGACCAAAATAGCACTGGAAGGGGTCTGAAAACTGTATTGCATTTGGAAACACAGACTACAAAATAGGCCAGGATCTATATACTAAACCTAAACGTGGACACTGCCCACAAAAATATTTTATTTTAAATGTCCATTTCAAAAAGTCTGAAAGAAGAGAAGAGATAGTTACATTTAGACAAATTAGACTTAAAGTAAAAAACTTTAACAAGTGACGAAGAAGATCATTACATAATGTCAAAGGGGTAGATTAATCAAGAGAATGAGACAATTGTTAATATATATGCACCCAACATCAAAGAACATAAATATATTAAGCAAATACTCATAGATATGAAGGAAGAGAAAGATAATAATACAATAATAGTAAGGGATTTCAATACCCTACTTTCAACAATAGCTAGGTCATCCAGACAGAATATCAATAAGAAAATATTGGACTTGAACTATACTTCGGAACAAATGAACTTAGATACCTGCAGCACATTCAATCCTTTGCAGCAGAATACTCATTCTTCTCAAGTGCACATGGACCATTCTCCTGGGTAGATTGTATGTTAAGTCACAAAAATAAGTCTTAGATGTCTTAGATAATGTGAAAATACTGAAATCATGTCCCATATCTTTGCTGATTACAATGAATAAAACTAGAAATCAACAAGAGGAAGATATCTAGAAAATTCACAAATATGTGGAAAGTAACACAATCCTGAAAAACCAATGGATCAAAGAAGAAATCAAAAGGTAAACGGAAAAATATCTTTAAAAAATTGAAAGTAGAAACATGACCAAATCCAGCCTGCCATTATTTTGTGTGTGGTTCACAAGCTAATAATAGTTTAACATTTTTAAAAGGTTGGAAAAAAATGTTTGTGATGTGAAAGTACATGAAACTCAAATTTTTGTGTCCATATACAAAGTTTTATCAGAATACACCCAGGCCCTTTACTTATAAATTAACTTTAACTTTGGCCCCTTTTGCACAACAATGAATAGTTGCAAAGACAATGGATGACCTGCAAGCTTAATATATTTACTACCTGACTCCTTACAGAAAATGTCTGCCAACCTGCAACAGACCTTTACTTAAACCCTGTGGGCAAATACCCCAAGAACAGGGGCAAATCAGAGATAGATTGAGTCTTTACAGAACTCAACCCAATCTCATGTTGGCTCAGTTCTATATTGAATTGAGATATGCTTAGCCTTCCACGCCATTGCCCTAGCAGAATAAGGATGGCTAAGTCTTTGCTGGAGAAAGACATTATTATCTTGAGCCTCTGTAAAATTTTAATATGAATTTTATACACCTTCCAGCATTCAGGAAAATATTCTACTAACTTTGCTTGCTCTGAAATGAACTGTGATACTTATAAAGAAGCCTGTCTTTTTTAAAAAATGTATATTTTATTGATATTTTTACAGAGAGGAAGGGAGAGGAATAGAGAGTTAGAAACATCGATGAGAGAGAAACATCGATCAGCGGCCTCCTGCCAACCTCCCACTGGGGATGTGCCTGCAACCAAGGCACATGCCCTTGACTGGAATCAAACCTGGGACCTTTCAGTCCCCAGGCTGACGCTCTATCTGCTGAGCCAAACCAGTCAGGGCTAAAGAAGCCTGTCTTAACTAGCAGGCTTAACATAAATCTATTCATTTTGAGCAAACATCTTAAATCTATGTTATTTCAAGAAAAGAAAAAGAAAACAGAAGTAACAGTATTCCTAAAAGCACTTTTCTTGGCAAGAAAACATAAAATATATATTTGGAAAATAGCATTGTCATGAACTAGATGTTAGTTTCCATTGTAAAACATTCCAAAAATAAAAGGAATAAAATGTAGGAATTAGTTATTTTTTAAAAAATGAAAACAAATAGCAATTGGCCAGTTATATATTGTTATGAAATTTGTTCTGAAACTTGTTTGTCAATGACATGTGATTCACAGATACTGGTGTTATATTTTAGGCATCTACCATCCTGAGAAGACTGACAAGTGCAAATGTGTGAAAAACTGATAACACTAAAATATTATAATTATGCAATATGTTATGCCTACATCTCTCTCAGAATTTTAAAATTTGACTTTAATAGGCTTTTATAATGAAAAGAGCAACTCAAAGGAACAAGACAGCTGAGAAGTTCAATATGTCACCGAACTGTAAAATCATTAAATTTATTTTAATTAGTATATACTAAGGTTTTACATCTGTGGCACAAGTAAATTGTAACTCAGAGATATAATAGATCAGGTCATTTTCATTTATGACCAACCACAATTTGAAACACATGTCTTTATATTGTCAATGAATATAATTGTGCTCAGAAGTCCAGGCCACATAACAACTTTATGGAATTTAAGCACATAGAGTTGTACTATTATATAGAAGGCAAATTGATATAGCTATGACACAAATTATACATAGATAGATAGTGTTTAAAAACTGGATACTTATGCATTAAATATGTATGCATAAATCGTATACTCCTATTTTTTAAATTTAACTCAGTATAACTAGCCTGTGAACAGTTCCCTTATAATATAGGAATAAATACTATTTTCTAGATACTCTTTGAGAAAGCTAGAATTGCTATTAAAGCAAAAGGATTTTTGGAATTAAAGACTATATTTTTAAGTTGACTTTTAAAATATTTTTTAAAACATTTAAATACCTCAACACTTTTTTCACTTTTAATAATTCAGCATGATAGATGCCTCTGAATAAGGCTTTAATGATTTGAACAGATAAAAACAAATAATAAATCATAAAGAGAGTATGCTATTTATCATGTTAGATAATATATAAATACTCTTTTAACATACACTCTGTATTTTAAAAATTATCAGTATCTTCAGCAAAAGATTTCATTTGTGTAATTTCCTAATTTGAAAACAAGGCTTACATTCATCTAATATTCAAAATTGCTTTAAAAATTATTCACATACATGAAAATAGTCCATTTTAAAGCAACTTAATGGGAATTGGAAAAGACTAAGGACAACCCAGCACATTCATAAAATTAATTATTTTATGTCAATGTCTGATTAAAGAAAATTGGCCATATGTATAGATCTTTATATAAGCGATTCCTTAAATACTAGCAGAACACTAGGTCTCAAAACATAAACATCAGATACTATTTATCGTTTCCTAACACTGTTTCTCTACATATCATATTTAATTCCAATGAAAAGATTAGAGCCCTCAGAGAGACAAATTGCAAATAAAAAGTCCTTAGTAGGTGGTGGAAAGTCAGGCCAGGAGTCAACCCACAGAGATGACAGAGATGTGAGATCCAGCTCAGCCTCCTCAGAGAGAAAAGGGAAACCACATGGCAATGCTGAAATGCCGACTTCATTCTCTCTCCACTGTGAGCATTTCATATTACATCTTTAAAACTGTTTCAACTAGCTTACTGCTTCTTTAGGCGAGACCCGCTCTTAAGAAACACAAGCATTCTCGAAGTGCAATGCGGAAACATCGTAAAGACATAATAACCTACCATTTTCTTTGCACTCTTCTGGAGGTTTAGCCTTTTTCGCAAGTCGTGGATCCAACCATGATGTGGTCTTTGTGTTATGGCTGAAAGGAAAAGAGATCACTCTGAACAGACACATACTGAAAGGAATCAAGTTTATTCCCTAAGAAAAAAAAGGGGGGGGGGGGTTGGGGAGGGTTAGTCCAACAAAATTGCAATCGATACACTTAATTTGCTTACTGGTTCTAAGTAGCCCTGAAGGAGGTGTAAGAGTAATTGTGCAAGGCAGCTGTAAATTTGGCAACCTCAGCTCCCTGTCCTCAAAGCAGCTATTTTTATTAAAATCAACTAGAATGTTGCCAAGTTCACCTCATTGAAAATGCAGAACTCATCCAGAGCAAAAGGAATTTATTACAAATACGGGATTCTCCAGTTGGAGGAGCACAGTTCACAGGCTCTGGTACTGTTTCCTGAGTTTTGCAAAAGAATTATTTCCATCTTAAACCTGCTCTTTTCATAAGGACTTGTTTTGTGACTCTTTAACTATAGAGCTGGCAGAGGCAGTACAAAAGTGATGCAAATTATACCATGTTCTTGGGATTCCTGCATTTTCTCAAAAAGCGATTATTAATAGCACTTTCATTAACCCATATTTAGCTTTTTTTCCATGTAAATACTTTCCACCCAGCTAGGGGATTAGGGGATAAACATGTCTATAATCTAATACTTCTGGAATGGGATTTCTGAGATGTAACAAGAATTTTAATGACAATTTTGTTTTGAAAAATGTTTTCTAGAATATCTCTTTTCAGAAATTTAAAAAGCAAAGAAAGTTCTCAGAGCAGCAGTTTTTCTCAAAGAGGTCCTGGACTCACCTGGTGTTAGAATCACCTGGTGGACTTATTAGCACTGCATATTCTGGGTTGTTATAGAACTACCAAATCAGAACCTTTTGGGATGAGTCCATAAAATCTCCATTATTGGCAAGGTGATTCTTATGCACATTACAACTTCAGTACTGCCCAGTGGCTCATAACTGCTCGTTGGAGCTAAAAATCTTTACTGTACATAACTGTCTCAAGCGATCTCGTCTACCAACGGACAAATCATCAAGAATGTGACATTGGTGAGGGCTCTGGGAAGAGAATGAGCAAAGTCACACGTATGGAAAAGTGTCAGGTTTATACAAGGAAGCGTCAGAAGGCCAGTAAGTGAAGCAGGAAAAGGAAGAGTGAAAAATAGGTTGGAGACATAAATTACAGCCAGGTAATAGGGATAATTGAACACAATTTTATGAAAGTCTAAATGATAATGATGATATTTATTTCATTTTGGCCCTCATTTGTAGACATGTCAATATCATCCAATCTTTTTCTCTGAACGAAAGGCTTGATGCCCATGAATGGAGGTGATGACTTTCCAGAGTATGAGGAGAGTAGAACTGGGTTCAGTGTTTGATGCTCCTATTTTGCAGAAAAAAAAGTCAGTAAAAATACTCTTTATTGACATGCCTGAGTTCAAAGTGTGTGTGTGTGTGTGTGTGTGTGTGTGTGTGTGTGTGTATGTGTGTGTGTTTGTGTGTGTTGATGTCTTTGTTTTTCTGTGCTAGGAGAAATGTTGGAAGCTTGGAAAGGAAAAGAAATTTTCCTTCTCTTCACTCACACCTCCTTCCAAATCCTTCCTCCATTTCAGAGCAATGTCATTTCTAGGTCTCTAAGACATGTTCACAAAAGCAAGCACATCTGTGAATAAGTATTAAGGGACCATTACTAAGCCACAGCAGGGAGTCAAATTACCATTTCTATATCACACCACCTTGGTTCTCACAGACTGGCTCATGTAGAAGAGAACTGTGAATTTCCTACCTTTCCTGAATTTATATAAAGCATTTCATTACAGGATAAATTTTTAGGTTGAACTAGCATTAATGGTATGTCACTTTAATACATTTTGACAGATTGAGTCTCTTCGAGTTAACAGCATTTTTAGCTGATCCTCTGAAATGATTCTGAAAGAAATGTGGGCAGTAGTTACCTCCAGTAATTGTCTTAAACACCACATGAAGATACAGCACAGTATTTTTCAAAAGGGGTTCTTACCAAACTGGCAATTTACATGTTTCTTCAATGTGTCTTACCAAGGGGACATTTTTAATGCATTTCAGAGACAACAGACCTAGTGGCTTTTCCACTTTCTTTAAATGATATATTTTTAATGTCAAAAATTCCATTTGAAGATAAGGTTAAACACTGGGCAGAAAGTTGTGTACAAAATGGGACCATTGATCATTTTTTCACAATCTGCAAACTACCTTTATTCAGATTTGAGGATGATTTTTCTTTTACCTTTATTGCTAGAGTAGAGTCAGAAGTATTTTTTTGTTGTTGTTTTTTAATCTACCAAAGTTGTATGGAGCACAAATGACAGGAAGGCATGATACTAATGTTATAAAACTTATTTTTCAATACTAGTTTCTTTAACAGACATACATGCACATATCTTTGCTGCATTTCAACAAAAAAATTTTTCTTTTTTTCTAGCTGGGGAATGGGACAAGTATTTTCTAAAAATTTTAAATCATAATAATATAGTACTCTATTTTTATAGATAAAGTTAATGTGATAATCATGAAGAGTGGGAGATCAAGTGGACTAAAGTCAGTAGCTATTCAAGCTCAATCAATGTCACATTAAAAAATCCGGGTGAAAACCTTTAAACAGGTTTACCCAAAATTCTTCTGTAATGTTCAAGTCAAGGTTGAGTCTATCTGGAGGACTGGAACAAACAAGATGTGAAATTTTGTTCAACTCTGAAATTCTAGTTTAAATTCATATTAGAATGTCCCTGCAGACATGTGATAAGCTGACTTGTAATAAATCAGAAATTTGTGTGTGTTTTATAAGTTTAACCTTTCCAAACAGTCAAGAGAAGCAGGTTCAATTAGAACATCTTTATTTTCTGAGGAAACAACCTTGTCACATAGAAAATGCTTCGCTTCCAACAAGGAAAGCAGCTGACCTTACACCTCACCATTGTGATGCTATTCTTGCTGTGTCCTGAAAGTCCTGATTACTCACTTTGTCAGGGGCTGCCCTGGCACTGCACAGGATACCTGATCATGTGATTGTGGCTACAGATCTTTAACTCCATTTTACAGGTAGAGAAACAAAGGCTGAGAGAAGCTAGGCAACTTGCCCAAGGGTACACAAGGAGCGTGTGAACGGGAAAGAGCTAGGGAAGGGAAACAAAGCTCAACCACCATGAAGCTGCCCTTTTGAGATATTGACTTTAAGCTGTTTATTAAGAAACAAGACTCAGAACCTTTACCCTGTCCCCTTTCCTGCCCAAGGGATTCAGACAGAGAAACCTGCTTTAGGAAAGAGAGACTTAGGATATCTCCTTAGCCTAAATATGGTAAATGAGAAGGCTTCTGGCAGGTGCTGATAGCTAGATGCCAGCTGTGGCCATTGTTTCAGAGTTCCCTGCCTAAAATAATTTGCCTGCCCTGTATGTTCCCCTCTTCCTCACCCATTCTCACGTCTGAAGTATAATATTCCCTTCCCTGCTTTTTCCTTTGTCCAAAATGTCTCAGATACCCAATGTTACCTTATTGTCTTTAATATCATCATGCCTATGTGGATTCCCCATGCATGTGTTAAAACTTTGATTTTCTCCTATTAATCTGTCTGTTACTTTATTAGCCTAGCCAGAAGAACTTGGAAGGTGGAAATAAAAGGTATTAATATTTTCTTAGCCCTCACATTAGCATTAAACCCAGATATATGTGATTCTCAAGTCCAAAGTTTTTTATGATCTGAAACCAGTGGCATAACAAACTTAACATTTTGCTTTTTACACTGAGGTGCTTTATTTTACAACCTCAAAGGGTAATCAGTTCCTTTGCCAATGGTTTAGAAACGCAGACCTTTACGTCCTATTTGAGGATAGTAATCACTAAATGGAGTTCCTGTGTGTTAAATGGCCTGTATTTAATAGGTATCATATTAAATCACATATGCTAGAGATGAGAGAGAAAACATTATGATTGAGAAAGCACAGATAATATAACTGAAAACATTTTTATTCTTATGAATTCTCTACTCAAATCACACTCAACTCAAATTTTCTTCATTCAGATCTGAATATTTCTCCAGAATAAAGTCTGAAAAATCTTGATTTATATAATCTACATATTAGTCTTAGAAGCTATACTAAATAATTAGGTTAATATAAATGCTATCGAATTGGTCCAGTAATTATTAGGATTAACACTAAAAATTTTCATATACGTCATGCTGTTACCAGAGAAATCAGTGGGTTTCATTTCCCCAACATACTTGAGAAAATACATTTTCTAGACTTGCACGGGAGAGTGAATGATTTTTGTTGGAGTAAAATTATATTTCTTGTGTTGCAAAGTCCCATTGCCCTTAACCCGGTTCTGAAAAAGGTGCAGTGGGGGTGCAGCAGAGCCAAAGTTAGGGCCAGTGTCCAGAGTGTCTGTTCCATGGTGGAATGGGCTCCGAAGTAGCATTGGGCTAGATTCAGCCCATCAACCTATAGTGTGGGTCCCACAATGCCATGAGCCATGTGGGCAAATGCAGGGGAGTGTGCATTCAGCTGCAAGCTGCAAGCGGCAGGGGGCTCTTTTGTTCAGGAGCTTAAATATCAAATCTTCCCCAAATGCCTTGTTCTGGCCACTGACTTGTTTCCATGCTTATCTGTGACTGACAGATAAGCATGTTACCCAGACCTTATTGGGCGTGTACCTGCCTTTGTCCAGTCCCTTCCCCCATCAATCTGTGGGGAATAGACTTGGGTAATGTTAACTGAAGCTTTCGGGCAAAGCTGTATAACATGGCATACCTATGTTATCTACTCTTTCCTTTATTCTTTTCCTGTTAAATAATGACCATATTATTATAATGGTATCAATACAGCATTCAATTTTCTGTTCCATCCTCCACCCCCTCCCCCCATTTACCCTATGTTTTTTCTAGTCAGGGTATATCAGTTACTTAGATATGCATAAGTGGATCCTCAAGGGTGGCTCAATTCAAACTTAATGTTGACATGTCTTCTTTCCTTTCTCTCTCTCTTTTTGTATTTTCTTTTCCTTTCTCCTTTCTTACAGTTATATTGCTATCCAGATCCAAACAATGTTTTCACTACTACATAAATATTAAGTGATTCTTAATCAACTGTAATTTTATTAATATAAAAAGAAACGTTTACTATCACATACACTCATTTCCTTTGCTTTATTTTCTCTAAAATAGATGTAACAAACTGAATGTAAGACATGACAAATATTTTGAATTTTAAAAATCCTTCTAAAAATCCAATTTTAGATCTCAATCTTTAATTGATAGATGAATTGTATTTTCATCCTAGGATATACTACATCAGAATAATCATAGGAGATTGAAGTTGATATTTGACTGAGTGAAGCATAATCTTTTGAACAAGGTAAACAGGTCCAAGTAAATATTTTAGAGACTATTGACCAATTCAAGATGTGTATAAATGCCTATTAAAGTTATAACAGTAGTACTCATATCTGTTCAAGGCCAACAATAACTTAGAGGTTATTGACTATATTTTATATAATTATAAAAATTAAAAAACTAAGTATTTTTTCCTCTTCAGTATATTTCTCAAACATTTTGACTTCTATTTAATAAACAAAAGCCTTAAATTTGTTTAAAATGTTAATTGGTGATTCATTTAAAACTTAAGAAGACACAGAAATAGTAACATAAGAAGGAAGAACCAGACTAATTGTGTATCTAATTTAGAATTTAAAAGAACATTCAATCCTGATGAAGATTTATAACACCATGTACTGCCATGGCATTTTTCACAGATGTAATTTTCTGTTTCAAAGTCCACTTTTAAAAATCTGTTATTTAAGATGACATAGCCTTCACTGCCATTCAGGATTGTGGTAGTAAACAAATAGGTCCTTGTTGTCCTTGTTTTTTGCCAAACCGATAGCAATCTCTTTTATGTCACTAACTAAGCAAACAAAAAAGTAATTTATTGAGATTCCCAGAGCATGTCAATCCAGATTAACCCTCTGGCAGCTCTGCTTTATGGAACATTTAGCCTCTTCAGTAGTGAATTTCTGGCCAAGAAACTTACAGAATGATATCAATTGTAATATAAAAGTTCACTTTTATTTCAGCTCATGTTTGTTTACATATTGGAGGTAGTATGGGATAATAGCAAAGGCCTTGCAGGGTGAGAGAACTACAAGAATTTGGGAATGTTAATTTGTCAAAGGTGCCTCAGAATCTCATCTCTAGAGTGGAATTTCATCAAATACTTATAGGGTGGTTATAATACAAAATATACAAAGTAGGCAGCAAAATGGTTAAGAGCAGGGACCCTGGAGGCAGACTATGTTCCATGAAAGATACCATTCTTGTCAGTTTTGTTGACCACTGTGGTTCTTGGGTTTAAAATGGTTCCTAGCACACTGCCCTATAAATATATATTAAATAAATGGAACCAAAGCATCCTAGCTTTGTCAGTTCTTGGTTATATGGCTAGGAGCAAGCCACCTAATTAAAATTTATAATTAATATATACTGTCTATTTTAGAAGATATTAATGATATGAGTTAACATTAACAAGACTACTTGTTTTAAATAATATTATGTATTTGAAAGTCTTTTGAAAATTGTTAAATATAAAATATTACAAATACTTTAAAGTGTTTGGAAGAGTGCATTCACTCACAAGTTAAAATTCTGTTATTTAAAAATACTTTCTGAGATAATCACTTTTTCCCATTAAATATCATTGTAAACTATGAAAGGAATCTCCTTTTATCATTCATCAAAGGGAGTGGTTCTGAAGAGTATGGGAAGTGTTGGCCTATGTGTTCAGTATTAAGAATACTGAAGAAAATCCTCATTTTCTAAATGTATAACTCGAAAAGTACTCAGACATATAAACTATTTTTGCAATACTGAGTCAATCAATAACTACTTTAAGATACCATATAGAAGACAAAAATAATAAAATTATTATTTTATTACCTTAATTCAAAACCCAATATATATTTTTGTTAATTCTCAAGTGAGGATATTTTTTTCATTATTTTGTTGTTGTTTTTAAGAGAAAGTGGAAAGGGGAGGAAGAGAGACAAAGAGAGTGAAACACAGATGTAAGAGACACATTGATTGGCTTGCCTCCTACATGCCCCTTACTGGAGATTGAGCCCACACAACTCGAGCATGTGCCCTAACAGGAAATCAAGCTGTGACCTCCTGGTTAATAAGTGAGCAACACTGGCTGGGTATGAGCTACAAACTTTTATATTACAAATAGTATTTGTTTAAAAGTTTTCTGGACACACCATGGTTTAGTCCCTCAGAAAGTCCTTGTTGTCCTACCAAGCTCCCTGTCTTGTTCTACCACATAGTTCCAAGGATAGTCTTTCATAGTATAGACTTTACTCACAGAAGAACTCATGTGACATCAATAGCAAAGGTACTCACAGATCAAGGACAGTGGGTTGAAATGTTAATTTTGTCAAATATAGTTAGGAAGGGAAGGGGCATTCCAGAGCAAAGAGTGAAAGTGGTCAGGAGAAAATCGGAGACCATTCAGGGAAAAGTAAAGCAGAATGAAGTGCAGGCAGAGAGAAAGGAAGCTGCAGGGCAGGTTGTGATGGTGTAGAAACGAAGGACCAGAGGAATGAGACACTGATCCGTACCTGCTCTGTGGTACATGAGCTTATAACACTGATCCTTGAGATTCAATGCAAACTTTTTGAAGGAAGGAAATAAGAAGCTCAAACTGATCTAGAAAGGGGTGGTGGATGCCTCCATTCTATGTAATAACCTCTTCAAGCTTGCCATTTGCTCCTGCCTCCTACATTGGTAACCTTCCCATCACATTCACTTCAGTCTTTACTTCAGGGTTCTGCATTCTCCCCTAGCTCCAGTGTCTCTCTCTTTTGTCTTAATTTTTAAACTCAACCTGTTTTTGCCCTAAGACCCATTCACCCTTCCCTGCAGCAACACAATGAAGATAAATAAACAAACAAAACCCTGTGTGTGTCTTTCAAAAACACCATTAATCTAGCTAAATGAAAACCAAGCAATTGTTTCACAGGATTCACTAACTAATACCTACTTTCCTAGTAGGTTAGGGGACTTCTCATTATTTGTAATATCCAGGACTGGGTCTTTGAAATAACAGTTTTATATGTGGTATGTCCTATCTACATGCTAACAAGTTTTCCAGGATATATTATTGCACCTTATCTATGTATGATACCTCCTTTTATGACTTAGGTCTATGCTAAGCATATCCTTCTCTGAATAGTATTACAGATTCAGAAATTGTTTATTAATACTTTATAACTATTCATCTTTCTACCCCAACTTGACAATAACTTTGAGAGCAACAGTAAATTTTTTGTCCTTGAATTCCGACACTAGATGACTGACTAGGACAGTGGTTGGTGAACTGCAGCTCGCAAGCCACATGCGGTTCTTTAGCCCCTTGAGTGTGGCTCCTCCACAAAATATTATGGCCTGGGTGAGTCTATTTTGAAGAAGTGGCATTAGAAAAAAATTAAGTTTAAAAAATTTGGCTCTCAAAATAAATTTCAATAGTTGTACTATTGATATTTGGCTCTGTTGACTAATGAGTTTGCCGACCACTGAACTAGGATATTAACAGAATAATTTTGATAGATTCTCCCAAGTTCTTTCAAAGTTTCATCATTTATTATATACTATGTGTGGCTCCGTGCATGAAATTCATGCACTGGAGGCAGGAGTTTATTCATAACCCTCAAAGGAAGGTTTTAATAACTGCTTTACTGGAAACATTGTAAAGAAGCTGTTCTTCAATCGACTTGCCATACTGGTTTTCTTTTATAGAGTCTTAACACCCCTGTATCACATAATAAAAATGTATATATCATCAGTCTCCTTGGTCTGAACATTAATGTGTGACCTCATATCTAGAGTTTATATTTTGACTTCCAGTCTACAATGGCTCCATGCTTACCAATAAAAATTATGTTTTCAAATATAAATACTCATACATTTACAAAGTTCTATATGACTTTTTCTTTTCTAATTAATTGATAAACGATATCTTTGGGTTATTGAAGATAGCTAAAAACTAATGTAAGATATTCTTAATTTTGTAAAACTTGTAAGATTTGTCAAAAGGTGAATGAGAGGAATTCATTTCCCCTAAAACACTGCGTTTCTCATCCATATTGAAGTCAAGCAGAGCACTAAGTAATTACCTGATTATGTATTCCCTTGGCTGCATGTATCAAAGTTTCTGCCTTCATGTGAGAATTAAATATTGGCATGTGGTAACATTTCAATTTCACAATTGAGTTCTGCCTATGGAGATCTAAGTCTCAAATCACTCCAGGTTGGGAAAAGAAATCCAATTTTAATATTTTTCTTGAATAATCAGAGTTTACATATTTTCAGCCACTGTCAGCACTGAAAACTTCAATTTATATTATTTTTTCCTTTTTGAGATGTATACAACTTTGAGTGAATAAGGATGGTTGTTTAATTATAATATTTGTTTTTATTCTTTCTAGTGAACATTGTGATTATCTTATGCACAACAACAATTTAATTTTGTACTAAGGTCTTCAACTTACTAGTTCATTTAAAAAGTTGTCCTATTTCTGGAAGATAAAGAAAAGTTTGACAGTATTAATAAAGTATATTAAAAATTTTAATTTGGGAAAAAAAGACCCAAATGAAAGAAAATGTTAGGTTGGATAAATATCATCAGGGAGTTCAGGATTAGGATTTTAGTTTCCTCAGCAAGTCATAAAAATGGTAATCAAGAAACAGAATGGATTTTTAAAAAATAAGTATGATGCACTATAGAAAAACAAATGATTTTATTGATACCTGACTTCAGGGTCAAATGCTTAAAATATTTTCTTTTATGACCAGCAAGCATTTTGCCTTGAATAGTTATAGCCTGTTAAATCACTGAGTATGATGGTGAAAGTTTCCAACAATCTGATAAAATGTGGGATTATCTTATTTCTGTTTGATCTTTATGGAAATGTGCGAAGAAAGGGGTGAAACTCACTCAATGAAGTAGACTTCACCCTTCTCTGTATAGGCCATTTCCCAGTTATCAGGCAATGGGTCTGATTCCTCATTCTCTTCGGTTTTAGTTGGTTTTGAATCATCCATCTGCTCCTTCAGCTCCTCGGGCTGACTGTACACTGGTGCAGAATAAGGCTGGGAGGGTGTCTCCCCTGAGGCACCTGCACTCTTGTCTTCATGTTCACTGGATTCTACAAGAGAACAAGAGCATGCGGTTAGCCACTCCAGCCCACAGTGAATTCGGTGAGCATGGAATACGCTGCTTTAGCAACAAGCCCTGTAAAGGCTAATAGGAAATTGTCACTAGGCCTTTTTTGAGTCCCCTTGAATGCATCATTCTCTTCTATCCTTCACCCCTTGGTTGCTGATCACTGACTGAATTGGAGGACAATCATTTTATGACACAGGTGTTTTAGGCAGAATAATGACCCTCTAAGAATGTCCATGTCCCCTCCTTGGGCCATGTGAGTGTTACCTTACATGGCAAAAGAGGATTTGCGGGTCTGGTTAAAATAAGGATTTAATTTGAGATTGAGAGATTTATTATTCAAATGGGATCACTGTAATCACAAGGATTTTTTGAAAGTGTAGGAGGTAGCTCAAAGCATCGTCCTGATACACCAAGGTTGAGAATTCAATCCCCAGTCACTGTACATACAAAAATCAACCAATGAATATATAAATAAGTGAAACAACAAATCAGTTTTTCTCCATCACTCTCCCTTCTTTTCACTCTACCTCTCACCCTTCCTCTCTCTCTAAAATCATTTTTTTTTAAAAAAGAGCAAAATTGTAAGGGGAAGGCAGAAGAGGAGGTTCAGAGGCAGATGTGACTAATAAAGAATGACCAAACAGATACACTGTTTGGAGAAAGAAGCAGGGAACCAACTACAAGCCAAGAGGTGTAAATGCCCTCAGAAGATGGCAGGACAAAGGAATGGATTCTCTCATAGGCCTCCAGAAGGGAATGAAGGGACTGACAGCTATTTAACTGAGAGTTAAATATATGTATTTTTGCATTCCTTCCAGTTCACACAATTTTATAGCTATGGCCCAGTCTAAGGTTTGGATATTACAATATATATAGTAGCCATGCCATTTGCCTACATGTTTCAGTATCACAGTGATTCTGAATGCAAATCTAAGGATAAATCAGAATGCCATGGTTTTGAATGTACCTGCCTGACTTCATTAAAAAATAATCAGAAACCAAGATAAAACCATTTCAAGAAGAAGAATGCCTATCTTATACCTTATCCATTCTTTCATTTGACATGGTTGAGGCATATAGTTGATATTCAGCTTTCTGTAATTGCCATCCTTTGAAATGAGGAAGAATAGTATTTTGATGCTAGATAGAAAATTGTTGATTTCATTTCTTTGAACAATCATAACATTTAAAATTTTAAAATTTGTTTTAGCCCATGAGAGAGCTCTGATTTATATTTCTGACTATAGAAAAATTTTAATAAATCTAATAATTTTCTCCTATCTTTATATTATTTCTTTGGAAATAAACATTGACTAGAGAACATTTAAGGGGAATTGTCAGTAGGCCTATTTAAGTCCCCTTGCATGCATCAAAGATTGAGGAACATATTGTAGTTGATAAAAAGAAGAATACAAATAATTTGAGATTAACAGAAATTTGTTTTCTTTTTGTTTAGCCATTCTCATATAGCAGCAAACATGATCCACAGAAATGGAACATGATTGTTAAGGCTGGTGTCAGGGTGCCTGGGTTTAAATATGTCCTTCACAGTATGATACTGAGCAAGCTATTGAATCACTCAATGCATTCCTCAATTTCCTTAATATGATGGGGCTAAAAACATTACCTACATATAAAAATTTGACATGACATGTATATAAATTGCACAGAATAGTAAACTACTGAAACATAGTAGATGTTTAGTAAGTGTCATATACTATTGTCAGGAATTCTACTACTCAGAATACTAAATAAATTGCATAGATAAATCAGTTGAGCAACCTAAATGGTTTCTTCCTACAGAGACAAGAATGGTCTTATCTGTGATATTGGTAACCAAATTGGATCTCATCTATTGAGGTAGCTAGCAAAGAAAATGTGAATTACTAAGAAACAACAGCCAATACCTCAAAATTATTTTTTTTGTCTTTATAAAACACACACATTTAAAGAGATTAGATGTTTTCTGAAAAAAAAAATGCAATTGCAAGAAGAAAAAAAAAAGGATACACCCAAAACTAACATTTTCTCTTTACCAGGTGTTGGCATGAATTGAGTTTTTTTTTTTCTTCAATTAAGACATGCTGTGGAGTTAAGTGACTTAAAGGAGAAAAAATAATCCTCAGAAACCACACATTTCCCTCCCTGCCCAAGTTCTGTATTATTTCCTATAGAGTTTTGCATTGGACTTGGCTGGGCGCCAGGAGCTCCTACTGAACTATAAAGTTGTTATCACCTATAACTTGGCACCTGTAAGGGTGCTGATTTAAAGAAGAACCAGAGTCTTATCTCCCAATTTTATGTTAGCCAAGGCTTAGTTTCCGCATATATCCTCAGGACAACTTTCATTTTCCAGTCTGTTTGTAGCAGATCGCTCCACACTTACACTCCATAGTGGTGGAAGTGGTGGGGCTTGCAAATGCCCCTTGCTTTCTTGCAAATTTAGAAAATCATTAAAAAGTATCCTATCTAATAAAAGAGTAATATGCAAATTGACCGTACCTACTATCAGGCCATGCCTACAGCCTTACCCACCAGCCAATCAGGAGCAAATTATGCAAATAAACCCCAACCAAGATGGGTGTGGCCACTGAGAGCAGGAGGGAAGCTTCAGTTTCCCTGGCAACAGAGGAAGCCAAGCTTTCCTCCTGCCATTGCCAGCCTAGGCCTCCAATCAATGCTAGAAAGTTTCAATTATAGAAGATATATTCCAACAGAAATGGTGGCAGCCATGAAGCTACAGAGAGCAGAGGTTAGGGTTGCCCATGCAATGGAGGAAGCCAAGCTTCTGCAGCCCTGGCCAGCCTAGGCCTCCACTCTAGGCTACAAACTTTCAATTATAGAATTTAAACAGAAATGGCTGTCCTCATGGAGCAAGCAGAAGGCTTGGCTCCATTCTTGGCTACAAAGTTTCAATTGTAGAACATAAATTAATCACAGATCCCAGAGCCTCCGCTTGGGTCACCAGCCTGCAAACCACCATAGGTCCCTCGCCCAGGCTGCCCCACGCCCCAAGAGCACCCTTCAGGGCAAACCAGCTAGCCCCCACCCATGCACCAGGCCTCTATCCTATCTAATAAAAGAGTAATTTGCAGATTGACCATCACTCCAACACACAAAAAAGCTGCTCCCATGTGGTCAAAGATCCTGCCCTGATGTGGACACAAGATGGCCACAACAAGAAGGCCAGCAGGGGAGGGATGTTGGGAGGTTCCAGGCCAGCAAGGGAGGGCAGGCCAGCATGGGAGGGCAGTTGGGGACTAATAAGCCTGCAAGGGAAGGCAGTTAGGGGTGACCAGGCTGGCAGAGAAGGAAAGTTGGGGGCAAACAGGCTGGCAGGGGAGCAGTTAGACATCAGGTAGGCTGGCAGGGTAGTGGTTAGGGGGTGATTAGGCTGGCAGGCAGAAGTGGTTAGGGGCAATCAAGGAGGCAGGCAGGTGAGCAGTTGGGAGCCAGCAATTCTGGATTGTGAGCCCCCTCAAGGGCTCCCAGATTGGAAAGGGTGCAGGCTGAGCTGAGGGACACCCCGTGTCCCCCCATACAGGAATTTTGTCCACCAGGCCTCTAGTTCTATATAATGAAAAGGTAATATGCAAATTGACCCTAACAGTGGAACCACCGGAACAATTGCTTGACCAGTCACTATGAGGCACACTGAACACCTCTCAGTCCCTTTCCCCGGCCAGCAGGATCCCATCACCTGATGGCAATGGGAAACCGGGGGTGGGTAGTGGGGGACATGGGTGGTGCCAGGCCAAGTCCTCAACCCCACCGGTTGCCACACACATAGAAGTTGACCCATGGCAAGGGCAGGGCCAATGAGTGGACGGAAACAGCCAACCTCTTGGTTTCTTCCCATAGATGGCAGGCTCCAATCGCTCAATGGTGAATGGGGAATAGGAAGTGGTTGGTGGGGGGGCCAAGGCTGGCTGTTGGCAGCCAGGGAAGATGGCCCGGAGTGCAGGCCAGGCCTAGGTTGTACCCACACATGAATTTCATTTATCGGGCCTCTAGTGTTAGTTATATTGATCCAAGTTATAATTGTATTGTGGGGTGGAGGAGCAGACAGAATGTCCAAGCATGTTATTCATTTCACCGCTAGAGGCTGGAATTCTTATAATTTGAAACGCTTGTTAAAGGCTGTTGTTAAAGGAACACTTCAGGGTAGATTCTTGCATAAGAAAAAAATATGATCGTAGTTGATTTTTTAAGTTATGATCAGACTATTGATTATATATTATAATGAAAAGTGGAGGACATGCTGTCTTCAGAAAGAAAACAGTCATGTGGTGGTTACTTGCATGCTATGTAGCCATTTAATTGAAAGCAGCCAAGATTGTAGCTTATTGCTTAAAGTGTGCTGTTATCAATTTTCCTTACTTTTTCCTAACCCTTCTAAAATGAGAAGTGGAATTAAAATGTGAGTGCTAAAATGTTTTCAAATTGAATGATTAGTGAATTTTTCTTCATCATTTCAAAAATGACTACTTATTTAATGTAGTAAAACATGCAAATGGATCAAATTCAAAAGTACAGAAGAAGTGTAAGTAAGTTTCCTTCCAGTTTCTACTCCCAGTGCTCCAGCAATTCAGGTAGCGAAGATAGATTATTTTTCTGCTCCTTCAGAGATGTTTTTATGTACACTGATCACTTTTAGTTGGTGTTTTCTGACTCCTTAATTATCTTTTAGTGTTTCTAAGTTCTAAAAATATGCATTATACATTTTTTTATTTGTTATGAGATTAAGGAGGGGGAGTCCTTAAACACGATGGCAATTATATATTTTTTTCTGAGATGTTAACAAATACTTTCATTATTTGAGGCCATGAAAGAAACACAAGTCAAGAATAAAATATTAGAATTAGGGAAAATTAGAGTAATAATTTTTGAGATGAAATATTGAGGAAAGAAATTCCTAATCCTGTAAAGAAATTATGTTTATTGGTGATATTTGTAACGTAATTGGATCTTGCGTATTTAGTGAACTAGCCAAAAAAATGTAATTTACTAAGAAATAATGATCAATACTGCAAAATTATTTTTTATCTTTATCAAAACACACAATTGGTTACAAGCTGCATGGAACATTAAAAGCCTGGAAGATGAAAAAAATCCCAAGATATAAAAAAATTAAATTGGAAAGAATCACTGGAAAAAATGAGTAGAGGGAATTATTTCCCATTAACAGGGGAGAAGCACTGTCTTAATTAGTATATATTCTTCCTGTGATATTTAATTTTTTAAACATTTTAATAAAAGTATACTAAAATAGGGCAATAAAATGAATCCTCACAGCTTTGAAACTGTATATGCTGCATAATTTTTATAATGTAATGAATTCTGAAGATATTTTTCATATTGAAACAAGTTCCTCAAATCCTCAACTAACTTTGGGGTGAAAGAAATTGATATAGCATTCAAAGACCAAAGCAAGATATGAAATATAGGACATGCATGTATAATGGTTTTTAGGTATTGCCTTCAAAATTCTGAAAAACATCAAGAGACTACAATATATGAACCATAACATCACCTTTTGAAATCCTAGGAACATCAAAGGGGCTGAAAGAAAAAAAGAAGAAGACTTAAAAATCTTGATTTAGATAACTCAAATGCTATTCTTTGGAACCAAATTGAAATCTAGGTATTTCCTGATGAGAGCAAGAAGTCAATTAGGAGGAAAGAGATAAGGGTGCTATTCCCAAAGATGGAGCTCTGTGGAAGAAATGAAGTGCAGATAGATCTTATCGAAAGACCTTTACTCTTCAGGGACAAAGGCCAGCCAGACATAAGTGGAGGAATCTGAGACTTTGTCCTGAAATTATAATCACTTTTATGAGGAGAAATATAAGGTAAGAAAATAGAACACGGGGTGAAAATCAGACCTAGAGAGAATGGAGGACTATAATTAGAAATAAGCTGAGATCCAACTAGTCCACAGGCTTTCTGTAAGTGCTGCTCAAACCTTAGTGCCACCCTGGTTGTCCTTGTTCCACATTCCTCCATCATGTATCAAGTCCTCTCTCACACATCATATGAACCCTTACAGAAGTAGGAAAACATTCCACAAAGGCTGAGCGCAAGATCTAGAAAATGCTGAATCAGTTTGGAAGGCAGGAAGGGGTTCAAATAATGCATAGCTTTCAGTTTAATTGCAAAGTAAGTCTGCCTTGATTTAAAGTGACATGCCTGAAACTAGTAGTGATTTCATTTCCCCCTTCCCAATAGTGTAGTTATAATTACTACCGTAGATCACACCCACAAATTCCAACATGATTGTCTTTGTTACTTTAAAATCATACCTAGATAGTAAGAACATTTTACAATTATAGCAGTTTTAACTTGCAAATAATTATTTTAAGAAATGGAAGACTGTCTTCCATTTAAAAATGGAATGTCTAATTTACAATAGTTCCAGAAATTTGCCTCTCCAGTGGAGAGATAAAACCCTGTACTGTGTCTTGGAATAAGATCATAAAAGCAAGCCTCCTAAAAAAGAAAGCATATAAATCTGAGTGGATACACACATCGCAGTCTCTGTGAACCCACAGGAAAATAAGCAGGGGATGGGCGTTGGGGTGGTTTCAGAGTGGGCTATTATTCGCAGGAAAACAGCGAGATTCACTACGGAGGGCATAATTCTTTTGACAGTGACAGGCCCTCATTCACAGAAGCAGGACTGATGGTGCATGCACAGTCAGCGTGCCAAGCGGCACAGGACCTGGAGGCAGGACCCTAATGGTGAACTGAGATCATTGCTGAGGACACTCGGCGATCACATAAGGGGCACTCTGTTTGCTCTCTGGGAGTTGCAGTTCATTTGCACTAATTACAGGCATGGGGGGCTGGAGAAGGCAGCTCTGTGTACACATACTGTATTCCCTTTGTAGGAGAAGGTAGCTCTCACGGGCCCTGTTCCTCCTGGCATTGTGTGTGTGTGTATTAACCGAGAGATTTAGCTGCCTTTAAAATATATGTGCATTTCTAATTCTTTGCACAAGGCTTACTAATAGCTTGGTGAGGGGAAGCTACAATATAATAGTGAATTACTTTCCGGAAAAGTTTAGTAGATAATTCATGAGATTAAACAAAAATCCAAGAAAGCTTAACCCAATTCCTGTGGTTTATAGGATTTGCTTTCCTTCAGAAAAGTTCAATCTTATAAAAAAATTGCTACTTATCTATTAACCACCCATCTATTCTTGTTATTGTCACAGTTAGAGAGATTGGATATTATCTATAAGAATATATTTTAAAATACATACTTCTATATGATTTTCTTTTGTTTTCAAATAACTTTTTAAGAAATGTAAGATCAGGAAACTCATATATTTTTGAACTTAGAAACACTGCATGTTGAAGACATGGAATAGTGTAAAATGAGTGTGAAATGCATCTAATCGTGTTAATATAGTAAAACTTGGACATTCTCTAGAGGTATGATGAAAAGATAAAGATTTTGCATAACCAGTGGACACAGCCAATAGTGGTGATGAGGGCCTGGGGTGTGGCAGGGGCTGGGATGATCAGGGGGGACAGTGGTAAAACAGGGAAGACAACTTTAACACTGTCAAAAGCAGTAGAGTGGTCCTTGTCCTCACAATGATTACAGAATGTCTTGGGATGCAGACACACATATTATGAAAAGTTACCTGCAAGTATTAGGCTAATCAATACCTTCCAAATGAATGAAAAGTGTAAACTGTACTGCAATAATTCAGACACGAACAGTGTCAATTTTTCATGATGGTAGTCAACAAATGATTTATAGAGAATATAAATTTTTTTTATTGAATTTGAAGAAAAGAACAAGGTTCAAATAGGTGATAAAGGCCTTATCAGGCAGGTGAAGGTATTTTATGAGAATGGAATGTAGAGGAGAGAGTTGGGGAGTGATAGGAACCAAAACTAAGAGAGATGTAGTAAAATGTAGGAAGACCTGAATGGTTGCTCCCAAAATTTGAAGCAGCAGAAATAGAAGCTTATTTAAGTTTGAGAAGGAAAGAAACATGACCAAGTGCAGGTTCAACAGTCTTTACCGGGTCAAGGAATAACAGGCAGTTTGAATGGAGATGGAGCCTGGAGGGATGTTAGGAGACTGAGCTGCACAAATGAGGTAAGACTCTAGGATGGGGCAGTGAAAGTTGGAAGAAAGAGACGAAAGCTAAAAACTAGTGATCTTTCATACTGAATAATATATGTCAAGCCAAGCAGAAAGAAGAATCAAAGACAATTCTTAGCACCCAGCTGGCATGGCTCAGTGGTTGAATGTTAACTAATGAACAAAAGACGTCACAGATAAATTCCCAGTCAGGGAATATGCCTGAATTGTAGGTTCGATTCCGAGTGTGGAGCATGCTGGAGGTGGCCAATCAATGATTCTCTCTCATCATTGATATTTCCACCTCTCATTCCCTCTCCCTTCCTCTCTGAAATCAATACAAATGTATTTTTTTTAAAGATGACTCTCAGCTATCCGGATAAAAAGAAGAATTAGAGGAATTAGGTAAAGGACTTTGTGAGTTGGTTTGCCTATTGGTTTTATAGAAGAGTTTAAGTGGAATGTTGCATTTAAGTTGAAGAAAGGCTTACGTGGGGCAGTTCAGTGAGTAGTGGTTAGAAATATGGCCTTGGAACATAAGAAAGAAATGAAGGCTGCAGGTAAATCTATTTGAAGCCATGGGGCTAGATGTCAGCTCTAATAAGATAAAGATGTCTAAATATAGGTGAGGTTAATATCAAGGGAAGGTTTTCTAGGCATATGAATTTTAACCACCAGTTTAAAGACAGACTTTCTAAGAGGTTGTAGTATATATCATCCTAGCAAGCTTTAGATCTAACATCACTGCCAAGAACCCAGTGAAGGATGACTATAATAGAATACAATGTAGATGAAATACACTGAGTGGCACAATAAATGATTTACCTTATGGAGGCCAAGAGCCACTCTGTCCTGAGCATGGCTATCAGCCCAGAATAGGTTCAGATATTTGCTGTCCAGATCTCAAGCATGCCACTAAATGAACTATTACCTTAGTTAAGCACCTTCAGCTAAATTTCAGCATCTCATTCATTAAGTAAATACTATGATTATGGGATTAGAGATCATATATGGTAGAGAGAGAAACATTTCTGATTTGAAATATTGAAACATCATTATATGTCTTTTCTAGACAATATGACCTAAATCCATGGGTCTGATTAATTTTAAGCAAAAAGGAGAAACCTAGCATAAAATGAGTATTCACATACTTTATATGAGTTTTCCATTGAAAATGTTCATAGAACTTCATGGAAATATAACATTTAAAAGTCATCACTGACTTTACATAAAAATGATATGAGAGAAAAAGAAATATGTAGTTCTAACTATAACCTAGAGTTCAAAGCAGAAATAATTACTTAAATGAGTAATAGAGGTAAATTGAGGACTCCTCTAAATCCTTTATTCACATAAAGAAAATAGGTGGGTTTTTTTTTGTAAACCATTTAAAGAATTAACTATTGGTAGGTCTGATGGTTATGTACATACATATATCATAAAAACTAGGATTTTTTAATATCAACAGAGGGAAATAAGTTCATTTATACATGACTTGGTAGCTAGAAATTTATAATGCCACTTTTAAAGATGTACAGGTAAACTAGAGGTCATATGTTTACTATTGCTCACAAACATATTTGTGCTTCTTCTATTTGCTGATATAAGTTTCAGGATAATAGAGCAGTTAAGATGGGTTCTGGATTCAGGTTTCCTATATATGAATTACAGTTATTGAGCAAATTATTTAACTATAGTGCACCTCAGTGTCTTAATCTGTAAAATAATTTTTAATGAAATAACATTGCATTGGTAAGCTTTCCTCAGTTTTCAAATGTGCCTCATTCATTACACTGCTTATACTCTTGAATAGATGTCTGATATTAATTACTATTATAGGCTCTTAGTCGATATATGGTACTGTTAACTAAGATTTAAGCAATAGTTTTCTCAATATTGTTTGACATGCACTGAACTTGGTGAATGTGTAAGGGAATAAAACAGAGGCAAGACAAAGACCCTGTCTAGGAAAAATATGTGGTAAGGCTCGAAAGGTGCAGAGTTGGGTGAACGTATCTGAGAGGAGGACAAAGAAAACCCTGAAATTGACATTGAATAAACATGAAAAACCAAAGACATTTTAAAGATGGGAGTTATCAATAGATTTCAAATAAGGGGCAATGGACCAATTTTCTGGTTTGGGGCTGATTCCTCCATCTTTGAATATTGGGTGAAGAGCTGTATAATTTACACGTGTGTTAGCTCCCAATGGGAAAGAAAAATACATATAAAGGCCACCTGTCCATCCAGGCTCTCAGAGCCACTGTTGTGGCATCTATTGATTATCCAAAAATCTCAGAGTTGTCCTGGACAGTTCTCTACCATCTTCAGGCCCAGAGGTCCAGACACAGTCATGTAGCTAGAGTTAGATCAGTTTATTTTCCTTGGGGCCCTTAAAGAGTTTCTAGCCATAAGAATACCCCATTCCTCATGTCTAAGGTATGAATAGAAGGTAATTGTGCAGTCTAGATTCACTATGCCTCCCAATTAAATAAATTTCTAGTTTAGAAATGTGTGGATCAAGAATATTTGATTTGTCTTATACATAGTAGAAATGAAATAAAAACCAATGATGCAGGCCTATTGAACATAATATATTTTAATTATTAGGTATTAACCAGTAAGAAATTTTAATTATTAGGTGTTAACCAGTAAGAAATTCTGTAATTGCTCTTTAACCCCCTCAACTTCCTTTTTTGTGTGATTACTGCTTCTTCTTAACTGAGCTGTGCTTCTTTCATCAAAGATCAACTTATAGAACTGTGTACAATCAACCTAATTTAAATCTATTATATGATGGAAAGTAAATATTTTGACAAAGGTATTTCAGAATTTAAAAAAAGGTATGTAATTTCTTGAAAATTACCAGATCATTTAATAATAAACATATCACAGTATGTACTTCCGGTGATCTTTACCATTTATAAATGACTGCTAGACTAATAGATTAAATTGCTAACCAGTATATTAATGAATGAGGTTATATTTCTCTGAATAATCAAGATGAAACCACTTTTAAGGTTTTATACTTTGATTGCCACAAATTAGATTTTGGTCTCCCTATGATCAATGAACACTTTATAAGTACTATGAATAAAGGAAGGTAAAAATGTAAGCATATAAAACTTTTCTTTGATAAAAATAATTGAGCATGAAAATTCAAATACTATGTCACTATAGAAGCAGTAATATTATAAACAAAAATACAGACATCATAGTAGTTGTAGGAGATATATTAAGAATAATATGCATGCAAGGTGAATGTTTTAACATTTTTTTTTCAAGTATTTTAACTTAGCCCTTAGATTTTCAATGCCTACCGAATGTCATTATTTAAAAAAGTAAATAGCCTGGCTGGCATGACTCAGTGGTTGAGTGTCAACCTACGAAATAGGAGGTCACGGTTCGGGCACATGCCTGGGTTGTAGGCTGTATCCCCAGTGGCGGGGGGGGCATGCAGAAGGCAGCTGATCCATGGTTCTTCTCATCACTTATATTTCTATCTCTCTCTTTCTACTTCTCTGAAATCAATAAATTATATTTTAAAGCAAAACTTTTTTGAAACTTACTCCAAATTAAGAGGTTAAGAAAATGACATTTTTTTTGTTGGTAACATTTAATTATCAATAATATTATGAAAAATATTTTACAAATAAAAATTTGGCACTCCATTAGTAACAAGCCTAAGAAAATAGCAAATCAATACCTTGAACAAACATACTTCACATCTATCTAATATTCTTTATATATGTGATATGATCATAAATTAAAGGTATAACAAATCTTCTTTATTCAGGGGTAGGTACCTTCAAAATGTCAATGTATAAAAATGCATTCTTCTATATTGTCAGATTGGGTGATAAGGGTGGGCAGATAAATACATGGCATTATATACCGTCTTTTCTGGTGTATAAGATGACACTGCATGTCATAAGCATTTGAATTAAAATTACCATATTGAAATCAAATCTGATGTTTTTTTAATTTTTATTTGGTGTGCATTGGAAGAGGGGTAATCTTATATGGCGAGTATATCCTAAACTCTATATTTTAACTGGAAAAGTTGGGGGTCATCTTTTATGCCCAGTGTCTTATATGCCGGAGAATATGGTAGCTGTAGTCATTTTGAGAAACTGTATTCATTGAAATTGTTAAATAAATCACATGACATTACCTCTATTTATAGATTTGCATGTATAGTAAGATTTCTAAGGATAGATTTTTATCTACTGTAATTAACAAAGACCTCGGAACTTTACACAATCATATTCATGAATTATAACACCTTTTAAGAAGTTTAAACTATTCAATATATTGCCATTAATATTGCAAAAGTAAAACAAAAAACTAAGGAAGTTGATGAATTGCTTGATATGTCAAAATTAAAACTAACAAATCAGATACAAGAATTGTGTCCTTTTCATTTTATATAATCTCTCCCTGAAGATAACTGTAAATACACACCTGAACATATTTATGTGAATACATACAGATATCAGATATATTTAGTTACTTCTGAAAGAGCAGACGAATCTATAACAACTGTAAATGACTAACCTGGTGTTACTACTACTCCATTTCCGTTGACCACAGGCTTCTCCTCCTCATCCTCCTCAGGAGGCTCTATACTTGCTTTTTCCATGTTGCTCACTGATTTATTCCTCTTCCGTTTTCCTTCAGCACTTGCAGTGGCCCCCGGAAGTATCTGGTCTGTTACATTTAATAGTAATGGTGCTGGTTCTGCTGGAGGCTTTGGGGTACCGTAGTAATTATCTGCAAAGGGCACCAAAACATTATGGAGTTAAATGGTTTCCCCTACTATGTAGATAAATTTAAAGAATGACACATTTAGATCTTATTTTATACAAATATATGTTTTTATATATACAAATCATCGATGTAGTTTTTATCTTTTTAGATCTTCATTTGTTGCTCCTATTATATCAAGCTCTAGTGGTTTATATGGATCTCCCTTCATTCTCACCTTTGTGCCAAGCCAAAATATAGTCTTATTATTGATCTCAAATGGTACAGCACAATTTTAAAATTATTTAGAAATTTTTGATAACAAGCGTTGATGGAAATCTTTTTAAAAATAATGATGTCTGTCTGGCCAGAGTGGCTCAGTTGGCTGAGTGTCATCTGGAACACCAAAGGGTTGCCGGTTCAATTCCCAGTTAGGGCTCATGTCTGGTCGCAGGTTTCGTCCCTGATTAGGATATGCACTGAGGTAGGGGATCAATGTTACTCTCTCACACTGATGTTCCTCTTTTTCTCTCTTTTTCTCTGTCTAAACATATCCTTTAATGAGGATTTAAAAATAAATAAATACGTCTGAATAAAGATATAGACATATTTTATTTTTTAGCAAACCTCACAACATTCTGGAAAGGCAGAGCACATTGCACTTTTCTCGAGCTTTAAGAGAGCTCTGGCTGCTTCCTTGATGTGCCCAGCATCCTTCTCAGAGCTGTATCTACAGGCCAGTTCAGTGGTTTCCATAGCTTCTGGCAATATGCATGCTGCTCTCATCAGTCTTCAGATTTTCCACAGCTTCATGACTGGAACTATGAAATATGTTTCTCCCACTAATCTAAGAGACCTCTTGAAGAAAAAGACTACTTCTTATTTATCTCTGTAACAAAAGTCTGGCACATAGTAGGCATAGAATAAATGCTTACTAAGTGACTATTTTTGTATACTTAAGAAATTGCTTTATTTAAAATTGCCTACGTTTTTGACTTGTAAAGAATGTAGTGGTGTGGGTGTTTTAATGTTATTCTTGTATCAACTTCAAACTCATATTGGTGTTTTAGTTAATTAATTGAATAATTTTTGCATTCATTTGCTCACTCACTCATTAAAATATTTATTTAGTATTGCTTGAGAGAAAATGAACTGATGAATAATATAACCCTTGTCTTGTAGAGGCTCCAAGGTCTGGAGCACATGCATACGTGCCAACAAGCAGATAAGCCTTAAAAAAGGAAATAGGACTGAGCACTGTAGTCAGAGGCACAGAGGAGGAGGCAGCCTATCTCCAGAGACCACTGAAGGCAACTGGGAACAGGGTACTGAGACAGAAACAACACTTAACCAGAAGTCATGAGTTCTAGAGTTGGCTTTTCTACACAACTACAATGCAAGCAAGTTACTTAACCTTAGTAAAGCTCAATTTCGTTATGAATTGAACACTTGTTAAATCACCTGTGTTTTGGGTTGCAAATAACCAGAACCTACTCTAGTTAAAGTAAAATAAAAGGGAGGTACTGAAAAGATAGGAGATGGCTAGTTGAGAGAAGAGGCTGAAAAGCCTTGGGGAAAATGGGCAGAAACAAAGCAGTCTAGTTGGGACACCCAAGTTGCCTCTGCTGGCCCTGGACTCTGAAACACCTTTGGCCCCCATAGCCAGGGTTAGAGCGCAATGGGAATGAAGCACAATCTCTTCTCAGGAACTCTAATTGGATCATTTTCAGGGAAACTCTCAGGTGGGTCTCTCATTGGCTGAGCCTCAGTCAAGTAGGAGCTCTTGAGCTGCCAAGTTAGGGCAGGATAGTGGCTGCTCTTCTTTGATTTAGGGAGATGGAGGTGGAGCCCTACCCTCCATCCATTTTACCTCAGGACTCTCCCCAGGAAGAAGGATGGGGGATGCTATGCAAGCAGAAGAGACAAATGCTCATTATACTCCTCACTGGGTTGCTGTGAAGATGAATGTATGAGGATGAATGTATGAACTGTAAAATTACAGCGGTTTTAATGGCAGTGTGAACCACATGCTGGCACAAAGTAAGCTAATATTCAGAAGACTGGCTGTGCCACTCAAATTGTTGCTCATTTTCATAGAGAGTCACAGTTGAAGAGTAGTACAAAGAAAAAAAATAGTATTAGCATGTAAAGTGATTTCTATACATGTAGAACTTTTATACGGAAGTCTGCAAAGTGAATGATATACATTTTGCTAAAAGTTACTTTCTAATTTGATTTAGAGCATTTAAAATGAACCAGACCCTTAAATGAACAGATTTGGAGGCAACAAAAACTGCTAGTTTCTCCCTAGAAGTCTGTTATTGTATTTCAGCAGCCATAAGGGCTAGCACCATTATCAACGGTACTGCTGTGCTTGCTATGCTTTCAGTAGAATCTCATTACTTTTTATCTAATAAACACATGCTGAACTAGTACATATTCCTGCATGTCCCAATAAATATTATAATTTTAAGTAGCATTTTGAAGCCTTTAATGCCTTTATACACTGAGTGGCCAGATTATTATGATCTCTAAACACATAATAATCTGGCCATTCAGTGTATATCCTATATAATAAAATGCTAATATGCAAATTATCCCCTTGACCAGGAGTTCAGCCAGCAGGCAGGCCAGCCAACCACTCATGTCCCTTCCCCCTAGCCAGGCTGGTCAGACACCACCCATGCAGTAATTCATGCACCAAGCTGATCATAATAATCTGGCCACTGAGTGTATAGTACTAAGACAAATAGATCATATTTTAGCATTTTCCCCCAGTTTATCTTTTATGTTTAAATTGCCCCGAAGTAGAAAAAGAACCTTTTGCTAATTAGAAGTAATGCATATCTCAGGCTAGACAAATTATTAAGTAATATATGTTGTTGAATATATATTAAGTAATTATACCTATTGGCATATAATATTATTATAAATTACAGAGTAATATCCTATTTCTAAAATTTGATTTATAAAAATAATGCTTCAGATTAAATTTTAGATGCAAAACAGCCTGAATCAGTTAAGATGATCTTTATTAGCAACAAGAGGCCCGATTCATGAAATTCGTGCAAGGGACTTGGCCCCTACCCACTGCGGCTTCATCCAGATGATTGTCCAGAAGAATGTCCATCTAATTTGCATATTAGATTGTTATTGTTATAGATAATGATAATTTAAAAGAGGCACTGAAATAATCCATATAGTTACTACACTTGAGATATATAGTTCATAGAAAATAAGTTTTACTCCAAATACAATGCATAGGACAAGGAAACTACAAATACCTACACCAACTTGAAGAATCGGCCAGGCAGTCAGGTAGTTAAGTCACTGCAATAGTTCCCCGATGTAACTCTATACAAATTCATTTTCTATGTACCCTTTTCAGATACACAAATAAATAATTAAACACCCAAACTATTTTTACATATAATTTGGAAACACTGTCTCACTAAGAATGAAGTGCCTCTAGTGCCTCATAGTGCTAGCATTTAGCAAACCTAAATATCAAAATACCATAATATAAGGTGTAATGTTTAACAGCACAGATCATTATGAGATAAACCTGATTTTGAATCAGGTGTTCTGCTGATATGGCTGCCTCTTTATATCCTTAAATTGACCAAGTTAAAGTTTGATTGCAGGGCTATAGAATGGCTACAACCACAAAAGCAACTTGACTACTACTATTACCATCATCCCAGTTTACTGAGCGGGACACTGTAATGGGTATTTTAACTATGCACTTGTATCAAATGAGGATTAGAATAACTTTGACCACACAGTGCTGTTGTAAAGATTAATGATAATGAAGGGATCAGAAGAGGTGCTCAATATATGTTGGCTGATTTTGACATTTACTATATTTATCCCAACACAGTATTAAATTACTCTGTCTCTGCAGTTAAATAAAAATGAATGCTTTAACAAAATTAAACTGTTAAGCTAGTAAGGTGGCTCAATTGGTTAGAGCATTGTCCTATGAAACAAAAAGGTTGTGGATGGGTACGGAGCAACAGATCGATGTTTCTTTCTATTTCCCCCTTCCTCTCCTCTGAAATCAATAAAAACCTATCCTTGGGTAAGTATTAAAATTTTTAAAACTATTTCCCAACATTATGCAGGAAGTAAGTGGAAAACTTAAGAACTTCATTTCGTTTCAAAATACTCTATTGCCTCTCAACAGAAATACATGTGATGAAATTTGCACCCTCCACAGAGCTGATGGTAGAGGACTTCAAAGCCACAACCAATGAGCACAAATGTATTGTTTTCAATAGGGAAAGGTAATAACTGCTACCAAATCTTAAAGTAGGGACATTTTAGGTGAATGTCTTCCTCACTTCTTCAAAAATAAGTGTGTGTGTGTGTGTGTGTGTGTGTGTGTGTGTGTGTGTGTGTGTATGTGTGTGAGGTGGGGTTGTAGAATTTTCTAGCCTACTTTTCACTGTCATTTCTCTGAGAAAAGAATGACCTATTCATTAGCAGTTTCATGTAACTTTAATATGAAATTCATGAACTTTGTTGTTAAGTATGATGACAAAATATAAATGATATAGAAAATTGTTCATTTTTATCTATTAGCGTTAGTATAACCTACATAGCCTTATTTTTAATAAATGTCTGTAAAATAAAGACATAATTATTTAGGTACTTAATTTATTCTTTAGCTTTTTAAGTATTTACAAGAATGGATTAAAGATAAATATATAGTTATTACAAAGTGTGCATGTACCCATTTCTAGCATTATAAACATAAAAAAGCTTTCTAGGAATTAGGAATTTGAATAAAAATAGTCTATAACACATCAATAATTGGTTTTATAATAATCATAAAATATTAGTAGGTGCCCATTTACACTGGACATTGTTATACTAATTTCTTGCAAAGGGAGAGAGACTAGAACAGCTTATATTGCTATAAACTAAACCTGCCTGGACAGTCCTTGGAAACCTAAGCCATTACCCACTTTTAGGCAGATCCATTCCTAAACCACCCAGAAGAAATGGAATAGCTTTGTAAGTAACTTTCCATGTATTACACTTGTAGACTATCATGGAATCCCTCCTCTGCTTTCTCCACACTTGTTAGACCACATAACTTCTTCAAAAAGTCTTAGCCTAAGCTTTAAAAATAATAGTTTTGTCTTTCTTCTGACCCTTCAGGTTTCTCCCCTGATACTGTTTTAACAGTGAAGCCAAAAGGAACAAAAGAATAGGAAATCATTTCAATGCATTATTATAAAGTGTTCCCTTTTTTATACCCTACTCTTTATTAAAGGATAATAGATACCAAAAGAATACATTCTAAGATGCAGCATATTATTTATGCCTTAAAGTTCTAATATTATGAAAAGAGAAAAAACTAATTCATGTGTGAAGATATGTAACAATTCTAATAGTAAAGTGAAATATGTTTACCTATTTCCAACACTTTTTCCCCCTTTAAACATAATTAGTTTCATAATGGAAACATGTGATTTTTTATTTCATTCATTTGGCTCTTTAAGTAGTTGACTAAGATGCTGAGTGTTTCTCCAGATCTTTGGGGATATAATAATAATATGTGTAGGTTTTATATCAAATAACCATAGATCTTTCCATGTGGCACCCAAGTGCACATGGGTTTTAGAAAGGTAATGGTCTTGTCTTCAACATACTTCACAGATTAAGGTCTTGACCCTCATTTCTCCTCAACTCAGTGTTTGTGTTCCCATTTTGGTAACCAGAAAGAAGCAATTTTGGATAATGGTTTAGTAGAAGAGAGGTGATTGCCTGCACAGGGACCCTGGGCATGCAGACAACACAGCTCATCACTGTGATCCCCAGAGAGCTTGAGAAAATGTCCTTGTGTTGGAAACAAATCTGTGGCAAAATTTAGGAGGTTGAAAATCTCATCATTTGTTTCTAACAGTTTTATAAATGGAACAAATCAATTTATACTTGTCCTTCTTTTAAAAAAATATATTTTATTGATTTTTTACAGAGAGGAAAGGAGAGGGATAGAAAGTCAGAAACATTGATGAGAGAGAAATATCGATCAGCTGCCTCTTGCACACCCCCTACTGGGGCTGTGCCCACAACCAAGGTACAAGCTCTTGACTGAAATCGAACCTGGGACCCCTCAGTCCGCAGGCCAACACTCTATCAACTGAGCCAAAATGGTTTCGGCTATATCTGACCTTCTTCTTTTATTTCCCCCCAAATTTCTTTATTGATTAAGGAATTACATATGTGTCCTTAACCCTCTATTAAACCCCCCCCCAACCATTCCCCAACTCATGCCCTCATCCCCCTGGTGTTGCTGCCCATTGGTTAGGCTTACATTCATGCATCCAAGTCCTTTGGTTGATCTCTCCTCCTTCCCCCTCCCTTCCCTACCTTCCCCTTGAGGACCAGCATTCTGGTCAATGCTTCCCTGCCTCTAGATCTGTCCCTGTTCACCAGTTTATGTTGTTCATTATATTCCACAGAAGAGTGAGATCATGTGATATTTGTCTTTATCTGACTGGCTTATTTCACTTAGCATAATTCTTTTCAGTTCCATCCATGCTGTTGCAAATGGTAAGAACTCCTCCTTTTTTACTGCAGCGTAGTATTCCATTGTGTTTTTAATCCAATCATCTGCTGGTGGGCATTTAGGCTGTTTCCAAATCTTAGCTATGGTGAATTGTGCTGCAATGAACATAGGGGTGCATAAATCCTTTCTGATTCGTGTTTCTAGTTTCTTGGGATATATTCCTAAAAGTGGGATCACTGGGTCAAATGAGAGTTTCATTTTTAGTTTTTTGAGGAAACTCCATACTGTTCTCCACAGTGGCTGCACCAGTCTGCATTCCCACCAGCAGTGCAAAAGAGTTCCTTTTTCTCCGCATCCTCACCAACAATTGTCGTTTGTTGATGATTGTCATTCTGACAGGTGTGAGATGATACCTCATTGTTGTTTTGATTTGCATCTCTCTGATAATTAGTGACTTTGAGCATGTTTTCATATGTCTCTTAGCCTTCCTTTTTTCCTCCTTCGAAAAGTGTCTATTTAGGTCCATTGCCCATTTTTTGATTGAATTGTTTATCTTCCTTTTGTTAAGTTGTATGAGTTCCCTGTAAATGTTGGAGATTAAACTTTTGTCTGTGGTGACATTGGCAAATATGTTCTCCCATGCAGTGGGATTTCTTGTTGTTTTGTTGATGGTTTCTTTTGCTATGCAAAAGCTTTTTATTTTGATGTAGTCCCATTTGTTTATTTTCTTTTGGTTTCCATTGCTCTAGTAGCAGTATCATTGAAGAACTTCCTTCTGCATATGTCTGAGATTTTTCTGCCTGTGGATTCCTCTAGTATTTTTATGGTTTCTCTTCTTATGTTTAAGTCTTTGATCCATTTTGAGTTTATTTTGTGTATGGTGTAAGTTGGTGGTCTAGTTTCATTTTTTTTGCATGTATCTGTCCAATTGTCCCAACACCTTTTGTTGAAGAGATTATCTTGACTCCATTTTATGTTCATGCCTCCTTTGTCAAATATTAATTGGGCATAGTGGTTTGGGTTGAAATCTGGGTTTTCTATACTATTCCATTGATCTATATGTCTATTCTTGTGCCAGTACCAGGTTGATTTAAGCACAGTGGCCTTGTAATACAGCTTGAAATCTGGTATTTAGATCCCACCTACTTTGTTCTTCTCAGGATTACTGCAGCTATTCGGGGTCCTTTTTTGTTCCAGATGAATTTTTGGAAAATTCGTTGTAGGTCAGTGAAATATGCCATTGGTATTTTAATGGGGATTGCATTGAATCTGTAAATTGCTTTTGGTAGTGTGGACATTTTGATGATGTTGATTCTTCCAATCCACGAACATGGTATATTCTTCCATCTTTTTGTGTCTTCCTCTATCTCTTTTTTCAGTGTCCTGTAGTTTTTTGTATACAGGTCTTTTACCTCCTTAGTTAAGTTTATTTCTAGGTATCTTAATTATTTTTGCATGTGATGGTAAATGGGATTGCTTTATTAGTCTCTCTTTTTATAAGTTTGCTATTGGTGTAAAGGAATGCCATAGATTTCTTGGTATTAATTTTGTATCTTGATTTTGCGAAGGGCGAGCAGCAGCGGCGACACGGGGAGGCGCAGTGGAGGTTTTCCTGGTTTCTGACCCCAGCGGCCGAATGGTGAAATCCTCCCTGCAGCAGATCCTCAAAAGCCACTGTTTCTCCAGAGAGAAGGAAGGGAATAAACCCACCGTTCACTCCAGTCGCACCATGCCGCTCATCACTCTGCACAGCCATGGAGGCCGCAGCAGCGAGAGTTCTAGGGTCTCCCTTAACTGCTGTAGTAACCTGGGTCTAGGGCCTCAGTGGTGCTCCTGATGTCCCTCACCCACCCCTGAAGATCCCAGGTGGGTGAGGGAATAGTCAGAGGGATCACAATCTTTCAGCTAATTTATTTTACTCTGATAATAGGCTGAATGTAACAGAGGAACTAACGTCTAATACCAAGACGAGAATTCTCCACGTCCAGAACAGGCTCACAGATGCCAAACACATTGTTAACTGGAGAGCAGTGATGAGCAGCAGCTGCCTCTACATTGCGATCCCAGGTGGAGCTCTGCCAGAGGGGAGCAAAGACAGCTTTGCAGTTCTTCTGGAGTTTGCAGAGGAGCAGCTGCATGCTGACCATGTCTTCATTTGCTCCCACAAGAACCGTGATGACAGAGCCGCTCTGCTCCGTACCTTCAGCTTTATGGGCTTTGAGATTGTGAGACCGGGGTACCCCCTTGTCCCCAAGGGACTCAACGCTTGCTTCATGGCCTACACATTTGAGAGAGTCTTCTGACGAGGATGAGTAGCTGCTGCAACACCTGCACCCTCACTTTTGCCACCACTGACAGATCATCGCAGATCGTAGCCCCTTTGTGTGCCTCTCTTTGTGCTGGTGGTGTGACCAACGGCTGCACTGGTGTGCAAATGCCAGGCCTGCTCCCCTCTTCTGGGTTTTGTCTGCATGTTGTAATTGTGCAAATAAATGCTCACTCCGAATTAGCAGTATATTTCTTGAAGTTTAATATTGTGTTTGTGATACAGAAGTATTTGCTTTAATTCTAAATAAAAGTTTATATTTTACTTTTTTATTGCTGGTTTAAGGTGATACAGATTATCCTTGTACTTCAAGCAGGAGTTTTCTTATTTGAAGTTTTGGAAAGTTTTAGGTCTTAACTTGGAAAGATAGGTATTAATCAACCCTTTTATTGCTTTGAAAAAATCTGAATAAAAATGATTACATCTAAAAAAAAAAGAAAAGAAAAACATTTTTGTATCCTGCTACATTGCCGAATTCATTTATTAAGTCTAATAATTTTTTGATGGAGTCTTTAGGATTTTCTATGTACAATATCATGTCATCTGGAAATAAGGACAGTTTTACTTCTTCTTTTCCAATTTGGATGCTTTTTATTTCTTCTTCTTGTCTGATCACAACGGCTAGTGCCTCCTGTACTATGTTGAACAGGAGTGGTGAGAGTGGGCATCCCTGTCTTATTCCTGTTCTTAGGGGAAATGGTTTCAGTTTTTGTCCATTGAGTATGATGTTGGCTGAGGGTTTTTCATATATAGCTTTTATTATGTTGAGGTATGATCCTTCTATTCCCACCTTGTTGAGCGTTTTGATCAAGAAGAGGTGTTGGATTTTGTCAAATGCTTTTTCTGCATCAATTGATATGATTATGTGATTTTTATCTCTCAATTTGTTTATGTGATGTATCACATTTATTAATTTGTGGATATTGAACCATCCTTGCATCCCTGGGATAAACCTTACTTGGTCATGGTGCATGATCTTTCTGATGTACTGCTGGATCCGATTTACTAGAATTTTGTTGACGATTTTTGCATCTATGTGCATGAGGGATATTGGCCTATAATTCTCTTTCATTGTGTCATCTTTATCTGATTTTGGTATTAGGGTAATACTGGCTTCATAGAATGAGCTAGGGAGTGTTCCTTCCTCTTGAATTTTTTGGAATAGTTTGAGGAGGATAATTTTAAGTTCTTCCCTGAATGTTTGGTAAAACTCCCCAGTGAAGCCGTTGGCCCCGGGCTTTTGTTTGCTGGGAGCTTTGTGATGACTACTTCAATTACTTCCATAGTTATCAGCCTATTGAGCTTTTTAGAATCTTCCCTATTGAGTTTTGGAATTTTATATTTTTCTAGGAATATGTCTATTTCTTCTAGGTTGTCTAGTTTGTTTGAGTAGAGTTGTTCATAGTATTTTTTAACAATCCTTTGTATTTCTGTTGGGTCTGTTGTTTTTTTTTTTGCCTCTCTCATTTCTGATTTTGTTTATTTGATTCCTCTCTCTTTGCTTCTTGGTGAGCCTGGCTAGAGGTTCATCAATCTTGTTTATCCTTTCAAAGAGCCAGCTCTTGGTTTCACTGATCTTTTATATTGCTTTTTGGTTTCAATGTCTTTTATTTCTGATCTGATCTTTATTATCTCCTTCCTCTGCTCTGAGCTTTTCTTGTTGCTCTCTTTCTAATTCTTTGAGTTGTAGCATTAGATTATTTACTGCCATTTTTTCCTGATTTTTTGAGGTAGGCTTGTAGAGCTATAAACTGCCCTCTTAAGACTGCTTTCACTGTGTCCCATGGATTTTGGATTGTTGTGTTGTTGTTCTCATTAGTTTCCAGGATGCTTTTAATTTCTTCTTTGATCTAATTGATAACCCAATCATTGTTTAATAGCATGCTATTCAGTTTCCAAGTGTTTGAGATTTTTGAGTTGTTTTTATTGTAATTTATTTATAATTTTATGGCATTGTGGTCTGAGAAGATGCTTGTTAAGATTTCAATGTTCTTGAATTTTGGGAGACTTTGCTTGTGACCCAATATGTGGTCTATTTTTGAATATGTCCCATGTGCACTTGAGAAGAACGTATATTTCGTGGCTTTGGGGTGAAATGTTCTGAAGATGTCAGTTAAGTCCATCTATTCTAGTGAATCATTTAGGATTTCTGTGTTTTTGTTGATTTTTTGTCTAGAGGATTTATCCAGTGATGTAAGTGGTGTATTAAAGTCCCCTACGATGATTGTATTGTTGTCGATCTCTCCCTTGATATTTTCTAAGAGTCTTGTTAGTATTTGAGTGCTACTGCATCAGGTGCATATATGTTTATCAGGGTCAGGGTTATATCCTCTTGTTGTATTGATTCCTTTAGTATTACAAAGTGGCCTTCCTTATCTCTTATTATGGAATTTAGTGTAAGGTCTATTTTGTCAGATATAAGTATTGGTACCCCAGCTTTCTTTTCATTTCCATTTGCCTGAAAGACATTTTTCCATACCTTCACTTTCAATCTGTGTGAGTCTCTTGTTCTGAGGTGGGTCTATTGTAGACAGCATATATATGGGTTGTGTTTTTTTATCCATTCAGCCACAAGGTATCTTTTGATTGGGGCATTTAGTCCATTTACGTTTAAAGTTATTACTGAAAGGTATTTGTTTGTAGTCATATCTTTTTTGTGTCTGTGTTCCTTCTTATCTGTTCATTTCTTATTTTTACAGTATTCCCTTTAGCATTTCTTGCATTGCTGGTTTGGTGATGATAAACTCCCTTAACCTCTTTTTTGTCTGTGAAGTTCCTGATTTCCCCTTCAATTTTGATTGATAGTCTTGCTGGATAGAGTATTCTTGGATTCAGTCCTTTGCTTTGCAACACTTTATATACCTCCTTCTAATCCATTCTAGCCTGATGTGTTTCTGTTGAGAAATCATTTGATAATCTGATGGGGGTTCCTTTGTAGGTAACTCTCTGTCTCTCTCTTGCTGCCTTTAAGATTCTCTCTTTGTTGTTGATGTTTGCCATTGAAACTATGATGTGTTTTAGTGTAGGTCCTTTGGGGTTGATCCTGCTTGGGACTCTCTGTACTTGTGTAACATTTTTCTTCCCCATATCCTGGTAGTTTTTGGTTATTATTTCTTCAAATAGATTTTCTAATCCTTGCTGCTCTTCTTGTCCTTCTGGCAACTTTATTATACGTATGTTACTTCGTTTCATGTTGTCCGAAAGCTCCCTTAGGCTTAACTCCTGTTTTTTAATTTTTTTCTCCAATTGCTGTTCAGTTTGAGCTTGTTTCTGTACCTGATCCTCTAACTCACTAATTCGGTCCTCTGCTTCTTCTAGTCTACTGTTGAAACTTTCCATGATGTTTTTGATTGTAGCTATATCATTTTTCATTTGTTCCTGATTCTTACATAGGTTGTTGATTTTCTCATCCATCTGATGTATAAATTCCACAAGGATTACTCTGAATTCTTTTTTGGTAATGGTGCAATCTTCAGTTTCACTAATTTCCTTTCTTTGAGACTCCTCATTTTCTTTCTTCTGTGTATTGTGTCATCTCCCCATTCTGACTACCACCAGAAGGTTCAAACTTTGAGTTACATGGACCTGGGCTGTGTGCTGTGGGAACTTCGCACCTCCTGAGTGTCACTGAAGTGCTCCAACACTAGGGCATGTGGGTGCTGTGGGTTGGTTGGAACCAGGATTGCCCAGGGTCAGTGTTCCCAGCGTTCTGTGTGATCTCGTGTACACACCTAGAATCAGGGACCCTGCCTGCACCACGCTCTTGGCCTGTGTTGAAAATGGTGCTAGAAATCAGAGTTTCCTTGTGTCTGCACCAAAAATCAAGTATCAGAGTCTGTTGCCTTGTGAGGTTTCTTGTTGAGGATGAGGGTCCCTGTGTGTGCATGCACCAAGAATTGGAGTCACTGGCTCTTAGTGTGGATGTGCTGTGAGTCAGGGATTCCAGGCCCATAAGGTAAGAAACAGAGTCAAATCAGTGGTGCTCGGTGCTGCCTCTTGCTGGGAGAATTTGGGTCTTGATCACCATGGGGGACTGGGTTACACAATAGCTCTGTGGTGTGCCTGCACTGTGGAGGACTGACTTCCGTGTGTGTTTGCCCTGTAACTAGGTCAGGTGGCACTGACGCCCTGAGGGTTTGGTCACCCGGTTGAGATTGCATTGCAGGAGGCCACCTCCAGTCTCTCAAATTCCCTTAGCAGTACCAAGGCCCCTGACTGAGCTCTCAATCTCCACGGCCCTATTCCCTGTCTGAGAGTTTCGGCCATAGGTGTGCACACTGGCGCGGAGTGTTCTTCCAAGCCCAAGTTCCCCTGGGGTAGTTGGGAAAGTGAGTTTTCAAGCTCCAAGCGTGCAGTTCCCTGTAGAGGCTAGGGGAGTTGTGGCTGAAGTGAGGAGCAGGTCTATTGGTTACTGTGGAGCTATCTGTGATCCTGCAGGGAGGGCCATAGGCTCCTTGACTCACAGAAATCTGCTGCCAGGAAGTTTGGACTCCCGTTGTCTGTTGGTCTGAAGCTATGGCTGCAATTCTCTGTCCCCAGCTGCTGCAGGTCCCTGGCCTGCATCCGAGATGCAACTGGGTGAGGGCAGGGTCCCAGTCCAGGTAGTTCTGCTTCTCAAAATGGCGTGGTCTCTGCCACTGCACCAGCCAGACACCTGGGAGTATCCGCCTTGTTCGCAGGGCTCCGCTGCCCAGGAAAGCCTGGTTTGGCAGACCCTTGGAGGACCTGCAGAGTCTAACTGTCCTTAGTTCACACACACACACACACACACACACACACACACACACACACACACACCATACATGCTACACTCTCCTCTATGGATTCCTCACTCTCTCACACTCTACCTTCCTGCCCGTCTCCATCTTGATCTCTCTATACTTGGCCTTCTTAATAGAAGGAAAACTGTCTTTGACTTTAAAGAGAGAGAGAAGAAATTCAAAGTTCCAAACCCACTCATTATTAATTATGTTAGCAAACCTGTCAGATCATAAGCAAATAATCATTTTTAGCCACATCAGAGATTTCATTTTGTATGACCAAAATGGTAGATCACAAGAGGATTCTAAATTCAAACATTAAGACATGTTTAGCATATTACACAAGGGATAGTAATGAGTTAAACTCATATCAAAATCATCATAACTGCAGTCAGCCATGGCAAGAATCAGTCATATGACTACACAGTTGTGAGGTAGAAATTCTTTTTACAAAACAGAGTTGGTAATGTAACCTAGAAAATATGCTACTTTTCTAAAATTACACTTCCTACAAGAAAATAAGACTCAAAGTCTCACTTCAGAATGCTTTTGTTCAACAAAATGATTTGTTATTTTTGTAAGCAGCTCTGATACTTAAATTTGGTCTCTCTCCAAAAGCTATCATTTCCTCATCATGTTATAGCTAGTTAGTAGCTAGAAACCAAGACATAAAAACTCTCTGACCTAAAAAACATAAGGTCTTTTCTCCTGTGGTGAAAAGCATTCATCTCATATGTGTCAGAAATAGGAAAAACATTTTGTCACTAATATCTGTACTGAACAGCAAATTGCTAAATTTTGTGAAAATTGTTGAATGTGACTTTCAATGTATGTACAATTATGTAAACTATGTGAAAGTTGAATTATTCTGTAACAAACCTCACCTAAGAATTTCAATTTTGATTCCAATATGATCCCAATAACCCACATTTTGAATTTTACTATCTTTAATTGTCTATTAATATTCTCCAGAAATCATGTAGATGGCCTAATCTAACATTTTTTGAAACTTGTTTGTAAGTTCTCAGTAGGTTACCTATGGTCATTCTCACTGAATTTCCATTTATTCATGTATGCAAATGTGAACAGATACAGGACATATTTTTTGATGAATGCAACTGTCCACAAACTGGCTAGGGCAAGTGGTTTTATAGGAAACTAGATACTCTTTCTTTTAACTAGTCTTCCCTTCAGGCATTATTTAGAAGAGTTCAGAACATTTCCAACCTAGGCTATATAACAGACATAAAGAAATTATGCAAGGAAATACTCAACAGAAAAGAAAAAAGATACGTATGATTTTCAATGTCAAATATATACATCTGCTTTCAAAGTAAAGCATTTGAACATTATAATATGCTATATAATAAAGAGCTAATATGCTAATGGTCGTGACACCCTCACACCACAGTGACCATTCAGCAGGAGGCTGTGTGCACAGTAGGGCAGAGCTGGCACATTGCTCCAGAGATGGTGTGGAAGCTGGGAGGTACCTGGAGAAGGTGGGACCATCCCCTGATGGAGATAATAAGGATAAGAGCCTGTAGCACCTCCCTCACAGTCCTTTGCCACCCAACGGTGGCAGTCAGTGCACCTGCCGCCCACCTGCCAGGGGAAGGAGCCTAGCGTGTGCACTGCCAGGAAGCATGGTAGAAACTCCGCAGCTAGAAACACCTGACAGGGCAGAGCCGCCTCATTGCTCTGGAGACTAGGCATAAGCGGAAAAGTGTCCAGAGGAGGCGGGACCAGCCAAATGCAACTCATAAGACCGAGGGTAGAGCTTGAAGTGGCCAGAGAAGGCTGGAGGGGTCAGGAGCAGGGCCAGGTGCTCTCAAGCTCTGGGTGGAGAGGATAAGGTGTCAAGGTGGGGCATTGGACAGGTGGGCAGAGTGTGCACGGGTAGGCATGGCCATGTGATTTCAGGTCACTAGTAGTAACACAAAAGTTTATAAGTCAATTCATAATCACATCATATTTAAATATTATTAAAATCTTCTAGAGCTACATTTTCTAGTAGAAATATAATGTGAGCCACAAATACAAGCCACATATGTGATTTTAAAACTTTCTAGCTAACCACATTTAAAAAGGAGAAAGATAAAAGCTATTGTAATAATGTTTTACTTTACCCAATATATGCAAAATACTATCAATACAATACAGGATCAATAAGTTATAAATGCAATATTTTTAGTTTCTTGTTTACTAAGTCTTCAAAACAAAGTATATAATTTACACGTAAGCACATCTTAATTTGGACCAGACCCATGTCAGGTGCTAAATGGCCATATGTGACAAGTGGCTACTAAACTGGACAGCACAGTCATAAACCACCCCTTTCATCAAATAACATTATAGGTCACAATATTATCACTCGAGTGACAGATTTTTCTCACAGACAATAAAGTGGAAATGTCTGTTTAAATGACCGAGAAAACAGTAAACACCAAAGCATAGTAACAGCTTAAATTGACATTGTGTCAGTGACATTTCTCATTTAATTGCTTTGCTGCACTGAGTACGTGTAAAATATTATTAATCACCCAACAGATGTACATTCCTTAGCAAAGCTCTTCCATCTTGCTTCCTAATTACCCATTTTATCACTTTATCTTGTCTTTACTTGAAAAATCTACTTTTGACTTTGTTATCAAGTTATAGGTTACAAGGTAAAAAAACAAACAAATACTTCAAGTAAATAATGTGAATATAAACTTGTGTGAGTAACCCATCCTTATGTTCAGTAGAGAGAGGAATTGTTGACTAACGGTAATAGTGTAAAAAAAGAAAAATTATGTTTTTTGGTCTTCCCTCTTTTTTTTGGTTAATTCTCATCTAAAAACTATTTTTCCCATTTATTTTCAGATAAAATGTAAGGGAAGGAGAGGAAGAGAGAGAGGAAGAAGGAGAAACATCAATGTGAAAGAGATACATGTACTGGTTGCCTCCAGCATGCATCCCAAACGGGGGTAAGGAGTGAAACAGCAACCTAGGTACTGCCCTTGATTGGGAATTGAACACGCAGCTCTTCCATGTATGGGCAAATGTGCTAACCACTGAGAAACTGCCGAGGTCATGTCTTCCCTTTTGTTGCTATCTGAAAACTCACTCTGATTTTGAGTATTCATGGTATTAATAACCAGTGCCTCATATTTCTCTCATTAGACCCTACTTTCATACCATAAGCTAATAATAATTCCAATTTTCCTTTTCTTATACACATCATATGTGTCCCATTTCTAATTTCTTTTGGATCTTGCTAAGTGACTGACTCACTACTCTCATAAACTAATTTAAACTAAGCTACCAATGACTAAAATTGGCTTAATGTATCCCATATAATGTTTACATTTTAACACAGAATTTAAAACTGTAATCCAAAAAGTTAATCATGAAATTTAGGAAATAACTGGCCCATTTGGTGGGAAACATTTTCAGAGGTTCCTTTGGTGCTCTCCAATCACAATAGAGATGTTTTCCAGGGTAGTTTGGGCATCTGGTGTGGTATTTGTTATGACCCTTGTGGAATCTAAGCATAACATTAATGCAAAGGATTTTGGAAAACAAAACTGAGAATAAAGTAATTTATACTATAATTCCACGTTATAAAATATTTACACATCTACTTTTATGAGTGGAAACCATTTGCAATTGCGTTATTAAGTTAATTAATTGTTTAAGTTATTAAGTGTTTAGTGAGTTAAGTGCTTAAGAGACAGTCCCTTCATGGCTCAGCAAATAAGAAAGTGGAAGTAAAATTCTGATCAATTTTTAAATGGGCATTCGTACAAAACCCAGTGGATTTCTGTGATAGTCATCCTGATTAAATATACTTTAAAATTGATAAAGGAAGCTGAACTTTTCAAGGGCAATATTGTTTTTCTCACACAATATTTATGTTTTATCATGTAACTTCCTTCTTTCAATGGCACTATTAACTGTGATACTATAAAATTACTAAGAAATTGGGAGACCTTTAAGACTCTTTGGTCAATGGATTCCAAATACAATACCCAGGGAAATTTTGATTGATCTTAATTTGACTGTTGGTTAGTGACTTAAGAAATTTGCCAAATATCTCATTTTTTCAGTTGTTAATAAAAATCAGGAAGACAACATGAAAGAATTTTACTTCTAGTTAGACAATTTGCCTGCTGGATTTCACCAGGCTTATTCTACTGGAAAGAGCTCTGCACATAGTCAGAGGTTCTACCTACCACTAACTTCCTAAAAGATGCTGGATTAGACATTAAAGTCCTAACAGAATTGAGTCAGAGTTCTAAAACTGTGAAACGAAGCATTTTAAAGAGTATAATGACAATGGGTTATATTTCCATGCTATTGTATTAGAAGGTCTTGAGTGAACAATGAATAGAGACTGATAAACTGTAGTCCATTTCAATTACTTGAGAGCCTGGACTTATTTGCTTTCTTGACACAGATGTGGAGAGCTAATTTACTCTCTTTTTATATTTCTTTGCACATTACTTCATGGGAAAGTTGTGGTTGTACAGTATTTCTGTTTTTGTTCCAAGCCTTTCATTTACACCCAATCCTGTTGGTGAATTAGATAGACCCTAAGTATATTGCTCATATAATGTGAACTATGATTACTTCATGGAAGACCATATATGAAGCACTTTAACTTTATATTTTAGTATATGTGACATTTTAAAATTTTTGATTTGTAGTAAAGATTCAGCATTTTCATTGTGATCACCTTGTGTTCTGTGAGATACAAACATAAATCCTGAATGACAGAGCCCGGTTGAAGTGAGCAGCAATTTAGATGTAAGTAGAACCAATTGATAAGCCAGAAAGACAATAAGCAACCCAAAAGGCTAAAGAAAGTAAGACTTTTTGGCATCTAACCATAAGGGTAGCCATTCTTGAATAATGCAGATTTTTTTTCTCTGAATAAAAAAAACCTCACAACTTATTAAAATCAATCTCATGACCAAAACAAACAAAAAATCTGTCAGAATATTGGCATTGTATATTTAAAGCTCTAGAGACAATCATTAATTCTTTTAAAAACATATTTTATTGATTTTTCACAGAGAGGAAGGGAATGGGATAGAAAGTCAAAAACATCGATGAGAGAGAAACATCGATCAGCTGCCTCTTGCACACCCCCTACTGGGGATGTGCCCGCAGCCAACGTACATGCCCTTGACTGGAATCGAAACTGGGACCTTTCAGTCTGCAGGCCTAGGCTCTATATCCATGGAGCCAAACCGGTTTCGGCACATTAATACTTTTTAAAATGTATTCATTAATTTTTTTACAGAGAAAAATGGAGAGGGAGAGAGGGTTAGAAACATCAATCAGCTGCCTCCTGCACACCCCCTCTTGGGTATGTGCCCTCAACCAAGATACATGCCCTTGAGCAGAATCGAACCTGGATAGGCTGACACTCTATTGACTGAGCTAAACCAGTTAGGGCCAACCATTAATTCTTTAAAGATATATGTTTTATTGAGGTACAGATCCCTCATTTTCCAAATATTTGTATTATAATCTTGCCTTTAATATCATCCTTTTCATCATGCAGTATTTATGAAACTACCACAAATTCTAGTTTATAATAAAAAATATTGTATTAATGAAGAAAGAGAAAAAACAGAGGGAGAAATGCTTGGATTAAAACACAATCAGAAAATAAATGAGAACTAAATAAGAAGAAGATGATGAAGAAGAAGAAGGTGGAATAGAAGAATTGAAGGAAAATCTGGAAAGGGAAGAAGACAAGGAGGGATAGAATGAGGATGAGGAAAAGGACAGTTATGTGCCCTTCCATGATGTTGTATTGTTCCAACCCAATTCCTCAGATGGCATGCTGGGCCAAAGTCATACATATGTAGCCATTTGTACTACCTAACAGCTGATGAAGTACTAAGGTATACTGTCTGATATAGCTGGCACTTGCTACATCTGGACATCAAGAACTTAAAATACGGCTGGTTTGAATTGAGATGTAAAATCCACACTAGATTTTTAGGACTTAGTACAAAAAAAGTAAAGCATCCCAGTAATTATTTTTATGTTAATTACATGTCAAAATGATGTTTACATTGCATAATGTTGCAATTCCTAAATTAGTTTTTCTGAAAACAACAACAACAACAACAACAACAACATAACAAGACTCAATAAGTACTCAGTTATAGGTAGCAAGTTATGACACCCACAACTAATAAGAGTGGGTGAAAGTGAGGGGTAAGAGTCAATTCAAAAGTCCTGGACAGTAATAGACACTTGATTGACAATAGGCTCAGTCAGGAAGAGGGTTCAAGGGACATTGGAGGGTTGGGACCCTTCTCAGTTAAGCAAACCATTGACAGGAGGAGAGGTTATTATACATTCAGTGATTCTGTCATTCATTCAGTAAATATTTATTGAGAGTTCACTATGTATCATGCATGGATTATCAGAAGGCAAAATAGTGAACAAAACAATTCTATTTGAATCTTCCCTTTCACTGGGAATACAGGTATTTATCAACTAATCATACAAATACAAAATTGCAAACTGATAGGTAATATAAAGATCAAATACTGTTGTTTTGAAAACTCTGAGAGTAATTTGAATTAGGCTTGTTAAGTAAAAAAGTGGAATTGCTATTGAACACCCAGTCCCTTCTCTCCTTCTAGGTCAATATATTTCTTGATCAATGCAGGTCTTTAGAAAATGGATGATTTTTATTTCTAGTAACAAGAAATAAAATTTTCCCATTGCTCCTGAAAATTTTTCCAACTTAACTGAAAGTCAAATGACTGAACTATATGGAAGTTGACATATATATGCTCTCTAATAAAAGAGTAATATACAAATTTGACTGTACCTTTGCTATACCCACAAGCCATGCCCAGAGCCATCCCGACCAGCCAATCAGGAGCAGATTATACAAATAAACCCCAACCAAGATGGTTACTGCCACTGAGAGCAGGAGGAAGGCTTGGGTTTCCCTGGCAACAGAAGAAGCCAAGCTTTCCGCCTGTCATTGCTGGCCTAGGGCTCCACTCCAGGCTACAAAGTTTCAAACAAAAATGGCTGCCACCCTGGAGTGAACAGAGGGCTTGGCTCTGCTCCAGGCTGCAAAGTTTCAATTGTAGACATCAATTAATCCCAGATCCCAGGGCCTCCACTTGGATCGCTGAGGGGCATGGCCAGCCTGCAAACCTCCACAGGCCCCTCGCTCAGGCCAGCCCTCACCCCAAGGGAACCCCCACCCTGATCCAGGACACTCTTCAGGGCAAACCAGCTGGCCTCCACCCATACACCAGGCCTCTATCCTATCTAATAAAAGAGTAATATGCAGATTGACCATCACTCCAACACACAAGAGGGCTGCCCCCATGTGGTCAAAGGTCCTGTCCCCATATGGACACAAGATGGTCACCACAAGATGGCCAGCAGGGGAGGGCCATTGGAAGGTTCCAGGCCCTGCAAGGGAGGGCAGTTGTGGGTGATCAGGCCAGCAGGGGAGGGCAGTTGGAAGGGACCAGGCCTGCAAAGGAGGGCAGTTAGGGGTGACCAGGCTGGCAAAGGATGGAAGTTGGGGGCAAACAGGCTGGCAGGGGAGCAGTTAGACATCAATTAGGCTGGCAGGGTAGTGGTTAGCGGGTGGTCAGGCTGGCAGGCAGACGCGGTTAGGAGAACTAAGGAAGGCAGGCAGATGAGCCGTTTGGAGCCAGCAGTCCTGGATTGTGAGAAGAATGTCCGACTGCCCGTTTAGGCCCGATCTTGGCCTAAACGGGCAGTCGGACATCCCTCAAGGGGTTCAGGTTGGAGAGGGTGCAGGCTGGGCTAAGGGACATCCACCACCCCTCCGTGCATGAATTTCGTACACACACACACACACACACACACACACACACACACACACACACAGACATGTCTGTGTGTGTTTTCCCAAAATACAAATCAAGTTGCTTGTAAAGGCTAATTGCAAATTTCCTGCTAACTAGTTAGTCAGACCAGTTCTCCTTTTCTCAATTTAATTCAAGACATGGTCTATGTTGTAAAATGCTTCCAACATTCCTCTTACTCAAAGACTATATACTTTAAACTCTGAAGTATGATTTTTGGTGATATAAAACTAACAGAAGGTAGATTTGATGGCAGATATACTGTGAGAATTGTCCATATCCTCTTTTGGTATTAAAGCTATATGGCCTTTGTTTCTACAGTGTTTACTACTGTGGACTAGTCATTTCTTCTTTCTGACAGTGGAGATGGGAGGGGAGTCAGTGAAAAAAACAGCTTAGCTTATCCAGGGCACTGATGTCTAAATTAAGATTAGAAAGGTGAGTCAAAGTGAGTCAAATCAAATAAAGATTCAAGGAGTATAGGGAGACAAAGCATGCCAGGCTGATGCAATACATTTGCAGAAGTTCTGAAGGAAGACTAGATATTTGGATGAACTTAAAGGAGAACAAGGTGGTGGTGCTGACAACATGGGAGCCCTGAGGTTAGCGATCATTTGGGACCAAAAAGGTTTTGTTAAAGATATGAATTAATTTTGAAAAAGGAAAGGAAATGCATTACAGATTTTAAAATCCACTATAATCAAATGAAAAATATGTTAAAATTTAAAAGGCATGCAGATTTGTTTTTAAAGTAGATTGGCAGCATGTCGAATGAACTGGAAACAGCAAGAGGACAAGTTTGGAGGTCTAGTGCAGGAGTGGAATGATGGGAGCTTGGGGTGGGGGGAGGTGATGGACATGGAAACAACAATTAGGTTTCAAAGGAGGAAAATAGAAGCTAGTATTAGCAACTTGGTGAAAGAACCACATGCCTTTCCTTGGTTATCTTCCTTTCTTTCTCTTAGATATAAGAATCATTGAACAGAACTTCTAAATATTCTCCTGATACTCATGGTTTCTTTATGAGATGCATGGCCAAGCTGCAGTGTGGACTTTTTATGAAACATTACAAAATTCTGTGAGTCATAATTTGCCTTTAAAAAAAGTCTTCACAGGCATGCAGGCATTGATTGGTGTCCCTATCAGAGTTTGTTTATACCTTTTGTTATAACCCTCATGTTTTATGATGATTATTTATTCACTGACTGCATAACATTAAATTTTGGATTCTCCGAAGAAGCCATTTATCATTTAGTTTTGTTTTCCCCACATCTAAAATAACATTGGCACATGGTTTGATGCTGAGTAAATGAATTCTTACACTGATGGACATCCACATTAAGAAAAGAAGGATGTAACCTTGGCCACTATTTCTTGACTAGAGATTTTGCTAGAAATGCAAATTCTCAGGCCCCACTCCTCATCTCCTATTCAAAATCTTTGGGAGTGGGTTACTCCAGGTCATTCTAATACATAATTATATTTAAGAACTCTGTTTTTAAGGATTGCCTCTGTGGAAGGTAGACCAATCAAATGAGACTAACACTCACGGACACAAACTGAGAGCTATCAGAAGGGACGAGGGTTGCATGAAAACAATGAAGGGATTCAGCAAAAAACCCAAAAAGTAAAAAAAAAATCTGATAGATAACAACATGATTACCAGAGGAAGAAGGGGGTGAAGGATTCAGAGAAGGTAAAGGAGGGGTAAGTGGTGATAGAAGGAGACTTGACTTGGGATATGAACACACAATGCAATATACAGATGATATATTTTAGAGTTATACCCCTGAAACCTATATAATTTTAAAAAAATATATTTTATTGATTTTTCACAGAGAGGAAAGGAGAGGGATAGAAAGTCAGAAACATCGATGAGAGAGAAACATTGATCAGGCACCTCCTGCACATCCCCCACTGGGGATGTGTCAGCAACCAAGGTACATGCCCTTGACCGGAATTGAACCTGGCAGGCCGGCACTGAGCCAAACTGGTTTCAGCAAACCTATATAATTTTATTAACCAATGTCATCCTAATAAATCCAATATAAATAAATAAATAAATAAATAAATAAATAAATAAATAACTGACACAAAAAAGTTAGATCAGCATAAGAAGGATTCAAGTAGCCTATTTTAGGATCTCTTATCATTCCTTCCTTTGAATAATTTTTATAAAATGCTTCAGAATCATGTAGGTGTTTTTGGTATTAAAATTCTGATATGCAAAGTAACCTATGTTAGGGGTTCAGCAAACTCTTTTCAGGGCATATGGTATCTGACATAAATACTCAATTCTGTCATTGTGCCCTCCAAGAAGCCACAAATAGCACATAAATAAATCAGTGTGGCTGAGCGCCAATGAAATGTAATTTCTGGATATTAAAATTTGAATTTCATATGATTTTTATGACCCAAATATTATTATTATATTATTATTATTATTTTGATTTTTTAAAATACTGTTTTGAATGTAAAAGCCATTTTTACTCATGGGCTGTACAAAAATAGGCACTGGAGTGGATTTGACCCACAAACATAGATTACTATTGCCTGATCTATGTAATAATCAATTAGCAACTCACAGTTTTCCAGGCAAAGATATTTACTCATTAATTGAGTGTTTATGTGCCCAGAAAATAAGCAATGCAGATGAAGTGTTTTTCTTTATAGAATTTAAGAGAGCAGAGGAGAAAAGCTATTACAATTAATTAAGTAAATTAAATAAAGGGTATGTCAGTTCTGTGAGAGAGAATAATAGAGAAACCTACTTTTAGGTAAGGTTGATAAGGAAGGTCTATCTGAGGAGGTACAAACTGTGACCAAATGGATGACAATGTGCCCATGGTATGAAAAGCCAGGAGAAGAGGGTTACAGGCCCCCCCAAAACCCAATAAACATAAAGTATTGGGGCCTAAAGAGCTTGGTGTGTGTAGGAAATGACAAATGTTAACATGATTGATTAAAGCAGAATGAGCAAGGAGAAGAGGGTCAGGAATTGACTGGAAAGGCAGATAGGAAGTAGATCCTACAGGGCCTAGTTGGCCAAGTCAAGGGACTTGGGAACAGTTTACAGAGGGGAAACATGATTTTATCCTTGTTGCTATGTGAAAATACATTTGGAGGGAAACAAGGGAGATAGTTTGGAGATTGGCTGAAGAGGCTGTGTGTGTGCGTGTGTGTGTGTGTGTGTGTGTATGTGTTTCACAAATACATGTTAGATATAAATAAAACTGAAATGCCAGCAACAGAAACCCCAGTAAAACAAAGATATTTCCCAAGCCTAAATGGATAATCCCATAACTTTGGAACTTAACAAAACATTCAGCACTAGAGAATCTGAGCAGCTCTTTGGAGATCAATGGAATGGGATTTGATCTTGATACAGAACAAAATTTTCCTCAGAAGAAAATAGAAAGTTTCATTCAGTATTTTCAATCATAAAGAACAATTTTATTTATGTGAATGTGGACAAAAAAAGGAACTCCAAATAGGTAGGTAAGCCTTGTGAATGAATGAGCTTTGATAGTCTACTGTTCATCACAGTGAACAGCTATTTAACCCAGCTCAGTACTGACATTTTTTTCTATTACCAGAGGCATTTATCTAATAACACAAGCCTATTAATGGATCTGTCTAAATTGATATTGAAAGGACAATTAAAACTAGCACTCAGGCTACAACCACTCACTACTCAATGTGGTAGGTTGGAACGTATTGAATGTCATATTTTAAAAAGGTATACTATTAACACTGGGGCATAAAACGCTAATTAGAGTAATGACTTCATGCAGCAATTTCCTTTTTATGGGGCCATTTGTACCAAGTTTTCTCCTCCATACAAAAGGGCAAATCCTTATTAATTTAGATGATTACTTCAATGGAATGAATACTAAGTGAAAACAATACTGCAGGCCAGGCATACCATTTCTTCCCCATTAATCCATGCCATTGTATCAGCGATAACAAGATGAGAACATTTAAAAATTTTTCTCATTTACAGTGGTTCAGATGTCTCTGCTCATCTTCCCCAACAACTTTCTTTTTCAGGAAAAAAAAGCTAATTTCAATTTTTTTAAAAAGGTATTGATGAAGAATATGAAAGATGGGCCTCAGTTCACATTTTTCCATAGTGATACTAGGAATCCATTCCATTAACTAAGGTGGATAATTGCCCATATAAGTCTTATACCAGTGGTCAGCAAACCACAACTCGCAAGCCACAAGCGGCTATTTGGCCCCTTGAGTGTGGCTCTTCCACAAAATACCATGTACAGGCATAGCACATATAGTGTGATTGAAGGAGTACCCTAATTAACTTAATAACATGTACCTACCTATATAGTTTAAGTTTAAAAAATTTGGCTCTCAAAAGAAATTTCAATCATTGTACTGTTGATATCTGGCTCTGTTGACTAATGAGTTTGCCAACCACTGTCTTATATTAATCAGTTTAAACATTGCTTAGAAAAAAATATTCTCACATCATTCTCTTACATTCATGTCACAAGCCACCAGTAGCCTAAACGTGAATATGAGTTTCAAGAAACAATCTCTGTGCTTTAGGCTGGAGGCAGCATGCTGAAATTCATGAATTACAACTCCTTCAACAAGAATCTCTGATGGCTCCAGGGACTGGAAATGGAATATGAAACTTTTCACCCAAAGGTCATTGGCTTCAATTTGCCCTAAACTGGCACTGGCTGAAAGTTATTATCTCTAGATAGCTGCTCAGCAAGGGCTGCAAAATAAATTGGTGGTTTCAGTGTAATTTCTAAAAGACAGGTATCTGTGTCAGGAACTCATGATTACTTCATGCCCCAGGGTGGATGGTTTTAGACAGGAGTCAAGACATTGGCTGAAAGGAGATAGCCCACCACCTTCTAGACTTTACAAGTGGTCTTTTCATATGGAAACAGCCAAAAGACTTTGAGCAACTGGTAAGAATATTAACTGAAAATTTGTCATTTGTAAGGGGGGAGGGGTGGAATACATTTATCTAACTACAATCTCTCCAAATACCATGTTTATGTTTAAATAAGATGTCTCAGATTTAATAAAATGCTAAGAAGATTTTATTAAAATAATTTAGATGCTTGCTACTCAAAGTGTGACCTGCAGCATCAGCATCACCTGAGTTTATTAGAATTGCAAACTCTTAAACCCAATCCAGAATCAGAATCTACATCTTACCTAATAATAGACAAACATGTAAATTGACCGTACCTCTGCTATGCCACCAGCCAATCAGGAGTGGTATGCAAAGTAACCCAACAAACATGGAGGTTAATTTGCATACATGGGTGCCAAGTAACAGGGTGGGGAGGAGCGCTTGCGTCATTACCATGGCAATGATGCAGGCATTCTGTCCCATCCCTGGTCTCTCAGAGCCTCTGGGCAGCATGGGAAGGTGGGGCTGGAGCGGAAAGAGGCAGCTTCTGAGCCTGAGTGGGAAGGGGCTGAGCTGGAGTGGAAAGGCAGTACCGGAAGCCAGGGAAAGGAAAGCCTATTTTATAATGAATCTTCATGCATTGGGCTTCTAGTTTTAACATGATGCACAATAAAGTTGGGGGAGTGCAATGTGTCTTGAGGACACATTGTACAGCTGCACACTAAACACTCAATAAACATATGTTGACAAAACCATAGACCTAAATACTTCTGTATATTAATTTCATAATCTAGAGTCCTCAGCTGCTTGTATTATTTATGTTGCCACTTATACAATCACCTGTCTATTTATTGTCTTATCACCATTAGACTTTAAGCTTCTAGAGGGCAGAGCCCCAACTTGGCATTCCTTTCTAATCCCATTTAGATTTTATTAATTGGATCATGGAACTTAAAATTATGTCTTCATCACCTTATGTCTTGCTAAGTAATCTTATTTTCATGCAACACTAATTTAGATAGGTTGTGTTTACCTGAGAGACCTGAAGAGCTATCATAATGGTCTGGATCATTACCCAGCATTAAATTGCTAAACCACCCTTTATGACACTGATGGTCAAGAACATGATAAGAATATTTTGTCCACTTTGCTAAACCTGTAACTGTCACAAAATTAAACACTCAGACCAATTTTTTAAACAGCTTGGTAAAGAACATATTGCTAGGTAAAATATTTCATTAACTTTGGTCAACATGAGACTAGGATATATTTAACATCTGGGTTACTTTACCTCTATGAACATTTACAGTTACAGAAACCCTAAATAAAATGTCTTAACTTGGGAGAACCAAGATGGCGGCATAGGTAAAACACCTATCTTGCCGTCATACTCAGCAATTTTAATACTACAACTTAACGAAAGAACAAACACCTTCCAGAATCACCAGAAAGCTTGCTGAGTGAAAATTCCACAAATAAAAGTGAAAATAAGACACTGTGACTTGGAGGAGCGGCGGCGGACAGCATTGAAAGATTCGTGCGGAGAGAGGTTTGGAGCATGCGCCAGCGGAGAGGGCGCGCGGCTGAAAACTGGCCAGTTTTCTCGAATAGAGAGACAAAGATGTCCCACTGGACTGATTCTCCAGCTCTGGGCAAAGTCCAGGGAACCCACTATCAAACTGGACAGTGGGAGGGCACGCCGAAGCTCAGGTGCTGCAAGGAACTGCCGGCTTGTGGAGAAGGCAGCTTGCGCAAACAGCTCGGCTGCGTGACCATGCAGAGAGCGCTCTGCGACTTGCCCTCTCATTCAAGAAACCATCAGACTGCTTTGTTTTACGACCCTGGGTGAGACGTTGGGTGTGCAGACTCATTTGGAGAGAGTCTGAATTCCCCGGCAGCTGGTGGAGCTTGGCAGCGGCTCTCTCTTAGAGGTGCTGGCGGCCATCGCCCCCAGAACAGAGTCTCTAAGGCTGCATAAGGCGGAGCTAACGCTGTCTGCTTGGCCCGGAGACTCTGCCCATCCAACCTGAGCACAGCTGAACTTCACAGACAATTGGCCTGGAGGTCAACCCCTCCAAGTGCTAATAACGATTAACCTGAGCTTAACTTCAGCAAGACTGTGCAACCCATATCCACCTCAGGTAACTGGGGAGGCTGACCCACTGTCCCTTGTAGGACATCTACCACGCAAAGCTAATTGACCAACTCAGGGAAGCAGCCACCATGCAGCAACATGGAAAGAAATCAGATGTGAAAGAAATGGAGGAAAAAAAAACGACTGGACATGGAATTCAAAAACCACGGTTATAGGGCTTTTCAAGAGGCTCCAACAAAAGGTCGAGGCCTATGAGGAAATAAGCAAGATCGCAAAGGAAATGAATGAGTCCTACAAGGAAATGAACAAGACCCTCAAGGATATGAACGAGACCTGCAAGGAAATGATCAAGACCAACGTGGAAATGAATGAGTCCTACAAGGAAATGAAGGAGACCCTCAAGGATATAAAGGAGACTCTCAAGGATATGAAAAAACCAGAAATTAAGCATACACTGACTGAAATAAAAAATATTATACAAAGACCGAAAAGTGCTCTGGAGCACCCCAAGAACCAAGTTAAAGATTTGAAATACAAAGAGGTAAAATCCAATCAGCTGAAAAAGCAAGAAACCAAAAGAATCCAAAAAATTGAAGATAGTGTAAGGGGCCTCTGGGACAACCTCAAGCATACCAACATCTGAATTATAGGGGTGCCAGAAAAAGAGAGAGAGCAAGATGAAAACATATTTGAAGAAATAGTGACCAAAAACTTCCCACACCTGGTGAAAGAAATTGACTTAGGAGTCCAAGAAGTGCACCGAACCCCAATATATAGGAACCCTAAGAGGACCACACCAAGGCACATCATAATTAAAATGCCAAGAGCAAAAGACAAACAGAGAATATTAAAAGCAACAAGAGAAAAACAGATGGTTACCTATAAGGGAGCACCCATACGATTATCAGCGGATTTCTCAACAGAAACGATGCAGGCCAGACGGGAGTGGCAAGAGATATTCAAAGTGATAAACAGCAAGAATCTACAACCAAGATTACTCTATCCAGCAAAACTACCATGCAGAATTGAGGATCAGATAAAGTGCTTCGCAGATAAGAAAAAGCTAAAGGAGTTCATCACCACCAAACCAAGATTATATGAAATGCTGAAAGATATTCTTTAAGAAGAGGAAGAAGAAAAAGGTAAAGATGAAAATTATGAACAAAAAATACACATCTATCAACAAATGAATCTAAAAATCAAGTGAATTAATAAGCTGATGAACAGGATAAACTGGTGAATGTAACAGAATCACGGACATAGAGAGGGAATGGACTGACAACTCTTGAGGAGAAAGGGGGTGTGGGAAGTGCAGCAAGAGACTGGACAAAAATCATGCAACTATGGGAGAGGACAGTGGAGGGAGGTGAGGGCGGAGGGTGGGATGGGTACCAGGTGGAGGGGAACTATATGGTGAAAAAAAAAAGGGAACAATGTAATTAATAAACTGAACAACAAAGATAAAAAAATAAAAAATAAAATAAAATAAAACAAATAAAATGTCTTAACTTTATGGTATCAATAAATGATTTAGTTTGAAGTGCAGTTGTTGCTAGGATCTAAGGTTTCTATTCTGAAAAAAAAATTACTAATTTATTAAACATTTTCGTCAACACACATTTTATTGCCCTATATAAATTATCCAAATAAAAAGTTTATATGTTTGGATAGTTAAGATTTTCATGAGTATCTCAAGTCAGCTAAATATGGCACATGGGCAAGTTCCCTAAGTTCTCTGAACCCATATTTCAACATTTGTTTTTTGTGTACTACTACTACTACTACTACTACTACTGCAGCAGCAGCAGCTGCTGCTGCTGCTGCTGCTGCTGCTGCTGCTGCTGCTGCATGTACACAGTTTGCTTTGAGATCACTGGGTTTGTTATGAGATTTTAAAATAATTGAACATATAAGATCCATTCCCACACAGTTCACCAGGTAACATCAAAATATTGTGCTTCAAATTAAAGAAAAACTTAAAAATATAAGCCTACAGATATAATTATCTTTTCTAATATTGCTAAAAATTCTCAATTATGATTTAATCTGATCTTTTCTTTAGGCAAGGAAAATTAAACATTTAATTATGCTGATTAAGATATTGCCAACAGCTGTTGCTCCTTATACTCTTTCCCTTAATAGAAAAGAGGATCCTTTTATCACACCAGTTGTAGTGGAGCCTCTTCTTTGTCCTACCTAGAAGCAGTGTACCTCAGAATAAAGAACTTAACCCATGGATTCAGACAAACATGGGTTTAATTTGGGCTCTTCCACATGACAGCTATGTAACCCTGAGCCAGTTATAACATCTATAAAACAGGTATAACAATAGTCCCTTCCACACAGGGTTATTGTGAAGATATTAAACGATATGTTGCATGCTTTTGCATAGCACTCAACAATATGCAATGATCATAGTTTGGTAGGTGATAAATGCTCTCAATATTGCCTAGACCTAAAGTATTAAAAAGGAGGCAGATTTTCTGCCCAGGGGTCATGTTCATTTAACTGTGTGCTCAATAGAGGACACCATTCAGTACCCTGACTTTAGCAACTGGTGAACCCAGATTGCCTCTACCTTTTAGGCTTTCTATTTTCTCATCTCCAGGAATCGGTTCCTGGGGAACTCAGACTAATATAATGTCTTTAACTTGCCCTAGATCACAGCAACCAACTTACTTCCTAATTTATTTCTCAAGCTTATTATTTTGCCTTCAGATTTATAAAGAATCTTGACTGACAACTAGTCTGGACTCTCATTCCAGACATTCTTTTTGTCTGCCTTTCCAGTGTTAATTCAACCTCTGTTTTTAACACTTCCAGTATTGGAAAGTTCACTATGTAATTAAGCAACCTATTCTGGATAGCCCTTAATTATGAGACACTTCCTCCTTCTGTTGAACAGAAATCTTTGTTCCCTGTTACGTAATACAAATGATACTGATTGGCGCTTTTGGAGCAGAATAGAATAGATCGAAAGGCTTTATTCCACATGATGGAGCTTTAGATATTTCAAGATTGCTGTTATGTCTTATTCGTGTCAAAACATAGTATTATACAGATCTAAAGATGGTGTTGGAGATACTGTTTTATCAGTACTGAAAACAATGGGACTACAATTTTCATCTTTCATTTGGAAATTGTCCAAGCATTAAATAAAACTTGAGTGGCTATCTTGGATTAGACAGAAAGAATTCACTTTTGGTCCAACTTGTAAGATGAAATTGCTAAGAAACATAGAACGTTTTTCAAAATTTATGTGCCCCTTTACTATCTATGGATCTTTTAAACTTCAACTAAATAAAAAAAAGTTTCTCCTCTCACTTTCTATAGATTGCTGATAACTTTAAAATTCTTTTATTAGCATTTCGTCTTACAGAAGTGGGTTTCCCTGGTAGAGGCCCAGTTTGACAAGCACTATCGGTAAGTAAAATTTCCTGGACTTTGAGAAAGAAAAAAGCTGACAGATGAGAGCTATCCTGGAACTATCGTTAGGTCTTATTGCTAGGAACTGGCCTGCCACTCACAACTGGTCCTTGGTGTCCTCCTGTCAAGCATCAGCAATATTTTAGAACACCAACTGCAGACAAAGCCGCTGTGACAGTGATGGATCAAAAGAATAACCAGACCACTCTCTGCTGCATCTCTCCCAATCACAGCACTAGCCTTGCCTCATCCTTCACCTTCCAGATAAAATTACTTAGGTACCCACTCAGAAAACGTCCCTGCTCCTTCACAACATTCAATCCAGAATAAAGCCCCACTTCCTTAAGCCCTCTCTATTATTACTTAATGCAAGACTGAATCTTCAATCTTCCATGGTCTGTGCTCTCCCTAATTGCAATGAGTCAATAAAAACACCTTGTTCGACTACAGGTGTGTTCCTGGTGATCTTGGCTGCAGGGTACTGATATCTTGTTATTGACATGACACATAAAACAAAAGACTACCTGGAATTTTACCAAATATAAACCTTACTATAAATGCCTTCTGGCCTTTAAAAAAAACAAGTATAACTCATCTATGCACAATGATGTCTATCTATTTGGCCATTAAATTATTTAATAAGGGCCCATTTGTGTCTTTATTACCATGAGCTGAAATCATTTCCTGGCGGGAATCTTGCTTTTGTCCTATCTATTGGTCCACTCTTGACTTTCCTCAAAATAGAACTTACATGGCCTTTTGCTCAGGCACCTATCTTCTGGCACATCAGTTTTCGTGAGAAAATCTATCCTATATTCCACTCCGACGATAAAGGATTTAATGCTCCACCTGACTAGCGAGAGGGCATCAGTATATCAGGTACACATCACAGAGAATGACCTTAGACTTAGAACTGTTCAGTGCATTTCCAAAGCTCAACCAACAAAAATATTTGTGAAAATATACCAGAAAGATACACAGTGTATATATTCTTCTAGATACTCTAAATCTATTCCTAAAAGAAGTCAAACCAGAAAACTAATACCTGGATTTCATGATATTGATTCCTTACATCAGAGCTTTTACCCAGCTGAACTTTCATGATTCCACTGGACTACACTGAGGAAAATTTTCAGCAACAGCTTTGTGACCCTTGACGCTGCTGTTGTTCATTACACAACACTATGTCCCCTCCATACAAACGCATGAAGGAAAACTGTTAGTGTTGAGCATCTCTGGAGCAACCAGTTTGTTTTTACTCATGAAGATCGTGGATCTGGTACTTAATCATCCTTTCCTGGTGTTTAGTTCCCATAGAGAATGGTTAATGGTTTAATTTCAGGAATTTATTGACCACATATTACAATTATACAGACCTCCAAGTATGCATTTGGGGAGTCACTTTGTATTATTATTTTTAAATTGATTTGTAATATTGTATAGAATTTTGTAAGCTATTCTAATTCATTTTAGAGTTAAATAGGGGAATAAACAAATTAAATGATTACTAGAAAGTGAATTTAATGAGTGAGCTGATGGAAGCTCAGATACCTGTCAAAATATGGAAAGCTCATCAGTCATGACATTATAAATGAAGTTCATCTGACTCCAAATTCACTTTCCCACTGTATCCAATGTTTCCTTGTATATATATACTTTTAGTCATTCATTTAGCCAAATGAATATATTTTTTATCTACTTTAGAATGTTCATTAGGAAGTTACATCTGTAATTACTTTAATGCATTGTTTAAAAGGCCAATGTGGTTATTTGAAAACACACTCTTTAATTTTTTTTAGATTAATGCACATTAAGTTTATCCTCTTTCAAAGTGGTCTCATTACATAAGCTTGTAGACCATGTAAACTTCTGAGTCTCTCCCACAAGATCTGTTGTAAAGCCAGATGTCTTGCTTTTGCATTATATTACAAAGTCTTATTGCTTGCTTCCCTAGTAAAATGTTCCTCTTTATGCCTACATTGCACCTGAATTACATTTCCAGCATAAGCAATCTGAGATCCACATCTAAAAGTAGTAGTCCTACTGGTTACCTTCAAAGGAGACAGTTCTGAGAAAAATATCCTGAGAAACAAACTTCCAGGTTTCCATGAAGCACTAAAAAGGCAACCTCTCATCTAACTATTGTGCTTGAAGTGAATTATATAAAAGTTTAAAATATATTCTTAAACCACATAGAAGTGGCTTTTGGAATTTACATTGTCAATGAAATAAAAGACCAGTTTGCTTTGAGCAATTTGAGTTGGAAAAAAAGATACTAAAATGTATAAAGAAAATACCATAGATTTTTAGATAGGCATTTTTTTCCCCTTTTAACACAGAAATACATTATATAAAAACATGCAGGCCAGCATGACAGTAAAAACAACTTACAAAGACACTATGTGGTGAACTGGTTGACAAAATGGGTGTCTGTGGCTGTCATCATGTAATTGCTTATTTTTAAAACTGTAGGCCTATGACTCATCCCAGCCACAAAAGACAGACACAGATTGTGTTCAAATCAGTGTTGCAGATTTCTTATGATATATTCCCAGATGTAGAACTGCTGGGTCATAAGACAGTCTTGCAAGTATGGTATACTTTGACTGCATAATCATTTTTATAGTTTTACGAGATGTCCAATGCATGAAAATTCATGCACTTTCTTTTTCTGATTACTTTTTAAATTTATTGGGGTGACATTGGTTAGTAGAGTCAGATTGATGAGACAGAAGGAAGCCAGGTAGTCAAGAATTTGAACTATGGGGGCAAGGAAATAGAACCTGGAACCCAACTAAGTATGTTACTAAGGCACCTTAACTGGGTGGGCAAGGAAGGGTGGATGCAAGAGGCATGGAATTTGAAATGTTATGGATGTTGCTAAGATAGGCAGCTTGCAGATAACCAATTACAAGATGGTAAGGTGTAAAAACCAATCCCAAGAATGTTGTTGAGGCAAAATTCTCTGAAAGGACCAATCAGGAACTAACAAACATATATACAAAAAACTGGGTATCTTAACCCTGCTATACAGTTGTTTTTCATACATTTTGATAGGAAGTACATTGTTTGAGAGATGGTACCAACTTTCAGCTAAAGTAAATATATCCCCAGATGTTATTTTTAACTGAGATTTATTAATTATTAAATATTTGTCCTCTCTTCAAACATAAAAGTCAAAGCAAAAAAATTTCTGTAAAAACATTCTTTTGTTTTTTATATAATACTGTATAACAGGTTGATCTAAATCAACATGTGATATGACGTGGATCTAAAATAAAGCAATTTGTGAAATAAAAACATGAAAATTCCTTTTTATATCTAATAAATTACCAACATTTTCTTATAAATACCTGCGTACATGTACATGTGTAAATATGAAAACAATAATTTCATATGAATATGTGCGTATATATATATATGAATACATATATGTATACATACATATACAAAATTAACTATTGTGGCTGAAAAACACTTCCTGTATATGAAGCTGCAATAAGAGTTGAGATAATGTTATTATGAAATTAAAATGTACAAAGAAAATAAAAAATACACTATAGTGATATTGATTAAATGATTTCTGAAGTCTTACTGTTTAGAATTTGGAAGTGACTTTATATTAGCTATTTGAGTTGCTCCCTGATGATAAAAGCACAGTACATTATTATTTATAGTATGTTAAAAAAACAAAAAGACTTACTATGATCACATTTGAGAGTCAATAAACATTTTTCATAGGTGGATTTTAAGTCAATGACTACTCTTAGACCTAGTATTTTATAGTGCTCAGTCTCAAATACATTTATCTGAACACTCATTTCTACCTGCATGTTTCTATTATATTATTTCATATTTTTACAACCTCTACCTCTACTTTTACCACTAACTATGGTGGGTAGGCAGAGCCTCAATATCTTAAGAGCACATAATAATGCAAAATGTTTCAGGAAGCGTATTGCAATAAAATCAGTAAAGTTATTACCATGTAGAAAGCTCTTCAATCATAATAATGCTTTACATTTGCTTAGCACTTTATATTTTTTCAAAAAGTTTTCACATATATTAAATTGCTTGTATTATGCCTCACAAGAATGCACTACAAGATGCAGAGAAAATAATGTCACATGAAATGTGGAGAAACTGAATCTCAGTGAATTAAATGACTTATTGGAGAGTAATTTGTGGTTAGGGGCAAAACTGGATGATTTATTGCCTAAGACCACGTACAGTTTGCTGACAAACTTGAGTCCAACAGTAACTGAAGAGCTACCGGTTGGGACATGTGTGAAGCTGGAAATGACATGGACTGATGTCATGGACTTCTGCTCTGGATTCCATCATTTCCTTAGGGTAACTACTTCTCATATCATGAAGCTGTGATAACAACTCTAGAATGTTTGGATTGTCCAGACATGCAGACTGAAGTGAGAGTGAGGAGAATAAGAAGAGGCAATGGCCTCACTTTGTAATTGTTAGGCTGGTTGAAGAATAGTTTGGCGGTAAAGATATACACAGGAAGTAAGAGACAGACTGCTTTTCTCCATATGCCCCTATTTACACATTCCCATTTCCCTGTCTCTCTCAAGCTCTTCTCCCTCCCACTCCACTACACACACACACATGTAGAATCATACTCCCTTTTCCTTTCTGACTGAAATGCCATCTTTCCTCTGCTGGAATCTCTGCACTTCAAGAATGTGAACTTGGAAGACTGTCTAATCCTAGCTCGAGGAAGCGGAGTCTTAATGATTTTGACTTGCCCAAGTACACAAAGTGAGATTTGGCCTGCCCTCTGAACTGAGTTGTCAATTTGTACATGCATCTTTTCTCTTACAATTTTAGTTATGTTTCCATATATACTGCACATGCCTTGCTAGAATAACAAGATTGCAAGTTCCCCAGAGAAGCTACTTGACATGCCCTTGCATTGCCTTTCCAGGATATGGCTTATTTTTTTTGCTCACAACATGGTGAATTGAAATTCTAGGAAAAGGACTTCTTTCTTCTAGAGCAATTTTAGAAGCAAGAAATTTCTTGTATATACCCTCCTTGCTCCAATGTAGAATTATCCCCTTGTCTTTTGTGTCTCTAGCCCTACAACCAAGTGACTGTGCTATGAAACTCATATGGAGGTTCCCAGGTCTTCTCTACCTATCAGCAAGCCCTCATTCACCACTGTGGAATCACACACTGAGGTTGGGTTCTGAAACGAGAAATCAAAGTAGAGGGATATTTCTACTTGGGAATGCATTTTAAAAAGTCATATAAATATGAACAATTCGAAGAACTAGGATGGTGGTGTAGGCAAATGCCTGTACTCACCGCTTTCCACAACCACATCAAAATAACAACTAAAATACAGAACAACCATTATCCAGAACTGCTGGAAAGCTGGTTCAATAGAAGTCCTACAACTAGAGAAGTAAAGAAGAAAGCACACTGAGACTGGTAGAAAGTAAGAAGGCATGGAATGGGGTGGTCCGGCACCCACATGGGCTGCTTTTTTAATTGGGAGGGAGCTTGCCTCTACAGAGGCCACCTGTAGAAGTAAGATGTCCAGTCCAACACCCGACCCCTGCCCAGGTCCAAGAGCTGGGAAAAGAAGTCCCTACAGGAAATAAGAACTACAGGATGCAAAAACCAGTGAGGATTTGGGGCTCAGTGACACAGAGGCTGCTGTTCCTCTTAAAAGGCTGGCAACACAAACTGAACTCACAAGCTCCTGCTTCCTCCGCTCCAGCATCAGGACAAGGCTCTGGGGAATACAGACACAAACAAGGAGGAGCTGGGGGAAGAACTAGATTGTCTGGCATTGAGGCAGGAACTTGAGGGTGGATTTCTTCCAGACAGAGGTGCTTATAGCTGTCATTGTCTCCATGTTGGGACCTCCCGAATTGTAGAGCTGACTGATAGCCATTTCTGTTTGTTCTGCCTTCGTGATACCCTAAGACCTGCCTCATCCAGTTTACAACCTACCCAAGCTGTATGCAGAGGCTTTAGCATATAAATGACCTGTCCTTGCTCAGGCTAAAATCTCAAACATGCTGCAGGTGGGTTAGGGAGCCCAAACCTATCAATAAAAGGCCTAAGACCTGGCACCAGCACCAGCCTGCTTTGCTTCACAGCTGACCTTCATTTGGGCACTTGCAAACCTAATACAAAGAGGAGGAATCTGAAGATCTCTCCATAACTCCTGCTAGGTGGCTCTAGACACCAGGTGACTTTGCACCTTCTGGGGACCCAAGAGCCAGTGTACCCAGTGGTCAGTGTGAGACCATACCATATTACAGCTCTACATATCCATAAACAACACACTCAAGGAGCAGACTCAGTGAGCACCAAAGCCTCACTATATTAAGTCCTGCTCCAAAGGGGTGTCTCCTGAACAGCAGCTCTCCCATTGTAGTCCCAGCTGGTCCCCATAGCCAATTGGCCTTAGAGGTGTACGTAAATGCCTGACAATTCCTCCCAGTGAAACCAACAGCAATCAAGGCTCAACTACAACAGTGTGCACACAGCCCATAAAGGGGTGCACCAAGAGTGTCCACCTTGGGAGATTGAAAAGGCTGAGCCACTTGGCCCTTCAGGACACCAACTATACAAGGCCACTCTATCAACTCAAAGAGACTTAGCAGCTCTATATAATACATAGAAACAAACACAGGGAAGCAGCCAAAAATGCAAGAGACAAAGAAACATGTCACAGATGAAATAAATGGAAAAAAGCAAACTACTGGATTTAGAGTTCAAAAACACAATTTTGAGATTGTTCAAGAATCTTCTAGGTACTTAGTGAGACTTTCAAGGATCTTAGTGAGAATGCAAAAAAGTGGAAAATAACCAGTCAGAAATTAAGCATACATTGACTGAAATGAAGAATAATATACAGGAATTCAATGGTAGACTAGAGGAAGCAAAAAACATGCAACCAGAAGAGCATAAAGAAAAAAATCCAAAAATTTGAAGATAGTGTAAGGAGCCTGTGGGACAACTTCAAGCATACCAACATCTGAATTATAGGGGTGCCAGAAGAGAAAGAGCAAGATATTAAAAACCTATTTGAATAAATAATGACTGAAAACTTCCCCTGCCTGGTGAAAGAAAGAGTTACAAGTCCAGGAAGTGCCGAGAACCCCAAACAAAAGGAATCCAAAGAGGTCCACACCAAAACTCATCAAAATTAAAATGCTAAGGGCAAAAGAAGACAAAGAGAGAATCTTAAAATCGGCAAAAGAAAAGCAGTTAGTTACCTACAAGAATGTACCCATAAAACTATCAGCTGATTTCTCAACAGAAACTATGTAGGCCAGAAGGTAGTGGTATGAAATATTCAAAGTAATGAATAGCAAGGTCCTACAACCAAGATTATTCTACCCAGCAAAGCTATCACTTAGAATCAAAGGTCAGATAGAGAGCTTCACAGACAAGAAAAAGCTAAAGGAGTTCATCACCACCAAACCAGTATTATATGAAATGCTAAGAGTATTCTTTAAGAAAAGGAAGAAGATGAAAAAGATAAAGTTAAAAAATATGAACAACAACGTGGCAACAAATACATATCTATCAACAAGTGAATCTAAAAATCAAATGAATAATAAGCAGAAATGATGAAAGAATGAACTGGTGAATGGAATTGAATCAGGGACATGTTAATGGTCCAGACTGATAATTCTCAGAGGGAAGGGGGTGCATCAGGGGTGGGAAGAGATTAGACAAATATTTTATATGCATGTATGCATTATTTATGTATATGGGAAATAGGCAGGTGAGGGCTGTGTGGCGGGGTGGGAACTGGGTATAAGGGAGCTATGGAGGGATAAAAAGGGACATCTGCAATAATCTCAGTGATAAAAATAAATAAATAAATAAAATATGAAATTTTTTTCTTAGTATAGCCCTCTATGAAAAAAAGCAATAATAGAATTTGTACCTTTGACTACTTTCATCTATTTTCCCAAACCCCTTGCTTTGTAACCATCAATCTATTCTCTGTTCTATATTTCTATATATAAGTGAGATCATATACTATTTGACTCCCTGTCTGACTTATTTCACTTAGCACAATGCCCTCAAAATTTATCCATGCTGTTCCAAATGTCAGAATTACCTGCTTTTTTAAGGTTGAATAGTATTTATCCATTCATGCTTGATAAACACTTAGGTTGTGTCCATGTCTTGGCTATTATAAATGATGCCGCAATAAACATGAATGTAGAAAAAGCTCTTCGAGGTAGTGACTTCATTTCCTTAGGATATATATATTCAGAAGTAGAATTCTGAATCATATAGCAGTTCTATTTTTAATTTTTTGAGGAACCACCATACTGTTTTCCATAGTGGCTGCACCAACTTATATTTCTATTAACAGTGTATAAAAATTCCCTTTCTCTAGATCCTTGTCATCACTTATCTCTTATCTTTTTTATAACAGCCATTCTAAAAGGTGTGAGCTGATATCTCATTGTGGTTCTGATTTGCTTTTCTCTGGTGATTAGTGATGTTGAGAACCTTTTCCTGTATCTGTTGGCCATTTGTATGTCTTCTTTGAAAAAATATCTATTCAGGTCCTTGGCATTTTTAAAATCAGATGACCATTATTATTTGCTATTGAATTGTATGAGTTTCTTATATATTTTGAATATTCACTCTTTATTAGAAGTATGATTTGCAAATATTTACTCCCATTCCCTAGGTTGCCTTTTCATTCGTTGATTTTTTTTTAAATTTTTTTCTGTGCATATGATTTTCAGTTTGATCTAGGCCCACTTGTTTATTTCTACTTCTGTTGCTTGTAATTCCGGTGTCATATCCAAAACAATCATTGCTAAGATCAATGTCAAGACGGTTTCCCCTAACGTTTTTTTTTCCCCAAGAGTTTTATGGTTTAGGGTCATTCACCTGTATATATTTTTTTCTAGCATCATTTATGATGATACCTTTCCTAAAGAACTTACAATTGCCAAAATGAAAAATTACTTTTAAGGCTTACTTTTAGTTATTTTTTAAAATGTTCTTTCAGCAAAGAAATAGTAAAAATGCTTACTTTTGACTTTGCAAGTTGGAAACATTGAAATCATCCTAAAGCCCTATTCTAAGAGGCCAAAGTATAGCCCTGTGATAATTTACAACACCTCTTCTTCCTTCAGTTCCTCTACAGCCTTTTTGGGTCCTTATTATCACATAAGAGGTCATATGATAAATGACAGTCTCACAAGTGTGACAGTAATTGTAAGAGTCCCAGCTGTGACTTGGTCTTAATTACTAACCAGTTGGCTCTTGAGGGTGAACATGCAGAGCTTTTGTAGCTGTTCTAACAATACATATTCTGGGCCATCTTTCTTCTCTGCCAAACCTTGTTGTCAACATACCAAGATGACTTTAAAGTATCATTCACTTAATGAAGTCACAGGCAGGGTGCTGTTATGTAGTCATTTAAATACACATGATGCTAATTTTAATTTCCAAGAATGCAACTCCATTTTTGTAGTTTAACAATAAATGTACATTTTCTCTGATAATAGAGAGAGGGCTTTTGTAAGTGTCCTCAAGTTATTACAGTTAACATTTGTATCATTACAACTTTTAGGAGTTTGTAATCCGAATAAAACAAAAATACAAAAGCAAAAGAAATAATGGTTAGGTCCAGGAGAGAGATACTGCTTTTAATTTTTGTGTGTGTGGTTTTTTTGTGTTTTTTTTCAGTGGCAAGATTTAGAAATATATTTTGGAAATGCTTCCCTCTATCACAGGTTGACTTACATATGGAGAGTTTATTATATTACTAATTTGAGAACATCCTTTTAACAAATTCTACACATTTCAGGAAGGAAAAGGAAAACAGGATTGGTAATAGGTGTATATAATTCAGAAAAGATTAAGCTTTTAAAGAAGTAATAGTGTTTCCTGTACTGCTATGGTGCTTATTTAAGGTCATTAGTGATTTTTTAAAATCTTGATATTTATAAACATGGTGAATTGTCAAAATACATTCACTATTTGCTCTGATGTTAAATAATTTCCCAGGCTGATGCTCGCTAATATTAAGTTCAGCTTGAGCTTATCCTTTATAAAGGCTAGAGCTACTAGTGCATCAGCGCACCGGCTTGCAGTGCTACATTCACCTCTCACTGAGTTTTTATACTCATTCATCTCTCTGTCCTTCAACTTCTTCTCCTGTAAACCATATGGGTCTTTATTCTTATTGTCACTTCCCATTTTGAGAAGTATTTATTTTTAATCAAATTGATGTGTTTTAATTATACACACACACACACACACACACACACACACACACACACACACACATATATATATAATTAAAACACATATATGCCATTGATAGTCACCCTTGAATAATTTTAGTAGTAGAGAAAAATGGTGCTATAATTTAAAAAATGAAAAGAAAGTGATAAGAAAAAGTAGGGGCTAAAGTACATCTGCAAATAAGGAATAAGTAAAGATACCTACACTTAGAATTATAAATGAAAGGAAATATTCACCAAGAATTTGTATCTTAAAGGATAAAAAGAGAGAGAAAATGATTATGTACCACCTCCCCCCGCCCCCCCCCCCCCCACACACAAAGCAAGGATAGACAAAGGAATTCTGATTGTGAGAGGATTAAGATTGAGAAAAGAAAATATATCCTTGGGAGAGGAGCAAAGAAAAATGAAGTTTGGCATCAGTGATTGAACTTTGGATAAAGTATGTATTATAGAAAGATGGAAGTCACCAAACTGATATGGAAGCAATGGAAAGACAAATTAGTTTTAACACATTGATTCTGAAGTGACAGCAGAATATCCATGCACAGATTTCCAACTGACATTTGGGCAGTTAAGAGTGAAGTTCAAAAGAGAGGTGGGAGTTACAGATTGGCTTTGGAGACTATTCTGCAGGTGATAATTGAAGCCATGAAAGTGAATAAGGTTTCCAAGGGTGCATGAATAAAATGACATGGAAAAATGTCATATTTAATATGACAAAATATAATCATTGGGATGCCTAAATGGTTATGTTATAAAATCATTTATGACATGTCCATCTAGATATTTAAAAATAAAATTTGTGAGGATGTGAAAAGAAATATATACAAAATTCTTTTATTCATTTCTAAAGGAAGGTGTTCTAGAAACCAAAGATTTATGTCAACATCAATAATAATATACAACCAGAAATTCTTCCTGGGCTCCTGGCATAAGAGATCTGCCATGGAATTTCTGTTCTTCCATTTAGTAGCCTTTGTCTGCTTCCTAATCCTTTGCTCTGAACCATGACACAATCATCCTGCTTCTTCTAAGGCTGGGTTATTGATGAGAGGGTCAGGAAGTACTGCCTAGAAGAATGCCAGAGAAGCTTGATCAAGGATAATGTGGTAGGGGCAACTGAGGCTCCAGATGAAGATTTTGGATTATAAAGGTGTTGAACTGCAGCAATTTATAACTTTCTAGGGAATTATACACTCAGCTGCACATGGAAAGATATTAGAGGCAAAATGTAGCAAACTCATGGTTGGAGATCTTGAGAAGTGACTGCCAAAATACAGAAGAGTAAGGTTGAGTGAGATGGGTATTCAATATAGAGGGGTAACAAAAAACACAGGAAGCAGCAATGATATGTATAAAATCTTTGGAACTGTAAAGAAACACCTGGGTCAGGATTGGTAGAAAAAGACAGAGACAAACAGAGGCACTAAGAAGATAATGTGAGGAAGAGATCACCCTAGCTGGTTTGGCTCAGTGAAGAGTGTCAGTCTGTGGATTGAAGGGTCCTAGGTTTGATTTTGGTCAATGGCACATACCTGGATTGTAGGTGGTGTGCAGGAGGCAGCCAATCAAGAATTCTCTTGTCATTGATATTTCTCTCCCTTTCCCTTTCTCTCTAAAATCAAGAAAAATATATCTTCTGTTTTAAAAAAAAGAGCTGGTGGTCTCTGAGAGGTGAGAAAGGATGTGGTATGAGTGAGATCATGGGAGAAATGGACTCATGTTTATATGTTTGAAGTCCTAACAAGTCCACAACCCTGGGCAGATGAGTGAAGGGCTGAAATTGAATGGCCAGCATAATTTAAAAGTTTAGTAACTGTGAGACCAGTCTGTTAATGAGGTCAATTATGTGAATATTAAAAATCTCTTAGTTTTGCTTGAAGGAAGACTGCAAGCCCAGCTCCAAATGAATAAACAGAGTCATCAGAAGGCAGGTAAACTATCAGAGGTAGTTATCAGTGACAAGGAGAGCATAGAAATGAGAAACTTTTGTAAGAGGATGGAAGGGATGCAGAAGACAAGCTCTTTTCCTTCTAGATTCAGATTTGTGCCCTGATCAGGAATTGAACCTATGACCTTTCAGTGCACAAGGCAATGCTCAGCCAACTGAGCCACACAGGCCAGAGCTACTTATCCTATCTAATAAAAGAGAAACATGCAAATTGATTGTTACTCTGCTACACCCATAAGTCACACCCATCAGCCAATCAGGAGCAAGTATGCAAATTAACCCAGCCAAGATGGTGGTGGCCAAGGAGCTGGAGCAAGCAGGATGCTTGGGTTGCCCCCAGCAATGGAGGAAGCCAAGTTTCCCGCCCACCCTGGCTGTCCCTGGCCTCCACTCAAGGCTAAAATGTTTCAATTATAGAAGATAAATAAATCCTAGATACTTGCTTCCAGCAGGCCTTGGCCTACACTCAAGGAGGCAAAAGAAAGAAAGAAAGAAAGAAAGAAAGAAAGAAAGAAAGAAAGAAAGAAAGAAAGAAAGAAAGAAAGAAAGAAAGAAAGGAAGGAAGGAAGGAAGGAAGGAAGGAAGAAAGAAAGAAAGAAAGAAAGAAAGAAAGAAAGAAAATAAAGAAAGAAAGAAAGAAAGAAAGAAAGAAAGAAAGAAAGAAAGGAAGGAAGGAAGGAAGGAAGGAAGGAAGAAAGAAAGAAGAAAGAAAGAAAAAAAGAAAGAAAAGAAAGAAAGAAAAGAAAGAAAAGAAAAAAGAAAAGAAAGAAAAGAAAAAAAAGAAAAGAAAGAAAAAAAAAAGAAAAGAAAAGAAAAAGAGGGACTGGGAGCTTAAATCACCAGGGGAGTGGTGAGCCTGAAAACAGCCCTCAACTTCTCATCCAGGCTGGCCACACCCTCAAGGGGTGAGGGTCCCCACTGGGGAGCTTGACCAGCCTGAAAATGGCCCTCAGCTCTTCACCCAGGCTGCCCCCATCCCCCAAGGGAACCCCCACCCTGATCCAGGACACCCTTCAGGGCAAATCAGCCTGGGCCCCCACCTGTGCACCAGGCCTCTATCTATACTAATAAAAGGATAGTATGCTAATTAGACTGGAAGACCTTCCAGGAGACCTTCCAGGAAAGCCATGGTGGTGGGGCCAAGATAAAAGCAGTTAGAGGCCCAGAAGGAAGGGCAGTTGTGGGTGATCAGGCCAGGATGGGACAGCAGTTGTGAGTGATCAGGCTGGTGGGGGGTAAGCAACCTAGCAGGGGGACAGTTTGGGGCGAGCAGGACGTTAGTGGGGGTCAGTTGGAGGTGACCAGGTTAGCAGGGGAGGGTCAGTTTGGAATGGGCAGGCCAGCAGGGGAGCAATTGGGGGTGAGTAGGCCAGTGGGGAGGGGAGGTGGGGGCGAGCAGGCCAGCAGAGAGGGCAGTTGGGGGTGTGCAAGCCAGGACGGGATAGCAGTAGTGAGTGGCTGGTGGGGGATGGGGCTGGTGGGGATAAACAGACCAGCAGCGGGGACAGTTGGAGGCAAGCAGGACATCAGTGGGGATCAGTTGGAGGTGATTAGGATAGCAGGGGGGATAGTTTGGAGTGAGCAGGCCAGCATAGGGGCAGTTAGGGGCAAACAGGCCAGTGGGGAGGGAAGATGGGGGTGAGCAGGCCAGCGGCGGAGGGGCAGTTGGGGGTGAGCAGGCCAGTAGGAGAGGCAGTTGGGGGTGAGCACACTGGCACAGCGGGGCAGTTGGGAGTGAGCATGATAGCAGGGGGTGGGCAGGTGAGCAATTAGGAGCCAGAGGTCTAGGATTGTGAGAGGGTACAGGCTGGGCTGAGGGGGAACCCCCCTCTCCCCATGCACAAATTCTGTGCACGGGGCCTCTAGTTAACTAATAAATATTCCAGGAAGGACAGGGAAAGGTTGCAGGGGATAGTCTAAAATGGGAGTAAAGAAACTTAGAAAAGTAAGGGCATAAAGGTAATTGAGAGGATAGGAGAAGGAAAGTACATGGGTGGATTAGGACTTAGGGATTGTGATAGAAAACCATAGGAATGAGAAGCATGTTGCCTCAAACATACTTGTTCCCCTCTCTGTGAAGTGATAATGGTTAGGATGAGGTTTGTAAAAGATTGGCAAGCACTTTATTAGGGTAAGTGCCACCAGGAGTTTCACTGAGGGGAAAAAAGAGACCATGTTCAGAAGTGGCAGGGAAGGGCATAAAGATAGCCCACGTTACTGAGAATTCCACATACACATTTTACTTTTTTTAAATTAAAAAATCCTATCAGAGTATCCTTTTAAAGAAATTTTATTTGTATTACTTTCATTTATGCTCCTTCCTCCACTTTATATTCCTGATGTTATATGTCTAGCTGTAGCAGACTCAGGGTGGCACAGATGTCCCATCCACTGCAGAAAAAGGAAATGGTTTCCTTAGCAACAATAACCACACAAAAGCCTGAAGAATTTTCTTTGGGATTCATGTAATGTTTTAGCAGTTTAAGGAATCCAAATTGTAGGAAAGAATAATAAACATCTGATGGGAACATATGGCAATGAAGACATATCTAATGAATGCAAAAGGACATCTGCTATTCATATACAATTGATGGAGTGTTTTTAAGTGACCTGAACTTTAGAATCATGTTTCTTTGATTTCCTTAAAAAAAATCCGTGAAACAAGTAAAACTATACTCCTGTATCTAGTTAAGTGGACTAAAATATATTCTTTCAGGACAGTTTTAATGTCACCTAAAGTTGATAATCATATACAATGAATTTTTGAAACATTATAATTGGGCAATAATGGAATGTATGCTAGACGGTGATTTTGAAGAGATTTTTTTGTTCTTGTTCAAAGAGTTCATCCACAACTTTACTGTTTCTCATCATGTCCCCCAGAAGAGATTCTTGAAATTCTTCTCTCTTCCAGGCTTCTGTTACTAAATTTCTGCTTTGCAATTTCTCATTTTAGCAGTTCTAAAGTGAAATTTGTAGCCGTCCTAATTTTATCTGAAAATATATCTAGTCCCCTCCATCTCTCTTTTTTATATTACAGTTTACACTCAATATTATTCTGTATTCGTTTCATGTATAAGTGACCCCCACCCCATGTATCAAGTAGCACTTGGTCCCATACATAGTTATTACAATGAGATTTCTAAAAAATATGATCATTTGATTGGAATTTCTTGCCAAAAGTTTCACCTGCTGAAAATATGTTAGCAGAGGCTATGAGGGTGGGAAATAAGATTTGCAAGTATGCAAAATTATTATAATTTGATAGGATGTTTTCAAGGTCTCTATTAAAGTCTTAACATCCTGCTGAGACACCCTGGCAAGATGACAGAGATTGTACTAAGCAGGTTTCATGATTTGACAGGGGAAAAGTTCAGGATGCTTGCTAAACATGCAAGACTAGTTTAGGGGAAATGCCAATGCTGCCCAGAGACCATTAGTGTTCTGTTCAGGGCTCCAAGACCACACGGGGCATCATGCACCTTCCTGAGCCTGGCCACTGTGACAATTAGTAGAGTCTCATCAAGCATTTGGCCATTAGGTTTATGATGCAAAGCACATTGATTCTAGGAATATGAGTTTGGGGAAACTTAGAGGATAAAAACAAAACAAAACGATAAACTAGAGCCATCCAAGAGAAGTAGGAAATGAGCCAGAGCTGAGGCCCCAAATAGAAATTAACTTGGTGCCATATGACCTCAGTCATCCCAGCAGTGTTTTAAATCCACAGGCTTTGCTCAGAGGCAACTCTGAGAATCATGATGCATTCTGTGGTAAAAGTAGTAAGTGCTCCTTCAAAGACAAAATATCCACATTCTTTTACCGATCACACCTATCAAATCAAAATACCCAATGTCAGGTTTGATCTCTACAGGGAGAGTCATTGGAAAGAAAGTGTGTAAAATTGTTGCAATGACCAAGGTTATAGTTCAAATATTAAACAATAATGTTTCAAAAGAAATCTATAGTATTTGGCCACAAATATAATGTTTGGGGCTGCAAACAAGTCTAAGTCAATAAGACCATTTTAAATTTTATTTAATTCATGGAATTTGGGGACTAAATAAAATGTAATGAGATCAAAGTAATGTTTAAATAGTTTCTCTTTAATTGGTTAACACATTATCAAAACATGATTGATTTATATGATAAAAAGGAAACTGTAAACTTTTGAATTTTGCAGGTAAGGGAGGTATATCAACTTTAGAGGACCACCACCAAGCATGCTGTACAGAAGGCTCATTGAGCTGGGGAACCCTTGCTTAGCAATCTGACTAGACACTCTTCTAAGGAAAGAGCAGGCCCACAGAGATTGGCTCTGGTTTTATTCTGCCCAATGTTTCAGTATTTTAGGAATTAATCCTATTTAAGCTGTGGATTTAGGTCAACCCTGAAAGTCATTAACATGTAAGGGGACACTTACGCCTTGTATCAAATTTCATTACAACTAAATACTTGGAAGTTTTGTTGCAATGACACAAAATCTTAATTCTACCTAATGATTGAGTAATTTATCAATTTTAATGCTGATACAGTTTCAGTTTAGCAAAGGAATCTAGATAATTTTGACATTCTTTATAAGTTACTAGGGGCCCGGTGCTGAAATTTGTGCACTGGGGGTGGGTGGTCCCTCAACCCTACCTGCCCCCTCTCACATACTGGATGTCCAACTGATAGCTCACCCCCAGCCTGCCCAAGGCCTAAAGCCTCTGGCTCGCACCCAGCCATCGCCCTACTCAGCTCAACCCAGGCTGCCTGTGACCACTCGGCCCCGGGGGCTGGGTGCTCCCTGCCTCTGCCACCACCTTTTCATCTCCACCCCCAGGGCCCTAGCACTAGCACCACTTGGCCCTGCCACCTCTCCTGATTGGCTAGTAGCATAACCAATCAGGAGCGAAGGTATGGTCAGATTTGCATGTTTCTCTTTTATTACATAGGATTCCTCTCTTTATAAGAAATTTCTAATGTAAACCATTAGGAGTCATGGTCCATATTGTCATCAAATGCCTTAGCTATCTCCACTTACATGTGATTAAAAAGTGACCTCAAAATATGTTATCCTCTGTCTCCATTTAATGTTTAGTTAAATCAGTGAAAGGCACATGCAGCTGTCATTTATCTTACCATTCCAATTATAACACTAAAGCGTAACCCACAGCAAGTTACTTCATCCCTTTGGCTCCCTGTCCTTCCACCATAAAATGTATGTAGCAATTCTTTGCAGAATTAGTTTAATGCCAAATAAAAAATTAATATGCATAAAATATCCAAAAAATGTCTGCCCCATACTGAGCACTTAACAATTATTCCAATTATTTCCAGATATAATTTTACATTGATCATTGAAATATATATATAAAAGTCCAAAACACTTGCTCTTCAATTTAATTTTCTTGTCACAGACAACACTGCCTTATTGTTTTCTCATTTTTCAGCTCATGTCACTAATAATCTACTTTGTTTTAGTCCTGCAAGGCTCTTAGTGACAGAGAAGCACCACTTAGTGCTTCCCAATTTTAAATTAAGAAAAATTGAAAATGACAAATTCATTTACTTCTTCCTTCAGTCAGAGAACATTTAGAAAGCAGCTGAGTGCCCTAAAACAGCATGGTGTTGGCATCCCAGGCTGCTGCATATTAGCTCTGTGGTGCAGAGAGATCATTAAACCTCCCCGAGCCTTGGCTTAGTCATCTGTAAAATGAGAATGACACTTGGGCTGGGCACTGCGGTGAACACTGTGCAATGATGGCAATTCCAGGAAGGGTCTTGAGGCTGAAAATGACCTGACATTTGGGATGATCCGCCAAGGATCAGGGGAGTTGAGAAAGTCATAAATGTGGAAATGGATCCCTGGATAAAATAAGTAGGAAAATGAATCTTATATCCAACTCATGGCTCACAGAACAGTGTGAGCAAAGGCATGAAAGTAGGAAAGCTAAGAGCATGTTCAGGAAGTGGTAAGGGGTGAAGACCAATTTTCTTGAACGTACAAGGTGAATAGGGAATGGAGCGAGAGAAGGCTGGAATATCAGGCAGAGTACAGATCCTGGACTTGAAATTCTGAAAATTCTGACTGTTTTTGGAAAGTTTGAGAAAAGGAAGAATGCTGAGTAGGAATGGTGAAAGGAATAAGTGTTATGTAAGTACAGCAACAAGATTGATCCTAACCTAATAAATAGCTAAATTTGATTGGTGAGAGCGGGCTAACAAAATTTCCAACCACGATGACTGAAAGGATAGGGCTAGTATCAACAGCTATAGTAGAAAAGGCAGGGGAGAACACAAATTCAAAGGTATACTCAGAGGCTCGGAGAAAGGAGACTCCTGAATTAGTAAGCTATACATAGTAGAATCCATGGGATATATAATACCATATACATTTTAAATGTCCTAACACTATTGAGAAGTTCCATCAGATAACATACTTTTTTACATTTGTATAATCTATATACATAAAACCTTAATATGCAAACAGACCAAACGGCGGAACAACCAAACAACTAAACAACCGGTCACTATGACATATGTTGACCACCAGGGGGCATGTGAGAAATATGGCGAGTGTCAGCAGCAGGTGGCAGAATGCAGAACATGGTGGGCATCAGCTGCAGTGGAATGGTGGAGTAGGTGAATGGGGGCACCAGACCAAGGCAGGGCACTGGTTCCTGTCATCAGGGCAAGCCTCTAGTGGTTACTGAAAATTATTTGCTCCCCCACAGCCCAGTCCCAATGGTGTTAGCACTCACATACGGTGCCAGCTCTAATAGCTCCATGCCATCAGCAGATGCTGGTTGGGCCAGCGCAGGCAGTGGGTGGGTGGGCAGGTGGGTGGGAGTGGTGGCAGCAGCAGGAGTGAGACTGCTGGCAGACAGTAGACAGGGGTGGGGGAGTGGAGGGATAGGTGTGGAGGATGAGCCAAGACCCACCCCTGTGTGCACCACAACTTCATGGCCCATAGTTCCTTTCAAGGTACACAAATTTATGCACTGGGTCCTTAGTACTTTTTATAACTTAAGTGACATGGCTATTTTAGAATAGTAGTTTTTCTCATAGATAATAAGGTATAAAACTATTATTTGTAATATCCAGGCATAGGAAAAAAATGCAGTCAAGCAAAATAATCTTTAAAAGAAAGACTAATGCCTAAACTACAAGGCTGAGATTATATTCTGCTGTCATAGATTCCTTATGTTAAATCTGGAAAGTAGCGAACTCTTTTTTATTTTTACTGATTTCAGAGAAGAGAGAGGGAGAAGGAGATAGAAATAGCAATAATGAGAGGGGATTATTGATTGGCAGCCTCCTACATGCCCCACACTGGGGATGGAGCCTGCAACCCAGGCATGTGCCCTGACTGGGAATCAAACCATGACCTCTTGGTTCATAGGCCAATGCTCAACCGCTGAGACACACTGGCTGTGTAACCAACTCTTACTCAGAGGTCATTTCTCCTTTTGACAAAACCTTTAAAATTTGACTTATTACTAAACATAGTTTATAATATTACTGAAATGACATTGATAGGAAATATGTGAAAACATGTAGCTTACAAAAATAAAAAGATATCCTGCCTGGTGTGTTTCAGTTGCTTTCGAGCATTGTCCTATGCACAGAAGGGTCGTGGGCTCAGTTCCTGTTCAGGGCACATACCCAGGTTGATTCCTAGTTGAGGAGTGTCAGAAGGCAACCAAGTCATGTTTCTCTCTCACTTAGATGTTTCTCTCTACCCCTCTTCCTTTTGTTTTCTCTAAAATCAAATAAATAAAAATATTGAAAAATAAAAAGCTTTTTGATGACACCTCTTTTAATAACTCCTGTGTAAAAGTAAATTCATAATTGATAGGAAACTTTGACTTTCAACCTTGTATTTTCTCTATTTTTTCTTCTATTTTCCCTTTGATTGATTATTTCAAAAGTGAGAAATATGAAACGGGCTCTTGAATATCAGCATGCCAACGGAACTGCTTTGTTCTAGGTAATAAGTGAATGCTACACAAAAATGGATGTGGTCATGTTTTCTGAATGCCTTGAAAATCTCAATAACAACAAACCGCCAACCACTGTGCTTGCCAGATGAGTTATTTAAGTTTTTATCTCTCCCACAGAAATTTCTGGGTAATTGATAGCTTATATATACACAATGAGACATTTACATTTAAAGAAGAAGAAATTGCAGAAAATCAATCCTTTAATTAGGATTAAGGCCTATTTAAATCCTTTCAGTGTTGCACCTACATTTATAAGGGTGAACATTTTGTAGATGCTCTTGGCATGCAGCTTTTTTCTCCCTCTAACCTACTAAATAACATTCCTCCAGTTGCTTCTGTCTCTCCCTAATCACCAGTTTCCCTCTTTTATCTCTTCCCTAGATTATTTTAACCACATATTCAAATGCTAGAATATCTGAAATAATTTTTCAAAATCCTACTTTACCCCATATGCTCTCTAATAATCACCCAATCTCTGCTTCCCTTAGAATAAAACATAGAGCAGTGAAGTTCTGGGGAGAGAGGGGACGTAGAGAAGAAGGGGTCAATGGGGGGAAATAGGGGACATCTGCAATACTTCCAACAATAAAGATACATTTAAAAAATAATAATAAAATCCCTTAAGAGTGCTCCACACTCAGCTTTCTCCAATTCTTCTCCTAGGATCATTTCTGAGACACTCCAACGGCTTTTATCTACACCATTACAACAAAATCCCTCTTATTCTGGCTACTGAGACATCTATCTACATTACAAATCCAATGGTCCTTTCCCAGTCTTCATCGCATTTGAACTATTAGTAGCATTTGAGACAATCAAGAAGTCTTTTCTGGAAACACTTTCTTCACTTACCTTCTACAAACTCACACACTTCTTCCTTGCTTCCTACTTCACTCACGATTGCTGTCTATTCTTATTTTCTGATTCTTTCTGCTCCCTGCAACCTCTAAATGTGTAAGGCTCCCAGGGACGAGTTTTCATTTCTTTATCTACACTCATTTTCTATATTGAATGCCATCTAGAATCTAACAAGTTTTCAAATTTCTATTCCTAGCTCCAAACTTTCCTCTGAATTCCAAATTCATGGACCCAGCTGCCAGGTCCACAGCCAAACGTGACTGTCCTATGGCAGTGATTTTCCACCTTTTTCATCTCATGGCACACATAAATTACTTACTAAAATTCTGAGACAGACCAAAAATATATTTTGGTTTTTTGCTACTTGACAAAAAATAGATGTAATTTTGATTCATTCACATTGGACAGCTATTGTGTTAGCTATTTGATCATCTAAGAAAAAGACATCAGTGCCCCTGACTACACAGTCAGATATTACATTCTTTTTTTTTTTTTGAAGGATGAGTCTTTTAATAGAAAAGCACACGTGTAACAGTAGCAACATAATCTCTAGCAATCCAGATGAAGAGCCAGCCTTCAGTTCTTCACCTTGGGGGGCGGCCTGTGAGAGGAAGATGAGGGGCATCAGAGTTTGTCACCACTTTAGGGGCACTCCTTACAAGTATTGAACCATGTGGCTCCGGGGTGCAGGGGCCAGACATCTGTCCTGTTGGAATACTGGGCCCCCTTCTCACCTGTATACACCCACGACCACAGCGTGGTCTCTTTCATATGGCTCTAGAGTCAACTGCTCCTGGGGTTTCATGTTTTCCTGTTGCATTTTTTTCACTTCAGAGGCAAACACTGCCTCGGCAGATGCTGTGGAGTCAATGCAGTTAGCCTTAATGGAAATCACAAAGTGTCCTCCATTACGTAGGAAGGTGTGGGCAATCAGGGCTACAATCGGGGTTTGGTCTGGCTGGGCCACATCGGCAAAGATCACATCCACCATTGCAATGAGCATGCGGTATTTGTGCGGGTGCCGAGCATCTTCAATGACAGGAATAATGTTAGTCCTCTTCTTAGCCAAGTTAATGAGGTCACGGCCTGAGCGGTGGGAGAACTCAACTGCATAGACCAGACCATCTGGGCCTACAATGTCAGAAACATGAGAAACGGTGGTGCCCGAGGCAGCCCCAAGGTAGAGCATCTTGGCCCCTGGCTTGATGTGGATTTGGTCCACACCGCCCAGGATTGCTGCTGCCAGCTTAGAGCGGAAGGGGTTCCAGGCACGGTACTCGATTTTGTCATCTCCCTCCGAAATTGAGACTCTTTTTTCTCCATAAACTGATTCTCCAGGGACCAGATTCTTGGTGACCAGGGCATCTTCCTTTCCACGACAAATGAAGACACCTCTTCCTCCTCCTCCTCCTCCTCGTCCACGGCCTCTGAAGCCTCCACCACGACCTCGGCCCCCACCAAAGCCACCTCGGCCCCCACCAAAGCTGCCTCGGCCTCCACCTCGACCCCCACGGTCACCAAAGCCCCCTCGGCCACCAAAGCCACCCCCACGGGGGCTGAAACCTGGCTTCATGGTGAGAGCAGAGCAGCGCGCTTCAGGTTTCTGCAGCGTCCAGGACCCACGAGTAAGGGGCTTTTCCAGATATTACATTCTTGCTGCACACCAGTGTGCCTGCCATGGCACACCAGTTGAAAATTGCTGTCTTATAGGCATTTTAAGCTTTGCATGCCCAAACTGGACACTTGATTTGACATGCTACCTCTATAATATGTACATCCTACAATTTCCCCTCTCAGTAAGTAAAAACCCTAATCTATCAGGCCAAAAATATTGAAGTCAGCTTTGTTTTTCTTGTATATCTCATATCCAATATATTATCAATTCAGCCATTGTGCCGTTTTTTTAAATTTCTTTATTGATAAAGGTATTACATATGTGTCCTCATCCCCTCATCCCCCCACCTCCCACTCATGCCTTCAATCCCTCTTGTCTGTGTCCATTGGTTAGGCTTATATGCATGCATACAAGTCCTTTGGTTGATCTCTCCTCCTTACCCCCACCCTCCACTACCTTCCCTCTGAGGTTTGGTGGTCTGATCAATGCTTCTCTGTCTCTGGATCTATTTTTGTTGTTCATTATATTCTAAAAATGAGTGAGAACATATGATATTTATCTTTCTCTGACTGGTTTATTTCATTTAGCATAATGCTCTCTGTTCCATCTATGCTGTTGCAAGTGGTAAGAATCCCTTCTTTTTTACTGCAGCGTACTATTCCATTGTGTAGATGTACTACAGGTTTTTAATCCACTTATCTGCTGATGGGCACTTAGGGTATTTCCAAATCTTAGCTATGTTGAATTGTGCTGCTATGAACATAGGGGTACATATACCCTTTCTGATTGGTGTTTCTAGTTTCTTGGTATATATTATTAGAGGTGGGATCACTAAGTCAAATGGGAATTCCATTTTTAGTTTTTTGAGGAAACTCCATACTGTTCTCCACAGTAACTGCACCAGTCTGCATTCCCACCAGCAGTGCAGGAAGGTTCCTTTTTCTCCGCATCCTAGCCAACACTTGTTGTTTGTTGCTTTGTTGATAATAGCCATTTTGACAGGTGAGATGGTACCACATTGTTGTTTTGATTTGCATCTTTCTGATGATCAGTGACTTTGAGCATGTTTTCATGTCCCTTGGCCTTCCATCTTCTTTTGAAAAGTATCTGTTTAGATCAGTTGCCCATTTTTTGATTGGGTTGTTTCTCTTCCCTTTTAAATATATACTAAAAGTGACCACTTCTCCTATAGTCCACAACCACATCCTCCTGAGCTAAGTTATCCAATAACTATTTGCTCACCAATGGCCCTGCTTCCATCCTTGTCTCCATCCCCTGGTCTGGTCTCCACTCAGGAGCAAGAGCAATCCTTGCAAAAGCCAGGTCAGATCTTTTAACTCCTCTGCTCAAATTCTCCAAAGTGCTGGACCTTTCTCCCTTGATCTTCTTGTCCCAGCCACTCTTTTTGCTTGATATTGCTAGAAAAATTATCACATGTTTCTGTCCTCAGGACTTTCTACTTGCTATTCACATCTAAACTTAAAATTCCTCCAGATATATATAAACTAACCTTCCTCCATATATGTCTAAATGTAACCTTCCAGATATGTCTGGTCACTCCCTCACATTATTCAGGACTCTGCTCAATCTGTCCTTATCAGAGAGGTCTTCCCTGACCATGTACCTTAACTATAGTGGATGACACCCTAAACACACACACACACACACACACACACCCACACACGCTCACACACACACACGTGTGCACACACACACACAGTCACTATACCCTCATTCTGCTTTATTTTCTTTATAAACTTTTATTCCTACCTTGTTTTATTGATTTTATTTACTCATTTATTTATTACATGGTGTTTTATTTCTCTCTCACATCTCTAAAATGCAAACCCATGATATCTGAGATGTATTGTCTTCTGTTCACAGATATATTCCTAGTGCCTAGAATATTGTTAACTAAATGAACAAATGAATGAATGAATAATACTATCACATGTTCGCATGTTTTACTTGAACTTATTGTTACCCACACATGAACTCATACCCAAACACACACTAATGGCAAGCCATTGTTAGCTCTAAATTGCATGTTAAATATTCTAGACATACGGAAAGTCAGACTTTTTGGGGGGTAGAGTTATAAGTCACATCCAATATCACTTGCATTTATAAAACAACTTATATGACAAAAAGGAAAAAATTAAAACATTAAAAATTCTTAACTGTAATTAATGGCTGTTGCCGTAATAGTATACTGCCTGTACTTCTACCTCTAGTAATGGACTTTATGTGCTAGATTTTAATATCCTTGAGCCTGGGCCAGTGCACAAGTCTTTTTAACAAGAAACATGGTTTACTTGCACAAAAATGATCAGTTTTGAGAGATCGTTAATGCCCCTGAAGTGGTTTTTGTGGGTGTGAAACAAATGATGTGAATTTGAAATGGTCCCTCTTATTATAGTATTGAAATTAAGTCTACTTAATGTATCAAGTCATGTTCATGCCCTGATTTTATAGACTTGTATCTATCAATAAACATTGTGATATTTGAAAAAAGTAAATAAACCCCACATCTTCGGAATTACAAGGAGTGGGGCATGTTACTCAAAAAAAAAAAAATTAAAACATTAAATCATTCTGACAGCAACATAAAAGAGAAAAAAAGTTTATCTATACTATTAATTCATTTTAACTGTTTTGTGTGCTTACAGAAAATTATACAATCATTAAGTGTACAGTCTGATGACTTTTCACAAAGCAAATACCCAAATGAAGACCTAGAATTCTGTCAGAATTCCAGAAGTCCCCCTTGACACTTCCCAGTACTAGTCACTACACTCTGCCCAAGACAAACACTACTCCAATTTCTACCATCATTGATTACTTTTGTTCCCTTTCAAAAAAAAAGTTCATCTAACTGAAATTATACAATATATATTCTTTTTTTTAATCTGGCTTTTTTGGTTCAGCAATTTGTTTTTGAGGCTCTTCTGTGTGTTTGTGGGTAGTAAAACTTCCATTGTTCTCAATGTTACATAGTATGTATTCTACTATATGATTATCTCAAAATTTATTTTTTTCACTCTTTTGTCAATGATTTTGGCTTATTTCCAGTTCAAGACTATTTAAGAGATGCTATGTCCATTACTATTCTTTGCATAGTCCAATAAGATAAAATGAAATAGCTGGATCATGGAGTAGACATATGTTCATCTATAGGAGGTATTGCCAAACAATTTCTCAAAGGGTTTGTTCAATTTGTCTTCTTTGTAATTATTCTCATCCAATTCACTAAAATATGGACTTTGTTACCTCTAAGTCAATAGATCTTATGAATATTTTTGAACATTAATAACTTATTATAGCCTTGAAATTTAGAGTCATTTATATAGAGGAAAGTTTCTAATGTATAGCAAGAGAACAATAACTCTGAAGATAAATAGAATGGAGAGGGGGAAGAGAAGAAAAAAGTAAGTTTCACAGGCATATAAAATAGGGAGACAGGATTAACCAAATAAGACAAAAGTTTTTATGGTAAGAGTTCTTAAATCTACTGATGTCTAATGTTCATTGACAGTTATAGGAATGTGCTACAGTCTACCACACTGGAATAGGGATTTTAAGGAAAAAATTAAAACCTTTTTACCCATAGGGTGTCTTGTAGGGCTCCAGTTTCACAGACCCTACTCTGAGAAATACTGGGCAATAGAATTTGCTCAGTGATTACCAGAAATACCCATAATCCTTAAAGGGTACTTTGACTCAAGCACTAGCAACTTATTGAATGCAATGAAATGCTTTTTTTCCATATTATATATCTTTGTGCTTCTTTATTTTTATTTAATCCACCTTTGAGTTCTATTGTTCTGTATCCTAAATCTATTTACAAATTCAATGTCTGTGATGGCTCTTAGTTTTTTATTTTATAGATCTAGTTGTAACAATTCAATATTGAACTGCTGTTTTTATTAAAAGAGGGATCATGAAACTGAAGCAAAATTAGGTTATTTAAGATTGCACATATTTTAGCTTGAGTAAATAAAATTGCTCAGGTTTCTATCATGTATCCATTTATAGGCTAGTCTTGTAATCAGTGTTATCACCTTAAAGTAAAAGGCTCTCAGGCATGTTGATTAGTTTAAATAAATGTGTTACCTTGGTGTGCATTGGAATTATTGCCTTCACTCTCCAATGTGTAAATTATAGATAAAGAAGCCTCCTGATTTTTTTGCAGAAGTAGCATTACATTTGAGATAGAACACATCTAATCAAGTGGATCTCCTGGAACTAATTCTTATTATAAATACAAGAATGATCGAGGGAATGAGGCCTTTCTAGCTCCTGCTCTCAGGAATTAACTTGAATTCGGTGTAATATAGTTTGGAATGAATATTGGATTTCAATAGAGAACACTTTAGGAATCTGAAACCCAGAAAGCAAGGAAGGTATCCAAATTTATGATGGCTCAAAGATGCTTAAAATAGCACTTTATGCCAGATCAAATACCATTTAAATGGGCTGCAGCCTGCCGAGAAACAGTGTTTATAGAACATCTTATATTTTCAAAGTGCTTTCAGTCATTTCTAATCATCATGTTTGGTGAATAGGTATTGTTCAGTGGACAAGGGCAACTAAAATGATAACTGTCATTCAAGAGATTTAATGGAAAATATTTATTCTAAGGTGTTTTATTTGATCACGGAAAGAATAACAAAAAAGAAAGGAGAAGAAGAAAATAAATAAAAAGTGAAGGAAAATATATGGGAGAGCGACCATAATTTTTTATAATAATTTTTTTCAAAACCATAGTTAAATAATACTTTCTCTATAATGTCACCCCCCCCGACCAGTCAGCCAGAAATTATCTCAATTTATTTCAACAAACATTTGTTATATACACCTATAGTTTCTAGTTTTTAAATTAATCAAGTAAAAAGGAAGTATCCCTCTTAGGCCTCTCTTTCCAAAATGAAGTAATAATAGAGGGTTACCAAAATTTGGGGCTCAGTAAGGATATTAAACAAATAAACAAAAAAACCAAAACAATGATCAACTATCACTATAATTCTATTTACAAAGAGCTATTAAGTGGAACTGTATGAGAAAGAAAATAATAACCACCTGTTCATATTCATTTATAGCTCAAAGTATAAAATAAATATCCACAAGCCCATTTGGCTATAAATATTTGAATAAATGAATAGATGAGGGAGAATAGAGAAATCTCTTGCACAGAAGAATTCTGTGTAAATTATATAGTGTTCCCGAAAGACTAAAGTATGAAAAGGGGATGAGGTTGAACGATTAACACCAACTCAATCACATGATCAAGTGTAACTTTCAGCAGTGGTAAGTCACAAGTCACATTGATCCTGTGCAACTTGATGTGATGTGATAAGAATGGCACTCCATCCCAAAACCTATAATCCTGTCTAATGAGAAAAATATCAAAGTGAGAGACATTCTATAGAATACCTAACCAGTACTTTTCAAAATTGTCAAAGTCATCAAAAATAAGGAAAATCTAAGAAACCATCACAGTCTTAGGAGACATGAAAGTTACATATATTGTGATAACCTGGGTGTGGTCCTGAAGCAGAACATGGACATTAGGTAAAACTAAGGAAGTCTTAATAAAGTATAGACTTTAGTTCATAACAATAACTCAATAGGTTACTTAGTTATAAGTAATGTACTATATTAATGTTATATCAAAACAGGAAATTAAATGCAGTAAACTGGAACCTTCTGTACTATTTGTGTAACTTTTCTGTAAATCTAAATTTAATCTGAAAAATAATACAGAGGTTACATAAAAGCTACCATAATATTTGAATAAAGACAATCCTTTAAATTCAGTTGGGGCCTTTTATGGGGAAAAACAAAACAAAGCAAAACAACAACTCTGTAGTGCCTTTACATTTTGTTTTGAATTTTGTCAAGAACTGATTTTGGGACACATTGGTCCCTATCATTCTGGATTCTTCATTTGGTGCTGTTGTGACATGCACAATCAATTCCTTCCCATGAGGAGATTACAAAAATGAGGTTTTATGTTTGAACCTATCATGTTCATTTTCAATATTTAAAATGTTGCCTTTTGCATAATAGATTCTGAAGAATCTATTTTATGTAGTTTATTTATGTTGTTTTATGCTAATATATTGGATAAATGTATGCAGTTAAAACTTAAATAAGAGTTATTAATAAACTACGAGCTCAGTGCATGAAATCGTGCGGCCCGCCCATCCACCTGCCGCCCTGCCTTGACACCCGAACATCTCCATGCAGAGCTCCAGTGCACCTGGCCCAGTCCCCCAACCCCTCTGACCTTCTCTGGCCACTTCAAGCTCCACCCTCAGTCCCTTGAGTTGCCTTAAAATGGTCCCGCCTTCTCTGGGTGCCTCCCCACTTCTGCCCCATCTCCGAAGCCATGTGGTGGCTCTGCTCAGTCATGGCACCAGAGGAGAGCCTGGAAACCTCCTGCCTGCTGTGCTGTGCTGTGCTCCTTCCCCAGGCAGGTGAGTGGCAGGCTCTCCGAGTGTGGGTCATAGGTGGCGAAGGACAGGTGAGGAGGGGCGCTATGGGCTCTCACCCCCGATCTCCTGGACACAAGCCTCCTCTGGGTGCCTCCCCAATCCACCCAGTCTCCAGGAGCAACATCCTGCTGCGCATACATAGGCAGCCTCCTCCTAAGCATTTGTGACTGACACGTTAGGACCAATTAGCATATTACCTCTCTCTCTCTCTCTCTCTCTCTCTCTCTCTCTCTCTCTCTCTCTCTCTCTCTCTATATATATATATATACATATATATGTATGTATATATATATATGTCATGAATATATATATATATATATATATATATATATATATGAGTCAGGAATATATTATTGTAATGGATTAGAATTAGGCAATATCATAAAGATTTAATTAAATTTTGAAAAAGAACAAATTTATATTTTATTGGTGTTTTGAAATTCTTCATTATACTTTATAAATTATCTATCCTGATGATGTGATATTTCTTTAATTGAAAGACTTAGGTTTAATTAAAGGAAAAACATAGAACATATCACAAAATTTCTTTAAATTGAAGTAATTTAGAAGAGAGATTCTTATTCTTTTTAGAAATTTTTATAATCTTTTAATTGATTTCAGAGAGGAAGTGAGAGGAAGAGAGAGATACAAACATCATTGATGAGAGAGAATCATTGATTGGCTGCCTCCTGCACATCCCACCCTAGGGATTGGCCCACAACCCAGGCATGTGCATTTGATCGGAATTAAACCTAGGTCCCTTCAGTCTGCAGGCCGATGTTCTATGCACTGAGCCAAACCAGCTAGGGCAAGAGATTTTTTTTCTTATTTTACGGTTCTTTAGTACCATGTGAAGCAGTTGTCATTGCGTATACGGTTCCAAACAAAAGGATATTCAATTGTATTCTCCATATTTATATATTCTCCTGGTTTTCATTTTAAGTAGGGAATGTTTGGCAGATGGTGGGAAAATTTCTTAGGATGGTCATAAAACATGATTAAAGATTACTAATCTTTTTTTTTTCTGGTTGTGTTTAAGACAGCAATAAATAGCCCCAAAACTATATATTTCAAAAAAGAGGAGCTTGAGGCCATAAGAAAGATATTAAGAAAGAAAAAGCTATATTTTTTGTAAGAGATAAAACTACGAAGGCAAAAATATTGCATGCAATAAAAGTGCATATATAAAACATACATAGTAATACATCAAATGGAAATTAATTTAAACACCTTAATATATTAAACAATGTTCAGTGGATGGGGAAAATGGATATAGAAAGATATAACTTTTTTTTTTTAATCCTCAGCTGAGGATATTTTTCTATTGTTTTTTTGTGGTTTTGTTGTTTTTTTTTTTGTTGTTTTTTTTTTTGTGTGTGTGTGTGTGTGTGTGTGTGTGTGTGTGTGTGTGTGTTTAGAGAGGGAGGAAGAAAGACAGAGAAATATCATTGTGAGAGAAACATATTGATTGGTTGCCTCTTGCACACGCCCCAACCAGGGACCAGGCTGGGGAGGAACCTGCAACGGAAGTACTTGCCCTTGATCGGAATTGAACTTAGGACCCTTCAGTCCACAGACCAACACCTATCCACTGAGCCAAACCAGCTAAAGCAGAGATAATAAATTTTTAAAAATAGGAAAACAAAAAAAAATAAGCAAGAGTAAATGAAAAAGAGAAAGAGGAGAGAATGAGGTAAAAGAGCAAGAGGAGGTTTTTATACACAGAGAAATAGAAAGGGAAGATACAAAGGGGGGAAAGAGAAAGTAGGACTCCTTTAGAGATTCTAAATGGAAGGCACTGTCATACTCAGCTTCTGAAACTGGATGTGAGATTGTTAACACCTGTTCTTCTTCTATTTGAAATGGAAATTACCTCATTAACCACTGTTCCTGGCTCTCACTCAGGGCACAGGGCATTATCCCTCTGGGCTGAGGAGATGCAAGAACAAAACCAGAAGAATCCCCCAAGGATGCCAAGTAACCTTTCCTTTCCAGATCCAATAGCCTCATCTCATGGGTTGAACGTTTACTAATTGCATTTTCTAGGGCCTATTCCAAATAACTTTTGTTTTCACTGTAGGTGCTACTTCTGGGACATCCTCAGCAGTGGTCTCACAGGCAGACTTCTGCTGGCAGGTTAAGTCTCATTTTGTGACTAACTGAAACGTTCCACAGGTCCAGTCATGAATGCATCCAACCTTCCTGCTATACGTCAAGCTCCTTGAAGAATGCAACAATGCTGATCTTTCACAGACACAGTGACTGACACAAAGAAGGTGCTTAATACTTATTGGATATATGAATAAATGACAAGATGGATGGATGCCTGGATTAATATCTTAAATGTCTGCATGTTTGCTTCCAACTAGATATTAAGATATTTGAACTTAGAGACCAACTACTCATCTATTAGTTTACAATACCCAATATTGTACTTTTGGCATATAATTAAGCTTTCAGTTGAGTGAACGAATTAATAAAATTACTGCAAATATTCTCAACAAAATAATTTATAAAATATAATTAGGATAAAGATTACCTGTAAGTAATAAAGTGTGTTTGTATGCATGTAATTATGGAACAAGCTGTATGCATGTAATTATGTATGTGCATCTTTTGAGATGCTTTGCAAAAATGTTAGAGTGAGGAAAATCATTACTTTTTTCTTTTGAATTTTAAAAGTTGAAATCAACACATAATGGTATCAGAAACTTTAAGATCATTATAAAAAGAATCACTTATAGGCCAGAGCAATTTACCATGTAACTATTTAGGGATGGGAATAGATTAAATGAAAAAATAAGGGTAGTAGTGGTTACTGGTGTTTTCTGTTACAGTGCTTAAATAGGCTATTCAAAACAAGAAAATGCTTTGCATGTTCGGTCACATGTTATGCAGAGAAAAATCTACAACTGTTACCTGACAATTATTTTCTACACGTGAATATAATGCATTTTAGACAGACTGTCATGACATAATAATAAAATTCAAGGTATTTAATCCAAACTGGGCAAGGTTCAGAACATCAAATTCTAGCATAATCTATAGATACAAAATTGGGAATGGTTCATATCCTCATGATCATCCTTAGTTGCCACATCTGGTTAGAAAAACTTTTAACTAATTCAGCAAATCACTCTTGAAATACAGTGTAGATATCATAGGTGTATTCTGATGCCTACAAATAATGCATTCAGATCAGGAAAGAACAAAGAGAGTGGGTTTTATCTATTTCTATGAAGCATTTGATGAGGATACACTTTAGTAATATTATTCATTCTTGATTTAAAATTATTTTTAATCAAAAGTATAAATGAATTCAGTCCAGTTTATTTAGTAGACAAACTTACATTCTAGTTCCATTCCCATCCCTACCAAGGTAATGACAATATGAGTACAGATGATAATAGTTCACTGCAAATTTCAGTAGTATTCCCAATTTATTGCCAAATAACAAATTTCATTCTCAGTTAAAGCCTCTTGAAATGATGATGGTGCGTGACAAGGAATGCATAATCTCAACCTTTAATTAAAAAAATCAATAAAACACATAAAAAGATGAGGTTATACAGGCTAAAAAGTCAGTATTAGCTAGTACATGGTGAAAGACAGAAGAAATATCTAATCAGAGACCCAGGGACAGAGCTGTAGGCCCAGGCTCGAGTGTGGGAGGAGGTATACAAGCACCTTGACTACATCCATGACCTCAGAGGTTCCTGGTCTTCTCTAACTAGTGAAAGCAAAGACAATTGCTTTCCTTTTTCTACAATGGAATTGCTTCCTATTGCTGTCAGGGCCATTCATTGTCATGTACAATCATTGTCATTTGTAGCTTTTTCTTTCCATTCAAGATTCATGCTTCCCAGGGATGTAATATCACCAGCAAGGAATAAAGATGCAAGGCCAGTACTAGTTAGAACACTGGCTACAAGTGAGCAGTAGGAAGAGTAAATTGTTTAAGAACTCTGCTCTTTAAAAAGGAGTGATTTTTCCCTTAACTATTTTTTCAAAAGAAAAATTACAAACTAAATTATGTATTAATTAATTTCATTCTCAATATTTACATGATTAAATAGCAAAAACAGAACTTTTTTTTCCAATTCAGTAAACTATATTTTTAAAATGGCTTGTCATTAGAAGTGTAGCATATTACATGCCCCTCAATAGTCTTCAGGCATAAGGTATAGAAGGATTCTAAGAGCAAGCGGGTGGAAAGTGAAGGACAGGAATGCTCCTATTAGTGGTAGACAAACATTAGGTCTGGAAATACCTCTCCCCTTCCTGAATAGGAAGTCTCCAATTTGGGTATGTAAATGGTTCTGCAGCATGAAGAAAGATTATTGCAGCTTGGGTGCAAAGGAAATACAAAAGCATATTTTCTAATGGAATGTGAATGAAAGTAATGTATGCCATTTTCAGGCCTGATTTTAACAACTTTCTAGGCAATCCTTAACTTTCTTTCCCCTGGCAAGTCCAATGGAGACAACTCCAGATTAGGAGCCGTGAGCTGCAGATGGCAGAGATGTGAGACGAAAGGAGTCTGATCTTAGTTATAAACATGAATCTAGGGGCTAGTTATAAACATGGATCTAGTGAACACTTGAAAGAGCTGTCAAGCCAGAAACACCTGCATTGTATTATTGCTTAAGCAAGAAATAAATTCTTACTGTGTTAAGCCACTGAGATTCTAGGACATATTTATTATAGCAGCTAGCATTACTTAGCTATAATTCTAACATAATCAACTTGTGGAAATGGGGCTGGTAATGTAGTTTAAAAGAGGATGAGGGGGGAAATTTCCCTCATATAATACTTTAGGAAGATTGATGTTTCTGAATATGGTTCTGCCATTACTTACTGGGACTTGAATAACTCAAAATCCAGGAGCCTTGGGTTCCTTCTTTGTTAAATAAAGTGTGTGCAACAAGTTACCCCTAAATTAGGGGTAACTAATTTGATTTTGGCTGGCTGATTACCAGACTTAAAATTCTTTGATTCCTTTGTCATAAGTGAAAGCTCTAAGTTAATGTCACATACCACTAAATTCTACAATTAAAAAGTGTGAATATAGAGAAGGATAACTTCTTAATGACCCACCTTGAGATGACTTGCTAAAAAAGATTTTTACCAAAAGACCTATGAATCAGAACTCAGCTTTCTCAGAATAAAGATAAGCTCATCTTACCCCCAAAAGTCATGAGCGATATAAGCATTTTTAGAAATGATGAAAACAAATCCCCCAAATACATGAATAAACTAAAAATACACCTCCCTCAAAACAGTATCAACCATGAAACGAGGAGAGGCGGGGGGAGACAATGTCAGATTTAAGCTGAATACTTCAAGGAACAGCCGAAATATCTGAAAGTATTGACTCAATCCCCTTGGGGGAAATTGTAATTGAAGACCTATCACTTGTGTCATTTATAATTAGGATCAGTAATATTCTAGACAGTATTGAAGAGCACAATCATATATTGGCAGGAAAGAATCAGATAATAACCTAAAAGGTCAGTTTCATTTCTCTTGTCTATGCTAATTGAGTCCTTATGATGGAGAATTCAGGGGGAACCAAATGGAGACAATTGCACCTTCTCTCATGAGCACAAATGCCCTTTATAGAATAAATTACAAAGTGCTTCTGAATAGTAGAGGTCACACACAGTGTTAGGGTAGGAAGCTTACATAACCTGCATCTGACTGGGGAAAACAAACAAACAAAATTAACCATAGTAAAAAAAAAATTAAACATGTGAGTCCCAGCTCAGTTGAACAGCTTTGGAATAAGCTCAGCCTGACAGGACATTTGCTTCCTTCTGATTAAAAAATTGAGGTTTTTCAATTAGAGCAAGAATCAACCTTAAGAATGAGCTATTAGACTAACAAATGTAGAAAGAGTCTGCTAGTCAGCACTCATAAACACACACACACTATTTTACCACATAAAGTGTCAAAGTTTTAAAAGCACATTGCATAGCGGCACCACAGGGCAGTGCAAAAGAGTCATATGCATGAGATGAAGATGCAAGATCGACCCAGAGTAGTAGTGATTTAGGGGTAGTCATAGCCGTCCCCTGAGAACCACTGCCACTGAGCTGCGTGATTGAGGCAGGTAGCTGGTATGTCCTAAGTACTGCACAGAGCTGGGGTGGAGAGACAAGGTGGTGATAAAGTGCCTGGCAATGGATGTCTGCCAGACCTTGGCTCAAATTTTGATTCTATCACTAACTAGTTGTTCTAATATTTAACGTTAATGGCTTCACTGTTTAATGGCAAGTTACTTAGCCATTCAACTTCCTTCTCCATAAAATGAAAATAATAATAATAATATGTATCTCACTGGGTTTTTGTGAGATTTTAAATGAGACTGAAAATGTGTAATAAGATACCCTGGCTGGGTCTAAGCTGTGCCTGTTGCTAGGATTTAAATATATTTGGAAAAGCCTGAGGACAAGGTGAACTAGCCTACCCAGGACCCTGCTGGTATGAAGAATAAAGAAGCCTCCAGAAAAAGACCTTCTGAGGGAAGAGCTAACTTGAGCCAGTAATGGCCTTGAAGTTGGTAGGAAGGAGTAATTTTGCATAAAGATTGACGCCTGCCTTTTAAATCTAATGAAAGCTAGGCCCTAGATTCATGTTTATAACTAAGGGAGACAGGGCTACGAATATAACCTAAGATGGCTCTCTCACTATAACCCTGTTTGACTTTGGGACACAGGCAAGCTTGACTTGATATTCACCCAAAAGGAAAAGAGAGAATTTTTTCTCCTCCAAGAAGCACTGGGCAGCTGAAGGCAATGGTGACTGTATGCAAAAGAACTGTGGTGCCCAGTGAGAAAAGCTGACACTTCTTGCAAGGGGGTCCTTGGCTGAGAATGTGGTTAAAAGTAGAAGTGGCAGCAGCACAGGTGTGCAGGGGAGATTGTGGCACCTGGTGAAAGGAGAAGGGGTGTTCACAATCAGAGCAATGTGCAGCTGGCAGAACAGCACCTGTGAAGGGTGGCTGGTGGCCGGAGGTACACAGCAGCTGGCAGACAAATAGAAAAGCGCTACAAGTGATGACAAGAGTTACCCAGGGGAAGTCACAGAAACATTGTGTGTAGTGGATGTAGTGGATGCCATTTAACTGCCTTCTTTGGTTTGTGAACATGGATGTAACACTACCTTAGTGCCACCAGAAGTACTCTGGGAGGACAATGGGAATGCATGAAGGAAAAAAGACACTGAGTGTGGTTTACCATCTTGCATGACGTTACCATTAACATCATTTGGATCCCGGGAATGATGAGTATGGGAAAATCTAGATATGAGAGTAACATATCCCAGACATTTAATTAATGGTAATCTTCCATCCCTTTTACCCTATTCTTTTTTCCATTTTAAGGGGATGGAATGAATTCATATACAGGCTCCTTCATCAAATCATGTCTGAATGCAGCAAAAGGAACAATCTTGGCCAAATTACTTTGTCTTTCTTGGCTTTTCTCTCTCTCAGCAAAATGGGAATAGTGTAACCTGTTTAGCAGAAAAGAGATAGCATATGTAGTACATTGACCCAATGCCTGCACATAGTAAGTATGCAGCAATGTTAGTTTTCTCCAACTTTGAACAACTGAAAATTTATAAGCAATTAACAGTCCAGAACTGTCCAGGGAAGGAACTTGCTCAGCTGAACTGTGATAACAGGAAAAGGAGAGAAGACTGTGGACCCACAAAGGAGTTCTAAGAGTGTTTTCCTTGAGCATAGCCAATCATTTATTTCATTCTTCCAAACAGCTGCAAATCTGGCATTATCATTAACATTTTATTCACCTTAAATATTTTTAATTTTTAAAATTATAGTTGACATACACTATTATATTAGTTTCAGGCATACATTCCAGTTTATTAAGATTTTATTTATGAAGAAACCCAGGCTCAAAGTGTTTATTTGGGTAAATTCTGATTTAGGCAACAAGGCTGACTGAAGTAATGCTGATAATCCTTTTGCCCAGCTTCCACTTCTTAATAATTGTGGCAAATATATATCATGTAAAAGTAACCATCTTCACCATTTTAAAGTACGTAGCTCAGAGGCATTAAGTATGCTCACACATTGTTGTGCAACCATCACCACCATCTGCTTCCAGTACTTTTTCATCTTCCCAAAACAAGACTCTGTACTATTAAATAGCAACTCTCCCTTTTCCCTTCCTCCCAGCCCCTGCTTTCTGTCTATAAATTTGATTCCTCTAGGTACTTCACATATGTGGAGTCAGGCAGTATTTTATCCTTTTATTTCACTTAGCATAATGTCTTCAGGGTTCATCCAGGTCATAGCAAATATCAGACTTTCCATTTTAAGCTGAATCACACTCCATTGTATGCACATAGCTATTTTTTGATCCACTTATCTGTGAAGGGAAACTTGGGTTTCTCCCACCGGTTGGCTATTGTGAATAACTCGATTTTAAATATGGGCCTACAAATCCCTATTTTCAGGGATATATCAAGAAGTGGAATTGCTGAATCATACATTAATACTATTTATAATTTTTTGGAAGTGCCATACTCTTCCATAGTGGCTGTATCATTTTACATTCCTATCAGTAGTGCAGTTTCCCCACATTACAGTTTCCACACATTCTTGCCAACACTCGTCATCTCTTTTCTTTTTTTAAATAATAACCTTTAAAAAGAAATAATAGGTGTTCTGGCTAAAAGCTTTTACCAGTGCCAAATGAGAGCAATGGTGGAAGCTAAAAAAAAGAAGCATATAGCATTTATATCTTTGTGTTATGTGTAAATTGCTTATTATATTTAACTTTGTGATCTAAATGCAATTCACTTTAAAGTGTGGTTCAGTTCTTACTCTCTAGTACAATCTATAATTTCCTGTGAAATCCATTTAAGTTATTGTTTTCAAAAAGCATCTGAGGTAAATGTGTTTTCTGGAGTGCATTTGCAAATAAAATTTAGCACCTTTATAACCGAACTGAATTTTCCTTGGGTGGCAGGATTCAATCAGTAGATTAAGTTCTAGCCATCTTGATTACATTGTATGTACTTACTGGTATCATGTATCATTCTCCACATTTTGCCTGCATTTCAACTGTGGGCAGCAAATATTTGGCAGTAGCACAAAGGGATCTTCCCCAAACTCAAATCATAAAGGTATGGTAAATTCAAAGTAAATTTCTCAACAACTATGACAACTCCTTTTTTAAAGTTAAAGGTCCAGAATTAATAATATATTTACTCATAAAACTATGAATTTGCATATTAAAATGGGCTTTAATTATATTGGTTGCAGATGGACAAATATCTCTATATATAAAAGCCCAAGTGGCTGAAGGAGGAACCAAGATGGCGGCATAGGCAAAACACCTATCTTACCGTCATACACAGCAATTTTAAAACTACAACTTAACGAAAGAACAAACATCTTCCAGAATCACCAGAAGGTTGGCCGAGTGAAAAATCCACAAAATAAAAGTGAAGATAAGACACTGTGACTTGGAGGAGCAGCTGAGGACAGCGTTGAAGACTCGTGCGGAGAGGGTGGGCGGCTGAAAACCGGCCAGTTTTCTCGAACGGGGAGACAAAGACGTCCCACTGGACTGATTCTCAAGCTCTGGGCGAAGTCCAGGGAACCCACTATCATACGGGGTAAAAACTGGACAGTGGGAGGGCACGCCAAAGCTCGGGCACTGCAAGGATCTGCCGGCTTGTGGAGAAGGGAGCTTGCGCGTGAACTTGGGAACAGCGCAGCTGCGTGACCGCTTAGAGAGCACTCTGCGACTTGCTCTCTCATTTGGGAAACCATCAGACTGCTTTGTTTTACGACTCTGGGTGAGATGTTGGGTGTGCAGACGCATTTGGGGAGAGTCTGAATTCTCTGGCCATTGTCCCCAGCACAGAGTCCCTGGGGCCACATAGGGCGGAGCTAATGCTGTCTGCTTGGTCCGGAGACTCCGCCCATCCAACCTGAGCACAGCTGAGCTTCACAGACAATTGGCCTGGAGGTCAACCCCTCCAAGTGCTAACAACGATTAACCTGAGCTTAACTTCAGCAAGACTGTGCAACCCATATCCACCTCAGGTAACTGGGGAGGCTGACCCACTGTCCCTTGTAGGACATCTACCACGCAAAGCTAATTGACCAACTCAGGGAAGCAGCCACCATGCAGAGACATGGAAAGAAATCAGATGTTAAAGAAATGGAGGAAAAAAAAACGACTGGACATGGAATTCAAAACCACGGTCATAGGGCTTCTCAAGAGGCTCCAACAAAAGGTCGAGGCCTATAAGAAAATAAGCAAGACCACAAAGGAAATGAATGAGACCCTCAAGGATATGAATGAGACCTGTAAGGAAATGATCAAGACCAATGTGGAAATGATCAAGACCAACGTGGAAATGAATGAGTCCTACCAGGAAATGAAGTAGAACCTCAAGGATATAAAGGAGACTCTCAAGGATATGAAAAAGGAACAACCAGAAATTAAGCATGCACTGACTGAAATAAAAAATATTATACAAAGACCTAAAAGTGCTCTGGAGCACCCCAAGAACCAAGTTAAAGATTTGAAATACAAAGAGGAAAAATCCACACAGCTGAAAAAGCAAGAACCAAAAGAATCCAAAAATTGAAGATAGTGTAAGGGGCCTCTGGGACAACCTCAAGCATACCAACATCCAAATTATAAGGGTGCCAGAAAAAGAGAGAGAGCAAGACAATGGAAACCTATTTGACGAAATAGTTACTGAAGCGGAGAACTAAGATGGCGGCAAAGGTAAAACACCTATCTTGCCGTCATAATCAGCAATTTTAATACTACAACTTAACGAAAGAACAAACACCTTCCAGAATCACCAGAACGCTTGCCGAGTGAAAATTCCAGAAATGAAAGTGAAGATAAGACACTGTGACTTGGAGGAGCGGTGGCGAACAGCGCTGAAAGATTCGCGTGCAGAGAGAGGTTTGGAGTGCGCGCCGTGGAGAGGGCGGGCGGCTGGAAACCGGCCAGTTTTCTCGAACGAGGAGACAAAGACGTCCCACTGACTGATTCTCCAGCTCTGGGCGAAGTCTAGGGAACCCACTATCATACGGGGTGAAAACTGGACAGTGGGAGGGCACGCCGAAGCTCGGGTGCTGCCGGGTGTGTCGGCTTGTGGAGAAGGCAGCTTGTGCGAACAGCTCGGCTGCGTGACGCCGCAGGGAGGTCTCTGCAACTTGTCTCTCATTCGGAAAACCATCAGTCTGCTTTGTTTTACGACCCTGGGTGAGACATTGCGCATGCAAAGTCATTTGGGGACAGTCTGAATTCCCCAGCAGCCGGTGGAGCTCCACAGCGGCTCTCTCTCAGAGGTGCTGGCAGCCATTGCCCCCGGCACAGAGCCCCTGGGGCTGCATAGGGAGGAGCTAACGCTGTCTGCTTGGCCCGGAGACTCCGCCCATCCAACCTGAGCACAGCTGAGCTTCACAGACAATTGGCCTGGAGGTCAAACCTTCCTAGGGCTAACAACAAAAAGCTGGGTTTAAATTCAAAAACACTGAATACAACCCATAAAGGATTGCAGTAAGAGTACCCACCTCAGGTAACTGGGGAGACTGAGCCACTGTCCCTTTGAGGATAGCCACCACATAAAACAGCCACCATGCAGAGACATGGAAAGAAATCAGGTGTGAAAGAAATGGAGGAGAAAAGACGACAAGACATAGAGTTCAAAACCACGGTTATAAGGCTTTTCAAGAGGCTCCTACAAAAGGCCGATCAAATTAATGAGAATTACCAGGAAATAAACAAGACCAACCAGCAAATGAATGAGAATTACAAGGAGATGAATGATACTTACAAGGAAATGAATGAGACCCTCAGGGAAATGAACAAGACCTCTGAGGATACGAACCAGACCCTCACAGATAAAAAAAATGACCAACTAGAAATCAAGCATACACAGACTGAAATAAAAAATATTACACAAAGTCCTAAAAGCAGTCCAGAGGACCACAAGAACCAAGTCAAAGATTTGAAATACAAAGAAGCAAAATCCACTCAGCTGGAAAAGCAAGAAACAAAAAGAATTCAGATAATTGAAGATAGCATAAGGGGCCTCTGGGACAACCTCAAGCAAGCCAACATCCGAATTATTGGGGTGCCAGAAAAAGAGAGAGAGCAAGTTAATGAAAACCTACTTGAAGAAATAGTGATTGAAAACTTTCCCCACCTGGTGAAAGAAACTGACTTAAAAGCCCAAGAAGTACACAGAACCCCAAAATATAGGAATCTAAAGAGGACCACACCAAGACATATCATAATTAAAATGCCAAGAGCAAAAGATAAAGAGAGAATATTAAAAGCAGCAAGAGAAAAATAGTTGGTTACCTACAGGGGAGCATCCATATGATTGTCAGCGGATTTCTCAACAGAAACGATGCAGGCCAGACGCGAGTGGCAAGAAATATTCAAAATAATGAAGAGCAAGAATCTACAACCAAGATTACTCTATCCAGCAAAGCTATCATTCAGAATTGAGGATCAGATAAAGTGCTTCGCAGATAAGAAAAAGCTAAAGGAGTTCATCACCACCAAACCAGTATTATATGAAATGCTGAAAGATATTCTTTAAGAAGAGGAAAAAGAAAAAGGTAAAAATATAAATTATGAACAACAAATACACATCTATCAACAAATGAACATAAAAATCAAGTGAACTGATAGGCTGATGAACAAGATAAACTGGTTACTGTAACAGAAACATGGACATAGAGAGGGAATGGACTGACAATTCTTGGGGAGAAAAGTGTTGTTGGAAGTACAGCAAGAGATTGGACAAAAATCTTGCAACAATGGGAGAGGACATTGGGGAGGGGGAGGTGAGGGCGGAGGGTGGGATAGGTACAGGGTGGAGAGAAGATATAGAGGGATAAAAAAGGGGAAACAATGTAATTAATAAACTGAACAATAAAAAAAAATTAAAAAAAAAGAAATAGTGACTGAAAACTTCCCACACCTGGTGAAAGAAATAGACTTAGGAGTCCAAGAAGCATACCGAACCCCAATATATAGGAACCCTAAGAGGACCACACCAAGGCACATCATAATTAAAATGCCAAGAGCAAAAGACAAACAGAGAATATTAAAAGCAGCAAGAGAAAAACAGATGGTTACCTATAAGGGAGCACCCATACGATTGTCAGCGGATTTCTCAACAGAAACAATGCAGGCCAGACGGGAGTGGCAAGAAATATTCAAAGTGATGAACAGCAAGAATCTACAAACAAAATTACTCTATCCAGCAAAGCTATCATGCAGAATTGAGGGTCAGATAAAGTGCTTTCGCAGATAAGAAAAAGCTAATGGAGTTCATCACCACCAAACCAATATTATATGAAATGCTGAAAGATATTCTTTAAGATGAGGGAGAAGAAAAAGATAAAAGTGTAAATTATGAACAACAAATACACATCTATCAACAAATGAATCTAAAAATCAAGTGAATTAATAAACTGATGAACAGGATAAACTGGTGAATGTATCAGAATCACGGACATAAAGAGGGAATGGACTGACAACTCTTGAGGAGAAAGGGGGTGTGGAAAGTGCAGCAAGAGACTGGAGAATAATCTGCAACTATGGGAGAGGACAGTGGAGGAGGGTGAGGGCAGAGGATGGGATGGGTACCAGGTGGAGGGGAACGATAAGGGGGGAAAAATGAGAATAATGTAATTAATAAACTGAACAATATGAAGAAAAAAAAATAAAAATAAAATAAATAAATAAAAGCCCAAGTGGCTGAATGACCAAATGATGGAACAACTGAATGACCATTTGACCAGTTGCTATGACATATACTGACCACCAGGGGGCAGGCATTAAACTCAGCAGCTGTCTCTTGGTGGTCAGTATGCTCCCACAACCAACCTCCCATGGCTGGCCAACCTCCCATGGTCCCTCGGCAAGCCCCAGTCAGCTGGCCATCCTCCTGTGGTCTCTGGGCAAGAATGCCCCATTTGTCGATCATGGGCCAGGTTGAGGAACCTCACCTGTGCATGAATTCATGCATTGGGCCTCTAGTGTGTGTGTGTGTGTGAACAAAACTATATATATAATATTATACAGTGGGTGAATTGAAGACACCCAGAAAACAGAATGAAGTATCTTTTGGTATGGTTAGAGTCCAGTGTTCCAATAGTTACTGGCTGTGGGGAATCTGGGCAAGAAATCTTTGTGGAACTTTTAAAAAGTAAACTGGGGATACAATGCTTATCTTCTAGAGATAAAAGAAATCATTACTGAGAAACATATAATATTAGGAGTCTCCTATATAGGCGCTCATTTAGTTAGTTCTCTTTTATCCCCTTCCTACACTTTAATTATTATCTTTGTTATGTGACAATTATCCAGAGGAATATTTTTTTTCAATTATTATCTTTCTTCCCTTTTCATTTTCTTTGGTACATAAAAATTAAATGTTTACTTTCAAAGCATGAATTGGTGTGTATGTGTATGAACTTTTCCCCAAAGAATAAATTTAATTAAATTAATAACTTCAAAATCCCTTGGATGATATGAGATATGCATAGTTATTACAAGCCAGTCTGTGTGTGTGTTGGGGGGGGGGGTGACTCATTAGGAGGGAGAAGCAGATAACATATGCACAAATGGAAGTTAGAATCCCAGCTACAATCCAGGAGTGAAGAAGGGTGCTAAATTAGTCTCCCAAAACTTGCATCACCCAGTTTTACTCAGATCTTGCCAAAAGGAAGTTGTGAGGTAATTGCAGAGGACTGATCCAGTTTATATTAGAGCATCTTACTTCCTGTTTCAGGCATTTGTGAGATAGCAACATAGCTGTGCTGGTTGTGAATAAACTTGAGTTTTGAGCGGCCACAGTTATAAGCCAGAATTAACAGGGAGGATTTGCCATAACAAAGCCCTTTCCAGTCATCAGAGTGTTTCTTTGAAGTGGCAAATGTTCCCAGTACTCAAAATATGATTTCATTTACGAAGCATTGATTAAAAAGACAAGACTTTGGCGTTGAGAAGTACTTCCAAATTCATCTGGTACAACACCTCATTTTACAAATAAAGAAATTGAGGCTAACAGAGGACAAATGACTTCCCCAACATCTGGAAGCTGAACAAGTTGGATTTGCAGGCCTCCTAACTACTAAGCCTCCTCACTACAAGGCCTTCTCTCTACCAAGACTGAGCTCATCCCATGAGGCCATACCAGTGGTTTCTTATAGCACGATTCCTATGTGCTGAATTCAAAAATGAATTGTTATTTCTCCTAATCTACCTCAGAGCTGTTTCTTGGTAACTTACAGGGTCTGACCCAGAGTATTTTGAAATGGAAACTCAAAAATTCACCAATCAAGTATTTTCTAACCTTAATGATGCTCATTATAATGATAATAATAATATTTCACAATTACATAGTGCTTACTTATATAACGGGCACTAATCCAGACATTTTACATCCATTAACTCTCAAAAACTCTGATAACAGATGGATTTTATCCCCATTTTACAGAACAGCAAATGGAAGATAGAGTGATTAAGCAACTTGTGAGAATGTACCTGGTTGATAAGTGATAGATTTGGGATTTGGGCATAGTTAACATAGTTCTAGATTGAGTCTGTGCATTTAGCTACTATGCTCTCTTTCTTCTCAAAATCCTTCTACCTTATCCCACCACTTCTCTATGATAAGGAGAAGGAGATGTTCCTGGTGGCCACATTAAAATAACCTATTGAATCTAATTCCTGACTCTTTCCTATAGTAAAAGATTGGGAAGGAAAGAACAGAGAACCAAAGGACACCAGGTGTGATCTAAATTCCACTGTAAGTGCTCCACAAATAAGGCCATCCTGAGAAGGCATGTTAGATTTTCTGCAGTTTTATTACTCTTCAAGAAATATAGCATTCTTTGATTGCTTTAATTATAGGTCTTCAAATGGAAAGAGCAATACAGTCTAAGCAAAACTGAGCAGTTACTTGAAGTTAGGTAAAACAAGCAGCCTATTATTTCATAAGTGACATTTTAATTATCACCAGGAGACCATTAAATACACATCATCACAGTTTGCTTGGTTCTTCTTGGAAAGATCATATTGACAAATGGCTATGAAACTGTAGTTCAGAAACCAGTGTAAGTTGAGATTTGTAATAAAATACAAATTCACTTGTGTACCCTAAAGCAACAATGAACAATTTGAAGAGAGAAGACAAAGTTAAAAGTATACTTTTCTTTTTTAGGGCAAGGCGAAAAAGAAAGTCATTTGTAGGAAGATGGTTACGTCTACAGATTTATTGCCTATGTGAATTATGAATTACTTGATGTATTTAGCATAGTAATTTGAAGTTTCAGCTATCCAAGCACAAGCCACTGAGTTGCCAAATGCTCCTGAATGCTACTTTCCACTACGGGAATTGTCACCTTAGTGACCTCTGGTCTAGAGGATTTCTAGAGAACAGCCTATTCCTAGAGATAGTCGTGGATTTCATCCAGGGAGACTGGCATAAGTCCAGAAACTTTAGTTATCCTTATGAATTCCACAGCTTCCTCCCTAGGTGCCCACAGGGCAGAAGGAACGTTTTTCATATTTAGCTTTCTCCTACAATTTGAAGTTCCTATTGCTTATCATGACTGATTTTCTTATAACTGAAACCAGTGTAAATACTCTTTGCCTGTGATCTGAGTTTTCACTCTAGAGACCACAGGAAAACGATTCAAACCACTTGCCTTTTATCTCTGCTCTATGAAATACTTTTTGTATTGGTCTCCTTGGTTATTAAACCAAAAGAGGAAACCTGTGGTGACTGCTTCAATTAGAGGTTAATCATATAAAATAAATTCTTGAGATATCTTTTAAGGGCAATCCAACTTACTTTTCTTTCCCCAGAATTGTTTCAAAGGTATGGGTATTGCTAGGATCTAGGGATCATTTGTTTCTCTAGGGGAAAAGACAAAGATAAGTGGTGCTTAGATTGCAATACTCCAACCAAATAAAAGGTTATATATTTTCTTAAGAGACTCTCCCTACTTCTCCATATCCATTAATTTGTTCCTTCAGTGCATATTATTAGAGATACTCTATATGCCTAGATTCATCTAATCACCAGGGCGATTATGGTCTTGTGAAGACATAAAATGTATATAAGTAGAACATAAAAAAGCAAGAAAGAAATGTCATGACAGCAGAATATAGAAAATGCTTTCTGAGATTTCACATGACATCAAAGAGAGATCCAACTACTCTATTCCAAGAAAGTTTGTTTAACATGCACGTATCTTTTCTCCCTCTCAAAACAAACCTCATGTAAAGGCTTGCAAAAGATTTAAAGAAGTTTTAATCTGCAACAATAAAGACAAAAATGAGCAAGAAGTCTCATTAAAATTTTGGAAGGCATAATAGAGAGAGCGATAGCTAATAAAGTCACATTTGACCACAAAGTAGAACTATATTAAGAAAGGGTTGCACCCAAGTACGAGAGTGGCATCTATGCCTCCACAGAACCCCAGACAAGCTTAGGTCTGCAGAGACACTGAGTAAATGAGATCAGGATGATATATGAAGCTAAAGGTAGAACCCGAACAACCATTTAGCTTCTAGCCAAAGAAATAATTAAACAGGCCTCTCTCGTGAGAATTAGGAAGGCAATCTAGGAGTTGGAGCATGGGTAAATCGCTCTTAAACAAAGCATTTGGGACCTGAAAAAATTAAGGCTGGAAGCCTATCTGCTCTCTCTAAAATGAAGCTATAAATGTGTGGACAGAGATCACAGTCGGCTCCTCTAGTTCCCCCTTCTTAAAATACACAGGCTCTGAAGAATAAGCCTTCTTTTCCAAAAAGATGAAGTGTAAAGAACAATGACAAGAACATAAGAACCAGCCAGGAAAATACTAGTATAATGAGTAAGATGTTACAAATAATAAAAAGTAGAAAATATAAAAAGAGTCTTGATAATTGAAATAATATGATGAATACAATTTTAAATTTTTAATTGAAGAGCTGGGTGATAAAAACAAGGCAATTGTTCACATCAGAGAGTAAAGAAACAAAGAGGAAAAAAAATAAGATAGATGATTCAGAGGTTCAATCCAGGAAGATTACATCTGACTAGAGGAGTTCCGAACAGAATAGCAAACATAAGGAAAGAAATGTGCAAAGAAATTTAACAAGAGTATTTTTCAGAGCTGAAAAGCATATCTTCAAATGGAAAAGGTCTGCTGCAGGTACAGATACATTTTTTAAAGTAATATATATAGACCTATTGTAAATTTTAGAACACCAGGGCCAGTGGTCAACAAATTTTTTTCTTTTAAGGACCAGAGAGTAAATACTTTAGTCTTTGAAGACCTTACAATGTCTGTCCCAACTCCTCAACTCTCTGCTTCTAGCACAAGAAAAGCCATAAATAACATGACTGCAAATGGCTGTGTTAAAAAAAAAACAACAAACAAACACACACCCACTTAATGCACAATACAGGAGGTGGGCTGAGTTTGGCCCTTGGAACTTAGTTTACTAATCCCTGACCAAAAGCAAAGAGAATAATCCCAAAAACATGGAGAAAAGAAAAATGAAAACAAACAAACAGGTAATCTAAAGAGGAATAAGTATTGCAATAGTCTGAGCAATACCAACTGATAAGATAGTGAGTGCAACAGTGATTCTGGGAAAAAATAACTTAGAATTATGTACCTAGTAAAACTATCAAGTCTGAGAGCAACACTTCATATTAGTACTCAGAAATTTTACTTTGCATATATATTTTATTAAGAGTTTACTTTAAGATGAACTTCAGCCCTAACTGGTTTGGCTCAGTGGATAGAGTGTTGACCTGTGGACTGAAGGGTCCCAGGTTTGATTCTGGTCAGGGGCATGTGCCTTAGTTATGGACACATCCCCAAAGGGAGGTGTGGAGGAGGCAGCTGATTGATGTTTCTCTCATCGATGTTTCTAACTCTCTATCTCTCTCCCTTCCTCTCCGTAAAAAAATCAATATATATATCAATATATATATTAAAGATGAACTTCAGCAAGACCAAAGAGAACCACTCTCCCCAGAAAAGAAAAAAATATACCCAACCCAGAAATCATGATGATAACTGTACAATGGGTCTAGAGAATCAGTGACCCAGAGTGAAGTAATAGGTTCTGCAAAGATGGTATTTGGAAAAATACGAAATTTGATTGAATATATGACATGAGAGAGCATCTGAAAGAAAAAAATAAAGATACAACAAAGGCAAGTAGTGACAGTAGAAAAAATCAACTAGAAAGGAGAGAAAAAACTTAAAACCCCAAAAGGCAAGGACATACAATCACAGTACTTTACTTGTCTAAGCATTGAGCAGATGAGTATTTGCATGGGCTATCAGGAGAGAAAATTCTGGTTCATGAGACCTGAGAGAGTGGGCACCCTGAGTGGAGTTGAAATTACTTTATTTTGGTTAATCCTCACCCGAGGATATTTTCTCCATTGGTTTTTTTTTAGAGTGAGTGGAAGCAGGTAGACAGAGACAGAGACACAATGATATAAGAAAGACTCGTTGATTGGTTGCCTCCTGCATGCATCTAGACCAGGGCCAAGAATTGAGCCTGCAACCGAGGTACATACCCTTAACTGGAATTGAACCCACAACCCTTCAGTGCACCAGCCAACATTTTATCCACTAAGCCAGTGTTCTACAAACTCATTAGTCAACAGAGCCAAATATCAACAGTACAACGATTGAAATTTCTTTTGAGAGCCAAATTTTTTAAACTTAAACTTCTTCTAACACCACTTCTTGAAAATAGACTTGCGCAGGCTTCAGTATTTTGTGGAAGAGCCACAGTCAAGGGGCCAAAGAGCCACATGTGGCTCGCGAGCCGCAATTTGCCAACCACTGCGATAAGCCAAACCAGCCAGAGCTGAAACTACTTTTATAATGGCCACAGTACAGGCTGCTCACATCATAAGAGGCTATAAACATTATAAGGGCCTCTTCTGATTTTGATTTAAAAAAAACCAAACAATTAAAATCTATTGACAGTGTTAAATACAGAAATAACAAGTTTAGAGATGCACTTCTAATATTAGTCTTAGAGGCAGTAGAGATTAAAGGCAGGGATAACGTACATAGGACATGCCACTGGGAAATTATTTTGTTTTTCGGTTTTAGAATGATAATTGCATGGTAACCATCATCAATACTGTGCATCTTATAGCTCTTCCATGAGCTTTCTTTTGAAGATGACCAATTCTTGTTTTCCTTCCAAATTGGGAGAGGAATGCAGAACACTTATATAGGCTGATGTCTCTAAAAATAATTCTGCACAGAAGATACTTGGAGTAAACAAAAGACAATTTTCAAACTCAAATTCTTATTGTATAGTTCTCAAATTTCCACTAAATTAAACATTGTCCAAGGTCTAAGAACTTCTGATTTTAACTGTATTCATTGCAGCTTCAGAAGATATGTGTTAAAACTGATAGTTGGAAGTAGCTGCTTTTGTTAAAGATATGAATTCTCCAGTTCAATTTCCAAAGAACATACCAGAATCTTAGTGAGTGACCACTAAGAATCTGCAATTTTAACACATCCACAGATGTTTGGTAGTCCTGGCTTAAACTATACTAATAGGATTATATGTATTTAGTTGACATTCTCACTGTTGTACCAATTTACACGCATGTTCCTCTGGCATTTATTAGAATTATTTACTCTGCTATTAGAGTGTGTAATGAACCATGGAGCTCACCATTTTTAAGCTCACCATTTTTAAGATAATGTTCTCAAGTCTACAATATAATTCCTACCCTCTACTATCCTGTGCTATTTAATTTGGCTAGAGATGTTGGACAACATTTCCTGTAATTTTTCTCTACTAATTTAATGCCAAGCTGCTTAGAGTCAGAGTAAAAACAAATTAACTTAATGTGAAACTAGATATAATCCGTGGAAAGGCAAATATTTAATTTGTACCAAAATCTAAAGTGATATTTGATTTCGGTATAAAATTAGGTTCAAGAAATTGTACTTTTATGAAATTACTTTTCTTTTTAAACCATCTATGCTAAGATTTGTTTATTCTCTCATCTAACAAGTTTAATTACTGCTTTTAAGAAACAAAGAACTTCATGTTTTGCACTCTGCTACCTAAATTGCTAAGAACAAGTTTCAGAGAGATTATATCAAATGTGAATTTGACATAGAATATAGGAATTCATTTGATTTCTATGCTGTTTTCCTCAAAAGAAAACTATGCAATCATTTGTGATATATTTTAACACTGAAATCAGTTTAATGAGAATTTGTTTATTTTTATTCACTGTACAGCCAGCAACATTTGTTGGAGAACCTAAATGGAAATAGAAGGATCTGTGATCAGGTACTCAAAATTTGATGATGGATTAGGGAAAAGTTGCACCTTGGGAAGCAGAGGATACTTTGACTATGGACACACAGGCTCTCAGGAGCACATAAGATTAGAGATATAAAGATACTCTCAAGTAGAGTGTTTGGTGAGAGAGTTTATTTATCCCTAGGACTCTTCAAATCCAGAGGAATTTTAACCCAAGAGTGTCTTTGTAATTCAGCTCTCCTTTAGTGGATATAAAAAAATGTGCATGAATCAGGATCAAAACTAAGAATTTTCCCTATCAAAAAACAAGCTCCATAGGACAGGAACTTTGTCTAGCTCATGGTTATAACATTGGTTCCTAGAACAGAGCTATTGCTCAAAAAATATCTGTATTATGAAGGAAGGAAGGAAAGATAGAAGGAAAGAAAGAAAGAGGGAGGGAGGGAAGAAAAGAGAGAGGGAGGGAAGGAAAGAAGGAACTGAGTTATGAAGGGAATTGAAGGAAAGAAGGAAGGAACTGAGAAGATACCACACTAGTGAGTTAAGGTATTAGAAAAAAGGAATTCGGTCAAGGAAATAAAGTGTAGTTCCTTTCATTTACACATTGGCTGTCCACTCAGCAGTAGATTCTGGGGACACAAGAAGGCCATCATCAGTCTTCTGGCCCCAGAAGCTTCCATCCTCAAGGGAAAAATAGACACAAGATGATGGTGGTGAGGGCTGTTTCAAGGATGTGGTCTAAATATTATGGGAACAGAGAAAGAGAAGTCTTCAGAGTTATTGATGGGTAAAACTGGGATGAAAATCAACACTTGCTAACTCTGAATCCTATGCTTTTTACATGAAGGGTCAGTATTCCTCGTGTCCACCTTTGTAGGAACACTCTTGGTTTTCTTAGTTGTGACTCCCAACTGCTTTAAGTTTTAAAGCCATATTGCAAATGATGTCTAACATGCCTTTTAGAAAGTTATGGGGATAACCTATTGAAGAAGAACAATAAACTAGCATTCTTTCTTCTTATTTACCAATTACTTCCAAAGCTATGATTGTTACCCAAAGGTCATCACAAAATCCTGACCTTGACCTGGGGTCCAATATTGTATAGTGTTCAGCTGAGGCATCATAACAGCTCACAAGGATGGCTATATCACATAACAGAGAGTTAGAGAAGAGCATAAGCTAGCCCACAGATAATTGTAGAGAGCCTATTTTAATCTATGTCGCAGCCAGAAATTGAGTGTGTGGAGCAATGTGAATATACATCTCATGTGTAGTAATGAAAAAAAGGTTAGAAAACTATGACATTAGGGAAATGCCTATTTTAAGGTGCAATAAAAGTCTGAGAGAAAAGTCAATAAGTAGAAATTTTTCCGGAGTCAATAGTAGCAGAGAGGCACAAAGACACAAACTTGGAAATTGTACTGGAAAAGAAGAAATATGACTTTAATTAGTGATATAAACCCAACAAATTTATTCTGTAACATTGAGTAATTCCTAGGCATATTCTAGTTGGAGAAGCACACATTTTGCTATTTGTATGTAATATTATGAATGTCCTAAGATTACTGATAATCTGATAGGCTTTTATAATAATGTTTTATATAAAATAGCTAACTTGAGTTCCTCTGGGGTATCATGATTAATTTTAGATGTGAATCATGATGCTACTGAGTTCTGACTAATTTGAAATACAGTCATAGGCACAAGGTGGCACACCAATTCAACTTCACATGTAGAACATTAAAAAATGTACACTTTTCCTAAGCCATCGAATCAAAGAACCCAGGCCATGGTATAAGTAATAGAGAATAAAAGAAAATGATTATTCACACATCATTATATGGTTTAAGTATTGGTAGTCTCTTGAGATACATAAACTATCCTTACTAGTACACTTCTCATTTGTATTTAACTGGAAGTGCAATTGATCTTGAAAAACTTGGTCCCTTAATGGTTAAATTAACATTTATTACAGTAGGAATTTGAGATTAAACTATTTTAGTTTTGCTTAAATATGTATTTACATTGTTGCTTCTAGAATCTTTAATCCAATATTCCTAAAATCTTTTTGACATCTGACATCATTTTTTCTCCCCCATATAGAGTCATCCATTTGGTAAAATTTTCCTAAATCTATTTAATAACCAAAGAAAAATAAATGTGACATTTATTTATTTTCATCCCATTTTCACCATATTAACAGATATAAAATACAAAAAACAGTAGTCCTAAAAACTACTTCTAAACATTAAATTATTTTGGGCTTAACAGTCTCTCTGGAATTCTCTTCAGAGAAGAATAACATTAAATAACTAAATTTGCTCATACATTAGTTTAAAATATATTTACTGAACATATTTTATGAATAAGGAACATTAAACTCTATGAATATCATGGCAAATAAAACAAAGTATAAGCTTTCAAAGACTGTTTAGTCCAGTGGCCATGGCAATAAATTAAGAGCTATGATAAGTAGAATTCAATGAGAAGTGTAGGGTAGGGAGCTCTGAAAGTATACTGGGTAGTTGGGGAAAACTTCAGGCCTCTAAGAGAATAAGGTGATAAGGAGATCATTGTGCGAGAAGAGTCTAGGCAGGTAGAATGCTGAGATATAAGCGGGCTTAGCCCATTTGGAGAATATGATGGATTTAAACTCAGTATCTGAAGAAGGAGGGATGGAGGAGAAGACATGATACTGCAGAAGATAGGCAGGCAAAATACACTTTATCAAGGAGTTTGAACTTTATTTGGAAGGCACAGAGAAACACTGAAGGATTTTTAAGCAAGGCAGCAAATAATTGGATTAGTCCTAGAGAAATACTACTGGATGTTTACAAATTGGCAAGTCTGGAATCAGGGAAACCAGTTGGCACATGTTGCTTTTGATTTAGATAAAGTTCTGATAAACTAAATTAGGCCAGATATTGGAAAGTGAGATTGCAAAAATAGACATGTTAGAGGAATAACTTAGGAAGTAGAAGTGGGCCAGGATACAGTATTTGATTATTTGTAGTAAAGAGGAAGTAAAATCAAAGTTCATGAAGACATTTCTAGGTTGGAAAACTAGGTACCATTCACAGGAAAGGTAAGCACCTCAGTAGAGGTTTAGAAGAAAACAATAAGCTACTTTCAAACATAGTGAGTTGAGTTCTTATAATTCTTATGGGGCATTCAAGTGGAGATTTCAGGAATGTACCAGATTCATAGGTCTAGAGTTTAGAAGAGTTCTGGCATATATTGTAGATTTGGCATAATTAAATGAATATAATAAACTTACATGTAACAGTTAAAATACTGAAAAATGTGTTGTATGCACTTCTAGGATATGAACTTATACTTGATTACCACTCAAATCTATTCAAATAAAAACCAAACCTTGGAAATATAGGCTTTCATATGACTATTCATCTTGAGATTTATATAGCATATGATTTCCTACCTTTTAATTACCTATTCATACTTTTATATACTTTGAGTACAAATTTTTTCCTTCATCAAAACTATTTCAACATCTGTATAAAAAGCCATTAAAGCTCTTGGAAGAGACATCAGAGAAATGGTGGTATGAGAGATCCCCTTGGTCTCTCCCCTTGAAGATTCAACAATTTGAACAGCTATAATTCAACAAAGGATTCCCTGCTCAGCACAGAAACATGTCTGAGAGATATATGCATTGAAACATCTAAAGATGGACAAATAGGAGTGAACCAGAAGGGTGAGAAGGAAGAAAAGCTGAGATAAACCATGAATGCAGCCCTGCAGTTGAGAGCTCAAGGGGACTCAGCCTGGAGAATGGAAGAATCAGGTTGTGTCTGGTGTGCCCTACAGAGAAGAGGAGCAAAGAGATTTAGTGGGCATTCCTGCAGAAGTGAGTAGTATGAGTTGAGGCTGAGAGCCCAGTGACCTGGGCAGGGATGAAGCACAGACACCATGGCAATCAACATTCCAGACAGAGGAACAAGCCATGGAGCCTTGTTGCTCTTAACTTCACAAAACTTCTTTCGCTCTTTGTATTAAGTTGCAGAGCACATAATTGGAAACCCCAATAACTGGTACTACAGGATCACTTTGGCCCCAAGTTATAGATTCACAACTGTGACCAATCCCAGGTTCAAATGGAAGCACAGGGGAATGATTGTGACAGTCCACTAGTCACTATTGCCCAGAGAGCAAGGCAACAAAAGAGGTGGCTTTGCCCGTGGCGCCCCCCCCCCCCCAATTAACCCTACCACCACTCATTGTGGCTAAATCTGGCTGCAGAGGACAGCATTGGGATTTCATGGATATGAAGCCACATTGCACACCTTGTACCCCTAGAAGGTTGGTCCTCTGGGATGGGGTGAGCAACTAAATCACAGGGAAGGTATCTACTTTCCCAGGGAGCACAGGCCATCTCCCACCACCCCATGGATATCTGAAAAGCCAGAGAAATGCAAGAGAACTAAAAAAAATTTGTGATTCAGTGCCATCTACTGGAAAACAATATAAACACTTCTTATCAATCTACTATAGATGTGCCATTCATACATAGAAGCCTAAACAGAAAAGGAATACATTAAACACCATGAATAACCAAGGTAACGAGGCAGCTCAGAACAAACAAACAACCACACAAAGACATAAAAATATGTGACTGGAATGATAGAGAATTCAAGATTGTAGTTCTGAAAACTCTCAACAAGATACACACAAGATGCACACAATTTAAAGAATTCAGAAAACAAATGAGTACAGTATCAGAGACTAAAGATTTATAAAACAACCAAACAGAAATTCTAGAAATGAAGAAATCAATAAAAGAGATCAGGAATGAACTAGCTAGCATAGGGAATACAGTTGACCAGATGGAGAAAAGAATTCGTGTTATGAAAGGTAAAAATTTAGAAAAGATGCAAAGGGAAAAGAAACTCAAGCATTAAAAAATATGAAAGGGCTCTATGAGAACTATCTGACTCCATCAAAAATAGCAATATAACAATAATAGGCATACTAGAAGAAGAGAGGAAGGAGAAATTAGAAAGCCTATTCAAACAGTTAATGAGAACTTCCCATACCTATCAAAAGAGCTGCATTCTCAAATTCAAGCAAATAGAGCACATAAGTATCACAATCCAAAAAGGCCTTTTCCAAGGTACTTTGTATTAAAACTTGTGTCAAAAATTAATGATAGAAAAAGAATTATCAAGGCAGCCAGATAATAGAAGAAAGTAACCTATAAAAGAAAGCCCATTAGATTACATAGGACTTCTCAGCAGAAATGCTACAACCTAGAAGAGAATGGAACCAAGTTTTCAAACTACTGAGAGAAATAAATTACTAACCAAGAAAGTATGTCTACACAATAGTATCTAAAGATATCCTTTAGATAGGAAGTATAAATAAAGAGTTTTCCAGACATATAGAAGCTGAGGGAAATTATTACCAGAAGACCTCCATTGCAGGAAATACTCAAGGGGGCTATTCTACCTGAAACAAAGAACAAAAGGTCACAAAACTACAAGTAAGATAACAGCAAACATACAGCATGAACAAGGATACTTTGTGACAACAAAAACATAAAAGGGAAAGGGACAAGGACCTGAATTTCAAAGGAAAACTGAAGATCAGATGCTCCTCTCTTCCCCTGAAGACTGCCAGGCTATTGGTCAGTCCCCCCGAATGAAGCCCACCAGTCAGCAGCCTTTTTCCTTAAGATGGAGAGGTAGTAAGGTCTCTAAATACATGTAGATGAGTGGATAAAAAGCTGTGGTACATTTACACCATGGAACACTATGCAGCAGCAAAAAAGAAGCTGCTCTTGCCCTCTGAAACAGCATGTTGGGACCTGGAGTATCATGCTAAGTGAAATAAGCCAGTCAGGGAAAGACAAGTATCACATGATCTCATTCATATGTGGAATCTAATGAGTAAAAAACACAAAAAAACAGATGAAAAAAATAAATCCAGAGACACAGAAGCATGGAATAGACAGATGAATCTCAGAGGGAAGTCAAGGGTGGGTGGGTGGGAAGAGATTAACCAAAGGACTTGTGTGTATATATGCATAACCCATGGACACAGCCAGCCAATAGTGTGTTGAAGGCCTGGGCAGGGGTGGCCTAAAATGGATCAAAGGGAGAAATAGGAGACATATGTAATATTGTCAACAACAAAGATTGTTTTAAAATATATAGTTCCCACAGTCACATGCTAGAATATGCACAACCAAAAATCACTTGACCTCTCTAGAAATCTGCAGCATCCAGGAACCAAAACAACCAGAAAAGAAGACACTAGGAAAGCAAACCTGCTCTGTTTTAAAATGATGTTTAGTCATTAAATAAAAACATGATGCCCTACAAAAAAAAATGAGTGACAGATAAAGAGGGTGAAAAAGAAACTTATAAATTATCTTATGTGTATATGGTGAAAACAGTATCTATCAGCATTGAAAAAATTATTGGTGCATTGGGCAATTTAGCAATGCATAATTAGAAAATTATGCAAATGTTAAAAAGAAATAACTATTAATTCACTAAATATATATATATATATATATATACACACAGACACACACACAATCATAGTATATCACTTGCCTCAGGAGTGAATAATATTTATATAATCATAATAAAATAAATATTGTGAATTTAAAGATTACCCATGAGTAGAAGAGGATTATGTGAGTGTGTATATGAAAAATAAAGCTGAAAATTGTTATACTAGATAAGAAATCAAAATGGAACTTCTAAAATTGATAAACCAACAAAGAGAAGTATAAGAATATTGTTTTACATATATAGTCACATATCAAATTGAATTACTAAAGAAGTTGAAAGTGTTTGCCTCCAAGGAAAAGGATGTGGTTGGTGACAGGTGTAACAGAACATTATTAAACATCGGCCTTTTTGTGCTACTTGACTCTGTAAATATGTTCATATATACTTTAAAGAAAAAAATATTTTTTATGGCTTTATTTTATAGAAAGATGCAAGTTTAATTCTTGGGTCTAAATCATCCCTCTTATATTTTAGTATAAAGCAAATATGCATTTAAAAAAAGTAAACATTTCTCTCAGTGGTCCCAAGATTTGAAAATGTGTCTTTTATGGCAATCATTCTCAGTATTTTTTTTCCATAATAATATCATTAGCATTCGTTTTGAAAATTCACCTGCTAGGAACCAGCATGTTATATTTCATATAAAAGGTCTTAGAAGTCCCTATCCGCCTCATCTCGGGAAATGCTGGTTGTTTACTTTGAGATATTATAAAAATCATATTTTCTTTCCGAATTTAGGAGCATTTTAAAAGATATCCAAATTCTGCATTACTATTGGAGGCTAAAGTAATTTCAACTTCTTAAATTTTTAATGGCTGAATGTTTTGGGCAATGATATCTGCCCAGAAAATTATTTTCCCCAAGTTTCCTTTTCCAAAGCAAAAAAGTCCAAATCTTTACACTTTGAAATGTAACCTATGAGACACAGTAACACACTTCAAAGGATTTAGATTAGGGGCAGAAAAAAATTAATACAAGCAGAAAATATGAAGCTTTGACAGACCATGTATCATTTGGGCTTGTTCCCATCCACATACAATATAATGGGCACAGAGTTGGTGTAAGGAGGCACGCAAGCCAGATTCTTATCTAATTGCATCTCCTTAGATGAGGAACTATCAGTAGAATTTACAATTCAAAGCCCCATAGACAGCTCCACTGCCCAAACAGTTGTAGGATTTGAAAGATAACTGCTACACTTCAGCTTTTCTAAGCCATCCTCCAGAAGCATACAACCATTTTCTTCTCACTCCTCTGTGCATTGTAATTCTCCAAAGATTAAATACATTTCTCTCCTGTTGGAAGATTTCTTGACTAAAATACTTTGAAGCAAAGTCTTTGTGACCACTTAATTTAGTCTTCACACTCAAAACTGAGTGGAAACACTATGTCCTTTTATTTAAGGGCTTAACAAAAAAAGCATTTCACAAGACTTTTTTTAAAAAAGGAAAGGGATGGGAAGTGCAGGTTAGTGGCACAGATACAATTGGCCACGTTAGCCAAGAGCCATGTATTATAATTATGCAAAATTGGGGGAAATATCTCCCCATAGAATGTTTTTTATGCTTATTTCGATCACTTAGATAAACTTTTTCTATCAAATACATTAGAAAAAATAAAGGTATATTTAAGGTAAAATCATTATTTTAAAAGAGAAATTTACATTATCACATAGTTTCTCTTCATCAAATTTCATTTATTCTTTGCTTTCAGCTTTAGAAAAAGAATTACAATTAATTGATTAAATAAGAACTATAATAATGGGGGAAATTAATGGTGATTTTTAAAGCAATCTGATCAAAGCTTTAGCTTCCTGACTTTGAAAAGCCAGATCCCTTCATAATAAGCAATGCCAGGCACTGCTTGCTAGGTGTGGGGACTCATTCTTTCAGTCATCAAAGACCTCCTGTATTTTTTTTCCAATTAAAGTAGCAGACACAGTAAAGAGTGCCAAGAAAACTGATAATGAAAAGTACTAAGTCTTTCACAAAATTTCAGCTGAACAAGGCACAGGATCTAGCTCAACAGCAAAAGAAATATTAATTTTCTGGTACATAATGAACTTAAATGCTCTTCTTAAAGGAACAACTAATGACAAGAGATGTTCTACTACAGGTTCCTCTCAATGTTAATAAGTAAGCTTCAAGCTCCATTAGATGACTGCAAGAGGAAATTTTATCTAGGTTGGTGACCTTGGTGCCATTTCTGATGGGACAATGAGACCTGTAGTAAAACTGTTTTGAAAGAAAAGTGACCCTGAAATGGACTAAGAAATTCAAAGGGTTTACTTTGAAATTCAAGAAATGTATAAGAAAAGCCTCATTCGTTCACATGGTTAATGTTTATGGAATAACTATTGTGTGTCAGATAGTATGTTAGCCACCGAAGTGTAATAATAAAATCAGAAACAGTCCTTGCCTTGTGGAGCTTATAGACTGGTGAGGTAGATTGGTACTAATGAAATAATGTAAAATCAAGTGCATAAGTACATTCTGTATATAGTAATATAAATATTCAGAAGAAATAAGATTCCATGGCAGCATTAAAGACTAAAGGAGTCAGAGTAGGTTTCTTCAAGAAGCAGTCCCTGAGCTGGTATCTAAAGGATGAGGAGACTTGAACTAGGAGAATTATTGGAGAGAGGGAAGTATGGGTAGGAAAAGCTGTTTAGACAAAGAGGACAGGTATGATGAACCTGGGGTGTCAAAGAACATGGTGCAGACTGAAGATAGATGGCTGAAATACAGCGATGGGTAAGGGGAGCATTGGGAGAGATGATGCCCCAGAGACAGATATAAACTAGAACTGAATAGTTTTGAAGATTATGTCAAGGATTTGTGTCTCCCTACTCATGCTTTTTTTATTGCTTAATTTGTGGATTGATTTTGATCCTAAATCTCATGATCCCACACATACACCATAGACAAACATTCTAATGTACCTAATGAAAATTCATTCACTGTACTGATATTTATTGAGCACATTCTATACACCACTCGAGAAATTGAGAAAATACCTGTGAACCAAATAGATTTAAATCTCTTATGAAACTTATATTTATATTGAGGAAGACAGAGAAGTAATGACACAAATAAGTAAAATATAAATTGAATAGCTGTTAAGCACTAAGGAAAAAAATGAAATAGGAAATGGGAGCAGGCAGTAAAAGAAACACATTTGGGTTTGAATATATTCTTGCTGATAGTAATTATTTGCATGAACACATTTAAAATAATTATAAATGGTATTTGCTATAAATCTGTCTAGTTTCTCTTTACATTTATTTCACTTATTCTGTTTCAAAAAATTCTATTTAAGTAGAATTGATGTATGTTATTGTCAGTTTCAAGTGTATAGAAAAATGATTCTACACTTATATACCTTAAAAAGTAATCACAATAGGTCTAGTAATATACCTTACAAAGTAATCACAATAGGTCTAGTAACCATCTGTCACTGTATATACTTATTACAATATTATTGACTGTTTCCTATACTGCACATTACATCCCTGTGACTTATTTTACAACTGGAAGCGTGTATTTCTTAATCCCCTTCTCCTGTCTGCCATTCCCCCACCTTCCTTCCCTCTGGCAAGCTATCAGTTTGTCATCTGTATATATGAGTTTTTTTTCTATTTAGAACCATGCTCTTAAGATCCATTCATGTTATTTAGAACACATGCAAATCTCTTGCTTTTAGCTGCTGCATAGTATTCCATGTTCACGTATCTACTAGTATACTAGTATACTCCCAATAAGGAAAAACACAATTCTTTATTTATTCTCAAGAGCAAAGCTATTCCTTGGACCCACAAAATTTTATGTGTGTGTATGGGGGCTGAGATGACAGTGTTAAAAAGTGGATCTGACTTTGAAACTTGAAAAAAATGACTTGCAATCATGTGAAAATCAGAGTAGAAAGAGTCCAGAATATATATAAATAGGCTACTTAGGTGATTGCAGCAACCCAGGAAGAAATAATGCACCTTAGCCCAGCTTGATGGTCATTGTGAAATTAAAGAGAAGTGGAAAGATTCAAATGATTTTCAGAAGTTAATGTTGATTGGCCTTAGTGATAGAATAGATGTAGAGGTCAGGAAGAAAGATGTCAAGAGTGTCTCTTAGCATTCTAACTAGGCGTATAGATAGATAAACATTTATTCACTAAGATAATGAACATTGGAATATGATCCTTCAAAGAGAATGATTACATGGACCTAACACTGGTTAACATAAAATTACACAATGAAATAGTCTTTAATCTAACCATTCTATGCAGCAAAGTTTTAATGAATATTTACTGTATCCTATTAACTATACTAGACATTTAAAAGTCTGGCCTGGAGACAAAAGACTGACAACCAAAATATTAGAATTATTATGGTGACTATATGGGGGCACAAGGCATGTTGAAGTCTGGAGATACGCTGAATTCCAGCAGCAGTCTGTGAAGGAGAGCAGAGGGAAATCCAACCACTGAGGCATGTTGGCATGTGTGAATGTAACATTTCAGGACAACATCAAGAAATCTGTGTTTGCTGGGGAATAACTAGTTGGTGGAGAGGAATGAGGCTGTGAGGAATGAGAAAGTCTATATCATTTTATGGCAAAAGAAGGATTTATTGCAGAAGCTGCTGGAAGCTATTTTGAGCAGAGAAGTAATATTATTAAGTTTGGGTATTAGATTACTTTAGCACCAAGAGAGAAAAGTCAGGCAGGACACTTCCAATGTCCTCTGAGGTGAAAATATGAACAATGGCAGGGGACATTGGGAATAGACCAAAGAGAGGACACATTAAGGAGATATTTGTTTAGGAATTAGCCTGGTTGGCATGGATCAGTGGTTGAGTGTTGACCTGTGAACCGGGAGGTCATGGTTCCATTCCCAGTCAGGGAACATGCCCAGGTTGCAAGCTTGATCCCCAGTGTGGACTGTGCAGGAAGCAGAGGAATTACATTGGGAAGTACCTGATGATTGCTTGAATATTGTGAGGAATCATGGATGACGCCTAGGTTTCTCACCTGAGAAATCATGTTAGTAGCTATGGCATTTACTTGTATTGGAACCACAAGAGGGAGAGATTATTTTGATGAGATGATGTGTTCAGTTAAGAAGAATTTTAGTTCCTGTCTTTTTGAAGAATAATACAGATGAAGGTTATATATAGGACCAGTCCCATGAACCAGGTCTCAGTTGGGGATACAGATTTAAGAATAGGCCAGTCAATTGGTGTAACTGTAGACCGAGAAAAAAAAGAATGAAGACTAAGCAATTTTGAGATCAGTAAGTATAAGCAAAGTGAGTGAGTAAGAATAGTCAAAGGGTGTAAGAAGAGAGGAGAATCAGTAATGGCCATGGGGAAAGTGAGAGATAATTTTACATACATAATTGGCATTATTAGCTCTTAAATATTTTTCATTGTGTGCTAGTTTTGAAATGTTTTCTAAAATGCAGTTTTGCCTGGCCAGTGTGGCTCAATGCTTGAGCACTGACCCATGCAACAAGCAGTTACTGGTTCGATTCCCAGTCAGGCCACATGCCTGAATTGCAGGCCTGAGCCCCCAGCAGGAGGTGTGCAGGTGGCAGCCAATCCATGTTGATGCATTCATATTTCTCTCTCTCCCTCTCCCTTCCACTCTCTCTAAACTCAATAATAATATATTTTAAATGAAATGCAATTTGTACAAACATTCTCTAAAATGTTACTCTGATTTACCTCTTATTTGTCTCTTACATTCAATTTATTTTTGCATGTGATAGTCTACTTTTGACAAATAATTCAGATTTATAGTGTTTAGATTTTATGGCATCAATAAAGTTTTCAAATATAATAAAAGTGATTGTTCTATAAAATTTTCCCTTGTCTTGCAGTTTACATGCTCTTGTATTCTGCTTAACATAACCCTTCCATAATTTTCTTTACAATTTTGATTTCTTTGTGTTTTTGTCACATATTTGAAAATATTTTACCATTTAAATTTGAAAAAGTTAGTCTTTATTTTATTCATTAGATTCCACAAATAAATAAAATAGAAACAGACTCTAGATACAGAGCACAGACTGACAGCTGTTGGAGGGGAGGTGGATTGGGAGAGGCTGGGTGAAAAAGGTGAAGGGATTAAGAACAAAAAGCACCTCCAAAACTCATAAACACAGACAATAGTATGGTGACTGCCAGGGGGAAAGGGGATGGGGCAGAGGCAGAAGAGGTTAAAGGGGAGAGTAAATGATGATGGAAGGAGGTGACTTTGGGTAGTGAACAACTCTATCAGACAATTATCTAGCTCTGAACATTATAGAATTTTAATTCTATTTAATTTCTTCAAGCACTCTGCCAACAATACTTACACTTGAAAGTGGATTGTTAAGGTTGCAAAAGACTATTTTAAGACTCGAATCCACTCCGTTTTGGCAAGGCCTATCATAGTCCATTCTCTCTAGAAATCTGACTATCCCCTTCCCCCAGCAGCTTCCCTTTGTAATCCAAACTCCAACTTCTTAACCTGCTGTCTCAATATTTTCATGTTCATGCTGAATATATGTTTTTACTTAGTCAAGATCTTGATCAATATTTTATTATTCTGAGCAGCAGTCTTGGGAATGTATTTCTAGTCTCCTATGATTTCTACTCTCCTATGATTTCTACTACTTATTGTTTCTGAAAGGTAGATGCTATGCAGATGCATTTTATTCACTAATAACAGAGTTATGCAAAAATTAAAATGTGAAAAAAAGACATTTTGAGTGAATGCAAACCTATGTTGAAGGAATATAAACAATTTCATTAAATAATATATCGGAGTCCAAATCTGTAATGAGAAATTGTAGGAGTTGACCAAGAAACAAGTGTGGCCTCAAAATGTACACAACAGAAATAAATCAATGATATTGTAAGGATACTTAAGAATAAAAATAATAAGCAACAAAAATACAAGGGATGTGATTATCTGAGAAGATACTCAGAGTATTAACAAGGGATGGGTTAGAAATGAAGAAAAATTTAAAGAATAAAATAAGAAAAAGAATAAATGAAAATAAAGTACATTTCTACATTTGTGAACTCAAAATCTTTACATACTCAAACACATTTATTCCTCCTAAAAGCTTCCTAATTACTACTAAGAAGACCAGTTTAAATAATATTATGAGAATTTGAAGATTAAAAGAATAACAAAAGTAAAATATTAAAATTTTCTTAGCCACAGAGATATGATTTAACTTAATAAATACTAAAGACAAAAATGAGATAAAACATCAATTGAAATTATTACTTCTATTCAGGCAAATATTAAATATGTAGGACCCATTTGCCAAGAGGGTGAATTCAATATACCATTGGGCTTGTTGAATAACATGGAAAATGTGGCAAAGCAGAATAAATTACAGGCTTTGAGAATGTACCCTGTCAAACTGCACAACTTTTGCTTGAACAAAACACTATGGGCATGCCCTTTTCTAAGACAGTGTTGCCTCTTACACAGGACAGATACGTCATTTAAATTTCTGTTCTGGGAACGTACAAGTAAAAAATGTATTTAAATGTAAGAGCTAGAACCAAGAAATAAAAGCAATTAAAGTGTAAAATGTAACATATCTTTACAGGTGAAGATTTTTAGGATATAAAAATAGGACTGTAGTAATGAATCCACACAGAAGTCTCAATTTTCAGGAGAAAGCAAAGGATAAACAAAGCAAGAATAAAGGAAGCAAATAATGTTGGTGAGCTTTTAGTAAAAAGGTAAGTAAAAGGGAAATATAAATTGTGAGAGAAGTTACATATGATAGGAGCTACACACAAAAAAACAAGAAGATTACTAAAATGAAGGTTAGTGCAAAATCAGGACCATGAGCATGAAGGGAAATGTGATAATATAATGGAGCAAGAAAGCTTCCCAATGTAAAATATTTTTAACTTCTAATTAATATGTTTTGCCTATGATGAGTATATGTAACACTTTATTAATGTAGACTTTTGAAGAAAACAAACCAAGATGATGAAGTATTATTTCCTCCCCAATTATAAAACCAGCTTTGAGAAAGTGGTCTGCAACTATCAATCCTTAAGATCCTGGGGAAGGGGTGAATCTCTCAAAAAATGAAGAAAAAAACCACGTACTATTATTTTGGATTAAAAGAATGGATTAAACTTGTAAGTGTGAATTTTATTAATACGTTACTTTTAATATTTTGGTAATTCACCAATAGTATTATAGATACATTTTAAATCTGGTACATTCATTAGTTGCTTTGCAAATATGCAAAGTACAGCATTTCTGACTAAAAAATGACAAACATTGGGGCCAAAGAATATGTAGTTTACAACTTTATTATAATTGTAAACTATGTGGTAATTTTTCTTAAGTATAGTTATATATGCTTACAATGTTTTGAGCATATAAGAACATCAGATCTGTTTGCATTTACAGAATATACTTATAAATTAATTATTGAGGAAATTTAACCAAGTATTAATTCAAATCTGAATACATATTATAAATTGCTTTTAGATAGAAGGTAGTTAAAATATTGTATGCCAAAAGATGCATCTCATTTGCTTGGCATTTTCAAACTCCCAAGAAAGTAGAAACAGCATGGATGAAACTGGAGAGCATTATGCTAAGTGAAATAAGCCAGTCAGAGAAAGATAAATACCACATGAGCTAACTCATTTATGGAATATAATGAACAACATAAACTGATGAACAAAACCAGATCTAGAGACAGATCTGGCCATCAAGCATTGCTCAGACCATCAAATCTCAGAGGGGAGGTAGGGAAGGGTGGGGGAAGGGGGAAAGATCAGCCAAAGGACTTAAATGCATGTATATAAGCCTAACCAATGGACTCAGACAACACGAGGGTGAGGGCTTGGGGGGGGGAGCAGTGGGGGGGATAAGGACACATATGTAATACCTTAATCAATAAAGAAATTTAAAAAGAAAAAAAAATACTAGTGGTATTCTATTTAGGTGACTATTCTAGACTTTCCCCCTAAGAAATTTAAACTTTTAAATTTTCATCACCTTTAAAGGTAATGTATCTCAAATCTTACCTTGCGGTATATAATTTAACCTTTTCTAGATAGCTCAGGGTCATTATTAGGAAAATCAATATCTGTGCTGGATTGCAATACCCCTGGGAGACTGATGAGTGCTTCCACCATAGGAAATAACCCTGCACGACTCTGTCTTTAAATTTCTCCTGTGTACTTTCTGCACTTTCTCCTGTCCTCAATCACTGTCAGGCTGTCAGTGCGTCAGCCTCCAGGAGTTTCCATCCTCACCCCCCTTTCCCTCCCCAAACCACTGCACATACCCTTCTCTAATGTGTAGCAACATCTTACTATATGTAAAATTCATTAAATTCATAGAGGATTAGGGAGGAGAGAAGAGAGTAGTTAAAGTTACCCAAACTGCAAATGCTGGAACTTGTAAATTCCAAACCTACAAATAGTTGAAATGAGTGTTCTGGACACCTTTGAAAGTAGAAATGAATAGGAACTACCTTTGCTGCAATGGGCTACACCTCCCTTCAGGTATAATACTTGTTTCATCTCCAGGAACACCAGATAGCTGCATCAGATTTTCCTCTGAAAGGTTTATGGAAACAATTTACTTTTACCCTCAGAGAGTGGGAGAAGAAAGTGGAAGTATTTAATCCTGATGGAAATGATTCCCAGGGGCCTGACCTGGAGAAATCATTTTGTAATTGGGAGCTAGCCCAAAGGGAATGGATACCTTTGGGAAAAAGCATGATCATAAGAGGTCACAGTGCTCAAAAGCAAGGTTCTCTTGCCAAATGCCTGCTCCTTGCTATAATATCTTCAGATATGGCAAGGAGGTAGGGGGGAAAAAAGAAAGAAAATTCATTGAAAATTTTTAAATACAAATTTAAGAGTCAATAAGCAGAATGAGTTTTTCTGATTTATTATGTTAGCCATTCACTACTTAGTGAAAGGAATCAAACTTTTACATATAAGGAAATTTAAAACCACCCTAATGGAAAAAGAGAGAAAAAAGAAAAGTGAAGTGGACATAGAAATCTTATTAGCAGTGTATAACTAATACTTAAATAAAATGTTATTTCCATTAATTTTCCTAAACGTACAAGAATAATAAATTCATGTTCCCTTATAGTTTATTGAAAGTCGACCAGAAAATATTAGTAAAACACCTAATAAATTCCAAGTAGCACACGTCCACATTAATTACAATGCTTTGACATCTCTTTAGTGATAGAACACACATACTAATTCCTTCATTTTAAAAATAACTTCCTGAACTTGCATATTTTGCAAAATATTCCAGGAGATCTCTATCTCTCCATAGGTTTGGCCTTATTACTTGTGTTTTCAGCTTTCCACTGACTTTCTGTACTAGAGTTAGAGAAATGGAGACATTCTTTGGGTTTATAGGAAAAGGTAATTATCATTAGTCTAATAAGTATTTAGGTGGTACAATCAATACATTTTGGGTGGGAAGGGAGGTTAGTAGGATAGATAGTTTTGTTGACCAAATCTACTAGGTACTGAGTTTGAATAACTTGACACACCATGATTTACTATAGTAGATGAAGAATTGTCATAGCCAGATAAATACTATATTCTGGAGAAAGTGTTTATAGTTGTGGAGTACTGAGAGAGAAACAATTATATAAATATAGAATAGGGACTCATGAGATTAATCAAGAGAATTAACATTTGAAAAAAATTTAAAGCAATGGGAATAAAAGAAAATTAATTCAAGAATAAAATTATTACAGCTGTGAAACAAGATTGTTCTAGGAAAAGATTCTGAGGCCAAATTGATGCTGCAGCTCCAAACCATTGACCTACAATACAGCATTTCAAATTAGGAAGTGGATATGTCCAAGGATCCCAGACTAGGCTGAACTTCTATGCAGGGATTAAGGTTTTGAGAAAGGAACATATACGTTCAGTTAACTCATATTCACTGAGTGCTTCTTAGTTACCAAAGACAATTCTAAACTCTAGAGTTAGCAGTAATCCCAGCAAGTTGTCTGACCTCTTGACACTTACATTTGAGTGGGTGGATATTGACAACTGAACAAACAAATGGACATAGAATGTATTTTCAATTGTAGTAAGTACAAAAAAGATAAATTAGAGGAAAGGAATAGAGAACATCAGCAGGTACAATTTTGGATAAGTTATCAGCTCAGAGTTTCCTAAGACTCTTAGATGAATATCTCAAAGTGAGAAAAAGAAAGGTGTGGATACTTGGAAGACAAGTAGTCCAGGAAAAGGAAATGAGAAATTTAAGATCCTTGGTGGGCATGGATATGCTTGTACTGTACTAGGGTCAGGAAGGGGGGCAGCATAGCTGATATCAATAGGCTGAAGACAGTGTAAGTCAAACTTCCATTTTGTTATAGCTAATAACTAATATCAATTTGTGTTTTTACTAGTCCCTAAAAATTCACATTTGTAGTGTCTTTAACAATTAACTTTCATGAAAATAGTCCCATACAGACAAGATATATATATATATATGAGCTAAGATAGCTGCCTATTATATCAGAGGGGACTGACTAATTCAGTGTATTACATTTTAATCTAATGTTATAAATGATTTTCCATAATTGACAGAATTTCCAAGCCTTTAACAAAGAAGGTGAAAATCTTCTAACCATGTTGCTTTTAATCAAGGGGCAGCATGGTATTTTGAGAATTGTTACTTTATAATTTTTTTAATAAAAGCATTGTTTATCTGTCTACTTTGCAGCATGATCAATGGAGGCCTCAAAGTTTCAGATATTGTTTTTGAGTATAGTCTCAATGAAAATTGCAGTTTATAAAATATTTCATAAAACCTTCTACATCTACCTGTTGCAACTTTCTTGGAGATAGATATCTATGTTCTGAAATAAAGTAGTTAGCAATAAGAATTAGGCACTGCTGTTTCTATTTTTGATGATTTCTATTCTCTCTGAGAAATACAACAGATCTATGGTCAATGAGATTCTGGATTCCTCTGTCCCTCAAATTAGAAGGATAGAAGATATAAGAAAAAAAATGTCTTAGAAGTTTTATTTTATGGATTTGAAATTTAGATACCAAAATGACTTTTGTAGAATAGGATGTTAAGTTATAATTTGCAAATCATAGATGTGTAAAACATGTCTCTGAAAAAGTTTTTACAGGAAGGGCACCATGAAAAATGACTGAGCTAAATAGAGCTTCTCCTTTAGGAAGAGCTACATGTCTAATCCAGGACTAATGTCAGGAGCCATTGGTCATTACTATGTTGATGTCATTTCAGAAAAACATGGACTCTCCACAGAAGACAGTTGTAAGCAATTTGATGAAGGCTCTTTTGTGTGTCACTTACATAATGAGTATTTTTACTGTCTCTGAAAGTCCCCCAATGTAAGATCTCATGAATGTATCTCAATATATATTCACAACTGCAAAATGTACACAAAATTTAAATATTTATTATTAATACTATAATTTATTTTTTGTCCACTCAGAAAAGCAACTCAGAGGGTTTGAAAATATTCACCCAATCAGCAAAGGAGAATAGGTTCTGCTTTTTGAAACAGTGGAGAGATATGTGAGTAGAAGTTTTAAAATCATCCATTTCTCTTCCCACTAAATAAGTGTCATGATTTATTTTTCAGTTGAAGTATCCTTTTTTTCAGATACAAATGTATAGGGATATGGAGACAGGAGTTAGAAAATCAATATAATTAAAGACATGAGCTTGAGGGAAATTAACTAAACACTGGATATCACAGTTTTGAAACTCCAGGCTTTACATAATTTTATTATGGGTTGTGAAAAGTCAAAGAAGTGAGTCTTATGCTCATTATGGTTTTATTTTAACGATATACTCCCAAAAAGTTGTTCTTTTCAGCTGCAACTGAACAAAAACATATAGAACTAATAGTAAATTTGTTAATGTTATACTTCAGGTAATAGCCAAAAAATGTTTATTTCATTTTCCTTGATTTTATATTTAAGTTATAATTTATAACATTAAGTTAGTTAATTGATTGATTCATTTTCCCTCTAGTCTCTTCCGGGAAATAAAAAAAGCACCTTAGAAATAGGTATTATTCCCAATATATTACATATCTTGAAAACAGCTGGGCTGACAAAAGTCCCAAGTCAAAAGAGAATTGTGTTACATTTTATTTTTTTAATATTTTATTGATTTTTTTACAAAGAGGGAGGGAGAGGGATAGAGAGTTAGAAACATTGATGAGAGAGAAGCATCGATCAGCTGCCTCCTGCACACCCTGCATTGGGGTGTGCCCGCAACCAAGGTATATGCCCTTGACTAGAATTGAACCTGGGACCCTTCAGTCCTCAGGCTGACTTTCTATTCACTGAGCCAGACCAGTTAGGACTGTGTTACATTTTAATGTACTGTAACACCTTCAGTCCTAGTGCCTTTCATAGGAGCAAAGCAGCATGCAAAAACCATATACTCTCTGTCAGTGGTTCTAAACACAAATTGAATCACTTACCAAAAATGGCATTATAAGACTTCAAAGGGAAGTAAAACTTCACTAAATGTTCCTCCACTGGTAAAATAAACATTTAGTGAGCTTCATGTGTAGATGTTTAGTGTTCCTAAAATGAACATTCAAATGCAGGACTTAGAATCTTCCACAGTAAGAATGTTGTCAAAAGAAAGAAAGTGAAGCACATATCTAACAATCAAACAAAATGTTTCAATCTTGGTATAAAGCAACAGCTGGACCCTTTTAACTACAAACTCCAATAGTCTACTGTTGTTATGGAGGTTATTACTTACATAGTAAAAATGTTCTCTTCTAATAGGGCATAAGGAGAAGGCGAAAAAGAAAATGTTATTTCATTTGGCTTCCTGCAATGACAACAACTTTAACATCAGTAAAAGCATTGATCTGCCCTTCAGGAAGTATTATTTACATTCCAGTGGGTAGAAACTTGGACTGATAGAAGAATGGTTTTCCTCATCGATATTTATAGTACCAATAATGATTTCTCTTTGGGTTGAATATCTCTTTATCACTCAATGCTTGATTGGGAATAGATTCAATATTTTAATAATAAATGTGTCAAGTTCATGTTGAATAAAAGTTGATGTTAAATTTAGTTATTAAAATAAAATAATTTTTTTTAATTTTTTACATCTCTTCTCTCATTATAAGAGTGTCTGGCTTGTTTTTTGAGAAAATTATTTGAAATTGATAGTTAAATTTTTATAAAAATGTATGTGCTATCTCAGATAGCACAGCACATTTTTATGTATAGATGTGAAAAAATTAGAATTTCGGAGTCCTTGTAATAAAATTGTTTAAGACACTACAGGTATGCTATTTACAGTAGGCTGGAGTCCATATATTAGAGTCCATGAGTAGGAGAAACCAAAGCAATTATGATATTTTCACTATCTTCTATCAGATGCCAAAATAACTTGCTGGTCTTGATTTGATTCTCTTAAAAGTTGAGGAAGTGTTACAAGTGAACTTATGTCCATTTAAAGGAAACATTTAACTTTGGGGTTAGTAACTTCTTTATTTTTTAAATATATTTTATTTTATTTTTCATTCTTTAATCTTTATTGTTCAGTTTATTAACTACATTGTTTCCCCTTTTTTATCCCCCTATAGCTCCCCTCCACTTTGTACCTATCCCACCCTCCACCCTTACCTCCCCCTCCCCACTGTCCTCTCCCACTGTTGCAAGATTTTTGACCAGTCTCTTGCTGTACTTCCCACAACCCTTTTCTACCCAAGAATTGTCAGTCCATTCCCTCTCTATGTCCATGTCTCTGTTATATTCACCAGTCTATCCTGTTCATCAGTCTATCAATTCACTTGATTTTTATGTTCATTTGTTGATAGATGTGTATTTGTCGTTCATAATTTATATTTTTACCTTTTTCTTTTTCCTCTTCTTAAAGAATACCTTTCAGCATTTCATATAATATTGGTTTGGTGGTGATGAACTCCTTTAGCTTTTTCTTATCTGCGAAGCACTTTACCTGATCTTCAATTCTGAATGATAGCTTTGCTGGATAGAGTAATCTTGGTTGTAGATTCTTGCTATTCATTATTTTGAATATTTCTTGCCACTCCCGTCTGGCCTGCATCGTTTCTGTTGAGAAATCCGCTGACAATTGTATGGGTGCTCCCCTGTAGGTAACCAACTGTTTTTCTCTTGCTGCTTTTAATATTCTCTCTTTATCTTTTGCTCTTGGCATTTTAATTATGATATGTCTTGGTGTGGTCCTCTTTAGATTCCTATATTTTGGGGTTCTGTGTACTTCTTGGGCTTTTAAGTCAGTTTCTTTCACCAGGTGGGGGAAGTTTTCAGTCACTATTTCTTCAAGTAGGTTTTCATTAACTTGCTCTCTCTCTTTTTCTGGCACCCCAATAATTCAGATGTTGTCATGCTTGAGGTTGTCCCAGAGGCCCCTTACACTATCTTCAGTTATCTGGATTCTTTTTGTTTCTTGCTTTTCCAGCCGAGTGGATTTTGCTTCTTTGTATTTCAAATCTTTGACTTGGTTCTTGTGACCCTCTGGACTGCTTTTAGGACTTTGTGTAATATTTTTTAGTTCAGTCAGTGTATGCTTGATTTCTAGTTGGTCCTTTTTCATATCCGTGAGGGTCTTGTTCATAACCTCAGAGGTCTTGTTCATTTCCTTGAAGGTCTCATTCATTTCCTTGTAAGTCTCATTCATTTCCTGGTTGGTCTTGTTCATTTCCTCATACTTCTCATTAAGTTCATCGGCCTTTTCTAGGAGCCTCTTGAAAAGCCTTATAACCATGGTTTTGAACTCTATGTCTAGTCGTCTTTTTTCCTCTATTTCTTTCACATCTGATTTCTTTCCATATCTCTGCATGGTGGCTGCTTTATGTGGTAGATGTCCTCTAAGGGTCAGTGGCACAGCCTCCCCATTTACTTGAGGTGCATACTCTTACTGCAATCCTTTATGGGTTGTATTCAGTATTTTTGAATTTAAACCCAGCTTTTTGTTGTTAGCCCTAGGAGGGTTCGACCTCCAGGCCAATTGGCTGTGAAGGGAGACTGTGTTCAGGTTGGATGGGCTGAGTCTCTGAGCTGAGCAGGCAGCCTCAGTGTCAGCTACGTCCTATGTGGCACTCGCGCGTGGGGCTCTGTTGGATGGGAATGGCTGCAGGCACCTCCAAGAGAAAGTCGCTAGTCCCTTCCCCTTGCCAGACAACTCTGCCTCTCCCCAAATGAGTCTGCACACCCAAAGACTCGCCCAGGGTTGTAAAACATGTGGTTTTCGGGACCAGGAGACAAGTTTCCAGGGAGCAAGTCACGCGTCTGTGCTGTGGCACAGTTTAAGTGCACGCAAACTTCTTTTTCAAGCACCCGGCTTCTCCGCTGACTAGGAGACCTCTGCCGCGCCCAGCTTCCAGGGTGCGTCCCCCGGACCTCGGACCTCACCTGGCAGTGGGTGATCTGTGCAGTGGGATGTCTCCACGTACCCCGGATCTCGGACCTCGCCTGGCACTGTGGAATCTGTGCAGTGAGACGTCTCTGCCCTCCCCGTTGGTGAAATCCAGCCAGGGTTGCTGCTCCAGCCACCGCCCATGCACGCAACCAGGATGGCTCCTAACCTGTTTCCCCACGATTTTCAAGGCTGCAATCCCGCCGCTCTTCTGAGTCTCAGTGTCCCACCTTTACTTTTATTTGTGGAGTTTTCACTCAGCCAGCTTTCTGGTGATTCTGGGTAATGTTTGTTTTGTTGTTATGTTGTAATTTTTAAATTGTTGCGTGGTGCAGAACAATAGGTGTTTACCTATGCCACCATCTTGGTTCTCTCCTATTTATTTTTTAAATATATTTTATTGACTTTTTACAGAGCGGAAAGGAGAGGGATAGAAAGTCAGAAACATTAATGAGAGAGAAACATCGATCAGCTGCCTCTTGCACACCCCCTACTGGGCATGTGCCCGCATCCAAGGTACATGCCCTTGACCAGAATCGAACCCGGGACCCTTCAGTCTGCAGTCCGACGCTCTATCCACTGAGCCAAACCAGTCTTTGCAGGGGTTAGTAACTTCTTTAACAGAAAAACTACAGAAGTACTACTCTGAAGCATGATTGTGGATGATCTTAGTGTATGAATTTAAATAAACAAGAGTCCAGGAACACTCATTGGGACTGGAGGTTAGTTCATGACAACATTCAGAACACAGGTTGAGGCAGACAACTGGTACCAGTGGTCAGTGAAACCATGAATTAGCATTCCAGATAACTGGAAGAAATGTCAGGCAGGACTCACTGATTTAAACGCTGGGGAATTCAGAACTTTGGACAGTTCCTAAAGACAAGCGTACTTTCAGGTAGAGTACTTAATCTTTAGGTAACCAGACCTACTCATTTAATGTTACCTCTTGGTGTCTCACTTATATATGCATGAGACCTTAATCCCAAAGGAATTATCTCATTCATCCGAAGAACTCTGTGATCTGTGTTTCACATGTGTTTACAACTTCAGTCCTGGTATGATGGTTCATAATATGCATGTTACCTGGGTTTATAACAGGCTTGCCACTGGGCCTTGTTCTATTAACTTACTTTTAAAATTGAATGAATATAAAAAGGTGAAAAAGTGATTATCCAAGTTATGTAAAAGAGTCTTTTTACCAATACCTGATGGTCCTTCAGAACCAAGGTCTCTGGGCCGTTTATATGCAAGGCCATTCAGCAGCTGTTTTATAGAAAGCTGAAATGAAGTGTTCAGCCTGGATCAGGGGTTGGTGGTGCAGAAAAACGCTTTAAGAATCTGCTCAAGTTCTGCGTAGAGCCACGTGGCATAACTGTAGATATTAACTCACGCACATTAAGGCCTTTTCTTCAGTCTCAGGTAAGTAGCGGAATGGCTCCTTTGGAGCAAGAACTCTGAGTCAATTTCTATGAGGGATAACTACAATTCAGGACAGTCCATCTGATTTCTAATCAAAGAACAAATGCCATTTTAGCTACATCTGTTCACCAAGATTAAAATTAGAATCATCAACAACGCGATAAAATGTATATATATGAAAAATGCTTAAAAGAATATATTCTTCTCCATAACTACTTTTCTGATGAGTGTTTTCTGTTCTGAAACTGAATGGTGAGGTGAAGCACAGAAAAATCATAAGAATGGTTTTCTCAGTTATGAGCAACTTAACCAGACATTTTATATAGGTCTTTCTTTACCTTTGCTAATGAGAAATGGGTGCCCCCCCAAAAAACACTCCAATTTGGCAATCATTATTGGCAAGAAGAAGCAGGGAATTTCTTCCTACCTCCAGTTGCATTAGCAGCTTTGCTGTTTTTTGTTTGTGGGTTGGAATCAGTCTTAAGGGCTCCACATGATTCACAAGTCTGTTATTTTGATACTTAGAGTAACTCAATACCTTCTTGATTATTTTTTTTGGTGGATTCACAGATATTACAGATTGATTTTTAAAGATTACAAAGAAGGCATGAGAATATTCCAATAGTAGGAGAGAAGGGAGCAATGGGCCTACTGCTGCAGAAGAAAGAACAGAACAACTAGGATTTTATTGAAGAAATCTTATGAGAGACTGATATCATGAAGGGGTGACAAATATAAAAGCTCATGAGTAACACATGATTGTTATTCTTTAAAGTCTGAGAGCACCAAAGTAAATAAGGTATTCCCTAGTTTTCCTTGACAAATAATACATCAAGGGTTAACCCTCAATCTAGAGCTCGGGATCAATTCTGAAGGAATAGCAGTAATTTTTATTAGAATGTCAACGCCACTAGTTTCTCAACTATAGTTGTAGGAAAATGTGGAGATTTTGATATTGGAGAATGTGCCCTAATTGTCCATCCAGATAGTTATGTGACCTGAGAAAAGAGCTTTTTATTTATCCAAGTACATAATGTGTAAATAATGATATTGATTCCCCAAAGTCATGTATGCAACTCAGCCTTGTTACTTAATAATCAGCTCTGTGCACACTGTGGTAATTCAAATTGGCACCAAACTGAGCAAAGTACTGTCAATGTTGAAAAGAACTCTGAAGAAGATTTAGGACAACCCACTCTGGGGCTCATAAATTGGTTATGTTTTGTGGTTCAGGATAGTTCTCCAAAAATTCAACTGGAACCTAAAATTTAAGCTAGATTATATACTTAAATATATTGATATTAAATTTCACGACATCTAATTCATCATGAGAATATTAGAATAAATTTAAAATGAATATTTCATTTAATATTTTCACATTTTATACAATTAATACAGTTTTTATTTTTAAAACCAGAGAAAAGGTCATATTGTTAATCATTCTACTCTTGGCATGCTTCTTTTTGTTAAGACATCAGTTTTTGCTATGTAAATATTATATTTAGATAAGATAACTAAATGTAATACATTAAAATTGCAAATATGCAGCATAATGAGTGTCACTAAATAATATTGCAAACCCCCTAGGAAAATACACTATAAAATTTACTGTTTATTACTGACTTCTTCATATAATGATTTTCTATAAGTTAGACCATTATTTTTCAGACATAATTTAAGGCAGGCTTATATGATTAATACAACTTCTTTACTTAAAATATTTTCAATCAGTTTCCACTGTCATTTATTTTTGACAATCTGAAGAAGAAACAAGACTCATGTATAAAATCATTTTCTCTCTATTGGTATTTTTGCCTGTACCATGTAATTTGGCAATAAACAACTAAATGTCTCAGCCTAAATGGTCTGAGGAGTGTGAAGCAAAAAAAAAAAAATAGAGAGAGGGAGAGAGAGAGAGAGAGCGAGAGAGAGAAGAGAGACAGAGACAGAGACAGAGACAGAGAGAGAGAAAGAGAGGTTTTAATACTTTCAACAACTTAAAAATATTGAGTTCTTAAATAACTATAGTCTACCGGACATCTGCAGGTAAATGAAGGAGGTAGTGGAGACCCTAACTATTCACAAGCTCAGCTTATTTGCTGATGGTAGACCTCAGATATTTTATGGGCTAAGCAGCAGTATACATGTTATGAGTTTTATTTATAATATCACTTACTATTTATTGCAGTTCAGTAAACTAGATTCATCTTTAGACTTAATATACATAAATATAATTTACACACATCAGAACTTTAAAGATGGAATGAAAGTATTATTTTCCACTGTTTTTTGTTTTATTATTTTAAAATCTCATTATACATACACAGACACATAATTTCATTAGACATAATCTACATGCATGAAGGTGTTACTTAAATGTATAAATTTGTTATGTGTTATTGATTTGTATGTTTCAAGTCTATTGTCCCCCTTTACATCTAAGACTACTGAGGGCCAGATATACTAACTAGGTTACATTATTCTATAGTGGGTAAATAATAAGGCAGATCGTGGCTCATGTTACAGTGCTCTTTCCATAGAAACCTACTTCCCACATTTACGGTTTCATTTTCATATGTAGTTCATGTTTGACTCAGCTATACAAGGGGACCTGCACAGGATCATATTTTTTCCCACGCCATCATTCTGCATGGGAGGGAAGAGAAGACCAGTGAAGTGAAGTAACTGGAGAGGCCATGACAAGACTTGAACCCAAGCCCTCTGCTATTTTATTTGCTACCTAGATATAAAGATAATTTATCTGCAAGATCACAACATAGCCTCAGGAGGAAATCACAAATACTTCAGTGGATACATACATGTACATTGCTCTTGGCATCTTAAGAGTAGCATTGATTCAGATGTATTTTAGCCTTCCTTTAGGAAATAGATTTCTAAAATGACCGTATTAAAGCTTTGAATCCCACAACAGTAGCATATTGATAACCATATATTTTAAGGCACTTGAGAGGAAAAACTGATGCAAGAAGGAATAGATATAGCAGTAGAGTTGTGCTTACCTTCGTAAGTCCCACTTTCTAGGAGAGCACCACTTTTCTCTAATTCCATAAAATCTTCCACAGTGATGAAGATATAGTCCACTCCAGGGACCTCACCCTCCTTATGTGGTCTTGTAGTGCCTGAATAAAGAAAATTAAAAATGAAAGACTTTAAGTAGTGTATTTTTGAACTTTAGAAATAGCAGTGTACTTCTGAATATTCAATAACACTTGTTTGTACATCCTGCTAGTTTCCAATATGTATGTGTCCTTCTGTTTGTTTGAAAACAAAAAAGACCAGGGGTTAAAGATTAAAGTAAATATACAAAGCATTTTTCTTCATCAGATGTATAAAGAGTCCATTGCCTTGAAATATGGCTGCAAGGATTTTTCAGGGGAAAAAATGCAGACCATTGTGGTTTTTTTGAAGAGGTGGTTTGAATGCTGGGCCAGGAGCCTGCTAGCTCTGGAATTTACATGTCTCATTTCCATGAATGGACCTCCATTGTTCTGTAAACTGCTTTGCTATGACACAAAATTCAATAGAAAACAAAAATGTTAGCAAAATGTCAATTTTCAGGAAATGGGACCATTTTCTCTTGTTAATTTTTCACCAAATAACTTAAATGTGATATAAAGAATCACAAAATCGTTACTTAAAATTAAATAATAATTAAAATTGAGTCATAATTATAATTAGGTTAGTGTTTTAATGCACATAACGCAATTTCTTCCCTCCCTCCCTTCCTTCCTTCATTGTTGCCTTTAATTCTGACTGAATTGAGAGGTGACATGCTTCCAGAGATTACTGCATGGGTCTGATACTCCTGTCTCTGCATCACCGATAAAGTGAATGGAGCATATGTGGCCAGCCTGATAGGACAGACAGCCTGTGGTAGCTCAGTACAGCTGTTCTGGAGTACACAGGCTTCCAGACCTGCTGTGCAGTTCAAGAGGCAGGAACCAAAATTCAGACATAGTAAAGGCTGTGGGTTTGTTTCCCTAAGCTGCTTCTTTTCTTTTTCTATGCCACCTACATAAGACATTTTGCATGGTTAGACTGGAATTTGCATATCGCATACCTGAGAATAGTATGCAGAAGGCAAACGTATAAACAAGGAAATAGTACACTGGCAGTATTTTACTGAAATCTCTGCCATTTTCTCTATATACTAAACAAAAAGCATGTCAAACCCTTAATTTTTAGTTCCACTCTCTAAAAACTATATTAATTAAACCATAAAAATAGTAAGTTCTCCTTTTGCTCTGTTAGAATAAAATCTGAACTGCAATTGAGAGGCATTGACTAATGTCAGAATATGCAATGTGCTAAGGAAAACTGATTCATGGTAAAAATTAATAATTTTCTTTGAAAACTGGTTTTTAAAGATTTGAAGGCATTTTCTTTTCTCCATAATCATGTTTAATGACTTTCCCCTGAATTTGTTTTTTAATTTGTTTAACTGAGTCACATTTTGCAACATTTCCTACTGTTTTTATGCTATTAAATACAAATCTCCCACACTGAGCATGCATAATGTTGTCAAATTAATATTTCTATGAGAACCTTCACTTTTAATATCCTGACTTTTATGTGCTTAACCCTTGTAAATTAAAAGCGCTTATCTTGGTTTTGGGCAATCAATTTGTTTTTCTCTTTATTTAGAACACACTCTAATCATTAAGAAAAATCACATAGCAAAATCACATAGCAAAGTTTCAATTTTCCTTCCTAATTTATCTGCATATTTCAGAAGCTGCATGCTTTGATTAATTAACTTCTTGCAGTGCGGTAACGCATTCCCAGCACACTGTGAGCACAGCACCACATGCTTGAGGGCAGTTTCCGGACTTGCCGACTTGACTGGAGTTACTCCTGGTACTAAATTCTAGGGAACCCATTGTGGTTGTGCTCTTTCAGGGAGGACCACCAGTACTGTGGCTTGCTGGCTTTTCCATCTTTACCTTGTACCTCGAGGCACCTGAGTTCTTGCATTGGAGATGGACTCCCAGTGGTTGTATCAGTGTCATCTGTGACTGTGACCTGCTCGATGTTGGCTGCCTATTTTTACTATTTCATTACTGCTTAAAAAACTTCTACACTATAATCTTAAATGCTGCAATTATTAGCTTTAATATCCATCTTCCATCCTCTTTTCTCATTTTGTTCTTCCTATTTAAAACCTCCAGTCTCTTAAACTCTCCAGATATTCCCCAAAGTTGGCTTCCTTTGCCTCTCTAACTACTAAGGGACTGAGAACAACCTAGAATATCTTCTTCGTATTAGTTCACCTTCACCATTTCCAGACTCTTAATAGTCCCCCATATTTACTGGCTATTTCATTCATAGATTCTAGTTGCTGCAGAAAAATCATAAACTTTCACTGACATGTAACCTACAAGTTCAGATTATCTACTGTCAGTCTGACTCTACTAATGGGTGGCAATCCTTTCGTATGTCTTCTTCTTTCTGTGTCACAATGCCAATGGTTTTCTAATACTCAACTTCTTCAACTTTCAGCAGGAGATAATAGTTCATTTTCTTTTTGGTAGAGTAGGATATAATCTGAAATCAAACTTCCTAAAATTTCCTAAGTTTTGTCTCTATTATCTTCATTATCTAACCCTTAATTGGAAACATTCATCCATCTTGCTAGAATAAATCCCTTCTCATTTCAAAGTTTAATTTTTTTTCTTAATCCTCACCTGAGGAGATTTTTTCCATTGATTTTTAGAAGAGTGGAAAAGGGGGCAGAGAAAGAGAGAGAGAGAGGGAGAGGGAGAGGGAGAGGGAGAGGGAGAGAGAGAGAGAGAGAGAGAGAGAGAGAGAGAGAGAGAGAGAGAGAGAGAGAGAGAGAGAGATGTAAGAGAGATATGTCGATTGGTTGCTTCCTGCTCCTGCTCCAACCAGGTGGGGATGAAACCTACAACCTAGGCATGTGCCTTTGACCAGGAATTGAACCCTCAACCTTTCTGTGCTTGGGCCAGTGCTCTAACCACTGTGAACCACCAGCCAGGGATAATTTTTCTTTTTCATCAAAGTTACATATATAGATATTTTAAAGATTCTAGAATTCTACAAGCTTAGTTATTGAAACTAAACTGCAAGCTTACACACACACACACACACACACACACACACACACACACACACACACACACTTTTCTCTTTATCTAGAGACAAACACTTTCAACTCTTCTGGTTGATTCTTTTGATTTACCTGAACACAACTCCCCATTTTTAAAGAAAGAAGATATGGCAGGAAGATTCTTAGAATTGAAATTCAGAACATCTGCATTCTTTTCGTTTAAACATTTTAAGTATGTGGTCACGAATTCAGTTGATCACCAACTTTCTTACCGTGCAATGAGGTAAATAATATATCTGAAATGTCATTATGAAAAGTAAAAACATGAACACTATGGCTTTATCTCCTGTTGCTTCATTCTATTAATAATATAATAACATTGTTGATAGCACTAGTACTAATAATACAATAACTTGAAAATCTAATATAATCAAAGTTTTAAATGAATTCATTTCCATTTAGGCTAACACTTCTTAAGAAAAGAAAATTATGATAAAAAACACAGAGTACCCTTTTTTTTGGTCTGGATATAAAGAAATATAAGTTGAGACATAAATGTTTTTCCTTGAATTACATACTAATATGTGAATACTTGTTTTTTACTTATAAGGATCCTTTGTGTTTTGTTAGACTGACATTTAAGACAAGGAGACCTATGGACTAGGTTGCAAGTCTGGGTTTTTACCATTTGCACAATCATTTTAAAAGTATGAAAGTGCTCTCAAAACCTGACTACTGGATCAATTAATTTTAGCCAAAGACACAAGACCTTCAACAACAAAAGTCAAAAAACTTATTTTAGATTTATGTATCCAAGAAAAATATATATTAGTTGGTGTTAATTCAATTGGCACCAGAAAGAAAAGGCAATGACTAAAGAAAGAAGCAATTGGTGATCTATAACATTAGTTTGAAAAGAATATGATTCTAAAAATCAGGCAAATAATCTAAAATGTAATGAAGTGCTCACAATGGTTAATATGTAGCTAAAAGTAATGAATATCTAGACTGCAGAAATTGCTCAGCTGAATTTCCTGAAGCAATACTAACCTCAGTTTTATGCTGAAATAAGTATAGTTACTTTTCCAATTCAAAGATTATGAATAAGGAAGTGACTGTAAAGTATAACAAGTAATCACACAGCATTAGGAATAGGGTGGAAGCTAGAGAGGATAAAAGAGGAAATATAGAGGATTCATCAACAGCTAAAGTTGAAGCTCGCCTTTTATTGTCATTCTAAATTTGGCTAAGACTTTCCTGAATGGTATTTAGAAAAGTCCAATAAATTTTATTATTCAAATTTTGGTGTATTTTATTCTTTATGTCTTCTGAACCACTCTCCTAAAGGAAAACTTAATAGAGCAGAAATAGAGGAAATGCTACTAAATTGAGTCTTTGCTTTATCTCCTCTTGCTTCATTTCTTTAAAAAACAAAACTTATTTAATAATTGTTACATTAAGTAGTGCATGAATAGTACCTCCTTCATGAGTTAATAAAAACATACAGTATTTATGCTCAAAAGACAAGTCTGGAGAGATTGAATTTGCTCCCAAATGGTTAGCTTATTACTGATACATCCTGAAAGCACATGAAGGCCATTTATCATTTTGTTACCATGGCAACCGAGGGTGCCAATGAAATTTTTTATTCTACTATTTTTTTTTTAATGAAGGAGCATTGCCTCTATTACCTTAGAAAGAAAAGAGTATGATGTTTGTGGTAAATGTAATTCTAAGCACATTTTCCCCAGGCCTTCTAATATTTCCTAATCTTCACAATAAAAACAGTCGCTGACTTACAGGAAAGTGATGGTCAGTGCAGCCATCCATTTTCATCTGTGTTGATGTTCTGACAGTTCTACAGGGCCCACTGCTTTGCAGGCACCCAGCACATATTTGCTAAAGTAATGGAGTAGGAAGTGCTTGTTAATAGTCAATGTGTTCCAAGCAGATGGGTCATTGTTTGAAAATCTTAGAAACTGCATTCTTTCCTTGTGCCTGTTTCTGAATATATTCTCTCTTTATTCCTGCTGTTTCTCAGCTGCAAGCTGGAGGAAATACATCTTGACAGCTACAGTGACTTCCTCTGGATTCGACCTTTAATTAACTTACTCCTAGATTTCTGAAGACACTTCTTTTGTTTGTCACTTACTCATTAGCAAGTGTGATCATCACCGGATTCTTGTGTGTACTTCAAATAAAAACAGTCAGGAGATTCCTTGGCCAAAGCCTTCAATCAATATTTACATAATCAGCCTAAGCCTTGAGCTTTATCACATTCATTTTCAATCATATACAATCCAGAAATATAACTTTATATGTAGAGCTAAAGCAGTCAAAGCAAATAATACAGTTTGGGCTATTGAATCCTGTGTGATAAATTATAAAGCAATCTGAGTTTATAAATTCCTTATCATCTGATGGGGTGGATTGGGTTAATGTTACAAAAGAAAACATGAAATTTAATTCAATTAATCACCGATTCTGTAAAAAGAATTATTTCCTGCCACAATAAAACATGATGTATATTTTATAAAACGTTTACAATTTTACATATACATTTGTAAAATACCGGTAGTGACTTTGACTTATTTTCTTTTTAAAATGTTTTCATTGATTTTAGAGAGACAGAAAGGGAGGGGGGAGAGACAGACAGATAGACAGACAGATAGACAGACATGGATGGTTGCCTCTCTACCAGAGACTGAACTTGAAACCTGGGTGCCTGCTCTGAACACAAGTGAAACCAGAGACCTTGAGATTTATGAGAGGACACTTCAACCAAATGAACCACAAGGGCCAGAGCGTGACTTATTATCTTAGCAGTATACTGCTCTAAACCTCAGTAAGTACTTAAAAAGTCTCCTATTCCCTGAAAGAGTGTTCTGTCATTTACTGTTTAAAGTTACATTGACATACCAGTGATTTTTAATTGGTGTACCACAAAAATTTTAAAACTTGCAATACCTATTTAGTCAGGGGCACTGACATCTTTTTCCCTTAGAATGTCAAATAAAAAAAATAACAGCCCTAGCTGGTTTTGCTCAATGGATAGAGCACTGACCTTAGGACTGAAGGGTACTGGTTTGATTCCGCTCAAGGGTACATGCCTGGGTTTCAGGCCAGATCCCCAGTAGAGGGTGTGCAGGAGGCAGCCAATCAATGACTCTCTCTCATTATTGATGTTTCTAACTCTTTCTCCCTCTCCCTTCCTCTCTGAAATCAATATATATATATATATATATATATATATATATATATATATATATTGATTTCAACAGCCAACACAACAGTAGCCAATTTATGTGAATGAATCAAAATTATACCTATTTTTTGTCAGATAAGCAAACATTACATTTATAATTATAACATTTCTTGGTGTGCCACAGTATTTTAGTCATTAGTTTATATGTGCCATGAGATGAAAAATATTGAAAATTGCTGACATATACTAATAATGTTATGCATCTTTCAGACACAGAGAAGTTTTTGAAGGACAAAACCTCTTCTTGACTGTCTCTGTATATAAAAGTTCAGACTAATATCCCATATGGCACCAATTACATCTTAACAGTTTGGAGTGAGGCAGCATCATACCCAAAGGAGTGATTCTGGAAAGGTAGACTGCACCAAAATCACATGGAGGATTTGTTTGCTGAGTGTCACACCCAGAGTTCTCCTTCATTAATTCTTAGGAGTGGCCTGAGAATTTGTATTTCTAACAAGTTCCCAAGTGATGTTAATGCTACTAGCCCTGAAACAATAATTTGAGAACCAGCGCTCTAACCTCAATCACATCTCTGGAAACTCAAACTAAAAGCAGTGTTAAGTTTCATCTTTCATTTAATCAAAACAACTCATAATGCATGTAGTTTGTGATCTTGGCACTGGCCCTATAATAATCTATTGTTATGTGCTGGGTTCAGAGGAAACAAGCTGTTCTTCCACTGCAGGTATATAGGTGAACAGAATGATGAGCGATAAACTGTATCACCACAGAGCTCAGTACCGTACCACACATTGCTTTGTCAATCATTCTTCTAGAAGTTAATTGAATTCGGAAAATAATGGACTGATCTCCATGTATGCTTGCTTAAAAAGAACTTTTCTTATTATTTGAAGTAATTCAAACTATCCTGGTCCTATGTGTACAACAATATAACTTACATTCTGAAATACATGGAAGGCTTTGATATAGCTTGCCAGGAGTGATAAATGATAATATGGCAAGACAACACAAGTGTCTAATGCAGAAGAGCTCTTACAGTGAGGGAAAAAAAAACTATAGTGTATACAAAACATAGAAGGTACAAATAAAAAATCTGTGTATCTCTAACAAGCAAGAAAAAATAGTCACGTTATTTCCCCTCTGTCAAGGTATCTGATTGTTAAATGTTAAATTACAGTTTGTTTACAACTATTCTAATCAGATTAAATCAGGGGATGGGCAGCATGTATTGTAAAATAAAGGTCTCTGTTGGAACAAATTATTTAGACAAACATATCTTTTGATCAACTGCATGATTTCACTTGCACAATTATGTCCCTGGTGCAAATACTAGCAAAATAAGATATAGAGGCGAGCAATGTCATTCGCAAGTCAGTGTATTTTATCGTCTTTTGTGGCTTGAATTCAGAAGCCATGATACTGAGTAAGAAAGACAGGCAATGTTTGGGGTGATCATTTTTTAAGTTTACACATGAATATACATTTTCAATTTTAAGGCCTATATTAAATAACCATAATTATTGACTGAATCAAGACATTGTTGACCACTGACAACAAGCACCCACACACTGAAGAAAAGTTAAGACAAAGTGATTAAATTCATGACTGTTATATAGAATCTGAATAATCACTACTTTGGAGACAATGAATTGGTACCCTAAACCTTATCCATTCCTCTACCTATGCTGAGAAAATGTTAGCTGTGTACATTCCTTTTCTCATGAAAATTTACAGTCTAGAATAACCCATTGCTCATGGACATGACTAGATAAAATGACTCACCCATGTAAAATCAGATTCCTATATAGCTAGCTATATTACTGGCTTTTTTTTATCCATTGTCACAGTAGCTAATAAAACCTAACTCCAGGATAAAGGAACACTGCACTTTTACTGATAAAATAGTGTAGAAAACCAAAATCTCAGGGTTCTGGAGTTGACTATTAATTTCTGAACTTTTAAAAGATAAAATAAGATGAATTTCCCTTTTGTTACCAACTAATTCCATTTTAAACATTTGATTTTAATTCTTCATATTTAATTTAGGTATATTCTATATCTGGATTAATAGAAAGAGGTTTTTGACTCATTAACAGATAATATTTTAAGATTACATACTGGATTTAAAAAAAGGAAAGATTAGTTCCTTTTTATAAACTATAGATAGTTAGAAGCTTTTATATTCTCCTCATGTAAACTTAACCTGGGCCAGAACTAAATTGCACAGATACCACCAGCCCTCTGAGAAATGCAGGGACACTATACTCTTTGACCTTCCTTGCAAAGAAGATTTAGTGGATCGTAACTTTATCATTTTATCTCTATTAGAATCTTGCAATGACATTAAATTTCAGTATTACCATATGTCTCTATGGAACTATATATTCTGAAATGCCCAAGATAGATAATAGAATTACAGAGGTTACAGAATACTAGAAATTTCAGGTGAAGGTAAGAAGGTAGCTAACTATTCAAGAATTTCAAAATACTGAAATGCCTGTCATATTATATGACACAAATCATCTACTTAGTGACCAACTTGTACCCATTTAAGTTCTCAAGTACTGTACATAGATGTCAAATGATCATAGAGGAAAGAAAAGAAGAAAGGAAGTTGGGAAATGGTATTAATGGCTACCCACTAGATGCCAGATAGATTTTAAATGCATTTTACATGTCATCAAATATATAATTCAAATGATGGTGTTCTTTATTACAAAAAAAATCTAGACATCCGCTGAATTATTATAAACAAAACAATAACCAAACTAAAGAAAAGAAAAGAAAAAGATGTGGCTGATGAATATAGCAAAGTATTATATGAGACTTTTCCTTATGTGAATACTACTATTAATAAGCATTAATAATACTTCAGTTCTACCCTTGTATGAGGCACTGTATTATGCACTTTACCCTTTTACTCCTGCGTTAGTACTTCTACTTATTTTAATAGTTTCATAAGGTGGGTAACATTCTACTCATTTTACAGCTTGAATAACTTACCCAAATCACAGGACTGGAAAGTGGCAAAAGTCAGGATTCAAACCCAGTTAGTCTGGCTGCAGAGGCCAGGCCGCTATGTAATAGGGCACTCCACTCTCACCCATGAACTGCCCTATATAGATTCTGTTGTCTGCCCTAAGAGAATAATAAAACTAGGAGTCAAATATCCTATAGAGAAGCAGTGATGGCAGATGAGCCATCATCTAAACTGTTTCTGCGTTAGGATAGAGATATCCAGGAGCATAACTCAGGACTGTAAAGAACATAGCAGGTAAACACAAAGGAGAGACAGTTTTGCAATGAAAAGCTCAAACTTGTAAACCTGTGAACCTACAGATATTTTAAAGAACATATAATAGAGCTCTGAGGAGCAGAAAAGTAAACTCCTCACAATAAAGAAATTTAAAAAAATATTAAGAATTAGATGGGATTTTAAATATTCAAATCATGTTTCCCTTTTACAAATCATATTATAGAAATGTGACTTCTAGCTCGGTGGTTGAATGTTGACCTATGAATTCTATAAGGTCATGGCTCAGGGCACATGTCCAGGTAGTGGGTTCTGTCCCCAGTGGGGGCATGAGGGAGGCAGCCAATCAATGATTCTCTCTCATCATTGATGTTTTTCTCTCTCGCTTCTCTCTGAAATCATTTATATATATATATATATACACACACACACACACACACACACACACACACACACTAGTATATATATTTTAAAATGTGACTTCTAGACATATCAACAAATATTTAATTGATGCTTGCACTGGCTTCTAGAAAGAAACAAAATGTTTAATTTTTTTAAATTAGTCTATCATTGGGAGGCATCAAGTTATGAAGATACATACAACTGCAGCCAACTGTATACTAATTATTTCAAAATAGTACTGAAAATGATAAATACAAAATATATTTTAAATATCTTAGAAAGATAAGTGATAGTTTAAAGCAAATACAACAATATATAATGAGACTTACACAGTGAATTAAAATGAATGACAAGAGTACAAAGGCTGGGGAGGGAAATGGAAGTGGACTATGGTAAACTTCTGATAATGTATGTGAAGTGGCATATCACTTCATGGCTGACATGCTAAGTTTAAGATATCCTATCTAATAAAAGATTAATATGCAAATTTGACCATACCTTCGCTACACCACAAGCCATGCCCACCAGCCAATCAGGGGAAGATTATGCAAATAAACCCCAATTAAGATGGCTGCCACCACTGAGAGCAGAAGGAAGGCTTGGGTTTCCTCGGCAACTGAGGAAGCCAAGCTTTCCGCCTGCCATTGCTGGCCTAGGCATCCACTCTAGGCTACAAAGTTTCAAACAGAAATGGCTGCGAATGAGCAGAAGGCTTGGCTCCACTTCAGGCTACAACGTTTCAATTGTAGGCATAAATTAATCCCAGATCCCAGGGCTTCTGCTTGGGTCACTGGGGGGGGGGGGGGTGTGGCTGGCCTGCAAACCTCCACATGTAAAATCAGATTACTATATAGCTATATTACTGGCTTTTTTTTTTGCCCCTCACCCAGGCTGCCCCTTGCTCCAAGGGAACCCCCCTCTGATCTGGGACACTCTTTAGGACAAACCAGCTGGCCCCCACCCATGCACCAGACCTCTATCCTATCTAATAAAAGAGTAATTTGCAGATTGACCATCACTCCAACGCACAAGAGGGCTGCCCCCATGTGGTCAAAGATCCTCCCCCATATGGACACAAGATGGCCATAACAAGATGGCCAGCAGGGGAGAGCTGTTGGTAGGGACCAGGCCTGCAAGGGAGGGTGTTGGGGGTGATCAAGCCTGCAAAGGAGGGCAGTTGCAGGGGACCAGGCCTGTAGGGGAGGGCAGTTAGGGTGACCAGGCCAGCAGAGGAGGGAAGTTGGGGACAAAAAGGCTGGCAGGGGAAGAGTTAGACATCAATTAGACTGGCAGGGTAGACATCATTTAGTGGGTGATCAGGCTGGCAGGTAGAACCGGTTAGGGGCAATCAGGGAGGCAGGCAGGTGAACAGTTTGGAGCCAGCAGTCTTGGATTGTTAGAAGGATGTCCGACTGTCTGTTTAGGCTCGATCCTACTGGGATTGGGCCTAAACAGGCAATTGGACATCCCTCAAGGGGGCCAAGATTAGAGAGGGTGCAGGCTGGGCTAAGGGACATCCCCCACTCCACCCCCTATGCACGAATTTCGTGCACCATGCCTCTAGTAGAATATAAAGCTTAAAGCAACCTCTAAAATGCACGTGCAATTAAAAGGCAAAGCTCACCGGATTAGAATAAAAAAGCAAGTCATAACTAGATGCTATAAGCTTTATAGTATAAGTAACACATTTCAAATACAACAACAAAAATAAGGTAAAATGTAAAGAACAGAAAAAGATATGCCACACTAAGATGAAATGAAAGTTGGTATGCTATAATAACATCAGAAAAAGTAGACTTCAAGCAATGAATATTAAGAAATAGAGGGTCATTTCATAATGATAAAGGTGTCAGTTGATGAAGAGGACATACAAATCTTAAAATATATTCAACAAAAAACATAGAACTTCAAAGAGAAACTGAAAATTCCACAATTATACTCAGAGATTGCAATACTCTACTTTCAATAATTGATAATTGATAAAATAAGTAGACAGGAAATTAATAAAGATGTGAACTTGAACAACACTATCTACCAACTTAATCTGACATTTATGGAATATTCCACTCTATTGCAGCATGACATACATTTTTTAAGTGCATATAGAAAATTTGCCACCCTAGCCAGTTTGGCTTAGTGGATAGAGTGTTGGCTTGCTGACCAAAGGGTCCCAGGTTTGATTTTGGTCAAGGGAACATAACTTGGTTGCAAGGTCCTGCTGGCTCATGTCCTGATTGGAACTCCCGCAGGAGGCAACCAATTGATGTGTTTCTCTCACATTGATATTTTCCTCTGTCTTTCCCACTCTCTTTTACTCTCTCAAAAAAATCAATGGAAAAATGTCCTCAAGTAAGAATTAAAAAATAATAATAATAAAGAAATAAAGAAAGAAAATTTACAAAGATAGGCCACATCTGGATCATAATACAGGTTTTAATACTTTAGTATGAAAGAAACAAAAAAAATTGTTTTCTGACCACAATAAAATTAAACTAATGACTAATAAAAGAAATAAATCTGGAAAAGTCCCAAGTGTATTGAAGCTAAACAACACAATGCCAGATAGACCATAGGTCAAAGAAAAAGGTAATTAGAAATTATTTTGAACTAAATAAAAATGAACACACAGTATAACAAAAATGTGTAAGATGGTAATAAACCAATGATTAGAAAATTATAATTCAGTATATCTATATTACAACATTTAAAAGGTCTCAAATCTAGAACTAGAAAAAGAAGAGCAAATATTGGTTTGCCAACTTGTCCCCTATACAGAGGACAAGGAGAGATAGGAGAAAGAGGCAGACCACTCTGGATTGGTAGGTGGCAGATTTAATAATTAAGTAAATTTACATATGAGGTTTATGTTGGGTGGTCCCAAGATAAGTAGATCTCCATATCTGCCAGCCACAATCTTAGAAGTTTATATAAAGGCCTTATTGGGGTTAGGTTACATATACCATCTAGATGGTCTTAACAACACACTGCTGGCTCAAGGGAGCATCTTTGCAAATGCTTCTCCTGTTGGAACAGTGGGCAGAACATACATTACAAGAGTAGTTGAGCTGGAACCAAGATGGTGGCATAGGTAAACATCTAAACTGCTGCCTTGCACAACAATTTAAAAACTACAACTAAAAGACAAAACGGACATCATCCAGAATCACAGGAAGGCTGGCTGAGTGGAATTTCTACAATTAGAAGGGAAGAGAAAGCACACTGAGACTCAGAGGAATTGCAGAAGGCAGTGGTATGGAGGCACACGTGCAGAGAAGGCAGGCAACTGAATACGCAGCTGGTTTTCTCAAGCAGGAGGGAGAAAAAATCTCCCAACTGCTTGGAAATCCGGTTTCGGGTGAGACTCTGGGGACCCAGGCTCATTTGGGGAGAAACTGGACTGTCTGGCAGCAGGTGAAACTCGAGGGCAGCTTTCTCTCAGAGGTGCTAGCAGTGATTACCTCAGGACACTGAGACCCAGGAACCTCTTAGGGCAGGGCTGATGGGAAGCCAATGCTGACTACTCTGCCCTGAGACTCTGCCCCATTCAAGCTGAGCACAGAGGCTTTTACAAGTCTTGTCTCATAAGGATGCCTCCAGCACAGAAGTTCTCTTAGCTTAGACACAGCTGATCTCCACAGCCAATTGGCCCAGTGGTCAATTCCTCCCAGTGATACCAATAATAATCAAGGCTTAACTACAACAATACTGTGCACACAGACCACAAAGGGGTGCACCAAGAATGTCCTCCTCAGGTAACTGGGGAGGCTGAGCCACTACACCCTATAGGACACAAAGCCATGCTATCAACTCACAGAAGCAGCCAAAATGTGGAGAAAAAGAAACAGGTCACAAATGAAAGAAATGGCAGAAAGCAAATGACTGGATATAGAATTAAAAACCACAGTTATAAGGTTTTTCAAGAATGTTCTAGAAAAGGCCAATAATTTTAGTGATACCCTCAAGGATATGTAAAAGAACCAACTAGAAATTAAGCACACACTGTCTGAAATAAAAAATAATATACAGAGATCCAACAGCAGACAAGAGGATCACAAGAATCAAGTCTAAGGTTTGAAATACAAAGAAGCAAAAAACAGCCAACTGGAAAAACAAAAAGAAAAAGGAATCCAAAAATATGAAGATAGTATAAGGAGCATCTGGGACAACTTCAAGCACACCAACATCTTAATTATGGGAGTGCCAGAAGAAGAGAAAGAGCAAGATACTGAAAACCTATTTGAAGAAAAAATGACTGAAACCTTCCCCGACCTGGTGAAAGCAATAGACTTACATGTCCAGGAAGTGCAAGGAATCTCAAACAAAAGGAATCCAAAGACCACACCAAGACACATCATAATTAAAATGCCAAGAGCAAAAGACAAAGAGAGAATATTAAAAGCAGCAAGAGAAAAGCAGTTAATTACCTATAAGGGAGCACCCACACGCCTGTCAGCTGATTTCTCAACAGAAACGATGCAGGCCAGACGGGAGTGGCAAGAAATATTCGAAGTGATGAATAGCAAGAATCTACAACCAAGATTACTCTATCCAGCAAAGATATCATTCAGAATTGAAGGTCAGATAAAGAGCTTCACAGATAAGAAAAAGCTAAAGGAGTTCAACACCACCAAGCCTGAATTATATGAAATGCTGAAAGATATTCTTTAAGAAGAGGAAGAAGAAGAAAAAGGTAAAGATAAAAATTATGAACAACAAATACATATCAACAAGTGAATCTAAAAATCAAGTGAATTAAAAATCTGATGAACAGAATAAACATATTCTGTTTATTCTATTTTATTTTATTTATGTATCATCCTTTATTTTAAGCCTCCAGAGTAAAGAAAGATTACAACAATCACCTGAGCACTGAAAGGGAGTGGCATAGAAAGGGAGTGGACTGACCATTCTTGGGGGCAAAGGGGTATGGGGGTGCAGGAAAATACTGAACAAAAAGTATATACGTATGGATGAGGACAGTGGTGGGGGGTAAGGGCAGAGGGTGGGTTGGGAACCAGGTGGAAGGGAGTTATCAAGAAAAAGAGGAACAATTATAATAATCTGAACAATAAAGATTTATTAAATTTTTTAAAAAGTGTAAGTGAGGAAGGATGGAGGAGAGGAGCCTCCAAGTAAGGCATGTGGGTCAATATATCCTCTCCATGACTTCTTTCAAATTAAACCCAAAGTAGAGGAAAAGGAATAATAAAGAACAGAGTAACAGACAATAAAATAAAGAGCAAGTGATAGAGAAACAATAAAACCAATAGCTGTTTTTTGGAGAAGATCAAGAAAATTGATAAAAGCTAGCCAGACTGACATCAAGAAACAAGAAAAAACACAAATTACCAACATTAGAAATGAAATGAAGACTATAAAAATGTGTGTGTTTGTGTGTGATTTTTTAGTTTAAAACTATCCATCCACGAAAACTTCAGGGCCAGATGGCCTTGCTGGTGAATTCTACCAAACATTTGAGAAAGATATAATACCAACTCTACACTAACTCCAGAAAACTGAAGAGGCAACAATATCCAGTTCATTTAGCAGGCCCATATTATTTTATTACCAAAACAAGGCCAAAATTACAAGAAAATAAAATTATAGACTAAAAATAAAATTACATCTCTTATCAACATTTTTATATGTATAAAAACTGTTACAATATTTTAGCAAATAAATGCAGCAATATGTAAAAAAGGTAATGCATAATGACCAAGTGAAGTTTGTGGCAGGCATGCAAAGTTGCTTTAACATTAAAAACCAATCAATACATTTTACCAGATTAATAAGGACATATATAATCCATTTAATCAGAAACATACGAAAATAATATTTGACAAAATAAAAAATCAATTTCTGATAAAAACGCAGCAAACTAGGTTGCAAATATATTTGTGTGTGTGTATATATGTGTATATATGTGTGTGTATATATATATATATATATACATATATATATATACATATATATAAACAATATGTTAAAATTGCATTTACATAGTTTTTAAATTTCCATACAGCAAAATTGTGGAAAAAATGTGCGATTATAAATACCAAATCCAGTATTACAGTATATTTGAAGGACAATAGAGGAAATGGTTCAAGAAGAGAATTTAAAGCAGGGTATAATGGAGAAAATTCAACTGTATCTGCAATGTTTATTAAAAGTAAAAAGATCTGAGCAAAGACAGAAAATAGTTAAAATTTATTAAATTTTGGGATATGCTCAGGTGATTGTTGTAATCTTTCTCCACTCTGGAGGCTTAAAATAAAGGATGATACATAAATAAAATAAAATACTAAGTACCATTAAAATACAATTTATAATTATGTTATGGTGTGAAAATGCTTATGATGAGTAATGTTACATTAATCCAAGTCAAATTATATAGGAAGGCAGCAATTTTGTTGTATATATGTATGTGCATAATCTACCATATATTTACTACAATCTTATTTATCTGCTGCTAATTAGCATCAGTGACAAATTTCACTATTACAAAGAATGCTACAGTAAAATATTTTTATTTCTCCTGTGCACATTTTTCTATTGAATATGTTTAGCAACATAACCATTACTGTAATAATAGTTTTCCTTTATTAAGCTATGGGAGAATATAATGGAAGGTCCCAAATATAAGGTTGAAAAAGATAGTTGAATCTAACTCCTTTTCCTTGCCTACAAAGAACAGCCAACTTCTACTTGAAAGAAAATTTGACAATTTATGACAGGCTCAAAGTAACCTTAAGCACTGCCCAACAATCACACATACATAACCTCATTTCCTTTCTCTAATTTTTTCAAAACTATTACTTTCTCTTCAAACCTTCTTCCTTCTTCTTAAAGTCATATATTCTTGGTTATTTCCCATCTCTGTTGTAGACACAGGTTGAAATTGATGTTACTTGTCATTGATGGGCAGTTGACAATAAAGAAATATTAACATTTAAAATGTATAAATATTTTGATCAAATAATTCTACCTCTAGGAATTTATCATACAGATATTTTCTCAAGGACTCTAATATGTATATACAAAAGTGTCCACTGCAACAGCTTTGTAATAGAAAAAACTAAATATAAAATAATTGCTTCCTCACTATCTTCAATTGCTAATTGAAAATGCTCAGTACATCAGAGTCGTAGGAAAAAAAGAACTCTTTATGCACCATGCTTACCTTCTAGGTCTTGTTAATCTTACTTCCAAAGATACAATAGCTATTACCTGAAACATGTTCAATCCTTAACATTTTCTTTCAACAACTTGTATCTTCCTTCACTAGTCCATCACTCATTTCAGCATTATCTAGGGTAGGAGCTCTCAATTATGGTTGTACATTAGAATCACCTGGGGAGATTAGAAAATCAGCGGATACATCTCAATGAATCAAATCAGAATTGGGAAGTTAGTGCCCAGTCGTTGCTTCCCAGGTGATTGTAATGCCCATCAGCCAAAGTTGTATAAAACTGATCTCTGGATATCATCAGTAATTTTGATTTATCATCAGAAAGTGAAAAGCTTTAATTAAATTCCAACTGATTCCTGTTTACTCTGAAAATTTAGAAACATAGTGAAATTTATTTTGTTTTCAGGAATCCTAATAGTTGTCTTTATAGGTTTTATATAGTTTTAAGTCTGTTGATGTCAGTCAAAATATTTTGCTATTGAAATTTGATACACTGTAGGTTTACACAGTTTTTACCCAAGAGTCTGGCAAACTCATTCTCCTACATATTTCACTGTCCTACGTAATAGGCTTCCAGGCCAGGCCCAATGTGGTGATTCATTTCCCTTAGCTGGAACATTCTGACTGGTTGCCCTTTGCTGCTCCTGAGCACCTTGTTAAACTTTGTGTCAGACAAGTAGTGGCACTTGTTCTATTTCCCTCAAAGACTTGTTGGGGGGAAAAAAAACACACATTAACCTCTGCTCTTTTATGTCTGGTCCTTTTTCTTGGGAATGTATGAATTGTGATAAAAAAGTGAAGACAGTTTTTAAAAAAATTATATTTTTAAAAGATTTCTAAAAATAAAACTGTCAGATTTGAGCATGGAAATAAATATTTACATCATAGGCGTCAATACACTTCTTCCAACATACCACTAAAGTAAAACTTTCTTTCACAACTCCACTTTTGGAATTGCTTTTGGATTCAGTGGCACCTTTTTGGAACATGTACTACCATAGCAAAATTTCAATGTCAGAGGCTGAATTTGGCTTGTGAAGATAGCAGCTAGAAGTTGTTCAGATAGAAATCTAAGTGAATTTTTAAAATTGCAAATTAAAGAAGTTACTATCATTGGGTTTAAAACAGAAGTGTGACTAAAAATAATGAAACTATTTTCTTTATTACTGAACCTGGCTAGGAGAGTAATTGTCAAATTTTTATTTTATTTTATTTTTTATTTTTTTGCACGGTAAGTCGGAGTGACTCAGCTGTCAAATTATCCAGAGGTTATTAAAGGCCTGTACTTTGGCATGGCCATCACTATTGTTACTGGGATAAAGTCACACAGATGGGGACCGTGGTATACCGAAAAGAAGTCAGCATCTGGGATGGAATAAATTATTTATTCTCTGTAGACCTGATAGTTCTCATTTGTAGAATGGAAATAATAATGCCAACCCTGTGAAAGTGCGATGAGGATTAAATGAGAAAGTATTTTCAAATGCTTTATTGCCAACACTTTTCTCATTCTGATATACGCAGGAGACTCCTTTAAGGTCTCATTAAGTTGAAGTTTTTCATCAGAAGACCTGGGCATGGCCTAAGGTTGTGTGTTTCTAACAAGCTCTCAGGGGATGCTGAGGTCCTAACCCAGTGGTCGGCAAACTCATTAGTCAACAGAGTGGCAAACTGCCGAGCTGCATGTGGCTCGCGAGCTGCAGTTTGCCAACCATTGCCCTCACCCATGAACCAAACACAGAGTTAGAAGGCCCTAGCCCTGCTGAAGCAGGTAAGTTGGTAACTCTGAGGGTTAAATTTCATTCCTTCTTGAATGCCAGGTCTCCATCTTTTATCTTTCAGGGGCTTGGATTTTGACCAATAATTGTAAGCATTAATCTGGGGTATTAGCGTAAGAAAAGTGACTCAGGTGCACATACTAAAAAAATGATAATAAAAATGACATATGTTCCTATTGTCTGAAGTATCATTTCAAAGAAGGGGTAGACAATCATTTGGTGCTACAAGTAAGAAATAAAACATCATTTTGGAAAGGTCTCCAAAAGCAAATGTCCCATGTGTCATTTCCATGGGAGTTGGCAAAGAAAACGAACCAAAAGAACTGAAACCAGGATAAAATAAGCATTCAGAGTCAGCCAGTTTAACCAGGTAATACCTCTTGAATGAATAGTAAAAGCAGAAAGAGCCTTTAATAAAATACCTATAGGGGAGGACATAGGTGGAGAGGACATTGTTTTTTGTTAAAATATTTATAGGCAGTTATAATGAAAATATATTGTTGTCATTCCAGTCAATAATGATATTCTGCAGAAGTCTTTGTGCTCCCTTCACTAAGGATGGCAGCTGACTATTAATCATTTCAAATGTAACAAAAAGATATAAGCAATACAGGCATACTGAAATAAAATTAAACCCTGCTACAGCTCTAACTACTATTCTTTTTGAGGTGACATGATGATGTCTGGCTAACAAGCACAATACACACACAATAGTCACTTCGTTTCTTTGTACCCAGATAGTGTCACCTCACACTGCCAAGCAGCTACTCAAACACAATCAAGAAACAGATGGATTCTCAGTGGTGATTCAGGGAGTTCTTGCAAGGAGGCTTTTAGCAATCCTTGACAAGTCACCTTTATCATATTTCATGAAGCTTAGAAAACACTCTATCATTTTTTAAGATTCTTAGTGGTATCTATCACATCATGTTATTTCAAATCAATCATAGCATATCCTGGAAACAGCATCCCCTGAGGCTTTGAAGTAGTTTGGATGCAGTAGTAGTATTTTTACCCTTAAGCAGACTGATGATGCAAACCCTTCAGACTCTTTCTGTGCACTTTAAGTTGCTTTCAGATAATTCAAGCAACAACACAAAATGTAAAAGTAAACACAGATAGACACACATATATACACACCCATATAAACTTTCTGCCTTTGCACTTGGCTCACTTAGGTAATAGAAACAATTTTTTTTTCTTGCTAAGTGAATTGCTTTGATGCCTACATTGTTCTGATTCATTGGACGTGTACCACTCCCTATTTCAGATTACTCACTGTAAACAATCTATGTGCTTTGTTTTAAACTCTCTTTTGGTTAAATGCAGTCTGGGTGTGTACTGTTATTTTAAAGTATAGCCATAGATTACTTGATATTAAACATATTATTTATAATATGCTTTAGAGACATTGATTTTAAAGTCAACCAAAAGTCTGAGGTGACACTATCTGGGTACAAAGAAACGAAGTGACTATTGTGTGTGTTCTGAGGAAAACACCAAGATGGCGGCATAGGTAAACACCTATTGTTCTGCCCCGTGAAACGATTTAAGAACTACACCATAACAGCAGAACAAACAGCACCCAGAATCGCCAGAAAGCTGGCTGAGTGAAGACTCCACAAATAAGAGTAAAGGAGGGACACTGAGACTCAGAGAAGCGGCAGGAGTGCAGCCTTTCAGACTGAAACAGGTTAGGAGCCGTCCTGGTCACGCGCGCGAGCTGGGGCTAGAGCAGCAGCCCTGGCTGGATTTCGCCTATGGGGAGGGCGGAAACGTCCCACTGCATAGATTCCCCAGTGCCAGGCAAGGTCCGAGGTCTGGGGGATGCACCCTGGAAGCGGGGTGCGGCAAAGGCTCCTAGTCTGCGAGAAACCCGGAGGTGGGGAAAAGAAGTTTCCACGCAAGGGTTGCACAAACCCGCGACTTGCCCCCTGGAAACTTGTCTCCTGGTTCTGGAAACCATCTATTTTACAACCTTGGGCTAGACTTTGGTGTGCAGACACATTTGGGGAAAGGCAGAGTTGTCTGGCAAGGGGAAGAGACTAGCAGCTTTCTCTTGGAGGTGTCTGCAGCCATTCCCATCCAACAGAGACCCGCGTGCGCTGCATAGGACGCAGCTGACACTGGGGCTGCCTGTGCAGCTCAGAGACTCCGCCCATCCAACCTGAACACAGTCTCCCTTCACAGCCAATTGGCCTGGAGGTCAAACCCTCCTAGGGCTAACAACAAAAAGCTGGGTTTAAATTCAAAAATACTGAATACAACCCATAAAGGATTGCAGTAGGAGTACCCACCTCAGGTAACTGGGGAGGCTGAGCCACTGTCCCTTTGAGGATATCTACCACATAAAGCAGCTACCATGCAGAGATATGGAAAGAAATCAGGGGTGAAAGAAATGGAGGAGAAAAGACGACAAGACATAGAGCTCAAAACCACGGTTATAAGGCTTTTCAAGAGGCTCCTACAAAAGGCTGATCAACTTAATGAGAATTACCAGGAAATAAACAAGACCAACCAGGAAATGAATGAGAATTACAAGGAAATGAATGAGACCCTCAAGGAAATGAACAAGACCTCTGAGGATACGAACCAGACCCTCACGGATAAAAAAAAGGACCAACTAGAAATCAAGCATACACAGACTGAAATAAAAAATATTACACAAAGTCCTAAAAGCAGTCCAGAGGGCCACAAGAACCAAGTCAAAGATTTGAAATACAAAGAAGCAAAATCCACTCAGCTGGAAAAGCAAGAAACAAAAAGAATTCAGATAATTGAAGATAGCGTAAGGGGCCTCTGGGACAACCTCAAGCATGCCAACATCCGAATTATTGGGGTGCCAGAAAAAGAGAGAGAGCAAGTTAATGAAAACCTACTTGAAGAAATAGTGACTGAAAACTTCCCCCACCTGGTGAAAGAAACTGACTTAAAAGCCTAAGAAGTACACAGAACCCCAAAATATAGGAATCTAAAGAGGACCACACCAAGACATATCATAATTAAAATGCCAAGAGCAAAAGATAAAGAGAGAATATTAAAAGCAGCAAGAGAAAAACAGTTGGTTACCTACAGGGGAGCACCCATACGATTGTCAGCGGATTTCTCAACAGAAACGATGCAGGCCAGACGGGAGTGGCAAGAAATATTCAAAATAATGAATAGCAAGAATCTACAACCAAGATTACTCTATCCAGCAAAGCTATCATTCAGAATTGAGGATCAGATAAAGTGCTTCGCAGATAAGAAAAAGCTAAAGGAGTTCATCACCACCAAACCAGTATTATATGAAATGCTGAAAGATATTCTTTAAGAAGAGGAAGAAAAAAAAGGTAAAAATATAAATTATGAACAACAAATACACATCTATCAACAAATGAACATAAAACTCAAGTGAATTGATAGGTTGATGAACAAGATAAACTGGTGACTATAACAGAAACATGGTCATAGAGAGGGAATGGACTGACAATTCTTGGGGAGAAAAGGGTTGTGGGAAGTACAGCAAGAGATTGGACAAAAATCTTGCAACAATGGGAGAGGACAGTGGGGAGGGGGAGGTGAGGGTGGAGGGTGGGATAGGTACAGGGTGGAGGGGAGATATAGAGGGATAAAATAGGGGAAACAATGTAATTAATAAACTGAACAATAAAGGAAAAAAAAGAGAGATGGAATAGTAAGATGGGGGTGAGGGGGAAAGATCAATCAAAGGACTTGTATGCAAGCCTATGAGTCTAACCAATGGACAGGCACCAGGGAATAATTGAGGGGTGAGGCAGGGGGGGAGATATGGGGCATAAAAGCACATATGTAATACTTTCATCATTAATAAAGGAAAGGACAGTTAAAAATAAAAAAATAAAAGAACGTCTGAGCTCTTTTATCTTTGGATATTTACATCGATGAAATGTCACAAGAATGACAAAAAGAGACTACTTTTGCTAACCAGATAAGCAAGCTCATTTTTTTAACTCATACAGAATGAACATGTATGTAAGCATTCTTATAGGAGTATATAACTTGAATCCCAAGCACAGAATGCTTAATTAGCATGTACATTGCTTTTGTAGGCTACTTTTCCAAAGTAGAGAACTCATAAATATGAGTGTTATTAGCAGAAACCAATCCAAGAAAAATAGCTCCCATAAATATGATTCTTTCAGTAGTTAGATATATCAAGAGTTAGAGTTCTATCCTAAAAATGGAATAGATTATGTTCACTCTATATATGTACATTTTTTATTGTATTTAATTAGGATAAAATAAAGACTTGAGGCAGTGAGATATCCTAAGTACCCTAAATGAAGGTAATGTTATAATTGTTCTATATACTTTTTAAGGTCAAATATACCTTGAGTATAAGGGTCCTTGTAAAAGTGGTAACTTATATATTTATTCCAGATTTCTGGTAACAACTGCCCTGCTGTGAAATTAGTAATAAAATAGAAAAGAGCAAAGAGCTCAGAGCCCAAAAAGGAAAATCAAAACAAAACAAACAAACAAAAACCAACAACACTTGTGCTCTGAATAGACCAGACAATAACCACTACTGGATGAAGGTTTTGCCAAGAAAGGGGCTTCTGAAAAATCAGAATTATATACTCTTCTTTATATGAATACAACTTAGAGTCCTTTTTATTTCATAGTGACTACAAGTATTTTTAAATAGATCATATTGATTTTTTTACAGAGAGGAAGAGGGACAGAGAAAAACATCTATTCAGCTGCCTCCTGCACATTCTCTACTGGGATGTGCCCGCAACCAAGGTACATGCCCTTGACCAGAATTGAACCTGGGACCTTTCCATCTGCAGGCCGAAGTGCTATCCACTGAGCCAAACTGGTTAGGGCATGCCTACAAATATTAACAGAAACTTTGAGTTGCCTTTATAGAATCTCTATTTTTCAACAAACAACTATTCATTTTATAAGCTCGTCATTGTTCCAAAGCAATGGGAGATTCCTACCTTCACCCAGTGGGAAAAAAAAAAACAGGCAAACAGACATTTCTGCAGGTTAGCATCCAAGACCTATCTTTAATCTCCCCTATAGATCCCTCATCTCAACTGGACTCTTACCTTGGACCCATTGCAACAACCAAACTTTTTTCCTTCACATTACTTTTAACTTATTTTCATTCCCATTTCCTTAATATCTATCACCTAATATACTCTGCCCTCTTTTTTAATACTCACCCGAGATATATTTTTATTGATTTTATAGAAAGAGATAAACATAGATCAGAAATAGCTTAGGACAGTGGTTGGCTAACTCATTAGTCAACAGAGAGGCAAATCGTGTCTCGCAAGCCGTGGTTTGCCGACCACTGGCCTAGGAGAACACAGCGGCCTACACGAACACCTGTATTCGCTGCCTCCCACAAACACATCAAAATTACAACTAAAATACAGAACAACCTCATCCAGAACCACTGGAAAGCCCTACAACTAGAGAAGTAAAGCAGAAAGCACGCTGAGACTGGTAGGAAGTGTGGAGGTGCTGAATGGGCTGATCTGGCAGCTACATGGGCCACTTTTTTAATAGGGAGGGAGATCACTTCTTCGGAGGCTGTCTGGAGGAGCCCCACACCAGAACCCTAGCCCAAGGTCCCAGAGCTCGGAAAAGAAGTCCCTACAGGCTGGGAAAAGAAGAACTACAGGCTGAAAAAACAGTGGGGGATGGGGCTCAATGACGCAGAGGCTGCTGGAGACCCAGCTGCTCTTCTTAAAAGGCTGCACCATGAACTGAACTTACAAGCTCCACTTCTTCTGAGCTCTAGTGCCAGGTGAGGCTCTGGGGAAAAGACACATAGGAGGAGAAACTGGACTGTCTGGCATGAGGGCAAGAACACAGGAGTAATCACAGCGGTCAGGTCATTGTTTCCATACTGGGACCTCCCCAGTTGCAGGGCTGACTAGCAGCCATTTCTATTTGCTCCCTGAGAACTTGCCCCACCCAATTTATAACACCACCCAAGCTGTGCACAGCTGCTTTTGCTTATGAATAGTCTGTTCTTTCTCAGGCTAAAATCTGTCAAACAAGCTGCAGCTGGGTCATGGAGCCCTAAACCTATCAATAAAAGGCCCAAGACATGGCACCAGCACTAGCCTGCCTTGCTTCACACTGGGCCTCCTCTAGGCACTTTCAAGCCCAAATACAAAGAGGAGAAATGGTCAGATCTCTCATTAGCTCCTGCTGCATGGCCCTAGGGAGCTGCTGACTTTGCACTTCCCTGGAGACCCAAGAGCCAGTGTACCCAGTGGTCAGTGTCAGACCATACCAGATTACAACTCTTCACATACATAAGCAACACTCTCAAGGGACAGACTCAGTGAGCACCAAAGCCCCATTGAAATAATCCCTGCTCCATGAAGGTGTCTTCCTGCAGCAGCTCTCCCAGCTGGTCCCCACAGCCAATTGGCCTGAAGGTCAATTCCTCCCAGTGACACCAAAGCAATCAAGGCTCTACTACAATAAGACTGTGCACACAGCCCAGAAAGGGGTGCACCTAGAGTCACCACCTCAGGTGATTGGGGAAGCTGAGCCACAGGGCCCTATTGAACACCTGCTGCACAAGGCTACTCTATCAACTCGAGACTTAGCAGCTCTACCCAATATAAATACACAAGGAAGCAGCCAAAATGCGCAAAGAAACATGTCACAAATGAAAGAAATGGAAGGAAGCAAACTACTGGATATAGAGTTCAAAGCCAGTTATAAGGTTACTCAAGAATCTTCTAGAAACCTCAAAGGGACTTAGTGAGACTCTCGAGGCATGAGAATGCCCTCAAAATGGGAAAAGACCAGTCAGAAATTAGTCGTACACTGACTGAAATGAAGAATAAAATACAGGGATTCAACAGTAGAGCAGAGGATTCTGAGAATCAAATAAACTATTTTAAATATGAGGAAGCAAAAAACACCCAACTAGAAAAGCAAAAAGAAAAAAAATCCAAAGATATGAAGAAGTGTAAGGAGCCTCTGAGACAACTTCAACCTTACCAACATACAAATTTCCATATTTTTCCATGTATAACATGCCTCCCACGTATAAGATGCCCCCCAATTTTCCAACCCAAAATTAAGAAATCAATATTTTAAACATAAAACTGAACACAATTTTATTTAATATGTACTACAGGTAATGTTTACATACCAATACTATGATATTATGCAGCATATCACTTTATTCAGCCTCTGTTGCATTTTTCTTCTTCATCACTATTAGTTCCAGACATATCAATTTCTGCAATTTATATTTTATCACTGCTATCTTCTGAGTCACTGTTTATATATGTGAGATCATCCTCATAAATTGGTGGCATTTTCTGAGCTAACTTTATTTGTATTCTCCTGGCTAACCCTTCTTTCCCCATGAAATTGAAGCACCATTTTGCCTTTCCTGTAAAATCAACAATATTCATTTCATTTGCGAACATTCTTGCCTGACATTGAATAAGCTTGGTTGACACGTATAAGCCATTCTGACACTGCTCCAAGTTTGCCCATTTTACTGGTTTTCCTCTTAAGGCTTTCTTCTTTTTTGGCATATTAAGGGGTTTTCTTCCTGTTTCCTCCACTAACTATCTGATAACACACTCATTGGGAGGAGGTCCAAATTTTCTCTCTGCAGCTCCATTTTCATGCTCTTTTGCATAGCTGATTACATTCACTTTGAATTTTGCAGAGTAAGACAATCTTACCGGTATTTATCTTTTTATATCTTTATGGGCTCAGAACACTCTGGTCCCTGTTGCGTCAGTGTACTCTCCACTTCTATCTCCAAGTACAGCATCAGCTGACGTCAGTAATAATAAGGCTCATGATTGGAGAAAACCTATTTGACAAGGTATGGGCAGTTGGCACCCATGTTGCTCCCTCCTTGTCTGACTTCCATGTATAAGACACCCCTCAATTTTCACTCTAATCATTTTAGAAAAAATAGCATCATATCCATGGAAATGGTATGAGGGTGTCAGAAGAGGAGAGAGAGCAAGATATTGAAGACTTTATTTGAAGAAATAATGACAGAAAACTTCTTCTACCTTGTAAAAGAAATAGACTTACAAGTCCAGGAAGTACAGAGAACCAAACAAGACGGGCCCAAAGAGGACCACACCAAGACTTATCTTAATTAAAATGCCAAGAGCAAAAGACAAAAAGATAATCTTAAAAGCAGCAAGAAAAAAGCAGTTAGTTACCTACAAGGGAGTGCCCATACAACTATCAGCTAACTTCTCAACAGAAACTATGCAGGCCAGACAGGAGTGGCAAGAAATATTCAAAGTGAAAAATAGCAAGAACCTACAACCAAGATTACTCTACCCAGCAAAGCTATCATTCAGGTAAAGAAGGGCAGATAAAGAGCTTCACAGACAAGGAAAAGCTAAAGGAGTTCATCAGCATCAAACCAGTATTATATGAAATGCTGAAAGGTATTAAGAAGGGGGAAAAGAAGAAAAATATAAAGATAAAAAACATGAACCACAAACTGGCAACAAATACATAGCTATCAACAATTTGATCTAAAAATCAAATAAATAAAAAATCTGATGAACAGAACAAACTGGTGAATGGGGCATGAAAATGGAACAGAGTGACAGAGTAAAGGGGAGTGGGGGTGTGGGAAGAGATTAGACAAAGATCTTATATGCATGTATGAATTACCAATGGACACAGACAATAGGGTGGTGAGGGCCTGTGTGGGGTAGGAATTGGGTGGAGGGGAGATATGAGGGGAAAAAGGGGGACATCTGTAATAATCTCAACAATAAAGATTAAAAAATATTTTTTAAAAAAAGAAACATAGATCAACTGCCTCCTGGTGTGTCTCAGCTGGGGATAGAACCCAAAACCTTTCTGGCATATTGAGGATGCTCCAACCAACTGAGTCGCCTTTAAAAAATATATATTTGGAGGATTATATGCATGCCTAAATTCATCAAATTCTTTAAATTCTATAAATAGGTATCATTAATTTGTCTTAATTCTTAGTCAGTGTGTTCTGTGATTACTGTCAATTCACTGAAATTATCAATTAACCAAATTTATTTACATTGAGCTTGACTTTAGATGGCAAATAGTAAGACAAAAATTTATTCAATGGAGTACTGTCAAGGATACAGAATGTCCAATCCAGCTCAATTTCTGAATCTTTCCCCATCTCCTAGCCATCCTCACTTAGCACTTTGAGGTCAAAATTTTCTAGTCATTCATTTTTATATCCCTAGCATTTCTTTACTCCTAGCATCTATGAGGGCATGTTCAATATATAGTTATAAAATAACTAAGGAAGTACTAGAAAATGAATATTGTTCTTCACAATGATCGCTGAAAATTACAAGAAACTGTTCAGCTGAGAAAGCAAACCAATGGTTTTTAGCAACAAGTTCAAAACTAGAAAGAACTAATTGGTCAACCAGAAAGTTTAAAATTATCCTAAATCTCTAGGATTAGAATCAATAGTAGTTACTTTGCATATTGTCACAGAGTGAAGAACATGAACTCTTGAGGCAGACTACATGAGTACAAATCCTGGCTTTGTCACTTATTATTTGAGTGACCTTGGAAAGTTATTTAATCTTTATGTGCTTCAGTTTTTTTTTTTTACCTGTACAACTGTCATAATAACATATCACTACCCTCATAGTGTTATGAAGGTTAAATGGGATTATAAACTTAAGTTGACTAAAATACTTTCTGGACTTATTAAACACTCTGTAATACTGATACATAGAGAATAGTGACACCTCATAATCCAATGTCTTGAATAAACCTGGTCTCACAAGATGCTTTATGCAATTACATATCCAGTAAGTTTAGAGAATGTAGTGTTTTCTGAAGAGTCATAATATCAATTTGTCAACTCAAAGCTTTGAAACATTTTGTGAACAAAATTTTTGTTTAAATATATTCACATTAACACTTCCCAAGTGTATTTCAGTACTTCCTTCTTCCCTACAGAGCAGATGATACTAACCCATTGCCCTAATTCTAGTTAACACATTTTGGAAAACTAAGTGTGCACATATTCCTGCTTTGGTTTGTAATTATTTGTATACGAGAGGCCTGGTGCATTAATCACTACATGGGGGGGGTGGTCTGGTGGGGAGAAGGAGGATGTGGGTGGTTAGCCAGCTGGCCCATGCCTGATTAGGGCCCAAATGGGGGCTGGGCTGGCTGAGGCAGAGGTGCCATGAGAGGTTGGCTGGTCTCACCCTGATCGGGATCAGAGGGTCAATCAGGTGCCAGGCCAGCAGGGGGGAGGGGCCACAGGAGGTTGGCCAGCAGTCCCCCTCTCTGATCAGGCCAATTGGCTGGCCTCAGTATGCTACTGGTTGATCTGGTCATTCTGGTTGCTTGGCTTTTATATATGTAGGTATTTGAATATAGATGTATATATTTTGAGTCACAGTTACAATGAGGATATACATTTTGGTTTTAATATCATTTATTTTAATTCTTCTACTGCTCTTTTTCAAGACAATGAGTGATAATAGCTCTTCTATCACATACAGACTCCAATATGTATTGGAATTTAAACAAGATAAAGGGAGCACGAATATGTCCAATTGGTTTCTGACAAAAGCACAGATACAATTACATGGAAGAAAGACATCTTTTCAACAAGTGATACTTGAGCAATAAGTCATTCATATGCATAAATAAATAAAATTGATTTTCAAACTTTAAAAAATTCTCATACATTTACAAAAATTAACTCAAATGGATTGTAGACTTAAATGTAAAGTGAAACTATGAACCTATTAGAAGAAAGCTTTTGACATCTAGGGCTAGCCAAAGAGTTCTTAGATTTCACACAAAAAAACAACCCATAAAAGGGAAAAAATTATAAACTAGACTTCAAAAATGAGAAGCAGTTGCTCCATGAAAGACCCTATTAAGAGCATGAAAGGACAAAGTACAGACTGGGAAAATATTTGCAAATCACATAGATGACAAAGGACTAGCTTCTAGAAAAATAAAGAACTCAAGACTTACAGGTAAAAATAAATCAAATAATTCAATTATACAATGGGCCACTAATAGAAAAAGAAATTTTACCCTAAAAGATAAACAGATGGCAACTAAGTACATGAAAAGCTCTTCAAAGTCATTAGCAACTACACAAATGCAAATGAATACCACAATAAAATGTCACTGCTCACCTATCACAGTGGCTATAATAAAACATAGCGACAACACAAAATTATGGTGAGAATGTTGAAAAACTAAATCACTCAGTCTTTGGTTGATGGTGGAATGCAAAATGGTACAGCCCTCCCTCCCTCCCAGAAAATAATTTGGCAGTTTCTTTAAAAGCTAAACAAACAGCTACCATACAATTCAATAATTGCAATCCTGGGCATTTATCCCAGAGAAATGAAAAGTTGTGTTCACTCAAAGGCCTGCACATGAATGTTTATAGCAGCTTAACTTGTAAGTCCCAAACTAAAAGCAACCCAGATGTCTGTCCTTAAATAGTGAATGGCTAAACAAACAATGGAACACCCATACCATGAAATACTAATTAGCAACGAAAAGAATAAGCTACTAAAACATGCAACAAACTGGAAGAATTGCCAAAGAATTATGCTGAGTGAGAAAAGTCCATCTTAAAAGATTACATACTCTGATTCCATTTATATGACATTTTTGAAAAGACAAAATTATAGAAATGGAGAACAGATTACTGATTGTCAATGGTAAAGAAGAGGATGTAGGTGGGAGGGAAATGTGGAGAAGGAAATGCATCTTTGTGGTGAAGGAAATGTCCCTATCTTGACTTTGACAATATCAATATCCTGGGTGTGTTACTGTATTACTGTTTTACTAGATGCTCTCTTTGTAGGACTGAGTATAAGGTAAAGGAAAACTCTATGTCTATGTATGATGTCTTAAAACTGCATGTGAATATAATGATCTTAAAATAGAAAGTTTAATTGAAAAAATGTTAACTGGATGCCATATCCAACAAATACTCTTTTCATTTGTGTCAAGTATACCTCTTCAATTTGCCAGTATTGACATATTTTAAAATAATATAATTTTTAAGAAAATGGGGGTTACTCGTGAACTCATTTGAACTGATTAATTTATAGTGCTTATCATGGGAATATTAACTTCAATTATAGAAGATTTTAAAAGGAAAGCAACTAATATCAGAAAAAATGAAGTGCTAAAAGCTCAATTAACTTAAATATTAAATAATGTTCACAGGAGATTATGGATTCAAAAGTAAGTGTCTCAAAAAGAAGAGAAGAAAACAAAAAGGAGTTTAAGTAGTACTGAGATAATATGCACAATGATGATAATACTGGAAGCAGATTTTTTTAACCTATCTAAGAAAAATTAGTGTATATTGGATGAAATTGAATAGTTTGGTTATCTAGAATATTTTCCTATGATAACTTTACTTAAAATACATTAACACCCCCCCCCACGCACACACACTATAGTTCTCTCTCATCATATGCATATATGCAGATATATATTTTTGAAAATATCCATTATTTCCATTCTCTAATTACCTGCTCATTTTTTTTCAACTTGAGATCTATATAACTAAGTTTAGTGTTTATTGAAGTAGCTCTCACAAAGAGACCAATGACTTGCAAATTTATCACCCAAAAGTACTGAACTCATTTCTTGAGACTCTTTTCTTATGGAGTCTGTGAGGGTGTCCAATCTTTTCTTCTCTTTCTTTTGTAATCTCTAATCTCACTTACTAGATCTTCTTTCTTCTCCTTCTCAGTAGCAACAACCACAGTACCTGTGAAGCACTTTATATATTATTTCATTTGTATTTGTGAAGAAAGTTTACAATCACATGTTTTTACAGGTGTGTAAAAGAAGACACAGGTAAATGATCTGACCAAGATTATACTCAGAGTGAAATAAATCCTGACATTTACCTCTTTTCCTGTTATTTCTGTTCTTCCATCAATCTTATCTACCGCTGTGACTTTTGGTATAACCGTAGGAAATACCTTTAAACTATATCAGAGATAAAGTTATTTCACCTGTGATGTGGATGGTCTAGATATTTTCCAAGTCCCACAGTTTTTACAGCTGTGAGATAGGTTGGCAAGGATGTCTCTTGGCATGAAAATCATTGTGAGGCACCCAACAACGTTGCCTGCAGGAATCAGCAATTTTTTCTTAATTTCTTATTTTTTACTGGCCTGAACATTTCTCTGGTCATCGAGGTATGAAGCTAAATGTTAACTCTTTCCTCCTTCACATGTAGTCCATTGTGAAGTCTATGGATTCCATGTTTCCCAACTCTGATCCTTTCCATCCCACTCTCTGCACTCCAGGATGGATCCTCACCACGCCCTCACATAGACCATTGTGATACCCTCATTAGATTTTAATCATGGATTACTGTCCAATTAATATTCCTCATTTGTTGCCTTCTGCTTAAACATAATAACTCCAAATACTGTTCTGCTGCCTGCTTTTTCTGCCAACACATATGTGCTTGATGTCAAAAGTCAAAGGAAAACTCAAAGTGAGTAATAGATATTTTAAAGTATTTTTATATGCAATGTTTTAAAGATAACTTCAGAAGGACGAGGCATCCTGTCTGAAAGACAGAGCAGGTATGTAAAGAAAAGAAGCAACAGCACAGGTCACCAAATTAGAGTGAGGCTGTTTGGGGTAGGAAGGCCCACATGACTATCTGCAAAAGTCATCACAAACCTGTAGACATTAATATCACAAAAAGTCTGAGTTGAAGTTTTTGCTTTAAGTGTTTGTCAACTTAAAGAGCCCAAGGCTTTATTTTAGGGACTATACAGTATTTTTTAAAAATTATATTTATGATGTGCGTAGGCATAAGGTAGCAAGGTAAAATATTGGTGTTGCTTTCTCATTTTCAATAAGGACTCTTCCTACCTTTTCATTCTTATCTATAACTCTTTCCTTCTATAGTCAAACTAGTAACAAGGTAGTGTAGTGTGGTCCGAAAAATACGGTGCTTTCTGGTATATATAAGTTCCATCTTAATTTTCCTCATACTTCTCTACCAAAATGAGTAGCATCATTCCTCTTTAGTAAAATCCACCAACCTTTTCTTCATCTTTTCTGAATATGTACATTTCACCTTGCATTGTATTGTCCACGATTGTCTAATTACCATATTTAGAGTATGTGAAATGCACTGTATCTGCTTACCAGAAATTTATAATAATGACTAGAGGCCTAGTGCATGAAATTTGTGCATGGGGGGGGGGGCGCGGTCCTTCAGCTGGGCCTGCACCCTCTTGTAGTCTGGGAGCCCTGATTGATCTCTCCACCCACCAATGCCTGTCAGGTAGCCTGGGTCTCCCTCTTTGGAGTGATCACGGAGCCTCCTAGCCAGGTCCTGGGCCTCTATGTGTGGAGCAATCATGGGTCAATGGCGGGGCCTCCCAACAAATCACATTGCTCCTGCCTTGGCGGTGTCAGTTAGTGCTGGATCACCACAGTTCCCACAACCAAGGAGGGACTGAGAAGTCAGCAGTTCAACCTGCTCGCCAGCCCCCGCCCACCTGAGATTGCTGCATGCACAGTCTGGCATTTGGTCATCTGTTCGGTTGTTTTGGACGTTATGTACCCTGGCTCTTCATATATTAGGATAAGAGATGCTTAATAAAGGTTTGCAATACTACTCCCACTACCACCTACTCTTAATACATGCTCAAATTTACTAAATACCTGGAATTGCATTAAGTAATTTAATTCTCAAAACCACCTTCTGGATTAGGACTCTAGACACAAAGAATAACTGGCACAGGCTACAGATACAGAATAGAAAATCTGGCCATCTGGCTTGAAAGCTTTAACTGTTAAGCAATACTGCATTTGAATGCAACCAAACAAGCACACATTCTGAACAGAATGCTCACAAGTATTTAATCTCTTTTTACTTTCTTGCATAGTCACTGCAGTTTGGTTATGAAGGATCATGGATATCTCATCTATCTTCAATGAAAGGCAAACTTTTTATTGTTCTAACTCTTTCTGCCTTCCCATAATGCCAGAGTCCTTGGTTTGATTTGGAATGATAGACATAAGACATAAATGAGATGATCATAGGCCATTTCCTAATAAAAATGGATGCTTCACTTCTTTGAGATCTCACTGTTAAATAAGTAACAAAGAGACCTTATAGCAATTACCAATTCATAGACCATAACTTAATAAACTGATTTAGTGATTGCAATTTACTGCCTCAATTGAAGGAAGGCGTTAACACTATGACCAATAGAATCAGTGGGTAATGTCAATGCAGAAAGAAATAGCATGTGTTTCCAAAAGCTGCATAATTTGAATGAACCACTTTATTTAAATGTAAGGAATCATGACTAATTTCCTTTTTAATGCTTATTACATTACAAATTTCTTCTGATATTTTTTAGGATTCTTTCAAAAGGAGTACAAAAAGTTTGTAATAGCAAAGCTACCAACAGCACACATAATAGACACATTTCAACATTTTCCTGGCACATTCAGGAAACTGGTACGACAGTAGTCTCAGGAGCTACCTTAAGATGAGCAGTGTACTTCAGGGCTTACATTTCATAGGCTTCAATTTGTAATACATGGAGAATAAAATATGCCATGACTACTTCAGAGTGTCTATTTAACCACTGAGTCCACCAGTTCATTGTCCCTCATCCCAAACCATGAATATTGATAAATTATTGAGAAACCACACTTATATAGTCATTACATATGTATGCACACATGTCAGTACACATATATACACAGGCAAAAACCAGCCATTCTCCTCTTTAACAGTAGTTGCCAACCCCTAGTACACAGTACTGACATTTGGTTTTATGAATCTCAATTTTCCCATTTTCTTTTCATCTTTGCCTATGCATAAATTTTACTAAATTACAATACTCATTCATATAAATTATAAAATTATAAAATTAAAAACATTATTCATATTGTTAGCAGCTATAACTGCTATTGTCATTGAGTATATGTAAATTCTATTTCAGATATTCATCCATAATTTAAAAGGTTGTTATTTTCAGGAAAAATCCTATATTTGAATAATTTTCTTGATATATTATATATATATATATATATATATATATATAGAGAGAGAGAGAGAGAGAGAGAGAGAGAGAGAGAGAAAGAGAGAGAGAGAGAGGAAGAGGGAGAGAGAGAGAGAGAGAATGCAATTGTTAACATTTAAAAAATTATTTTGAAATAATATATGCACTATTTTTTAAAAAAACTTTTGCTCTGAATTATTAGTGCTAGTATCCTAATGTCTACATTTTTAATGAGACATATTAGCTGTTTGTTTCTTCTAGTTTATTCTTTCTAACAATTGTCAATAAATGCCTAAGCAAAAAATAAGTATATGCTAGTATATCCTAAGGAAAAGAAAGGTATACTGAATTAAGCTGTGCTTAAAACTTAAAGCATTTTTATTTAAAGTACTTTTTATAATTTCAAGAATACTCTAGCTTCATAATGAAAAATATTAAGAGGAATATGATCCTCTATGATTCATTCTTCTATCCTTTTTCTATGAATATAATTTGATATTTAGATATGATCAAAATATATATAAATTCCTCTGAAGCATAAAATCTCTTCATAAGCATGATTTTGAGCACTGTAGACTGCTAAATATGTCCTACTTAATCATTTCTCTCTTAGTATTCATTTCAGTGTAGTGTCGCAATGAACTTGGTAAAATTTTCGTCCATATTTCTGAATATTTCCTTAAATTCTTAGAAGTGAAATTAATCTCTAAAAGTAGTTTCAAGGTTTTTAATATATAGTATTAGGTTACCTTTTTCTAAAGCTTATTAAAGTATAAAAATATAGTTTTTCAAATATGAGGTAAAATCATGACTTGGAATATGTCACCAATAGCATGATGACATTATATATATGTTAGACATTTAGTCTTTAACAGTAGATAACAAAGTCCAGAAATGGGAAAGAAGTCAAAGGCAGCAAAGCAATGAAAGAATGTCGGTGGGACAGAGGGTGAAAAACACTTCAAGCTTTATTAACATACTTCAAGCTATTCCATTGTGCATTGATGATCTGGCTGTGGAATGGAGCCAGAGTGGTCCAAACCTTTAGTGCCTTTATAACCTTTATAGACATCTAAAGGTAGGTAGGTTTGGAGTTAAACAATTACTTGAAACCTATGTTGTTGTGCTTATATAGAGAAATACAGCTCTTAAAAACAAATGCAAAATCTGCTTGAGAATTTGAGTGGCCTTACAATTGACATTTTTGACAACTGTTAGAAAAAATAAACTAGAAGGAACAAACAGCTAATATATCTCATTAAAATCTTATTTTCAAAGTAATAGGACAGAGAAAAAAGGAACCCCATATCTGGGGTTAAATACCAAGAAATACAGAGTATCACCAAAAATGTAGATACTGTTTAACAGATGATAGCTCAATTTTTAAAATAAAATGTATTTTAATAAACACTGCCTTTATAATTATTCAAAGTGTGAGTATACATTTTTGGAACAGCCTGTTTATGTAAAAAGTCATTTTCTTCTACTAAGTCATGTGTTTACTCATTCATTTATTCCTTCAACCAATATTTATTGAGCATTGATCATATGTCAGGCATTGTTCTAAATGCTAGGGACATAATAATGAATTACAGAGATATGATCTATGTCTTTTTAGAAATTACAGTTTAGTGAGAAAGGCTGACATCTAACCAGGCAAGTTGCAGTAGAGGGTGATGACAAGTTTAGTGAGATAGAGAAAACAAAACAGTGTCAACCAACCCGTAAGTGTGATTTTTGAAAGAATCTGAAACTGCTTTTCAATTGAATCCGAAAGCTAGTTGATGTAACTGAGTGAACTGAAGAATCAATATAATGAAATGCCTTGCCTAGGGTCACCCATCTAATAAGTAAGTCATAACTAGGAGTGAGGTCTTCAGAGAGCACTGATAGTGATATTCCATTAACACAATTTCCCTTAACACTTCTGACCTGTCATTCTTTATGGAACATGAATGATCAGACAGATCCACTATACATGGAATAAACTCTTAAAGACCATGGAGACAATTCTTTACACCAGAGTATATTTTAGGGATAAAGCTATATCCTTCAGTCATGTTTGAAAAAAATGTGCTCTGTCTGCTATCTAACCTTTCATTAAAAGACTTATCAAATATCAGAAAGTCTGAGACCATGCAAATCCATCATTAAAAACTTTCAAATGCTTACTTAGGTCAGCGGTTTTCCAAATAGGTATTCAACTGTTTTAAGCAGCACAGAATGGATGAAGACAAAGGCAAGCAGTAAGTGCTTTCTTTTTTATTTCTATGACACCAGCACTTTCTAATACATTTTAATGTTGATCAATTGATTCCGATTACATTTAAGGAACATTACATGAAAGAAAAAAAAGGAAAGGGCAATTGTAGAGGAGGATTATCAAGTGTGTTACCAATGTCATCTTCATGCACTTGACCAATTTGTTCTCTGTTATAATAATTTCCAAATTTGCTTATGTTCCCTTTCTAGAAATGGGATAGCACTTTTTTAAATCTATGCTTTGCTTCTTGCACAGATTTGTACAACAATAATTAGTTACTTCTCCTTTCTTTAAAAATAGTCAATAATTTGACTTTCTTCTCTCCAAGGATATATTCTGCATCTCAGAACAAGAAAAAAATAAATGTATATTGCATAAAATTATTACAATCAACTCTTAATTTTCTATGGTAGAGAAAGTCAGAGTAGCATGTGTGACTGAAATGCATGGACATGCTACCCCCCAATATCATTTCAATAAGCAATTTCAACTAATCATTTAACAAACTTGTTATGAGCTTTGCTTTTGTTTGTTTGTTTGTTTGTTTGTTGCCAGCCAAGGGGTAAAGAAAGAAACATGAATAGAGTACCCTTAAACTTGATGATCAATCTCCAAAGAAATGAATGCTAACAAAAATCATTTGGCATTGGATAAAGGAAATGTAAATACAGCTAAAACCATATAGTGCTTACTGTTTTTCAGATTCTAAATGCCTTGTTAAAACTAATATACAAAATGGATGATTGCATTTTCTTTACCAAGTCTGTGATTATTTAAAACCAAATTGTGAACAAACACATTTAAAAGTACCTCTAGGAGATATAAAAATGAAGACATCATGCTTTACCTCTATATTTCTACATGATGACATTAATTGGAAGGATAAACTGAAGTTATGCATAAAAAGCGGCATCTCTATTTATGCACAGATTACAAAAACTGATTCATAATTCCAATTATTTTTAAGTGCAAAGTGACAAAACTTGCAATTCCCAAATGCATTTCCACTCTGAAGAAACATCTGATATAGTAGGCAGTTAGGCAGACATGAGCAGAGTAGGAACAACAGGCCAGATACAAAAGGTCACTAGGGTGGAACGTTTCTAATGCCTATAGCAATGGGCAAACTGGACTGGGACCTCACAACCAGGGGAACCTTCCCTCTTTCACATATAGCTCATCTCGCAGTTTAGATCACCTGACTTTTCATATATCCGGTCATGCTGTTTGGACCCTCCTCTGACCTTTCCTCTCCTGGCATGTTGCCAGTCATGTGGTAGACATTCGAGAAGGAGCAGGAGGGCCAGAGCACAGCCTCAGTAAATTTCCATACAAGCCCTCGCACAACCGCTCTTCTAAACGCTCAAGACAATGAGGTTCTGACCTGCATCAAATACTCTTAAGAAAGCCCTGGGTCTGGGTCAGTTGACCACAGAGACAGAATTTTGGTTAAACTAGAGATAATGTCTAGGCCTCAGTTCTGATTCAGCTCCAGGCCCAGAAAAGCCCCAAGGATAGATAGGCCAACGCCATGGCTGACATCAGGACCAGCTAAGAGGAATAAGGATATCCTGCCCTGATGCCAACGAGTTTGTGAAAACCATGACCCTGAGGAGACACACGTGGAAAGTGGATAAGCTGATGAGTAGTTTATTGTGATCCTTCTGACACCTGCAGATAAAAACCCCACAGATGAAGGACACAGTGTGCGCTCTTGCTCTGCTCTTGCTCTCGCTCAAAACATCCACACTTCCTTCACCCACTTCTTTCCCCAGGCTCACTGCCTCTGGAGTATGCAGGAGGCCTTTTCTGCTCTTCTTCCTTTGGGTATATTTTCTTTGCTTTTCTTTCTCCTAATCTCCAGGAGCCCTTCTTTTGCCTCTGCAACTTGTTTCCTGAGCCCATGCAGCCCCCCAGCTGTCTCCCTTCTTCTACCTCTGTAACTTTCTAAATAAATTTTCACTTGTATTTGAATTTTGGCTCTGAATTGTTTCTGAGTCAAAACTCAGAAACTAAGGTTAACATCTGGTGCCATTTCACCATTAACAATATCCATTGTTCTTTCAAACATTTACATGTTTAAAGAAGTCAAGAAGAAACATCAGACAGCAATGGTCTTCTGTCTGTGGATACCCATTTAGCCAAGGATCTTTTTCCAAAATATTACTTTCATCTCTCTAAATATAACCTGTTGACACATGTAACAACAATGATTGATGAGAAAATTGTACTAGGAAATACTTTAAGTTGAACAGTGGCTTTCAAACTGTGGTTCTTATAGATCAGGCATGCAAAATGTTGGGCTCCACCCCAGCACTACTAAATCAGGAACTCTGAGTTCAGGGGCCAAACAAATGGCATTTTAAAATTTTATTCTGCCCTGGCCAGTTGGTTGAGCATCATGTCATGTGCTGAAAAACTACCAGTTTGATTCCCAGGCAGGGCATATGCAGGAAGTATGCAGGAGGCAGCTGATTGATGTTTCTCTCTTACATTGATCTTTCTCTCTCTTTTCCTCTCTATATCTAAAATCAATAACAATTTTTTAAAATTATTCAGATAATTCTGATGCATGCCAAAGTTTGTAAAGTCTGTTTGACCCCTCACTAATAAATGGAAGTTGTGAGGTTCTAACAAAACCAGAACCATTGGAAAAATCTAGGGCTTTGCAACAATTTTCATCAATTACTTTTACCATAGTTAGTCTAAGAAAGTTTGCAATAAATATTTAGTCTTCTTCTGAATTAGATTACTAAATATCTATTGTCAAAACTAATCTTCAAAAGTTTTCCTTTTCAATTTTTGCCAATCATTTTGCTTCACCATTTATCACCATTAGTTACACAGAGTGCAAATTTCACATATTGTGTTTTCATTTTTGATCCTTTATAGAACTATTACAAATTGAAAATTAATTAATAAATTAGTTTGTTTATTATAAGGAATGGGTTCACATAATTATGGAGACATAGAGGTCCCAGAATCTGCAGTTGGCAAGCTGGAGATCCAGTACAGAGAATGTGTAGTTCTAGCCCAAGTCTACAAAGCAGGAGAACCAAGTGTAAGTTCTGGTCTGAAAGCCAACAGACTTGAGACCCAAAAAGATCTGATACTTCAGCTCAGGTTCAAAGGCAGGAAAAGACTGATGTTCTGGAGTTCAAAACAGTCAGGCAGGAGGAATTTCCTTTTACTTGAGAGAGAGTTAGCTTTTTTAATTCTTTTCAGTTATTTAACTGATTGGGAGGAGGGAGGACAATCTGCTTTACTCACGCTACCAATGTAAATGTTAATCTTATCCAAAAAGATTCTCATAGACACACCCAGAATAATGTTTGATCAAATATCTGGATACCCCAATAACCCAATCAAGTAGACACATAAAATGATATCGTAGGTGTTTTGAAATTTATATTTTGATTTTCCACCAGAATTGTATAAATATTCTTACTATTAGTTTCAATTGCTCATCATTTTGTTCTAGCTGGACATGATGTGGTTAATACCATCCATTTAAAAAACCCTATAAATGAAGTACAAACACAGTACTTTGGAGACACTAGAAAGTACATGCTGGTTTAAATGAAAATAGCCAATCACCACCATTTATTGATCAGTCAATGTTGTTTTGCTATACTATGTACATTGTATTTACTTTTTCTTTTTTAAAAAAATAAATAATAGTGGTGGTAGTAAGTATGTGGAGAAATTAAAACCCATGTACACTATTATTATTATTACTATTATTTTTATCATTATTATTGATTTTAGAGAGGAAGGAGAGAAGGAGAGAAACATTGATATGACAGAAATACATTGGTAGGTTGCCTCCTTGACTAGAGTTGAACCCAAAACCTAGGTAAGAACTCTGATAAGGAATTAATTGGTGACCTTTGGTGCATGGGAGAACACTCCAACCAATTGAGACATATAATCCAGGGCTGTGCATTTTATATATCAACATAAATTTGTGAGCTAAAAGTTCATAAGAGAGCACTTTTTTTGCATACACCAATTCAACTGGAAATAAATGAAAAATCCATCCAAACAATAAAGCATGTTTATTATACATAGCAGTGCAGCAGTGTTTAGTTAATAGACCATTTTAGCGTCAAGTAGAAAGATTCTAAATCAGAAAAGAACAGGATTTTCTCTAGGTGGAAGGATCTTTAAATAATCAATAGCAAAAAATATTTATGGCATGCATATTATGTATGAGGTGCTAGAGTTAGGTCCAAGTTTTTCCCAGATTAATGCTATAAAACTAAACATTCCAAATTTGGTAGCTATAAGCATGGTAAATACATGTATTCTATGCCTTAAAATGTGTGTACCTCATCAGGTTTTAATCAATGTAAGTCAAAAATCCTTTTGTTTCACCTTTATAATTTATGACTCTGGGATGATGAAGAAAGCTTAGAAGTAATCATAATAAGAAAAAGGCTGGAGTGTCTATGTTTTTGTACAATATAATAATTACAGTAATAGAAAACACATACATAGTGTATCTAATGTGCCAGGCATGAAGTACTATGCTGTATGCTTCAAAGTTTACTTCTTTATATTAACAACAAGCTTGAAAGGAAGTTTGTGATAATATTCCAGTGTACAAATGAAGCAACTATGGCAGAGTTGGATAGGTTTTCTGAGGTCACACGGCTAGGATGCAATAGAAGAATGATTTGTACCCCGCAACTTGGCTCCCAGCTCATGGCACAGCAGCAAAACTTAGACAAGACTTGATGAACTGGGAATAAGTGAGTATACTTCAGATAAAAGCAAACAAAATTCATTTTTGTAAAAAATACAATTAAGTTTGAGGTAGTATAATGGATTTCCTTTTTCTGTTATACCAAATCACAATGACATTTTATTTGTTTTGCTTCATACATATAAAAACTTATGAGTCTTGCAAGAGCAATTGCTTTTTATAGGCACACCTTTAGAAAGTGTCTTTACCTACTTAACATAATTAGATTATGACACCAATTCTGTGAAGCACTCCACCCATTTTAGAGGTGAAAAAAGATGCTTGGGTAAGTTAAAAACCTAGCTAAGATGGAAGTTATATATTTCTCTCTGCCCGAAATAGCCAGAATTCCTTCCTCCACACTGCCTCACCAATAAATATTTTCTGTTGGGTCATATTACATGCACAATGTTATCTTTAATATCCTGGAAGATAAACATATTTAATGAACTAACTAAACTATCAAATATAGCAATAGGAAGTAAAATCAACAAAATCAGAAAAAAGATTATATGCAACCACTTGATGCAAAAATTCAAGAGAAAAAATTTTAAAAGATCATTGGCACTTAACGGAGTTTATCCAATGTGATTGTTATGAGTTCAGAACTGTGTCTTAAATATGTACATGGAAAGGTCTGGAGAAATAAAATAAATGATTTGGCATGTTCATGAAATGGGAATAGCTTCTTAGGCAATAAAATAATCATGTTTACAATTTGAATAAGAATAAAAAAATAGGGCAAAGTTTGCTCTCTCCAAATACATTGAACTGACACATCAGTATCTTAATCTTTCATAGAAATTTATTTTTAGCAAGTATCCAAGTTGGGTCAAAAAACCTTAAAACTTTAGATGGCTGTCAGTCGGTACATTTGACCTAGTAGTTAATTTCAGAATTGCTGGAAAGACAAACATATTATTTTTGTAATTAGTTCCCTCAAGTCAAATTTATCCATGGAATTGATTCTACTTCTAGATTATGAAAATAGCCAGTAACATTTTCAAGCCAATGCAAAAGTTACGGCTATGGCAATATTCTTGAGGATATGTGATTCTGCATAGTAAAAAAAAAGAGAGAAAGTAAGAAAGTAAATGAGTCCAGCTCATGTGGCTCAGTGGTTGAGTATCAACCTATGAACCAGGAGGTCACAGTTCAATTCTTGGTCAGGTCACATGTCCAGGTTGCATGCTTAATCCTCAGTAGGAAGCATGCAGGAGACAACAGATCAATTATTCTCATCATTGATGTTTCTATCTCTCTTTCCCCGTCCCTTCCTCTCTGAAATCAATAAAAAATTATTTTTAAAAAAGTGAAGTACAAGCTAATGTATGCAAGCAGATTGGAGGAAGAAAAAAGGAAGGAGGGAGAGAAGAAAGCTATTGGGTTAGATTTTACACATGTTTATTTCATCAAGATGCAGGAATTAAAAGTATCAAGAAAACTTAGAGTAGGTGTGCTCCAATGTTGCAGACATATATGAAAATTTACCTAAGAATTATTATAGTGCCTTTCCATAGAAGAGGTAATACATGTGAAATTTCTTGATAAATTATAAGGTTCTGGATATACATGACAAGCAATAAATAAATCATGACCCCAATAAGTTGTAAAGAACCCTGGGTTTATAACCATCATCATTCTTATTTTCCAAATAAAAATGAAGTTTTAATTAGAAGTGCAGAATAAGTCAATAGTGTGTGTACCTGAGAAAAACAGTATAGGATTCATCCGTAAGTTAACAAGTATTATATACACATTGACCTAGTTCACTCTTCAAATTATAGATTATTTTACACAGCATATCTGTTTTTATGAATAAAGAAATTGGTGTATTATAGAAACTAGTTAGTAGTTTTAAGGATATTGTTCTCACTGAATCTAAGTGACCTGCTGGCTATGGGAAACAGCAATGAATGTCACTAACAATGTCATATATTTAATAATAAAAAAGTATATGTAATAGAATTTTTAAAAAATTAGAAAACAAAAGTAATATTCTCACAAAATCCTATTATAAAGAATGAGGTAATTTCTCCTCCAAATGATCCTAAGGTCACAAAAGATATAATGCCATTACAGAAACACATTAAGACAAACATAAAGCTAAATGAACCCATAATACGCTTCTTCTGCTAAGGCAGAATGGGATAAAAGCAGAATAAAAACAAACCAAAACAAAATAAAACAAATGCTCAAGACTTGAACAAATATGACTGTTTAGATTCTCACACTACTTTCTTGGTGATGCAGGCCTTTTGTAATTTCAGAGCCCCCTCATTTGTAGAGTGCTTGTTATTCTGTATATACTCCAGGAATTACTCTTTTCATTTTGAAGTACTGTGTTTTTGGAAAAGCCAACTCGCAAAATTAATTATTCTCTAAGACCGTCTTTTAGTTTGTAAAGTGTGTATCTGTGTGGTCATTGATGCTAAATGCTAGAGATGATTTGAAGGGAAACAATAGAGATTACTTTGTCCCCATCCTGTGTCCCATAATTTAGTTTAACACATAAGCTACATTTTTCCAGTGCAATAAAACAAACAAACAAAACCACTGCTCTCTTTCTTTCCCTCCCTCCCTTCCACCCTCCCTCCTTCCCTCTCTTCCTTCCCTCCTTCCTTCCTCCCTTTTTTCCTTTCTTCCTTTCTTTCTTTCCAAGGCAGGCATATTACATTCTTCCTGATCATGCCTAGTAAGTATCCTTAGAGAAATGTGATTCTGTGATGAACATGGATATTATACACGTGCTAGAATTGGGGCATTTAGAATTATTTATTTATTTACATACTTATTTGAGGGAGGAGGAGAAGAGAGAGAGAAAGGAGAGGGGGAGAGAGTGAGAGCGAGAGAGAGCGAGAGAGAGAGAGAGAGAGAGAGAGAGAGAGAGAGAGAGAGAGAGAGAGATCAAGTTGTTCCACTTATTTATGCATTCATTGGTTTCATCTTGTATGTGCCCTGAACTGGGATAGAATCTCCAGTCTTGGTCTATGGGGAGGATGCTCAGCCATGGTAGAGTCAGTGCATTTTAATTTTATGTTAGTCTGTTTAGAATAATGACAACCACTATAATAATGAATATGTAAGTAACAGCTGTTTTCTTGCCAAGTACATTGAGGCATTTTCTTACTAAACAAATAACACGTTCTCTTGCTTCAAAGTTTTATGCTCTGTAGTACTCAAAATACAGGACCAAATGGAGTAATAAGCCTTTATTTTAGATGCTTTAATATAATTTCTCCAGGTTTAAGGCAACAAAACTGGAATTAGAGAAAATTTCTCAACTTTTACTCAACTTCTTATTAATCTTTTCCTTCTTCTCTCTCATTTTCATCTTTAAAAGTAGCAGATTAACAGAAAAATATAAAGTGAGCTTTATGAAAAAATATTATTCCTCCCTGTCCTTACCCTAAGTAAAACATATTTTTCAGTATAGTTATAAATATCAAAGTCATGTCATTTTGCTATCCATGTGTGCTGTTCTTTATCAGTTGTATTGACCTGGCTATACTGTGTTTCTTCATACATTATTGTATAAGTCATATGTATGTGGAAAAAGCATATATAAATGTCTGGATGGCTATCTGTTGATATTTTATAGTAACAAGTTATATTTACAAATACATTTTAAATGACAAATGTTAAAGTGACTTATATGCTTCCTAACTTTTCAATGAAAGAAAGATTTTTTTTAATGGTAGCATCATTTAATAAGTGCAGTGTTTAAAAAATTAGTATAAATGAGCTAGGTACATAGTTATGTGGAATTTAGCATCTTGTCACTCAATAATCAATAGAAAAAATTCAAGCATCCACTGTATGCAGTATAGCTTGCTCCTTCTTCAAATGCCATGGTTTGTATAATAAGTTATATTTGTTTCATCAATAAAATAGGCATTTATCAATCAATTACTACATCTAACACATTTCAGAAATGACTGCATGTTGGGTGGTTAACACTTGTATCTTCACATGTATTTGAGATAGGAAATCTTTCTGTAGGAGTTATTATGGATTTACTGGGGATTCTTCATGACATCATCTATTCCAATTCTCCTTTTTTACCAATGAGAAATATGACATCTAGAGATGTTAATTGAGTTGCCTAAACTTAACACTGTCAGGTCGTCCCTTACAGTCAAGGAGAGGGACTGGTACTGTGTCTGACACAGAGTCAAGGGACTTGGGGGTATGTTAGGAGGCAGGGCTGGTCTGTGATGTCACGACACAGGCATCAAAAGCAAAACCAAAGTCTGAGTCCTGGCTACGGGCAGGCCTGGAAGCATAGGAAACTTCCAAGAAAGGAGCAAAAGAAAAAGTCACATTCAAGTTCAGGTACTGGGAAATGAACTGATCTAAGGTAGCCTGGGAAGGCAATATTGACCATTTTTTTGCTCATGATACCAATTGTGCATGCAAGGTTTCCTCATCCTTTAGCCAATCAACATTTTACCCAGTCTACACTCAGTGGTCTATCCTTTTTCTCAAGAGTTTTTATTTTGTGTCATTCATTTGCAGGTAAACTATATTTTTTTGTAGGATGATGAGATTTATATAAGATAGCTTTGGAGTATTTCTCTTGTTTTTGTGTAATTATTAATATACCCTCTCCTCCCAAATGCCATGGTTTTGATAATAAATTATATGGTCACCAAATTTGCATATGATTTATTCTTTATTGCCTTGCCCTTCTAGTAATTCCTTCATGTCTATACCTGATAATGGCAAATATAATTTATAAACTCCCTGAAGAGAATGATGTGAGTAGCATGATTAAGTTAGGTTGGTTAGGACTGTGTTAATTTAAGATTTTAACTGCTTTTATATATAATATAACATCATATATATATTTACTCACACACACACACACACAAGTAACCCATATCTTTTTTAGTACCTAGACACTGATTAAATATAGTGGATGCTTGGATTTTTTTCTATTGATTCTTGAGTGATAAAATGCCAAAGTTTTCATCAATAAGAAGTCTTAGCCAGTTGGGACAGTTTCTAAAATTATAGCATTTATGTGGATTCATTACATGGATTTTAACCATTTTACCAGAATGACTATAAAAATAATAATTAAATGGCTGGAACATTTGTGTTATCTCCTTGGTATATTTTGGAATCTATAATTATAACTTATAGAGAACTTTGCAAAAAATACAAAGGAGGAACTTTATTCCACTTTTCAAAAATTCCCTGTCTCTCCCACCAAAATAAATAATCTAAGTGAATTATTTCTCCAATCTAATAAAATAACTATTAAATTTTCAAGCTAAAGTAATATACATTAAACATTTCATCCACTTATTCCTATTCAATGTTTTAAAAATTATCTTTGTTTATTGATGTTAGAAAGAGAAAGGAAGAAAGAGAGAGAGATTTGTTCTTCCACTTCTTTATGCATTCATTGGTTGATTTTTGTATGTGTCTTGACCTGAGATTGAACCCAAAACCTTGGAGTATCAGGACAACGCTCCAACCAAGTGAGCAACCCAGCCAGGGCTCCTGCTTAATTTCTACACAAAAACATGTTAGACTAATAACGATGAGTTAAATGTATTTACATCGACCTTATTTTACCCTCAACCTTGAAACTCTTCAAATTTTAGTACAGGTTTTATCTCCTTTGTGCACCCTTTCCTTTTGATTCTTTTCTCCTCTCCACCCCCTCCTCCCAGGAAAGTCAGGGTCCCCACTTCTGTATTCTCTAGTACCTTTTACAGATTAATATGATAGCACTCACCACACTGTACTCTAATTGTTTACATGCCTATCTGCCCCAGTAGACTGTTCTCTTGGGATTCAGAAACTCAAACTTTCTCATCTGTCAATTCCCAGCATCTAGCCCAATGCTTGGGTAAGCCCAATGCTTACCATGCTTTTAGTAAATATTTGTTAGATGGATGAATCGGTGATTCGTACAAAAGTTTATATCTTAACATTAAGTAAGTTCTACATATGGAAGAAATTACAATATTAAATGAGCACAGCACTACCTAACAGGCACACACTTTTCACAATTTGTATTAAAGGGAGATTCTTTCAAATACATAGAATGCTCACAATCACAAAGTCATTATGATAAAGTGAAGGGCAAATATTTTCTGAACAGTAAATCCTATTTTTTTATTAGTGCTTACAAAAGACAAGCAGGAGGTAGCACAGCCAGCAACTGGAAGCAATGCAGTGGAACCGTTAAAACCTGGGTAGCAATACTGATGATGGGAAACTGTGCTCAGGGATAAGGTGATTTCATTTTAATAAAACCAGAAGGAAGTCGGGCCCTGATTCAGATCTGTCGGTTCTGTCTATATGTTGCTGACCCCAGAAGCAATCAACCAAGCAAACAACTCAATAATGTCAGCATGGTCAGCTTAGTTCAGCAACCAGTGAGAAAATCAGTCAAACTGATGATTAGACATTAAATAAACCAAATCAAAAGAAAATATTTGGACCGAGATTTCCTTTCATCTATCTTTGTGTTTTACACAAACACAGACATAAAGCAAAAAATAACTAGAATGTGTCATTTCATTACTTTTCAAACCATAAGTTATCACAGTCCTTTCTGGATGACTGTGTTATACCACCTGAAAAATAATGAGGTGATTACAGTTCCCAGGGGCTTTTCAACTGCCAGAAATAGCCTAGGAACCATTAACATGGATTAATGTTTACATAAATAATCTTTCATGTATACACAATCTGTAATATTTTTGGCTATATTACAGCATGTACTGAAATGTAATGAGTTATCATTATATTCTCTCTCACTAATTGGAGCTAGGATTGTTTAGGGGCAGTATATAATAAGTGTGGTCATCCTCGAGAGCAAAGTGGGCTCTCTTAGGCCCAGAGCTTGTAAAGGGAGAGGGGAGAGTAATGAAGGGACAATAGCAAGAGGCAGATGATATTTTTCCCACAATGCTCGCTAGCCCCTTGGTGTTCATATATCAGCATGAGAGGGGCCATTTGAGACTACCTTCTTATCTCCTTTCTGCTTCTAGACAGGATTATATCCACATTTCCAATATGAGGGGTAATCTGGTTCTTAATATTCTCCAAAGGAGATTTAAACCCTTTCATTTGTAACCTATGCCGGAGTTTTGACAACATTCATAATCAAGTCATTCTTCGTAGAGATGACCTAAATCCCTCTTAAACCAGTAGGAATTTATTTCCTCTGTGTGCTCCTTAGAAGAGCAAGCTTATCATGTTCTTCCACATACTCTTTCAGAGAGTTGGCTAATAAATCCTGGGTCTAGAGAAGGCCTGAGAGGGCTGGGATAAGCACAGTGGGCTAGCTCAATAGATCTTGATTAGAGGGTGGTCCGAAAAGTCACTCTTCATTCTCTGGGCCCTCACACTGACAAGCCATGGCTGAGGGAGTGGGAGTGCATGGGATTATGTCCTTGGGGGTGCCACTGGTATTTTTAGTTGGCGAGGTTATCCTCATTGCAGAACATGCCTGCCCCCACTCCCAGACAGTCCTCATTGGATACATTCTCCATCTCCATATTTCAGGTGTCCCATACAGAATTGAAACTGCCTCTGTTTGAGACTTACAACTCAATACACCTAAGATCTATACTAGTCAATTGGGCCGGAATCCAACAATTTGTAGATATACAAAAAAGAAAAGTCAATAGTTTTCCTTGGTAAGTTTCAAATAGACTGCTACTTCTTTCTCTCTATATTCTAGGTCTAAGTCACAAAGTTAATAATATCAATCACTGTGACTTACTAATTACTTATTGTCCATCAGATTTACTGTTGGCCAATTCTAATGTGTTACATTATCGAATATATAACCAAATCATATTTAGGTAAGAAATAATAGCCTCACTTTAAGTAAGAAGAAAATGATGAGAGAGCACAAACCTGTTTAAAGTCACCCAGATAAGAATTAATAGAACAAAACAAACATCTCCCTAACTCCAAAACCCTTTTTATTTTCAGAATTACAGTCTGCCACATATGGTTTCCATGCATAGGAAGAAGATCTGGGTGGAAGGTAACAGTACACATGTGACAGGAGATGTAAAACACAGAATGGCTAAGGTCACTCAGACTTGACCGAGTGAGGAGAGATGGTAGCCAGGGACAGTGCCCCAGAAAAATAGCAAAGAGGGTGGAGTCATGGAAAGAAAGAGAGGAGGGATTTTCATAAATGTATTTCTGGTAAAAAAATATTAGGTATTCATTGAGAAATTTCAGAATCACAACCTTCATAAGACTGCCTAATTACTCTGACATCCTACTGTAGTAGTAAAAATGATTAAAGGGATAGTCTGTAAAGCAAGGATAAAAATATAATGACCAAGTAAATGTTTTAAAGAATCTCTGTAGTCATAACAAGTTCGTCTTGACTTAAAACATAACATTTGTTTACTAACATAAATTAATATATTCATTATAAAATGTGGATAGAAATTATATACACCATAAATGCTGGTGTTGCCAATGAAAAATGAATTATTTTACGGTATTGTGAGAAAATAATTTCAAAGACACGTGAATGAAGTTTAAATGTGATGGGGAGATTTTATTTTTAGTGAAGAGAAATAGTAAACCTCAGGGATGTGGTGGGTAGGCAGGCACTAAAGCTCTGCCACAAGGCACTTATTAACCCTCCATATTCCTTCTAGGTTCAGGTAATGAACAAAGCACCATTCAAACTATCCAACCCAAATTTCTTAACTTTTCCCCAGCCTGGACTGGGCCCTCCTCCCAGCAAGTTCTCCAGGGGTCTCATGCCCTCTATCCAATCTGAATATTAAATGATTGTTCCCAGGCTAGGCCCTGCACCTCTATTTCAGCACCCTGACTCTCACTGTGCATGTCCAAAAGTTCAATTACATCATCTAGTTTCTATTGTGCATGTGCCCAGCAGAGAAATGTCTTCCTCTCCCCAGGATAAAGAATCCTTGGCTTCAGTTTCCTGGAGCGGGCGAATGAATGAGTTGTTTTTGTTTGTTTGTTTGGTTGGTTTTTTTTTTTTACCAGTAAACTGGATGGAATTCTGTTCTGTTTCCTACTTTGGCTTCCCAGTTTATGAAGAATCTTTGGTGCCTTTTTGCTCTTCCTTATGTTAATAATTAGCTACCTATACTGACATTTCTGCATCCCAAGAAATATTTTATTTTAGGAAATCAAATTTTAGAGTCAAGATATACATGAAACTATTACCTTTGTAACTAGTTAGGTAATATTAATAATAGGAGGAGAACCACTAGTCTCAATCTACGAGTAACCACCAGTCCATGCCTTGAAAATCACTGGGAAATGTGGACACATATGCAGTGAACTTGGAGTGACATAGGGAAGGTGCCTGTCAGGCTAGCCTGGGAGACATAGGTTTGCTAAGAGAGTGGAGCCACTGCAAGCAAGTGAAATCCTGAAGAATTCATTGAATAATATCCTAGTTCCTAAAAGAATTCTCTCTCTCTCTCTCTCTCTCTCTCTCTCTCTCTCTCTCTCTCTCTCTCTCTCTCTCTCATTCCTCTTGCTTGCTTGCCCTGGTCTCACTTGCTTCATGACCTGCACTAGCCTCCCATGTGGCCCTAGAAGTCACATAGCTCATAGCCATGCGGACCCCACATGCAATGGACTGCAGTTAGGAACATAAGCTAATATAGTCAAAGGCTATATTGGACTGGACCTTAATATGGAGCAGAAACTCTGGGCATTGGCTTTAATTACAGCCCTGCTGAAGACAAAATAGGACTTTTCCATGGTGGGATGGAAGGGGGTGGAACCTGAAAGGGAAACTCCCTTAACGTTACCTCATCAATAAAGCTTTCCAAAATACCTCATTTTCCTGTGGGGGCTTCCCATGGCACTCCAAGAAGTCCACTTCCACTGGCAACAGGTGGAGATGCAGAGTGCACCCTGCTGATAACAAAACTGCTCATTGTTTTAAATTTCTCAACATGAATGTTTTAACTTTTTTGTATTTGAGAAAACTTGGGTTTCTGAGTTTATTTCATTGATGAACTCTTCAAAGGGGCTTTTACTTTTCCATACATAAAATAAGAAAGATAAAAAATAATCTAGATTTTTGAAGTTTTAAGCTTTTTGTTTTATTGTGTGGCTACTATTGTTTTCATCCCTAAATCTTTTGTGACAGAAAATTATGAGCAAATCAAGAAAAAAAATAGTAAGTAAATTATTGGAGGAATTTGATAACCTTTGAAAGAATTTGCGGTAAATTTAGGAGTGAATATGTAGAAGAAAACATGGACAGAAAATACCAATGAATTTGGGTAGACAAGCAATGGTGTGACAATTGGTTGTGGAGGACTTAATAAGTGAGTCTTGAATCCTTCCAGTAGGGCCACCTAAGCTTTGTGAGCAGAGCAGTGTCTGGATGGTCTGGTCCATAGTAAAGGCCATACCAACCAGGAGGGCCTATTTGGAAGCTATTGTGAAAGTGTTACAAGCAGACAGTAGGGTAGAAAGAGAACAGAACAGAGAGTTTGCATAATCAGGATATTTGCTGCCTTCCACAGCAAAGAAAAACATCTTTGAAGAAAGCTGCCAAGAGTAGAGTATGGATAAATCAGAAGTGGAGGAACGGTTACTGGGTTATTGAGTAGGGGGCCAGTAGTGAGCTTTGAGAACGTACAGAAGCCCTTTGTACAGATTTTTGGGAAGTGGCATTAGAAAAGAGGTAAAACTTTAGATCAGTGTCTAGCCACCTTGGTTTCTTAATGCTGTTTTAATGAACTTAGAATTGATTCTATGTCTAAAATCTGCAAGCATGCACTGTTCTACAAATAATACAGTTGCTGAAACCGGTTTGACTCAGTGGATAGAGCATCAACGTGTGGACTGAAAGGTCCCAGGTTTGATTCCGGTCAAGGGCATGTACTTTGGTTGCGGACACATCCCCAGTAGGGGGTGTGCAAAAGGCAGCTGATAGATGTTTCTCTCTCATTGATATTTCTGACTTTCTAGCCCTCCCCCTTCCTCTCTGTAAAAAATCAATAAAATATATTTAAAAAAATAATACAGTTATTTCCCATTGTCCTCATGTTTTCCTCTCCTACATTCCAGGCACTAAGGTTGTTTTCAACTTTTTGTCTACTAAAAACCCATTATCTCAGCCCTAATCCTGAGATCACTTATTTTTAACATAAGGCTATTGCTTTGCAAATAGGGTCCTCGCTGGGGCTGTTATTGAATACTAATATTTCATTTTCTTTTGTAGAAAATAGTACATCCTATCCTTAAAACTAATACAAGCAATAACATACTAGTGATTCCTTGGCTCTTGTTTGGGGGAAAATATTTAAGGTCTTTAAGAGTTAAATTTACTAATAATTTTAAATGCTTAATAAGAATAATGGAATTTCTCCCATTGATATAATAGAAGGGGCAGAGTTCAAAGCTCTGAATCTTCTAATCATGTAAGAGTTTGTTTTTCATAGCCTCCATGCCAGATGCTCTTTCTGGGCTGGCTAATTTCAATATAGGACGTGGTCAATAAGAATCCATTATGTCATCCTTAGAATTCTAAACATTGGCAAAAAACAGCACAACAACAAAGCAAACATAAAAAAAATCATCATGAGTTTACTCATTATCAATAGTCTCCAAAAAATTTTATCCCATGAATTTGACTTTGTATTTTTTAAGGTATATTAATTACTGCCACCCTTCTAGGAAAGTATCAAATAAGAGAAAATTAGTGACTTTTAGGCTTGCTGTGGGAACTTAGGCATCACAGCCCATGATCTCTCAACGAACACTCAGTTTCAATGGATGAAGCCCACATATAAAACACCCATTGCTTTGGGTAACAACAAATTTCCTTTGAGGACTAAATGGTAAGCAGGTGCTTTGATCTCTACAGAGAGCCAATTATATATCCTAAATAAGAGCTCTTGAACTATTTATTTTCATAGTTTTACTTAAATTGTCTAGGTCTATAAAAGAAACAGTTAGGAATATAATGTGTTTGTTATTGACAAGGTTAAATTCAGATTATTTCAGAAAAGGTAAAATGCAAGTTATCCCAAGGTCTCTGGTTCATATTTACTTCTGCGTTATGAAAATGAGTTGAATGGTTAGCCAGGAGTTAGAATGAAAATAAAATAGATATGTATAAACAAGAGTCTACTTTCTAGTTGCTTTCAGGAAAAAGATAGAATTATTATTTTTTGTCTTTTGCTGAAACTTTAAAGATGGTAGCTCTTATATGCTCTGCGTAACCATCTCCAGTATCTATGTTCCACACATATGTAGGATTATTGAGAGATTCTACCTTGGCTGGACAAAAAAAATTTCAGAACGATGGCAATTTTTTTGTGTGAAGACAAGGCAGATAATTAGTGCAAGCAAAAGCCACTAATGATACCATATTTTCAACATACAGAAGCATCTTTAGTAGTGAAAACAGACATAATTTATATTCACATGCTTATTCATTCTAAGACTGCACATAGCAGGGTTGATTTTACATACAAAGCATCATGTCTCATGGATATCCCATCTCAGCCTTAAATGTTTCTGTCAAAGAAGTTTTCACAATGGTGTCCCTTAGTATCTATTTGTAATACGTCCTCCTATCTGCTTTTCTTATATAACAGGTTTTAAAAAAATTTAGGCCTTTTCTAATGTTGAATCTCATTCACATCCTGTATTCCAGGCACAGTTAAAGCTGTCACCCAAGATCTGTTTTTTTGTTAATGAGAATAATGGATTTCTGTCCCAGGGTATATCTCATTGTGTATTTTGAATCATTTTTAAGTGCCCCTTGGGTTTCCTTCTTTTGCTTCAGACTGAACATATCTAGTTAAGTTCACCTTTTCTGACAAACCTTGTTTTCTAAACATTTTATCACTTCATTTCTCTGCACTCTCTTCAATTTGTCATTGTCTTTATTTTTTAACAGCCCCACATGAGTGAAATCCTCCAGGGGGCATTTTTAGCAAGAGCTAGAGAAGTACAAGAACACAATTTTTAAAATCATTCCCAATTTTTCTGCTTAAACAACCAAACAGAAGCACAAGTTTTCTTTTGAAGTGAAAGCAGTCATATACAGGGCCTATCACATAAAATTTGCTCAACAAAGGCATAATTAGATAGATGATAGATAGATGATAGATAGATAGATAGATAGATAGATAGATAGATAGATAGATAGATAGATTTCAGAGAGGAAGGGAGGGGCGAGAGAGAGAAAAACATCAATGATGAGAGGAAATCATTGATAGGCTGCCTCCTGCATTCCCCCTACTGGGGGCCGAGCCTGCTACTGAGGAATCAAACTGTGACCTCATGGTTTATAGGTTGATGCTCAAACACTGAGCACACCAGCCATGCCAAATGTGTAATTTTTAATGACACTACTGCAACTGATAGATGAGAGGGAAACAAAGGCAGCTTAAAAAGGCAGGAAGAGAGAGAGATTGGGCTAACTTGTGGTTTCCAAATGTTGGTACTCAGTCCAACTGTATCACACAGGTGCTCAGTTAAAAAATAAATAATGAATCCTGCTTACCCACCTCCCACTTCCAGCTACCCTCCAACTACTGACTCAGAGTCCTTGAACATGAACCTGGGCAAATGATATTTAACATGTGCCCCCTCAGGAATCCCTGAGCACAGCCAGGTTTGCCACTTGCTCTAAGTAGAGAGGACTCTGAGGCCCCCATCTAACCAGAGCTGCTTCTATTGTACTGTTAGCAGCTGGAAGTAGCATTTGACTCAATTTTCCTTTGATTCTTGTTATGCCATCTACTTTGGTCCCCCCCCCCCCTTTTTAAGGAGCTAAATATACGGTTTAAGCCCTAACCTGTTTGGCTCAGTGGATAGAGCATCAGCCTGCAGACTGAAAGTTCCTTGGTTCTATTCGGGTCAAGGGCATGCACTTGGATTGTGAGCACATCTCCAGTGGGGTGTGTGTAGGAGGCAGCTGATCGATGTTTCTCTCTCATTGATGTTTCTAACTCTCTATCCCTCTCCCTTTCTCTCTGTAAAAACATCAATTATATACATATATTTTAATCAAAAATATATATATATATGATTTAAAATACATGTGTAAAATATTGTTAGAGAATTTGCAGTTACACATAGTTAATTCTTAAAAAATAGAAATTTTAGGAATGATTTTTAAACACGTGGAAAATGGAACTAACAAGGGAAACTCAACTCTACCAGGCCTGGGCCCATTCCTACATAATTTTCAGCACCTTATCCAGTGTGTAACATAAAGGTATTCAGTCCAATAAATATAGGTTGAACACATTAATAAGCAACTTAATTTAAAAGGTTACTATTACACCCATGTGCTCTGGATGACTACAGCAGGAAAAACTGTGAATACCTAAAGTGCAAAATGGACTCATATGCACGTAGTAAAACAGGTGTGAGTCTTATAAGTAAAAACAATGTGTTCACCATATTTAGCACACTAAAGAGCATGTAGCTCTGATAAACCTCATATTTATTCGGCCTCTTGCAGACCGATTTATATCTAACCTCATTTTATAAAGGCTTTGAGGCAGAAATAAAAATTATGCAATATAATAATATAATGAGATATCACCTATTTTTTAGCATCTGGCCAAAGGATCAAGGCGTCATTTAAAAATACATTACCATCCTGGCCAGTGTGGCTTAGTTGATTGTCATCCCACTCCAAGTGATCACGGGTTCAGTTTCTGGTCAGGGCACATGCCCAGGTGTGGATTAGATTCCCTGTAGGAGGTGGGCAGGAGGCAGCCAACGGATGTTTCTCTCTCTCCCTTTCCCTTCCCCTTTCTTTAAAGTCAATAACAACATACTTTAACAAAAATACATTACCAATCTCATTTAGCTTTTGGCTAATTCTGTCTGGCTTCATTATGAGAAAGAGCAACAAGTAATTTTCTTTCTACCAAAAATAGACTCAAGTTTGTATTAAATATTATATATCAACTTGTTTAGCTATGGAAGATTTAATATTTTCTTTCTTTTTTATGGAGACAAAATACTGATCCTAGATAACATTTCTTTGAAATATATTGCAAGGTTTTTAAAAGGAAAAAGAAATACGCATTAGAAGATGGGCCCATAAATCCTTGACCTTTCATCTCTACTGGGAGAATCATTTAAATTCACTTAATCCTTGTGGTTCACAGAGGTGTGAGAATGTACAACTAAAGGCAGGGATAGTTTTTGTCAGCGAGAAGTAAAACAGAACATGAAGAATAAGCACAGGCTCCTTTGAAGTGGGAGGTGAAGCGACATTTCATATTCACAACATGTTTATTTCTCAGAAAAAGGTTCAATAGACATAAATGCTGGTTCAAGATATACAAGATCTTTTGCTTCATGATTTCTAGAACTGCACAGGACAACTGACAAATATGTCTCAATGACAGAAAAAATATAAAGAAAGAAAGAATGATGTCAATATTTTATTGTCGTGATTGCCTATTTTTGTAATATGCTTAGAGCTTGCCAAGGGAAGTTTATGAAAATAGTCTAGGCAAGTTAGAACTGTTTTTCAGTGTTCTCTTTAAAAAGAAGTGAAGAAATCAAAATTGCTTTGACACTATCAGCCAGTTTTCTATCTAGAAATATCTTTGGAATTAAGCCAGTATTCTTTGAGTTTGGTCTTTCACAATAGAGAATAATGACAACCTTTTCATTGGAATTAGGGATTGAAGTTAAAATAGGGCATTAAGCTGTGAGAAATTTTACAGACGTTTACATATTACATTTTAGTAAATTTTTAAAATTACCTATTCTATAGCAGTTTGTCCACTCTAGTTAACAGATTACAACCAGAGTATAATCTAATAATCCTTAAATCTTGCAATATTATAAAAATTGAAAGTTACTTTAAATTTTTTTCTGAAAGGTTATCTTTCATAATTATCACTCCAAATACTACAAGCTGATATTACCAGAGAAAACATTAACGGTGTATTATTTAAAATTTTAAATCAAGATGCAATTATATACCATAAAGTGCTCCAAATTTGATAAAATCTTTCAAATGTATGCATCTATGCAACCACCATTCTAATAAAAATTTAGAACATTTACATCACCCCACACATTCTGTGTCCCTTTTCATACAACCTTCCCCATCTCCCAACTCTTCCATATAACCCTCAGGCAACTACTAATCTGCTTTCTGTCAGGTTAGCTTGTCTGTTCCAAGATCTCATATGATATACATACACAATGTGTATCCCCTTTGGGGTCTGGCTTATTTTTTATGATCATGTTTTACTATTTGTACATGCTGTTGAGTTGTATTGCCAAATAGCATTCCATTATAAATACACAATTTATGTGTTCATTTTGCTGTTGTATTTGGTTTGTTTCCAGTGTTTGGCTCTAATGATTATGGCTATTATGAACATTATGTATAAGCCTTGTTGTATTTCTCTTGGTAAAACCAGTTATACAATCTTAAGTACACGTTGATCTTTCTAATAACTTAAAAAATATGCATGTGGTATAAAGATTTTATATGCCAGTAAGATAATAGGATATGAGATCATTTTTGCAAGAATTGTTAAGTAAGCATTTTTGCTCTCCCAGGATCTTTTATTTGGTTTTAGATTATTTTAATTTTCTTTAAAAAATTCCCAAATATTTAAAGAACTTGAATTACATCTTGTAATTTTTGGTCTCTTATCCTTTCATTATTGACAATTTTCTGTACAATTTTAATATACAATAAAATATGTAATTTATCCCCATTCACATTTAGTAAATGTGCTATCCTAACCACATGGTTCATAATTTGGTGAACTTGAGGGAGGTATGATGCTTACATATAAATCACAGGGAGCATGTAAGTTTTTCATAATATCAAGAATCCTATATAATAAAAGGGTAATATGCAAAAAGACTGAACTGCAGAACAACTAATCAAAGAGTAATATGCTAATTATATGCTCAGGCTGCTCAACTGCTTGCTATGATGTGTACAGACCACCAGGGGGCAGATATTCCAACGGGTAGGTTGGCTTGCTGCTAGGGTTCAGCTGATTGGGACTGAGAAAGATGGGCCAGACACTCCTTGGAGCCCTCCCATGGTCTCTCCTGGGCTCAGTCATGCACTGGTGGGGTCCCTCAGCCTGGGCTGTGCCATCTCCAAATCCAGGATCCCTCAGGGGATGTTGGAGAGCCGGTTTTAGCCTGAACTCACAGGCCACTCCCCTCGAGGGAGCCAGATGCAGGGCTCATGGCTGGTGAGTGGGGCTGTGGCAGCGTGAGCCTCTCCTGATGGGACCGATTGGGCGCAAGCCCTCAGCAGGCACAGTGGGGTTGGGATAAGCAGGAGTGGCAGGTAGGAGCTGCAGGCAGCTTTGGACTGCGGGTTTCAGCCGGATCCCTGTAGGCCACCCAGAGGGACCCCACCCATACACAAATTTGTGCACCAGGTCTCTAGTATTTTATAACAAAGAAGGCAGACATTTTTAGCAAATTCCCATTACTTTCTGACCACTGCTGCTTGCCTGTCCATCTTCCACCAAGGTAATAAGAATGTTACATATATAACATTCAGTGGGTAGTGGACCTTACCTGGGAAATATGCTAACCAGTAGATATCTTCTTATCTTCCTTTAAACATTCTAATACATGTCTAAGTGATAGAGAGTTCTTCTAATTATACATTGGGTCAACTACGTTTGTTTATCTTGGTTTAAGAGAAAACACACACACACACACACACACACACACACACAAAACTGAAATTAGGAATCACTCATGTTTTCTTTGTATCAATGCCTTATATCTAAATTCTTGTCTTATGAAAGTCCCATTATTTCATTGACTAACAAAAAATTTTTCCTAATGTCCTCTGAGAAAAGTGGAGGAGAGATAAAAACTTTAATGACTGGTTAAATGCAGGTCAGTAAAATGTATCCTGAACAACCACTGTAAATGGAGCTTGGCAATATAAGCAATTAAAATAGAAGAGAACATGGTCTCTGAATTCCTTCTGGATCTTAAATCCTGGGGAGTCACACAGCTATAAAGCAACCGTGGATACAATGCTGCACTAAACATGTACAAATTAATAGAGCACAACGCTTTACCATAGCTCGCGAGGCTCTTTATGAGGGCCCTTGCTTTCCTTTATCATATCCTTTGTAAATCAGGAGCTCATATCCTGCGTTCCATTCATTTCACATGATTCTTAAATCCTTTCCTCTGTGAATCTCCACATGCTGTTTCTATGCCTGGAACTCATTTCCACCTTGCTAACCTTTATTTCCTTTTCAGGCTTTTGTATACACTTCATCTTATCCAAGAAGACTTATCTGAAGCCCCCAGCGTGGTTAGGTACCACTCTTAAAGGCTTCCATAAACCCTCTTTGGTTGCTGTTTATTTTACTCTATTATCATTTCAATTGACTTCTTAACATTCCCCACTAGTTGCAAGCTCTGTGAATGCAAGAACCATGCATGTCTCAATCTCTCTTGTATTCCTGTGGTTTATTGCAGAACTTGGCCCATACAGGTCAACTCATAAATATTTGTGAGAAAATGAATGAATAAATGATGTGGAATACAAGCTTATGAAGAAATGAAAATAACAGAGTGATGCTGAGGTAGAAGAATTAAGGCAGGTTTCTTAAAATAGGTGAGCCTTGGTCCAGATATTGAAGTGAGTAAAAATCTAATAGCTGTCAGAGAACAGATTGCTGTACCAGGTTGTATGAAAGGTAGGTACAAAAGTCAGATTCAAGGAATTAAAAATAACGAGTAGCTTTATAATAAAAGAAAGACATAGACTATAGTTGGAAAACTAATGAAGAATGGAGTTGAAAAAATCAGTTATCACTGGTAAATCATTTTAAGACCTACAAGCTAAACAATCAGTAAACTCATCTTAAAGAGATGGACATCACAATGAAAATAATATTTGAAAAATATTGATATATAATCATGATTGTAACAGAAAATGTTAATGATAAACAGGTGTGTATCAACTTTAGGTCATTTTAAAAAAGGGTGATGCCATACACACTTCAGAAGGGAGAGAATTATTAATCCCTGTTTTCCACAGTTTACCTCTAGCTAGAAGCGTGTGAAGTCTTGGGGAGCATACTTAGGGTGCCACTGAGATACTTCATAGCAACACGGTATCAGTTTGAATGGACATCAGTAAAGCATGGCCTGGTGGTCTGGAAAGAAACATCCTGTTCATTCAATAAACCTTCTCTCAGCTCCTTTGCTTAAGGCTTTAGGATTCGATTAAGTGGTAAGAGCTGCACAGGGAGAAACCTGGGTTCTGATTAGACAATAACTGGGTCATTAATTTTTTATATTTACATCAATGTTTCTCATACTACAAAACTTGTTTTCAAAAGCTCTGGAAAACATAATGTATTCCAGTATCGCATAGTGTATCGCTGACTTATCCTTTGTGATCAAATAAATCTGGAACAAAGAAATGCACATACCAATCACTGAATTAAATAGCCCATGTATGAAGTGTGTGGCTGTCTTGTCTAAAAAACTAACTGCTACTCAGTGATTATGCTACCTAACTACACTGCAGTGGATAGATTAATGAAGGCTTTGCGTACAATTTGGAAGCTTCACTATCAACAGTTTCTTTTGTTGAATTAAAAAAGGATCTTTGTAATTTTTGTATTAATAATCTAAACTTGGAAATATGGATCCTCTCTGACTCTGATGTTTGTAAAGGATCAATATCTGGTAGGCATGCTATACCGTGAACATTTGAAAAGACGGAAAACCAAGCACGCCAGGAAGGCAGCATGCTATGGCAGACAAGTGGCCACTGTGGAGAGTTAAAGGGCTGGGTGTTTATCTCGTCTTTGCTATTTTCTAGCTGTCTAATTTGGGCAAGGTCTTTAACTTCTACAAATCTCAGTCTTCTCATCTAAAAAAGATGATGAATTATACCTATCTCAAAATGCTCTCTGTAAAGTACATAATGCAGGGCTGGGAGCAAGGTATGTGCTCAATTAATACTATTAGATATTAGTGGCATTTGGATCATAATTATTAAAGATACTATTTCACTGGTCTCTTTGAACAAAACTATACCTTGGAACTTTGCATTATGCTGTATAAAGCATTCTTATGATACATCATGCACTCTAGGTATTAGCATGTCTGCATCACGGACCACTCAGAATCAAAAAGTTCTAGAGCTGGAGAAAAGCAACTCAAACATTTCTTTTTCTCGTTTGCGACCACAAAGACGTTTTCCTTCCAATCTAGAAGTATTTCCAACTCTCCACTACTCGCTTCTCCCCAAACGCAAACTTGCAGGAAAAGTGGCAAAATATTACTCCCCTTTGGGCAGATGAGATCTGGTCATCCTGCCTCTGGGTTGTTTCTCCTAATAATCAACGGGCTAGGAAGCTGTAGTAGTGCTCAAGCCGGCTGCTCTCACTCATCCCTGATGTGATTCTTTCTCCCATTACGCTCTCTCTAATTACACTCATTATCACATATCGACTCATCTTTTCACGGGGATGGGCACTGCCCCACCCACTGCTGGCTCTGTGGTACATTTGGCTGCTTAGTCCCTCTTCTACCTTGTATATTCTTAGAGAAATGTCCTGCTGCCGGGATTCTGCTGGCTATGACCAAGGCTGTCTTATTCCCGAAGATAAATGTTTATTGAAGGGAGACAACTGAGCACAGTGAAGACAGCTTTAGATCCAGACAGACAGAAGGTCAGATTCTTGTTCTCTCACGTACTGGCTGTGTGAGCACTGACAGAATCCTGGAGTCTTCGTGTCCCACACCTAATAGAACTATTTTGCAGCACTGTCATGAGGAAAAACTAAAATCACAAAGCCAAACACCTAGCATAAGACTTTTCTCCTTTTACCATAAGACTTTTACACACCCAGGTTCTCCCAAAAATCATTTTTAGTTTTTGTTAGCAAATTTATGAAGTCCTTTTCCCACTCTCTCTGTCTCTTGGTCTCTCTCTCTCTCTCTCTCTCTCTCTCTCTCTCTCTCACACACACACACACACACACAAAGGTAAATCGTCCTAATGTTTTAAAATTTTATGCTAAATCTGGTAAAAACCTTTAGTAAAAGCTCTCTTGAGTCCTATTCCTCATTAAAATACTTCTAGAGTTAGGGTTAAGTATTTTCTTCTTCTCTAATTAAGAAATACTTTCTAAAAGATTTCTCAAATAATGGATCAGAGAAAGTGAGTCAGCAGTACACATATACACACTCATACACTTGCAGGATTTGAGTTCTCCCAGTCTCTGAGTTTAACTAAAGTGCCCACAATTTACTTCAGTTTTATCTCTTAAGTGTACATTTTAATGAAGAACTCCTCTCTTAACAATGGAAGCAACATAATAATATTTCAAAAATCAATCAATTACACCTGATTTTAAATTCCCAATGATTTACTATGAAATTTTGAGATATAGCTAGTAAATGTCAAAACCACTTTATATGTAAAAAATTGGTACTATCTACCTGTTGCTACATTTAATTGATTCTTTATACATTATTTAATACAGTGCCTGGAACATGGTAGGTGCTCAAAGCATTCTTTTTTAAAGGTTTTTAAGGGACTACTTCTCTTTTTTACTGTCTACATTGCCCTTCTCTTGTCTTCTTATCCTCAAGTAGTAATTATCATTAAGAAGCCTAGTTCCCCTAAATAATGCCCTAAGTTATTCATAAATACATACAGCCTGCCCTCCCCATGCCTTTTTCTACTGATGAACAGGCACAAACAGTTACATAAACCATCTTCCAACAGACAGTTGTATTACATTAAAGTCTTCCTCCTTGTTCTGTTCCTGATGTCCCACAGAGCACAGGGAAGCATTTTCAACATCCAAAGGCAGCCTTCAGACACACCTATGGCTTTTCTCTAAGCTAAATATTCTCAATGTTTTCTATGTTAGTCATATTTCAGGCTTTCTTAGACATTTCACCACTGGTCATCCTTCTATGTAGGAACAATTTTTAAAACTAAGAAGCAGGAACAGTTAAAGCCCTGTTGGCTTGTGTCTGCTACCCTCCTGCTGCCCAAAAATACTTTCTAACAGGACTGGTCAAGAATTTCATCTTGCCGAAACCGGTTTGGCTCAGTGGATAGAGCGTCGGCCTGCGGACTGAAGAGTCCCAGGTTCGATTCCGGTCAAGGGCATGTACAGTGGCTGCAGGCACATCCCCAGCAGGGGGTGTGCAAGAGGCAGCTGATCGATGTTCCTTTCTCATCGATGTTTCTGACTTTCTATCCCTCTCCCTTCGTCTTTGTGAAAAAATCAATTAAAAATATATTTAAAAAAAAAGAATTTCATCTTGCTTATGGGTGTAAGTTCATTTCTTTAGGAAGTTAGGAGAGGAACTAATAAGATTTACTATCACCTTAACCCAGAAATGCTTTCCATGTTTCTCAAGTGCCTTTAACTTTATCTTCAGAAAATCGTAGCACTTACATACACGTTAGGAATGCTTTCCATTACAGGTAAGTCATAGGAAATTACTTTCATGTTTCTAATAAACTTCATCAGTGAGACCAGACAAGTTTGTCAGAAATGGGACAGCATAATAAAATCTTCCTTTGATATTTGTATATGAGGTTCATTCTTGTATTTGGAGTCTTACTTTGCATTTCAGTACTTCATTCAGCTAATGCATATCAGGGTTTCTCATAGAACAGGAAGTCAGAACTATATATTATTTCTAATACACAAGACTTGGGTACCTATTAAATTTCTTACCTTTTGTCTGAATGTAAAAAAAAAAGTCCTCAATAATGAGGCCATTAAAGACTATAGTCCCAGGAGATTAATTAAACTTATTAAAATAACAACATAACTATTATATTAAAACTAGAGGCCCAGTGCACAAAATTTGTGCTTGGGGAGGGGGGATGTCCCTCAGCCCAGCCTGCATCCTCTCCAATCTGGGACCCCTCGAAGGATGTCCAACTGCCCATTTAGGCCCGATCCTGGTAGGATTCAATTATAGAATTTAACAAACCCAAACAAAAATGGCTGTCTCCACGGAGTGAGCAGAAAGCTTGGCTCTGCTCCAGGCTACAAAGTTTCAACTGTAGAACATAAATTAATCCCAGATCCCAGGGCAGTCAGACATCCTTATTACAATCCAGGACTGCTAGCTCCAAACTGCTCACTTGCCTGCCTCCCTGATTGCCCCTAACTGCTTCTGCCTGCCAACCTGATCAACCCCTAACCACTACCCTGCCAGCCTAATTGATTTCTAACTGCTCCCCTGATAGCCTGTTTGCTCCCAACTTCGCTCCTCTGCCAGCCTGTTCACCCCTAACTGCCCTCCCCTGCAGGATTGATGGCCCTCAACTGACCTCACTTGCAGGCCTGGAACCTCTCAATGGCCCTCCCCTGCTGGCCATCTTGTGATAGCCATCTTGTGTTCACTTGGGGGCAGGATCTTTGACCACATAAGGGCAGCCCTCTTGTGTGTTGGAGTGATGGTCAATCTGTGTATTACTCTCTTATTAGACAGGATAGAGGCCTTGTGCATGGGTGGGGGCCAGCTGGTTTGCCCTGAAGGGTGTCCTGGATCAGGGTAGAGGTTTCCTTGGGGCATGGGGTGGCCTGGGTGAGGGGGCCTGGTGGTTTGCAGGCCAGTCATACCCCCCAGTGACCCAAGTGGTGGCCCTGGGATCTGGGATTAATTTATGTTCTATATAAACTTTGTAGCCTGCAACAGAGCCAAGCTTTCTTATTGCTCCGTAGAGACAGCCATTTCTGTTTGGGTTTGTTTAAATTCTATCATTGAAACTTTGTAGCCTAGAGTGGAGGTCTAGGTGCTAGGGCTGTAGAAGTTTGGCTTCCTCCATCACCCAGGCAACTCTAGCCTCTGCTCTCTCCAGCTCTGTGTCTGCTGCCATTTCTGTTGGGATATATCTTCTATAATTGAAATTTGGTAGCATTGCATGGAGGCCTAGGCCAGCAAGGGCAGGTGGAAAGCTTGGCTTCCTCCATTGCCGGGAAAACCCAAGCCTCCCTCCTGCTCTCAGTGGCCGCAGCCATCTTGGTTGGGGTTTATTTGCTCCTGATTGGCTTGTGGGCGTGGTTTGATCGGAGGTAAGGTCAATTTGCATATTACTCTTTTGTTACATAGGATAGTTAAAGTTGAGAAACTTAGGCCACATGGAAACAAACATAAGGTCCCTATTTGGGGAGAGAAATCATAAAAGAATTTTATGATTTCTTTTTAAACAAGTAATCAATTTCTTTGTAAAAAAGTAATTGCTTTTAGTTAAATGGAAATTATATGATATCATCTCACACCCGTCAGAATGGCTATTACTAAAATATCAACAAATAAGTGCTGGCCAGGATATAGAGAAAAGGGAACCCTTGTGCCTTGTTGATGGGAATGCAGACTGGTACAGCCACTGCTGAAAGCAATATAGAGGTTCCTCAAAAATTAAAAAGAGAGCTGCCATATGACTCAGCAATTCCACTTCTGGATATTTATTTGAAGAAAATAAAAACCCTAATTTGAAAAGATATATGTATTCTTATGTTTATTGTAGCATTATTTACTGTAGCCAAGATAAGGAAGCAACCTAGGTGTTCATTGATATTGAATGGATCAAGATGTGAGATACATACACACACACACACACACACACACACACACACACACACTGGAATATTACTCAGTTATTTTTTAAAAAGTATAACATCTTGCCATTTGCAACACCATGAATAGAAGGAGTATTATGCTAAGTTAAATAAGTCAGACAGAAATGGACAAGTAGTGTCCATTTGGAATCTAACAAAATAAAACAAAAGAATTAGAAAACAAAACAGAAACAGGCCCATAGAAATAGAGAAAAAGCTGATGGTTGTCAAAGTGTAGGGTTGTGGGGGTTAGAAAAATTAAAACAAAAACAGGAGTACATGATTTTAAAGTTATTATATACTACTGTACCATGAAGAAAATTATGAAGCAAATCACTTGGACATAAAATTATTTCATTTATATACTCTGCAATAAATTGTCTGCTCTTGCTGAGAATAAAAGTCAGGCAATAAAAAATATTTATGACTCAGTGAGCTAAGCAAAGAAACTATTTGTTTTGCCATCTAATGCAGGTGACAAAACGATTTCAAGTCAAATTACGTTTGAGTATGTTCTGTTTTTATTACATTTCTATCACATTTGCCTCTTAATGTGAAGAGATAAAGATTCTCTTTTTGATAAATTGTTTCACTCTTGAGTCTGTTTTTGCCCAGCTGCACTGTTATGAAGCATAACTCCAATATCTGTGGAAAGTCATAAAACATGGTCAAGTGTAGGAGATAGTTCACAAATTACACTTATTATTAATCAATTCAGATATGAATCAAATACAATGAATTTAGACACTTCTTGTTTATTTCCTACCTGCCTAGAACTAAGCTCTTTCTTTTCCAAGTCCAAAAAAATCTTGGGAAAATTACTGGTGTCTGAAGATAGAGGGTCAATCTGCTAACTCTCTTTCATTAAGGTTTTAGTAAAAGCCCATCTCCGTTAGAGTGTCTTAACCTAAAATAGGATTCAGAACATTGTTTCTTCCAGTTGATTCTGCTCTACTAATATGAATAAACTAGAAGCCCAGGGCACAAATTTCATGCACAGAGGAATGGGGGGTATGTCCCTCATCCTAGCCTGCACCCTCTCCAACCTGGGACCCCTGGAGGTATGTTTGACTGCCCATTTAGGCCTGATCCCAGTAGGATAGAGCCTAAACAAGAGGCGGACATCCCTCTCACAATCCAGGACTGCTGGCTCCCAACTGCTCGCCTGCCTGGTTTCCTGATTGCCCCTAACCACTTCTGCCTGCCATCCTAATTGATGCCTAATTGCTCTCCTGCCAGCCTATTTGCCCATCACTGCCCTCCCCTGCATGCCTGGTCACCCCCAATTTCCCTCCTCTGCCAGCTTGGTTACCCCACCTGCCCTTCCCTGCAGGCTTGATCACCCCCAACTGCCCTCCTTTGTAGGCTTGGCCCTTCCAACTGCCCTCCCCTGCTGGTCTGATAACCCACAACTGCTTTCCCTTGCTGGCCATCTTGTGGTGGCCATCTTGTGTCCACACGGGGGCAGCCATCTTTGACCACATGGGGTCAGCCATATTGTGTGTTGGAGTGATGGTCAATTTGCATATTACTCTTTTATGAGATATGATCAGTGCATCTACTAATAATATATATTGGCCATGTCCTGATTGATCAAACAATTAAAGATATCTAATCATCAGGATATAAGTGTATAATTATGAAAAAAGCTACAAATATAAGATAACTAGAAGCCTGGTGCATGAAATTCATGCACATATAGTGTCCCTAAGCCTGGCCAGTGGTCAGGGCTGATCTGTGGGACAACAGGCAGCGGGTCTGGGGCTACCCACTGGCATCTGCCTTGGTCAGCCTGGTGCTGCCCATTCACTGGCCCTGTCTCCCACTGCTGCTGCCTATATATTTAGGCTTTTATTATATAAGATCATGAAAGGAGTTACAGTCACCCTAAAATCATAAGTCATGTCATTAATTTGAAGTTTGTATCTCTTTCCCTGGCTCTTTTCTGTATATTCCTGTGACACCTTTGCTTAGACTTCATTTTCTCTCAGATCCACTTTGTTTGTCAAATGAATATGATTTTGATTAAAGAAATGAGAAAAAAATTAAATCTTCACAAATAATCCTCCATGAAGTATATATTTAGTTTATATAACACTGAAACATAAACTGATAAAAAACACAAATGTTTTTGATTTTTCATTATAAAAAAGTTTATGGAAATAAAAACTGAACATTAATTATAATTTAGTATTTATAAGTAGAGGCTGACTCTACTTCCACTTGATGACATCTATTCTGGGGCCTTAAGTGGTATGTATGTATGTCCATTGCATTACATCTGGTTGATTTGATAAGTATTCTGCCATTTTGATTGAAAATAAGACTTCAGAAAGTGAATTATTGTACTGGGTATATTTGGTATGGGTTTTCCTTTTAAGGAAAAATCAGATGAATTTTTAAAATAATACTGTTTTTAAAAGATATAGAACAAATATGTGGTTCATATTTGTAATAAGATAAGTTGGAATACCTATAGGACCACAGGTCTTCATGTATTTTGATGATAATTATCTTTCCTTTGCTCTTTAGATGTTGAATTCATGTTTGTAATCTTAAGTAGGGTATGGACACATTGTCAGAGGTCAGAGATGAAGTGCCTAAAATTTATTTGACCAAGGTTAGTTAATGGGAATCAAAATATATATTACTTTGGGTAGAAGTCTGAATTAGTATTCTTTAAATAATAAAAGGAAAATTGTGTTAATAAAAAAAAAATAATGGTGGGAGGTTCTTTCCTTTCTTCTCCTCCCTTTTTCCCCTCTTTCCTTCCTTTATTCCTTCATAAACCTTATTACCTTTTCGGGATTTGCCTGGGCCTCATATAGTTTAGTAAAATGTCAATTTAAAAATAGCTATACTTTACCCTGGCCAGGTGGTTTGATTGGTTAGATCCATGGTCAGAAAACGGCAGCTTGTGAGCCACATGCAGATCTTTGGTCCCTTGAGTGTGGCTCTTTCACAAAATACTATGGCATGGGTGAGTCTATTTTGAAGAAGTGCCACTATAAGAAGTTTAAGTTTAAATTTTGACTCTCAAAAGAAATTTCAATCATTGTACTGTTAATATTTGGCTCTGTTGACTAATGACTTTGCAGACCACTGGGTTAGAGTATTGTTTCATACACCAAAAGGTTTCGAGTTCAATTCCTAGTCAGGGCACACAGTAAGTTGCACATTCAATCCCCAGTTGGGGTGCATGCAGAAGCCAATCAATTTATGTTTCTCCTTCATTGATGCTTCTCTCTCTCTCTCTCTGTCTCCCTTGTGTTTTCTCTAAAATAAATAAAAACATATTCTTGAGGTGAGGATTCAAATTCATAAATAATTAAGTAAATAAAATAGCTATGCTTTCTTTATTGCTCCAAACATCTCTAATTGAAAGGCTTTCTCACAATCATGTATTAGCTATTCCTTAAAACATACTAAATTTGATTGCTTATACCCAATAAGGTGCTAGCTCTTTTAGAATTTCCCTGAAGTTTACATGAGCAATAAATGCCATCAAGAGAACATGATGTATAATATCTACTTTTAACTTCCCAGGACTCTCCTACTGATGAATGTTTATAAAACATGCATCAAAGTTATTGGGAGGAGGGAGTTCCCCTTGAGAAGAGAATAAATGTTGAAGAGCCCAGTGAGCACAAATGGCACAGAGCTGCAGTGCAGTTCAGGCTGGAGGACTCTGTTGGATAGCTGAACCACATCTGCCATGTGGTATTCCACAACCATGGACAGTCTCCGTGGTTGTTCTGAGGGGAAATAAATTATTCATTTGCCAAAGTTTGATTACTAAAAATCTTTTATGTGCATTGAAAAAAAAAGCAAGCAAGAGAACAAGGTAAAAATGCAAGATTAACTTTTCTTTAAAAATAACTTATGCTGGAGAGAAGCAAAGATGGCGGCATAGGTGAACACCTATTGTTCGGCCCCGCGCAACGATTTAGGAACTACAACATAACAGCAGAACAGAAAGCACCCAGAATCACCAGAAAGCTGGCTGAATGAAAACAATAACTGGAGTGGAGGTGGGACACTGAAACTCAGAAGCGGCAGGAGCTCAGTCTTTCAGACGGAAACAGGTTAGGAGCCATCCTGGTGGCGCGCACGGGCTGGGGCTGAAGCAGCAACGCCCGTCCCACTGCCCGGATTTCCCAGCACCAGGCGAGATCTCTCCCACGGCCCGGATCCCCCAGCGCTGGGCGAGGTCCGGCCGAGGTCCGGGGGACGCACCCTGGAAGCCGGCGCGGCAGAGGCTCCTGAACTGCGAGTTTCCGCAAAAGGGTCGTGCAAACCCGCGACTTGCCCCCTGGAAACTTGTCTCCTGGGTCTGGAAACCATTTATTTTTACAATCCCGGGCTAGATTTTTGGTGTGCAGGCACATTTGGGGAAAGGCGGAGTGGTCTGGCAAGGGGAAGAGAATAGCGGCTTTATCTTGGAGGTGTCTGCAGCCATCCCCATCCAACAGAGACCCGTGCGCGTGAGCAATGCATAGAACACAGCTGACGCTGACGCTACCTGCGCAGCTCAGAGACTCCGCCCATCCAACCTGAACACAGTCTCCCTTCACAGCCAATTGGCCTGGAGGTCAAACCCTCCTAGGGCTAACAACAAAAAGCTGGGTTTAAATTAAAAAATACTGAATACAACCCATAAAGGATTGCAGTAAGAGCACCCACCTCAGGTAACTGGGGAGGCTGAGCCACTGTCCCTTTGAAGATATCTACCACATAAAGCAGCTACCATGCAGAGACATGGAAAGAAACCAGGTGTGAAAGAAATGGAGGAGAAAAGACGACAAGACATAGAGTTCAAAACCACAGTTATAAGGCTTTTCAAGAGGCTCCTACAAAAGGCCGATCAACTTAATGAGAATTACCAGGAAATAAACAAGACCAACCAGCAAATGAATGAGAATTACAAGGAAATGAATGAGAACTTCAAGCAAATGAATCAGACCCTCAAGGAAATGAACAAGGCCTCTGAAGATACGAACCAGACCCTCACGAATAAAAAAAAGGACCAACTAGAAATCAAGCGTACACAGACTGAAATAAAAAATCATACACAAAGTCCTAAAAGCAGTCCAGAGGACCACAAGAACCAAATCAAAAATTTGAAATACAAAGAAGCAAAATCCACTCAGCTGGAAAAGCAAGAAACAAAAAGAATTCAGATAATTGAAGATAGCATAAGGGGTCTCTGGGACAACCTCAAGCATGCCAACATCCGTATTATTGGGGTGCCAGAAAAAGAGAGAGAGCAAGTTAATGAAAACCTACTTGAAGAAATAGTGACTGAAAACTTCCCCCACCTGGTGAAAGAAAGTGACTTAAAAGCCCAAGAAGTACACAGAACCCCAAAATATAGGAATCTAAAGAGGACCACACCAAGACATATCATAATTAAAATGCCAAGAGCAAAAGATAAAGAGATAATATTAAAAGCAGCAAGAGAAAAACAGTTGGTTACCTACAGGGGAGCACCCATACGATTGTCAGCGGATTTCTCAACAGAAACGATGCAGGCCAGACGGGAGTGGCAAGAAATATTCAAAATAATGAATAGCAAGAATCTACAACCAAGATTACTCTATCCAGCAAAGCTATCATTCAGAATTGAGGATCAGATAAAGTGCTTCGCAGATAAGAAAAAGCTAAAGGAGATCATCACCACCATACCAGTATTATATGAAATGCTGAAAGATATTCTTTAAGAAGAGGAAGAAAAAAAAAGGTAAAAATATAAATTATGAACAACAAATACACATCTATCAACAAATGAACATAAAACTCAAGTGAATTGATAGGTTGATGAACAAGATAAACTGGTGACTATAACAGAAACATGGTCATAGAGAGGGAATGGACTGACAATTCTTGGGGAGAAAAGGGTTGTGGGAAGTACAGCAAGAGATTGGACAAAAATCTTGCAACAATGGGAGAGGACAGTGGGGAGGGGGAGGTGAGGGTGGAGGGTGGGATAGGTACAGGGTGGAGGGGAGATATAGGGGATAAAAAATGGGAAACAATGTAATTAATAAACTGAATAATAAAGAAAAAAAGAATTGAATACAAAAAATAAATAAATAATAACTTATGCTGGAGAAACCACGATGGTGGCATAGGTAAACACCTAGGCTGCTGCTCTGCACAACAATTTCAAGAATACAACTAAAGACAAGGCAGACATCATCCAGAATGACAGGAGGACTGGCTGACTGGAAATTCTAAAATGAGAAGGAAACAGAAATGCACATGGATAATTAGAGCCACTGCAAAGCCTAAGGTACAGAGACTAGCGTGAGCACAGAGCCGGAGAGGATGGGGAGTCTGAATGCCTGGCAGGGGTGCTCTCGCGGAAAGGAGATAAAAACTCCAGGCTGTGCTGTACCCAGTTTGGATTGCACTCGAAATCTGGGGGACCCAGGCCCTTACGGGGGGAGTCTGGGCTGTGAGGCAGAGTCTCAGGGGAACAGCCAAGGGCAGAGCTCTGGAGGCATGCACACAAGTATGTGCAGAGGATGGACTGTGTCACTGGCATTAGCTGGCGGGGGAGAGAAGGGAGCCCTAGGCGGCACTGTGAGGCAGAATCTCAGGGGAAGAGCCAAGGGCAGAGCTTCAGAGACACGCAAGAGTGCACACAGTGAGGGCGAACTGTTGGGTGTGACGCTAGCATTGTCTGGCGGAAGGGAGAGGGAAGTTCTGACTGCACGGAATCCCAGTGCCAGGCGAAAATCTGGGATTCTGGATTTATTGCGGGAGAGACTGGACGATCTGGCAGCAGGCGAAACTTGAGGGCGCCCTTGTGGGGCGGGGCTGACTAGAAGCTAAGGCTGTCAGCTCCACCCTGAAACTCCACCCCAGCTAAAAACTCTGCCCCATCCAAGCTGAGCACAGAGGCTTTGGCAAATTTGCAAGTCTTGTTGCATAAGGCTGTCTCCCAGCATAGACACAGCTGATCCTCACAGCCTATTGGCCTGGAGGTCATTTCCTCCCAGTGATACCAACAACAATCAAGACTTATCTGCAACAAGGCTGTACTCAGGTCTACAAAGGGGTGCACCAAGAGTGTCCACCTCAGGTAACAGGGGAGGATGAGATACCTAGCACACAAATCTACCCTATCAACTCAGGGAAGCAGTAAAAATGCAGAGAGAAAGAAACAAATCACAAATGAAAGAAATGGAGGAAAACAAACAACTAGATATAGAGTTCAAAACCATGGTTATAAGGTTTTTCAAGAGGTTCTTAGAAAAGGCCAATAAGTTTAGTGAGAGCCTCAAGGATATAAGTGAGACCCTCGAGGATATGAAAAAGGACCAACTAGAAATTAAACATACACTTACTGAAATAAAAAAATATTTTACAGAAACCCAACAGTAGACTAGAGGAATGCAAGAATCAAGTCAAAGATTTGAAATACCAAGAGGCCAAAAACACTCAACCGGAAAAGCAAAAAGAATCCAAAAATTTGAGGATAGTGTAAGAAGCCTCAGGGACAACTTCAAGCCTACCAACATCAGAATTATGGGGGTGCCAGAAGAAGAGAGAGAGCAAGATACTGAAAACATATTTAAAGAAATAATGACTGAAAACTTCCCCCACCTGGTGAAAGAAATATACTTACAAGCCCAGGAAGCACAGTGAACCCTAAACAAAGGAAATCCAAAGAGGACCACACCAAGACACATCATAATTAAAATCCCAAGAGCAAAAGATAGAGAGAGAATATTAAAAGCAGCAAGAGAAAAACTGTTAGTTACCTACAAGGGAGCACCCATAAGATTATCAACTGATTTCTCAACAGAAACTATGCAGGCCAGATGGGAGTGGCAAGAACTTTTCAAAGTGATGAATATCAAGAACCTACAACTAACAGCATAACTATCATTCAGAATTGAAGGTCAGATAAAGTGCTTCACAGATAAGAAGAAGCTAAAGGAGTTCAACACCAAACCAGTATTATATGAAATGCTGAAAGGTATTTTTTTTAAGAAGAGGAAGAAGAAAAAAAGGAGGAAAAGGTGGCTGCTTCAAACTAGAGCATGGATGGAATTAGAGAGTATTATGCTAAGTAAAATAAGCAGTTAAAGAAAGATAAGTATCACATGGTTTCACTCATTTATGGAATATAATGAACAACATAAACTGATGAACTAAATCAGATCTAGAGACAGAGAAATAGTGACTGTCAAACCTCAGAGGGAAGGTAGGGGAAGGTGGAGGTAAAGGGAAGGGATCAACCAAAGGACTTGTATGCATGCATATAAGCCTAATCAATGGACACTGACACCAGGGGGGTGAGGGCATAAGTGGTGATGGGGTGGGGGGATAATGGTGATGGGAAGGGGTAATGGGTGATAAGGACACATATGTAATATCTTAACCAATAAAGAAATTTTAAAAATAACTTACGCTATTTCTTATAATTTGAATAATACCTCTCAAGAGCAATAATTTATTAATATACTTATAAAACTTTATAGCAAGATTAAAGATTCCTAATAGTTCACAGTTTATTTAGTTAAATGTTATTATTATCTTAGTTATTATCACTCAATTGAGTAACATTTCAAATACATTCACTATGAAATAGGATGAATAATATGAAAATCAAGTTATTTAATATATGTCAAATAATTAGAACCATCCTGGACATATTAACTGCTTAGTAAACAAAAACAATAAAACTATTGTTATCTGCTATGATCATTAAGGCTGTTCATAAAATTACAATTCTCTATTCTTTCCAGACAAGATAGAAAATTATACTTGCTCATTCTCTTGATATTAGGTGATCAGATTAGGAGGTGAAAAAGAAGTACCAATTATAAATTCCAGGATGATTTCTTAGATAACGAAATGGATTATAAAAAACTGTTTTCTGACTGTGAATAATGAGTTGTGAATTCCTATCATGAAAGTGCATAAATAAGTCTGGGCAGGAGACAGATTTGGAGTCACTAGTTGATAGGTGTCTGTTGGAATTCTGGGACTAAAGGAATCACCCAGGAAAGGTTTATAGAAATATCTTGACAAGTAATGTGTTAGGATCAAAGTCTGAGAACTTTAGAATGTGAAAGGTAAACTAAGAAAGGATAAGGAAAAAAAAGACTGAGAAAACTGAGAAATATTTTTGGCACAGCCAAAAGATAGAAAAAAAAAAACCCAGAAGAAAAGGATATCATATAAGTCAGTACAGAAAATAAAGTGTTTAACTATCCCACAGCCATCGAAAACCCTCAGTTACTGCTTAGAAATATAGAACCTTTCAATAAATATGCTTACTGTTCATTTTATTGTTGCAAATGCTTCTATTTCTTAAATTCATCCATAAGAAAAGACTGTGACAAAATATTTTGCTCTTTAGTATATCAACCCCTGACTGGATTACAATTCCAGTTTGATTCTGGTTGTAGAAACAGACAGTAACACAAAGAGGGTTAAAGAAAGAAATGAGTGGTGCAATTTGCTGCAGACATTTTGAAACTGGATGTGTGAAGCTCTCCGGCATCAACTGTGCTACCTAAAGAGGCTAAACCATTTTGTGTTGAACAAGAACAGATGCAGCTTTTCATCTGAATCAACTCTGACTGTGAAGATGATATGACTGCTCTAGATGCAACAGTGGGTTGTTCATGAAGCAGTGCTCCAAAGAAAACTTCTCTTAGGTACAAACCAAGCACCTCAAATATGAGGATATGGAAAAACAAATGCATAAACTGTGCATTTACTATGCTATTTGGGGATCATTTGTAACTCTTGTGTTTTGTTGCCTGAAAACCTACTTTGTTTGCCATAAGTTTATTTGGTCTTTCACTCAAATAAAATGGAGTTTTATTTGGTTTTCATGACACTGAATGAATACACTTTTTCTTAAATAAGTAGTTCAGAACAAGAGGAGCACAATTAACTAATTAATTATTCTATTGTTTATAAATGTAGTAAGTTGCCATCTTATTGACTATTATACAACCATGACTGTAAAACACTGGTGTTTACTGACATATGAAACTGTGTTATGATTCCATGTGTATGCATATGTTAGAAATATTAAGTATGTGAAAGTAATGATCAAACTGACCTCAATTGCTAGGGCTGAGACCAGAAACCCGGTTAAAGTGACTTTCAGTTTTACAGAAATAAATAAGACTCAAGTTAGGCAACTTGTTCAAATTCATCTTAATAAGAAACCTCAGAACAAAGATTCAAAGATCAGAAACTATGTAATTCATTTAAAAAGAGTATTTTAAAATGCTTTGTCCAAATTTTCAATAATAGCTTGTTTCATAGTTATCACACAAGTAGGTTTTTTAAAAAGTATGACAAATTGGTCACAAAATAATCCATTCATTTAATTAACATGTTTTAATGTGTATTTTTTTTATTGTTGACAGTATTATAGATATTCTCCATTTTCTCCCCTTTGCCACCCTCCACCCAGGCCTTACCGCACCCTATGCCACTGGTTGGCAAACTCATCAGTCAAAAGAGCCAAATATTTACAGTACAATGATTGAAATTTCTTTTAAGAGCCAAATTTTTTAAACTTAAACTTCTTTTAATGCCACTTCTTCAAAATAGACTTGCCCAGGCTTTTTGTAGAAGAGCCACACTCATGGGGCCAGAGAGCAGCATGTGGCTCACTAGCCACAGTTTGCTGACCACTGGGCTATGCATAAATGCATATTCATTCTTCGGTTAATCTCTGGCCATAACTCATAGCCCTCTCTCTTCTGAGATCTGTCAGTCTGCTCCATGCCTCTAGACCTATTTTGTTAGTCAGTTTATTTTTTCTTTAGATTCCACAAATAAGTGAGAGCATACGATATTTGTCTTCCTCTGACTGGCTGTCTCAAAGGGTAAGAGATCATTCTCAGTGATCTGCAGAGTATTCCATTGCACACAGTTACCATTCCCTTTTAACCACTCAGATACTTTTGGACACTTGGGTTGTTTCCAGATCTTAGCTATTGTAAATAATGTTTCTGTGAACATAGGGGTGCATATATTATTTGATTGATGTTTTTGGATTCTTAAGAAGTATTCCTAAAAGTCAGATCACTGGGCCAAACAATATTCCATGGTACAAATAGTATTCCAGTAAAAATTAAACGTTTTTAAATTTTTGAGAAAACTCCATACTGTTATCCATAGTGGCTGCACCAGTCTGCATTCCCACCAGCAGTGAGGCACTTACTGATTGTATCCAATCTTTCAGGTATGAGGTGCTACCTCATTGTAGTTTTAATTTGCATCTCTCTAATGATTAATAATGTTGAGCTTTTCTCTATTGGACATCTTCATGTCCTCTTTGGAAAATATATTCAGGTTTTTTGCCCATTTTTTTTACTTGAATTGTTTTGTTTTCTTTTTGTTGAACTGTATTACTTCTTTATATATTTTGGAAATTAACCCTTTCTCAGATGTATCATTGGCAAATATGTTCTCACATACATTGAGTTTCTTTTTTATTTTGATGCTGGTTTCTTTTGCTATGCAAAAGCTTTTTCATTTGATATAGTCCCATTTGTTTATTTTTTCCTTTATTTTTCTTGTCCTGGGAGATATATCAGTGAAAATTCTGGTACATGAGATGTTTGAGTAATTGGTATTTTTGAGATCATACACGAGCCAGGCATTGGATTACAAAGATGAAAACAACAGAAATATTATCTCTGTTAGGAGATGAAGATAGCTAGATTAACAAAGGATCTGATTAGACCAGTGATGAGAGATATACACAATGAAAACAGGTGTTTTACCTTCCATATGGGTCAAAGTAATTTTTCTTTTTGAGTCGGTTATTTAATCTAACCTAATGGAGAGTATAGAGAGAAAAATAAAATACTGACCCTGATTTTTGCTAAAACCTCCAGAAAACTTTTCAAACTTATCCAGTATTAAAAGACCAGGAGTAAGCTAAAGCAGGTTTGAATTGACTTCCGACTCAATTGTTAAATATTCAGGAATTTTACACACTGGATATTATACCTAGTGATTGCTTAAAATCATATATAGTAGGCATATTTACACCACAGGAATTACAAATACTGCAAATTGGAGCTTTCTTTTCTTTCATGAAGAGTTCAAAACACTGGTTTACCAGTGCATTCTAGCTTCCAACTCATGGCTAAAGCTAAAGTCAGACAACCACTAGTTTTTTTTTCTTGTTTTTTTCTCATGAGTCATTTATAAGGACTTTTCAAATTTTGATGACAAGCTTCTCTACAATGATCTGTGAATAAATTGATTCTCATATTGTTTGTAAACCTGGTATTTGGGGTAACTAATGGCTGGAGATGTGAGCCAACATTTTTCTGGGAGAATAAGGGAGAAAACTGAAGCAAAGTAATTTTTCCCCCATATGAAAACAAAGCTGATTGAACTCACCTTCTTTATCTAAGCATGTCCAGGCAGTGGGAAGTTCCTAAAAACCCAGTTTTCTCAAGTAAATGCTTAGAATAAGTAATGCCTTAAATAATTTGCTTCTGGTTTTTAATAAGTGAGAGTTTCCTTCTTCTGTCCTCTTTGGTAGATACTGCCATGCCTAGCAAGTAATGTTCAGTAATTTCTCAAATGGGCAACAGCACAAATGGCTGAGTTCTAGTTGAAACTTACCATTAGGTCATTATGTGATGTTAAGAAATGGATTTTAAGTTCCTAAGTTAAGCTGTAAACCCAGTACTTTCAAGTCATTTAAATAGACCTTGGGTCGTTATGCTAATTGAAATAAGTCAGACAGAAAAATAACATACTGTATGAACTTCCTTATATGTGGAAGAAAAACAACAACAAGTTAATAGGTAGGGATAACAAATTGGTGATTGTCAGAGGTGGGAGGGGATGGGGAGAGCAAAAATAGGTGAAGGTGGTCAAAAGGTGGAAATTTCCAGTTATAAAAGAAAAAGGTTAAAAGATGCAATATATAGCATGGTGTCTACAGTTAATATAATGTATTGAATATTTTAACATTGCTAAGAGAGTATATCTTAAAAGTCCTAATAAGAAGAAAGAAAAATTTTTTGTAACTGTATAGTGACAGACGTCAACTAGATTTAGTGCAACAATCATTTTGCAATATATATACAAATATACATCATTATGTTGTACACCTGAAATTAATATAATGCTATGTCACCTATACCTCAATAAAAAAAATTTAAAGACATTAAAATTGTCTACCTCTATTTTGTACAAATACATTTATATCTATACTAAATAGATATCCTTAAAGAATATCTTGGGAAGGTAAAGATAAGAGAGCACAGAATAATTAGGCAACAATACCAGTCAATAATACATTCAGGAAATAAGATATGGACATAAGAGGCAAATGCAGGTGATAGGGGACAGCTTGGTGAAGGTAGCAGTATGGGAGTCAGTTTTGTTTTGCTTTTTTCTTGAAGGTCAAGGTAAGGGTATTTTAAGAGGAAAAACAGCTGCTATAAACTAAAATTTTGTTCATACTTTGAACAAACTGAAAACCATTTCTGAAACTCAGACAGAAAGCACGCAATAAAAAGAAATCTTGCAGTCCACATCCATTTCACAGTTTATGCCATGATAAGCCAACTTTCCGATAGGTTTAGGTGACCAATGAAATTCTCTCTAATTTTGGAGCCATTATCTTTTGAGAAGAATCAGAGCTTTTTCTGACTTCTCAACATGACAGAGTAACTGGCAATACACCATAAATGACTTGATATTTATTTATTTTGTTGTTTACGTTAATGAGTACATAATGCTTATTATAGGCCAAGCATTTTGTGTTTTACACATTAATTTTGTATTAGATGGCACATAAACTCTTTGCGACATAATTGGAGAATATGTTTAGAAAAAGAAATCTTACAAAGTGTCTCTGAACCTGAACCCTCTGTATTTTAAGTGCATTTTAATGATATTAGCAATATCTGCTGCTTACTGAGTGCCTGCTAGGTGGTGAACAGTATTTATATATGTTAGCTTATCTTCACATCAGCCATTTAAGATGTGTACTATTAACTTCATTTTATGAATGAGTAAACCCTATGTCTCATAAATAGTAATTACCAGCCGAAACTGGTTTGGCTCAGTGGATAGAGCGTCGGCCTGTGGACTGAGAGGTCCCGGGTTCAATTCCGGTCAAGGGCATGTACCTTGGTTGTGGGCACATCCCTAGTAGGAGGTGTGCAGGAGGCAGCTGATCGATGTTTCTCTCTCATCGATGTTTCTGACTTTCTATCCCTCTCCCTTCCTCACTGTAAAAAATCAATAAAATATATTTTAAAAAATTAAAAAATATAGTAATTACCAGAGCCAGGATAAAAACCCAGATGTAGATGTCTCCACAGCATGGACATATACTTTGACTCTCTTCTAATGCTCACTCTTGTAGGGTACTTTAGAATGCATTTTTTTCTTTTTTTTTTTTTGTTCCATGCTCTACTTTCCTGAAGTTACTGGGTCAAACTGTTTCTGATTAAAAATATATCTGCCACCTGTCTCCTGGTCTCTATCCCTGCTGTCTGTGCACCAGTTAAGTCTTCATCACATCTTACTTGTACTTTTGCAAAATACTATTAAGCCTCTTTCATTCAGTTCACTCTCCATACCACTAGGAGGTTGATCTTCATCACAAAGCTATCCTGCTTAATATCTCTCAAAAGTTCCTTGTTGTTTTCATACTAAAATCTCACATCTTAGCCATAACATACAATGCCTTTGATGCGATGGACTCGACTTGTCACTGCAGCCTCATCTCTCCCCACAATACTCAAGCCTCCCTTTCCCCTACCTGCAACACACACACACACACACACACACACACACTCATGCATGGATACACAACCCATGAATTTGTTGCCATTTTGCTTAGTGAATAAATTTCTTTGTGCCTCTGAAAGGTATAATTTCTGTTCTAGAATGCTCCCCCTGTTTTCTAAGCTCCTATGTGCCCTTCAACATGACATGAAATGTCTTCTTCCATAGGATGTCTTCTCACACATCTCTGAGCCTACATCCCCAATAGAGCATCCCTCCTACTTTTCTCATGTCCACTATTTTGACACCAAAACAAGCTACAACACACAGTACCAGTTTCATTTAGTATTCCAGTCCTCAATGAGTTGGTGCTGAGTTAAAAATAGGGGTGGAGCCCTAACCAGTTTGGCTCAGTGGATAGAGGGTCAGCCTGCAGACTGAAGGTCCCAGGTTCGATTCCGGTCAAGGGCATGTACATCAGTTGCGGGCATATCCCCCAGTGGCGTTGTGCAGGAGGCAGTTGATAGATGTTTCTCTCTCATCGATATTTATAACTTTCTATCCCTTTCCCTTCCTCTCTGTTAAAATATCAATAAAATATATTCTTAAAAATAGGCGTGGAAAAAAGATTCCTCATTTTTGGATGCTGTTTTCTATGATATATGTCCTAGTATCTTCTGTGCGTGGCTTCTGATGTTTACATGTGATCTTTTGGTGTTGACTTTTTGCCCCCGGTCTTAGGTAGAATATTATTTTGGATTACAGACAAATGCCCTGTTCACTCATTACTTCTCAGTGTTGACCCTGCACCACAAGTTTCTCTTAGATCAATTCTATATCCATCCAGATGATCACAAACCAAGGACATGAACTATGATGTAACAAGGAGGAAGCAAATTTAATTTCTTGGTGGATTTGAAGTTTTAGCTATTAATGATAAGCTAATGCCAACCAAACTCAAGGGAGTATTGCAAGAGGGGCTAGAACATCATACTGAAAAACCATAGTGAACAAAGGATGGTGGGATTTGGGAGCAAGAATAAAGTTTACTCAGTAGAGAGAACTACTCATACATTATAAATATTGTCAAAGTAATTGCTGAAATATTGCCACTTGACTCAAAAACATTTGCTGCTCCAGAAAGTCAAGAGAGAAGAAAATTTCAGAGAAAAACTTCTGTACCTGCAATTTCAAAGAGTCTCATCCATGCTACACAAAGTTCGTAACTATTACCAAAGGAATTTGGATTTAAGCCTGGCAACTAAATCAAAACTATCATCTAGAAAGTAGTTAAACCAAAGCTTAAAACTAAATCAATAAATGTTTCACAGGTAAACTCTAAGGGTATAATAAATCCAGCGATAGAAATTCCAGCTAAATTTTTATAAGTTCTATGTGATCTAATGCATTTTGCTAATAATATCAAATAAGTGTAAAACTTTGCAGTAGATAAAGGGCGAAGACACGATCACATTTAGTGGTATTAAGTTGATAGGGAATATATATATGTTGAACTTTCATTTCATTGAAGGTTATGCAGGTAATTAAATTAGACTCAAAACCAAAAAGTATTCATTTTCTATTGTGTGCCAGGACTGTGTTAGTGATGAGGGTTAATTAGAGTGAACCCCTACTTGGTTTTAGACTGCAAGAGGTGTCAGAGACTAACTGATAGTTACAGATGTGTGAAAATGACAACAATATTAGAAACATGAGCAAGTATAGAGGTTACAAAGAGAGAAAGGGTTGTTATTATTACTAGGGAGGGTGTTTTATGATGTCTTAGTTTCCTTGTTTATAAAAAAAAACTAGAGGCCTGGTGCACAAAATTTGTGCACAGGGGAGGGGAGATATCCCTCAGCCTGCACTCTCTCCAATCTGGGACCCCTCTCACAATCCAGGACTGCTGGTTCCCAACTGGTCACCTGTTTGCCTTCCTGATTGCCCCTAATTGCTTCTACTTGCCAGCCTGATCACTCCCTAACCACTACCCTGCCAGCCTGATTGATGCCTAACTGCTCCCCAGCCAGCCTGTTTTCCCCTAACTCCCCTCCCCTGCAGGCCTGGTCATCCCTAACTGCCCTCCCCTGCAAGCCTGGTCTCCCCCAACTGCTCTCCCCTGCAGGCCTGGGTAAACCTCAGCTGCCCTCCCCTGCAGGCCCAGTCACCCCTAACTTCCCTTCTCTGCCAGCCTAGTCACTCCTAACTGTCCTTTCCTGTAGGCTTGATCACTCCCAACTGCCCTCCCTTGTAGGCCTGGTCCATCCCAACTGCCCTTCCCTGCTGGCCATCTTGTTGTGGCCATCTTGTGTCCACATGGGGGCAGGATCTTTGACCACATGGGAGCAGCAATCTTGTGTGTTGGAGTGATGATCAATCTGCATATTACTCTTTTATTAGATAGGATGAAGGCTGGAGTAGAATGTTTGTATTATCTTTATAAGTTATTTCTGCCTTATAATTTTGTCTATGCATGCCCAGATTATTTCCTATTCATTTTTTCTTCTAAGGCCATATTTTCTGATTGGTCTTTGGAAATGTTCAGTTGAAAACTTTCATGATCAAGACTGATACAGTATCTTCATTATCCAGGTCCCCAGCTTCTCTTGTTCCCTGCTTCCTAAGTGCTTTGCAAGTTGTTACTGCTTTTGAATATCTCCTCCAGAGACTCAGCAAAGAAAAGAGGTGGAATTATAATCAGTCTTCTTTACTTATTAAAGTTCTTATGAAAGTTTGATAGAAGAGAGGGTCAGCAAGTAAGGGAATACTTTTTAATATCAGAAAGCTCTTAATTACCTGCAGTAACGGGAGCAGTGGTGTGTATAATCCAAAGGGGTGGATAATCCAAACACCATTTATATTTGACTTTGAAATGCATTTTTGAACTTGCATTTCAATAGAAATAGGGGACCTGCAGACTTGAAGAGTACTAAGCTTTCTATCTTTCTTATACAGGCCCGTCTCCAGAGAGAATAAGCAATTGCATGTTTCAGTTTTAAGACCATCTTCCATTGGATTGCACATCAAATCAGAGTCAAGAGAAACAGAAATGAGACAATGTGAACCAAAATGGCTAAGCAGGACATTCCCAAAATAAATCAAAACAAGATTTAACTTAAGATAGATAGTATGGCTGAACATTGCTGAGCTGTATATGGTTGCCCATGAACCATATTTCCCCTTAACAGTGGACATCACTGAAGTTGCATATTATGCACATCATGTCAGGCCAGTGGGAAGAAGACGAGCTAACTTGATCCAAGTGTCTGACTCCCCCACTGAATTCCAGCCTGGCATTTGAGGAAGCCACAGCAGGGTGTCTTCAGAAGCTATTTCCAAACAAATTTAAACTTGTCTTATACATGATGAGAGCTATTTATAAGGATTGTATAACAAATAGCTTATAATAGACACCTCTGTCAATCGTATTTATAATGAAAAGCTCTAACAAGAAGGCGTTGATTCCCAGTGCCAGCTAAGGCTGAGGTACCTTCTCTCTTTTCATCAACTATGCAAACTGGAGAGGGGAGTCAGGGACAAAACTCACAGTCTCTCAGTTCATTGAAATTTGAATTGAGATCTTAACAAGAATTACAGTTTTCATCAAGATATACACTTTAACCAGTAAAGCCAAATCCAGAAGTCATATTAAATAAGATCTACATTCAGAAATAATGAGCATTATTACCCAGGCATTTTTAATAGTTTCTACTGTGATATGTGTAATTGATAAACAAAAGAAGAGAGATTAAAAGAATCGAAAGAAAAACAGAAGGAAATGTAAAAAACAACAACACTAAAAATAATTTAAGTTCTTCCATCTCCTCTAAGACAAATAGAAAGCAAAAATAAATAAATGACAAAACAAAACAAAATCTAAAAGTTTTTAGTATGGGTGCTTTAAAATGTTTCAACCTGTGTTGATCTAAAGATGATGGGTCATAAAAAGGGAATATAAATTAGGCCATATCCTCAGGGCAGGTGAAATTAGCATGTTGTAATTGTGCAGTCAGAGATTTTAGCATTGCAGCAATGAAAGACTAGAGTTTACAAAGGAAAAGAAAAATATTAGACTAGAATCAGAATTTTTAAAAATCAAAATTATTTTCTCATAATTTTGTTTGCAATTTTGAAACATGACTTTCTTATTTCAAATGTTTTCCTTTTTCAATATTGCCACATTTTATTTTTAGGACATCTAAAAACATGAAATGTGTTCAATGATTACTGTGACAAAGCAATTCAAAATCTTGAACTTCATCCCCTAATGTACTCCAATTTGTAATGTTATTTTGTGCATAATAGTTATTACTTTGGGCTAAAGTTTTGCTTCATTCACTTATTCTTTTTTTTTTTTTTTTGCAGTACACATTTTGTGGAGCAGAAAGGGGCCAGATACTAAACCTGACAAGCTCAGGGAATACTGCATGCAGATCTTACAAATTCAGAGACCTAAAGTAACCACATCCGATGGTCTAAAATTAAAACTTTTAACTAAAAGTCAGTCATACAAGGTGGTCATGTCCTAGATCAGTATCTTCCTTGACAAAGGTCAATTTTTACCTTAAGTAAACTTTCCTTTTGCATCTATGATAACATTCCATTGGAATGCCAGGGTAATTTTCTTTTTTCAGACTCATAATCACTGCATTAGAGCACAGACCACGGAGCCCCTTATTGTTATTATCATCACATTAATAGCTAACTGGTAACTATCCTGTGTCCAACTATGTGAAAGAAGCATGTCTATCCATTTTACTTTTTAACTAATCTTTTCTCACTTCCCTCTATCCAGCTTTGGTTTCTCCCACCTCCCTAATCACCAATGGATTTTTCTTTAAGATTTTTAAATTGACTTTTAGAGAAAGAGAAACACAATGTGAGAGCACAGCATCAAACTGCATGCCCACTACTGGGGACTGGCCCACAACCTGGGCATGTGCCCTGATCAGGAATTGAATCAGTTACCTTTCAGTGCATGGGATAAGCCCAAACAACTGAGCCCACGGGCCATGGCACAAATGGATTTCTTGTCTTCTCCTTTGATTCCAATGTATAAAATAAGGTACAAAACTGGCATTTTTCTGGAGCATTTACTCAATCCATTGAGAATCTGCTTCCCAGCAATTATCATCAGGTTGGCTCAAATAAACTCACAATAATTCTTATAGGTTGGATGTTTCTTATATCACTAATTTCTTGTGTACTTATTATGTATAAGCTCTATCCTTGGCACAAAACATATTGTTAGCATAAGTGTGTAGGTAGATAGTAATGAAGGAAAGGAGCAAAGAGAATCAGACATTAAGAAGCCTAATAAACTAGGGAGCTGAATCGGATAATAAGCCTGCTTCATTAGGAAATTGCAGAAGTCATAGGCTCCCCAGGGATCTCTGCATAATCCACTCACAGGACCTAAGTGGGCAGGAAGGATCTTACTGGTCACTAGCCTGGATTACCCAGGAGAGAGATAAAAGCAATAAAGGGACACATGCCCAGTAGAAGCCAAGATGGTGGATGGGAGAGGTGGCGTGCAGGGGGTAGGGAGAGAGAGTTAAGATGGCAACCATAATGACGAAGATTTTTAAGTTGATTTTTAGAGAGAGAGACATCTGAAGTATGGTAGCAATCATCTCAGGTAGAAACTGCTATTTGGGTTCTGTACTTATTTGTTTACGAAAACAATAGGAAGTTATTTTGATTTTCTGAACTTATGTATGCTATCCAAATACTCTATTGATGATGGTTTGAATATCCCATTGATTGTGATCTCACTGGTCATCAAAGCACATTCTTCTGGGAACCAGAACAGGACAATTATCCTAAATTATTTCAGTAGCAACAGATAACTGAGTTTTGGTTGACTCAGTGGTCCCAGAATCAGAACATACCCTAAATTGCCTCAGTTGGTACAGATAGTGCATTCCTATTGACTCAGTGATCCCAGAATCTGGTCAACACAATTATTCTAAACTAGGGGCCCAGTACATGAAATTTGTGCACTGGGGAGGGGTTCCTCAGCCCAGCCTTCCCCCTCCCACATAATGGGAGCCCTCAGGGGATGCCCTACTGATGGCTTAGGCCCACCAGAAGCTTTAGGTTTGGGCAGGCCCCCCCAATCCCTCCCATCGCCAGCTCAGCTCCTGCCCCTCCAATTGCCGGCTTGGCACAAGGCTTTAGTCTTTAGCAGGGGGCTTCCTGCCCTTCCAATGGCTGGCTTGGAGTAACCTGGGTGCCAAGGATGTTCCCAGGACCCAGGTAGTTATGCAAATTAACCACCATTTTGTAGGGTTAATTTGCATGCTCACTCTGATTGGTTGTGGGCATAGTGGAGGTACGGTCAATTTATATGTTTATCTATTATTAGGTAAGATTGCCCAGGTGATCCCAGATAATGTGTTTCTGTTGATTCGATGATTCTTAGACACTTTAGGTAACTAATTTGCTCAGTTTCTGCTTTTGTAAAAAAGTGCTTTTTGCAAAATAGCTTCCTCATTCCAGACTCAAAGATGTTATCAATATCTTTGTGATATTCTGCTTATAAGCCAGATGCATCAAGCTGTTCAGGGCTGTGAGGTTTGGAGTGCTTTTGCTCCAGACCTCGTATGTCGCCGGCTTTTAATAAATGACTCCATAATTTGATTTTTTGAAAATGGGGGTGCACCACAACATATCAATGTGTCTAGCCTGAGAAAATAATTGGATCTGATAAGGGACGAAACCACACTGATTTATGGCATGGATTGGTTAGGGGCTTAATCACAAAAAACAACAACAGGCTGTAATTATTGGAATGGAGAGTTGGGAAGGCATTAGAAGTTGATTAGTTAGCTAGAAAGAGCACCTGGTTCTATCCAAGCCCAAGATAATATAATCAGAGACTAACAAAGTTGAGTGCTCTCTCTCTCTCTCTCTCTTTCTTTCTCCTCTCTCTCTTTTCCCTGCTCCAGCCCCCAACATGTGCTGACCCATTAATTCATGGGTTTTCTCTATAGCAGCCATGTGGGCCCCAAGTGTGGGCTCCAAGTAGGAACCTGCATATAGCAGCATAGCACCAGCCAGAGCGCAACTGAGAATTGAGGCTAAGCTAGCTGGATGGAGACAGAGACTAGACTAAGCTTGGGCATGGACTAAGAACCAATGGCACAGAATGTCTGGACCCTGGTCCTTCTGAGCTTGATGAAGACGATGTTGGACTTCCTCCACAGGCCTGGAACAGTCCTTTGGGTTTGCTCCAGCTTCAGTGAATTTTACCATCGCATTTTACCCTTCCATGTGTGGTCCCTGAAAGCTTTTCTCGTGACACTGCAAAGATCCCATTTCCACTGGCAGCAATGTGACTAAAAATGGCGTAGACACTATGATGAAAGCTTTGAATAAGTCTAGACAACAAAAACAGAGAGTTGCCATTTCTACAAGGGGTGAGATATATCAAGGAATTCATTAATGAACACTTAGTCTTATAAAAATCTCTGTTATCAAAGGGAAAAAAGATATTTGTGAATTATCTTTCTTCCAAAAAGACAAGAATTTAAAAAAAAAATGTTCTTATTGACAACTCTAATACAGGTAAATTTAGAATAAAAATAGCGCTGGCTGGTTTGTCTCAGTGGTTTGAGCGTCTACCTGTGGACCAAAGTGTCATGGGGTTGATTCTTGATCAAGGGCATGTACCTTGGTTACAGGCTGCACCCCTGGCCTGGAGTAGGCATGTGTAGGTAGCAACCAATCAATGTCTCTTTCACATCAATGTTTCTCTCTTTTTTCTCTCCTCCCTCCCTTCCACTCTCTCTAAATATAAACAAAAAAATATCAGTGGGTGAGGATTAAAAAAATGATAAAAAATCAAAATATAAGGAAATAATTTAAAATAAATCTTACAAAATATACAATAGTTCTTTTCAGAGTTGTTATAAATTTATTCATTCATTCATTCATTCAAAGATAGAATTCGTATATATTTTGTGGGAAGATGTGAGTGTTTAGAACATTTCATCTGTACGTTCTTAACTGATTTTCTAACATTAATGCTTAGAAACCATCCTTCATAAAAAAAAATCCAAGTGTTATATAAACAAGTCTATGGTGCTCTATGGTGCTTCCTCAATTGCTGTCATTTCTCTCGGCTTTGGTGAACAATGTTATTCTCATAGTCATCCTTTTCCCCGCCCCCCTGAGAAAAGTTACCCATGTGTTAAACACAGCACAGCTATGTGATGTGTGTGTGTGTGTGTGTGTGTGTGTGTGTGTGTATGTAGGAGGAAGGGAGGAAGAGAAAAAAGGGCAAACATTAAGAGCATTCAAAATAAAGATGCATAAGTATAATGTAGGTAAATATATATGAAAATGTAGTCTTCTAAACAGAATCAAAGAAATAGAAATCAAGACGAGGCATAGAAACACATGTGTAATCAGATGGATCAGCCATCTTAGAGACAAGGTGTTTCAAAGCCCAGTATACAAAATCATCTAATTAAAAGAACATTTTAACACTTCATTCTGCTTTTCTTTATAAGCATTTTCTCCCTTATGTTTGTGTTCTTTACTAAAGTCATATCAAGGGCTGTGCTGAGCCTCCAGTTGATCTAAGTTGCTCGGTGCATGCCCAGACAGCAAGAAAATGGTTTCTCTGGCAACAGGAATTATGTGAAATCTCTGTGTGTCCTCCCCCACCCTCCATCTGATTCCTATTCACTTAAGCTGTTCACATATAGGCAACAATGAGGCATTGGAACTCTAATGAGCAATTCAAATTTATTGAGCTAACTCATAGAGGCAGGCACTGTGAGCATCCTCATTTCTTATGTACCAAGGAGCAGGGCACATTTGTTGTATGTTATCTGTGTTATTCAAGAACCATGCTCTGTCAGCAAATAGCCCAAAGCAGGTAAAATCAGATAAATATCTAAAACATGAAGTATATATGAAATTTATTTCTATCATTCTAGAAGGGAAATATAAAGGTTTTCAGGAGCTAAATACTCAGCTTCAAATTTTCCAAAGACGCTGAGATATGGAGGTCACAGTGATTTAAAACAATCTCACATTATATTGTGTCTGGAACCAAGAAGGGAATGGCAAGAGCTTTGATTAAATTGCTTTAAATGTCAGCTTTTTATTTCTAGGAAATCACACTGTGTGTCTATGACTAAAACTCTAGAGTTTGAATTTGGGTTTTGTTAATATTCTCTAATAATAGTTCACGATTAGATCTCCTCTACATGCTTAGTTTTGCTCTGTAGCCTTTGTTTAGGAGAGAGTCCTGCATCCAGCAATGGTGCTAAGGTTAATATTTGCTGGGAGAGTTTAATCAAAAGAGGAATTGATTTGCTTGGAGAAATAAGGGTTGAGAGGCAAATTAGCCTGGTCTTTCGGCACTGGGAGAATGTGGAAGGAGGCGAAGCAATCCATTTTTCTTCTAATAAGGATAAAATTATATCGTACTCAGTAATATAAATCAGAAAACACAGTGAATATGGAATGAACCCCTATACAGGTTTTAGAATTTTGCCCTAGAAATTTGTTAGGAAAAAATCGCCTCTTAGCTATTTGGAATATCTTAGTACAATTTACCTGGAATGGAGTGGATTCTCAAACTTTCTTGTTACCATGAGCATATATTTAACCTACTAAAATTAAAGACCTTATGCCACCAAAAACAATAGGACATGCTTCTTTATAACTAACTGAACACTTTTTAAAAATATTTAAACTTGACCTTTGTGTTAAAGCTCTAAGAAAACAGCAGAATGATTAGCTTACTGACACCAATATAATGATTATTTAATGAAAAAAAAAAACATAGGAGAATGATGATGCCAAAGGAAAAGGTGAAAGCGAAATAATAATAAAGTGAAAGTAGAAAATAATAGTAATAGCAATTACTTCATTTTAACAATCCATCTTTAAATAAGAACATATAGTCTGAGATAATAAGATGATTAAAAACCTGAAATAACCACCATTTACCAGGATATATATATATATATCATAAGCTAAAGTATAAGCTCTACGCAGAAAACTGCTTGTTGAAGCCATACTATTTGGAATTTTGAAACATGTCACAGAGCTTTCAGGAACTGAACATTTTGAAATAAAAATTTTATTCCAATTGTAACAAAGAATAAACATTTCTACATAAAAACAAATTGCCCTTTAGAGGATAAATCAAATACTCTGAGACTAGGGTTTTGTGTATTTAATGACTGCTTGCTTCAAGAAAAAGGAAATTGCTCCTGTGTTTCTAACTGTGGCGCCCCTCTGAGAGCAGCGTTTAGGGTAATAATATATCAGGAGTTACACATGTTTTCAAAGAACTTCTGAGCTCTGATTTGGAGCCCTTTTGCCACATGAACCCTTTTCAATTGTGAGTTTTATTTTCTTAATTTTATTTATTCAATTCCATATCTCATTATTCCCAGAAGAGTTGAAGATGGCTTGCAATTATAGTGTATGGTGTGTTAATCTTTGGCAAATGTTCCTTTTAAGGGAAACTTGTCTAAAAGTTGGAAGATATCTTGTTAAGGTGCTTGTAGAATATACAAGTCTGAGAAAATGTGTTAGTAGGAGAGAAAGCAGTAGAAGACATAAAATTGTTCCCTTGTATGAAATTAAAGAGATTTAGTGTGTGGTGGGGATTAAAGGAGAAAAGAACAAGGCAGAATGGCTTGTAAGAGATGAAAAAAATGTAAAACTGAGACATCTGATATTCTGTTTAAAGTTGTTGGTGTTTCTGTATCTTCCCCCATATTTATGAAAGTGTTCTGCATTCACATTGCTGAGCACATTTATTTTTATGGACTGTGCATGTGCATATGCTTAAGAAAGAGGCTAATTTCCCAAGTTAGTACATATCCCAGCAGAGAGACAAAGCAGAGAACAAGAAGTTGCAGAGTTGCTGGAGACAAAGGTGACCATGAGAATGCAAGACCCATTAAGAGTAGAGAAATCTTGAGAAGAGTTTAGGGCATTTCATTGGGGTATGGAATAGGAGTTTAAGATAATCTTATTTAGACTTTAATGAACAAGAAGCCTTCAGGGTTATTTCACAACACACACACACACACAAACACACACACACACTGAAATAGTAAAATATTACAATTTTAAAAATTAGAAATAGGAAAAATACAGTTGAACAGGAGGAAGAAAATCTGGAGGAAGAAAATCTGGGGGAAGGAAAATGCCATATGTATCAATGGACTCTGGACATTTGAGTAACGTAAAATTAATGGCCCATTTTCAGGTCCTCGTCATGGTGAATTTCTATTACAAGTTTCTATAATCTTTTCAAATTCTTTTCACTTTGATATGAATCATATACTTGCTGAAATTTTCCACACACTAGCTATGCATGACTTTATTCTAGGGGAAGAATTTATCTGATCCCCAACATTCTTCTTTCCTAAAAATAAGAATAGTAGTATTTATTTTAAATATCTATAATAATCTATAATAATACAAGGATAATATGCTAATTAGACTGGCCAATTTCCAGGCGTCATTCTGGACGTCCTTCCTGATGAAGCTGGGGGCAGAGGGAAGCCAGTCTAGGTCCTGGGTGCCTGCCTGCAGCCAGAGGAGGGAAGCCTTGGGTCCAGGTGCTGGAGGGAAGCCAGTGCTGGCAGCCTGGGGAAGGAAGGTCTACTTCTACATGAATTTTCGAGCATCGAACCTCTAGTAAACAATAATGGATAATTTTGTCAAGCCCAATTTTACTGCTATTACTTGCTTTAATTCTTAATATAATCCTTTGAGATATTTTTACTCTCATTATATGAGTCAGGAAATTAAGGCTACTAGTAAGTAGTTTCCTGAGCAGAAATAAAGGTAAATAACTTTTCTGAGCAGAAGCTTATGAGTAGAGCTATTAGTGTAACATAATGGTACTGATAGCAGTAATACTGGTAAATAGAGTGCAAGTCAGTTTCAACTTTAAATTTTTTATTATTGACTTGCTATTCCACAATGGGCAAGGCCAAGATAAGTCTGTAATAATGAATCCTCTATCAAAGTTAATTGTAGTCATTCTTCGTATTTCTTTCAAAATGTCCTTATTTCATTTGACAAAAGCAGAATGCCTTGCTCATTTATCATCATTTCCTTAATCCTTAATCAGAGCATCAGTTAATTCATGCTTGTTAATGAATATAAAACAATGGGAACCTGAGTGCTGTTCATGCATAAGCCTATTCCTAAAATAAAAACTTTTAAATATTGTTTCAGATGGACTATGGACTGTGTATGACTAATGTGAGGTGAGATGATGTTTCTATCTTAATTAGCCACACCAAGTAGCAGTACATGCAGCCTATCTCAGCGCCAGCAGGGGGCACTAAGCTGCCTGCCAGTCACACTGTCCAAGGATGGTAGGGTTTCACCAAATCTGGAAAACTCAACCCTTGCTATGCCACTCTCCTTTTATACTCTGAGTTTATATCACCATTTGAAAAAGTGTAGCCTAACAATTTAATTAAGTATACGTTCATGTTCTAAGAAGCCAACTCAATATCAGATATACCATATCCTTGTTTCTGTGAAGCAAACAGAATAAATGTCTAGATTTACCTGAAAAATATCTCTTCCAGCTTTCCAAAATTCTGGAGAGCCAATTTCCTTGCACCTACTACATGAACCAATTAATAAGAAAATGTTAAAACCAAAGGTAAGATGTTGTATAAATTCCATGAATCTGACATACTGACTCAGTGAGTTCTAAATTCTAATATATTAAAACACTTGGTATCTAGCAATTACTATATATCTAAATTGGATAATACCCAAGTACTATTTTCTTCTAGCATAAGAACTTCAAGCGTAACTGCTTTTATTAACTTTAGGTGGAAAAAAATAAAGAAAAACAACAATAACTGGTCTTCAAATCACATAAGCAGTGTACTGCCAGCCATTGTGTAACCATATTCTCCAAAGGTCTATGAAAGCTAAATTGCTATCAGTTACCTATAATGGAAAAGGAGTAAGTGATAGAAAGCATTAAATTAAACAAAATAATTCAAATAGAATTCTTACAGTGCATTGTATTTCTCACAGGATCTTGCATGAGGAAAATAACCAAAGTCCAATATTCCCTTTTTACCCCACATTCAAAGACAAAGGCTGTGCCAAGGGCTTAGGATCGCTGTTGCTAACAGTACTCTTACTATGCATTAAACTTGTCTCACAAAGCAGGTGTATGAAATATGAGGCCTGTCCACAGTACTATCAATAGATCCATTATAGGAGACTTATTTTCCAAAGACACCTCTCTTGTGAACAGAATTTAAGTTGGATTATCCTTTCTAGATAGTATATAGTTGGGACTATTGTCTCAAAATAAATATAAGAGGTTAAACAAAAGTGATAAGGAAGTCCCATTTAATATAGCCCTGTAAATTCACTTTATATAATTTATCAGTGATAATTTTAATTATGATAAACATTTTATTAAACTTATTCAGTTTTCTGTTAAATAAGCAATAACTTATACTCCTAACAAAATATATCAAGAGGTTTCATTTTCACATTTTCAAGAATCATATGTCATCATGGTACTGTGGTTAGATGAGATTCCTTAAAATGGAGGCAATTCTTATGAAAATAAGTAAAAAATATCTAATTAACTGTACATAAAGTCATAAATAAATTATCCCTTCTTGAGTGAGATAAAGTAATAGGTCACATTTAAAGAAACACAGTAGTGATAGCTGATGATTTTTTTTTCCTGTTAAATTATAATGGTAATAGCTAACATTGATTGGGTACTTAGTGTATACCAGTCACAGACACATTATGTGTATTAACTCATTTAATCCTCATTAAAAAAAAACCAACACCTATGATATTGGAACTATTGTTGTCTTCATTTTATGTATGAGGTACAGAAAGGTTCTTGATTTACTCCTGGACATATTTAGTAAGTGCTGAAACTGGGATTTAGTCGGGGTGGTCCTGTTCTAGAATCAGTCCTTTTAACCACTATGTTTAATACACACACACACACACACACACACACAAACACGCACACTAGTGGCCTGGTGCACGAAATTCGTGCACGGAGGGGGGTTCCCTCAGCCCGACCTGCCCCCTTACATGTACTGGGAGCCCTCAGGGGATGTCCTACTGTCCCCTCACCCTTGGCCAAAGCTTTAGTACTTGGGCATCCAACTATCACCCTGGAATGGGGCTGTTGGTTGACTCTGCCCTGGCCTGCCCACCCAGCCCTGGCCTTAGCCCCAGTGGTGACTACCCAGCCCCGGGGGCACCCACACTCAGCAGCCACACTCGCTGGCCTCGTCTGCCTCCTGTCTGCGCAGCTCTTGTCCCACGCAGTGTGCTGGCTGGCCCCTCCCATCCCACGTGGCTTCCATCCTGTGTGGCGTGCAGGCTGGCCCCTCCCATCCTGCCCCTTCCGTCCTGTGCGGCTTCCATCCTGCCCAATGCACCAGCTGGCCCTTCTTGTCCTGCATGGCTCCCATCCCACCCAGTGCACTAGCTAACCCCTCCCATCCCACCCCTTCAGTCACTCGCAGCTCCCATCCCAAGAAGCATGTAGGTCGGCCCCTCCCTTCGCAAGCGCCACACCCACCACCAGCCTCCTGTGTGCCTCGGCCCCGCCCCGCTGCCTTGCGTCGCTCTGCCCCACCCTCTGCCCCTGATTGGCTGGTAGCATAGGCAATGGTTACATTTGCATGTTACTCTTTTATTAGATAGGATATATATATATATATATATATATATATATATATATATATATATATAATACATACAGAGAGAGAGAGAGAGAGAGAGAGAGAGAGAGAGAATAAGCTGAGAAAAAAATCATCTCTTCCCTCATCAGAAAAACAAACCATCAACTGTTATTTCTTAAAAGTAAGGAAGATCAAATAGACCCCTTGGATCAAACCTATGATTCTAGAAAGGACAGAAAACTAGCAAGTGAGATGATTATATCATTACAGGGACTTAATGTAAGATAATATGTATACAATGTTTGCTGGCTGGAAATCTGAAATGGAAATGCAGTGTCTAACAATTTTTGTATTATAATTTAATTACAATTCTTTGGAAGAGTTAGACCTAATGTTTAAAAAGCTAACATTTGACTTTACCCCTTATTAAGTAATTACATGATTGCTTAAACCGATATTACATTAATATATAATCTACATGTTCTATTTACATTTTTACTCTTGTCCACACTGCTCCAGATTTTCCCCATTGCTGAGTTCTCTCTGATAATAAAATGAGTTTTTGTATGATCTCTTTAAGTTCACCTAAGCAGTGATGCAAAAAATTGTTTACCCATGGCTGAGAGAAATAATGTCCCCCAATATCTAGCTGGTTACCAGACAGTAACTAAGTTTCCATGAAAATTAATCTCAATTAATCCTAATGATATTTGTAGATCAATGTTTAAAAATGAGTAATATACCTATACCTTTAGTTACCTTATAAAGTATATAAACTGAGTGGCCAGATTATTATGATCTCTGAACACATAGTAATCTGGCCTTTCAGTGTACATCCTATATAATAAAAGGCTAATATGCAAAGTGTCCCCTCAACCAGGAGTTTGACCAGTAGGAAGGCCGGCCAACAGCCCACGCACGAATTCATGTGCGCGCGCGCGCGCACACACACACACACACACACACAGACACATACACTGAGTGGCCAGATTATTATGTGTTCAGAGATCATAATATTCTGGCCACTCAGTGTATATGCCACATTTTTGAGTTAGCTGCTACTTTAATTTTTAGAAAGAAAAAAAATAAGGATAAATATACCCATATCACAGAGGTAGATCCCAGCTAGATGTAGGATTTGAAATGAACATTTTAAAATATTAAAATGCAATATATTCTGTCTTTCATTCATTCTCATTTTTCCAAGTTCTTGATTATTAGAAATCTGTAAAGAATGTATAAAGACGGTGCTCTAAGGAAGTCACTAACATGATAGCTTTTACTAAAGAACTAATTTTATTAAGACTAAAGGGATAAACTTGTCCTGGGTAAGTTTTCTTACCTAGCATCCTCTGAGTATTAGAATGTCCAGATCTAACTCATAAATGCATATTGGGACAGATGGACATAATTTTTATTTATCTTACAAACAAGAGAAAAATGTGATATAGATTGAAATAATATTCTTAAATTAGAATCAATAAATTTAAATCAAATAATTGACATAAAAAACTATAAAACTAGATTGTTTACATTTTAATAAATGTACTATTTAATACATAACTACTTTTAAATAATAAGAAAATCCACTAGAAAAACTTTATTTTATTTTTAAAATTAATCTTGGTCTAAGAAAATATTTATAAATAATTAACTCCACTACAATTACAATTCTTTAATGTTTTCAATAAAGATTTTTTTATATTTTCTTTAACAAATATTGCTCATTCTGTTTTTAAAATATATAATCGATCGTCTCATTTGAATGTATTGTGTAATCTATTAAGTGTATAATAAGTAACAGTAATGATATAGGGATAAAACAATGTGGTTTTACTCTCATAACTAATTATTCCCTAGTAATTCTAAAATTTAAACTGCGTTGAGGTAATATGTCTAGTCATGACAATAACAGGAGATAGCCCAATACTTCTCATCCATTGTTTGTCATATTTTCAAATTAAAATGTATTTTAAAATAAGGTGGAGCCAATATATAAAGACCTACTATACAAAGAACAGTATTACAAATTATTTTGAGAATGTATTCAAAGTTGCCTTTATGTGTTCAAATGGTATAAAATAAAGAACTTGTGTCAAATACTATTTTCATTCTCACTGCAGTTATTTGGCTAAGACTATAACCATAGAAATATATATCTTAGGTCCCAGCATCAGAAAAACCTAGAATTTTGGCTTAATCTGCAGGCACAAAACACTATCACAATGATAAAATATCAGTCTCAAAGTCAATTTAATTTATTGGTTAATAATGTAAGCAATAAGACATAACCTGAATTTAACACATATTTAAGACAGTCTCTGTTAAATGACTTCAGTTAACATGAATAATATAGTAAACATTTAAATATATTTTTCTTGCACAATTTGTCTACTTCGTTCTTTTAGAATCTCTGGGGGAAGTTAAAAGCAGGTGCTTCTGTGCAATAAGTCTAGCCAGGGGTAGTCTGAAATCAGAAGTTGTAACCCCGTTTAAGCCACATAGCTTAATCATAGAAAAATATAATCATAGGATTCCTTATAGTTGGCTTATCTACTTGAGCCATTTTATATTACAAGAAAGGAAAGAAAAAACCAGAAACATGGAAAGAATTTTACCAAAGAGCACCTGGTAAAACAGCAAAGAGAAAATTTTAAATAAAACCCAGGCTTCCTGACTACCAGATTTCCATGAAGCACTGCAGCAATGGAGGAAGTAGCTATACTTAGAAATGCATATTAATCTTGTAAATGACTTCCTATTGTTCCCATCTCACATTTTTCACTTGTTTTGAGAAAAATCAAGTTCTTATTGTCATCTGTCGATATATATGTTTATAAGTTAGACATTAATTTTAATCCTTACTGGGTACTAGTTAATAAAAATGCATTCATTCATTTAAATTAAAGGAACATTTGTGATGTAGAAGCATATATTTGTTTGTTTGTTTGTTTGTTTATTATTTTATTTATTTTTTACAGAGCGGAAGGGAGAGGGATAGAAAGTTAGAAACATTGATGAGAGAGAGACATCCATCAGCTGCCTCTTGCACGCCCCCTACTGGGGATGTTTCCGCAGCCAAGGTACATGCCCTTGCCGGAATCAAACCCGGGACCCTTCAGTCTGCAGTCCGATGCTCTATCCACTGAGCCAAACTGGTCTCGGCTAGAAGCATATATTTATTTATTTATTTGTTTGTTTGTTTGTTTGTTTGTTTATTTATTATTTTATTGATTTTTTTTTATAGAGAGGAAGGGAGAGGGATAGAAAGTCAGAAACATTGATGAGAGAGAAACATCGATCAGCTGCCTCTTGCACACCACCTACTGGGGATGTGCCCGCAGCCAAAGTATATATGCCCCTGACCGGAATCGAACTCGGGACCTTTCAGTCTGAAGGCTGACGCTCTACCACTGAGCCAAACCAGTTTTGGCAGAAGCATATATTTAGATGTTAAAGTTATATACCTACCCAGAAAAGTTCACATGAAATATATACAAAATAATGATAATGAAGAGGAAAAATTAAATATACCTAAAGAAAAGAAACATTAAGTATAACTTGTGAATTCAGAACACAGAATTATAGTTTTAAAAGCTCAAAGATTCATATGGAAAATCTGTAAAAAAAAAAAAAAAGTGCAGGTAGCTTGTCTTCATCTTTAGTAAATCAGATATGGTAAGCCTGGACTGAAGCCTGGGCATTTGCATGTTTAATGAGAACCAAAAGTGATTCTATACAGGTAGGCTTCTTACCACGCAAATGTTGATGAGAGGCTTCTTCAGATGGGAGAAGCAGTGACACTATCGTAAAGGATGTAGTATTTAAAGTGTTTCTTGAAAAATGGCTAAAATTTGGGCATGTGGAGAGGGAGAGAGGCAATTAAGAAGGAGAAAGGGAAGGAGTAATGGCACAAGAGCAAGAAGACACGGAGGGAGTTAGGAATTAGTGGCTAACACTAAGATGTGAGAGAGTAATGTAAGAGAGGGTAGTAGGTCAGGGGGAAATTGATTAGGGTCAGGAGTGGCAAACCAAAGAATATTGATTCTTTCTAATAAGTGATAGAAAGTTCCTAAAGGTTTCTGAGCAGATAAGCTGAATTCAAACTGTAGAAATCATTTCACTATGTATAAGTGTATCAGATTAGATGTAGTACACCTTAAATTATACAACTTTGATTAAAAAAGTAAAATAAAGTTTTTAAAAAGTGGAGGAGGGGGATAAAAGGGCAAAATAGAGGTAAAGTCAAGAGAGAAAATAAGGTGGCTGAGGAAAGCAAAGTAGAACCAGGTAAAGAGGGGCAAGGAGATAACATTGAGGAATGTCTATATTTTGCTTTGAGAAAAACTAGACAAAGACAGAAAACAGCATGGTGATGAGATAATTACAAGGGGAAGTACATGAAAGAACAAAAGGGCTGGGCCAGGGCATGGAATAGTAGATGCATAAGATGGTAGACTCATTACGTTGTCCAGGGGCACTGGTAGTAAGACTCAAAAAGAGGTATTATTGCCATATTCCTATTTTGCACAGACTGAAGGCTGAATAAAAGCAACAGGGTTTTACTAAAGGATGGATATTTGATGAGAGTGAGCAGAAAGAGCATGAGGGTAATGATCACCAGTGATGGTATTAGAATAGCCGATGGCAGAACAGCAGGGGGGAAGATTTCAAATGCAGTTCCCAGTTAAACTGGAAATGAGAAGGGGCAGGAAATTGATGAAGGGGTTTACAGAACTCAAGAATCTAAGAATCTGTATGAAAATAAAGGAGCCCTTGTTTAGTTTTTCAGTCCCCCTTTCTGGTTCTTGGGTCTTTTGCTCCTTTGGGGAGGAGTGAGAAGAAAGGTAAGTCTCTTTGAGATGCCAGGTGACTGTTTTCAAATGCCCACATAAGTGTCTTGTAAAGCCATTCCAGCACTTTGACATTCACCCTAAGATATCGGACACACTCCCAGCTGGTCCAGGGCAGGTCACTCAACTTTTGCCTTTCAACTTACACACTTATGTAAAATATGGTCCATGGCACTTGCCCCTCTGGCCATCTTCCTCAGGAGATTTCACAGGAATCTGTGAGTCTAGAGAACTTTAAGCCAATGGGGAGGAGTGATCTAAGTACCAAATAATTTCTTGCTTTACAAATTCAACTATGTATCTTGAAAGGTTAAGAGAAAAGAAAAATCAGAGAATTTAGGATAAAAAATGGATTGTAGGACACCTTTATTGGGACAGAAGATGATAAAATTATTTTTTCAATTATAATTTTTTCATGAATACACACTTTTTTAAAATTTACAGTTAAATGTCTTCTATAAAGGCTGACTAAATTTCCTAAAAAGTGTGGCAGAGTTAGTTAACAATTTACCAGTTTTTCATACTGTTAATTCTTGTGGCTCTAAGGCCCCAAGTTACTAAATTAATCTGTATGGGAATCCAAAGATTAATTACTAGACTTAACAATGGCTTGTTCTTGGGAATAGGCATTGAGCAGTAAAAATTACTTTAAGACCATTCTGACCTTATCTTCTGAACAAATCAGGATTATATGTTGCTCCCCTTCTAGACCTCCCATTGCTCTTTTTGAAAAAGTGCCTGTCATGGCACTGATAACATTCATTCCCCAACTGTCTACTGGTTACTATGTGCCAGACACTATGGTGAATGTTGGAGATAAAGGTTAAACAAGACATTGTCTTCTTTTGTAGACTTATGATACAGCCCCTCGATTAGCTGTGGTCCTTACTGGAGAGCCTGTTATACTCCAAGCCTCCTTACATAGGATTCTGTCAATGTTTTTACATGTTTATATCCCAGGCTTTTGAAAGTGGTATTAAAAATGATATGGAATTCATCCTATCTAATAAAAGAGTAATATGCAAATTGATTATACCTCCGATCAAGCCATGCCCACAGCCACGCCCACCAGCCAATCAGGAGCAAATTATGCAAATAAATCCCAACCAAGATGGCTGCTGCCACTGAGAGAGGAGAGAGGCATGGGTTTTCCTGGCAACGTAGAAAGCCAAGCTTTCTGCCTGCTCTTGCCTGTCTAAGCCTCCACTCAATGCTACAAAGTTTCAATTATAGAAGATACATATATCTCAACAGAAATGGCAGCAGCCACGGAGAGAGAGAGAGAGAGAGAGTAGAGGCTAGGGTTGCCCGGGCAATGGAGGAAGCCAAACTTCTGCAGCCCTAGTGCCTAGGCCTCCACTCTAGGCTACAAAGTTTCAAACAGAAATGACTGTCACCACAGAGTGAGCAGAAGGCTTGGCTCCACTCTAGGCTACAAAGTGTCAATTGTAGAACATAAATAAATCCCAGATCCCAGGGCCTCCACTTGGGTCACTGGGGCCAAGGGGGAGGACATAGTCAGCCTCCAAACCACCATAGGCCCCTCGCCCAGGCCACCCCATACCCCAATGGAACCCCCACCCTGATCCAGGACACCCTTCAGGGCAAACCAGCCGGTCTCCACCCATGCATCAGGCCTCTTTCCTATTTAATAAAAGAGTAATATGCAGGTTGACTATCACTCCAACACACAATAGAACTGCCCCCATGTGGTCAAAGATCCTTGCCCCCATGTGGACACAAGATGGCCACCATAAAATGGCCAGCAGGGGAGGACAGTGAGAGTTTCCAGGCCTGCAAGGGAGGGTAGATGGTGGCGATCAAGCCTGCAGGGGAGGGCAGTTAGAGGTGGCCAAGCTGGCAGAAGAGGAAAGTTGGGGGTAAACAGGCTATCAGGGGAGCAGTTAGACATCAGTTAGGCTGGCAGGGTAGTGGTTAGAGGGCAATCAGGGAGGCAGGCAGGTGAGCAGTTTGGAGCCAACAGTCTTGGATTGTGAGAAGTATGTCCCACTGCCCATTTAGGCCCGATCCTACTGAGATCAGGCCTAAACATATAGTTGGACATCCCTCGAGGGGTCCCAGATTGGAGAGGGTGCAGGCTGGGCTGAGGGACACTCCCCCACCTCCTGTGCATTAGTTTGTGCACCAAGCACTAATGTTAATATAATAGATAAGAGATAATTTGAGTATAGATGTGCCTTATCATGTTACCTTTGTGTAAGATAGACAATACATTTTCTCATTATCTAACTAAATTTTTAATTCATACTGGTTAATTCTTAGAATAATTATGAAACTTTACTTCTAATAGCAGTTAATTGCTTTAACAGTGCATAAAACAGTCACTTTAATTTTCAAAGAGGTAATTTTATCAAGATATCACTTCTGAAAATTCTAATTTTACAATGTACCTTGGGCCTTAGGAATGATTTCGCAACAAGCTCTCTAACCTTTTAGAGAAATAATGGATGGGATATGCTAGAGTACTAGTTCATATTTTGTATTGTGATTTCAGGTTTTTTTTAGTGTTTGTTAGATAAAATGTTATCAAAAGGTTTGGAATGGGTTTAAACTTTTGAGTATTATGAAATTATTATATCTATAAATACAACATTATAATATATTTTTGTTTCCATATGATTTGAGTTGAAAAATGGGAAGTGGTTAGATTCCTAAATCATTTCTATAGCAACTATATTTGACAAAGCAATAATTCAAATGAAATTAAGAGATCCAATAAGAACATAAGCCCAATTAGTAACAACTCAAGATCATTTTCCTTGCATGAAAAATAGAAAAAAAAGAGAAGGGCAGGATCAAAATGATTCTTGATAATTATCATCACTAAAGTCACCTTTTAACATATAAAATGGTTTCTACATTAAGCAATATAAAGGGAAATGTTTCTCTCAAGTAATGAAGCAATCTAGAATGCAGCTCTTAAAATAATTCAGCTTAATATGCTAGTTCAGCTTAAATATGATTTTCAACTAACTTACAGTTGCATAACATTGCTGTAAATTATGATTTGGATAAAAATTTAAAGACCTACATTACATATAGTAACAATAGTTAACGAGAAATACAATCTTTTTAGGCATCCTATTAAAAATTCCAGTTTTTATTTTAACCTTTCTTACATGATTTTTTGAAAGTGTATTAACATTTATACTAATTCCTCTATTTTAAACAAATGAAGTGCTTTTTTAAGCACAATCCATGAGACATAATCAGTGCTTTTTGTATCAGCATGTGCTAGTGTACTCATGTATCAGCACCTTTTTCTTTCCAGCCTGACATTGACTTACCTTGGCTCAAATAAATTGATGTTCTGACGAATCTGGCAGAAATAGCAGTGTGACAAGCCAGTGGGAATAAGGCAGAGAAAGCAATAGGAAGAAATAGAAGAAGATAGAATGCATCTTATAGTTTATAAAGATATGAGTTGCCTGATTCTTTGTTTATGCATGTGTGGGGGAAAGGGTGGTTGAGCATCTTAAGCTCTGTGATGGGACTAGAACTCTGTCTTATGCTGCAACAATTACCTGAACACAAAACATTTCATCCTCAGCATATGCACGTTTATGATACTTGAGAGCAGACTTTACTACACTCTAAGTGCCCATAGAGATACCAGAAAATGTGGTTTGGTTCTATTCATTACCGTCTGCTGTGACTATAAGATCTTTTGGAATAATCATATAGTTCTTTAATAATGAAGAATTTTCATGAATGGAATTGTACAAATCACATTATGAAAAAAAAAGAAGTAAACTGGATTTTTATATTAAGATGCAATTAAAGTATACATAGAAAGTATGGAAGTCATAATATAAATGATATTCTGGATAGAGCATCAGCCTGTGACTGAAGGGTCCCGGGTTCAATTGCCTTGAAGGGCACATATTTTAGTATCAGAATCTATTCCCAGCCCTGGTTGGGGTTCATGTGGGAGGCAACCAATCAATGTCTCTCTCTGTCTCTCCTCTTCTCTTCCATTCTCTCTTTAAAAAAAGTCAATGGAAAAATATCCTCAGGTGAGGATTTTTAAAAAATAAATAAGGAAGGAAAGAAGGAAGGAAGAAAGGAAGGGAGGGTGGGAGGGAGGGAAGGGAGGGAGGCAGAAAAGGTAACTGCCTTATGACCCAGTGATTCCACACCTGGAAATATAACCAAAGAAACCCAAAACACTGATTTAAAAGAATATATACAGCCCTGTGTTCAATACAGTGTTATTTACAATAGCCAAGATTTGGAAGCATTCCAAGTGCTCATGAATAGAAGAGTGGAGAAAACAGCTGCAGTACATTTACACAATAGAGTACTAATCAGCTGTAAAAAGGAAGGAAATCTTATGTTTTGGAAAGCATGGATGGATGGACCTGGAGAGTATTATGCTAAACAAAATGTCAGTCAGAGAAAGACAAATACCATATGATCTCACTCTATCTGTGGAATCTAATGAACAAAACAAACAACTAAAATATAAATAGACTCATAAGTACAGAAAACAGACTAAGAGCTGTTTTAGGGGTGGAGGATTATGAGGCTGATAAAAAAAAAAAGATTAAGGGATTAAGCCCTAACCAATTTGGCTCAGTGGACAGAGTCTTGTCGGCCTGCAGACCGAAGAGTCCTAGGTTCAATTCTAGTCAACGGCATGTACCTTGGTTGTGGGCACATCCCCAGTCTTAAGTTTATTAACTGTTTGGCTTCCTCCCAGAGGGGAGTATGAAAGAGGCAGCTGATTGATATTTCTCTCTCATTGAAGTTTCTAACTCTCTATTCCTCTCCCTTCCTCTCTGTAAAAAATTAATAAAATATAGTTTTAAAAAAGATTAAGGAATTAAGAAAAAAAGAACCTCATAGGCACAAATAACAGTATGATGAATAAAAGGGAAAGTGAGGTGGGGTGAGGTAGAAGAGTGTAAAGGAATAAATGTTGACAGAAATAGAGTTGCCTTTGGGTGGCAAACACACCATACAATGTATAGATGATGTATTATAGAATTATACACCTAAAATATATAATTTTATTAACCAATGTCACCCAATAAATTCGATACTAATTTTAAAATATTGACATAAGCATAGAATTTAAAATTTTTAAATGTTTATTATTCAAATAGTTTGTAATTATCTGATTGAAAATATTCATAACCTATTTTTAAAAAGTATTCTGTGTATTCAAAATAATTTTTTATTGATTTCAGAAAGAAGGGAGAGGTAGACAGGGATAGAAACATCAATGATGAAAGAGAATCATTAATTGGCTGCCTCCTGCATGCCCCACACTGGGGATCGAACCCACAATCCAGGCATGCACCTCTACCAGGAATCAAACCATGACCCATGACTTCCTGGTCCATGGGTTGACGCTCAATCACTAAGCCACACTGGCTGGGCCAAAATGATTTTTTAAATGTAGATCTGGGGCTTTTATCCCCATTGTACCATTTTATGTGATATGGACCATGATAAATAGATTTCTCCCTATTTTAATGTCCTCTAATAACTCAAAGTAAGTTAATACTTTTCTAGCCAAACTGCTCAACAAGAACTAATTCCACAAATATGTAATTTTAAATGGGCCCCAAGTACCTTCCTTTCAAGCCACTAATACTAAACCATAAAAAGGGGGCTTTGCTGAAATCATAATCAAGATGTTTTACAGAGGACATCTATATCTATTATTCATTAATAATCTGTCTATGACTGCTTCTATTTTTGGTGCTACATACCTGAAAAAGGAAACTTTTAATAAGTTGAACTTTAGAAATCATTGAGATAGTCAAGATATGTACTATAAGTGTATGCTATAAGTATATGAGAAATGGTGACATAATGGGATCACAAGTATTTCACAATAGAGTCCATTTTTTAAAACATTTTTATTGAATTTATTGGGTGACACTGTTAATAAAATTATACAGTTTTCGGTTGTACAATTCTACAATACATCATCTGTATATTGTACTGTATGTTCACCACCCCAAGTAAAGTCTCCTTCCATCACCATTTATTCCCCCTTTACCTTCTTCTACCTCTCACTGCCTCCCCCCTTTAAATGCATACATTAAAACCAATATAATTATGTAGTGCCATTTAGTTACTATGTGGTGGTTTCTGTACTGAAATACAGACAAATATAAATATGCATTAAATAGTGTTGAGATGCAAAAGTAATAAGTATAGGACCTATCTTTCCTAATAATAGAGAAACATGTAAGTTGACTGTACCTCCACTATGCCCACAGCCAATCAGAATAAGTATGCAAATTAACCCAATAAAAATGGTGGCTGATTTGCATACATACCTGGGTCCTGGAAACCTCCTTGGCACCCAGGTCACTCTCAGCCAGCCATCCCATGGAGGCTGTAGGCTTGAGGGATAGGGTACTCACTTCCCAAGCCTACAGCCTGGGGCAGAGGCTATAGGCTTGGGGAGGGGCTCAGCCTGGGATCAGAGAGGTGGGGGGTGGTGCCTGCTTCCCAAACCTATAGCCTGGGCAGAGGCTGTTGACTTGGAAAGGGGCTGAGCCTGTCATTGGAGGGAAGGGGAAAAATCAATGGAAACATATCCTCAGGTGAGGATAAAAATAAAAATAAAGAAAAAAATGTCATATTTTATGAAAGGTAAGTCTTGAAAATGTCTAAAGAAAGATGTCATTTTTTCATGACTGGAGACTATGTTGATGAAAATACCTTGGTGGCTGCGGTGACTGGAAGTGGCTGCAATAGTGGGATGATGGGGCTGGCACCTTCCCCTGATCAGCTCGGTCACCTCCTGCAAAGGGAGGCCAGACTGCTCCAACAGGGAGCAGGCGTAAGCCATTAGTAGGAATCCCCTGAGGGCTCCCAGTATGTGAGAGGGGGCAGGGCTGAGGGACCTCTCCCCTGCACGAATTTAGTGCACTGGGTCACTAGTAAATAAGATACCAAGATCTTAAGTGTATTAACTGTTTGGCTTCCTACCTGTCCAGATTATAGAAACATGGAGTCTACTAAAGTTTTTAAATAGACAAAGCTTTATAAATCCCCAATGAATGCTACCTCAAAATCTTTACTTACACCTCAGCTTCCTCAGCAAAATAGCTTTCTATTTAATAAATAACTTCTTAAAGTTTCATAAGTCAGCCAATTTTTCTCTGTAAGAAAAAGCCTTTCTTAAAAAAAGCTCTTTACAATGTTCCACAATCCATTTTCTCTTTAAGTTCAACCTCCCAATTCAGAACAAATTACTTCCTTTTAATGAATCAGAAGTGCTGTTGTAATCTTTTTATGTGGCCTATTTTTTGAGCACTTACAAATCAAATAAGAGTGCATTTATAGAGAATGAATAAAAGAGAAAGAATTAGTTCAGGTAAACATGACATTAGAAACAGTAAGAATTAGAATTATATAAATTGCTTTTGTAAACTACTGCTGTAGCCTACACCATCTGTGTCTACTTTGTTGATCATCATAAGCTTATCTCTGTTTGGTTTCTCTACTCTGGAATGCAGCCTGAGAATAATTTTGAATAGGAAAGCACACTCTGAAAACAAATGAAGGGTTACATTCATTACCAAACATTTGAAGGAATGAGTGATATGGTGTCACAAAATTGACCGGTGACTGAAGAATATTATAATCCCCAAATCCCTAATAGATACTAGCTGGATGAAGGAGTAAGAGGATCCCTTTGAAATGATATTTTCAGTGAAAGTATTTTCTATCAAACGAGCATTAACAGAGACTATGGAGGACATACATTTTCTAGCTTTCATATCAAAGATTGTACTTCAGAAATAATCAAAAGCACAGCACTTGTGCCCTTATTATAATTTCTTACTGTTACCAGCCTCCAATATTTGCTCCCAGAAAAATGTCAAGGAGATCACAGTGTACCTCTAAACACTGGCTCTGTTTTATTTTGATTGTGTTTTTGTGTGGTTATGGATACAAGTTGTCCTACCAGTCTTTTGAGTTAGATATCCATTACGATCTGGTAAAAACTATATATCTTCTCATCCATACACATATTCGCACACAAAGTTTGTCATAAAATGTTAGGGGTTTCATAGCTCTTTAGAAGCTACTCCATGCCCTGCAGGTCAAGAGCGCTTGCTTGAAGTGAAATTTTAAAGGAGTGATAGATATTTTGTATTGCCGAATTTAGAAATACATTAAAAGGCAAGCAATAACACAAACAGCCCCAAAAAATCTTGCAAGTGTTCTGTGTTTTGTAGGCAGAAGCCCACAATCATCTTGTTCTTACTGTCGCTTATATTGTTATCACAAAGGATAGGTGGATCATTGTGAAAGGATCATTGGGATACAGACTGACTCAAAGAATGGCCTACATTCCATCACCTAGCTTTTAAGAACTCTGAGTCCCAGATATGTCCTTTAGGGACTGATTTTTAAAGTAAAACTTAAAACATGTAGCCTAATAGTTTAAGTGCATTTAGGGAAACATTAATTTCCAGGAATGCTTTCAAGGAAAGCCAGGGATGTTCGTTAGATATGTCCCTTCTCTGTTGGGTCTCCTCATTTCACCTAAAACTCTTAACTCATAATCCTCAGCAATTATGTGTCCTCATGTCTGCAATTTATTTTAAAATGCATCAAGAATAAAGGGATTGATGGATGATACAGGAAGAACAGGTTTTGGGTAGTGATGAAGCAAATAAAGTAAAATGTTAATGGTAGAATCTATAGGTATTTAGATGTTCAATGTAAAATTCTTGCAACTTTTTAAGATGTTTAAATATTCTAATAATAAAAATTTGGGAAAATATAATGAAAAAGGAAGAGATAAAAATATCACAAAAGAAACAATACAACTTATTAACAGATTATAGCTGAATGAGAGAACTATGGGTGATTTTTTTTTATAATTTGGGGATTTATGAGTTATCTGTAATTTTTATTTTTCTACAAATACTTTTTCAGGTAAGAAATGAAAACATGTTTTATTAAGGAATTAGAAATCAGACTGCCATGTATAAGGCTCCTGGCACTGAGATTTCAGATTAGAAATTGATACTAGATGATCTTAGAGAGTAGGGATGGGGCTGTATCTCATTTGTCTCAAGCTAACAGAGTGGGGAAAGATAATGAGCCTAAAGGGTCTGTGCAAAGTAATTGTATGATAATATTCAAGTTTTTTTATGAATTCTAAAAACAATAGAATGAGTTGGGATGGAAGAGACACTGTATATGAGGCTGATGAGGAAACCTTGTAACCTATCTACCAAAACCTTCAGTAATTTTGGCCAGTTATATAGCAAAAGCCCACAGCACACACACAGCCACAGTTGCTTTACTTCAGTCTTTTAAACACACATTAGCAGTAGAAATACCATAATAGAATCATTATAATAATTATGTATCTTTCTGACTTTCATGGCACCCTTCCCTTAAACAAATGCAGTAAAATCAATCATTTTTTCAAGGAAAACAGAACATTAGCATCCTATATAATAAAAGGCTAATGTGCAAATCAACTAAATGGCAGAATGACCAGTTGTTATGATGTGCACTGACTAACAGGGGGCAGATGCTCAATGCAGGAGCCAGAATCCACACTCACAGATTGCGAGAACAGCGGTGGTGGTGGGAGTCTCTCCTGCCTCCACAGCAGCACTAAGGATGTCCAACTGATGCAGGGAGTGGGCCTAGGCCATCATTCAGACAAACCCCAAGGCTCCTGGAATTCAAGAGGGCTCAGGCTGGGCTGAGGGAGCCACCTGAGTGCATGAATTTTGTGCACCAGGTCTCTAGTTAGAAAATAATATATGTATAATTTTTGTATTACAGTAAGAATTTTGCCCTTAAAATATTGTAATATGGTTGTTAGTAGCAGACCTGAAGATAAAATATTTATATTATAATGTCAAACCACCATCAAGACAGTGATCACTTGTCATGTTTTGAGTAGCAGACTCTGAGTATCTGTAACTATAAGATCAACTTCTTACCATTAAATAAAAAAAGCTACCTCTTACTACTGAAGTGCAAGTATTAAGGAACATCCTTAATACATGAGGAAATGACATATTTTTATTTAATTTAATGTTTCAACTGCTGTAGTCATATATCCTAAAAAGATAATTGACTGATAAGCAAAATGTCACAACAAACACCAGTATTTGTATTCCATATTCATATACTGTCTCAGGAAATGTAAAATGGACGATCAATTGTAAACATAACGTAATGACATAAATGGATTGGGCCTAGTTTTCTCATATCTTCTAAGAACAAAAGATGATATCACCTATTACTTATGACTGAGAATTTGGACAGTGATCAGAAGCATTACGATAAAACAAAATATGTCTGACAGACTTCAATCTCTCAATACACCAACAAATTAAGCAACATGTGATCACTGTGGCTGCAAGAGGCAAATGGAAGTGGGTACCATCATCTGAATCTAGTTTCCTTTGTCCTTACCATAGGTAGAAACTAGAAAGTAAATTCAGACATTCAAATACCACCAAAAAAGCCTCTGATTGGGCCAAGTTAGAAAGAACACTAAAACCTAAGGAACCAGGAATAAAGCAGCTTCCTGAAGAGGCCTATGTTTTTCATCCACCACAGCTAGCCATTATTTGTAGGAGGAACAAGGCAAAATAATATGGCATATTAATTTCCTTTGTGGCTTTAATTATTCTCTCTCTATTCATTCTCCTTGTCCAGAGAATCCAGCTCTTCCTGTAAGGGTGAATGAAGTGTACTTGACATCCTATGTAACCTGTCTATGTAACAGCATGAATCAGAAAGTGACAGTTGCAAACCTAGTCTCAAAGGTGTGTTTCCACTTTCCTTCTTGCACTTTTGCCATTGCCATGAGGACATGCCCAGATTAGATTGTTGCTTCTAAGCAAAGGATGAGAAAGGTGTAGGGCAGAGGTATGTCAACCAAGCCCCGTAAAGAACCAAGCCCAGGGTCACCCTGCAATTAGTGAGTGCTTCCGGCAGTACGAGCAGACCCAGTGAACCAAACCCAGCCTCCTTCAACAGAATCTTTCACAGATGCTCTTTGTTGTATGTCACAGAGGTTTCATCTTTGTTACACATCAAAATCTGACTGATAATATAACATCTCTGTCTTTAGCTACCCTATGTTCCTAAGTAGGTAGCACTTTTTTTAATGGCCTGTCATAAGAGCTATACAAATCTGTAATGCAAACTTGCACTGCCTATTTCAACATGATTAGCAAACAAATTCTTATCCTTTGATCTGTGTGCATCAGTTCTATGATTTTTTACTGGTATTTTAATTGTGGTAAAATTACATTATAATATAAATCAAAATAAGATATTTCCTTGTTAGAGAAAGTCAAGCCTCTACATTATTTGATGGCACCACATATGAGCAATCTTGATGAAAGACTTTCATAAAAGTGAATGTCTGCAGAGCTCCCCTGAAGTTTTATGCTCTTTTCAAGTATTGTTTAATAGCAATAACAACTAACTGAACCATGATTTAGGAGAAAAAACTTAAATACACTATAATTTTAATTTCTTTATGCAAAATATTCAACACACTCTAAATAACCTGTTTGTTTTCTACTGAGTTCGTCCAACTTGTCTTTTTTTAAATATTCCAAGCCATACATTTCTTGATACACTTTGTAAAACCATTCAATCATTACATAACTTATTAGAATGCATTGGTTTTCTTAGTTCCATCTTAAAAATAATGCTTCAGAATTATTCAACAGAGAGGACACAATTTTGGATGACTCACACTCTCACAGAACAAATCTTTGTAAAACATGTGGTCACTGATGATTGCCTTTATGTGAACTGCTAAGTAAATGTAGATATATTTAAATGAACTCTGCTTTCTTCATAATTTCAAAATTATTTATGGGAAATGATCGAGGGGAACAGCCTTTTTGGAAACACCATTTCACTTATCCTAATATTAGAAAATTTCTTTCTAGTGTATATAGCAAAAAAAATTGCAGGAAAAGGTGAACCAAATATATGTTAGGAAGCGGGAGGAAGAAAGGTTCTTTTTAAAATAGAAAGAGAAGTACAAAGAGAGGTAGGATTGTATATTGACATATAGTCCCATATACTCAACATGCAGCAAATATACTAATATCTAAATAGTATCACATATAAAGTTAAATTTATATTCTTCATACATTTCCTAGAGTCCTTTGAAAGTGAGAAAATATATCAATTAGGTTTACAATGAGTATCTAAGAATATTATTTTTTTCTGTAAAAAACATGGATATATATTTTGCAATTGATTAGATATTTAGAAACTTATTCAAAAGTAAGATTATCTAACATTATTTTAGAGGGGGTATGCCTTAAGAGAGGTTAATATTAGGGAGAAGTGAACAGAAGCTTACATATTTGAAAACATTGCACCATCAGATTTAAATGTCAAAACAATCTGCAATGTACTCGTATGCATTATTCTCATTTTTACTAGTTAGGAAATTATCTCAGAGAGGCTACAACTCCTGGTACAGCAGTTCTCAACATATGATCCACAGACCTCTGGAATTTCCACAAACCTTTCAGGGAGCCTATGAGGTCAAAATAATTTTCACAAAAATACTACCTGTAATACATTATTTCCCTTCTCTCTGTTGACTTTGCATTCTGGTACAAAAGCAATGGTGGGTGTAAGTGCTTCTAACCTCTCACAAATCAAGGCAGTGGCACCAAACTGTACTAACAGTCACTGTATTCTTTACTAACAGGCACTAGGGGAAAATGCAGTCATTTAAGCATGTCCTTGATTAAATAGTAAATATTTCATTACACTACAATACTTGTGTAAGTGTCTTTTTAATATTCAAAGTGACGTAATGGGAAGTGCACATAACTCCCTCTGTCTCCTATCAAAGTATGATGATTGTTTCAAAGAAAAGTGTGCAATTGCTTGCATTGCAGGCTGAAGTAGCCACTTTTTTATAGATTCCCCTTTTCACTTGAAAGAATAACTCAGGCTTGGGTATTTGGCAGACATTTTCTCAAACATAAACAAAGTCAGCCTGTCACTTCAAAGGAAACAACTGACAGTGATTGTTGCCAATGACAAAATTTGAGCTTTTGAGCTAAAATTAGAATTTTAGGAAGCTTTTATCAACCACTGTCAATTTGATAGCTTCCCAATACATGGAGTCTTTCCTGATTAGGTTGATGGGAAGTTCATGATGTGATTTTTATAATGAAGAATATAGATATCTGAAATACCTGAATAATTTAGTGAAGTGAGTAGTGCATTATGTTACAAACTCTTCTATATATGTATAGAAAATCCTTCAAAGTGCAAGTTGCAGCAATGAAATTAAATTTAAGTATGATAAGTTCATTGATATGGTTTCTAATTCTGCACTGCAACTAACATTTAGGGAACTACTGCTTAGTAAGTGTTGGTGTAGCATCATTGAAAAATATCTATATATACAAAAGCCAAGTGACCAGAACACTGGAACAACCAGAAGGACAGGTTGCTTTGACACACACTGTGGCCCGCGATTGGCCCTTCTCACCCTGATCAGGGGTAGGACTGGCCAGCCAATCTCCCATGGCTCCCCCACTCCCACACCCAGGCTGGCCAGGCCCTGATCAGTCCCAATTAGGACAGGCCAGCTGCGACCCATCTGTGCATGAATTCGTGCACCAGGCCTCTAGTTGATAACAATCTGAAAAGGTATTAAAATACCCATTCCTTGTTCAATTGTATATCTGTGTTGGGACATATTTTCTTCATCTACTCCAGCACTCTATTATAGCAGATAACATCCAAATGAGAGAATCCAGGTGTCTTCTAATAAGTCAGACAATAAAGAGATTTGCACAGATGCAAAACTATATATTCTTTTCACTATTTTTTTAAATATAGTTATTTCTCATGAAACATGTTAGGAAGTAGTGAGTTTATTGTTGTTATTTAAATAAATTAATATTTCTAAAATAATTTTGTTTTAATTTCAAGCATAACAAATATTGATAGATATAAGTCACATTTTTAAAAGTGTTTTGGGGGATCCTTAATAATTTTTAATAGTGTAAATGAGTCCTGAGACCAAAGCATCTGAAAACTGCTATCTTAGTGTTAATGGAAAATATATTCGAGGCCTGCTTAGTGTGACCCAAAGCCTATTGCATTCCCTGCTTTACTGCAATGCACTTCATTACAAATACACCACAGAGTTTTATTCCTCAATAAATAAATAAAACAAAATAAAATAAAATAAAATAAAAACATTATTCCCTAAATGTACCAAAGAAAAGATGTTGGCACCATAATTATTTAATGTTATTCTAAATATATTTCAGATTTCTATGAGCTATAATGAAAGAGCAGAGTGGGATTGCAAAGACCATTTTGGACTGTGTGACTTGGCAGCCACCATGTTGGCCACGTGAAACTTACCTGGGGGCTGCCATCTTAAAATCACAAAAACCAACCCCTCCCTTTGAATTAGCCAATTGGGAAAGATTGTGCGCTTGAGCTCCAATCAAGAGCAAAGGACAGGTCACGTGCATTATGGGTTATTTGCATCACTAGCTCCAGCCATTACCCAACCAATTGGAATTGGCCAACTCATTGGTTCGCGTTTGGCCCCACCTCCCTATAAAATCATCATGCGTGGGAAATTCACTCTTTTTGGCTTCCTGCCACCACAGCGGCAGGGCCAGAGGTCCAACCCTAGGCTTGTAATAAAGGTTCTATGCTATTGTATCAGATTGGCTCCCTGGTGGTCTTTGGGGATCATGAAATCTGGGCATAACAATAGAACATATGCATGACTCATATTTAAAATAATTTAAATGACACTTATTACTATTATTTAAGTAACAGAGAATTGAAGCAATTTCCCCTATTTCCCTGAAATGTGCTACTTGGAAGTCCATATGATTTTTAAAATACTGAGAGTGTAGTATTTGTGCAAAGTGAATCATGTGTTAAGAATTTGTTCAATTAAGTTAAGAATTGCCATATCCTTAAAACTTGCTCTTCTAATATTTGATGGAATATTTTAAGGTTTTTTCCTAGTAAAACATACACAATCTTAATTCTATAAATATACTTCTAAGCAGGTCCGTTTTTATCTTTTTAGGTAAACACATCTGACTTGTTAAATAAGTCACTGTATAGCATTTACGCTCATTTTCCCATTATCAAGAATATCTGTCCACTTAATTAGTCTTTCTGCCTCAATAAAACTGGCAACTAATATCAAATTTCAAAGGCTCATTTTATGATATTGCTATGATGATGTGATAATTTCAAAAATAAATTGCTCAGACTTCATTCACAGTGATATCTAAAGGGATCTTGATGATGGAAAAAGAATGGTTCAAGTTGTCTTTAACTTCATCAAGGATGTACAATAGAACTTTAATACTTATCTGACGAATATCTTAAATATTGAGAATAAAATGTGTTACTGAAGAATGTTTCATATAACTTAAAACTCAGTGGACCTTAGATGAAAGATTATGTATTTTTTGGAGGGGAAAAAAGAAAGAAAAACAGTAAGAAAGGAGAGAGAAATAATATGCTGCTACAGCAAAAATGAGTAAATAAGAAATGAGAAACTACATAAAAGTACAAAAAAAGAAAAAAATAAATAAACCATTAAAAGATCTACTGCATGTCCATAAGACTGCTTACAGATAAAAACAAGAGGAAATTTAGATATCACAAACATAAAGAATCCAGAAAATAGAAAACAAATTTGGACAACGTATGAAGAAATATCCAGTTTAGCTGATTAGTCAATATCTAGACCTCAAAGGGGCCCGAGAGAGCATTGATTTTACTTTTCAAGTATTAATTTTTAAAGCAAGTGAATGCTTTTTTCTCAATGTCATTGTATATGAAATCATAATCCATATAACAGAAAGAAGTATAGCTTGACAGATTTCACACAAGTCATAGAGAAAGTAAGAGTTGTTAAAATCCAGGTGACATATCTTCCCATTGGGTGATCTGAGAAGCTTAATGGAAGAGTCAGCATTTGAATGGGTTGAAACAATAGCAAGAATTTGATGCGTGTGGGGTGACAATTTCACGTAAAAAACAGTTTTTCACAAAGGCCTGGGAATTGCCTATTTTGGCTAAAGAAATGGTGTGTTTTAGAGAAACAGGAAAAAAAAACAAGTTAAAGTAATAAAGGAACAAATAATAAAATTAGGCCACATTATAAACAGCCTTGCAGGCCAGATAAAAAAGAGCATGTGAGCTATAATTTAATGACACTGAAGGACTCTAATTTATAAAGTCCAGACAGTGATTTTATTTACAAATATTTTTTTCAAAAAGAATAGTGAGTATTCATTACTTTGCCTTTCAATAATAAACAGTATTGAACCTTTTTAATTAGGCTCCAGTTAACATAAACAGGTTCAAATCTTAGCTTTGCTTCTTAACCTCAGAAAAGTTGCTTAATTTCTATGTACCCCAAGTTCATCATCTCTAAAGTAGAAAAACTAATTGTATACTGGAGTTTTTTAGAATTAAATTAAACAATACAGGAAAAGCAAAATACTTGACACCACATAAGCTGTGACATATACATCTTGACACCAACACACTTATACACACAAAGTATTACCTATAATTGGTTACTTATCTTGACAGCCATGACAAACAAGGACCCACAGATTTTACCTTATCACAGTGGTTTTTCCCCCTAATTATTAATCCAAGGATTGTAACTAGTATTTAAAAAAAAAAATCTGTGTCAACTGCATTGGTGAGAAAAATATACATAGAAATGTGAATGCTTTTTGTGAGATACAGAATTCAAAATAAATAAATGAATGATTGATAAATAAATAACAAGCCCTTGCTTTGAGCAAAAGACTTTTCCAAGGTTGCTGAGACAATTTCTCTATGCCTTATTAGTTAGTGAATACAGAAGTCACTGAAAGAGGTCTAAAAAGGTTGCCCAATCCATCTCTCTCCTCCAGCTGGAAACATACTGACACAAGAAAGACTCATGGAATCCCTTGACCATTGATTTTTAAAAACTACCAAGAAATTGATTTTTCAATTTCCTATGTAACCTTTTCCATGGTTCAATGGCCTGCTGTGTGAGAAAATCCTCATTGCCTATTAAATCCGGATCTCTTATCTGGCCTATCATGTTCTGATCTTACCGTCATTAGAAAACATCCAGTACTGAAATTTTAAAAATCAATTTAACAAACATTAGGAAAGATTCAGTAATTTCCCTTCATCTTGAATAATTTTCTGATAAGACTCCAATACAATTCCAATAATTTGCTTATTCAAAAAGCTTGAGTGAGAATGTAGTTAAAGACCGGATTTTCTAAAGATGGTCACAAAGGTATCTCTCATCTCAGATGTTTTAGAATCTTGCTTCTCATCCATCAAGAGGTTAAGTATATTTCCCTCCCTTTTAGCTTGTTTGTAAGTGATCAGTGAGATTTCCAAAGTAGGGTCGGAAAAAGCTATTCAGCTTCCTTCTTGTAGGTAAGGAACCCTGAGCCAGCACTGAAGTAATGTGGGTGTCCTGAAGCTTCCACGCTAGAAGGGTGCTCAGGGGAGCCCATGTAATGAGACACATGGGGCACCTCTGAGACTACATGCCCAACCAGGCTCTCGCTGTTCTAACGCCAGTCACCTTGAGGCTGCACCTGCATAAGCTCCCCACATCTGAACTCTCCAGCCAAGCCCTTCTCAAAATCTTGACCACAGAAATCATAAGAAATAGTAACACAATTATTATTATTTAAAATCACTGATGTTTTATGCAGTAATAGTTCCTAAAACAACCCTTTTATTAGAACACTGTAGAGTTATACATATAAGCCAGCGATTTTCAACCAGTGTGCTGCAAGAATTTTTAAAACATGCAATACCTATTTAGTCAGGGGCACTGACCTCTTTTCCCTTAGATTGTCAAATTAAAAAATGACAACAGCCAACACAACAATAGTTGTCCAGTGTGAATGAATCAAGATTATACCTTTTTTCAGATTGGCAAAAAATATAACATATTTTTTGTTGTGCTGCAGAAATTTAGCGATCAGATTATGTGTATGATGAGACTGTTTTTAAAAAGTTTGAAAAATCACTGGTCTAAGCTATAGGTCCAGCACTAGTAAAGAAAAATAAACTTGCTAAGCTACAATCAACATGCAGAAAGGGGCCCTACTATTTTGTTTTATTGTAGCTTTAATTGAGTTTATTGGGGTGATACTTATTTTTAAAATTATATAGGTTTCAGGCACACAATTATACATAATCTGTGCAGTTATTGTGTTCACCACCCCAAGTCAAGTCTCCATCCATCATCATTTATCCTTCCTATACCCTCCTCTACTTTCTCCCCCTTCTTCCAGCAATCCACACAGTTGTCCATGCCCACGAGGTGCGTTTTTTTGTTTGTTTTGGGTTTTTTTTTTCTCAATCCCCGAGCCCACCCCAACCAGTCCCCCTGTCTCCTGACAACTGTCAGCCTGCTCTCTACCTATGAGTCTGTTTCTATTTTGTTTATTAGTTCATTTTATTCATTAGTTTCCACATATTAGTTAGAAGATATGGTACTTTTCTTTCTCTTACTAGTTTTTTTCACTTAACATAATGCTTTCCAGGTCCATCCATGCTGTTTCAAAGGGTAAGATTTCCTTTTTCTTTGTTTCCTTTCCTTTTTTTTTCTACATCAGAGTAATATTCCATTGTGTAAATGTACCACAGCTCCTTCATCCACTCATCTACTGATGGATACGCTGATTGCTTCAAATCTTGTCTATCATAAATAAGGCTGCTATGAACATAGGGGTGCATATATTCTTTGCAATTAGTGTTTCAGGTTTCTTCTGATATTTCACAAAAAATGGAATCATTGGGTCATAAGGCAGCATCATTTTTCATTTTTTGAACACTCTATACATGTTCCACAGTGGTTGCACCAACCTGCATCCCATGAGTGCATGAAGGTTCCCTCTACCCCTCTGAGATTTTAAAAATCAACTTAACGAACATTAGGAAAGATTCTCCACATTTTCCGTAACACTTGTTTGTTCACTGATTGGCGATAGCCATTCTGACAGGCGTGAGGTGATATCTTATTGTGGTTTTAATTATCATTTCTTTGATGAATAATGATGTTGAGGATCTTTTCATATATCCATTGGCCATCTGTATGTCCTCTATGGAGAAGTGTCTATTCAAATCCTTAGCCCATTTTTTAATCCCATTGTTTGATTCTTTGGAGCTGAGTTTTATGAGGTCTTTATAAATTTGGGATGTTAACCTTAACAAATATGTTATCCCATTCAGTGGGTAGACTTTTCATTTTGTTGGTTTCTTTTGCTGTACAAAAGCTTTTTTGTTTAATGTGGTGCCATTTGTTCTCTCTCTCTCTCTCTCTCTCTCTCTCTCTCTCTCTCTCTCTCTCTTTTTGGTGTGTGTGTATGCAGGGGTGTTGCCATTTATTTCATTTTAGACTTTTCTTTACTGATTATGGTATTACATATGTGTCCTTATCACCCCCCATTGGTTCCCCCTACCAAAAACTCATGCCTTTATCCCCCTGATGTCTGTGTCCATTGCTTAGGTTTATATGCATAAATCCTTTGGTTGATCTCTACCCCTTACCCCCACCCTTCCCTACCTTCCTTCTGAGGATTGATGGTCTGATCAATGCTTCTGTCTCTGGTTTTGTTCATCAGTTTATGTTGTTCATTATACTCCATAAATGAGTGAGATCATCTGATATATATCTTCCTCTGATTGGCTTATTTCGCTTAGCATATTACTCTACAGTTCCATCCATGCTGCTGCAAATGATAAGAGTCCCCCCCTTTTTTACCACAGCATAGTATTCCATTATGTAGATGTACCACAGTTTTTTTAATCCACTCATCTGCTGATGGGCACTTAGGCTATTTCCAGATCTTCGCTATGGTAAATTGTGCTGCTGGGAACATATGGTACATATATTCTTTCTGATTAATGTTTCTAGTTTCTTGGGATATATTTCTAGAAGTGGGATTACTAGGTCTGATGGGAGTTCCATTTTCAGTTTTTTGAGGAAACTCCCTACTATTCTCCACGGTGGCTGCACCAGAATGCATTCCCACCAGCAGTGCACAAGGATTTCTTTTTCTCCACAGCTTCTCCAGCACTTGTCATTTGTTGATTTGGTGATGATAGCCATTCTGACAGGTGTGAGATGGTACCTCATTGTTATTTTGATTTGTATCTCTCCAATGATTAGTGACTTTGAGCATGTTTTCATATATCTCTTTGCCTTCCTTCTATCCTTGGAAAAGTATCTATTTAGGTCTGTTGCCCGTTTTCGATTAGGTTGTTTATCTTCCTTTTGTTAAATTGTATGAATTCTCTGTAAATGTTGATTAAATCCTTATCAGTGATAACTTTGGAAAATATGTTCTCCCATACAGTGTGCTTCCTTATTGTTTTGTAGATGGTTTCTTTTGCTGGGCAAAAGCTTTTTATTTTGATGTAGTCTCATTTGTTTATTTTCTCTTTAGTTGCCATTACCCTAGGAGCAGTACCAGTAAAGAAAATGCTTTGGCATTATGTCTGAGATTTCACTGCCTGTGGGTTCCTCTAGTATCTTTATGGTTTCCCATCTTCTGTTTAAGTCTTGTATCCATTCTGAGTTTATTTTTGTGTATGATGTAAGTTGGTCTAGTTTCATTTTTTTTCATGTATCTGTCCAATTTTCCCAACACCATTTATTGAAGAAACTGTCTTGATTCCATCGTATGTTCTTGCCTTCTTTGTCAAATATTAATTGAGCATAGTGGGGTTTGGATTGATTTCTGGGTTCTCTATTCTGTTCCATTGAGCTATATTATTCACAGATGACATGATACTGTACATATACAACCCTAAAGATTCCATCAAAAATTATTAAATTTAATAAATGAATTCGGCAATGTAGCAGGATACAAAATTAATCCCAAGAAACCTATGGTTTTTCTATGCACCAATGGTGAACTTACAGAAAGAGAGAGTAAAAAAGTAATCCCATTTACTATCACACCAAAATAAAAATACCTAGAAATAAACTTAAATAAGGAGGAAAAAGACCTGTATGTGGAAAACTACAGGACACTGAATAAAGAGGTAGAGGAAGAAATCAGCAGATGGAAGAACAAACTGTGTTTATGGATTGGTAGAATAAACATCATTAAAATGTCTATGCTATCCAAAGCAATATATAGATTCAATGAACTCCCCATTAAAAATACCAACAGCATATTTCACAAACCTAGAATGAACTTGAAAAAAAATCATCTGGAATAAAAAAAGACCCTGAGTAGCTGCAGCAATCCTGAGAAAGAAGAACAAAGTAGGAGGGATCATGATATTAGATATCAAGCTGTATTACAAAGCCACTGTTCTAAAAACAGCTTGGTATTGGAACATTTTTGTTTCGCTTGCCAGAGGAGATATATCGGAAAAAATACTGCTATGAGAAATGTCTGAGATTTTATTGCCTATGTTTTCTTCAAGGGTTTTTATGGTTTCTGGTCTGACTTTTGTCTTTAATCTATTTTGAGTTTATTTTTGAATATTGTATAAGAAGGTGATCTAATTTCATATTTCTTTTGTATGTATCTGTCCATTATTCCCAGCACCATATAAGGGCCCTACTATTTTAAAAAATGTACTGTATGAGTTGTAAAGCATCTGAAATGTGATTTGTAATCTGTAAGTCACTACATAAATGCTAAATGGTTTGGTTAATTGATGTCATGATTTCTACAATATAAATACAGAGCTTCTGAAAAAGAACTTTCCACATTCCACATTGGGCAAATATCTTCTTTTGTTATCTTCCCTGATACTCCCAGAAAGTGTTAACTATTCCCCCTTCTGTGCCTTCATTTCTACTACTTGCATTTCTTGCATTTCTACTACTTTAGTTATGAGATACTAGAGGCCCAGTGCATGAAATTCTTCACTGGGCGTGTGTGTGGAGGCCTTAGTCCAGGCTACACCCTCTTGAAGTCCAGGAGCCCTTGGGGGGTATCCAACTGTGGGAGCACACTGACCCAGGGGGCAGCTCCTGCGTTGAGCATCTGCTTCCTCATGGTCATTCTGCCATTTGGTTGATTTGCATATTAGCCTTTTATTATATAGGGTAATTCTTGGTTTATTTTTTCATGACTATCTCCCACACTAGATAGTAACTTCCTTCAATACAGTTTTATGTATTATTTATCTTTCTGTCTCTAGACCATAACACAATACTGTTACATAGTAAGCACTAATACACATGGGGTGAATGGACAAATAGACAAACAAATGAATAAATATTTTCTGGCAATGGATTTGAGTGTGGCCATGTGCCAAAAACTCTTTAAGGTTAGGTGAACAATTAGAGTTCAGCTTTCAAAGGACTTAGCAGCTTTGAAAAGACAGTGATAAGAAAGCTTGCTTTCTCCTTTTAATGTCCACACTGTATAGTTCCATCCCAATGAATCATTTCTGGAAAGTATTTTCTTGCTATTCATTTGCCTTTTTTTTCTATTGAAAAAAACCTCTGAAACTCTGAAACCTTCACCTTCCTCTGATTACACGATATTTCTTACCTATCTACTTTTTTGTGTTTATGTTTATTTTTTGTCAACCCAAACTTTGGGATATTAGAAAATTATTTCAATTTGTATACAGGAATGAAGAAATGCCAAAACTCAATGTTCTTTTTTTCCCCTTTAAATCACAAAACTTTACGTACATATTTTAACATGACTAAACATATAATAATTGAAATGCATTTTCAAACAGGTCTTAAGACTTAATAATATCTTTTTTTATAGGAAATTGCTTTACATATGAGTCATATTTTCTTCCATGCCAATTTTAAAGGGAAAATATTGTTAGTCACTACTACATTTTCTCTTATTTGAATAGCAGTCACATCCTTGTTTAATACCTTTAAATTAAATCTCATTTGAAATGTATTGTCTCATCTCCTCTTTTTATTCTTACCTCACAGGCTAATTCTGGTTTTTATTGGCATTTCATGGGCATTCCATATTTAGTGTCATTTGAAATTATCTTGTTAATCTGTCTGACTCATCTTATAGAATATGAATTAAGATGTTTCAATATTACAACATAACATTAGTTCCTTCATTACCTACTGATCCCACCCATCGTAAAGAATATTCTTATTAATTTGGCTTTATTAACATTATGATTTATATAAAATTATGGCTGCTAGTAATTTTGCATAAGTCTGATTGTATGAAACAAAATCTCTTCCATTATGCATTTATACTTAATGGGTAGAATGTGTTATTTAAGTAATTTTTGGATCTTTAAGGAGAGAGTGCCCTTTCCTACACTTTTTAAAACTTAGAAATGAACTGGATTTAAAACTCTAAAACAATTTAGTGATAAAAGCAGTCCTTCTAGATAGAAAAAATAGTAAAATAGTAGGAGACCTATAGTAAAGTAGCCTCCTTTTATTGTGAACTTAAAATGTGTTAAGTATTTTCCCAGGCACTTTCATACTGATAGTTACAGCTAATTTAGCTTACCAAGTATCAGGACCACTCTGGTGCTTGTACATTAACATATTGAATCACCACTATGACTCAGAAGCTAGGTACTTATTGTCCACATGTTATACAGGAGGAAATAAAGGCAACCAATTTGTAAGTAGTTGAGCCAAGATTAAAACCCAGACTCTTATCCTAGCTGGGTGGCTCAGTTGGTTGGAGAGTTGTCCCATACACCAAAAGGTTGTGGGTTTGATTCCCAGTTGGGATGTGTATGGGAGGCAACCAATCAATGTTTCTCTCTCTCTCTCTCTCTCTCTCTCTCTCTCTCTCTCTCTCTCTCTCAAAACAAACAAACAAACAAACAAAAACCCCCTGGACTCCCAAACCTCAAGGTTTTAACTATGCTCTTTTTCTTCTCATGCATGCTGCATAACAATCCTATGAGTTTGTTATTTCAGCCCCATTTTACATATAGCAAAATGAGAATAGAATAAATGATAGCTCCAAAATTCCTGTGGGTGCTGAGTGCTGGAGCTCAGACTTAAACCTCTACGTGTTTGATTGCAAAGCCTAGGTACTCTCCACAGTATTATGAAAAGGTCCAAAGATGAAACATGAGAGGAGAGGGCTAGTTCTTGGGAACCTGCAGATGAGAAAAGCCTTCTGTTCCCAATTTTCCACTCTCCCTCTTCTGTGGCACAGCTTCTATGTGACACATTCTCCACACATCACAGCAGTGAAGGTGTGTGCATCTGATAAATCAACATATAGCTGATCATGATATAAAGAAACTTTTTTTCTGGACTATATGGAAATTTGTGTCTCATTCAATATTCTGCTCCTAAGGCCTGTATCCTTAAGAGCTGAATCAGTCTCAGAATTAGTAGTTAATCATAATCAATCAGAACACTGGTAATAAGAACATGCTGTCCACTTAATTGGTACTATCTCTTTCTGTCTATATTCATTTTATTATTAACTAGAGGCCCAGTGCATGGAATTCTGTACATGGGGAGGGCCCCTAGAGGCTGCCAACCACCAGCTGGGGCCTTCCTTCATTCCCTGGCACCTTCTGGTGGTCAACACATGTCATAGTGAACAATCGAATGCACAATCTCTAGGTCAAACTCCCAATGGGACACTTTGCATATAAGGCATATATATATATATATATATATACACACACACACACACACACACACACACACACACATATAGTAGTGGCCTGGTGCACAAAATTCGTGCACAGAGGCAGGTTCCCTCAGCCCAGCTTGCACCCGCTCCAATCAGGGACCCCTTCGGGAATGTGTGACCCCTAACCACTTCTGCCTACCTGCCCGTTCACCCCTAAGTGCTCCCCTGCTGGCCTGATTGCTCCTAACTGCCTCTGCCTTGCCTCACACCTAGGACCCAGGCTTCCCTCCCTCTGGACAGCTATAGGCACACAGGACCTGGACCAGCTTCACTCAGGCCAGCTGCAGCCACAGGCACCCACAGGAACCCAGGACCACAGGGCATGCTGCCTAACCCCAGGGCCGGAAAGGGCCCCAGCCTCTCTATGTGCCTGCCTGGCTGATTCCCACTACTCTGATTGCTGTGGCTTAAAGAACTTTGCCAAATATATGTTCTCCCCAGCCTCCTGGAGAGAGGGCGTGAGCTGAGAAACTAGAGATGCTGCAGCCCCGCTGAGGGAGCACCTTCCTCAGCAGCTCCAGAAGCCGGAACACCTGGTTGGAAGGCTGCCGGCTACGATCCTGGCCTGAGGAGGCAGGGAGCCTCGGAGTGTGTGTGGTGCTTGGGGAAAGGGTGACCTTACTGGACTTGCACACACTGCCACTGACAACAGCATGAGGTTATGGAGACTGAAGGAGGAGAGAAATGCATCCAGAACTGGGGGGGGAGGGGGGTTCTGCACCAACCCAGCAGGTGGGTGCCTCTCTAACAGTACACCTCGCAGACAGCATGCCCCACAGCCCCAGGTGGGCCTCCCCCAGCTATCCTGCCCCTCCACAGGGCCCCCACCTGGGGAGCGCACACTGCACTGCGGCCACACCCCTGCATGCCTTGCCAGCCTTGCCTCCCATCCTGCTGGCCATGCCCCCTGCTCCTGATTGGCCGGTAGCATAGCCAATCAGGAGACAAGTTACGGTCACATTTGCATGTTACTCTTTTATTAGATAGGCGGATAGATGACCACTTCCTAACTTCCTCATTTCAATAAGTTATTACCAATATTACTGTGATATCCAGAAATTTGTATGTTTGATAGTTTACTTTTCTGTCTTTTTTTAAATATTGCTTTTTTCTCTCTCCCTATTCTACTTTATTAGTGCATAATGCTGTCATTTAACATGATTTTCAATGTATCTCTTCTGCAATCACCTGTTGAAAAAAAAAAAGAAAATACTTTCTTGTCAAGAATCATTCCTTGTAGCTCTAAGTTCATATCCATTATATCAGCAGTTTCCTCCACATACCATCTGGGCTGAGCTAGCCTGTAGAAACCAACCATCATCTCATCCCTGTCACATCAATCAGATCTGTCAGAGCAATTTTAAAAACTATGAGCTTCACTCTGTCATCGTTAAATGATCCCTTTTACCCACTGCTAAAAATATTACATGCCTTTTGACTTTGTTTAATTGTTCTCAGAGAGCAATTTTGTAGACTGTCATTGTCACTTAAAGTTTTTGAAGAGCCAGCTCTCAAGCAGAAACCGAAATGATGAAGCTCAAAAGATTAGTGTACCACCCCAAAGAGGGTAATGCTCATATAGTCAAAGCCCCATAGTGCATTATTGGCTTCATATCCAGCTGTGAGAGTCAAACTCTAAGTTCCCTCCCCCAAGCTCCACCCTTTCTGAGAATCTTCTTCCAGGACAAATTATCAACTTCTCATATGCTCAGTTACAGGAGCTTATAGACCCTGAGGTTAATTTCTGCCTAGATCATGCTCCATGGCTTTACTCAGTCTGAAATTTGGTGCCAAAGAATGCTTAATGAGCTCCAAAGAGGCAATCACCAGCACAGAAGTGAATTTAAATTTCACACTAATGCCAGCTAGTGCTTCATGGGCAGAACGGCAGCCAACCAACCTACATTTTATAGCTATAAAATAGCTATCTTTACCTCATTTGCATTTGTATTTTCTTCTATACAACTAGCACCTCAATTTGTTTTTAACGCACGTTGTTCTAAAATACAGGTTTTAATGTTCTATATAGATATTTCATTTTGATTTAGTCTGATGGTTTTCTGATTTTATATAAGGCACATTAATTCTCTGCCTCTTTTCTCCCTATTCCCCACTCCCAATTCTCTCCATTTTTCACTACAGAATTAAAAAAAAGACACAATTAGATAAATTATAATGTGGCATGGATCAACCTCATGTTTTCTGATAACAATAAAAGATAAAAGAAGAATCATATAACAGTTTTGTGTTTTATCTTACCACTGGTGATCATAATAGTTTGAGGACCAGTAATCAATTCCTAAGACCTTCCAAATGTCTAAAAGGGAATCCAAATGATAGATTAGAGGAAATGTACCGAAGCCTCATAGTCAGGCATGTCAGCGTCAGGTTGATGATAATGTTCCCTGTGCTCAAACTGGGCAGTTTTCCTCATTTTCAAAAGAATTCTTGTAGCTTATACATGGCTGGTGCTACTGCCAAGGTGGTGACAATGCAAAACAACAACAACAACAACAACAACAACAACAACAACAACAACAATCTTTTAATCCTAACCTGGTGCTATTGATTTCTCTCTAAAAAAATCAAATAATTAGATTTTTATACAGTGATTCCCTGAGGCCTACACTAAACTGGAAAACAGTATCATTTTACTACCAGTCTGGTTCTATAGTACAAGGAGTCATATAGGACATTCATCATTTGAATCATGTATTCATTTTTATTCAGACATCCAATAAATATTTACTGAAAACCACTGTGTGTCAGTCATTATGGGAATCAAGTGAGGTAATAGCAACCTTAGGAACTGAGTCAATTAATAAGAGGTTGGCAATAGGAGGGATAGAGGACTAAACCAGAGGAAAGAGCATTCTCTAATAAAGGATACTTCAGATATACCTAGTTTTCTGCTTGTAAAATTTCTTATACTGGTCCTCAGTAGGTTTGGGAATCAAGGAGTCCACAAGCCTAGGAACTGCTCCATCTGGCAGTCTCTCCCTCAGACCCACCCTGATCTCACTAGTAGGTTTGGTCTGCTCTAAGCATAGCTGCATCTGTGGTGGCTGAGCTGGGCTGGGCACAGAGCTGAAGGAAGCAAGAATGAGTATATGCCACTGGAAGTTAGCACAGGGCCTGGTTTCCTGCCAAAGGCTTTCAGCAACATGGGAACAGGTGGGAAGGCAGTAAACTCCTGTTCTAAGCCAAGATTTTAAGTTTTTACATGAAAAGTTTGAAAAGTGCATTTTACTGCATCTCACCATATGGCTACTCAACTGGCACACTTTAAAATTTCATGATGCTATCTCTATTCAATATCAATCATTTCTCTGGGACACATTCATTTGAGACTTTGAGCATAATTCCATCAGAGTTATAAGTTCTTTTAACATTAGCTTTCAACTAGCCTCAAGAAATAGAATATACCAGCTATTAGTTTTCCAGTGAGTGAGGCCCAGTTTTAGTTACTTTGAAAATACTCTTCCCTTGAATATTTAGAGGAGCAGGAGGAGAAGAAATAGGAGAAGAGATGGAGGAGAAGGAAAAAAATGAAACAAGGGAAAGGAGGAAAGGATGTAGAGGAGAAAATGGGGGAGGGGGAGGAGAAGGAGAAAGAGAAGAGAGTAGGAGGGTGGGGAGGAAATACTTCCTTAAAAACACGTATTCTAAAATTATCTTTAAAACCCAAATATTTTAGTTCATTGACAGCATATGTAAGGCAAATGATGGTAAAAGAAAGCTTTGAAGTCAAATATAATCCAGTGATTGAGGCTTTTGTTTGGAATTTGAGAATAAAGAGATGTAAGAACTTCCTCAAATTTGCCTTCAGTCCTATGACCTTTTGTAGCACTGCCCTAGCATTGCTCCCAATCCTACTGAATGTAAAATAATTGTCAAGTTACATTATAACATTATAGAAAAATAAAACACTCAAATGATAATAAATCTATGTATATTGTTTGATATCAAGCCCATGTTCTTTGTGTCTTTAATTATGTTTTCATTAATATTATTAGAAATTATATTACGAATCTTAATTCTATTTCAGGCAACTTGACAGGGCATTAGTTAGTGAATAAACAATTTGTAAGGCACAGATGCTTAGAAGATGGAAGTTTCTGTGACATGAAAAAAGCCAATGACAGAACTTAGTCTGGGCTCTGAGTATGAAATAAAATATGTCAATATACTTTTTTGTTCTTATTGGATATTTTCAATCCATTGAGTTTAAAACAAAATTAGATTTTCCCCCAAAATAAGCTTAAAATCCAAATCCCTTTTCATAGAGGTTTTGCCTTATTCAAATCATCCTATCTAATAAAAGAGTAATATGCAAATTGACCGCACCTCTGCTACACCCAAGAGCCAAGCCTACCAGCCACACCCATCAGCCAATCAGGAGCAGCCAATCAAAATGGCTGCCGGCCACAGAGAGCAGGAGGGAGGCTTGGGTTTCCCTGGCAATAGAGGAAGCCAAGCTTTCTGCCTGCCCTTGCCAGCCTAGGCCTCCAATCAATGCTACAAGTTTCAATTATCCTATCTAATAAAAGAGTACTATGGGAATTAACCATCACTTTGCTACAAAAATGGTGGTGCCCATAGCCACAAGATGGCAGCACCCAGTCCGCTTAGCCCAGCCGGAGTCACCCAGTCTGCCCAGTGGTGGCAGCCCAGGGTGTCTGGCTGGGAAGCACCAGAGCTCAGTGTGATACCTGGCCAGCAGGGGCAGCCTGGGCTGGGGTCTCAGGCTGGCAAGTTGCACACCCTCACCACACAATCTTCTGGCCAGTGTTGGCAGCCTGGGCTGGGGGTGCGTATCCAACTGCATGATCATTTGGCCAGGGGCAGCACCTTGAGCTGAGGTCTCATGTGGGCAGAGCCGTGCACCCCCGCGGCACGATCCTCCCCCAGGCTGGGATCTCAGCCTGGCCGGGGTGCACACCTCCAAGGCATGATCTCTGGCCAGGCTGAGACGGCAGCCTGTCTCAGCCTGGCTGGGGAGAGCACCCCCCACGGTGGTGCAATCTCTGGCCAGGCTGAGATGGAACCTGGGCTGGGGTCTCAGTTTGGCCTGGAGGGCACCCCCGCAGTGCCATGCCCAGCCAGTGATGTCAGTCTGGGCTTGGGTCTCAGCCTGGCCAGGGTACACACCTCTGCAGAGCAATCTCTGACCAGGCTGAGATGGCAGCCTGGGCTGGAGTCTCATCCTGGCCAGGGTGTGCACCTCCATGGCACAATCTCTGGCCAGGCTGAGATGGCAGCCTGGTCTGGGGTCTCATCCTGGCCAGGGTGCACACCTCTGCGACATGATCTCTGGACAGGCTGAGATGGAGCAATCTCTGGCTAGTCCAACTAAGGAAGCAGTCGGACATCCCTGGAGGGGTCCCAGATTGGAGAGGATGCATGTTGGGCTGAGGTACCCGCCCCCAGTGCACGAATTTTGTGTACCGGGCCTCTAGTTTTATATAATAAAAGGGTAATATGCAAATAGATTGAATGGCAAAACAACCCAACAACCAATCAAATCGCAATATGCTAATGTTATGCTAAGGCTGCTCAATTGCTCACTATGATGTGCACTGACCAACCAGTAGGTTAGCTTGCTACTGGGGTCTGGGTGATTGGGAAGGAGCGAGATGGTCCAGACACACCCTGGAGTCCTCCCGTGATCCCTTCCCAGCCCAATTGTGCACCAGTGGGGTCCCTCAGCCTGGCCTGTGCCCTTTCATAAGCCAGGACCCCTCTGGGGACGTTGGAGAGCTGGTTTCAACCCAGTCTTATACGCCACTCTCCTTGGAAGGGCACCAGATGCAGGGCTCAGGGCTGCCTCATGACTGGTGAGCACTGCTGTGGCAGTATGAGCCTCTCCCTATCAGGACTGATGGGGCGTGAGCCCAAGGCAGGCACCATGGGGTTGGGATGAGCAGGAGCAGCAGGTAGGAACTGCAGGCAGTGTTGGACTGCAGGCCACCCAGAGGGACTCCACCCATGCACGAATTTGTGCACTGGGCCTCTAGTTGTTTCTATATTTTGCTAGAAAGTGTTGTGATAAACATATTCATGCAGCTATTTATTCAACGCATATTTATCAAGCACTTTTTATGTACACAGAACTAGGTATCACTGAGATTGTGAAGATGTTAGTGATGAAACCTGTTAAAAGACACACTTATAAGAAAAATAAGACATGTACATAAATAATCAAAATACAAGGAATATAAAAGTAGGTTTTGGTTAAATGCTATCAATGTTCAGGGGAGAGATTTTATTCATCCGGGTTCAGGACAGCAGGAAATCTATTCAGAAGATCTGGCATTAAAGCAAGGCCTTGGCAAATAGAAAGGGAAATCTAAGTAGAAGAAAAAAAATGGTCATCCTATGGAGGTAGGGCACTATACAAACACTGGTGATATTATAGAGAACTTAACAAGTACAAAGCTTTGTTCTCATGGAGCTTATGTTCTGGAGAGAAAACAGAGAATAAATTTAGCAAGTAGGTAAATTATACAGTATATTGGAAGGTGTTACGTGCAATGGAGAAAAATAACACTGAGAATGAGAGTGGTGAATGTGGTTCCATTTTAAATGAGGTAATCAGGATAGGCCATAGCACAAAGACAACATTTAAATGAAGCAACTAAAAAACATGCCCAAAGATCCATCAAGAAAAACTGAAGCACAAGGGGAGTGTTGATTGATGAAGTTATTGGCAGAATAAGGATAGATTGCAGAAGGCCTCAAATGCCAAGTTAGGGAGTTTGGATTTCATTTTGAAGACACTGGGGAGATGTTAACAAATTTTGGAAGAAAGATTTAAAAAGATCTGGCTGTACTTTATGTAGATGTCTCTGGCAGATAGTTTAAGTGGAACCGACAAAAAGGAGGCAGAGAGATCTTCTACTATATACTCCAAATTAGAATGTGAAAGGACTATATTAAAAGTCCAGAAATATTTTATTTTATATAAACTATTTCTTTTTATTTATTCATTTAATATATGGAGAGGAACTTTTACATGTCAAATATGGCTCTAGATTCACGAGATGACTTTAGTGAACAAAACAGGCAAATATCCTTACCTAGGTGGACCCTGCATTCTAGTAGAAGAAGTTAGACAATACACATAAGCAATATATAAACAATGAATGTAAGTAAATGCAGTATAAATATGCAGCGTGGGAGAAAGCAATATATCTTTTGAAATAAGGATAGAGTAGGCTAAGCGTCCATGAGAGTACTGGGGGTGGGGCAGGAGGGCTACAGGGCAGGTGAAATATTATTAGCCTTTACAATAGTCTCACTTCCAAAAAAGGGAATATTCACACTTCCAAAAACCATTATAAAAATGTCCATGCTGACATAAGAGAGATATAATGTAAATAATGATTTACTGTTTTTTAAATATGTTTTTACTGATTTCAGGGACAGGAAGGGAGAGGAAAATGAGATAGAAACATTAATGATGAAAGAGAATCATTGATTGGCTGCCTCCTGCATGTCATCCACTGGGGATCAAGCCCTCAACCAGAGCATGTGTCCTGACAGGGAATTGAACAGTGACCTTACTGTTCATAGGTTGACGTACAATTACTGAGCCATACTGGCCGGGCAAAAGAATTGCTTACACTTTAAAACAAATCAATATGTGCAATGGCCAAAGAAACATAAGAGTATCTCTAAATCTCATGTCTTAATCTACATGAATAATGATATATATTGCCCACAAGTTACACTAGGAGAAACTCTAAAAGTAACTAATGTTAACTTTGTCTTTCCAGACAGAACCCAAACAAATATATCCCACAGGAGGATACACTGTACTTTTCATGATAAAGAAAAAGAATGTGCTTCCAAAGGCCTTGATTCCCATTGGAAATAAAACAGTGACTTGTTTCCTGATATATAACAGTTAAGTGCAAAGCTTTGTAAAAAGTTTGAGAAAATTAATGCTCACCTCAAATTCAATTTCAACATATCATTTTGTTCTCGAGACAAATTATTTTCCCAAAAGCACTGGTTATATATAAGTTTTGTCAATGATATTTTTAGCAACATATCTGTGGGACAGATCAATATGCTTATTATAATGATAATTTTAAATAATTCTAAAATTAGACCTGGAAACTCTTAGAACTGAACTGTTTGAATATGTCTTTTAATTCCTACCCAACAGAAGGATGGTGAAAGTCCAGCAAGTTTCACAGTAAATGATATATTTGGCCCTCTTAAGTTTCCAAATTACTCATTTAGCAACTATAACTCTATACCTATTCACTATAATGATGTATAAGTTGTGTTATCATAATGAGTTTGCCTATGGAGGAATAAATTACAAGACACAAAGTAATATTTTCTAACAACAACAAAATAATAATGTATTCTTTAATAAAGGTAAATTCATATTAGAACAACCTCTTGGAGATAACATAAATACTGGGAAAACTACAGTAAAAGACTTTCTGAAGGCACTAGGAACAAACCACAAGTAGGCAGAAATTGGAAAAAAAAAAGAAAAAAAAACTCATGGTACCGATGAGTTTCTTAGGATTCTTAATTGCTTTTTGCCTCAGGAAGAACACACATGAGAGTGTCGAGTGACTAGAAGTTAGATAGCTTAAGTGACTTGAAAACTCAGAGGTCAATTTAAAGAGTACTAGTTCCTGAGAAATGAAAGAGGACATTCTGTGCCATTACCTTTTAACCAAAGATCAAGGAAAACACCAGGTGACCAAAATTGGGTTTATTGAATGAGAAATGAGAACACACAGCATGAGGAACAATGGGTTATCATCTCACATATTATAGAATTTGGACTTGTACTATGTACTTTTGGGGACTGTTCAAGGAGCTGGGTTTTGCTCTAGATCTGATGGTATTAGGAAGAAGTAAAGGTAATTTTAGGTTTGAGAATCTTAATATTTCTTAAGGTTGCTAATGAAACAGTAGTCATGTTAGCCACAGAGGGGGGTGGTTAGTCATTGTTATGGATTTGGACAATATTTTTGTTTTTGGATATGATTATAGAGTGATCTTATTTTTGTCTTGATTGATCATGGCCACAGACTAGCCCTATCTGATATTCGTATTCTGAGATTTTATTTTTATCTTAAGCAATAAAATACTACTGCCTATTGTGAGTGTCTGGCTAACGCCTAGCCAAGAAAGTTGACCTGTTAACTTCTAGGCCAGCTGTTAGTTGTCAAGGTCTTCTTTCCTCTTTGTCATCTGGAAAGGAAATAGTCACAGAAGAAAGCTTCAAATTCTGCTCAAATATCTGTCTTATTCGGGAACTACATGTATAAATGCAGAGTCCAAGCAGCCTGTTTAAAGCTAAAAAGAATAAATATTTCAGCAGCTATTTACATAAGACAAGAGTGAGAACAAGTCTGGTTTTGAACATATAATACAGTTTTAAACTTCAGCCTGATTCACAACACACTAAAACAAAAATAAACACTTTTCAGAAGAACATAGCAGAAAACAGATTAATGTTCAATATACAACTAGAGACATGAAGAAACAAGGTTAAGAATAAAAGGAATCAATGAACATCACAAGATGGCCCATATGATGGAATTAGCTGATAAAGTTCCCATTATAATTATGTATAAGGATATAAAGTAAAATAATAACAAGGAACAGATAGGAAATCTCACCAGAGGAATAAAATCTAAAATTTAGTATTTGAAAGAAAAAATTCACTGGCTGTGCTTAAGAGCAGACCAAAGAATCAGTATCAGTAAAACTGGTAGAAATGATCCAGTTTGAAGTTACAAGAATAAAATATTAAAAGAAAGAAATAGAACCCTGTTATTTGTGGTACAACATTGAAAAGTATAACATATGTATCCTTAGATATAGGTGGGAAGGAAAAGAGTGGGAGAAAAAATATTTTAAATATTAAAATAATGGACAAAGTTTCCCCAAATTTATAAGAATCATAAATTTACAGATGCAAGTAGTTGAGAAAACATCAAGAATAATTTTTAAAATAGTTGAACCCCTAAAATAAGAGAAACAATTTGACAACAGTCTGATAAAATGACACATCCTATATAATAAAAGCCTAATATGCTAAGTGTCCAGTCTTCTGGTCATCCATTCAACCAATCAAAGTATAATATGCTAATGATATGCTAAGAATGCTCAACTGTTCACTGACATGCATTGACCACCAGGGGGCAGACACTCCGATTTGCTGCTTTGGTCTGGCCTATCAGGACTGAGGACAGGCTGGACACACCCTGGCCCCAGGGTCCCTCCCCAGCTGGCCAACCTCCCGTGTCCCTCCCTGGCCCTGATCATGTACCAGTGGGGTTCCTCGGCCTGGCCTGTGCCCTCACGCAATCCAGGACCCCTCAGGGGATGTCAGAGAGCCTGTTTCAGCCTGATCTCACAGGCCAGGCCTGGGGACCCAACTGGTGCACAAATTCATGCACTGGTCCTCTAGTTAATACATAATAGAATGTGGTTCCAATGACAGCTAAGTTGTCCTTAGAAAAGATGGAGGCTAAAAATGAAAGGAAAAACAAAATGATCCTATGAGAATTTTATATCTAATAAAAATCTCCTTTAAGACTGAAGATAAAATAAAGATGTTTCAGATAAACAAAAACTAAGTGAAACTATCACTGTAATGTGCAGAAACATACTACAAGAAATAGTAAAGTAAGTTCCTCAGCTGAAGAAAATTGATGAAAATTTGGGTATTTGGAAAGATGAAAATGGTGAATAGAGGTGAATATAAAAATAAAAGAAAACTGAAAAAAAGTTAATAAAATAATTGGTGATACTTAAGTTAAAGAAAACAAATTATACTTCCAATGTCCATTGTGAAGGACATGGACTTGCTGAACATTTCATATTAAGTTAAAATCATTTGACTAGTGCCTATTGACCTACTCTGAATCCTTAGATGCTAAAACTGTGTCAAGTTTAACACTAATTTTAAGGCAACTGCTTGTTAGCATTACCCTTGTTAGATATTCCTGACACAAACAGTGAGACCACTTGGGCAATCAATATAAAAAGCATCTCTTGTTAAATTAATTGGAAAATTAGATTTCATTTTTAAATATGAATTCTAAGTGATTCACTAAAACAGATTAAAATAGTTTTCAAACTAACCATGGCCCATTTCAGCTTCCTATACTACATGCATCCTCTTTTTAAAACAAATTTAAACAAACCAAAGAATGAAGGCAAATATTCTGACATTTCATATCGGCTTACATTAATTGAGAATGTTCATTTCTATTGGAGTTACCAAGTTATTTGCTTTAATGTCCCTCATTGTTCTAACATGCTTTTATGCACCTTGACAAATGGTCTCTATTATGAAAGATGTATTATAAGGTTCAGGATTTGCTTTTACATGTACTGAAATTCAACCTTTGCAGGCCAAGGTAATATCATTTGTACTGTGTTTGACACCTTATTACTTAAGTTAGCAGAGCATTTGAAGACTGGATGTTTAATAATGCACTTTTATAAAAGGATAAGAATTTATCATAATGGGGGTGATGCTAAATGATTCTGAGCTTAAGAATAACTTTCTGCCCCTGCCAAGCAGCTCAGTTGGTTGGAGCACCATCAAGTATACTAAAAAGGTTGTGGGTTTTACCAAATTCCAAGTTGGGGCACATACCTACTCAGGCTTGACCCCCAGTCAGGGCTCATATGAGAGGCAACTAATCAGTTTCTCTCTCACATCAATATTTCTCTCTTTCTTCCCCTCTCTCTCTCTCTCTAAAATCAATAAATATATCTTCAGGTGGGGATTTAAAAAAATAACTTTCTGCAATTGTGTGAGAGAAACATATTAAACAAGAAATTAGGAGTTCTGGATTCTAGTTCTTGCCTTGGTGGTAACCTAGATATGGCAGGATCTGAAAATCACCTCGTCTCATTTGTTTTTGTAAAAATATGTACTGGAATGTTTCAAATATTCCTTTATATAGGAATAGTGTATATCCCTTTATAAAGGGATAGTGTGATGTTTGCTATATTTGTAATGGGAAGATTGAATACATGAAAATGTTTGTTTAGTTTTACTTTTAAGCATGTTTCAAAGAGTTTGTAAGCTATAGGTTTTAATTTTTTCACTGAAGATAAGGAAGCATCCAGAATATGTGATAACAAAAAAAAAATCGTAATTTGGCGCCTATTGAATATCTTTATGATAAAAGGCCTATACATCTAAACAATGCACAGAACACCTCTAAAGATCTGATTCGACAAAATTTCAGGCATCAGTTGATGATATGTTTGGTGGAACATGTTAATACCTAGTTCTGCCATGAATATAAGTAGCATATTACAAAAGTCTATCGTTTGAAGTTTTGAAGTGTAACTACCTTACTTTGGTCATCCAAATGTGTCTATTACCCAGCTCAGCAACCAAGTCTGACCTTAGCAAAAAACAAAGAATTGTGTAAAGTGTGCTGCTTTGTATAATAAGCAAATTTTTGTACTGTGGATATCACAGGATTCTGGCTTGTTCTATTTTACACTCACAATTCTACAATATATCTGACTAAACATCCAGTATTTATTTTTTAGCTCAAAATCCAGTTACTCTGATTGGAGAAAGATGAGTCTCTGTCATAAAAAAATGATGGGTGACATTTTTCATATCATGTTTCTTTTCATTTTATTACCTGAAACACCATATAAGTACCAGTGATAACCTTAAGATTCTTAGTAACAAATGTTATCCACTGGAGAGTGCCTCAAGGCTCTTTAGGAAGAATATGGCCCAGTTGCTTGGGGCCACTTACATTCTGCTTCAGGCAGAAGAGAAACAGGTCTCCCAATGAGATCTGTCAGACTTATGTGCTTGCTAGCCAAAGGAGGGTGTGAGAAGCAAGCCCAACTACCCCAAAGGAAAAGACTGGAAAGAATCAGGCTGAAGGTCAGAGCTAGGCAGCCAAATAGAAATCCAGTTCTGGGATCCAGAAATTATTCCCCACTATAATTATTATAGAGACTAGAGTGCTTCTACCAATGCAAAAGTAAACTCAAGCATTAGTCTGGTAATATCAATGATATGGATTCATAACGACACACTGTCAACAACTGTTTATTCTTCCATTAACTTGTAAAGTTTTGGGGGGGAACTTTTTTTCTCTCCTGAGGCAATTGGGAACAGAGGAGCAGCTGCAACATCAGCATGTGTGTTTTGCCAGTTGTTCAGAGAACAGAGCAAATAATGACAATGGGTAGTAATACATGCATTTGGCAGTCATGTTTGCACAAAATGAGGGTAATCTTTAAAATAAGACAATTTTAATGGAACATTATGGCACCTGAGAGTATTGTGGAATAATCTGATATCAGATACTTCTCAAGAGACAACTATGGAATTCCTCTCCTAGACAACAGCCACCCTTGGATCCAGTGGCAATCTTCAATCTGCTAATCCCACCCAGATTCCACTGTCTCCCTCTTCACTCCTGGCACCTAATTCTCTACCCAACTTAAATTCTCTTATCATTGTAGTCACTTCAATGCATTCACTTATACTTCCTTGCTCCTCTGTTCATACACACAGCAATAATTAAATCCAACTCTCGGTCTTTTGAATGTCTTATTTGTACTGCTCAAAGTAGGTAGAGAAAAATGACCATAAATTTTAAGTGGGCCCTTAACACTACCCATCAGGCATTTTATATTTCTTTAGACCACACCTTTCCCACTCTCCTAGACTTGCTGATTTCTCATTTCTTCTCAAAATCTGATAGTTCCCACCACCAGATCTCCCCACCTAAATATCTCTTTCTCAGATGTGCTACAAACATGGATAGCACCTGCACCTAGAAAAATCCACCGCTCTACTGTGTTCTAGACCTCATGCTTGCCTAACACCTATTTAAATAAGTTAAAATTCTCCCCTCTCTTTTCATATATGTCAATTTCCTCTTCTCTCATAAATCATTATCTTTATTGCAAACATGCTACACTTTTTATCTTTTAAAAAATGCACTTCCTGGCTTTCTTTCCCCTCCAGCTTCTCTCCTGTTTCTCACTTACTTTTTTTTTTTCCACAGTAAAGACCAAGACAAACAAAATAATGATCTGAATTGTCTTCATTTCTCTCCTTTTGAATTCTCCATGTTCATCAAAGCCAATGGGCATTAGTGAATCCTCATCTTACATAATATGGAAGCAGCAGCTGACACAGTTCATCAGTGTTGAAACACTTCGCTTGGTTAAGACTCTAAGCCTTAGAGGACACCATTCTTCCTTGCTTTCTTCCTCTCTTTCTGGCTATAAGTTCTCAGTTTTTGTTTTTGTTCCTCTTATCTCCTCAACTATTAAAAATGTGACCCTGTGCTTAGTCAAGAAAGTGTGTTTTTTTCCCTCTATATTCCATCCTTACATGATCCCATTACACCTGTGGCTTTAAATACCACAAATGTGTATTTTCCCAAGGACCTCACTCCTGAATTCCAGAACTATATATGTTAATTGTCTATCTGACCGATCCTCTAATGATTAATAAGTATATCAAACCTATATATTCCAAACAAAGGTTGGCTATATTTCTCTACCCCCATGGATAGTTCTCTCACATCCATCAAGACTTGACTCAAAGTCGTATTTTTAGTTTGCCTTCTTTGGCCTCCCCTCTAAAAATATTTTCCCTTTCGCTCTGACTCAGAAAATGTTCTCCTTCCTTTCTTACATTTTTTTTGTCTTTGTAGTTATTGCTATCTAACATATTATTTATTTTACTGATTTATCTTTAGTATTGTTGGTCTCTCTCATGAATAACAGGGTATTTTCCTGTTTTGTTCAATTCTGTATCACAAGCAATTGGAACAGTGTCTGGCATATAGTAGGCACTCAGTAAATATTTGGGTTTTGAATAACTGGGATATGATAGAAATATGATGCATGGTTTCCACTAAAAAGTCTCATATGAACAAGACTTAGTGCACTTAAAATTATTCTATTTTTTCTAGCCATCTCTTTAAGTCTTCTCCATACAAAATTGCTTGCATATTCTCAGATATACTTGAGAACAATTATATATACCTAATTCTTTCTCTATTATAAACTAGATACACACATCATTTCATGTGCATCTGGGTGTGGCCATCAGAAGTCTCTCTGTTACAAAAGGTTGCCTTCTCCTCTTTCTCTTTGTTGCCCTCATCTGTGCTAATTGTACCACCATTTTCTGAGCAAATAAGACTGTGCATCTCAGGCAATACAGTTTATCCTGCTTAAAGTAGTCTTTCTTCTTTCTACAACTAAGTGATTGTCATTGTTCAAGATCTTAACCAGATTTTCCTCACCTCTGTGAAGTTTACATTATTCCCAGTAAAATTATTTATTTCTTCATTTATGTTCATATTACTATTGTAGTTAACAGTCAGATTGAGATCACTCGTTTACACATTTGTCTCTCACACTAAATTATGAACTTCTCCTAAGCACAGATATCTCTGTGTCTTCAGCATTTAATCAAAGTCTTTCACATAGTAGATATCAAATCTTTGTTTAAGGCACCCATCAACCCATAGAATGAAATTGCAATTCAATGTCAGAATAAAACATTTAAAAAATTAGCTTCAATAAAATAACACAATATACTTCTCAATATCATTTTACCACAAATCTACCAGAGTCAGAAGTGATAAAAACAATAAACTATAAATATTTCAATATTTTATTAATTTCAAATTTTAAGATTTGGCCTACTTAAAATGATCTACATAGAAATATAAAAATAAGTGGCTTGTTTTGTTTTTTAATTACAAATTCATTTCTAGGTTAAGACTTACAGCACTAAAAAGATTGTATGAAATTTATTTAAAACCAAGAAAGCCAGCAAAATTTTAGTGAAATCATAAGTAGATACATTTTTTTTCAGGGCATTATTGGTATGTGCTTTGTATTAGATTTTTAAAGTTTGTGTAACCAAATGGAGAATTTTTTAAAGTTAATTAAGAGTTCTTATTTTTCTCTGCAGTTATGACAGGTAAAATGGCAAATTTAATGTGGCAATGTTCATTTCATGGGAGAATTTAAATATCAAATTGTGATTAATTAGTTGTAAAAAGAATAATATTAATATAAATTATGACTCCAATTTGTTAATTTAACAAACACCTATTATTTTCTTTCATATTGCTATGACAAAATAATATTCAGATTGACAGTGGTTGATTATCTTTTTTAAAATTTTATTTCAGAGAGGAAGGGAGAGGGAGTCAGAAACATCAATGATGAGAGAGAATCATTGATCAGCTGTCTCCCCTTGCCTCCCAATAGGAATTAAGCCAACAATCTAGGCATGTGCCCTGATCCGGACTCTAACCTGAACTCCTGGTTCATGGGTCCCACTCATTTACTGAGCCACACCAGCCAGACTGGGCATCTTAACATTGACATTTATGTGTACAATTTTTATCAAATGCTTTCCCTATTTTTCAAGATAAATATTTTAATTTAATTTTTTTCAAGTTAAGTCTTTAAGAAAATAAAAGATATTTACCTATACAATTCCTCTCTGAACATTCGCCTTTTATAACCTGGATTTTTTCATTATATAATATTTTTAAGACAAAATTGTCAAGTGGAGTGTAATAATGGTACAGAAGTTCCAACACTAAAATATCCATCTAGATTAAAAAGAATTATGTAATAGCAGTTCTCTCTCTCTCTCTCTCTCTCTCTCTCTCTCTCTCTCTCTCTCTCTCATCTTCACCTGAGGGTATATATATTGCTTTTAGAGAGAAAGAGAGAGAGAGAAAATGAATCATGCATGTGAGAGAGAAACATGGATCAATTGCATCCCATATGCATCCTGATCAGGGATTGAACTCACAACCTAGGTGTGTACCCTAACCTGGAATCAAACCCTAGACCTTTCAGTGTACAACAATCCAACCATCTGAGTCACACCAGTCAGGGCTGTAATAGCAGTTCTTAAAGTCAGAGGGCTGCTTCTTCTGGTCCCATCCTAAATTCCCTCTGTATCTTAGCAATGAGATGCCTGCTTTCCCTAGCAAACTCTGATATTAACCTTCCTTGACAATCTTATTGGGAAGTGGCCTACATTTCTTTTATTGGAAGAAGGAAATATCATATCAAGAACGTAAGTTTTTCTTTTGCCTTGTATCTCCAGGAGTATTTTATTTGATATGTAGGTATGTGTGAGAGTGAAGCACACAATGTTCAATAGTGTGTCCTCTAGAAATCAGGTAGCAGGAAGTAAAACCAATTATCCTTAGTGTCCACTCCCAAAAGCACCTGAGGCAAACACCTACAGGATGGCATCTGAAGAGATTATATCTCTGCTTTCACCAAGATTCCACCAGAAAACTGAAGTAAAGCAATGTTAGCCATAGCTTCTATTTATTTACTGAGTGCCTAATATATGCCAACTGTGCTGCAGGAGATCATTTCTTATCCTCATCTCTAATGTCAAAACAGCTTTGCCAACTTTTCCATTTTACAGAAGAGGAAAATGAGGTTAAAAAGCCTAAGGAATCTGTCCAAATTTATATGGCTAATATGTGCCAGAAGCCAGACTCAATTCTAGTCTCTCCTGCTACATACTTCATTGCTCTCCAATGTACATAATAGGAGATGGTTCAAGACAAAGAAGAAGAATGATATTAGCTTCTAGTAATAAGGCTCATTTCCCTCTCTTTCTCTGGACCTGTAGAGACAGGCAACCTGGAGGGAGAATTGCTTCCATTGCATAGCTTGAAAAAGAAACAACCTTCTGGATTCACAATTTGTTCCTGAGTTACTAGCCAAATTGTAGTCTCCAAAATTGGCTAAAATTTCATAAAGTTTTTCTACAATAGTGTTTCTATAATATTTTTAAAATTGTTTTATTTGTTGATTTTAGAGAGGGAGGAAGGTGGAGGGAGTGGGAGAGAGAAATTGATTTGTTGTCCCATTTATGTGTGATCCTATTTTTTTTTTTTTACCTAATCCTAACCCTAGGGCAGGGTCATTGACTTTTAGAGAGAGGAGAAGGGAGAGAGAGAGAAAGACATCCACTGGTTGCCTCTTATATGTGTCCTGACCAGCTATCAAACTTGCAACCTAGGTATGTGCCCTGAGTGGGAATTGAACCTGCAACCTTTTGGTGCAAGGGACCTCACTCCAACTAACTAAGCCTCACAGGCCAGAGCCATTGGTTGATTCTCATATGTGACCTGACCGGGGATAGAACTAGCAATCTTGACAAATGGGGATGACACTCTAATCAAGCGACCTTGCAGTGCTTTTCTAATATTAATGCAGCATTAATCCAGTTAGAGTCTTGTAAAAACATTGAGATTTGATTTTGTAGGGTGGGGTGAGGCTCAAGATTCTGCCTTCTAACAAGCTCTCAGGCTATGCTGATACAATTGGTCTATGAACCACACTAAAAGCCGCAAAGCTCTATGCAAAGGTAAGCATCTCTCCTTTGCCTCTTCATTGCACTAGTGGATGGATATAAGGGAGAGTTGATGAACAGGTCTCAACATCATTTTGTACAAAAATATTACACAATTCATGGACCCTATCAGAGTTAATTTTTCATGTCTCAAATCATTTATCCCAATTTCTTTCCATTCCACCTCTCATTGCTCCCATTTGATTATTATACTCCATAGTTCCTTAGAGAAAATATGTATGATTAACACTTATTTTCAACTTTAGTAAAGGCCATGAAGACAACTGATTAAAACAAATGGAGATCCTGAACCATTCAATTTCTTAATGTGAATTACACTCCTCTTTCGATGTGGCCAAGAAAAGGATTAGCTTCTTCAAGTCATAACTAAAGTATATATTAATTATGTGTGATGTCCTCTATTAGACAACAGACAAGGAAGACAATAAAAATCCAACTATGTTTTGGGAAAGTATATTCTAGTGGGAGAAGCAGAATTGTATGTGAAAAGCATGTGGGCATGTGTGTGAGTGTGCATGTATACTTATGAGGAGCAGCCTACTTTTCCCAGGATCAGGAGAATAGTGGATCAGAGAACATTTCACAGAATATCTGTGTCTATAACTAGCACTGCTTGGGAAAGAACATTCCAAACAGTATTAAAAAAAACACACTCAGCTACTCATAGGCATGAAATAACATAGTACGATCTGGTACATTTGGCTCTAATGGTGGTTGAGACAAGTATGAGAAAAATTTAGGCTTCTGTGGTAGACCTTAATTCAGATACCAGATATAGAGTAGTCTGTAAGCCGGAGGGAAAGAAGCATGGGAAATGAACAATTGAAAATTTCTTGGAAGGCTTGCCAGTCACCAGGCATAGTTAAGTGTGTTCTTCCAGGTTTAGGGGACATGAACTATTAATAGATACAGTAGTAGTTGATACCAATTCTTTTTCCCCTGACTTAGCTAAATGGAATTAACTATGACCTTTCTTAAACTCTATTGCACCAAAAGTAAAAGAAAGACTTGTGATTCTACATATTAGGAAACATAAGTTACCGTTTGCAGCAGCACACAAAGACTTGCATGCACAGTGGGAATGAGTTAGCATAACCTGAGAATCCACACAGTAGAGGATTTCATATACTACTAACCAAACCCAGCTTCTTTTTATGTGTTCTCTTTTGAAATAAAAAGGAATTAAAGATTTTATTTTTTAAGTGTCTATTTATCCTAGCACATATTGAAAGAGCAATGCATACAGGTGTGTAGAAGAGGCTCTCTATAATGCAAATGAATGATTTATATTCTCATTTTATTCCTTTTGTAGCAGCGAGGGCACCTAAAGGACCATGTGTGCAGTCTTACTCACAAAGCATTTTTATAGCATTATCTGGCAAGGGATCATTAGAGGTGCCCACTCTTTAAAAGGATACATACCCTAAGTTACCCTAAAAAGATCAATATCTCCAACTAAACAAGGCAAGTCCAAAAAATAAACCTAGCAATTTGTTATAGATTTCAACCAGTCTTGGATTTATCCTAAAACTCAACCAATAAATAGAAACCATTACATTTATAACTTCATGAGAAGTCTAGTTATAGGTCACCTGTCCTACTTACAAAATCATTTCATTTTTCTCATTATTTTTATATATATATAGCTTGATATTATCTGACTTCTTATGTGGTTATTCTTTTCAGGAATTTCCACAGGGAAACTTCAAACTGGACACAGAGACAAAACAGGCTTATACTGCCAAGGACATACTTAAAGATAATTCTTATTCAGTTTTGTGGTTTAAGTTTCTTGAGAGATGAGAGGAGAAAAATGTTTTCTCCTCCCCATGCTCTGGAGTAAATGTAAGCTTTCTACAAAGTGTTAGGCTGACTGCAATGAAATGAAAACTCTACCATATATCAATACAATGATGATGTATTTATAGAACATGAACCACAGGAGAGCTATAGTGAGCACTTTCAATAAACCTCAATTAAAGTGGTCAATATTGCTAAAAGAATCTTTAAGGTACCTCTCAAAGAAAACTTCTTGGAGATTAGGTTTAAATGCTGAGATAGACAGAGTGCTTCAAAGAATAATGGGAAATAAATGCCAGTGTTTAAGGTCTAGCTCTCAGGATCTCAAGGTTATGGCTTGAATAAATAAAAGCTTCATGATCCTTGAATAAAAGGTATTTTTACCTTTAACCCTTGAAAAAGTAAACACAGGCAGTAGCCTATATAAAGACTTATAAGATGCCCTAACTGGTTTGGCTCAGTGAATGGAGCGTCGGCCTGCAGACCGAAAGGTCCCAGATTTGATTCCGGTCAAGGACATGTACTTTGGTTGAAGGAACATTCCCAGTAGAAGGTGTGCAGGAGGCAACTGATTGATGCTTTTTTCTCATTGATATTTCTAACTCTCTATCCCTCCCCCTTCCTCTCTGTAAAAAATCAATAATATATATATATTTTTAAAAGACTTATAAGAGTACACCTGTGCTAAATCCCTTTGAACATATTTATTTGTTTTTCTAAAATGTTAAATTTTTCTTATTCCTCTTCTATGATGATTTAGAGAAATATTTCTTATTAGTCATGGTCCATTTGAAGTCCCACTTCCACAAATCTTTTCCTTTATGTTCTAGTTTTATGAAAATCTTCACAGCCAAATTCAGTGCTTGATTACAAACTCTTAGAGCACTTGACAATTGTTTCTGTAAATTTAAGCTCCACCACTGAAAAGTAGGTTCCTGAAAGGCAAGCTTCATACTATACTTTGCTTTACAATGCCACATATTAATAAGCAGAGCTCTAATCACGTTGTGAACGTTTTGTTTAAAATGCAAACACTGCTAGATGGATTCCACATCTTAGGAAAGCTTTCAGAGCTCACAAGCTAATCAGCATCTTAGTTAGCAAAGTATGGACACTGTCAGATGAGACCTGCAAAGTCCTAGATGCAAAGAACTAAGGACTATAAGGGTCAGAGAGAGTAGATTTGGAAAAAAAGGAGAGAGAGAGAGAGAGAGAGAGAGAGAGAGAGAGAGAGAGAACAATTTTCCCCAAGACAGGCCTTATGAACACTTTCATTTGGGTAGTAAAGTTCTCTATGAAGAGGAGACCCTCAAGGGTGCTTTCTCAGATGGAAAACCCTGACAAAAGGGAGACCCTTGGAATACTCTGGTGCAGTTTAACTCTCAGGTGTCCAAATTAGCTAACCCAGTGAATAAAATTATTCTTTATTGAGTGAAAGCCAGATACAGTCTTTCTTTGCACTGGTACTGGTACCTTAATATTCAGTGATTCATTTATTCACTCATTTAACAAATGTTTAGTGCACACCTGATATGTGCTTTAACACATTCTGAGGATTGAGAGATTCTACTGTGAGAAAAATGAATTTGGACCCTAACTTTAGATGGTACTGTCTACTGGCAGATGAAAACATTAACCAAATAATGACACCAATATGAAACTAACAATTAAAAAAGCTGGCTAGTGTGATGAAGAAAAGGCATAATGAGCCCTGAGCACATTTGACAGAGAAAGCTGATCTAATGTAAAAGCAAGCAAGGAGGGCAGGAGTGTTCTGGCAGGAGAAAAAGCATAAAATCATGAGAATGGAAGGAGCTATGGAACTTTCCAAGAACCAAAAGAAAGACTCTTAAAAAGTTGTATGAACTGAAGACTGAGAATCAATCCTTCAACACTTGGTGAGCAATTCCTTAGCTTGGCATTTGGGTTCTTGTGGTCCTTTGAATAAGAGAACCCAGCAGGTTCAATGCTCTGCTGGGGGCCAGAGAAGGCTCCCTTCTCCTCTCCCTTTCCTATCTGGCTGGGTTTTTGCCTTTGTGGACAACGCCTGGCAAGACCCCCTGATTCCATCCAAACTTTGAGTGTTTTCCAAAGTCATATGTGATCTGTTGCTAGGTAGAAAAGTTCACAGAAAGTTCAGGTTGACGGGATAGTAAAGGTACCGAGACTGTTTGCAGGACTGGTCTATCTTCGAGACAGTCTTGTAGCAAATGTGTTCTTTTTTTTTATTAAATGTATTATTCTTCCAGCCTTAGTTCCAAGGATAAAAGGAAGGTAAACAAGTTGAGCAGTTGGCAATGGAATCTAAGGTATGACCTAATTTAGTTGAAGAGCAATGCTCTTTTTTAAGTTTTCAAATTATATTAAAAATCTGCTATCTTCAGGGTAAGCAACTGAAGTCAAAGAAGTGAGATTGCCACAAGGTGTGTTGTAACTTGGAGCCAAAGCTGAAGGCGCTCTCCTCACAGGAGCACACAGGTCCTTTCCCTCCTCCCGCCCCTCCCTGCTCCAGGTATGTAAACCATTAGTTTCCACACTCCCAAACTCCAGGCCCTTTCCTTACCTCTATACCTTATTTACTGGACCCATTTCTTCTAGAAATTATCTTTATAACTTGTTTGCTGGACCCATTTCTTCCAGAAATTACTTCTTCCTCTTTGATTTACCAAATAAATGTTCTCTTATAGTTTGGGTCTTGGCTCTGAATTATTTTCTAGCCAGAACCCAAGTACCTAATATTTTTTTTAAAAAAATAATCTGAACATATGATAAACTTAGAGGAGAAATATAACTAAAATTGAACATTAATGCTTCTATTTATTTAATTCCATGTTGTCACCTAGTAAAGCTTTTAAAAATTGAATATGGGATTTAGGGTAATAGAGTTCTAAATGTGATAGAGAAAATGGATGTTAGAAAGCAGGCCATTGTTACTTGTAATATTCTCAGAAAGTTAGAAGCTTTGTGGTAAAAAATGTTTCCATAATAATTCAGTTAGGATCTTTTACTGAAACTTAATTGTTTTACCTCAACTTTTCTATGCTACAGGTACCTTATGAATAACTAATTTTACTTTTAGACAATTTTCCACTTTCCAGTCTTGAGCTTTAAGAATATAGGTATATTGAAATCTGTCTCAACACGTGGATTTTTCCTTTTTAAATTCTCATTAAGAACTCATTGATATCCTGAGGGTACAAGGGCATCACATCCACTTAATTTCTCAGTTCTCCCCTTGGCTCCTGCTTTGCGAACTGCTTCTATATAACCCTTATTTTGCTACTTTCCAATCAGAGTTTTATTGGTGGGAAGTTCCTAAGGTTCAGGATTCTTTTGTATGTAAATCTTATCTGGTTTACATATCAATACCACCCAGCTTCCAAAACAGCTGGTGAGCTACGTCCTTAGTTTTACCAGCATGGATCTCTCAAGGTAGACTGCATCAATTCCTCTGGTAAAACCTCCTCTTAACCCGTAGTCATTAACAATTATTTAAGAGCAACCTTACTAATCCTCTCATGAATGTTGGGATCCATGTTTCATTACAGTATATTGTGTTGTTCATTGCTGAAGCATAACCAAATCAATATCCCCAAAGCACACTATGTACTATAGTCAAAATGTCTATATATGTAAAAGCAATAATCAGATCTACATGCAATGTTCAAGTTCCATTTCCCTTGCTCTACTTAAGAAGCCAATCCTCGTGCCTCTGTAGGCACTTATTCCAAACAGACTCCAGGAAAATCTGTGCTGTAACTCCTGACCTATGTAAAAGTGTCCAAGATGCAAGTCCTTCGAGGAACACTCTTTAGTGGAGCAAATGATAAACTATTTAAGCACTCACGAAGCAGTTTCCATAATGCTGTTTAAATTACTGTCCTGGTAGCCTTACTGGACCCGATGGAGAGATGACTCCATGCCATCTTCAGAAAGCCTTCAGGTTTTGAAAACTGCCCCACAGTTTGAATACTTACTTTCTGCATGATTGCTCTGTTTTGTGTGCTCATGTTTTCTCCAGCAGACAGAGCTGGACTTCTTGCCTACAATATGAAGAGTCCAACCCCTTCCTCCTGAACCCAGTCTATACTCAGACATCAGCTTAGAATGCTGTGAAAGACAGAACAATCGATTTCACTCACCCCCAAACGGCACAGGCTCTTAGCCAGTCCCTCACACACATAGGTCTCTGCTTAAGCGCATCCTGCCTCTGCTGCCTGGCGCTCTCACCGACTGAAACCTGAATAAAGGAGCAGTGTGGCTGCGTAGCAGCTCCACTCCCTGCCCGGCTCAGGACTCCTTAATAAGCACATGTGGAGGGCAGGACAGGAGGACAGTCCTGCATGCTAGCTCTGGGACACGAGCTTCCTTCTTGCACAATGGATCAGAATCCAACAGCAGAAAGACAAAATGAAACGGTAAGACGGAGCAGGGCAGCTTTATCTTTCCAGAGATGAATGGCAGGAAAGTACCCTCTGTTTTCACCTGTCACTTCCCATGAGCAGAGTCCAACATAGAGTGTCACACAGGCGTGCATCTTTTCTTAGAGACTGTGTTTACTAGCCCCCTTGCCAACAACCAAAAAGTGCTTTTTTTAGGTTATGTCCGAAGAGATGCAATCTACTCTTTTAAAAATAGAAACCTGTAATTGCCCAGAAAAATATCTTCTGCTAGCCTTGCTGGGTAGTTTGTACTTGAAGTAAAACCATCACCACTCACTCCCTTTTCAAGCTGAAATGTCACAAGGCAGGGAACCTGAAAGGAACCGCGAGCCAGTCCGTCCCTGACAGAAAACAGCCTTCGGAGCAAATCACGTTGGGGAAAGGCTCAGCAACCCGGAGAGACCATCTCATCAGGACAGGCACAGAGATATGGAGCCATTTTTCACGAGGTTCACAAGAACATGTCAGCTCACAGCCGCCCGGGCACTGCCAGAGCACGTCTTAATTTGGCCAAAAGGGACCTAGCCAGTTACCCTCTCGGGACATTTTTTAGAGAGTCCATTATAAATCCGATTCCCTCTGCTTCTGGCACCTTCTGGAGAGAGTCTTTGGCAACTGAATGGCAAAGATCTGCATCCTATTCTAAACTCAATGCCTTCCCCCATTGCCCTTTCAAATGTGCACTAGACACTTCCGAGCTAATAGTTGGGAAGGAGGGGGGAACAGGAAGAAAAAAACCCTACTCCCCACTCCCCATCCTCTGTCAGCTCCTGGACTAACACCTCTGGGCAGTTTTCTCCAGAATAGAGCAGATTCTGGACCCGGGCACAATGGCAAATTGGCATACAAGTCTGCGACCACGGGGAGCACAGGCGGTGCTTTCTTTGTAAAAACACAGGAAAATACACACGCTGGAACAAAAGACACTATCTGCACAGCGAGGAGCAAGAGGAATTCTGTGTTTGTTCTCCATCCATCTGCACCCACTTATTAAAAATAGTTTTGTGGCTATTTTAAGTATGACATGTTGTATTCTTTTTTTTTTTCCTTCAAACCAGGTCGCAAGAAAATTCATTTTTTAAGCTTTGTCTCCAATGGGAGGTAAAACACACTCTGCCGGAAGAACACCTGGGGTGTGCCTTTGTTGGTAGGGTGCCATTTCAAACTTATTACATTTGAACTCAATCATGGGGGGAATTCAGATAAAGCAAATGCAGTCTGATAGCTCTGAATTATGCTGACATTACAAAGAAATGCCAAGTCCACAGATATCTGCTGTTTACGCTTCCTAATAACCTGATCATGCATTTGCAGCCTTCTGAGCGAAAAACGCTAACTATCCTCCCCACAGCCACCTGACAATCGAGGGCTGAAACCCACATTCTGACTCGGGAGGAGACATCATGAAGGCTCTCCACTGGCTGGCTGAAACAAAAGCTCCGCAAGCCACCGAGAGGCAGCTGGTAAATGAAGTGAGAGTCGAATCAAGTTTAGGTTCACATCTGGAGGAATACGGCGCTACCTAGCCAGGGGTTGGGGAGCAGAGGGTTGGGGTGATGAGTAGAAAACACACACAGAGATACAGAGAGACTGAAGCCAGACGCCGGTCCGCTTCGGCTTACTAACCTAGAGCTGTGTTCCGAGGAAGCCCGGCGGCCGCTGGTCCTCTCCCACCTCTCCATGGTCCTCGGTCAGTGTCTTCTCAAACCACCTGTGCTTGGACCGGTCCAACCCATCTTCACAGCAGATAGTTTTCTTGATAGCAGGGGTCTCAGCTGAGCTTTGATGTTTGCAGCATGGATGTCTAGAATTTTCCTCTTTGAGCAGACACAGCCACAAAATACTGCTGCTGAGGTCTTTTGTTTTCCCCTCCTCTCAAAGATGAAGCATGCAGCACTTCTCTCTCTCTCTCTCTCTCTCTCTCTCTCTCTCTCTCTCTCTCTCTCTCTTTCTCTCTCTCTCTCTCCTCCCCTCCCCTCTCTCCTCTCTCCCTCTTTCTCTCCCCCTTTGCTCTCTCACACTCACTCCCCTGTTTCTCTCACCAACCCCCTCCAGCAACCTCGCCCCATTTCCATTCAGTCAGGGTCATTTACATCTCCCAGCTTCAGACCTGTGTTCGGTAGGCGCCTGCATCTCACTTTTAGGATTTCCTCAACTAATGGGGGGGTGGCTCTAGGTGAAGTCAGGTGACCCCTCCTTAAAAGCCAGTGAGACAGATGGAGTGTGTGCATTTTAATACACACACAGGCACATTGACATTACAACGCACCAAGGAAAACCTAGCTGCCAGAGATTAGGCATTTTTGCTTTTGCTTTCATCGTCCCAGTTTAGCAATTAAAAGAAGCTAGTATAGTTTACAGAAATGTAATTAAACTTTTCAGTGTTAATAACAAGTCTGTACACTTTCAGAGTCATCCAATGGAACGATTCTTTTAAACTTGTAAGCATGACCGTTTCTTTTTTCTTTTGAGGGTCAAAGAGTCAGTCATTTTACTATTTACACACTTTTCAAATTGGCCTTTTCTTTGACATCTCATTCAACTCATCTCAAAGTTAAGGACCATCATAAAATATGTTTAGAAAAATAATATGAAAGGAAATATACCTGACAGAAAACCCACACACATAACATGGATAGAAATCAATAGATTTTTATTATGGAACTAGACTCAATAATGAATAATTTTTAGCTCTTAAGCAAATAACTTTTCCCTTCTCTGCTACAGTGTCTCTGTCTGAAAAAAGAATGTAGGTGTAATAAATGTGCCATATCTCTCCCCACCAATTAAGCAAATGTGTCAGGGAGTGATGCCCAGGTAGACATGCCACTCAGGGCACCAGTTACAGAGGCAACTGGAAAAACTTGTGCTAACCTTGTTCAGTGTTCAAGTTCAATTTATAGTCTCCACACTACATCCAAAGAGCAAATCTGTTACCACTTTCTTCCCCGCTTCAAAGTTTTTGATATCCAATGACAAGCATATTCCCTATCTCTGTCTTCAAATAGGAATAGTATGCATTCTTCTCATCAAACACGGCAAAATGAGATACTTGCCAGAAACGATTTTGAGATTTTTTTAAAAAATAAAAGCGTGTTATAAAGCTATACTGTAAGTACTTAGAAGGAGGATCAATAAGTTTGTTGAGAACAAAACTCAGACTAAGAATCTCCCAGCCTTTGGGGCTCCATGCATGGATTCTTCATTTGGAGAGTCTAGGGAGACTGGTGCCTCAATAAACAGGAAAGTGGTAATGACATAGCATTACCTACCTAGCACGGAAGATAACATTTCGAACTTTCACACAAACAGCCTCTCATTCTCTAGAAAGAGATGCCAGGAGAGCACTGCATTTACTGCTGGGACTGGGCACTCCAGAGGAAATACACACAGTCCACCCTATAAATACCACTCAGAGGCAAGCATGAAATGGGTAACAGCTATTCACTCCACTTGCTTGTTTTGTATTTTAAAAGCCTTACCTTGCATAGAAAAGATCCTATTAAAGCTTTTAAAATAAATAATCGGCTAACTGGCTGCAAATGTAGCTTCAATGTGTACTACAAAAACTGGCACCAAAACTCAAACAAAAAACTTCTCTTAGAAGAGCAAGTTGGGTTAGGCAAATTTAGGAAGACCTAAAATTTTGTAGGATAAAAACATGAAGGATTTCACTTTACAGTCTCTTAAAATCAAATTAGCTCCTTTTCACCTGTCTTTTATTTCCCTCTAACATTGGGTGTCTTCATTTTGCTTTTACCCAATTCTTTTTCCCTCCACTTCACCCGTTGGCCTTTCTTCTTTGTGGTCATGGTATCACTTTCCTTGGAAGTGCAGTGTTGGCAATGAGAGAGAGTGGGGAAGACCTATCTTATTTTCTGTCAAATAACACTTGGACTTTAACCCAAACTCTAGTGTATGTATGAGGACTTTGAGGCTCCATGTTATTCCAACAAAGAGGCATGAACCTGGAATCTAGACTCCATTTATTTTCTTACTAAACTCGAAGCATCTTGATTTAAAGATACTGCTTACAGCTAAAAAAAACAAATAAAAAAAAACATAAAATAGCAAAAATGTTAGAGCAACTAATGGCTTCCGTTACTCAAAAATAAACTGAAGAACTGTCAGAAAGAATAAATCTACTCATGCATTAATTTATTCAACCAATGGTTATTAAACACTTCCTTTATGCTAAGCACTATCTAAGCTAAGTACAAGATAAACAAAATAAAATGTGGACCCTTTCAGAAGTTGAAAATATGTACCACTGACATACAATAGATGTTCATGTAAATTCTTATGGAAGGTCAGAAAAAGAGGACATTTCTCCTTAGTGGGATGCGGGATGCTTACAACAGAATTGGTGACATTTGAAATGAGCCTTTTAGAATTGATTTTCTGGGTAAGAAAGCAAAGGCAAAGAGATTTCAGTCTAAGAGATACAAAAAAGCATGAACAAACAGAAACCTGTGTTCAGTTTGTTGTTACTGGACCACAGGGTTTTTGCAGAGAGGGGATGATTTGAAAGCTAAATCAGAATTGGCTGTGAATGATCTTGAATGCTCTGCCCAAGTATTTATGTTTTACCTGAGATGCAGAAGCAAGCTATTTAAGGTTTTTTGGCTGGTCAATTATTTGTTTTACAAAGATTATTTTGGCGTCAATGCAAAGAGTAATTTATAGTAATGTTTCCAAAACTTTTCTAATAATAAGAATAACCTGCAAGTAATTGTAAATACATAGATTTCTGGGTTCCATGCCAAATCTAGAGAAGATCAGGAATCTCTATTTTTAAAAAATATCCCAGGGGATTAGACATAGAAGGATAGTTGCACAGAGAATTAATATACCCAAGATCATTATTAAGCCAAATGAAATACTTTTGCTTTTTTAAATTAAAATAATAGATTTTTTACATACAGGTTGAGAACATTTATCAGAATCAAATATCATGAGTGTGCTCATATTGTACCATGAAGTATAAAGTCCTATATAATAAAAGCCTAATATGCAAATTGTCCTCTCTTGCTGTGATGTGCACTGACCACGAGGAGGTGGTGCAGAAAATGGTGGGTATCGGCGATGCGCTGGCAGTGGGCAGCAGTGGAGGTGCTGCTGGGACTGTGGTGGGATGGTGGAGCAGATGAGCATGCAGCGCCAGGCCAAGGTGGGTTCATGGGGCCCGATCACCTCACAGGCAGCCATCAGAGGTGGCGTGGGGGGTGTGTCTAGAGTGAGCAGGTGGGGACAGGCCAAGGTGGGTGTCAGGCAGGGCTGTGGGACTGCGAGCCTGGGTGCATGAGCTGGGGCTGGGAGGCTGGGAGGCTGAGGGAGTAAGATAGGGCCCGATGAGGCAGGTCACCCCTAGAGACCGCACCAGTGCACAAATTTCACGTACTGGGCCTCTAGTTATAAATAACAGCCCAGGTAATATGATTTCTATTTTGTCTTATGTGAAACCTTTTGTCCATTAGGGTCTTTCTCATATCTAGGGCTTTGAAATCCCTTCCTAAAATGAACTCCTTTCCCTTCCTTTCTTTATCTCCAATTTATTCAACCTTCAAGAAGTCCCTGCTAACATCATGCACATGAATCTGTCCCTTTTCTAGTACAGTTTTCACTTAAGGCATATTGATATTAGAATAGCACCCTGAGGAATAATACTACTAATATATAACTCTCACATTAGCCTGCTTTTTAAATTCTCACAATAACTCTATAAAGTACTATTGCTACCACTTAACCATTGAGGAAACTGAAATATGGATACATTAAATAATTTGCCAAAGATCGGAAAACTAATAAATGAAAGTTTCTAGATTAGGAGTCCAATCTGTGCTACATGAATTAGATATCATATCTTATTCCCTAATTATGCAGATCACAATATTTAGTAGTTGAATACCTCAGTATGTATTTTTTAAGATAATAGAGAAAAAGATCTATATTTTTTATTCTTTTTTTAAAAGAATTATTTATTGCATTACATAAGTCTCCTTTTCCTCCCATTGACCTCTCCCAGCTGCCCCCAACCCCCAGCACCTGCCCTCACCCATTGGTTATGCTCATATGTATGCATACAAATTTTGTTACAGCTTTGCTTTCTATTATTACAAACTGGGTAAAGGCTCAATTTGAGGAGCTGGATGCTGGCTTTGGGTTTAAAGGCTTTCTCTGCCACTTTTAAGGTATATGAGAAAGGGCAAGTCATTTAATGTCTCTGTGCTTCAGTTTCCTGACCCATCTCATAGTTGTATCTTGAGAATCTGTGTTAAGTACTTACTATAATTCCTGAAACTCATGAAATATTGAATTTTATTTTTTACTAGAGGCCCAGTGCATGAAATTCGTGAACTGGAGGGGGGTCCTCTCAGCCCAGCCTGCAACCTCTCCAATCTAGGACCCCCTCGGGGGATGTCCAACTGCTGGTTTAGGCCTAATCCCATCAGTTAGACATCCCTCTCACAATCTGGGACTGCTGGCTCCTAACTACTTACCTGCCTGTCTGCCCAATTACCCCCAAACTGCTCCCCTGCCAGCCTGATTGACACTTAACTGCTCCCCTGCCAACCCAATAACCCCCAACTGCCCTCTCTTGGAGGCCTGGTCACACCTAACTGCCCTCCCCTGCAGGCTGATCTCCCCCCAAACTGCCCTCCTCTGCAGGCCTGGTTGCCCCCAACTGTCCTTCCCTGCTAGCCATCCTGTGACAACGTGCAGGTGGCCATCTTGTGATGACCATCTTGTGGCAGTCATCTTGTGATAACGTGGGGGTGGCCAGGTTTTAACGACATGGGGGGTGCCCATCTTGTGATGACATGGGGACGGCAATTTTGTGATGACATCGGGGTGGCCATTTTGTGACATGAGGGTATGAGGGTCAATTTGCATATTGTCTCTTTATTATATAGGATTATTACAGTTGTTGCTATTAACAAGTGAGAAGAAAATACTATGTGTATCTGATCAGTTTTCTATCTCATCAGAGATACTTAGGGGTGAAAAAGCAATTTAAGTAGTTTTCATTCTAGCTTACCAAGCTACAGATGATTTAATCAGATAAGGAAGCTGTCCCAACCACTATTCAACTAGTCATGAACTCCATATATTGCTTTATTATTAAGTTTGTAATGTATGGTCTCTTGAGATCTTTGTGATAGCTGCCTGGCAGGCAGAAAGTAAAAATTACACAATTTTAAAAGAGCCAGCAGCTTGCATGTTAGCAATAAACTAAATATCCACTCTTAAAAATCAATTATACCTGCTTTCTGTATAATTTGCCATCTTTTTCTAAATATTTTCAATATTTCCATGGATGAGTTTCTTAAATTCTGAGATATGCATTCTTAAAATTTCTTTTAAGTATTCATGTACTTGCCACTTAAGTGTATGCTAAGGGTAGATAGGATATTGTGCTTATGCAAAATCAAATCACACAAATAGATGTTATCTGATTGTGGAAAAATTCTGCATGAGAATTATAGTTATTATATCTACAAACTACAGACAAAACCTTGAGGAAATCCTCTTCTTTTTTTAACTACATAAATTGTTTCTCCTTATAGGAAAAATCCTACATTTGATGATTTGTGGATTAGATGATTGGAATATTACAGTTGCACATTGGGTCTGAGTGTACATTACTTTTGAGTTACGAATTATGGTTAATATTTACATAGCCTGGATTTCTGGCTCATAGACTGCATTACACTTTCCATAAAAAAAAATACACAACTCATCTGGTTTTGACTGTTTATGCTAAATAAATACATTTTAGTCACTATCAAGAGTATCCTAATTCTTGAAGATAGTTACATGTTTAGTCATGTACGCATAATATCATAGACAATAATGTATGATTATCCCATTCCAAGAAAAGAAAAGTAAAAAGAAAATCCCTGCTCTGGATTTTTCTGGACAAACCAGCTAAAACAGATGGTATAAGAATGGCCCTTAGCCCTGGCCAGTGTGGCTCAGTTGGTTGAGCATCATCCTATGTACTGAGAGGCTATGTTTCCATTCCTGGTCAGGGCATATATCTGAGTTTTAAGTTACATCTCCAGTAGGGGTGTGTGTGGGAAGCAGCAGATCGATGTTTTTCTCTCTCTCCCTCTCCCTTCCTCTTTCTCTAAAAATCTATTTTAAAACTCTTTAAAAAAAGAATGGTCTTTAAATATAGCATGGTATCAAAGACAGGCTTTAGTAATCCTGACTTCACCACTCCCTAGCTGTGTGGTACTAGACAAATAATTCATTTGTAAAATAGTGGTAATATCTCTTGCATAAAGTTCTCAGGTGTTAAATGAAATGATGAATATACAGAGTGCTAAACACAGTGCCTGGCATATCATCAGTACCACCACTCTTATCACATTATCATCATCAACACCACCATTACCATGACATTATTATCATCATCATTATCACCACCATGGCTATCCTCTCCATCATAATCCTCCTCCTCCTACATCATGATCATCAAATATTTATCATGCACCAGACACTGCTCTAAATAAGCACACAATAGATAGTAGCTTCATTATTATAATGTTTTCCTTTACTGCTTTTCAGCTCATGACATTGTATATTCTGAGTCTAGTATCCTGATGTAAAACACACCATCATGTTCCAATAGGCCCAATCAAAATAAAAGCTTACACTTAAATACCTTTCAGTAATAAAGTAAAAAGTAATATATTTCCCCTTCCCTATTATTTTCATTAACAAGTCTCAGGATCAAACCATGCACATGGAAGGTCTTCCCTGCGTAATTTCTCAGTTCCCTGAAGGCAATTCATCATGCATTAACAATCCACATGATAAATTTTTTCATACAACTGAATAGATGGACATACAAGTAGAAATGCTTTCTGTACTGAATGAGCATCAATAAGTTCCTGTGCTGACAGCTGTTCTGCATGGAATTGCATTTGTGATCTCAGGATGAGTTATCCTACTTCAGACTTCTGAAAACCAGGCTGGATTGTGATGTCTTATTTTCTCCAGAGGCTCATGCTTTTCCCAAATCCTTTAACTATTTCATCTTGTGGACCCCATCAGATAGACATAAATGGGGTGTATGGGGGGTCTCCTGCTTTGATTGGGCTCAGCCAGGACAAAATTGTGAAGTGAGTGGAATTTGCTGTCATACCTTCCTCTTTCCTTCTCCTGCCCTTTAAAGCACTCAGTAGCCTTTCTCCATTCCATTCAGAGTCCTTCAGATGATTCTCATCTCATAAAACCAAGATTCAGTAGAATGCACTGTGTAAATGTGCATGTGTTACCTGAAGTGAGGATGTTTATTGCCGTAGTGACTCAGATGGTTTGTACAACCTCTTAAAATGAAAACATTCCTCAGAAGTAGAAATTAAAAACAATTTCTAGAAATTTTAAACCATGGCCAAAAATATGTCTGTTTAAATAAACTGAACTCAACATAGCTTATTACTTACAATGTCCAATTTCAAATCATGAAGGAAAATGAATACAGTGGGAGATATATATTCTGATTTAACTAGCCTAGTATCCAGAAAAAAGATGGTGGATGGGCACCTTGGTTTTGAATCATAACTCCATCACGAATGGATTGTGTAACATTGGGCAAATTAGTTCAGCCTTAATTTCCTCATCTGTGAAATAGAAAATATAATATCTAGAAGTAAATGCAATCATGAATTCACTAACACATAATCTGACACATAATAGGCTTTCAGAAAATAGAACTTTTGTTCTTGCTCTTCTTAAGTAGTCACCTATTAAAAAAATCCTTATTTTCCATGGGTCATCTTCTACAGGTTGCCTGTAATGCTCACAATTCTTTAGTTCACCTAACATTTGCATTAGTGTCTTTCAGCATATAAGGTTTCACATGTAGTAAAATCTGGTTTTGCAGAGGCTCTGATTTTAGTCAAGTAATCTACTTTTCCCAAGGCACCAGAGAAAGTTAATAAAACCAAAATCAAATTAAATTGATTTAAGAAAAACAGAGGAGGGAAAGGTAAACAAAAAAGAGAAGACTGAAGAGAGGAAAGAGAGAGAAGAAATAGTTACATTATTAAGCCGGGTGATGCTATCTTACCACAGGATAGTATAGAAGGCTCAATTGAACTATATTAAGGATTAAAGAAACCTGGTCTTCAATAACTGATGTAATGTCAATGATCTTCTCTATGAAATGAAGATATTGAACTTTTCTGAAGATCTCATCCAGGTTGTAGATTTTGGTTTTATGAGATTAAGAAGTAAAACATTGCTGGAGGACCCTTCAATATTGAATTCCATTAGTCCATTATCCTGGGGAAGGTTGCTTCCATTATGGGCTCCCCTTGACTCAACTTGATTCTTTGTCAGACATGGCTACATGCTTTATCTACATCATTCTGTTTAATCCCCAGGGTCATATTACTATCACCACTTCAGAGAGGGAGCATTTTGGGCTCAGTGAGTTTAACTGACTTTACCAAGATCCAAGAGGCAAAAAGACAGAACAGGATTAACAACACCTCTCAATACAAAACCAGGTACTTTTTATTGCACCATGCTGCCACCCTCTGGGAAAGAAGTTGGGAATAAAAGGTCTATACAAATTTTGAACATTTTTTGAATGATCCTAAATTAATACTTTAGATAAATGTGAAGAGTCCAGCCATAGTCATGGCAATTTGGAAAAACATGCCTTCTTGGGGCAGTGAGAAGGTGCTTCTAGTTTAACGACTAGCTCTATGAGAAAACAAACAAATAAACAAACTGACTTGCTATACTTGCTGTATTTGCCAATTTTTGTGGAATAAATATGCCTCAATAGCCAATTTCAACCTATCAACTTAAAGCCACTGAACTGAAGTTGGGGGGAGCTGCACCCATGGCTATCTCCAGGCAGTGGGGCCATCTCCAGCATATCATGGTGAGAGTGCAAACCCAAATTTACATGCCACCTTCATTTTCTTTAATTTAAAATAAGCAATCACAGGACAATATATCATTCCAAATGGTTTTCAAGTAACTATGAGTGCCATGTATTTTAATTTTGCCCTAATCAGTTTCCCTTTTTTGGTCAATGATGCAGATTACTATTGCACCTCTTAAAATTTCCAAACATAACTGTCAAAATTCCTAGCAAATAGAAAGAAAACCACAAGATCCCAATCTTGACCTTTTTATTTCTTTCTATATACTGGGTGGTTCTTATATCACTTTCAAATGCATACTTTTTAGGCTTCTTGTGTGATGTGTGAGGTTTTCAGGGAACCTCCAAGGCAGGGTTACTCCAGCAAACCAGCAGGTGACAATTGCCATATTTGTCAGGACTGTCTCAGCAAAGGACCTGAACAAAAAGACAAAACAAAACTATCCCATGGCCTTGCATTACTTATTTCTCATCTTAAGGTGCTGTAACTGTTTGAATTCTTCTGGAATAAAAGCAAGGTGACTGACAAGTTGTAAGGAAATTGCATGCATAATTTACATGTCACCGTGAGCAAGCAGACGAGTTGTCATTTGTATAGACTGCCTTCCAAATGATATTCAGATAGATTGTTTGAGGAATGAATTCTGATTGCTCAGACAATTTAGTTTATCTTACTCATTTCCTGCGATTGTTAAGATGCAGAAGTACGAATAGAGTAGAGGTTAAATGTGAAGAGCATTCCATGTAAGAAAATTTGCACAAATGCTTGAATTATTGCCATGTAAATGGGAAAAAAATTCTGCCCACCTACTCAATAAAAGACAAAGAAAAAAAGACACCTGAAAGCATCAGGGCTATTTAAAGGAAAATGAGATTGCATTGAGGAGCAACTCCCCTTTAAAAATTATGATAAAGGGGAGAAAATAATCCTTTTTATTGTTATCTACAGTGCAATATACTTATATCTGAACAGAGTCTACATAAGAAAAAATTATTAGAAAGTTTGAATAAGAAATAAATTTTTAATAATAGAAGAAATATGCTTTAGGACTATACTAAAGCAAAGATGTTAATATTAGGAAGAATATCTTAATTATTAACATAGCAGGGACCAGAAGCGATGGCTGAAGGGAACTGGACATTAGTCGGTGAAGAATTTTGCTTTGAAATATTTAAGAACAGATTCCAAAGGGAAAAGACAAGATAGGCTTCTTTCGGGTAGCAAGAGTACTGAGCAGATTACTCTAAGGAGAGGTGTAAGAAGAGAAAGTGAAATACTAGCAGCTTCAAAATCTGATTATCTCTCAAAATCTTCTTGGGAGCTTTCAAAATATATTTTCGTAGGTCCCTTCCTTAGAGATTCTAATTCTGCAAATGAGATTTCTTCTCTTATGTGAGTTCTTGAATTTTGGCCATACTCTAATATGACCCTAGCGGTATTACATTCTTTACATTTTATTCTCTTTACCCAACTAGTTTGCAAACACTGTGAAAGTAAGAACTTTGTCTTGTGTGCTTTTATATTCTACAGAACACTTTGCCAGAAAAATCAGGGATATTTGCTAATATGTATGGGTTCATTGGTCATCTTTACATTATTGTTTAAGATAAAATCACACAGGTGATCAATTACAGGTAATACAGAGACTTAGACTCATACTTGAATAAAGATTTTAATAACAAAACAAAAATTTGATGTTGAAATAAAATGGAAAATGTGTCCTAAAATGGTCAACAGCAGGAAAAAAGAATGTTTTTCAGAATGATTCATGACATAAAGCCATGTTGGATTTATTTTTGGAGGATGTTGATTTGACTTGGAGGTGGTTAAACGTGTCACTCTGGTATAGTGTGTGTGTTCACATGATGTGAAAGAACATAATTACAGCTGTCCTTTGATAGCCTATTCATTTACAGTACTATTTTGGAAAGAGTGAGTTTTTAAAATTGGTTTTTAGTGTTTGGGGAAGAAAGTTCCACAGTAGAGGAGTTTTGGAGCTTTGCCTCCTATGGATTTTCTCCATTGTGATTCATTAAAATGTAATTGAATTTCAATGGTAAGTCTATCAGGTGCCAATTTCTCCCCTCAGATTAAGGAACTTTCTTCTTCAGGCACCCAGTGCTGAGTCCCAGGCCTAGGGTTTTGGAGTGCAGAGCTATTTCAATGAACACCTGTGCTCATTAATAGACAGCAAAATAGCCACTGTAGTGAAATCAAATTTAATTTAAGGAATTTCAGAAAAACTCACCGTATTTCTTTTCTAGTACCCAGGATGTGGCCTACTTCTTTAAAATGTCAAACATAGAGACACAGATTTTATTTAAAGAACATGGAAACACTCCTTTCCCTTTGGGGAAAAGAGAAATTGATCATGTTTTCTGAAAGCTTATACTACTAGCATTGTCATAATGTATCAGGGATTTTCAAAGCATTATCTCATTTGATCATTATAAACCATTCAATCAGGTAGCTACGGCAAGTATAACAACTCAGTTTTTCAGATTAAAAAACAAACAAACAAAAAAATACCTAAAACCCAGAAAGGTTAAGATTAAGCATAAAGTAGGTTGGGTATTTTTTCCTTACCATTAAATAATGCAGTAGCTGATAACTATTTTTTGCATCATTCTAAAGATTCTAGTTAGGCATGAATGGTGCCTGAGTTAAGATAAGCAGGTATTTTCTTCATACTTAAGTAAATTTATGGGGGGGAATATATCTATAAGCCTTTGCTTACATTTATATGTATATGTTTTTTAATATAAAATGCTCACAAAAATTTAAATTAACCAAAGAAATAATAAAGTTATCACTCTAGAACTTTTTTACAACATAATTTTGAAGCTATTATTTAACTTTGAAAACTCAACACAAAATTACGCTAATTAAAATATTTTCAAATGATATAAAAATCTACATAAAAGTAATGCTTTGAATTTTGTTCTGTTCCAAGTTAATTTATTAAAAAAATAAATAAGGTATACAGGTTTGATTTTGCAAACAAAATAGAGATTGAATACTTTTATTTTAGAAACCATTTTCACTGGCTGTTCAGACTAACAGTACAAAGTTGTGTTAAGTGTTCTATTTTAATTTCCACAAATTTAAAAAAGCCTGAGCTATTAATGAGAAGAAATTAAAGATCAATATTTAAAAACTATTAACTTAAAAACTGTTGAATCAAAAAATTGTTAACAAAAGCTTTGCACAATGAGTTGACTATTTTGCCATCATGTCAAAAATATTGCCTTTGATCCCCCTCACTTGTCCTTCTCTGGGTATGTACATAGCCTTTTTTTTTTTTTTTTGGTACTCTGTTATTTGTTTTCTTTTTTGGGATTTAAACTATGTCATTTCCTCACATAATTGCCATATGTTTACTCCTTGCATTTGAGAACTTAGTGCTATTTATTTCTCCTCTTTCCTGTCCCGTAGGTGAGTCAGTCATCTAACTTGTTTTTATCTAAGTGTCCATACCTATAAAGCAAAACATCGGACAAGATCTTCTTTATGCTCTATGTCAACTTTGAAACCCTATGCAGTTTCAGAGAGAACCTGATGGGTCCCACAATAGTGTAAGATTAAAGGACAAGGATGAAGAGAGGTTTTTGTTTTTTTTCCCACTCTGCAAATTATGCCTGGACACTGACTTGCTGATTGATGCTTCACACCCTAAACAATTATACATTGAGAATGTGAGACAGAGAGACAGAGAAATGGTGAAGCAGAGAGACAGTGAGGCAGGTGGAGAGAGACAGAGTGAGGGGTCTGTTGGACATTTATGGATTGCACGTGTATTATAGGTGGTAGTTAAGCGCTATTTCACCCTGAGCCCTCCTGCTCTCAGGAGACCAGCAAACCTGTCAGCAAATCCTATCATTCATACCTTCAAAACAAATCCAGAATCCAACCCTTTTTTCACTAATCTCACTACTAGCAACTTCCCTAATTTCTAATCTGGATAATGGCAGTAGCCTAATGAGTCTCATTTCTGCTCTCTTCTTAGCCAGAGTGATGACCTTGTTAAGACATAAATCAGATCCTACTAGTTCTTTTAACCTCAAAGATTTCCCATTTCACTCACAGTAAAATCCAGTGTCAGACAAGATTTACAAGGCCCTTTACAATTTGTTGGCCATTCGCAACAGTTTAGCCCTTGTTTGTTCACTGGATTCTGGCTACACTTGCCTCCTCACCATCCTTAAACAGCAGTCACAATCCACCATGAGATCTTTGCAATTAAGATTCCCTCTTTCCAGAATGCTCTTCCCAGAGATATGGACATCACCAACTTCCTTATTCTTTTCAGATCTTGGTTTCAAATTTACCTTCTACACTGAAGCCCTTTCTGACCATCCCACCTAACTTTTATCCCTCATTATCTACCCACCACACATATAGTTAATATTCCTCTTTCTTGCTTTGATTTTTCTCTTTAGCACTTATCACCTGACATATTGCTTACTATTACTGTACATATTTGAATTATCTTTTTATTGTGTGACACTTCATTTGAATGTGTGATACCTCATTTAATAAGGCAATTAGGGTCAGTTTTGTTCACTGCTGTATCGTCAGTGCCTTGAACAGTGTCTGGCAAATAAGCAGTCCTCAGAAAGTTTTGGTTGCATTGAATTAAATTGGGTCTAGTAGCAAGATGGGAATTGTGAACTGTGCCTTGCCTTGAAGGATAGAACAGGCACTGGGTAGTGAAAAGGAGTGCAGAGGCCACTTTTTGTACTTAGAAGTATAAGCCACTTTGGAAGAAGGACCTGCCTTGGGGAGTATGACAGTCAGTCGTCTCAAGTTACAAATGAGTCACAGAGCAGTTAAGGTCACAATAATAGCAGAAGCCCAATCCTTAAACCTCCCCATTCCAGGACTCTTCTTTGAGTCGAACCATTCAATTTTCAAGTTTAACCAGAATAAAACACAAACAGGACAAGAAAGGCTTTTTATGTTTTACCTCTATTGCTTTCAAACCCTCAAGTTAACATTAGTCGTAAATAAGCTAATGTTGGATAACACTGCCTAGATAATAGTATCCCGTTATTAAGAATTAATGTTGCTCAAACATAAAAAAGTTTAAATCCTCAAATTACAAAAAGCAATAGTTTCAAGATAGTATAAAAAGTGGGTGAAGGTCTAGATGACAAAAGAATGATAGAATATCAACAATGGATGGAGCTGGGTGATGTATATAGAGCTTGTTATATTATTCTGTTAACTTTCCTTATGATTGAAATTTTCTATAATAAAATTTAAGCCTTAAAAATAAACTGGAAACTAATCCCAAAGTGCCACCACTCAGTCTCATTTTCTAGTTTCTTAAAAAAATAGTTATAACTAAGTGAGCTACCATTTTCTTCATTATGTTTCTTTTTTATCTTCTCTTAATTCAAGAATAAAAAAATCACTTTCTGCATCTTATGCTGAGGAACCCTGAATAAGCTTGTGCACTGTAGTGATCACCTGAGAATGGTTCTCTGTGAAAACAAGTGGATTTATACTTCCCAGAATCAAATCACCATGCTTTACTAGAAGAAAAACCTGCATATTTCCTCCCCCAGACCCATTTAGATGCAAAGTAATAATAAAAAATGTTTATGTGGCATCGTCATTTTTTTTTTAAAGAGGAATATCTCCTCTGTGGTTTATTTGACACCAATGTATTCTTATAACCTTACCTATTCTAAATTCTTAGCCTCTCATTTTTGGAAGTGAGGCCAATCAAAATGCACTTTCAGCATTCCTGTAGCTTTCAGGTAACCCCAGTCATCATTCTCATTTCATTTTATCTTTATTCTTTATATTCTTGTTTTAACTTTAGGGCTCTCCAGCTGTACAGTATCACAGACTTCCTTAGTTTTGCCCTTGGCTATCCTTTCTCTGCAATCTTTTCATTTGCATTATGGACACCTATGATTTGCCCATAAAAAAACAAGCAAACGACAACAAAAAAACAACACTGAGTATAATTCTGTTTAATGTATATGACTCATAGGTGTATTTAATATCCAGTTCAGGTTTTTCATAGTTCGGAAATTAGCTAAGAAAGTGCTACACTTCACACTTTTCTATTTGGGGATTCTCTTTTCCCTGGGGGAATGCTTCCCACTGATAACACCATCTAAGAAGTTTTGTTTCCTGTTACAGTTTGAATTAGTCATGGTGTTCTTTGAAATATCCTCACATGATGCATTCCCCTAATTAAAGCCCTTCAAGAACTTTCTACTATGGTTCATATTAATCCAACTCCTTTTTACCCTAAGACCATGTGAGTTAGTTTGCCTCTATGGCCCTATGTGAGGCTCCTGTCCCTTGCTGGGTCACTGTCCAGGTCAAAACTGGCCTTCTCTCAGCTCCTTCTAACATCCTATCTAGGAAGGCTACCTATAGATTCTCTGTCTCAGCCCTTTGTTGGGTTCCTTCCTAGCACCGATAACAGTTTGTTTTTAAATATTTTATTCATTTGTGCTTTCATTTTTTATTTTTTATGTTTTTATTTTATTTATTTATTTTTTAAAAATATATTTTATTGATTTTTCACAGAGAAGAAGGGAGAGGGATAGAAAGTCAGAAACATTGATGAGAGAGAAACATCGATCAGCTGCCTCTTGCACACCCCCTGCTGGGGATGCAGCCAAGGTACATGCCCTTGACAGGGATGGAACCTGGGACCTTTCAGTCCGCAGGCTGATGCTCTTTCCACTGAGCAAAACCGGTTTTGGCTGTGCTTTCATTTTTTAAAAAAAATACCTTCATTATATTGTAAACACCTGGTGGATAAAAATCTATTGTCTACCTTTCTGTCCTTAAGACTTAGGTAGAATTTTAAAGACTAGGATAAATGGTTATTAGAAATATTAATTTGATCTACCTAAGCCTCACAAACATATATTTGATTTATACTTAGTTCATCTTGGGGAAACAACTTAAGAAATCATTCAATTTTGGTTAATAGCAGAATCCATTGAATTTGACTTCAATTAACTAAATAGCCAATAATTTCCTGTTACTGGTACATGCTTTCTCAGCAAAGATTGAAAATCCATGGAAGATGAATGATACTGACTGTCATCATGACTTCATTACCCTTCAAACATTTGGCTTATTCTACTAGAACTACACAGTGACTCTTTTTAGCCTATGGTTACCACATAACACTAACCTGTGGTCCATTACAATGGGTGTGGTGGTCATAGTCAGGATTTTTTCCTTAATTTTTTAAAATTTTTACACACACACACACACACACACACACACACACGCACACGAGGCCTGGTGCACGAAATCCGTGCACTGGGGACAGAGAATGTCCCTCAGTCCAGCCTACACCCTCTCCAATCTGGGACCCCTCGAGGGATGTCCAACTGCTTGTTTAGGCCCAATTCCAAAGAGATAGGGCCTAAATGAACAGTCGAACATCCTCTTACAATCCAGAAATGCTGGCCCCAAACTGCTCACCTGTCTGCCTTTCTGATTGCCCCTAACCACTTCTGCCTGCCAGCCTGATCAACCCCTAACCACTACTCTGCCAGCCTGATTGATGCCTGACTGCTCTCCTGCCAGCCTGGTCACCCATAACTGTCCTCCCCTGCAGGCTTGATTGCCCCCAACTGCCCTCCCTTGCAGGCCTGGAATCTCCCAATGGCCCTACCCTGCTGGCCATCTTGTGGTGGTCATCTTGTGTCCACATGGAGGTATGGTCTTTGACCACATGGGGGCAGCCCTCTTGTGTGTTGAAATGATGGTCAATCTGCAAATTACTCTTTTATTAGACAGGATAGAGGCCTGGTGCATGGGTGGGGGCCAGCTGGTTTGCCCTAAAGAATGTCCCAGATCAGGGTGGGCATTCCCTTGAGGCGTGGGCTGCCTCGGCAAGGGGCCTGTTGTGGTTTGCAGGCCAGCCATTCCCCCCAGCAACCCAAGTGGAGGCCCTGGGATCTGGGATTAATTTATGTTTACAATTGAAATTTTGTAGCCTAGAGTGGAGCCAAGCCTCCTGCTTGCTCTGTGGCTGCCACAGTCATTTCTCTTGGGATATTTACCTTCTATAATTAAAACTTTGTAGCCTTAAGCAGAGGCCAAGGCAGGCCAGGGCTATAGAAAGCCTGGCTTCCTCCATCACCCAGGCAATTATAGCCTCCTCCTTTCTCCAGCACCAAGGCTGCTGCCATTTCTGTTGGGATATAGCTTCTATAATTGAAACTTTGTAGCATTGAGTGGAGGTCTAGGGAAGCAACAGCAGGTGGAACGCTTGGCTTCCTCCATTGCTGGGGAAACCCAAGCCTACCTCCTGCTCTCTGTGGCCACCGTCATCTTGGTTGAGATTTATTTGCTCCTGATTGGCTGATGAGTGTGGCTGTGGGCATGGATTGATTGGAGGTATGGTTAATTTGCATATTACTCTCTTATTAGATAGGACTATAGGCCCAGTACACAAAATTCGTGCATGGGCAGTGTCCCTCAGCCCAGCCTGCACCCTCTCCATTCTGGGACATCCCTCTCATAATTCAGTACTGCTGGCTCCCAACTGCTCACCGGCCTGCCTCCCTGATTGCCCATAAGCACTTCTGCCTGCCAGTCTGATCACCTCCTCACCACTCCCCTACCTGCCTGATTGATACCTAACTGCTCTGCTGCCAACCTGTTTGGCCCTAACTGCTGGTATCCCCTGCAGGCCTGGTCATCCACATATGCTCTCTCCTACAGGCCTGACCACCCCCTACTTCCCTCCTCTGCCAGCCTGGTCCCTGTCAACTGTCTTTCCCTGCTGGCCTGGTCACCCACAACTGCATAAAAGTATATACCGAGATCACTATAGCAGTTTTATTTTTTTTTTAACTTATTAAAAAACATTTAAAAATGTCACCAGAGGATATGTTCATTGATTTCAAAGAGAGTGAGGGGGAGAGAGAGAGAGAGAAATAAAACATCAATGTGTGAGAGAAACATGTTGGGTTGCCTACAACCTCAGTGTTTGCCCTGATTGGGAATCAAACCTGCAACCTTTTGGTTGTATAATATTCTGTGTTTTCTAAATTTTCCATAATGATCATATATTACTAACTCATAAAGTTAATATCTATGCTTCATTAGTGAAATTTAAAAAATGCTTATTCCAAATTTTTTAATAGGTTAGTTGGAAAGCCCAGATTCATTATATCTGTAAAAAAAAAACATTAGAGAAAAATATGGGAAATTTAAACAAGGTTGGGCTAAGTTTAGATGCTGACTTTACCTCTTGCTGGCTGTTTCACTTTGAATGACTTACTTATTTACAAAATTATAAAGCATTACATCCTTGAGGATTGTATAAGGAATCACTGAGCACGGTACATAAATCTTTTACATCATGATCACGTAGAAAATGCTATTTTTCTAACTTTATTACCAGTTTCCAGCCTTAAAATGTTGTGAAAATGCAATTACATTCTATATTTTTTTATTTGCACACATTTATATGAATAACATTTTCTATAATTTTCCACAGTTGCACTTTTTAAAATTATAGGTGAGTTTTATTACTGTAGCACAACTATAGAACTTCATCAAAGGAGAATAGAAGAGGCAAGGAACCCCAGCCGGGAAACAAGTGTGGGGGCGAGAGGTTTGTGGTTACAGAGGGTTGGGAGGAATATACTCTATACCTTTAACTGTTAATAGACAATTTGAGCTCTGCATAATTAAGGATGAAGCTATTTCATTAGTAGAAAAATTCTGACAATTTTTGATGGTTTGCTTGTTGTTTACATTTCTCTCACACATTGTTTAAATAACCCACACCACAAATATTGATATTCTACTGGAGATTGCATAAGTGTAAATGGTTAACTGAATAAAGAACTTATTTAAATCCAGTGAAAGAGCAATAAAAAACACATCAATCCAATACAACCACCCTGTAGCTCTGTGGGCGTGAACAAAACAAACTAAATAAGAGGATTTTAGACTTGCAGTGTGCTGTTTACACTCTTTCTGAGAAAATATGCCTGAATTAGAATTTATACTTCAAAACAGTTTCTAAAATAACACGATGTTACTATGTCAGATCACCAATATAACTAGCCTCCTGTCTTTTAGAAACAGTACATTTCCTATTTGAAATTAGACATACCCATGTGATTTGCTTGGAAGAGGGCATAGAGGAGGTAAATGGTTGTGGAAAAAATAAAATAAAATAAAATAAAAAAACATTAAAACTAAAAACCCAAAGCTGTTTACTGAAAATGACTGAAGCTTCACTTATTAATGAGAACATTTTATGCATCATTGTGCACATATAACATTGCCAGTAAAACATGTGGATTCTGTCTTGTTGAACACTCGTTACTCATGTAGCTTAGAGAAGAATTTGTCTCAGTTTGTATTCTTACCTGCGTGTACTCCATTATTGTTTTCCAGGATATTTTTTCTGTATTTTAGTTGTAATTCCAGTTTGGTCCTGGAAGTGTGTCAATGTAGCTTCCACTTACTCCACTCATGTTTTGGAATCCTTCTACTGTTTTTCTATGAGGTCTAATCTGAGGAAGAATATTTGCTTATACATATATATATATATATATATATATATATATATATATATTATCAGGGCCTCTATCTTTGCTTTTCCTTAAATTTTAGTCTGAAAGTAGTAGAGTCTTAAGTTTTGGGAAATGTTTTGCTAGCATCTGCTTCAGGTTGCTGATTGACACTGTGTGGTGCTGCTGTTCTCTGCCTTTGTTACCCCAGCATTTCAGGTTTGAGCATTTTTTAACTAATTACTAGCTTGCTGTAAGGTCAGCTTTTCCCTATGGAACATTTCCTGAGTATTACAGTCTGTGAAGAGCATGTGCTACAAAACATCCTTTTGGGCAGAATTTATTTTTCTATTTAGAACACCTGAAAATAGACATTCCATTACATAGAAACATGGAGGCAACACTTTTTATGCAATTTCATGAAACTTGCCCCTCTGTGGTATAATTGATCTTTCTATAGTAATTATTTTGTAGATCCCACCACTATTTATTTTATCCAGAATCCATGGATCTAGAACCTTGAACACCCACAGATTCTGATTGGACTCAGTGATATTATTTTCTATAGAAAATTGGATATTGGATTGGTCAGGGTAAGCTAACTTTTGTAACAAACAACTCCAAAATATCAGTGGCATTAGGCAACAAATGCTAATTTGTCACTCACCGTTCAAAGTAGGTTGGTATGAGGGGTGGGCTTGGGGGGTGGGAAGGAGGAATTGTGATCCAGGTAGTTATTCAGGGATCCAGCCCTTCCGTCTTATAGGTTTCCTCTCCTCTAGGTCCTTGTTGTCCTCTCTGTAGAGAGGACAGGCCTGAAAATGGTCATCATTTGGGACAGGCCTGAAAATGGTAATCATTTTAGCTCATAATCCATTATCCAGAACTGACTTCTCTGAACCCAAGAAGAAAAGGAGAACGTGGGTATTACAGAACACTAGCACTTAATCACAGATTGAAAATGATTCACCATCACTGTCCTAGGACAAAAAAGGAAGGATTACTACTCAGGGCCGCAAGAGGCTTAGATAACCAGAAGGCTGCACTGCTGGCAGTGGCAGCAGTAGAGGTGTGATGGGGCATCACCTTTTCCTGATCGCTGAGTCGCATTCTATTCCTGAAGACTCCCAGGCTGTAAGAGGGGGGCAGGATAGGCTGAAGGACACCCCCTCCCAGTACATGGATTTTCATTATTTTTGTCTTTAAAATTTTTTTCTTTATTGATTAAGGTATTACATATGTGTCCTTATCCCTCCAGGCATGCCCTCACTCCCCCTGCCCCCTAATCATGCCCGCATCCCCCTGGAGTCTGTGTCCATTGGTTAGGCTTATATGCATGCATATTAGTTATTTTTGTCTTATTTTTTACATTTAATCTTGTTTTCATATTTAGCTGTAAAAATGATATTATAATAACACTTCTCTGTACTAACACATAAAAATGATTTTATTGTGCTTTATTCAGTAGTGCTTTATGCCATTAAAAAAATTAGACTAATGAATTCATACTAAGCCATCCATAAGTTCTTGCTCAGTTTTTGTGATCAATAGCAGGCATGCTCGATTGGAATTTTAAGTTATTATGTAACAGAGGAAATTGAACTCACCTAGCCATGAATGACATGGTCTAGTTGAATGCACTGAATTTGAAAACCATATTAAAGGGAATAAAAATATACAAATTATCTATAAGGATGTAATTTCATAGAAACCATGGAACATATTTCAATTTTATCTACCGTGTTTAATATTTTATTTTGGAATGCTTTAACTGATTGAAAATGTTTGGTCATATTTAAATAATGCTTAACCAATGAATGGTAGCTGAGAAAAATGAATATATCTTTCTAAGCACTGAGAATAATAATTTCAAAACAGAGTTTCAGAAAAAGCAATCTTCATAAATTTTGGCAAGAGATTTAAGCACTGAGAATAATAATTCCGAAACAGAGTTTCTTTCAGCAACAGGAACCTTTACAGTTTTATTTAGAAACAAACAAACAAATGCAATGCCTGATTTAATTAATACAGCCTCTACTTCAATAAGCTAAAGAGAAGAACTTCATATCCAGACACAAGGACTTCTGGGTTTGGTCTTTGAGCTGAATGAGTTGAGAGAACTTCAGAGCTGTATTTAAAATGAGGCTTAAAATTAGACTTCTGCTACTGAATATGACACACATTTTGCTACTTAGAAGGAAGGTACAAGTTTGGAGGCCATTATCTACCCCAAAAACTTTATTGATGATGCATATAAAAGAGTATGTTTGTTTGAATGTGAAAGGAAATAAGTTTACTTTTGCCATCTATTAAGGAACCAGGGAGGGAAATACATCGATAGCATTCAATTCAAGTAATCCTATGTAATAATGAGGAAATATGCTAATTGACCCTCACACCATTGCAAAGATGGTGGAGCCCACAGTCAATAAGGAGGGAATATGCTAATTGACTGTCACATCCTCAAATATGGCAGCGCCCATAGCCAATTAGGAGGAAATGTGTTAACTGACTGCCATGCCTTCAAATATGGTGCTGCCCACAGTCACAAGATGGCAGCGCCCAGTCCCCTCAGCTCCGTGCACCTGCCTCCAGAGTCCCCCAGTCCCCTCAGCCCCCCAACTGTTCACAGCCAGCCTGAGGTGTAGGCAACATTTTAGTTTCTTTGATTTTTACTTTTAGTATTGAAGGATCTGATTATCATCAGCTGCTCAGCTGCTCAGGGCGGACCGAGGCTTAGGTAACCAGAAGGCTGAGGCTTGCACTGCTGGCAGTGGCAGCAGCAAAGTTGTGATGGGGCATCGCGTTCCCCTGATTGCTGAGTCACCTTCCACCCCTGAGGACTCCCAGACTGCGAGAGGGGGCAGGCTAGGCTGAAGGACCGCCCCCCAAGTACATGAATTTTCATGTACCAGGCCTCTAGTTAATAATAATTTTATTGGAAATATATAATAATTATTCATTGAATTATTAATTTATTGGAAATATATAATAATTATTTATTGAATTATTAATTTCAAAAGTTGTGAAATTATTTTGTCTCTAAGCAATTTAGATAGTTATTTAGAATAGTTCAAGACCAAAGTAGGAACTTCATTGTTTTTAATTAAAACTTATTGAATTTATTTGAATGACATTGGTTAATAAAATTACATATTTTTAAGTGTACAGCTCTCTAATACATCATCTCTAAATTTTATTGTGTGGAAATACATTTTTAATCTAGCATTTATCAAGCACTTTCTATTTGCCAGACTCTGAGATCAGCACATTTTATTGATCTCATTTATGACTCACAATCATATGAAAAGGTTGAATAAGTTATATACCATTACCACTCACCTCCCCTTTCAGTTTTGTTACCATTAAACATGTTTATATACTTATTCATTAAATGTTTATTTCTCATCTAATATACACCCAACACTATGAAATGTACAAGTACTGAGGTACATAAAGAATAATCTCTAACTGATAGAACTAAATATACTTTATGACATCATGGCATTTGTTTTGGATAATCCATCATCAAAAGCTTTCTTTTTCTCCACTTTATGAAGATTATTTTTTTCCTCAGGCTTTTACACAAACTCATCCCTCCTCTGGAATGCTCTTCTCTAGACTTGTCTTTTATACCTTAGATCCTAGCTTAAATATTTCTCTTCAGAGAGATTTTCCTTGATTCACCAATAGAATTTCAGTGCCTCCAGTTAATCTCTTTCAAAGCCCCTTTTCATTTTCTCTTATTCCACCTAACACAATAATAAATACATATTTAAGAGTATTTGTTTAATGCCTATGTCCCAAATTTGACCATAATCTACCTGAGGGGAAGAGCCATGCCATTTATGTTCTTATAGGCAATGTTTAAGCGTTTGTTTCTCATTTTGTTCTAAATGCAAATAGAAGCCATCAAAGGATAGTTGGATGTTCCTGTTTACATCTTATAAAAGGTCTTTTCTAAATGCTGTAATCCTTGGTACCTTTGAATGTTTTCCATTCAGCTTGATTTTTGGTAAACCAACATTTTAGTTTCTTTGATTTTCACTTTTAGTATTGAAGGATCTGATTATCATAAGCTGCTAGTTTCTATACACACATATCTGCTTATCCCATATACATGTGGCTACACAGAACAGCTAATCTTCAAATTACATGTGCAATTTGAAAATATGTCCTATTCTCACCCTAAATTAAACACTACCATATTGATCAGTCAAAAAAGGTGGAATAACTGATGTCAGGAATTCAAAATATGTTCCACATAAAGTGCTAACTGCTAATAAGAGCAAGCCAGGAAAAGAGTATTAAATGCAATATATCTAGGACTGACACCATTAAAGGAGGAAAATTATCAAAGCCATAAAAATACTTTGAAGTTGAATGAAATTCAGGCTGTAGCAAATATAATATTGATGGATTATGTGGCTTTTCAAAATTTTCTGTACACAGTTAAAACCAAACTGAAAAATCAGGTCTGAGAAATCTGGAGGCTTGCTTTTTTTTTTTCCAGTGAGCAAAATATTTTAAAGCATCTTCTAAGTGAGCAGTTTTTTTGTCATACAGATGTCTGCTCACCAACCCATATCTTCTTTGGAGATTAAACCAAGGATTAGTTAAATTTGATTTAAAAATGGCACTAATGAAACATCAGGAAAAGAGAAAAAGAAGATGTTGAAGCATTTGTTGAATAATATTTATATAGCTTGTATTTATATATTTGACTCAGATACTTAAAAGTAAATTCAACTTAAGTGAAAATGAAAATTATTACTTTAAGTGTGACCAAAAATTAACATAACATTTGCAGATATTTTAAAACTCTAGAATGCTCTTTAAGTTTATCACTGAGAAAAAAAGTCTAGTTAATTAAAAAATGATAAACCAGCCGAAAACGGTTTGGCTCAGTGGATAGAGCATTGGCCTGTGGACTAAAGGGTTCCAGGTTCAATTCCGGTCAAGGGCATGTACCTTGATCGATGTTTCTCTCATCGATGTCTGTGACTTTCTATCCCTCTCCCTTTCTGTAAGAAATCAATAAAACATATTTTTAAAAAAGATAAACCATTTAGTATTAAAATTGTGATAGCTGTGGTATGGAATAAGAAAACCACTCTTGTATTAAGTTTCAGTTATGTCATGTCCTGTTACCAATTTTACACTACAGATTGAACTAAAGTATAAATTATGCTCTGCATATGCTAAATTTAAGAACTGCTGTATATTTTTTACATTGCATCCAAAACCTTTCTAATAATAACTAATTGATTATTATAAAAGCAAAATATTAAATCCACTACTTAGATGAACAAATATAAATAGATAAATACTGTGTTTTCTGACATTTTCAGTACAGTCTGAGTCAGGTTAGTATTGACTGAAAATGGTTTCTACTTGGAAAAAGGCATACATTTTCTGTTCCCTTTGGTATCACGGTATAAATTGACACAAGCTACCATTTTGTAATATCCTAAAAATATATTAACATTATTAAGAATAAAAAGAAAAGAAAAGTACTGACATCTTTTTATTCACATTATGAAAACAAAATATTGAGGGCTATAGGTAACTGAATTTCTAGATGCCATAGCTACTCTGGAATGTTAATTTTTTTTTAAAGAATCAACAGCAGCACCAACCTCGGCCAGCCCTGATTACCTGAGCAGCAAAGGTGTGATGGGGCAGTGCCTTCTCCTGATCACCCAGTTGCCTCCCACCCCTTTGGGTTCCCAAACTATGAGAGGGGGCAGGCTGTGCTGAGGGACACCCCTCCAGTCCATGAATTTTTATTCACCGGCTCTCTACTATGAGTATATTGAAAAGTTAGAAATTATGACTGGTCCTAAATCAAGGCCATGATCTTTCTTTTCTGCTGTCTATTAATTTTTGTAATATACCATAATAAAATATATGGTGTTGGGGAGAGGATAAAAGTGCATGCAAAAGAGAAATAAAATGGGTACAATGGTAAAAAATCAAGTTAAAAAATCAGAATTGACTATTATTTGAAGTTTAGCAAACTAATGTTTTAAAAAATTAAAATACATTTATTTGCCTGTCTCCAAAATTGTTCCCAATGATTCCTGCCTTGTAGTAGTCATGCCCTGAAGTAATTAATTCCCCCTTGAAGGTTCTTACAGAAATTATACTATATGATATAAAGGCAGATCATAAAATATATTGCAATGTTCACCTTGCTTTTTGTTGGAACAATCACTCTGGGGGAAGCCAACTGCCATGTTATGAGGACACCCATCAGCTCTATGGAGTTCCATGGGGTAAGAAACACTTGTGAATAGTCAGCAGGGAACCCAAGTTTATAGCCAACAGCCATGTGAGTGAGTCACCTTGGAAGTGGAACCCCTGGTACAATGCAAGTCTTGGAATGATAGTAGTCCTGGCCAATACCCATTATAGACTCCTTAGACCAGTGGTTCTCAACCTTTCTAATGACACAGCCCTTTAATACAGCTCCTCATGCTGTGGTGACTCCCAACCATAAAATTATTTCCTTTGCTATTCATAATTATAATTTTGCTACTGTTACGAATTGTAATGTAAATATCTGTGTTTTCCGATGGTCTTAGGAGACCCACAAGTTGAGAACCACTGCTGTAGAGCCTAAGGCCATCAGAAAACACAGATATTTATGTGTTTTCTTATGCTTCATTAACAGTAGCAAAATTACAGTTATGAAGTAGCAACAAAAATGATTTTATGGTTGGGGGTCACCACAACATGATTAAAGGGAACTGTATTAAAGGGTTGCGGCACTAGAGAGGTTGAGAACCAATGCCTTAGACCCTGAGCTAGAGTTGTTTCTGAATTGCCATCTAAGACATCCCTGAATTTCTATGGTTTTATATATTTTATAAGTACATTTTTTCTTTGGTTTCAGAGAGGCCCATCCAAGCTGTTTCTGGTGGATTTTTCATAAGAATGTCTTGTGTTGGCTCAGACTTTCCTAAAGTCACTCAAACAGAATCTGGCCTCAACGTGCCCTGTATATCGAATTAAGTTGCCTCAGCCCTCGAACTAGCAGCAGCCAGGCTGTGTTCTTTTTTGGCCATTCCTGGATAACTCCAAGGCCAGTAACATCTATCTTCAGATAGCTTTGTAGCTCATGCCAGATGGCCCTGGGCAGGACACAGGCAGCAGCTGACCTTATCCTGCACCTCCTGGGAGGCCCCAAAGCCACCTTCACAAGCAACACACTCAAGGAATGGACTTAGTAGGCACCCAAGCCACGCTAAAGTAATTCCTGCCCTATGGGTTGGCCTCTGCGCAGATAATCAATCATCCACAGTGGTTAACAACCAGTCTTTGCAGCTGGTCAATGGGAGTAAATCCCTCCCATTGATGTGCCAACAGTCTAAAAGCAAAATTTCAGCCCTAGTCAGTTTGGCTCAGTGAATAGAGCATAGGCCTATGGAATAAAGGGTCCAGATCAAGGGCACATGCCTGGTTTGTGGTTCGATATTCACTAGGTGGTGTGCACGAGGGCAGTCAGTTAATGACTCTCTCTCATCATAGATGTTTCCATCTTTCTCTCCCTCTCCCATCCTCTTTGAAATCACTATATATATAAAATTACTGCTCTTATAAAAATTAAACATTTTTAAAAAGAGTGAAAAGTCTCTAAGTGAGCCTTTTCTTTAAGTAAAATGATTGTACTTTAAAGAACATATTATTTTCACCCACATCTATGCTTCTCTTCAAATTTTATTTCTTAATCGCTTTGCAAAGTCTTTGGATACAAGTATGATAAATCATTTTTCCCCATAGTTTCAGTAAATGGGTTTGTTCAATAAAAGCCACCTATGTGTATTATATAGGGTGTCCTCCCAAAATGTACATAGACTTTAACAGCTGATAGCTTAATTTAAAAAATAAAATGTATTTTAATAATTACTGCCTTTATAATTATTCAGAGTGTGTATATACACTTTTGGGGGATACCATATATGCATACCATACTGTTGTTATACTTGAGATAAAAATATAACAAGCTTTCTTGGTTTTATTTATGTATTTATGTATTTATTTAGTATGTTTTTATTGATTTCAGAGAGGAAGGAAGAGGGAGAGAGAGATACAAAACAACAATGATGAGAGAATCACTGATCAGCTGCCTCTTCCATGGCCCTTACTTGGGATTGAGCCCACAACCTGGTCATGATCGGAATGAAATCCAGGATCCTTTAGCCCACAAGCTGTCATTCTACCCACTGAGCAAAACCAGCCAGGTCCAAGCTTCCTTGGTTTTAAAGAATTTGCTAGTCTGAACCTTAACAAACTTTTGAAACATAATAACAAGAACTAGAGAAACAGTCTTCTACTTTAGGTGATGATGCTGGTAAACACAAAACTTTGATTCCAGATGTAGACAAGGCATAAGCTTTAAAGCATGTTTACTTTTGACCCATGCAATACTAGTTAAGTTTCTCAAGTTATAGGGCTAAAGTTTCCTCATGAACAAAATGTGAATAATAATTAAATCTGTATCAAAACTTTGTTGAGAAGATTGAGTGAAAACTTAAGATTAAGTGAAAGTTTTTAATTAGTATCATCATCATCATTATCATCATCATCATCATCATCATCATCATCATCATCATCATCATCAAAGGCTCAGTGAAATCCTGCCTAGAGTTAGGGCATTAGATCAAAAGTACTTATTTATTATTAATGAAAGAATCACATAATACAATGAAATATTTAGATTTGTTTTGTGAGCATTTTATTATGTCTCAATTTTACTTCACAAAATTCTTTTTTAGAAAGTAAGAGAAACTTGAAAATATAAGACTTTTAACAAGAAAAAACCCTTAAAAAACCATACAGAAATAACATGTGATTACAATTCATATATGAAATATATATTTATTGCATCCTTCTGTTAAACCCATTAAAACTCAGGAGGCTCAGCATTACCAGCAGTTACCAAACATTTTGCTCTCAAGACTCCTTCATATTCTTGTAAATTACTAGACTCCACAAAAAACTTTAGTTATGCATATATAGCTATTGATGTATATAGTATTAGATATTAACTCTGATAAATTTAAGAAATATTCATTAATTCATTAAAGGTAACAATTATAATTATTTGCATTACAATAAATAATGTAGGTTATGAAACAGAAAATTACAAAATATTTAATCAGAGTGACAGTTTTATGTCTTATAAACATCTTTAAATGTCTGGGTTAATAGGAAAGGTGACATCTGTTGTAGGTGAGTATTTAATTCTGGTTCTGAGTATTAGGAAGTCCCTTATTTAGAGATGCGAGCCACATTCTCTATTATCAGTCTTATCAGTAATAAAAGTAATATTTTGGTTTCCATTCTGCCTTACTATGTTTCCTTATTACTCAGTTGATTTAGATTGCAGGCAGAGAAAATAAATGTTATTTATTGAGACCCCAAAGACTAAAAAAAATTGATAATTTTTTGAAAGAAGAAAACACAATGAGAATAACAGAACAGCAATTTCCAGATCAATCAGGTGAGGTTGGCTCCAGGATATTTGAATTAATCAAACAGATTGGTTGGCACAGTATCAGAAATTTATTTTTCAATCTAACGAGTTAGATATTGTCTAGATTTCAGGTAACTGAACCATGAAAACAGCTGGTAACGCAACTCATCAATACTCATTTTAAACCCGTTTTAATTACTTCAGGTTTTTTGTGTGATACTTAGAAGTCCCTTTGCCCAAAATCTTTCAGGTCAAGTACATTATTAGTTTTCCAATATATGAGAATCGCTGAAAGATATGTAGAAATAAAAGATAAATAGAAATTTCTTTAGGTGACATAAACTTATTTTGGGGGGGGACAAAAGGGGGAAGGCTGGTAATAAAATTAGTATTGATTTCCTGAAAAGTTATAGAAAATTTCTTCTCACATAACTATTCTAAGTGTTGGTGTTTAGAACTCTCAAATTATTTTAAAGTTTTGGCAATATTGCAATTTTTCCAAAACATCTATAACCAACATCTATGCATTAGATTAAACATTATAGTTGCAAACAATTCACTTGCTAAATGTTAAAATTTATAAATACTGGCTCAGCTATTATCATCCCTGGTTCCACCAGATGAGTTGTTTCACTGTTATAAAGTAAGTCCTCTTATACTATTAGAATCTCATGTTATGCATCAGAGCGGTGATAACATTAATGGTGAAAAACAAGCTCATTGCTTTTTGTTTTTCTAAAAGAAATATTTAACTCTAGATTGTGAGTTTTGAAAACATCAAAATGTTACTAGAATGGGAAAATTAGACATTAAGTTCACTATTTTCTTCATCATTCTAGAGATAGACCACATAACCACCAATGAAATTTCCATGCTGGCTTTTCTCATTAAAAGCAAACTCATTTATTTTTCTACCAAACTATAAAGAATTATTTTTTTCCCTTTACTAAACATAGTAATGTTATAGTATAGTTATGTCAAACTATAGCTGGTGAGCTCTGGCCAGTGTGGTTCAGTTGGTTGGGCATCATCCTGTGCACCAAAGGATTGCCAGTTCAATTCCAGGTCAAGTCACATGCCTGGGCTGAAGGCTCCATCCCCAGTAGGGGGGTGCAGGAGGCAGTCGATTGATATTTCTGCTTTCACATTGCTTTTTCTCTCTTTCCTCTCCCTCTAAAAATCAATTTAAAAATCTTAAAGAATATATATAGCTAGTGAAAAAGAAATATCAACTTCTTAGTAAATTAAAGATATGCTGGTATTAATTGACAATTAAAAGATTTTAATAATAATCACTGATTTTTCCAAGACATATTTCTAAATGTACTGTCATATTTCCAAAATTAATTATATGGAAAAATGAAAGTATAGTCTTTGTTTTTTTTATTTTCCTGGTTTTATTTTTATTTATTTTGTTGATAACTCTTACTTGAGGATATTTTTCCAATGATTTTTAGCAAGAGTGGAAGGGAGGGGAAAAGACAGAATGAGAGAAACACATTGATTAGTTGCCTCCTACACACACCCTGGGATCATGCCTGCAACCAAGGTATGTGCCCTTGAATGGAATTGAATTTGTGACTCTTCAATCCTCCAGCTGAGGCTCTATCCACTGAACCAAATTGGCTAAGTTTCAATAGAGCATTCATCATCTTTCCAGGTGTTTCCTTTCAGAGTCTTGAACTCTACTGATTGGTCAGTGCCAATACAGGGGGTCATTAGGCAATGCAGAAGGTTCTGGTGCTAGATTTTATGTTTCATACAATTGGCTGCATTTATTATAGAAACTAGGGGCTTGGTGTATGAAATTCGTGCACTGGGGATGGGTGGTCCCTCAACCCAACCTTCCCCCTCTCACATACTGGGAGCCCTCAGGGGATGTCCAACTGATGGCTCACCCCCAGCCGGCACCCAGCCATTGCCCTACTCAGCTCAGCCCTGGCTGCCTGAGACCACCCGGCCCCGGGGGCTGGGTGCTCACCACCATTCTGCTCACAGTGTCCGGAGGCCGGGCAGTCCCTGCTGCCGCCACCACCACTGCTGCTGCTGCCACTGCCACTTTCCATCATAGCACCTGGGGGCTGGGTGCTTGCCGCCCCTGCCGTTTCATCTCCACCCCTGGGCCTGGTGCTCATGCCACTTGCCCCGCCTCCACTCCTGATTGGCTGGTAGAATAGCCAATCAGGAGCTAAGGCACGGTCAAATTTGCATGTTTCTCTTTTATTATATAGGATAGGAAATAACCTCTTACATCACATAGTGTTTCTTGTAGGAGGACCCATGGGAAAAATTTCTCATAGATGAGATAATAAAAAAAAAAAATCTGTTTTTTATCATTTGGAGATTCTGACTCCTGTAACTGAATTTGTCTTTTTCATTGCTTTCATTGCTTTCTCAAGTTCAAATTTATAACCTATCCCTAGTATTTGACAGTGTCTAAGGGATTATATTTTAACCTTTTTCTAGATTTACCTAAAGTATGTTCAATACCCCTGTTTCTCCATGTGATTGTTTTTAAATGAATTCATGCAATTCTGTTAGCTGTCACAACATTTCTTTGAAAATGAAACAGGCTAAAATAATTTTTAAAGATTTGTAGGTGTGTTTGTGTTTGTAAATTGGTTTAAATTTTAGGCACCATTTATCTACTGCATTTTCACACCTAAGCCATATAGCGTTTACATGAAGACCTTAAGATGTTCCTCTTACTTTCCAGTGCCTGTCTCCATTAACCAATGGGTGAAAGGTCTTTAGTTATCTAAGTGACTCTCTACTGTATATACAAAATTGTATTAGACTTTCAAGTAATGAGAATTTCTCATGTAGATGTGTGGGATAGATGTTGCAAATTATTTACTTTTAGAGTTGATAGTTCAAAACAGTAGCTTTATAATATCAAAAGATAAACAACCAGAGAGTTATTATGAAGTAAGATAAGTACAGTGCTTCTATAAACATTAAAGAGATGAAGAATAGTCAGATTAGAATCAAACTAGCTTGTTAGGGCAAATATGAAATAACATACACTAGGAGCTTATAAAATAGAATATGTTTCTCACAATGCTGGAGGCTTAAATGCACGATTAAGGTGTAGATAGGCTTGGTTTCTTCTGAGGGCTATCAGGAAGAATCTGTTTCATGCCTCTCTCTGTGGCTTGCATATGACTGCCTTTTCACTGCTGCTTTGTCCTTACATGGTCATCACTCTGTGCATAGCACCATGGTTATCTCTCTTGTGTTCAGATTTCCGCTCCTTACAAGTATGCTGGTCAGATTGGATTTTGGCCCACCCTAATGGCACCATCATAACTCAATGACCTTTCCATAGTCCTGTATCCAAATGCAGTCACATTCTGAGCTACTGAAGGTTAGAGTTTGAACATATAAATTCAAGGGGACACAATGCAGTCCATAACAGGAGGCTTGTAAATGTGAGAAAATGCTAATTTTGGGGTGAGGAATTATATAATTCATGGGAAACTTCAAGCAATACCAAGTCAAGATGACATTGGATCCATACTTACTGTGCATATAAATAGTAAATGATTAATGAGATAAAAAAGATAGCAAAAATAAGTATAATTCTAGGTAAGACAATAATAACTAAATGTTTATTCCACTGAATAAGTACCTACCATAATGAATTCATCTACACTAATAAAAGAGAAATATGCAAATTTGCCATATCTTCACGATGACCATAAGCCAATCAGGGAATGAGTATGCAAATTAACCCAACAAAGATGGTGGGTTAGTTTACATACATAGGCACTGAGCGTCTGGGTGGGGCAGGACACCTGCTATGAGGGGACAGGAAGGGGTCAGAGGGAGCTACAGGAGTGGTGCTCCAGCTAGGAGCAAAGACTTGCAGGCTCCCGGGTGGCCAGGAGCAAAGTCAGAGGAAGGAAGGCCTATTCTTGCATGAATTTTCATGCAACAGGCCTCTAGGATTAAATAATAAAGAAATATAACATCAAATATATGATTTATAAAAAACTGGTGACTACATTCTGGTCTTAGGGAAATTGGAAACTATATTAAGTTTTCTGTGGTTTCCATAGACATAAGAATAGTATAATGACTTGCAATAATACTTCAAGATTATTTTTCTAATAAGAAATAGGTATAATTTGTTAAATAATTTATTGTGATGCTACATAAATCTTGTTTATTGCATAAGAGATGAATAGCATGTCACTTTTCAATTGGTTTACTAAAATGTGAATATAATGCTAACTGGAGGCAAAAAGGAGGTAGAATTCTACAATAAAATGTAGTATTAGAGTGAGCACAATATTAGAAATATGGTAAGAGTTGTTTGTGTGTGTGTGTGTATGTGTGATGTATACTTTAGCTATAAGGTTCTGGCAAAGTTAGGTAACTTCTCTGAATCTCTCCTTCCTCACTTATAAAATGGCAGAATACTATAAGATATATTTATAAACAGTATTCATTCAATCATTCAACAAATGTTCATAGATGCCTGCTATGTTCTAGAAACTATTTAAGGCAATGAAGTTAGAGCACCATGAGGAAAAATCATTTTTTATCGTGGACTATACATTGCAGTGGGAGAAATGTTACAATAATAATATAAAAAGAACATATAATTCCAAAACAAGTTGATAAGTATGAGAAAGATAAAGCATAGTAAGGGAATATGGAATGTAGCATTATTTGAGATATAGACCAAATAAAAACATGTGTTAAATGCACAATGAAATTGCAAACTACAGAAGCAAGCATATTATATTTACTATCCATTTTAGTAACATTACAATACACAAACAATTGTGGTTATTGGAGTGGTTGAAGGTGGAAGAGGATATAAGGAGAATAAATGGTGATGGAAAAAATAAAAAAAATTAAAAATTACCTACTAAATTTTAATATTTAAAAAAACATTTGAAACTTTTTTTTAACATTTGAAACTTTCATATGGAAATAGCATGTGTTCAAAATTAAATGTATATAGCTATCTAGATAAAGTGCAATAATAGAAACTGCCTTTTTTTACTATCTAGAATTAATGTCAAACAGTTACTGGGAGTAAACACTATTCAATTTTATTCTTATTTAAAAATATTTAAACATTTTAATACAATGATCTCACAAAGACAGGTTCGGATTAAATATTTTTTCTAAAATGGGGGAGAGCAAGAATTCTTAGGCCGTGTCATTACCTGTATTTAAATTTGGAGTGTTGAATACTATAAATGGATAAATAAAAAAATCAGAGTGTAATAATTACAATATAAAAATATACTTTAAAAGAAAATGAATTTACTATTTGAACCTTACCAGATTGTATAACTAAGATCTAAAAACATCAGTTTCTATTGTTTTGTGCTAATGGAAACAAACTAAGTTAATCATATGTATTTAAATTAGTTTTTATACTTTAAAAGCAAGCATCATGGGTATAATTTGTTAAATAATTCATATCTTGAAAAGTTGGGCCCAGCTGGCGTGGCTCGGTGGTTGAGCATCGACCTATAAAGCAGAAGGTCAGTCAGGACACATGCCCTGATTATAGGCTCCATCACCAGGATTCCCAGTGGTGGGTGTGCTGGAAGCAGTGAATCAATGAGTCCCTCTCATCATTGATGCTTCTATTTCTCTCTCCCTTTCATTTCGTCTCTGAAAACAATAAAATATATATTTTAAAAGAAAACGTGTTCACTATTTGAACCTTATCAGACTGTATAACTAAGATCTAAAGACATCATTTTCTATTGTTTGTTCTAATGGAAACAAACTAAGTTTTTTCTCAAGTTGTAACCAGATTAATGGTTCTATTAATGGTAGTAAAGAAATGGTTCTCATGAAATGAAAACATCCAGAAAGTACATATTTTACTCATTTTTATAAAGATATCTACAAGTCTATAGAATACGAATGTTATTATTTTAAAATGGGAGTCATTTGGATATACTATTGAAAGAATAATAATTTAACTCATCTTTGGTACCCTCAAATATTGTAGAGGGTACAACAATTTCACTATTAAATTGTGTATTTTCAAATTGTTTTTTGTTATTGCTCTTCCAAAACTGTAATTTGCTGTGTGGGTATTGTTTTCTATTTCTTTCCTTGTTTTCTTCCTCCATCTTCAACAGTTTTGTTAATAGTTTTAAAAGACATTTTCCGAAGTTTCTCAGACATATGCCCAACATATATAATTAAGTTCTTTTCAGTAGGAAAATGCAATGACAATATAAGGGTAGGTAATACTGCTAAGAAGTGTTCCCCCTCCTACTGCCTGTTTTTAATAAGAAAATATGCCTAAAACATTCAGTGAATAAGAATACAAGCAATTTAAATCAGAGATCCTATATTGAGGAATAAAAATGCTGTTTCTTTTTTAACTTCATGCGTTAAGTTAGTTATGAATTTACTATGCAAGTTCGTAGAAGATTAGAAGTACTTGTATATTATTTGAACTATTTTCCAATTGGAGATATTTCCAACATTATAAAATGTGGGCATTTTATATCAATATAAACTATGTTTACTTTTCAAATAAATTACCATTACAGGTCCATGGAAAATGTACTAACAAGGCAACAACTATTCCTCTTTGGGGGACTTAGGGAGAACAAGTCAAGTCACAAAGTATTACTTATTAATCAGAATTTTCAGGTAAAGACAAATTTAAGGCCATTAAAAATGGTTATCTGTCAACATAAATGACCTTATTATAAATAAGCAAGCTCTCAGCACTTGTAATTGTAGAATGGAACTGGTGTCCCGGGAGAATGATGATTTAACTTGGATCAAAAGCACTGAGTTGCTAGTCTTGAGAAATCTGTTTGAAATATACCACTATCTATTATAGTAGCAAATCAAATAAAATTTTTTAGATGACAAAGTGGATGAAAAGGAGGGAATGCAGAGGAAAAGGAACTGTTAGGTAGCAACAGAAAAATAAATTTGTTGCTTCTAAAATGAAAGCTAAACCTTTCAGCATATATTAAGATAATTTGAAAAAAATTTCCAGTGGCAAACTAGTGAGGGGTCAATTCCATTATCTCACCAAATATTCATTGGTGCTGCTTAGCAATTACTCAGAGTTACTGGTATTGTCATCTTCTCTTGTGTTTTATATTTGCCAAACACACACACACACACACACACACACACACACACACACACACACACACACTTTAATAGATAAAGACTAAATCCCATTGAAAGTTTCCTGGGTTAGTCTTTTCACATTCTAATGCTTATATTAAGCAAAAGAACTAAGTTCAACAATGTATTGTCATGTTAGATGTAGACATTCACTTATTGACAAACATTTAATTAAAGATAAAAGTAAGATGTCTGTTGAGGGCAAACATCTCTCTTAATGGTGACTATATAAAGAACTATAAAATAATAAAAACAAGTTAACTAAATTGTATTTAAAAACAATAATCAAAGAAAAGATAAAAGTAATTTAGGAGATTCAATATAAACCTATTGTGTCTTTCACTCTCAAGCTAAGATTCAATTTTATGTGCTAACCTGAAGGTTATTTTCTTCTAGGTTGCTAGGTCTCCCTTTATCTTTTATGAAAATAATGCATTATTAGTCAATATTTACTAAAGGCTTGCTATCTATAAAGCATTGGGATTAGCTATTAGTCATCTTGGTTCTTCTCTATCTAACTGAAAAATGCAGGCGAGTTTCCAATGATTTGAAAACTCAAATTTACACATCAAAATAACTGTGTGAATGTTTACAGAAACTTTATTCATAATAGCCCCCAACTGGAAGCAATCATCATGTCCTTCAATAAGTGAATGGATTATATACACTAGGATACATTCAGACCATGAAATATTATGCAGGGATTAAAAGAAATAAGCTATCAGGCCACAAAAATTCATGACTGAATCCTAAATGTATATTGACAAATGAACAAAGCTAGTCTGGCCCAGCTGGCATGGCTCAGTGGTTGAGCGTTGAACTATGAACCAGGAGGTCACAGTTCAATTCTGAGTCAGGCACATGCCCAGGTGGGGCATACAGGAAGCAGCCAATCAGTGATTCTCTCTCATCCTTGATGTTTCTATCTCTTGCTCTCTCCCTTTCTTTCTGAAAAAAATAAAAATATATTTTTTTAAAAAGCTAGTCTGGAAAAGCTATGTACTGTAGAATTCTATTTTTTTTAATATTCTGAAAAAAGCAAAACTATAGACGGTAGAATGATCAGTGGTTACCAGGTTTTGTTGGGGTAGGAAAAGTGCTGAATAGATGAAGCACAAAATAATTTTATGGTGAGGAAACTCTTTTATATAATGTGGCAATGTTGGATATGTGACACTATGCATTTGTCAAAGTCCATAGAATAAAGAGTGAACCTTAAGGTATGGAAATTTTAAAAATCATTTAGGTTATCAGGGGAATCCCGGGTAGAATGCAGAATGGGACAAATGAAAATCTAACTGCATTACCAATGTAGAAAACAACATCACTGATGGGGGTGAGGAGAAATGGTGCTGGCCTAAGTGACTTTGAAAATGAATGGAGCCCTAACTAATTTTGCTCAGTGGATAGAGCATTGGCCTTCAGACCAAAGGGTCCTGGGTTCAATTCATGTCAAGGGCTCATACCTTGGTTGCAGGCTCCTCCCTGGCCCAGACCATGATCGGACTCGTGAAGGAGGCAACCAGTCAATTTATTTTTTTCATATCAGTGTTTCTCTCTGTCTTCCCTGTATCTTGCACTCTCCCTAAAATTCAATGGACATGTATGCATGCATATAAGCATAACCAATAGACACAGACACTAGAAGGTGAGGGCATTAGTAGGGTGTGTGGGGGGAGTCTTGGGGGAAAAAAGACACATCCTATCTAATAAAACAATAATATGCACGTTGACCATACCTCCAATATACTGACAAGCCATGGCCACAAACCACGCCCACCAGCCAATCAGGAGCAAACAAACCCCAACCAAGATAGCTGCAGCCACTGAGAGCAGGAGGGAGGCTTGGGTTTCCCTGGCAATGAAGGAAGCCAAGCTTTCTGCCTGCCATTGCCGGCCTAGGCCTCCACTCAATGGTGCAAATTTTCAATTATAGAAGATATATCCCAATAGAAATGGCAGCAGCCACGGAGCTGGAGAGAGCAGAGGCTAGGATTGCCTGGGTGATGAAGGAAGCTAAGCTTCTGCAGCCCTAACACTTAGGCCTCCACTCTAGGCTACAAAGTTTCAATTATAGAATTTAAATCAGCCCAAACAGAAATGTCTGTTGCCATGGAGCAAACAGAAGGCTTGGCTCTACTCCAGGCTACAAAGTTTCAATTGTAGAACATAAATTAATTTCAGATCCCAGGGCCTCCGCTTGGGTCACTGGGTGGTGTGGCTGGCCTGAAAACCACCACTGGTGCCTCACCCAGGCCACCCCATGTCCCAAAGGAACCCCCACCCCGATCTGGGACACCCTTCAGGGCAAACCAGCTGGCCCCTACCCATGCACAAGGGCTCTATCCTATAAATAAAAGAGTAATACGCAGATTGTCCATCACTCCAACACACAAGAGGGCTGCTCCCACGTGGTCAAAGATCCTGCCCCCATGTGGACACAAGATGGCCACCACAAGATGGCCAGCAGGGGAGGGCCATTGGGAGATTCCAGGCCTGCAAGGGAGGTCAGTTGAGGGACATTAATCCTGCAGGGGAGGACAGTTAGGGGTGACCAAGCCAACAGAGGAAAGAAATTGGGGGCAAACAGATTGGCAGGGGAGCAGTTAGACATAAATTAGGCTGGCATGCTAGTGGTTAGGGGGTGATCAGGCTAGCAGGCAGAAGCGGTTAGGGGCAATCAGTGAGAAAGGCAGGCGAACATTTTGGAACCAGCAGTCCTTGATTGTTAGAAGGATGTCCAAGTGCCCATTTAGGCCAGATCCTGCAGGGATCAGGTGTAAATGGGCAGTTGGACATCCCTCAAGGGGTCTCAGATTGAAGAAGGTTCAGGTTGGGCTGAAGGACACCCCCAATGCATGAATTTTGTGCACCGGGCCTCTAATGTGTAATATCTAAATAAAGAAAAAAAATGAAAATAATCAATGGAAAAATATCCTTGGGTGAGAATAAGGGAAAAAAAAGGAAGATGAATGGATTCTGTAAGACTAAATGCAAAAACAATTATTTTGGCACTGTATTTTAGTTGATGACATTATTTCTCACATGGGTTCAAGTTAACAATTCTGATATATATAGTGGAATTCAACAATTACATAATGGAGGATAGATGGTGGAACCCCAATTTCTCACTGTGGGAGCTGGAGGTTATAGACAAGCAAGGGGAGGGGAAGGATCAATGTGGTGATGGATTTGAGTTGGAGACATCATTATGAACTCATGCATAGCTTAATATACACACAGATGGTTACATATAAAATATGTAGAGATATGTGTATATATACAGAGTAGTGTATACATATATTTCCTTGTTCTGTAAGATGAAAATGCCTAGAACTAACAACACCCCAGTAGCAATAAGAAACCATAAGGCACAGATAGTGATTTTAAATACCATTCTCCCTTAAAAAGAACCAAGACTCCTTAGAGAAAAGCATGATTCTAAGACTGGGACAGAAAATATACCACCTGAGCCTGAAACATTCATGTTGTCAGAAAAGAAGGAAGTGATACACACACACACACACACACACACACACACACACACACACACACATAATTTGAACAACAACATATGTAAAATGGTGGTTGAATTACAATCCAGAGCATAAAATAAATATGCATGAGCTCATAGTAATTTAACTAGTTTCCGAAACAAATGTGGAACAATAGACAACTCTCCATACAAAATAATTTCAAATTAATTAAATAGATATTTCATCCTCAGGATTTAGAACAATTCCCTATACTTTAAATGTGGGTGCTACCTAATGACTACTTTCCAAAGAATATAGCATGAAAAAAGGAAAAAAGGAAGTAATTCTGCACTAGAGAAACCTGACAAACACTATCTCAGTTAGGTGGTCTAGGTCAACATCAACAGTGATAAGTCATATTGCCTGGATAAGATAGGGGGAAAAATGGCCTTTACTTTGTGATCTCACTGCCAAAGCACATAATTCTACTCTAATTGTGAAAGAAAAATCAGACAAATTTCATGAGATGAACATTCTACAAAATACCTGACCAGTATGCTTAGAAAATGCCAAGGTCATTAAAAACAAGGAGAGCCTGAGTTAGAGATCAACCAAAGACTTGTATGCATGCATATTAGCATAACCAATGGACACAGACACTAGGGTAGTGGGAGCTTGCCCTCAGGGGTGGGAATGGCATGCGGGTGTCAATATGGGAAAAAGGAGAGATATGTAATTCTTTAAACAAAATCAACAACAACAACAACAACAACAACAAAACAACCACAAGGAGAATCTGAAAAAGTTTCACAGCCATGAGGAGACATGATGACTACATGTAATGTGGCAACTTGGATGGGACTCTTGAGCAGGCCATGGGGTAAAAACCAAGTCAATCTGAATGAAGTGTACATTTTATTAATAGTAATGTGTCACTCTTGGTTCATTAATTGTGACAAATGTGACACACTAATGTATAATGAAAATAATATGGGAAACTAGGTGTAGAGTTTATTGAAATTCTCTGTAAAATCTTCACAAATTTTCTATAAATGTAAAATTATTTAAAAATAAAAACATTTAAAAAGTAGTTTTACATATTCAAGTTATTCTAAACATAATAATGTAGTTTCCAGTAACTGGAAAACTAGTTCATCTTTTTTAGAAGAACATTTGACTTTGAAACAAAGGCATTTGAAAAATATGTCTAATTGAAGCAAATTTTCCAATTCCTATGTAAACTAAGTAACAATGAGTTAAAGAGCAACTGCATATATTGAAACAATTCTAAAGGTATTGCAAAGCATTCTTTAAATTTTATGTAATTTGTTCAGTATGGTTCAATACAAGATTGACAACTTGCTGCTGTTATCAATTAAACCTGCATATTAACTCATGCTAAAATGTGTAAAATCATTTTTATTGATTAGTATTATGAAAAGCTTCCATTTCAAAACTTAAATTATTGGAACTATCTACATAAGTCACCTAATTGAGTTTTCTTAAAGCTTAACATTTAGTTTATGTGATATATAATATCAGTCAGACAATGTAATAACACATTTTTGAATATCTGGCAAGCCTTTCTTTTACTTAATGAAAATTTTGAGTTAGAATTAACAATATGGTAAATCTTAGTGAATATTTTCCATCTTTCAATCAAAGAACACTAGTAAAGAACACAACATCATTAAGATCAAGTATTCTATTTCATTCAACAGTTCTATAAACTGGTGATGATTTGAAGCATATAAAAGTGTATAACAAGTGTATCCATGACACTTGTCATACAGTCTGCTTCAGAAAACTCAGCACAAATATTTCTGGCTTCATACAGTGAAATAAAGCCATAAGAAAAGTATCAGTCTTTCCCCCCCCCCCTTTATTGATTAAGTTATTACATATTTGTCCTTATCTCCATTCTCCTCCACAGCCCCCACTCATGCCCTCAACTGCCTGGTGTCTGTGTCCATTGGTTAGGCTTATATTGCCAGCATACAAATCCTTTGGTTGACCTCTCCTCCTTACTCCCACCCTCCCCTACCTTCCCTCTGAAGTTTGACAGTCTGATTGATGCTTCTCTGTCTCTGGATCTGTTTTTGTTCATCAGTTTATGTTGTTCATTATATTCCACAAATGAGCGAGATTATATAATATTTACCTTTCTCTGATTGGTTTATTTCATTTAGCACAATGCTCTCCAGTTCCATCCATGCTGTTGCAAATGGTAAGAACTCCTTTTTTTACTGCAGCTTAGTATTCCATTGTGTAGATGTACCACAGGCTTTTAATCCACTCATCTGCTGATGGGCATTTAGGCTGTTTCCAAATCTTAACTATTGCAAATTGTGCCGTTAGGAACATAGGGGTGTATATATCCTTTCTGATTGGTATTTCTAGTTTCTTGGGATATATTCCTAGAAGTGGGATCACTGGATCAAATGGGAGCTCCATTTTTAGTTTTTTGAGGAAGCTCCATACTGTTCTCCACAGTGGTTGCACCAATCTGCATTCCTACCTGCAGTGCATGAGGGTTCCTATTTCTCCACATCCTTGCCAGCACTTGTCATTTGTTGCTGATAGCCATTCTGACAGGTGTGAGATGGTACTGCATTATCGTTGATTTGCATCTTTCAGATGATTAGTGATTTTAAGCATGTTTTCATATGTCTCTTGGCCTTCCTTAAAACCTATCCTCCTCAGAATATCCCAAAAATTTAAGAGGAAGGAACACTTCAAATGAAGTGTTTCTATGAAGCCAGCATTAACCTAATACCAAAACCAGATAAAGACAGCACAATGAAAGAAAACTACAGGCCAATATCCCTAATGAACATAGATGTCAAAATCCTCAGCAAAATTTAAGCAATTACATCGGATCCAGCATTACATCAGAAAGATCATACACCATAACCAAGAAGAATTTATTCCAGGGATGTAAGGCTGCTACAATATCTGCAAATCAATAAACATGATACATCACATAAACAAATTGAGAATAAAAATCACATAGTCATATCAATTGATGCAGAAAAAATCTTTTGTTTTAAAATTTTATAATAACTTCACACTTTTCAGGTAACATACCTGGACTATAATGATTAAAATTAATTTTTCAAAGGTAGCTAAAAGTCTTCTTTGATATTTAAAAATTAAATAATATTGTATTTCATCCACGCTGTTGCAAATGATCAACATGGATGGAACTGGAGAGTGTTATGCTAAGCAAAATAAGCCAGTCAGAGAAAGGTAAATACCACATGATCTCACTCATTTGTGGAATATAATGAACATAAACTGATGAATAAAAACAGATCCAGAGTCAGAGAAGCATTGATCAGACATCAAATCTCAGAAGGAAGGTAGGGGAAAGTGGGGGTAAGAGGAAGAGATCAACCAAAGGATTTGTATGCATGTATATAAGCCTAACCAAATGGACCCAGACAACAGGGAGTTGAGGGCATGAATCAGGGTTTGGGGAAACTATGGGAGGATAAGGACACATATGTAATACCTTAATCAATGAAGAAAAAAATTGAATTAAATTTGTTTATAATTTAGAGATCTTTTAAAGAGAAACAATCCAAGGAACTAATTGGATAGTGTCTGCTATATTATATGACTTTTCTAAAGTGTAAAGAAAAGTACTGTGATTTTTTTCAGAATTTGAATCAATTGACATTTGATATTGTCAGAAAACACTCTATGGACCAATTTTGGTGACAATTACAGATATTTCATATTATGTAAAATATTCCTTTTAATATTTACATCATAATTTTCTAACATTTCCATAACTGAAATAATAGGATTTAAAACATTTTTTGCATCAAAATGATTTTTTATATGTGTAAGAATTTAAGCCATTTTGTATTGGCCCACAGTTGAAGTTCAGAATCTGTTATACATTATTTAGATTTTTTTATTGAACATTTAATTCTTATGTCCTTTGTTGATCTTTTGTTACTGTTGAAGGGAAACAATTCTTAAATTCACTACTCATTTTCTGAGACTATCTCTTAATGATGGAAATTTTATTAAGAATCATTTTTATAAAACAAACAACTATCATTTTGCTCTGCCTCAGCAAATTTCAATTGCCATTTATGGCAAAATATGCAACATATCTTCATCCAGGCTTTTTTCCCCTTTATTTTACCATTCCATTTACTAGTATATACTATTATCAACATTTCCACTTTGTTCATATTATCATTTTAAACTAAAAATAATTTAGTTATAATTATCTATGGTTTCCATAGTTATCATTACAATATGGCCTGTCTCCATAAAGTATTTTAATAAACACATTAAAATCCTATATAATAAAGAACTAATATGCTAATTAGACCAAACAGCAGAACCACCATCCGGACATCCTTCCAGATGACCATCCAGACAACCTTCTGGATGAAGCCAGGGCTGCAAGGGCTGGCCAAGGCAGCCAGGGCTGCGAGAGCAGAGCCCCTTGCATGAATTTCATGCATTGGGCCTCTTGTGTAAATAATAATGGAGGTGAGCGGTAGCTTGGGACTTGCAATGTATTTCAAACACAGCTGAGGGATGATAAGAATGACATAAAGATATAGCTATAGGCAGGCCCAGAAGCCCAGAAAGAGAATACATTGTTCATGGTATACTTAGAATTCTAATTAGAAATGGCACCAATGGCAAATTAGCCTGTGGTTTCATTCAGAAGGCTACTGCCTGATAACCCCATGAAAATACTAGCCACACTTCCTCTTAGAACTTGGATATTGTAAAGGCAGCAAGGTTCTTAATATCTGGGATAAAGGCTTCACCCACTTCTCATTGGTTTTAGGAAAGAGTATGGCAGTATTTAGGGAAAGAGGGGATAAGATAGGAGAAAGTGATACACTCTCCTTTTTATTGGCATTATAATTTACAGTATGGCACTTGGTTTGAACTAGAAACCTCTATTTCTCATTAAGGCTTATTGATTCATTTTTTTCAAATCCGAAGCAGGAACATAGCATAGAAAATGGCCACTGAAACCAGCAACAACTGCAATATAAGGTCTATAAATTGTCAGCCAAAATACAATTTCATTATTAGACTTTACACCCTGTTAGGCTTCATCTAATGGCTAATTTTTTCACTCTTCAAAACCCCTGTTTTCAAGAGTGGATTAAGTTTCTGTGTGTTTGTCATTCTGAATATTAAATGCACTTTGACTTTGTTTTACAGGACAGTGCAACCAACTACTGATTTGCTTCACTTAATTACTATATTTTCTAAATTTCCCCCTCTTCCATTATTTCAATTAACATTTAAAAAATGTACAACTCTTCTAAAAACAATATTTTTATTCTAAAAAGTGACAAACTGTTTTAATTGCCAAAATATGGTCAAAAGAGTCACACACTTTAAAAAGTATTAATTTTTTTCCTGTAAAACTCATCCATACTGGTGGTTATTTTCACAACTGAACTTTCAAAGTAAGGGTCCATTTGGTTGCATTTGAATTGGTGACATTTTTAGGTTGTCATTAACTGCAGAAAGACTGAACCACTGTCTCAACATGACTAAGTGGTAGGTGACCTTTAAAAATGCTTTTTATAATAAGAGTTCCTTCCTTCCTTCCTTCCTTCCTTCCTTCCTTCCTTCCTTCCTTCCTTCCTTCCTTCCTTCCTTCCTTCCTTCCTTCCTTCCTCTTGCTACTTTTTAAAAAAACAGTATAAACCTGGATTAGAAACAGGATAAACCCTAATTAAGTTGCTTTAAGTTTCTCAGAAGTGAGTAAAGCTAATCTTTTCACCTGAATATCTATTAGAAACAGGAATTCTATAAATAAGTAGTAAACATACAAATTATATTTATGATTTCTGACAGGTAAGAAATAAAAAAGATAAATAATTTGTTTTAATTTCTTTTGTTTTTAAATCTCCACCTGAGGATATTTCCCATTGATTTTTAGCGAGAGAGTGGGAGAGGGAAAGACAGAAACACTGACGTGAGAGAAACACATGCTTCCTGCATGCACCCAGACCAAGGCCTGGGTCAGGAGGATCCTGCAACCAAGGTATATGCCTTTGACCAGAACTGAACCCAGGACCCTTTGGTCCACAGGCCAATGCTCTATCCACTGAGACAAACCAGCTAGGGCCACTCTTCACACTTTTTAGAGTTCAGGCATCATTAAAATGCCATAAAATTTATCCTTGTACAGTGTATAGTTCATGATTTTTAAAAATGTTAGTAAAGTTTCATGCCGAGACCAATTTGGCTCATTGGATAGAGCGTCGGCCTGTGGACTGAAAGGTCCTGGGTTCAATTCTGGTCAAGGGCATGTACCTGGGCTGCGGGCAGATCTCCAGTAGGGGGTGTACAAGAGGCAGCTGATCGATGTTTCTCTTTCATCGATGTTTCTAACTTTCTATCCCTCTCCCTTCCTCTCTGTAAAAAATCAATAAAATATAAAAAAAATTGTTATTAAAGTTTCAACAATCCTCATCACTATATAATTCTAGAACATTTTCATCACTCCCCCAAAAAACCCTACACCCCTTAGCCTCTTTATCTAATTGCCTGTTGCCTTAACCCTAGGTATGTACCAAGCTACTTTCTATCTCTTTAGATCTACCTATTCTAGATATTTCATGTGAGTGGAATCATATGATATGTGGCCTTTTGTGTCTGGCAGCCTTCACTGAACAAAATATTCCATTGTATAGATATACCACCTTGTATTTATCATCACGTGATGGACATTTGGGTTGTTTCCACTTTTAGGCTATTTTGAACATTCACATACAAGTTTTTATGTGGACAGATGCTTTTGTTTGTTTTAGGTATATACTTAGAATGCTGGATTATCTAAATTTGGGGGCTAAAAATATTCCTTCTCTATATGATTGTCTAACCACTATGCTGTATATCTGAAGCTTATACAAAATAATACTGAATGTAAGCTGTAGTAGTAAAATAAAAGTTAAATTAAAGAAAACAAGAAAAACACTTTTCCTTCTAGTTGGGCTAATAATCAAATTAACAGAGACATTAAGAGGAGAAGATCACATTTTAATACATGTGCACAGGGAATTCATATAAAACATAAAAATCCCACAGAGAGTGAATCAAAATTGTGTAAATATGCAATTTTAGACAAGGGGAAAAAATGGGGAATGGAATCCTAGATCTGGAAGGTGAGAATGGGTGATTTACTGGTAACTGAGAAAGAGGGGAACAAACCTAATAGGCAAATTCTTCCTTTCATGGGACACAGTGGGGTTGTCTAGCTACCAAGCCCCTGCTAAAGCCCTCCACCCACCAGACTAAATTCAACTTAGATGAAGGTGAACCTCCTATTTCCTTCCTGGAGCAGTATTTCCATCTGATTGTCATTGGGCACAAAACAGGGAGGATCATATGTTCTTTCTGAGTCTTTTGTTTTTTAAAAACCAGATTAAAATCAATATCCCAAAATGCAGCTTTATGGTGGCAATATTTTAGTCTCCTTCATAAGACATTCTGTTTTACTTTTTAAAAAATCTTTATTGTTCAGTTTATTAATTACATTGTTCCCTCCTTTTTTCCCCCCTATAGCTCCCTTTCACCTGGTACCCATCCCATCCTCCGCCCTCATCTTCCCCCCACTGTCCTCTCCCATAGTTGCATGATTTTTGTCCAGTCTCTTGCTGCAATTCCCACCCCTGTTTTTCCCCCAATAATTGTCAGTCCATTCTCTCTCTATATCCATGATTCCGTTATATTTACCAGTTTATCCTGTTCATCAGATTATTAATTCACTTGATTTTTAGATTCATTTGTTGATAGATGTGTATTTGTTGTTCCTAATTTACACTTTTATCTTTTTCTTCTTTCTCTTCTTAAAGAATATCTTTCAGCATTTCATATAATATTGGTTTGGTGGTGATGAACTCCTTTAGCTGTTTATTATCTGCAAAGCACTTTATATGACCTTCAATTCTGAATGATAGCTTTGCTGGATAGAGTAATCTTGGTTGTAGATTCTTGCTATTCATCACTTTGAATATTTCTTGCCACTCCCGTCTGGCCTGCATCGTTTCTGTTGAGAAATCTGCTGACAATTGTATGGGTGCTCCCTTATAGGTAACTAACTGTTTTTCTCTTGCTGCTTTTAATAGTCTCTCTTTATCTTTTGTTCTTGGCATTTTAATTATGATGTGCCTTGGTGTGGTCCTCTTAGGGTTCCTATATATTGGGGTTGGGTGTGCTTCTTGGACTCCTAAGTCAATTTCTTTCACCAGGTGTGGGAAATTTTCAGTCACTATTTCTTCATATAGGTTTTCATTGTCTTGTTCTCTCTCTTTTAGTGGCACCCCTATAATTCGGATGTTGGTATGCTTGAGGTTGTCCCAGACGCCTCTTAAACTATCTTCAATTTTTTGGATTCTTTTGGTTTCTTGCTTTTCCAGCTGAGTGGATTTCACCTCTTTGTATTTCAAATCTTTAACTTGGTTCTTGCGGTCCTCTAGAGTGCTTTTAGGTCTTTGTATAATATTTTTTATTTCAGTCAGTGTATGCTTAATTTATGGTTGGTCATTTTTCATATCCTTGAGGGTCTCATTCATATCCTCATAGGTCTTGTTCATTTCCTTGTAGGTCTCATTCATTTCCTTGTAGAACTTGTTCATTTCCTTGCAGGTCTTGTTCATTTCCTCATAGGTCTTGTTCATTTCCTTATAGGTCTTGTTTATTTCCTTGTAGGTCTCAGCCTTTTCTAGGAGCCTCTTGAAAAGCCTTATAACCGTGGTTTTGAATTCTATGTCCAGTTGTTCTTTTTCCTCCATTTCTTTCACATCTGATTTCTTTCCATGTCTCTGCATGGTGGTTGCTTTCCTGAGTTGGTCAATTAGCGTTGTGTGGTAGATGTCCTCTAAGGGACAGTGGCTCAGCCTCCCCAGTTACCTGAGGTGGGTATGGGTTGCACAGTCTTGCTGAAGTTAAGCTCAGGTTAATCGTTGTTAGCACTTGGAGGGGTTGACCTCCAGGCCAATTGTCTGTGACGTTCAGCTGTGCTCAGGTTGGATGGGCGGAGTCTCCAAGCCAAGCAGGCAGCGTCAGCTCCGCCCTATGCTGCCCTAGGGTCTCTGTGCTGGGTGGCAACAGCCGCCAGCACCTTTGAGAAAGAACCACTGCCGAGCTCCACCAGCTGCAGGAGAATTCAGCTTCTCCCCAAAGGAGTCTGCACACCCAACATCTCACCCAGGGCTGCAAAACAATGCTGTCTGAAGGTTTCCTGAATGAGAGAGCAAGTCACGAGTGCTCTCTCTGCGCCGTCATGCAGCTGCGCTTTTCCGAAGTTCTTGTGCACTCGCACAAGCTTGCCCTCTCCACAAGCCCGCGGACCCCTACGGCATCCGAGCTTCGGCGTGTCCTCCCACTGTCCAGTTTTTACCTCATATGATTGTAGGTTCCCTGGACTTCGCCCGGAGCTGGGGGATCAGTGCAGTGGGATGTCTTTGTCTCCCCAGTTCGAGAAAACTGGCCGGGTTTTCAGCAGCCCGCCCTATCCACTGGCGCATACACTGCCCCAAACCTCTCTCTGTGCTTATCTTCAATGCTGTTCGCCGCCATTCCTCTGAGTCATATTGTCCTATCTTCACTTTTATTTGTGGAATTTTCACTCAGCCAGCTTTCCGCTGATTCTGGATGATGTTTGTTCTTTAGTTAAGCTGCAGTTTTGAAATTGCTGTGTATGGCAGCAAGATAGGTGTTTACCTATGCCACCATCTTGGTTCCCTCCTCTGTTTTACTTTTTAATAAAAAATTAGATTGTTTCCCAAAATGGCTGTACTGTTTTACCTTACCTTCAGCATTGTATGAGGGTTCTAGTTTCTCTAAATTCTCACCAAAGATGTTACTATCTGTTTTGGTTTGCTTGTTTGCTTTTTAAATTATAGCCATCCTAGTGGGTATGAAGTGATATCTTACAGTTTCTCTGTGGCCTTTTAAATTCATGAATAAAAATAATAATTCTCTAAGAATGGTGAATGAGCAAAATGATGTAGCATTCAGCATATGGTTGGTTTAGTCCTGTGAGAATAGGAAGTGACAATAAATTTGATCCTGCAAATTAATATCCAAGGTCTTTACTCAAAAGGAAATATGCTCCAATAGTCAGAAAAATCAGTAATTTTTCCCTGAGGAAAGCAGAGGAAGTAATTTAGGTTGGTCACCAACCTTTTGGACCTCACTGACCACCAGTCATCCATGGACCACCAGTTGGTGACCGCTGGATGTGCCCAGCCCACATGTATAACAAGGAAAATGGAAATAAACATACAAACAAATGCCTGACAGGGTCTGACATATTCTTACACCAAGGAAGGAGAGGTTAGCATAGGATCGATCTAAGGGTGGAAAATTGAAAGTGGCAGAAGAGATAGTAAGAAGAGAGGACTGGGCTTGGAAAAAGGTAGGTGTCTGTTGGTAAGTCTTGTGTGTGGCGAGGACCATTTTTTAACAGGCTGTCTCTAAAGAGGCTTTGGGTAATGGATTAGGGCTGTGGTCAGCAAACTGTGGCTCTTGCGCCACGGTTTGCTGCTCTGTTGACTATTTAGTTTGCCGACCACTGGTAGGGGTTTAATCACAAAAACCACAACAGCCTGTAATTATTGGAATTGAGAGTCTAGGTCAATGGCTCATGAGCTGCAGTTTGCTGACCACTGGGGTAAGGGAATGGTGTGAGCAAAAAATGGAGGGCAGTTGGGCATTAGCACATTCCTCACACTGGAAGGAACACTGTAGCAGTAAACATGCATGAGACACTTGAATCCTGTGTAAGTCTTGAAAAAGGAGAAGACCTCTGTCAAAATGACCGAAATGCAATTTCTCACTTTCCAGGCACAAAGAAGATCTAATCCACTTTATTCTCATTTGGAAAAAAATAAAGTAATATGGCATTCTTAAAGAAGAACTAGAGGCTTGGTGCATGAATTTGTGCACCAGTGAGGTCTCTTAGCTTGGCCTGCGGGGATTGGGATGAAACTGGCTCTCCAACATCCTTGATTGCAAGAGAGCACAGGCCAGGTTAAGGGACCCCATTGGTGCATGATCAGGGCCAGGAAGGAACCACAGGAGGGCTCCAGGGTGTGTCCAGCCCCATCTCACTCAGTCCCAATTGGGGCCTATTGGGGCTGGCTGGGGAGGGAGATAGGAGGTGGCCAGCTAGGGAGGGGCTATGGAAGGGTCCAGGGCATGTCCAGCCCTTCTTGCTCAGTCTTGATCAACCTGACCCAAGCAGTATACTAACCTACTGGTTAACTGTCTGCCCCTGGTGGTACATGCACATCATAGCAATCAGCCTTAGCATATCATTAGCATATTATGCTTTGCTCGGTTGAATGGTCGACTGGTTGATTGGACAATCAAATGACCAGACACTTAGCATATTAGGCTTTTATTATATAGGATGTATTGGAATAAAATTCACATGAACCACCTTCTGAAATGAATGCTCCCGTGTCAAAATGAAGAACATGATATACAAGATGAGGGGAATATTATATGTAGAATATTGCTCTTGATTCAGAGATTTTCTCCTAGGATTGCTTTCTGACCATAGGAACAGTACTTCTGGAATTTTGGAAATCCATGAATGTGTATGTTGGAAACAATGATCCAGTTTGTAAAAATTATCTAATAAGGGTTTACCAAGATTTTTTTTCTCTCATATGAGAATTTGCTCGATGCCAGATTGGAAGGCTGTCAAGCTAATCACATACTTTGAAGATAATATTTTGTTAAATGTTTCATGCTTTTCAAAACAGTATATAAGTATGTTTTTATTTTCTTAAATATATCAAAGAGCTATTTGTAATTCCATTTTATTTACAGAAATAATTTCCTATCACTAGAAGACAAATGTTTATTAGTCTGAACAAGACAGAAGAAACTCTAATTGCTTTGTCTTAGATGTTGGTGATTAATCAGCTTATTTATTTTTCCCCCAGCTGTATAATATATTTCTTTCCTCAGTGCAGTAGTGCCCACAGATCTTGATTTTTCTCTTTATCTCAATTTCAGTGTTTTCTAATATGAACTCATCACAGTATGGCAAGAGAATAAACAATGGATATTGACATATAATTTTCTTTCTTTCTGTAGCCACTATAACTGCAGAGCCAGTGCATTTAATAGGTGTATTAGTAATTCCTATAGCACCACAATGGATATAATGTTAGAAGTGGATAAATTTTCTGTATGATGCAAATGAATTCCTTTTGGTCACTTCTACTCCCACTACTTTACAGAAGAAAAATCTGAAGCACACAAAATTCAAAGAATTTGTCTAAACCCAAGAAATAAGTTAGTGGAAAAGTAGAAAGTTGAACTGTTGTTTTTATTTATTTATTATGTATTAAAAATTTTTTATTGATTTCAGAGAGGAAGGGAGAGGGAGATAGGAAACGTCAATGATGAGAGAGAATCATAGATCGGCTGCCTCCCTCACGTTCCCCCATCTCCATACTGGGAATGGAGTCTGCAACCTGGGCATGTGCCCTTGACCAGAATCAAATTTGGGACCCTTCAGTCTTCAGGCCAATGCTCTATCCACTGAGCAAAACTGGCTAGGGCTGAACTATTGTTTTTAAACTTTTAATCTAGTATTTCCTTGGTTTGTGATACCATCAAAAATTTCCAAATATTAATTTTAATATTATTTTTCATCTCTTCAGTCAAGTCACATTAAGATTAGGTTCTTAATTTTTAAAATTTAAATGAAAATTATTAAAATAAGAAATGAATAGATGGAGGTACATGTCTAACATGGCTTATTGGAAACATCCTGGCAGCCCAGCTATCTTAGTGCATTCCACTTTGTCTTTCCTTTAAAATCTTGCTAATAGTAAGTAAAAACAGTCATGTTTTGCAGATATTCATTTTTATTCAAAATGGCCAAGTAATTAAGGACTTCATGCTATAATACAGTTGATAGTAAACTTAAATCCACAAACCTATTATCTGCTAACTGACAAGTAAAATGAAATAGACAAAAATACACCAGAATGTCTAGTCTGCTCTTGGAAACTCTACAGCTCTTTAACTAGTGAATGCTGTAATTACCAAAGGTGTCATTAATTCTGAGCAGAGACACTTGATTTTATGCACACTACAATCTTTCAATTCCAGAGGGGGGAAAAACAACCTGTTGCATTCCTTTCTTTTCAATTTTGAAAATAAAATGTGTTTTAATAAACACTATATTTATAATTATTCAAACTTGTGCATACATTCTTAAAAGCATAATTAGGTACTTAAACTTGTGATTCTATTTGTTTCATTCATTTTATTTAAACTTTTAAAATTTAAGGTGTTTATTACATTTTAAATATACCTATCCATTCACAATTGGCCCCCTACTGCTTTCTACATGGGAAGTGTCTAAAATAAATTGGTCAAGCTACCTTTCCATATATAACATTCTGGTAGTATTAGTGGTCTTACACATCTCAGCTTTGTTTGAATTTAACTGTTACATCTTTAAGTACATAATTGCTTTTTAAAAGTGCTTTCAGATAAGCACTCTTATGCTTATGATGAAGCCCTACAATATTTCTCAAACTTTAGTGCACATCAGAGTCATTGGAAGGAATTGTTAAAATCTAAATCCCCAGATCTTGTCCTCAGACATTCTAATTCAGCAAGTCCTGGTGGGCCTGTGACTATGCATTCCTGTCAAGCTCCCAGATGACACCGTTGGTCTGCTCACCACACTTTGAGTTAAATCCACATCATGATTCAATCTATTTAGAGAAATGTTTTTCAACTGCTAATAACTAGTTAATTCTTTATTTAGGAGCAAATAGTGAGATGCTATGTCTTAAAATAAATCAAGACTGTTTCTCTTCTTGTCTTCATTGTTCTCTAATTTGGGAATGAATGTTACTGGTACTGGAGAGAAGGGGCTTGAGGAGCAATTAACTTGTCAGCATTGTTTATTGGGAAATAACATGAAATTTAGAAACAGACAAGATTTCAAATCTCAGCTTTAACATTTATTAGCTGTGTGCCTTTGAGCAAATTACAAACCTTTTCTGAATCCCATTGGTCCTATCTGTTCAGAAAGAAGAATAAAACCTATGTGAAAGTATTATTATAGGCATTTAACAAATTAACTTACATGGATAGATTACGAAATGTGTAAAGCACTTAACCAATATCCTTTGAGATCTCACTCCTTTCATTTTGTCTTCTATTCCCTCTACATTTTCAACTGCTCCATCTTCACTGGCTGTCTTTACGGTAAAAGATATACTTTCTCCTCCATTTTGAAAAGGAAACTCCTTGGTCCTATATAATTGCTGACTTCTCTCCCTCAGTCTTCCTGACAATCAACCTTTCAAAAAAAATTACATACACTGAACGCCTCTAGTTCCATCTTGCTTACTCCATCTTACCATTATGGTTGGCATTTTGCTTCAGCCACTAAAGTGGAATTGCCCTCTTAATGATCCCATTGACTTTATAAGTGTTTAATCAATTCCTATCATGAGCGATGCATCCCAAGCATGTGGCCTCTAGCCCAGAGTGGTTGGCATGGCTTAGCACTCACTTGCCTTGGAAACTCTCTCCTATCTCAATTTTAGCAACACTGCCCTCTTTTGCCCTTGAAACACTCCTCTTTTCTCAGTCTCTGTTGGTTCCTCCTCCACTGCTTGCCCCTATTTTGCTCCCAGTCTGCATGCTGCAATCTCTTGGAGATCTCACCCTCATGCATGCTTTCAATTCCCATTTCTGTACTGGGCTCATCAAACACACAGAGGTCAATGCAGACTTCTCTCCTAAGTAGCAGACCCATCCGACTTCCACCTGAATATTGCTGACTTGATGTCTAAAGTTAAAGTATACAAAACGAAACATTGAAGACATGCCCAGAATATGAGCCTATATTTCCTCTGTTCCTTATGGGAGTGAATGGCAATTCCATGACCCAAGACTCAAAAGTTATGTGGGAGAGGTCCCTCTGCCTGATACATTCCAGATGGACATGTCTTCATCTAGAAATTTTCTATTCATCCTACAGGGTGAAGCCTGAATGTCAGTTTCTCAGTAATCCTTCTTTGACCACCCAAGTAGCTCCTCCTATGTATTTCTCTAAAGCCCCACACTACAGCAGAATTCCTGGCTGCCTCACCATTACACTCTGTGTCTCATGGAGGAAGATATTATTCTGTGCTTCCAACTATTGAACTATTAGCACACAGCTGGGTATATGGCACATAAAAGGTGTTAAACATATTGTTTGATTCCCTTTTCAAAAATTATTCAAACATTCAAACAATAATCCATGTGTCACCACACTCCTGCATCCTGGGTGAACCATAATGAGCAGAATAGATAGCCATGCACTCCATTGTCAGAGTAGCAAATACAGACAATAAACAAGACAAACAAGTAATATAATCACAAAATGTCAAACATTATGAAAGAATCACACTAGAAGGAGAATAACAGAGGACAATCTGTATAAAATAAAGGGGTAGACAGAGCTAGGACTAGTGTTTTTTTTTCTTTCTTAATATATTTTTTATTTCAGAGAGGGAGAAGAAGAGAGATAAATATATCAATGCTGAGAGAGAATAATTGATCAGTTGCCTCCTGCAAACCCCCTACTGGGGATTAAGCCTGCAATCTGGGCATATGCCCTGCCTGGGAATCGAACCTCGACCTCCTGTTTCCTGAGTCAACTAACTGAGCCACACCGGCCAGATGAGACTTGTTTTTTTTAAAAAAGAAATGAGCAAGATCTGGCCATGCAAAGAGGATCTGGCCCAATTGTGGAAAATACATTGCTTGGTGTCATTTTGGGGGCATTCCCCTTCTCCAGCCCGAAAGGAGAGGTTTGTGGGAGCACAGGAATTGAAAGGAACTACTGTGTGAGATGAGGCTGAAAAATTAAGCCAAGTCAAATCTTGGCAGATATTTGCTGTCAAATCAGAATAATTTACTGTAACTCATGGTGAGTAAGTTATGGGTCAGAAAAGATTCTCAGTCTATTATTTTTACTCAGTTATGATAATTCCATATAGTAAACATTTTTTAGTTATACTTTATTTTGCTTATATCCTTTCCAAAATATTTTATATACTTTGCAGTCATTTGTTTAGATGACATTTTTAACACAACAAAGACCCTTGAAGATATAGCCATGTTATTCGTTAAACAATATACCAATATAGCTATGTGAATGCAATTTGCACATAAAATCTCTAGTAGATGTGCAATAAATTAGTTTTATGTCATTTCTTTAACGAAAAAAAAACAATCTATATGCTTATAGTATCAATGAGAAACTGAGGTACAGAAATGTTATTTTCCCAAAATAATTTATTTTATAATAAATTTTTCATTAAACAACAGTGTCAAAATCTCTAGTCCATTTTTTAATTGTAGAAACTTTAAATAACACCAGTGCTATTCTTAATATCATGTATTAATTTAACTGCAAAATATATAATATGGGTTTATCTCACACATAGTTAAGACTACATTTCTGAATTCTAAGTCTAAGAAAAGCTTTTAAATATTTAATGACTGCTGCCTACTTAAGGGATCTAAATAAATGAAATGATTGTTTAAAATATGGGTTATCAAATCAGAGTTTTTCAACCTGGGAACACCCTCAGCTCCATAGCCTTTACTGTAGGAGCTGTCCTTTGCGTTATAGAACATGGTACTGCATCCCTCATCCCTACCCACTTGATGCCACTTGCAACTCCTTATCTCTGAAGTCATGACAACCAAACATCTTGTCTGGTTGAGAAACATTAGTTGATACTAGTATATTTCAGCAACCTGAGGCTCTAGGTTTGGGTTATAGCTTTCTATCCTTTCCTATAAAATTGTAAGTCCTTATTTTATGTCATAAATATCTAGAACATTCCTTACTGAAATCAGTTATCTGTATGTATTTGAATGCTAGAGTTGGTTAATAATTTTTTAAATAATTAAGGTTTCATTGAATTAACTGGTTGTCTTGATCACAAGCATAAAAGGAACAATTTTAAAATTATAGTTATTTTTTCTAATTATATATGTAATTCATTATACTTGTATACTAGTAAAATGTAGAAAATCAAGTAAAGCATACTGGAGAATGTAAAAACTAACACAGTGGTCACTTTTATCATTTTGAAATATTTATGCTTACTGTATGTGTATTTTTATAAAATTGGGAAAATTCTGTTATTCAACTTCTTGTTTCTAGAATATGGTTTCCTATTATACTTAATAGCATATTTTATACATTTGCATGTATTATATATTCTTTAAAAACATTGATTTGTCTTGTTATGTACCATAGTTAAGAAATAATTTATTATCCTATCATCTTAGATAACACATTTTTCTTAATAATCTTCCTTGCTTTTCTAATTTTTTAAATTATTAAAATCTATAAGCATAAAAATAGCTAAATGTTGTCTCTGAAAGTTTCTTTGTGTGGTTCTTTAAGTCCTATTTAAGAGAAGCAGGTTTTCAGGTAACTTTCTTTAAACTTGATTTATTGATTATTTTCCTCATGTTGTAGTGCTGACCAGAACTAATTAAAAAGAAAACAACAGCCCTAATCAGTCTGACTCAGTGGATAGAGGGTCAACCTGTGGACTCCAGGGTCCCAGATTCGATTCTGGTCAAGGGCATGTACCAGTAGGGAATGTGCAAGAGGCAGCTGATCAATATTTCTTTTTCATTGATGTTTCTAATTCTATCCCTCTCCCTTCCTCTCTATAAAGAATCAATAAAATATATCTTAAAAATAAAAGAAAACAACAATCTCCACATAAGATGATAGAAGGGTAGGTGGAGGAGGGAGATCAACCTAAGGACTTGTATCCATGAATATAAGCACAACCAATGGACACAAGACACTGGGTGTGTGTGTGTGGGGGGGGAATGAGGGCACGTGACAGGGGGTAAGGGAGGTTGGGGGAAGATCAATGGGGAAAAAGAGGATATGTACTACTATGTATAATACTTTAAACAATAAAATAAAATAAATAAAAAACATGAAAAGCAGAACTAAAAAAAGAAATCTACAAATAAACATACAGTCACACACTGCTCCAATTTCAAATTATTTTCTTTCTTTACAGGCAAAACAGATTAGAAATACGTTTTCAGGTGCCTATTCACAAATCCTTAAAAGGTGACTAAAGGAGTAATTGCTTCTTTAATGAAATGATGAGTTAATTATACTATTCTGATAATTGTATATTCAAAATAATTTGGTCAGTTTTCCACTTAAAACTAGTATATAAGAATAATCCATCTATTCACTTCTAGGTAAGAGAAAAGAAAAATATATGTCCACACAAACACATATATGTGAATGCATATAGCATATTATTATTAGTAGCCCAAAGAGTAGAAACAACCCAAATGATCATCAACTGATGAATGTATAAATAAAGTGGATATATCACTATAGTGGAAAATAATTCAGCTATCAAAGAGAATGAAGTACTGATAATATGCTTGTTACTACATTTATATTTCATGATGAATCTTGAAAGCATTACATGAAAGAAGCTAAATGAAAGAAGCAGTCACAAAAAGGCACATTGTATGAACTCATGTGTATGGAATGTCTAGAATAGAAAATTCCATAGATAAAGAAAGGAGGTTTATGGTTTCTGAGAGAGAGAAGAGGATGGAAGAAATAGTGACTGCTAATTGTTTTCTGGGTTAATTTGGGGGCTGATTATAATGCCCTGAAGTAAAAAGCTGGTGATGGTGCACAGCATTGTAAATAAAATTCACTAAATTGCATACTTTCAAAAGTGTATTTCATAATATATAAATCATATCTCAGTGTAAATAAACATAAAAAGCAACCCATTTAAAATAGACTATATATATGTGATATCTATGATAAGCAAAATAAGAAACCTATAGATACCATCTCCAAAAATGAAGAAAACTGTAGTTGATTTAAAAAAAAAAGGAAACCTATCTTTCTGTTAAGAAAGAAAAGTTTTAAAAATTCTCTGATTTTTGCACTGGCTAATGAGGCTCAGTTGATTAAACATTTTCCTGTGTATCCAAGGGTTGCTGCCAGATCAATCCCCAGTTGGGGTGAGGGAGTGTACAAGAGACAGACAGACTGATGTTTCACCCTAACATTGATGATTCTCTCTCTTCCTCCTCCTTCCTCTCTTTTTAAAAAAATAAATTTAAAAATGCATAAAAATTCTCTGATGTTTAGCTTCCACTTAAAGTAAGGAGCTTAGTAGAATATCCAAGGTGCCTGTATTTAAATATCTCCACTTGCAAGAGACAACTGTTCCCCTGGAAACTCAGGCTTTTAACCATAAAGCTTAACATAAAGTTATTTCAGCAACATCACTTTCTATTTCCTAAAAGATTCCTATCAACACTGTTCCTGGGAAAATCAAATGACTACTGATCTTTAAGCAATAAGAGAGCAGTAGTTTAATGTTCAATTTTATAAATCTAATTACTGAATCATTTTCTAGAGTTATTCTGGTTACTTGGGGGTCAAAAACTGAACCTCTCTCCTTGGTCAAGATTTATCTCAATTTTAGAGAAAGTAACAATAGTAGTTCTACCATTTTGATAAATTGTCAGGGAGAGGAGGTCAGCTCTAAATGCATAAGGGTAATTGATACTCTCCTTTCAGCCTACGGCTTTAGGAGGATGCAAAGGTATTTCAGTTTTTAAGTCATTCTAATATATTGTGGACCAATCCACCAAGGATTTCAATGCTGTGAGAGGAAAAATGACAGTATAACTCTTAAAGGATGCAAAATAAAATAAAAGGCCTATTTCTGTCATCTCACCTATATGAAAATCACTGTGGATATCTGGAGAAAATATCATACTAATGTGAATGTCAAAAGGAATGAAAGTATAAATATGTGATGAACCTGTTCTTAAGCACAGAATGGGAATCTCTTTCCTAGAGCATATTGCTGACTTAGTCTTTGTTTTATTGCCTCATATTTCCATGGGTGCTATATCTGTACATGAAAATATTAATGTGGTAAAGCATTTTAGCTGAAACTTGAGAATGGATCGTGTCAGACGGGACAGTGACTTCGTTTTAAGGTGTACAGAAAGGCATGTGAAAAATGAGACATAGAAGAAGATTAGGGGAATGCAACAAAACTTGGCAATGATACTCTGCGAGTAAAATTTCAGGTGAAATCCTTAGTGTTATGAGTGATATAAAACCTCACAGAATTGTTAACAACAATTCTTATTTAATATTCAGTAACTTTTAGGTTTCAGTAATACTGGAGAATGGTGATCTTTAACACAATGTGCAATTTTGACAGGGTACCACTATGAGTTTACATTTGCAATGCTATGCCTCAATGAGTATGGGAAGGTAATGTTGATCAGACATTTAAAAGGGAAAAAGTTTGAACACAGAATAAGTGCTCCATTAACCATATAATCTGGAAAAAAATGGAGATAAGCTGTGAAAAAAAAATATTTTTTTTCAAAATGAACAAAGTTTAGCTCTACTAGATCTACCTCATTTCTCAGGTTTAATATACTGTAATTCTTAATACACTCTGTGTATGTTTTAATCATGTCAGATGTGTGGGCAACCAACAAGTCTTTAGGAGAAATGCAGAATGCAAACAGTGCAGTTGTTTTCATGCTCACAATTGGCTGAACTTTGTAGGCTCACAATTTATCAGCTTTTAATTGTTACAGATTATGCTTATTACTCTAGGAATGGTTTATCTTGTGAAGATAACATTAATGTTCCAAGAGAACATGGTAAAAGGGACTAGACCAATTGCTGGGCTCCAAGTCAGTCTTCTTTGGTAGTGATAATTTTCTAAAATTGATTCTACTTATTTATCATATTACTATAGTTTATTAAACTGCTACCTGGAACTAATGATAACTATGCAAAAATAAATCAGTTATTTAGACATAATTCTATATAACAAAAGGGTAATATGCAAATTGACCATCACTCCAACACACAAGATGGCCACCCCCATGTGGTCAAAGATGGCTGTCCCATGTGGACACAAGATGGCTGCCTCAAGATGGCTGGCAGGGGAGGGCAGTTATGGGGATCAGGTCTGCAAGAGATGGCAGTAGAGGGCAATCAGGCCTATAGGAGAGGGCAGTTAGGATTGACCAGGCTGGCAGAGGAATGCAGTTTGGGATGACCAGGCCTCAGGGGAGGGCAATTGAGAGGGACCAGGCCCTGCAGAGGAGGGCCTTTGGAGGTGACCAGTCCAGCAGGGAGAGCAGTTAGGGGCAATTGAGCAGTTAAGCATCGATCAGGCTGGCAGGGGAGTGGTTAGGGGGTAATCAGGCTTGTAGGCAGAAGCAGTTAGGGGCAATCACACAGGCAGGCAGGTGAGGATTTGGGATTGTGAAAGAGATCCCAGACTGGAGAGAGTACAGGATGGGCTGAGGGACACCCCCATCCCCGTGTATGAATTTTGTGCACTGGGCCTCTAGTTTATAATATTTCTCTCAACATTTTTTCATTAGACTCAAAACACTTGAATATTAGGGATTATTTCTATCAGGAAGAATGATTCAGAAAGTAAAGAAACTAATTGGGTTGAGTGTAGCTCTTTCGAAGGGCATATGTTAAAAGCATTATTTATTATTATTTTGGTAAGGGAAGAGAGGAGAGAAGGTTGGAAAGTCTGAGAAATTCCCCTTAGAGAGGGAACTTCAATCCCTCAAATTCTTAAGAATCATCATTTAGAATTTATATATATATATATATATATATATATATATATGTATATATATATATATATATATATATATATATATATATATTTCAGAGAGGAATGGAGAGGGAGTGACAGATAGAAATATCAATGATGAGAGAGAATCATTGATTGGCTGCCACCTGCTGGGAATTGAGCCTGAAACCTGGGCATGTGTTCTGATGGGGAATCCAAATATGACCTCCTGGTTCATAGGTGAACACTCAAGAATTGAGTCAAAGTAGCTGGGCTCATTTAGAATCTTTTGTTGAAATTCTTCTTCTGTTATTGATACTTGACATTATTATAGATGAAAGATTACAAGGAGGTTAAAAGTTTAAAGCAAAACCCCAAAATACATATAAAGGATGGGGTGTCGGTGGTGGAAGGATTGAGGTAAAAAAACAGAGAGAGGAATTCATGGATATGGGCAACAATGTGGTGACTTTTTTGGTGGGGGAGTGGGTGGAGGTGGAAGAGGGTCTAGAGGGTATAAGTGGTGATAGAAAAAAAAGAACAGAGACATTTAAAAATATATATATTTTATTGATTTTTTACAGAGCAGAAGGGAGAGGTATAGAAAGTCAGAAACATCGATGAGAGAGACATCGATCAGCTGCCTCTTGTACGCCCCCTACTGGCGATGTGCCCGCAGCCACGGTACATGCCCTTGCCGGAATCGAACCCAGGACCCTTCAGTCCTCAGTCCAACGCTTTATCCACTGAGCCAAACCGGTCTCAGCAGAACAGAGACATTTTAATAACTATCTGTACTTTACAAAATAAAATGAAAAAAATTTAATCTACTACTTAAAGATTATTTCATAATTTATGTAGTTTATATATTAATTGTGTAGTCACCATGTGCAAGATTCTGTCTAGATGTCTAAGGGATACAGATATGACTCAGTCATAGACTTGCCATTTGTGAAAATTACAGACTAAGAAGAGAGCTTATAAATGCACATAAATAACTACATTGTCTAAGCTAAAATAACTAGTTTTCAGAGAAATACTATCAAAATAAAAATTCAAAAAAGGAAAAATAAAAATTTGAAAAAGTAAAAAAAAGTAAAAATGGGAAACATTTATGGGGTGGACTTTAATTTATATGTGTATCAAAATTATCACTTACAGTTTTTAGCAGTTGTTAAGGTCTACTAATGACTTGACCTCACATCAATACAAGATGCCAAATGAATCACTGATAAATCCCATTAATGCTTTTTAGAAATGATCTGAGGTATGAACATAAAGTTTTCTCTTCTTTTGCCTCGTACAGTTAGAGGAACTTTACTGGGCATAAATGTGAAACATTAGTAATACTTGTGGCCGTTATTTGCCTATCTAAGTATTATCTCTTCAGACAGGCCTTTCCTGAACACCCTACCTAAAATAGCACCCTATGTTTTTCTCTAGCTCTTCTTTTTTTAAAAAGAAAATATATTTCCTTTTCTAGAGTTCTCCATTTTGGTTAATGCTATAACTATCTACCTAGTTGTTCAAGCAAGGTATGAAATTCTCCTTAACCAATTCTTTTTTATGAAAATACAATAATTTTTTTACACAAATTTAGCACTAAATACTTCTTATGGACTTATACTTAAAAGAAACTTTGCAGATTATCAGATTTATTCATGTTTAGTGCCTGACTTATAGTATATACTCAAAAAGTTGCTGAATCATGGTCAATAATAAAATGTAATTGCTTTCTATGGTTTACTAACAATAAAAGAAAGTATTGTTTTGTTAACAGATTCACTAAAATTTCAGATATGATAGAAATATTACTGTAAGTGCAGGCTGAATATAGTAATATTGCTTCACTATTTTCCATTTATTATTTTACAGATGCTAAACTGGAGGCTCAGAGAGGTTAAGTAATATGCCCAAGATCACATAGGTAGTAATGGATAGAAAAAAAGGCAAATGGAAGGTTCAGTCCAGAATCATTGCTTTTCCATTACTACTATAATGTATACTTCTCTGTTTCAGGAGAAAAGTGTAAGGTTCTGGTTAAGTATAGAAGCTATACTTTACTGAAAAGGTTTTAGATGATGATAGAATTATTGAAATTAAGTAAGAATACATAGTCTTAAATCTGACTTTCTCCAAGGGTTTTTGCTAACCTTAACAGTTACCACCTACATATCTCTTTTGCGGTAAAAAAAATAACTATCTCCTATCATTTCAGTGATGCACATTATCAACGATAGATTCATCTTTCAATGTGGTCTACATGTTTCTTCTCATAATTGTGAGTTGTTCTCACACTCCGATAATCATATAATATAATCATATGACTACTCCCCCACCTTTCTCCTCAAGAATGTGTACTGGGAATTTGATCCTGACAGCTGTGCTTTACTTATCTCTATCTTACCTGTGTAAAGCCAGTCTGTGATGTAGTCTGCCATATCACTAAAATATAACCCAAAACATTGACTAACTTACACTTGACTAATAATACTTTAATTGTTCATTGCCAAAGAATGATGATTTCAAGCCAATATGAGCAAGTATAGGAACAAACATACTGGATAAAACAAACTTTAATTAATTTTTGCTAAGTGAGATATTTTTAAGAGAAAAATAACTATACTGTTTTATTTTTAAACACAGAATGAATGTAACATGGCTCAAAATCTTTAATTGCCTCTTAAGGCCCATAAATACTATTGCTTAGTATACAATTAAAATTGTATTTTAATGTTTACTGTATCACCTTTCTTATAGTTGTTGCTAAGTGCTTGATGAAAACAACTTTATAATCTATTATTTAGTATTGTGCAACACCAACAGTAATCAAGCAAAACTAGGAATTATAATAATAAAATACCACAGTTAAATTTTCTTTCTATGAATATGATTTCCCAATAGGTTTTTCTTACTACTTTCACTTTTCTCACTTTCGGTTTTCTCTATTTAACAAATAGTCTTAAACAACCATAAAGAACAAGCTCTATGATTGGGGATAAGTTTTTATTTTTAAAAATAGAGGCCCGGTGCATGAAAATTGTGCACTTGGGGGGTGGGGTGGAGGTTCCTCAGCCTGGCCTGCACCATCTTGCAGTCAGGAGCCCTCAAGGGATGTGCAACTGATGGCTTAGGCCCACACTCCACAGGGAGTGGGGAACAGGGAGTGGGCCTAAGCCAGCAGTCGGACATCCTTAGCACTGTCGCAGAGGCGGGAGAGGCTCCTGCAACCATCACTGTGCTCCCTAGCTGCAAGCCCGGCTCAGGGCTTCTGGTTGAGCAGTGCTCCCACTGTGGGAATGTGCTGACCACCAGAGGGCAGCTCCTGTGTTGAGTATCTGCCCCCTGGTGATCAGTGAGCATCATAGTGTCTGGTCATTCTGCCATTTGGTTGATTTGCATATTGGCCTGTTATTATATACTAGAGGCCCAGTGCACAAAATTCATGCATGGGGTGTGTGTCCCTCAGCCCAGCCTGCACCCTCTTCAATCTGGGACCCCTCAAGGGATATCTGACTGCCCATTTTGGTCCAATCCTGGTAGGTTCAGGCCAAAACAGGCAGTCAGATATCCCTCTCACAATCCAGGACAGCTGGCTCCCAACTGCTCGCCTGCCTGCCTTCCTGATTGTCCCTATCTACTTTTGCCTGTCAGCCTGATCATTCTTAACCACTCCCATGCCAGCCTGATTGATGCCTAACTGCTCCCCTGTCAGCCTGTTTACCCCTAAATGCCCTCCCTTGCTGGCCTGATCACCCACAACTGCCCTCCCTTTCAGGCCTGGTCCCTCCCAACTGCCCTTCTCTGATGGCCATCTTGTGGTGGCCAACTTATGTCCACATGGAGGCAGGATCTTTGATCACATGGGGCAGCCATCTTGTGTGTTGGAGTGATGGTCAATTTGCTCATTACTCCTTTATTAGATAGGATAGAGGCCTGGTGCATGGGTGGGGGCCAGCTGGTTTTCCCTGAAGGGTGTCCTGGATCAGGCTGGAGGTTCCCTTGGGGTGTGGGGTGGACTGGATGAGGGGCCTGTGGTGGTTTGCAGGCCGGCCATGTCCCCTGGCAACCCAATCAGAGGCCCTGCGATCTAGGATTTATTTATCTTCTATAATTGAAACTTTGTAACCTTGAGCAGAGCCAAGCCTCTTGCCAGCTCCATGGCCACAGCCATTTCTGTTAGGATTTATTTATTTTCTATAATTGAAACTTTGTAGCCTTAAGCAGAGGCTAAGGCAGGCTAGGGCTGTGGAAGCTTAGCTTCCTCCATCGTGGGGGGGCAACTCAAGCCTCCTGCTCTCTTCAGCTCCTTGGCTACCACTATTTTTGTTGAGATTTATTTATCTTGTATAATTGAAACTTTGTAGCCTTGAGTGGAGGCCTGGGCCTGCAGGGTATGCAGAAAGCTTGGCTTCCCCCATTGCCAGGGAAACCCAAGCCTCCTGCTGTCTCTGGGGCTATAGTCATCTTGGTTGGATTACTTTGCATATTCTCTCCTGATTGGCTGGTGGGCATGGCTTGTGGGTATAGTGGAGTGATGGTTAATTTGCATATTACTCTTTTATTAGATATGATGATATATTTTTATTTACTTCAGAGAGGAAAGGAGAAGAAGAGAGAGAAAGACCAATGATGAGCGAGAATAAATGATCAAGTGCCTCCTGCTTGGCCCCAACTGGGGTGTGAGCTGGGTGAGTGCCAAGCATGGGCACTTGACCAGAATCAAACTTGAATCCTTTGGTCTACAGGCTGATGCTCTATCCACTGAGCCAAACGAGCTAGGGCAAACATATTTTTATATGATTATTTTCTATCTGTGTTTTTCTTCATTGAAGTGCCTATTCATTTCCTTTGCCAATATTTTGTTTTGGTTGTTTGCTCTTTTACGTATTCTTTTGCAGAAGTTTTTATATGATTATTAATACCAGTCCTGGTGCACCTATATATGTGGCAAATATCTTCTCCAGTTTTCTAATCATGTTTGATTTTACATGAATGAAGGGTCTTATATTTGATAGCTGTTTTTTTTAACATATTCCTTTATGGTTATATGTCTTGCTATCTTGTTTCAAAAATGTTTTTATACATCAAACATAATACTAATAATCTATGTATTCTTCCAAGGATTTAAAATATTTGTCTTTCTCTAAGAATTTGACTCACCTGGAATAGAAGTTTGCATATGGTATGAAGAAATATTTTTATTTTTTCCAATATGTATAGTCCCTGCATCTAATACTATTTATTGAAGGGCCCATCCTTTCCAAACTAATCTTCAAAGCCACCTCTATCAAATGCTACATTCCATATATGTGTGGTAAATTTGTTTAACCTGCTATTAAGATATTGGAGACTCTAAATGATGGCTTTCCTTACCCAAGACTTTAATGCAAGTTTGGATATGTAAAGAGCACTTAGCTATAATTTGAGGAAGAGGTAATGAGTAGAGAGTTCAAAGGTTCCTCTTAAGAAATTAAAGGCATTCAGTGTTGAATGGTGACAATTTGAAAAGAAAGAAACATTGACTTGGATAGGCAGCCATTCTCAATAGACTGGAGAAATGTGGCTGAGAGAAGAGCTCTTTAGAGAAAGCATGTCAAATTCAAAGGCAACATGGGCCATATAAACAAGGTTTAAATTTATGTGGCCCACAAAAAACAAAAGCTTCAATTTTCATAGAAATGTAGGTTTATTTTTATAGAGACTGAATACAAAGGGCTGAAATAAATGAGTAATTATCAACATAAAATAATAGAACATTTTAATAAAAATTAATGTTTTCTCTTGAACATTAACTTAGCAGACACTAATAACTGCACAAATTAATAAATGTAACACAAATAAACCTATTATTCTTATTCTCCGAAAGCGAAATATTTCCTGTTGTACACACCAAACGTCAGTACAAGACTAATGACAAAGCAATTGACTGGCTGCTAATATATTTGCAGCTAGAATTAGCAGAAAGAAATGGTGTGCCTGCATTTAAGGGGCATAAGGGAAGTAATCAGTCATTTGTGAATGCTGTAGTTCATTATTATTAATTATGTACAACAGGATATTCTGAAAATTAAGTTACAAAATTTTTATTAAAATGTTTCTTACATACCAGTGTATTGGCTGGGCCACAAAAATATTTGTTGTGAGCTGCATATAGCCTGCAGGCCAAGAGTTTGACATGCTTGCTCTAGAGGCAAAGCTGAAGGAATATTAGAACAGTGATGTGAAATATTCAACTCAAAGTTGGTGTGTGAATGATCTGTTCAGTTTTTAGTGCTTTCAGGAACTGTCAGACACACTAGTGCCTTCCCCCTGACAAGTGACAGTCTCTTCCATGTATCCATGAATCTATTTTGTTCATCAATTTTTTTTGTTCATTAGAGTCTACATCTGAGTGAGATCATATGGTATTTGTCTTTCTCTGACTGGCTTATATCACTTAGCATAATAATCTCCAGGCCCATACATGATGTTGCAGTGCGTAAGAGCTCTTTTTTATAGTCACACTAGAAGCCCGAAGCATAAAATTCATGCCAGGGGCTCGACCCTTGTAGCCCTGGCTTCATCCAGAAGGTCGTTTGGCTGTCCAGTCTAATTAGCAAATTATGCTTTTATTATTATAGATAGTATTCCATTATTCTGAAATACTAGAGGCCTGGTGCATGAAACTCACCAGGGAAGGTGGGGTCCCTCAGCCCAGACTGCACCCTCTCACAATTCAGGACCCCTCTGGGGATGTCCATGGCAGCTGGACATGCCTCTCTCAATCAGGGACCACTGGCTCCTAACCCCACCTCTGCTTGCCGACCTGGTTGCCCCTAACTGCCCTCCCCTACTGCCCTGATCGCCCCTAACTTCTTTCCCCTACTGCCTAATTGCCCCTAACTTCCCTGCCACCGTGGCTTGGTCCAGAAGATGTTTAATTAGCATATTACCCTTTTATTAGTATAGACTAGAGGCCCATTGCATGACATTCATATACTTGGGGGAGAGGGCCAGGTTCCCTCAGCCTGGCATGCGCCCTCTTGCAGTCCAGAGCAGCTGGCAGTTGGACATCCTTAGTGCTGCTGCGGAGGCGGAAGAGGCTCGCCAGCCTAAGCCCTGCTTACACCTGAGGGGTGCTCCCACTGTGGAAGCTCACTGACCACCAGGGGGCAACTTCTGCATTGAGCATCTGCCCCTGTTGGTCAGTGTGCATCATAGTGACTGGTTGTTCTGCCATTTAATTGATTTGCATATTAGCCTTTTATTATATAGGATACCAGACTCTTTTAGTGAAAGAAAAAAAATGAGTTGTTGATAAAATCTAATAATATTCCACTTAAAACCCATTTTAAATTTGTTCTATGGAAACCATCTCTACTAGGAAGAGAAATACAACAAAAAATTTAAGTACAACTTTAGATATATTTAATGTATTTTGTAACTTATTTAAAAGTAGTAGGTCAGTTATTAAAGTCTATATATAAATATTAAGACATTAACACTATACTTAAAAAAATCAATGACAGGACCAATAGGGAGCCCTGTTTTATAATAGGATAAAGGGGATTTATAACATTTTCTATAATAAATCGGCAAAATTATGAAAAACTATATATAAATGTATCCATTCTTTTGATTTATTATAGGGTAACCCTTTTATATTTCATAAAATTATTAAATGTTGAATGTGGAGTATAAATTATAATAAAATTATAATTGATTCACATTTAGTATCCTAGGTAAAGTCTTTCTGAATCCTTGCAGACCAGGTTTATTTTCATTACTTTTCCTAAGGTTCTTTATACTGTTATCCATAGTTTTATTATAGAATCCAATATATCATATAATAGCCACAATAATAAAACAGACATTAATGCTTGCTGAATAAATGACCTAGTACAAAGCTAGTGCTTAAATTAATTGAGAAGTAAAAATCTAAATTAAAAAAACAACATAATAATCTCCAGTGTGGCTCAGTTGGTTGTAGCACTGTCTGGTACCCTGAAGAATCACAAGTTCAACTCCCTGTTAGGACACATACCCAGATTGTGGGGTTGATCTCCATTTGGGGCATATGCAAGAGGCAACTGATCAATATTTCTCTCTCACATATTTCTCTTTATCTCTTTCCTTCTGCCTACTTGTTTCTAAAAAAAAAATCAATAAAATATATGCTTGTGTGAGGATGAAAAACAAAATACACAAAAACAACCTGTTACATCCTGGTTTGTATACTCATGACTATTTCTATCTTATGCATAACTTGAAGTTATAGACTGAGTTAATAAAATGTTTTAGGAGAAAAAAGGAGGAAGGGAAAAAAGAATAAGTAAGTAAGGAAAGAAGAAAAAGGGAAGACAGGAAAGAAGAGAGGGACAGAGAAGAAAACTAGAAAGGACATGAGGAAGAAAACAAAAGGAAAGAAAAGAAAATTTAATTGGAGGGACAAAATATTAAAAGAGTGGTTTATTTTTAAAAATTACCTGCAATTTTAATGGAGGAAAATATTTCCAAATTAAAATGGATATTTTTATGAGGTAAATCTTAATGATCAAAAAACTGTCCTATACAGGCCATTTTAGTTTATCTATAATAATAAAAGCATAATATGCTTATTAGACTGGATGTACTTTTGGACATTCTTCTGGAAGACCTTCTAGATGAAGCTGGGACTATGAGGGAAGCCCAGGTCCCGGGTGCCAGAGGGAAATGCCAGTAGCTGGGTGTAGGAAGGCCTTCTCTTACACAAATTTTGTACATTGGGCCTCTAGTTTACATATAATAATAGTGATATTATTAATTAAGCCAGCAGCATTCTAATTCAGATGGTCTGTGGATCATATTTTGAGAAGCGCTGAATTAAGAAATTAGTGAATTAGTGTTAGAAAAACAAAACAAGAGCAGCAATAACTCTATGTGATATGAAAACCATGTATGAAATGAAAACATTCTTTCTTACAGACTCTACCTAGTGCAATAATGCACTCTCTAATGTTGTTCCCATGGTTGTCCACTGGGGGACATGGATGTGAATCAGGTCCTTGAGGAAAGAAAAGAGTGATTTACCCAGTTACCTAGTCCCATAGTGTTTTCTTTCCTTACAGTTTAACTCAACTTCATCTTTAATACACAAGTTAGAAAATCAGGCTAATTATGAATAAAACCAGAATCACATCTAAACATTTGAACCAAAATCACTACCAAAAATAGGCTTTGTTTTGGTAAGAGTAACTAAGTCTAATATGTCATGGTTAAGATTGACATGTACACTTAAGATCACAAATAAAAATGTAAATTTGTTTAATCCAGAAGCAGAACTATGACTTCAAGCCTCATGGTCCTGATTATTCAAAAAGGATCAAGAACCTTCTGCATGCTAAGAAAAGGCTACCTACATGTTCAGAAACAGCATAGGTTTAGGAGTCAAATTACCCTTGAGTTGAATAGTTACATGTTCTTGAGCAAATTGTATAATTTCTCTATCTAGGATAGCTCCTATATGAAATAGACAATTGGGATATTTCTATCACAGAATTGTTTTTGAGTAAAACATAAAAGAATACTTAGATTCCTATGTCCATTACATAATCTATAACCAGTCAAATGAGTGTCATGTCCTCCAACATCTACCACCTCTTTTTATAGTAGATTACTAACACTATTCATTGGAATTTTATCTGCAAATGTGCCATGTTTTTAAACTGATTGGTCAGGTTCTTCTTTTCACAGGCATAAAGATGAATTATTTTTAAATATATATATATTTTTATTTATTTCAGAGCAGAGGAGAGAGGGAGAGAACAATAGAAATATCAATAATGAGAGAGAATCATTGGTGGGCTGCCCCCTGCATGCCACCCACTGGGGACCTACACCAAAACCCGGGCATATACCCTTGACCCGAATCAAACCTGGGACCCTTCAGTCCACAGGCCAACTTTCTATCCAGTGAGTCAAACCAGGTAGGTTAATTTTTTTGAAAGGTGAACTAGTCCAAATCATGTCTCTGTCATTTCTAGTCTGGATGAAGTAGAGGACTAGGAGGCTCACTGCTGATAGGAGAATGTAATAGGTCTCAGTGGCCAGGAAGCTGAGATAGAGCAGCTAATTTTTACTAGGAACAGTTATACACATGATCTTTTAAAATGTCAACTTGTTACCAATGCAGAAATTATTTTTTTAATTAAAACAAATGAGTCAAATAAGTTATCTTTAGCACAACAAATCTGTTGAATGAAGCCAGTTAAATTACTTATGAAAATGGAGTGTTTAACTGTCCTCAAATATCATTATCCCTCTTATTCCTTCTATTATGAACATATACAATGAAAGCAAAAGTTAACCATTAGGGACACCATTTCATACTTATGAATTTGATAAACCATATTATTTGGTATAGGCAAATGATGAATGAGCTTATTTTATTACCAATATTTGCAATATGGAATACTAATTTACCAGCTGAAATGCCATTTTCTTTTCAAACCATGCTAAGCTTCAAAATGAAAACTTTTTAATTGGATTAGGAAATCACTATTCACTGCATCCCTTGGGTAAACCATAAAAATGTTTATGCAATCTGTAAAAATCCACACACATGGTTCAATTTGAATTACACTTCAATTTGGTTTGTAAAGGCGTAGCAAATATTTTGGCTAGAATTTTGTTTCCAACTCTAAGCTACTGAAAATGAGTTTCACTTCTCAGCAGAATCTGTTATGTGGACTCAGCAGAAGCATTAACCTTCCATTTTTTATTTTATTTTTTTAACCTTCCATTTTCAAAAGAAAACAATCAATATCCATAACACATAGGGAGAATGGGTCATTCTCCCATCTGTTAGAGAGTTTTATGTGATAAAGAACACCAGAGTTCAGATAAAGAAAAGCATCCACCCACATATCTAAAGGGCCGGATTTATAGGACCTTCAAATCTCATTAAACATCCACTGTGGGAAAGAATAGTGAGAAAACATCTTTCCTAAGTTTTAATTTGGTTTCTATTTGTTTTTCTAATTGTGCAAAAGACCCTTTTGAATGATCAACTATGCTTTCAAAGCAAATATAAGATACTAGATAGTCTTAAATTTTTAAAATTTGAAAAACAAGTGTGGATTTGAATGAATAAATTTAGTCTGGACGTTGAGTCTAATAAAATAATTAAATTATTTAAGTTATTTTAAAATTGTAGTAATTTAATAATTTGAAAGATTTGATGTATATATACTAAGGAATTTGAATATGTGTCTTCATTTGAATGTACATTTGGTTAAAATTCAAAATTCTGGTAAAATAATATTCTATTATATATACATAGACATATACATACACTACACACACAAACACACACACACATACTGTATATGATATATAATTAGATTTTAACCTGAAAGAGTCAAGATTTAACTTCCAAACTGAAAAAAAAATAACCATACAATATATATTATATATAGAGAGAAAGTCAGTGTGCTTATTATATTCTCTGAAAATAACTGAAATCCTAAAATCAATTGTTTTCTTTGGTATCTTTTATTACAATATGAAATTCTTAAGAATATAAGTAGAAATACAAAGCCATTTTATTGTCTTTTTAAAGAATTTGTTTTAGGCACATCAAGTACAAATATCTTACTACTGCAACAAGTGTATTTAAGAGAAGCTTAAATAAAAATAAATAAAAACTATAATAAATAAACAAACAAACAAACAAACAAATAAATAGAAATTGGACCCTGGCTGGGCGGCTCAGTTGGTTGTAGCATCAACCCATACACCAAAAGGTTGCAGGTTAGATTCTTGGTCAGGGCACATACTTAGGTTTGTGTTCAGTCTCCGGTAGGGGCAGGTCTGGAAGGAAATCTCTCTCTCTCTTCTTTCCTTCATCTCTCTAAAGTTATCCTTGGGTATATGTCCTCAGTTGAGGATTGAAAAATGAAATAATTGGGAGATGAGACGAGAGAAGAGCACAGTGAACATCACATGTCTGGAGTGTCTGCCTGAATTCACATTCAAGTTCTATCTCCTACGGTTGCATGACTGGGGAACTAACTTAAATCTAAGTTTCCATTTCCTCATCATGAAGATAAAATTAATAATACCAAAGAGTTGTGGGACTAAAATAAGATATATCAGAACTCAGCATCCTTATTGTCTGGATTATAATGTCATTTTAGAAGAAAGCGAGCATAAAAGATAGTTTGAAGGTGATGCTGATAACCTTTACTGTGAGCTACCAGATTTTGCAGTTTTGCTTTTTTATTTCTTTGTCCTCCCACCTCTTATAGATACTCACTCTAAGATGAATTAAACCACGAGCCTTGTTGAACCAGAATAATAAGGACTGGAGATGTCGGTATTCTAAAGGAAATGTTAACCCTGCTGTTCTGTGAGGTATATTCCTTATGTTTCCCCGTTTCTGATTTGCTTGTCTCTCTAGGAGCTTCTCTCATATGACTGGTACGATAAGAGAGGCCCTTCAATATCTTCTTGCTCCTCTGAATACACACACTTTCCTTCTATTCTCCTCTTTTCCTGTCCCTTTCAGAACTGTTTATTCCCATTAGAAGGCCAGTGGGAGCCAAAGTCGGTGAAGGAGAAAGTAGTCAGCAAGGCCCCTTCGGCTTAGGCCAACCTTTAGTCTAAGAAAAGGAATTTTTTGCAATACACATAGGATCTAGTTTAGTTTACGAGGTAAAACATTCCCTATCAGAGTCTGAGGCCAAAGCAAGGTCTTACGAGTAAAACCAAAATATGCCAAGTCTCAGCCTCTGGAAACTAATAATACTAACCTTAATATTCAATACGCAAGCACTGATCCTCCCATAAAGACACACAAGACTTTAGCCTCAACATAAAGTCACGTCTAAAATAGTGTCTCCCATACTCTCTGGTGCACATCTGCTGTCTCTTTGGTCTAGTTCCTGTTTGCAGGTTGCTTCCTGCAGGCCATTTGGGTAAAGCCTCCCTCTGATGCTGCTGCTCTCCAGGAAAATGCCTTTTCCTGCAGTGACTGCCTTGCAGACTCCCCGGGGATGTGCCACTGTGTTTCAGGCACTGTATCAATTTTGGAATCCAGGAACCAAAGTGAAACTGATCCTGTCCTAAATTTCACAAGGGCTTTCCTACTAACGGCCTAGGTTTCTGGACAACAAGAACAAAATCTTCACATTCATTTCACAGATGTAAGGTAGTGTACAGAGAGCTGATCATCAAATATTATCTGTGGGATTCTCTGTTTAAAGACATTTCAGGACATTTTTTTTCCACTTCATTCTTTGTATTTAACTTTGTTGTTTGGAATATTGTTTCTAATAAGCTTATATCAGTTTTATACTCAGAAAAGAAATAAAGCTATATTCATTGCAATAAAAGACCCTTATAGCGGCTGCCGCTTACCCACTCATTCTAGGGGAGTGAGATCTAGTCCTATAAGTCAACTAGAGAGAGATGCGTTTCTGTCTTCTGTTTTAGCACCTCCACTTCAGGAACCAGCATGCAAACTGTCCACCTCCTTTTTTATTGGTATAAAAACCCCCAAATCCCTAAATGAAATGGAAGTATACTTGAAGATAGTTTAATAGCTAAACATCATCTTGATTTGGCAAAGTCCAAAGAAAAAACTGAACTATAAACAAGCAGCACCACTTCAAACTGTTCCTCAGGTTCCAGGGTTCAGTTTCACATTGGATATTTTGGATCATCATTCTGATCTTCTTGGGCTACAAGCATATAACTGATTGGCTGACTATTCTTAGTTTGGAGTTAACCATAAACTCAGTATGCAGAATCTATGTTTTTTAATATGCTGTCACTAAAAATGTAGATCAGACTAAATATCTGAATTCAATGGCCCAATATTAATGAACTCACTAATTGGGTTGTTCAAGCAGATACAAATCCTCTTATCTTTACTATCATCCTGTATAATTTTTTTTATTTATTCATGAGAGCATATCATGAGAAACTGTCTTAACTACCTTGCTGAATTTATGTTAAATGAACCATTGTAGCAAGCCTGGAATAAAAGAAAATTTATCTCACTTCTCTTTTTCTTTCTCAGAACACTAGCTAACCATTATTGGTGGCTGCTTTATTTTCTGAATGCTCCAAAGAATCTGTTCGAATATCTGCAAAGATCAGAAACTGTCTAGAGTTTTTGACATTTACTTTATTTTCTTATTTGAAATAGCAAAACTATTTGCTCAGCTGACATTTCTTTGTTTACATCATTTCTAAAAAAATAAATATTAGTTTAAGCAATCACAATTACAACCATAAATAGAAATAAATGATGTATTTGAAGCCGGAGATAAACTTAATTGGAACATCAAGGTGTTTTTTTAATCATCACCCAAGAGTATATTGTTGTTTTTAATTAATTTGAGAGACAGAGAAAGAGAGTAAGAAAGAAAAATACTGATTGGTTCCTTCTGAATGTGCCCCAACCGGGGATCAAACCCATAATCTGGGTACATGGCCTGACTGAGAATTGAACCCCTCACCTTTTGGTATATGGGACTATGCCCTAACCAACTAAGCAACACTGGGCAAGGCCACAAGATTTTATATACATATGTATATATAGCTTCAATTTTCATTTATACCAGCTTATTATGTAATTTTTGTTTAAAAATGATTCTCTTTGAATAGATGCACCCTTAATATTTTTGGACCCTGATGCAAGATTACAGTTGAAGAACCACGTACTACATGATTCAACACCTAAATGGTAAATGGAGCTGACAGACTGTTAAAGGACTATGTTAATCCTCCTACCTTCACAAATGCCAGTTTAAAGCATCTTGAAAAGCCAGGTACAAATTTAGAATTTCTGGGTCCCTCAGGGTTGTTTGCTTCTTCCCACTGCCAGATCTTTCTGTACCAGACAATGACCTAAGCACATAGGGATAAACACCTCAAGATACATAGCCAAGATCTGTCCACATTTTCTCTCGTCTGCAAACAACTTCACCAGGGAAAATGGACCCAGAAAAGAGACCTGAATTTCTTCACAAATGAGCTTGGGTCCATTTGGTCGGGAATTTGGGAGCATGAGGGGAGGAGAGGGTAGATGGACCCATCACAGGGCGGAGGCCTCCCTTGTCCAGGTCTAAGGATGCACTGCCTTTGCACTTAAAGAGTGCACTTTCCTCTTTCTTACCTATTAAAGTAAATATTTGTGTTTTTTATTGTTCTTGATGATTTCCTCCCAAACCTAGCTGGAAATATGTGTTTCCTTTAGCATTTTATATAATGCTAATCTGGGCACTTCAAGTTTAACATTCTTAGATATTGGAGAAACATTTCTGCATTCATCCTTCATTGTATATATCTCTTACAACTTGTAGATATGATTTTCCTTCTACCGTTACTCACACAGTTAAACACAACTCCAGAGTAATTGGCACATACTGGATTTATAGTCAAGCATCTGGTTTCTAATCCTCAACCTACCATTCACCAGCCATATCATCTCAGTGGCTCTGGCTACATTTATTGCTTTGTATAAATTAAAAAATGGTGAAGATTTTCATGCTATCTCCACAAGATTGTTTTAAGGATAAAATAGGATAATATTTGATAAAGTAATCTTTGAAAACCATAAAATGTCACATAAAGGAATGATATTATTGTGGCCACCACTAAAAATTTTGTTAAGAATTAAGAGGTATTATTCTTTTGTTAAAATATATTTTCTTTTAAAAAAATTCTCAATATTTTATTTATTTATTTTTTAAATGTAATAAATCTTTATTGTTCAGATTATTACAATGTTGCTCTTTTTCCCCTCCCATAGCTCCCCTCCCCCTGGTATCTATCCCATCCTCTGCCCTCACCTCCCCCCAACTGTCCTCATCCACAGGTGTATGCTTTTTGTCCAGTCTCTTCCCATACCTCCCCATACCCCTTCCCCCTGAGAATCATCAGTCCAGTCCCTTTCTGTGCCCCTGATTCTATTATCTTCACCAGTTTATTCTGTTCATCAGATTTTTAATTCACTTGATTTTTAGATTCACTTGTTGATAGATGTGTATTTGTTGTTCATAATTTTTATCTTTACCTTTTTCTTCATCTTCCTCTTGTTTAAGCATTTCATATAATACTGGTTTGGTGTTGATGAACTCCTTTAGCTTTTTCTTATCTGCAAAGCACTTTATCTGACCTTTAAATCTGAATGATAGCTTTGCTGGATAGAATAATCTTGGTTGTAGGTCCTTGTTATTCATCACTTTGAATATTTCTTGCCACTCCCGTCTGGCCTGTATAGTTTCTGTTGAGAAATCAGCTGACAATAGTGTGGGTGCTCCCTTGTAGGTAACTAACTGTTTTTCTCTTGCTGCTTTTAATATTCTCTCTTTATCTTTTGCTCTTGGCATTTTAATTATGATGTGTCTTCATGTGGTCCTCTTTGGATTCCTTTTGTTTGGGGATTGGTGCGCTTCCTGGACTTGTAAGTCTATTTCTTTCACCGGGTGGGGTAAGTTTTCAGTCACTATTTCTTCAACTAGGTTTTCAGTATCTTGCTCTCTCTCTTTTTTTGTCACCCTTATAATTCATATGTTGGTATGCTTGAGGTTGTCCCAGAAGGTCTTTACACTATCTTTAATTTTTTGGACTCTTTCTGCTTTTTGTTTTTCAGGCTTAGTGATTTTTGCATCTTTGTTTTTCAAATCTTTGACCTGATTTTTGCAGTACTCTAGTCTGCTTTTGGGTCTCTGTATAATATATTTTTTTTATTTCAGTCAGTGTATGCTTACTTTCTAGTTGGTCCTTTTTCACATCCTCCCTAGTCTCGTTCATATCCTTGAGGGACTGGCTCATATCCTCAAGGGTCTTGCTCATATTCTCAAGGGTCTTGTTAAATTTATCAGCCTTTTCTAGAAGCCTCTTGAAAAACCTTATAACTGTAGTTTTGAACTCTATGTCCTTTCACATGTAATTTGTTACCTTGTCTTTGCATTTTGGCTGCTTTCCTGAGCTGGTCAAGTAGGTTTGTGTGGTAGGTGTTCTCTAGAGGACAGTGGCTCTGCCTTCCCAGTTACCTGAGGTGGATACTCTTGGTGCACCTCTTTATGGGTTGCACAGTCTTGTTTTAAGTAAGCCTAGATTGTTGCTGATATCACTGGGAGGGGTTGACCTCCAGGCAAATTGACTGTGAGGATGAGCTGTGAACAGCCTGGATGGGGCAGAGTCTCCGGGCTGAGCAGGCAGCCTTGGTTTCCAGTCAGCTCTGCCCTAAATGGCTCCCGGGTCTCCATGCTCCATGGCAATGGCTGCACGCACCTCTGAGAAAAGCTGCCCAGAGCTCTGCCCGCTGCCAGTCTGTCTGGTTTCTCTCCAAATGAGTCTGCACATCCAAAGATTCACTGGAATGGAAAAACAAAGCAGTCTGGCTTTTTCTTGTTTTTTGTTTGTTTTGTTTTGTTTTGTTTTGTTTTGTTTTTCCTCCTGAATGTTAGAGCCAGCCTCGAGCCTTCTCCGATAGCTCATGTGCTTTTGCAGTGCCCAAGTTTCAGTATGTTTCCTCCTTACAGTCCAGTTTCACCCCGTATTAGTCTGGGTTCCCTGAGACTCACCCAGAACAGAGGCTCAGTGCAGTGGGATGCTTTTGTCTCCCTCCCAGTTCAAGAAAATCTTCCAGGTTTGCAGCCTCCCACCCTTTCCGTTCACAGGCAACTCCGAACCTCTGACCCTGTGCGTATCTGCAACTCTGTCCTCCTCAGCTCCCCTGAGTCTCAGTATCCTTTTATTTTTCCTTCTGTTTGTGTAGTGTCCACTCAGCCAGCCCTCTGGTGGTTCTGAATGATGTTCGTTTTGTCCTTTGTTGTAGTTTTGAATTTGTTGTATGGAGCAGCAAGATAGGTGTTTACCTAATCCACCGTCTTGGTTCCTCCCCAATTCTCAATATCTAAAATATATTTTCATTGATTTCAGAGAGGAAGAGGGAGAGAGACAGAAACATCCATGATGAGAGAATCATGAATCAGATGCCTCCTGCAAGTCCTCCACTGGGGATCGAGCCCACAACCTGGGTATGTGCCCTTGACCAGAATGTATCCTGTGACCTTTCAGTTGAGAGGCTGACACTCTATCCACTGAGCCAAAACAGCGAGGGCAAAAAGTATTATTCTTAAGTATGACTTATCTACATGTCAAGCATAATTTATCATTTTGTTGTTAAATAAATCTGTATTTATTCTTAGAATGCATGAATATAATTTACTGTTAGAAATAGTGAGCTAAAAGTAAGCTTTGTGTTGGTCCATTTATTAATATGCAATACAAATTAAAATAAACCATATGCATAATAGCAAAAATCCTATATAATAAAGAGGTAATATGAAAATTGACCCTCACACCCTTGTACAAGATGGCTACTCCTATGTGGTCAAAGATGGCTAGCCCATGTGGTCAAAGATGGCCACCACAAGATGGCTGACAGGGGAGGGTAGTTGTGGGTGACCAGACCAGCAGGAGCGGGCAGTAACGGGTTACTGGGCTGGCAGGGGAGGGCAGGTGGGGGCAACATGCCAGCAGGGGAGGGCAGTTGGGGGTGACCATGTCAGTAGGGGAGGGCAGTTGAGGGTGATTGGGGCAGCAGAGGAGGGCAGTTGAGGGCAACTGGACCAGCAGGGGAGCAGTTAGGAGTTGACCAGGCTGGCAGGGAAATAGTTACGGGGTGATCAGGCTGGCAGGCAGAAGCAGTTAGGGGCAATCAGGCATGTAGGCAGGTGAGCAATTTGGAGCAAGTAGTCCCAGATTGTGAGAGGTATGTCCTATTGCTGGTTTAGGCCTGATCCCCAATCCCACAGGGATCGGGCCTAAACCAGCAGGTGGACATCCCCAGAGAGTTCTCAGATTGTAGAGGATGCAGGCTGGGCTGAGGAACACCCCCCTTCCCCAATGCACAAATTCCGTGCACTGGGCCTCTACTTTATATATAAAGAAACAAAAAAGGATAGAAATATTGCTAATGGGCCTCTAATATTCTACTCTCATTTCTCCAGTGCCACATGCATTACTAATATTTATACTAATAGTATAAATAATACTATTGACACCAGGCAATCAGGAGCAAATAAACCTCAACCAAGGTGGCTGAGGCCACTGAGAGCAGGAGGGAGGCTTGGGTTTCCTGGGCAATGGAGGAAGCCAAGCTTTCTGCCTGCCTTTGCTGGCCTAGGCCTTCACTCAATGCTACAAAGTTTCAATTATAGAAGATATATTCCAACAGAAATGGCGGCAACCATGGAGCTAAAGAGAGAAGAGGCTAGGGTTGTCCAGGGGATGGAGGAAGCCAAGCTTCTGCAGCCCTAGGTCCTAGGCCTCCACTCTAGGCTACAAAGTTTCAATTATATAACTTAAATAAACCCAAACAGAAATGGCTGTCTCCACAAAGCAAGCAGGAGGCTGAAGGCTTGGCTCTGCTCCAGGCTACAAAGTTAACAATCTATATCATTAGTTAGTATTATTCTCTATTCATATTTGTAGCTGCCAATCCTGAAATTAATTATAAGTTCCATGAGAAAAATGTTATCTTTTTGTTACTGCCTATCTTTATTTCATAGCATAGTATTCAGAATATAATTCTTTAAAATGCTGACAAAATCAACAGGTTTAAAATACAAAGATTAGTCTTAAAATGTTACAATATGAATTTAAATTATCTTAGCCTTGACTAAAAATATCCATAACTAAAGATAAAAATGTATGTGGAAAAATTTGCTTTACAAAAGTTTCCCCCAAATTTTCTTGGTTATTGTCCAAGATGTTCTTGGTTGTGGCTTTCCAGTAGTTTTTCACATTTCCTATGGCTGAGTAAACTAGTGACCTACATTTATGAATTAGTATCCTCAACTATGTCATCTCCATGGCTACAAGCCAAAATATTATCTTCTCATTTCATTCATGAGCCTTACCTACTTAGTAGTACAAATCATGCTACTTCAGGCACAGAGTTAATTTGATGTTCTTAACTGACCTTGATGTGATAACCATTAAGGAAATTAATAATGCTTGGTGTTTACATAATCACTTAATCCAGAAAAATGTGTCAATTTGCTCAGATCCATAACAATATGGGGCTAATAGATTTTTTTTTGCTGAGATAGTATCCCCATTGTCCCCTTTATGTCACAAAGATTTTATAAAGGGTTTCAATACCTGCCTAAAAGGTGTCTAGAATAAGAGATTTATTTTAATATGTGATAGCAGAAGATGGGCAAAATTTTAAAGCACTATCAACCTTTTTAGTCAGTATTAACAATGGTAGAAGGAACAAACTGATTGTAATGTGCACAATATTTAAATTTTACTCCAATCAAACATTTAGGGAATTTATGTGTGTTCAAATTGGCTATACAGACTGTACACCAATTACAAATAACTGAAAATGTGCTAACAGTGCTTCCTAGTTACCCTTTCCCCATATGATTTTCTTTGTCCACTCTTTGGGTACAAAAGAGGCAAAACAAATGGAAAGGAAAAGCTTGAGATGCAAAGGAGGGATGGCCCCTCTGTCTTCTGACCCCCAAATTCTATAAACCATTCTTGCCAGTTGCCTGGTTCAGTGATGGACTTTGCTCACAGTCTATAAGGTATTCCATTCTTTGAGGTGATGGAGGATGAAGAGTCATTGTGTGTAAAGCATGCCTCTAAGCACATACCTAAGGAATGCTCAGGGTCAAACACTCCTGTTTACCTACCTGTATCTTTAAAGAAAAATGTACCCTTTGTGCTCTCTTTTAACTTGTCCTACTTTTGAGGCAGAGCAGCATTTTCAGAATTTCTTTTCACAAATACTGAACCACATATTTGATTCTTGGTAGGTATCAGTGTGTATGTAGGAGATAGGATACTGAGGTGAGTACAGTGTTCATTTGATTCAAAGGAGTAGAGGGTGAAAGTTAATTTTATTTTAATCATTTTGAATATCCAGTCTTGACATTTTCAGTTGCACAATGTCTTTTTGTCTGAATAATCTCTACTTGGCTTTTTGTCTTAAAGATGTGATACTGTAAACTGAAAATTAACAACTTTGATAGTATATGCTTTGACTGGGATTAGCAAAATATCACTTTTTTAGGTAAAAAGTTTACCCTTGTACAATTTTTTATGAAGTCTGAAAGAATATATGAATTGTTTAGTGATATTTTATATGTAGATCCCAAATAAGGATACCTCATACTTTCACTGATACACACACACACACACACACACACACACACACACACTCACTCACTCACTCACACATTCTACAGCATTAATGAGAAATGTTAATTATTCATACATTGGCCATTGAATATTAATTGTACACTTTAAATATATATTGCCAAAACTAGATTGGCATCCAAAATGAATGCTTAGATTGTCGGTTTTATAAGAGGCACTTTCCTCTGGGGAATGGGTTAAATTGTTGCTGTCAGATTGAAAATAATTAGTCCTGCTGATATGCAAAGACTTACTCTGCCAGGAAATGTCACTGTCATTGGGTGCTGTGGCTTAGTCTGCATTCAACTTTCTGTCTGGCTCAGAAAAATTTAATAACAGGCTGGAATTCATGTGTAAAATTTTAACCAATTTTTATAAAAATACATTATTTCATTTTAATTTTGCTCTCATGTAATTTTTAGCTGCCATAAAATAGATTCATAAACAAACTTTATTTACTTAACTTTCATTGCCTTTTGTCCCTTGAAGGTAGACATTGATAGTTCTTTTTTTTCCCCATAGGACTTTTCAAATTTTTAATGGAAGTTTAAATTTCATTGAAAATGACAAAAGAAGAGAAGGGGCAGTGAGGTGCAAAAACTGAAGAAACAGATGTGAGAAAAGTTACCTTCCCTATGTCTTGAAGGAGCAGAGACTTCTTTAATTTTAGGTTTCCAGGAACATAAAACTAGTGCTCAAATTTCAAAAACTGCCTTTAATGGATAAAAATCTTGGTTTAAAGATGGTCATTAATTGGGGTTCAGTGCAGTCAAGAGAGCTGGATGCTTTTATTTCATAACCTATTTGAGGATAATTCTGGAATCTGTCTCTAGTCTCTTCAAAATTCCTTTGTAAGAAACTCAAAGTCTTAAGGGCAGAGGTGTTGTTTTAATCTCCTTTTTAAGTTGAAGTATATTATTTTTAAAAAGAGAAGATGTGGGATTTAAAAAATCACTTCCATAGAGCAGAGAATCATTTCCTCTATTTGGCTCATGATAGTAAAATTAAGGACTACTGGCAAGTGACAGTGTAAAGATAAAGAATAATTTGTGAAGATCTTAGCCAAGGGAACCTTAAAAGAAAATTTGACTGAGGGAAAATATAGTTGATGTTAAAGTTGCAAAATATTGATGGGTAGAAACAGAAGGAGATGGTTGCTAATAATATCTGGCTATGCTAGAAGGAATCAATAAGGAAGGTGGTTGGCATATTGTTTGTGGTCCCAAATGTTTATAAAATTATCCACAGAGAATAGATAGTAAATAAATGGCCTTGGAATTTCAACGCAAGGAGAAAACATTTTCTATCCTTAGTGAAATACTAGAGGCCCAATGGATGAAATTTGTGTATGTGTGTGGGGGGTTCCCCTCAACCCAGCCTGCACCCTCTCCAATCAAGGACCCCTTGGAGAAGGGGTCTAAACTGGCAGTTGGACACCTCTCTCACAATCCTGGACTGCTGGCTCCCAATCACTCACCTGCCTGCCTGCTTGATCACCCCTAACTTCACCCCCCTCCCCCACCGTGCCGCTGGCCTGATTGCCCCTCACTGCTTCTGTGTGTTGGCCTGATTGAACCTAACTGCCCCCCTTGCTGGCCTGGTTGCCCCTAGCTGCCCCCACCTGCTGCTGGCCAGGTCACCCCTAGCCAAGGGAACCTTAAAAGTAAGATTCTTAATCGCTCACCTGTCTGCCTCCTTGATCACCCCTAACTGCACTCCCCCTGCCACCCCGCACCGCGGGCCTGATTGCCCCTCACTGCTTCTGTGTGCTGGCCTGATTGAACCTAACTGCCCCCCTTGCTGGCCTGGTTGCCCCTAGCTGCCCCCTCCCTGCTGACCTGATAACCCCATGCAGCCTGCTTGTTCAGTCATTTGGTCGTCCCTCACTAACCCTCTTGCTGGCCTGGTCATAGGCAGCCATCTTGTGAGGGCATGAGGGTCAATTTGCATATCACCTCTTTATTATATAGGGGATTTATATATATATATATATATATATATATATATATACACACACATATATATATAATGCAATAGTTACCACAGTAAGTTGTTACTCCTAATAAATTTTATACATATTATATAGCAGTGTTAACTGTAGTTACCATGTTTTTTTTGTGAAGATCTTAGACAAGGAAACCTTACAAGAAAATTTGATATTCACAACATAACATTTCTAGTACTTATTTATCTTATAATTGGAAGTTTGTGCCTTTTGACCACCTTCATTCAATTCCCCCTAACTCTCCCACCTCCACTCCCACCTTTAGTAACCACAGATCTGATTTCTTCTCTGAGGTTGATTGTTCTTTCTGTGTTTTTTCTTGTTTGTTTTAGATGCTACATATAAGTAAGATTGTACAGTATTTCTCTTTCTCTGACTTATTTGATTTAGCATAATGCACTCATTGGCCATCTGTATTGTCACAAGTGGCAATATTTCCTCTTATTTATTCATTTTAATTATTATTTTTATTTTTATTTTCCTTTATTGATTAAGGTATTACATATGTGTCCTTATCCCCCCATTATCTGCAACACTCTCACTCATGCCTGACCCTCAGGTGTCTGTGTCCATTGGTTAGGCTTATATGCATGCACCAAGCAGCTTTCTACCAACATGCAGTCAGGTATACAGAAAGAAGAACCAACATTTATTCACCTAATGACCTAAATACTTCTTTCCTTGTTTTTTTTTTAAGTTAGATGAAGAAGAGGCGAGATAGGCAAGATTCTGAAACATAAGAGGAAAATGTAGGTAGCCCTTAGAATAAGGAGGAGTCATCTGCTTTGGACTTTAAATGCACTTAAACATGATTTCTATGAAGAAAAAGAAAATCCTGGTACAAGTGATAATAAGAAAAAGACCATGATTGAAAGAAAATTATGATCTAAAAAACTGGAGACTAAAATTCAATAGTGAAATTTTACCTTCATGAGAAGCATTACAAACAGGTTATATACTTTAGAAACTTGGATGATTGATGTAGAGAACAACAATGGAAAGCAAATTTTGAATGCAAATGTAAAATATATTAAAATTATGAGAAGCTGTGCAATTAAAAGTGAGTTAGTAAGCCTTAAGAAGAGTCAGAAACAAATTGAGAAACAACAAAGCAGCTAAACTTAATGAATATCTACTATACGTTATGCACTCTTCTAAGTGCTTTCATTCATTTGAACCTCACACAAAATTGTTATTTGAGAGAATAGCAAAAAAAAGAAACAGGCTATTTCTGGGGATGGGGCTTTAGAGAGGGTAATGATCTAGTGCTCTTTGTTATAAGATGCTCATTACCTATATATTGTACTACATTGTTATATGCCTTATCACTTTTTAAAATAAAAATTAAAGGGAAATAAATCCCTAAAATACAATAGCAATATTTTAAAATTTTTGATGAATAAAGCATATATATATATATATATATATATATATATATATGTTTCAATTTTGTAAAAAACGGATTCATATAAATGAGGAAAAAAGATTAGGTTAAGGTAATGTACAGGTGACTTTTATTTTATTATTTTTTATTGTTTTCATCTACCAAAATTTGTACAATAAATTATCTTATGAACCAAATAATGATAATAAACATTATCTGAGACCTAACTAGCTGGATTTGGTTGTCAATTTATCTATGGTTCATAAACTGGAATCTGAAAAAAAAATGTATTTTGAGTTCTAAATCACTAACTTACAAATGGGCCTTTGTAACACTCACTGATTTATAAGTTGGGGATTCCCAATAGATATTTGGCCTATTAAATGAGGATGTGGCCTTGCCAGGAAAGCAATAAAACTCAAAACCACTTTTGTCGACAAACAGGGATGTTCATGTTCATTAGCTAGACAACGTAGGGAATTTATGAGTTTATCATATACATCCTCAATAAAATAGAACACTGACGTGCTACCAGGTGACTTCTATCCAAGCAATAAATTCCTACAGTGGGCATTATTTCTAATGTCTTAAAACCAGACTAACAGTGTTCAAAGAAGTAATACCACCTTAAAGATTGTGGTCTTATTTGAGATACTTTATTCCACAGTCCATAATAGAAAACTTTGGCACAGTACTCGGAATTACATATCCATATCCACCAAGTCAACCTCTTGGGCCAGCTAGTTCCATGTATCTGAAGCTTAGTTTATCCTTAACGTTCTTATTCTGCTCTAGGATACCACATTGCATTCAGTCCTCATGTCTCCTTAGGCTCCTCTAACCTGTGATAGTTCATCAGAATTTCCTTACTTTTTATTACCTTGACAGTTTTGAAGAGTTCTGGCCAATTCAAGTTTGCCTGATTTTTTTTTCTTATGCTTACAATGGGGTTATGAGTTTTGGAGAGGAAGTTCATAGAGGCAGGTGCCATGGAATCACACTGTACCAAAATCATATGTTGCCTGGCCAGTGTTTCCGTGGACCAAGAGGTCTCCGGTTCAATACCCAGTCAGGACACATGCCTGGGTTGGGGCTGAATCTTTGGTGGGGGCCTGCAAGAGCAGTCAATCAATGATGCTATCTTATCATTGATGTTTCTATCTCTTTCTCCCTTTCCCTTACCCTCTCTGGAATCAATAAAAATTTTATAGTAAAAAATTCACATGTTATTTCATGAGTTATCATTAATAATGTTAATTTTTATTATTTATTTGAGTGAGTATCTGTCAATTTTCTCTACTGCAAAGAAACATCTCTACCCTTTTCATACCATGCTTTTTAGAAGAAGGTGCTGTGTGCAATCCACACTTAAAGGGTATGAAACTATGACCTCTATCCTTGATAGATAAATACTTTGATTTTCTTCTGTGTGCAGATTTATCTATTAATTACTTAATCAATCATTTATTTACATCACATGGACACATCAATATTTATTTTATGCTTGGGTTACAGTCCAATATCACATTGTTTATAGTGGTGCTCAAATTGCTCCAGCTTTGGCCATTGGGAGCTCTTTCCATTGGCTACTACACACACACACACACACACACACACACACACACACACACACACTAGAGGAGGCCTGGTGCACAAAATTCATACATGAGGGGGCGGAGGGTGTCATTCAGCCCAGCCTGCACCCTCTCCAATCTGGGACCCCTCGAGGGATGTCAGACTGCCCATTTAGGCCCGATCCAATGAGCCAATATAGAGCCAAACCAGTCTCGGCAACTATTTCCCTTTGATATATTCTCTCATCCTTGTGTTTCATGAACACTTCCTTACTTTCTGGTACTAGAAAATGATACAGGCATATGTGATGATTTAACCAAACTTTTTTTTAAGAGAGTGATATATTCATTAACTTAGTATACACAGCTTTTAGATACTGCTTCATTTTAAGATTCTCTAAATTCAGGGGAAGAATGATCAGATTTCTTTGTTTCCAGCTAATATACACAGGTGAGAGTTTTGTTGTTGTATGTATTCTAATCAAATATAGTACTTATCTGTTAGATGTTTGACAAGTGTAGTGATGGAATACTTACTAAATATTGTCTATAGTCGTCATGATTCCAGTGCATCCAACTAAATTATTGGGGGAATAAATTGTCTTATGTGTATAAACCAATATGTGCCCACAAAGTAAATCAACAAAAAAGCCCCACAATATTTAAATATAATTTTTCTCTCTCTAGACTTTAATAATGCTGCTCCATCGTAGAAAACTGAGCTTCAGCTGTAGTGAAGAGAATTTAACAGCACTTGCCAGAGCTTTTACGGGGCAAGGCTTGAAGCTTGCAGTCAAGAACAATGCTATTAATCAGGGTTTTACATCCCACATCATTTTGTGCCGGGCAGGCTAAAAGGACAATTAGTTGAGCTGTCAGAAACTAAGAAAATTTTTAAAAATTAAACATTTTTAGTTATGAATTCGGTTTTCTCCATCCACTCAAGGTCACATCAAAAGTACTAGTAACCTCCCACCCCGTCTTTGCCACTGTCTGATTTGATTGATTTTATTTTACCCCATGTTAACAGAATTTTTCAGACATTGTGCGACATCATAGCTTTTATGAGCTGACTTGGCTAAAAACAGTTCACTGATTAAAACCTTTTCTAAATATACTGCTTAGACAATTGGCATTTAATACCTCATAAGTTGAATTATAGTTTTAAACTTGTATCTTATATCCTCTAAAGATAAGGGCTTGATTGTAGTCTGATCTACAGTTCAACCCAACTAGTTATGTAACTCATTCTTTAATTTCTTTGAGTTTTAATTTATTTTTCAGTAAACTGTATGTAACAGTAATCACCCTACAAAACCATTTTGAAGATTAAATGAGATAATTCAAAATAAAGAACTAAGCACATGACCTCCACCACATGCTCAATATATATTCATTTCTGTTACATGTAAGTCTGGCTTCAAGATTATATACAAGTTGTACATTTGCATAGAACTACTGCCACTCAGAAGGATCTCCATGTTTGGCTTCATGTTCTGCTTGTTGCTGTCTTGAATTTCTTACTAACTTTATATATATATATATATATATATATATACATATATATATATATATATATATAATTGATTTCAGAGAGGAAGGGAGAAGCAGAGAGTGATAGAAATATGATGATGAGAGAGAATCAATTAATATATTTTACATTTGCATTCAAAATTTGCTTTCCATTGTTGTTCTCTACATCAATCATCCAAGTTTCTAAAGTATATACCCTGTTTGTAATGCTTCCCGTGAAAGTAAAATTCCACTATTGAATTTTAGTCTTTAATTTTTATATCATTGATATGCTGCCTACTGCATGCACCCAGCTGGGGATCAAGCCTTCATTCCAGGCATGTGCTCTGACCAGGAATCAAAATGTGACCTCCTGATTCATAGGTCAAAGCTCCACCACTGAGCCATGCCAGCAGGGCATAAATTTCTTAATAACTTTTGAATATAGAGTTCTACATTTTCATTTTGTACTAGACCTTGTAGCTGGTCCTGAGTTCATACAACTAAATTGTAAGCTCTTTGAAGTATGGGCTGCTGCAGATTACTTTTACCATAATGTGTTCTCCAATGCATGGATCAGTTTTCTGCATGTATAAGGGAACAATGCACGTTTATTGAGAATAATAGCAGTGGTTTATGTGGTTTATTTAAGACAGTCAGTGTAGAGGTTCATTGGTCTTCTGTTTGAGTTTACAGAAGACCTGCCTGGGAACCACATGCAATTGTTTCATGCCTCAGCATGTAAGTGGCTTTAATTCCTGGCAAAAACAAACAAGTAAACAAACAAAAACATTAATTAAAGGTAACCTATAAACTCTGTTTCAATCATAGTACTTATGTGTACCTAAAATAATACCATCTATAGCCTATATAATAAAAGTAATATGCAAATTGACCATACCTCCACTACACCCACCTGCCACGCCCACCAACCAAACAGGAGCAAACATGCAAATAAACCTAACCTAGATGGCTGCATCCACAGAGAGCAGGAGAGAGGCTTGAGTTTCCCTGGCAATGGAAGAAGCCAAGCTTTCTGCCTACCCTTGCCACTCAGGCCTCCACACCAGGCTACACAGTTTCAATTATAGAATTCCAACAATAATGGTGACAGCCATGGAGCTGGAGAGAGCAGGAGGCTAGGGTTGCCCCTGTTGATGGAAGAAGCCAAGCTTCTGCAGCCCTGGATGGCCAAGGTTGCCACTCCAGGGTACAAAGTTTCAATTATAGAAGGTAAATTAATCCCAAAAGAAATGGCTGCTGTCACAGAGCGAGTGGAAGGCTTAGCTCTGCTCCAGGTTACAATGTTTCAATTGTAGAAGATAAAAAAGTCCCAGATACCAGGACCTCTGCTTGGGTTGCTGGGGAGCATGGCTGGCCTGCAAGCCACCACAGACCTCTTGCCCAGGCCACCTCATGCCCCAAGGGAACCCCCACCCTGATCCAGGACACCCTTCAGGGCAAACCATCTGGCCCCACCTGTGCACCAGGCCTCTATCCTATCTCATAATCTTATCTCATAAATGAGTAATATGCAGATTTACTATCACTCCAGCACAGAAGATGCCTGCCCCCATGTGGTCAAAGATCCTGTCCCCATGTGGACATAAGATGGCCACTACAAGATGGCCAGCAGGGGAAAGCAGTTGGGAGGGACAGGCCTGCAAGGGAGGGCAGTTGGGGGCAATCAAGCCTGCAGGGGAGGGCAGTTAGGGGTGACCAGTCTGGCAGAGGAGGGAAATTGGGGATGACTGGGCCTGCAGGGAAGGGAAGTTGTGGGGGGGCAGGCCTGGAGGGGAGAACAGTTTGAGAGTACCAGGCCTGCAGTAGAGGGCAGTTCGGGGTGACCAGGCCTGCAGGGGAGGGCAGTTAGGGGCAAACAGGCTGGTAGGGGAGAAGTTAGGCATCAATCAGGCTGCCAGGGGAGTGGTTACAGGGTGATCAGGCTGGCAAGCAGAAGCGGTTAGGGGCAATCAGGAAGGCAGGCAGGCGAGCAGTTGCATTGTGAGAGGGATGTCTGACTGCTTATATGGGGCGATGGATATCCCTTGAGGGGTCACAGATTGGAGAGGGTACAGACTGTGCTGAGGGACATCTCCCCCCTACCCTACCCCGTGCATAAGCAAACATTATGACCAGACAATTGGCCAATAGCTATGATGCACACTGACCACCAGGAGGCAAACACTCAATGCAGAAGCTGCCGCCTGATAGTGTGTTCCCACAGCCAACCTCCCACTGCTGGCCAACCTTTCTCTGTCCCCCGCTCTGGATGGCTGGCCTCAATCTGCCCTGATCACCTGTGAGGCTGAGAGACCCCACTGGTGCATGAATTCATGCACCAGGTCTCTAGTTATTTTAATAAAAAACACATGCTCAAGGGGCCAAAACTTTATAAAGTTCATCTTTAAGGTGCAGATTTCCATAAATTCAAGAAGCATTATTGTTGCCTTTTGGGGTATGCTGGCTGAGATGTACAAAGCAGCCATTTCACTGACTATCAGATGTTGTGGTGTAATAAAACAGCTGGACTCTAAGAGGCCTAGTATCTGAGCAGCCTACTGGTTCTCATTTTGCCTGAAATGTCCAGTTATTGTTCCTTGATATTTTTTCCTGTCTCCTACTGCCTTCTGCTTGGGTGTGGGGGAGAGGGGTGGTGGTGGTGCTGGAAGCCAGTTTCAGCATGTCAAAATTTCAAGAGTTTCATTGAAAGATTGATGGAACTTGGGGAGTCAACAAGGGTTAAGTCACATGTGTTATCACCTGCTGGGATGGCTGAAAGGCATTTACCCAAAGCTGAAAAGGATGAATTAATTGACTGTTTGCTGTCAGACAGCTCAGGGCATCTTAAACTACATGTTATTGCCACTTATTGGCCAAACACCTGAACAACCAACGGCAATTCTCCAATCTGACAATACTTCTGTATGAAACCCTTTGAAGTGTATATATCTCTGCCTTGCCTTAGGACAAATTATGTTAATAAAAAGCAAGGGGTCCTGAGACAAGGAGAACTTGGTTTCTTCAAGTTTTCAGCCAAATTCTTCTGCCCCCCATATGCCTGTCAAAATTATGTTTTGTCTCTGGACTTTTATTTAATTTACACACAGCCCCTTCTCCAGATTCCAGAACCCTTCTAGATGGAGTATCAAGACCACCGGTGTTAAATGGTACCCAACATCAGGCATTAGGGGTGGACACAAGAGCTACGCCTGTAATAATGCAGAGTGGTGACATAAAAGATATACTGGAAAGGTATATGGATCAGAGTGAGAGTTAATAGTAGTTAATTTTGCATGTCTGGTATGATATACATGTTATATAACAAAAGACTAATGTGCTAAGTGTCTGGTTGTCCGGTTGGTCATTCAAACAATGCTAAATGATATGCTAAAGCTGCTCAACCATTCGCTATGACATGCACTGACCACCAGGGGCAGATGCTCCAACAAGTAGGTTAGCTTGTTGCTGAGGTCTGGCTGATTGGGACTTAGCAAGATGGGCCAGATGTGCTCTGGAGCCCTCCCATGCTCCCTCTCCAGCTGGCCAACCTTCTGTGTCCCTTCCCAGCCCCAATCGTGTACTGATGGGGTCCCTTGGCCTGGCCTGCACCCTCTCATAATACGAGACCCATTGGGGGAAGTTGGAGAGCTGGTTTTGGCCCAATGGTGGAATGACTGGTTGCTATGATATGAACTGATGACAGAGGGGCAGGCACTCAATGCAGGAACTGCCTCTGGAGGTCAGTGTGCTCCCACAGGGGGAGCACCACTCAACCAGAAGCCAGGCTCATGGCTGATGAGTGCAGCGGTGGTGGTGGGAGCCTTTCTCGCCTCTGTGGCAGTCAGACATCCCCCAAGGGCTCCCAGACTGCGAGAGGATGAAGGGTGGGCTGAGGGACACTTCCCATTCTCCGAGAGCACGAATTTTGTGCATGGGGCTCTAGTGTCCTTATAACAGATTCAGAGTTTCATTCTTGGATGCCAAAACATGCTTTTGTTTGGCATATATGATAGGTCTAAAATGTGTTTGTTTTCTGCTTGTACTTTACTAGGGCCTCAGAATTTTGAGTGAAACAAATCCATCTAAAAAAATTAGTATGTTCTCCAAAGTGGGTAAATAAGTTGGTCAAGGAACAGAGTTAATGGTGCTCAAGAAGACCAATTCAATGCATCCCTCAGAGGTTCTTCTAGCCTCTGTGCTTTACATTACCCAAAGGCTGTAAATGACAATGACTCCAGCTAGTGATCTCATATGAACATAGTGATCTCATATGAAGTGGGACACCAAGGACACTTTGCAAAGAGCATGGGCCAGTGTTAACACCAGCACCCATGTATGACAGCTAGGAACATTCTGGTATCCCTTCTTACAAGGAATCTAATCAGTGTGTGTATTTTGTATAACATATAGCTACACATTTTTATGTATACATACAAACACATACTTTTACATTTTGATTTACCATGACATATTTTTAAACCAGCTACCTTTCTTTTTCTTGTTGTGAGGTAAAACTAAATTAAATCAGCATTCTTTATCACCTGCCAGTTATAAATCACAAGTTTCTCTAAGAAGAAGCTCTTTCTAAACCCAGCATATAAAACCTTTACTGAAACACATTTCAGCTCTTTGGCATCCCGGCTCAAGGACAGACTGTGCCTGCCGATCCTCTACCCAATGATTTGACTTCAGTTGATTGATTCTGTTTAAGGGTGTCAAACCAACCTAATGCTGTAGAACAGCAAAATTTCAATCGCCTGAAATCTCATAAGACAGCTTCTCCTGAGATATGAATATAAAAGAGCAGCAGTCACTGTATTTGCATCAAAAAACTGCCCAAAGCAATTCTGCATCATACCCTTGCACATCCCCTGCAGATATAGTTTTACTCCACCACAGAATGTGAACAAGTTGATTTACATGTTAATGAGAAACAACTGAAACTAACTAATTAGGCAGGTGATGCTCCAGTTAGAGGGACAAATATTTTGAATACTGTTAAGTGGAAATCCAGAACAATCTAAATTAAATAGACTTTGTATTCTTTTTCTTCTTTAGCCTAGGTTGCATTAATGAGAAGTTAATTGATTCTTGACAACTTTAATGAGCCTTTATTAACTACATAATTGGAAAGAAAAATTCATAGATGTAATCAGCATCTTAATTTCTTAGAGGCCACATGATTGACTGACTGAGTGATGAGAAATCCCCACAATGTCCATCTCCCCACAAATATCTAGATGGCCATAAACCTCTCTGGTTCAGGTTTCTTCTATTTGCCTGCTTGAGTAAGAGGAATATATTGTCTGGAGGCTACGTATGGAGGAGCATGAGCACTGCCTAGATGATTATAGCCCCATTTTATAAGGAACTCTCTGTGTGACTTTTATAATTATATAATTTTTCAATAATTATTTGCCACTTATCTCCTCTTGGCTCCCATCTTCTCATTTGGAAAATGATGAAGATAAGCTCTAAATTTCCTTTGAACTCTAAATTACATGTTTCCAATGGTAAATTACATGGTGATTCTTGTATTTGAAGGGCCCAATCAGTAATCACTATCCTATCATCTAATCCAAAATAAAGTCTCTTTTAAGCAAAGTAAATGCCAGCTACGTTTTTACTAAGTGACCAACTGAATTTTTCTAACATTCTTTTTATTTATAGTCTGGATCAATTATTCTCAAAATGTGGTTCCTCTACCAGTAGCTTCAGGTTCATCAGAGAACTTTCTAGAAATGTAATTTCTCACCTCCATTCTGACATACTGAATCAGATATTTTGAAAATGAGGTTCAGCTATTTATATTTTAACAAGCCTTCCTGATGATTCTATAATGCTAAAATTTAAGATCCACTGATATATATAAATATATCCTCTGTTTCACATATTTAATTCATTTGGAAAAAGAAGACATGCTTTGTGAGTGGCTATATCACAGTAAGTGGCCATTATCCATTAATAGAGACTAATCAACTGATCCTATATGGGTCTTTGTTCACAGGCCCATCCTTCTTCTCTTCGCCCCTAGCTCCTGCCTTGTTTCTTCTTTCATTTATGCAATATAATTACAATTTTTTCATTGGACTTGCTCATAAAAATGTAACTAACAAAATGTAACTTTACATTTGTAGTACACTTTAGAATTTGAGTTACTTTTTATAGATAATGTCTCCTGATTATTGCCCTCACTTTATAGATAACAGAGCCTCAAGGAGGTTAAGTGATTTTACAAAGTTACATTGTCTGCAAATGAAAAAATAAGGATATAAAACCATTACTAAAACACACTATCTTTAGTTTTTAACCTAATTTTTGACCAAATTGTAGAAAAAAGAAAAGAGTAGCTAATCAATTAATAAAGAAAAAAACTTTTACCATTAAAACAGGAAAAATATTGACTCTAGAATGAAAAAAATAGCATTTCTGAAGGGGAATTAATTGGAGTCTTCAAGTATTTGTACAATTACCCTTTCATTTGTAAAACATGTCTATATTTATAAAGATGATTGATGGTAACATAATTCATAAGAAACTAATTTTACTCATAAGTCATATAAATGTAAATGTTTTATAAAATCAGTTTAAAATAAAGATAAAAATGGAATGATTAAAGATCATAAGCATATAAACATGAACCTAAAAAACTATAAAGATAAGTTAATCCATTGGAATATTTTAGAAAATATTCTGAACTTAAATGTCCAAAATGAGAGGTAATAGAAAGAAAATATGTTGTGTAAAGGTCACATATTATATGTTATCTCTGCATTACTTATTATTTAAGTCATTACATCTTTCACTACTTACACTATTGTCTAATATTTTTTAACTCAAGTGACAAAATCTCCACAATTTTGAAACAGATCTTAAGTGAATAGAAAACTGCCTGAATTGTATATGGTTTTCCAAATTCATCTTTTAACTAAACTTATCCTCAAGATTATAATATTAAAGACCTTAAAATGGGACAGAGACTAACCAGAGTTGTTTTACAAAACATTTATGTAGAGTTCTAAAAAAAGAAAAGTGGCTTTACTCAGTACAGAAGACAGCAGTGCTATAAATTAGCCTCAAGGTCTACTTCTCATGATTCCCTTGACAATTTATCAGTTCTAGGAAATGCATCTAGGCAATTTAGATGAAAAACGAAGGCAAAGATTCCAACAGCCTGCTATTCAACTCAAAGCAATATTTGCACTAAAGATCACCATATTCCAAAGGCTTAAAGAGTGTGATCAACTTGGTTCAGTTGGTTTCATTATCAGAAATAGTAGTATGGGGATTTCTGTATTATTGAGTTAAAGGTTAATAGCTTTCTTGAACAAAAAAGATGTTCAAAGTAAATAAATTATTTTGTTTGAATTAAGTGAAATGACTTTATAACCCTTCTAAAATACTTAATGCATAATGAATTATGAGTGAACACACCAAATTATATAAGCATTTGGCACTTGAAAGATATTTAAATCAATTGTCCCGTGCTCTAAGTTAAGAAAATATATTCCATGCAAACAGAAAAGATTAAAAAAAACCTGGGTTATCAATACTTCATCTGAGAAATTAGACTTCAGAACAAAGGCCTTCTTTGGAGACAAAGAAGGTCACTGCATTATATTAAAGGTATTGATCCAACAAGAGCATATAACCCTTGTAAAAATAAATGCACCAAACATAGGCACACCTAAATATAAAAAGAAAATCTTAATGGACTTTAAGAGAGAGACACACAGCAATACAATCATTAGTAGGGGATTTTAACACGCCACTGTTACCAATGGACAGATCTTCTAGACAAAAAATTAACAAGGTAACAGCAACCTTAAATAAAAAAACTGGATCGAATAAATTTAATTGATATTTACAGAATATTTCATTCCAAAGTAACAGAATATAGTTCTTCTAAAGTGTACATAGAACATTCTCAACAATATACCCATGTTAGGACACACGGTAAGTCTTAGCAAATTAAGAAGATAGAAATCATATCAAGCATCTTCTTGGATCACAATGGCATGAAACTAGAAATCGATTATAAAAAAAACTTTCAAACATATGGAGGTAAAATAGCATGCTATTAATAACAAAAGGGTTAACAATTAGATTGTAAACAAATGAAAATTAACATACACAACCCCAAATCTATACTATACAGTGAAAGCAATCCTGAAAGGGAATTTTATAGCATTACAGGCCTACCCCAAGAATCAAGAAAAAAATCTCACATGAACAATCTAACTTTACAACTAAAAGAACTAGAAAAACAACAACAAAGCCCAAAGTACAAAAAAAGGGGAAATACTAAAGATCAAAGTGGAAATAAATGACATAAAGTCTAAAAAAAAACAATACAAGAGCAGATTCTTTGAAAAGATAAATGATATTGACAAACCTTTAAGGAGACTCATCAAGAAAAAAAAGAGGACCCAAAGAAATAAAATCAGAATGAAATAAAATCAGAAATGAAAGAGGCAAAGTAACAACTTACATTACAGAAATATAAAGAATTGTAAGAAAATACTATGTAAGAAATATGCCCAAAATTTGGACAACCTGGGTGAAATGGGTAAATTCCTGGACATACACAATCTTCCAAAAATGAATCAGGAATACTGAAATAGACCAATTGCAACTAATGAAATTAAAGCAGCAATTCAAAAACTCCCAGCAAACAGAAGTCCTGACTGTTTGGTAAAATTCCATTCAAAGAATAATGAAAATATATCCTTCTCAAACTATCCGATGTCATTTCATCTGTTTGTCTAACTTTATTTTTCTTTACAGCTTTCAATCACATTAAATTTTATCAAAATTAATTTTTTCGCTTTATCTTTTCCCACAGAATTTGAGTTTTACCAGAGGATGAACTTTGTCTCTTTTGCTTGTCACTGTGTCCTTCTAATACAAACCTGAACAGATACAGAGTACGAATTCAATAAGTGCTTGTTGGATGAATACTAGTAAATAAAGATGTAGTCAGGATGAGTTATCTCTGAGTCCTGTGAGTCCCAGGAAAGTCTAGAATTATTTTGGTTCATTGATTAAAACAGCAAGACCAATTAGCTTTACAGCAGATGGCAAACCTAAAGCCAAGCAGCTATCTTGCTAATTCTGGCATCTGTCATAGGATGAATTGGGCAGGAGTGTGTGTCTATCAGCTAAGATTCAGCAGCATTACAGAAAACACTATAAACCCTAGCTCTTCTACCATTTGCATTTTTCAGGAAATCTGAAAAGAGAACACCCTGTAATGTCTGTGAATACAATGGGCAGGGGTTAAATCAACATTGATTCTATTTTGTTAGTAATTTAAAGGAAAAAGTCAGGATATATATATATATGATTTGAAAAACTCAGATCAACACTCCACGTAATCTAATTAGACAATTTTCTTCCTAATAAGCTTGCCATTTATAAATCAAACAATTCTATAGGGTTTTTTAATACATGAAATGTAATGGATACAAGTGTGTGTCAGAATGCTTTAACAAATAATATTTTCCTCTCCATAGTACTGATGATAGCTGCTGAGAAGTTTAGAAATAGATGCCACCCGATATTATTCTCATTATCTCATCATTGTTAAGGAACAATAATGAAGCTAATATTTCTTCCCTGGAAATGGCATGCAAAATAACCTGTTAGAAACATTCAAGAAACACTTTGATTATTCTGGTGTAAAATGATACCAGAGATGGGTAGAATATTGCATGAATGCACCAGTTTTGTTTTGTGTCACACACACACAGCCAGACTGAAATGAAATATGCTTTTATTGAAGTAAGAGTGCTCTTAGTCTCAATACAGGAAATTAAACGACCAGTTCTTGTCAAACAAAAAATAAATTGTTTTAAAGAGAAAGAATTTTCCTGAATTTAGTCAAATTGTATTCATTCAGGAAAGAAGCAATTCTTGGACAGAAAAATGTTATTGCCAGAAGATATGTACCCTTCTGTTATACTTTGCTAGTTTTCTAGTTTCTTGACACATGAGGAACAGATGGAAAAAAGCTGATCCAATGAAATAATTTCTTTACATCCCAAGAATAAAGGAAACTAAAGTTCAATAAAATAATCTAACCAAATTTACCAGATATATATAGATGTATATTCAAACTTTATGAGGAGTATAAAACTAAAGAGAAACCATGGATTATTAAAATAGAATCTACCTTCTCATTTATTTTCTGACAACTTTATATCTATTTGTGTACTTCTCTGAATTCACATTTTCCCCTAATTATGAATGCGAAAAGCTAGAATACTTGATTCAAACTGATATTTAGCTTTCCTAGAGAGTTTTTTATAGCATAAATAAATTATACTTACTTGGGCTAGGACTAATCATACCATTTAAAAAAATAATGTAGTAACTCTCAGATTATTGGCTAATAAAATAACTATACACTATATGCCTATATTCATGTCATGCCACAATAATATTCATATTTTTAAATATAATCATACTATATAATAAATAGGCAATATACAAATTGACCCTCATGCCTCACATCACAAGATGGCTGTTCCCATGTTGTCACAAGATGGCCACCCCAACATTGTCACAAGATGGCTGGCAGGGGAGAGCACTTGGAAGAGGACCAGGCTAGAAAGGAAGGATAATTGGGGGTGATAAGACTGGCAGGGGAGGGCAGTTGGGGGCAATCAGGCTGGCAGGGGAGCAATTAGGTGCCAATAATGCCAGCAGGGGAGTGGTTAAGGGGCTATCAGGCTGGTAGGCAGAAGCAGTTAAGGGCAATCAGGTAGGCAGGCTAGATTTTAGGAGCCAGCAGTTCTGGATTGTGAGAGGGAGGGATGTCCTACTGCCGGTTTGTGTGACTCAAAACTGGCAGTTGAACATCCCCCGAGGGATCCCAGATTGGAGAGGATGCAGGCTGGGCTGAGGGACTCCCCTCTTCCACCCCCCAATGCATGAATTTCATGCAGTGGGCCTCTAGTTTTATAATAAAATTACTTGCTGTCAAATTGAACCATGGGTAGTGATTAACAGCATGTCTGTATAATCAAACAATCTGGGGCAACACTAGGAGCAATTAATTTGACTCTAATAAAATATTTAACCCCTCTTAGATAAAATTTATAGTGTCAAGATCATGGTGATCAAAACATGGCAACCATTCACAGCGGAGGAATCCTTTCAGACACCAGAGCTATTCAGCTCTTAAGAACATGAGAACTATGGTAAATCTTACACAGAGAAAACCAATGGAACTCTTTAGTTGGTTGCTTGTGTGAAGTATGTAAACTTTCCTTTTACCAGAAAGGGATATATTCTTTAATTAAATAAAATGTTAATGATACTAAAGAGAGTATTTCAATTGGACCCTGGTTGGCAGTTCTCCCAGGCAACTAGCAGAAACAGATAGTAGGATCTGTGAAAAACTGAATGCTTAGAGAAAAAGTACAGAAAATATGTTGGCTACAACACATGTTACATTTAAACATGCTAGAGGCTGGATTGTGGTGAAGGGCTATTTCTTGACACACAGCTTTCCCAATTTAAACTTCCCCTCACAGAGATCCCCCAGATTCTCTGGTTACTGTCTTGTTACCGGACCAGAGGGGACATGTGACAGAGGGAATGTGTGAAAGGAAAGAGCAGCAGACTTAACTGATTGTACTTAAAATATCTTTGTAAATTTTACAAAACATATAAATATGTGAGCACAGTGTCAAGCCCCCTTATTAAGGGCCCATGCAAGTAGGGGCTCCCTGAATCTTAAACTATATTGATTTCATGGTATCTGCCATGAAATCAGTGCAATATAGTATTACAGAAAAACAAGAGGCCCAGTGCATGAAATTCATGCATTGGGGGGATGGGTGTGTCCCTCAGTCCAGCCTGTACCCTCTCCAATCTGGGACCCCTAAATGAATATTTGACTGCCTATTTGGGCCAGAACCCAGTGGGATCAGGCCTAAACAGGCAATTGGACATCCCTCTCACAATCCAGGACTGCTGGCACCCAATTGCTCACCTGCCTGATTGCCCCTAACAGCTTCTGCCTGCCAGCCTGATCACCCCCTACCCACTCCTGTGCCAGCCTAATTGCCCCTAACTGCCCTCCATGGCTGACTTGGTCACCCCTAATTGTCCTCCCCTGCTGGCCTGTTCACTCCTAACTGTCCTCCCCTGCAGGCCTGGTTGCCCCCTACTGCCTTCCCCTACTGGCCCAGACAGCCATAGCTTCCCTCCTGTGCCAGGCGGGTCGCACCTAACTGCTCTCCCCTGCAGGCCTGGTCACCCCTAACTGTCCTCCCCTGAAGGCCTCATCGCCCCCAATTGCCCTCACTTTCAAGCCTTGTTCTTCCTACCTGCCCTCCTTTTCTGGCCTGATCACCCACAACTGCCATCCCCTGCTAGCCATCTTGTGGCAGCCACCTTTGACCACATGGAGGCCGCCATTTTGTATGTTGGAGTGATGGTTAATTTGCATATTATCTCTTTATTACATAGTATCATACAAAACAATAGAGGAGTAAGTAAAATAAAGCTTTCATTGTTTATCTTTTTTCCAAGAATTTGATGTCATATCTTTAAAATTCCACAGACACACATTTCAATCAAAAGCAGTTTTGGCATCTCTCTCTATATTACTACCAAAAGCAAAAAAAAGTGTGCATTTGTATGTGAATGGGCAGGAGAAATTATGTAGTTATTAGATCTGAATATAAATTTTGGAATTAGCTGAACAACTTGAGCTATTTAAGACTAATTACTTCATGTTAAAAAATGTGTAAGTATTCTCTTTTTTATCAGTGCCACACAGTGAAGTGTATCTGTTAGTCACTCCTACTTATTAGACAACAAGGCATTTGATATGGAAGCTAGGAGTTGGGGATGAGGAAATATGGTACAAAGAAGATAGCTGAGTTAACACAAATAAATTCCGAGGTTTTCAATATATTAAGTAGTACCAAATCACTGTCTATAAGCAGTTTAAATTTCAAAACACTTTAGGACTGCACTCAAACATACCCTATGTGATTTATAAATGGCATTCTTGTTTTCTTTTAAACAATATTTCTAGAACTTACACCATTTGGGGCTTATAATAAATGGAATAGCCCAGTGGTTGGCAAACTCATTAGTCAACAGAGCCAAATATCAACAGTACAATGATTGAAATTTCTTTTGAGAGCCAAAAATTTTAAACTTAAACATCTTCTAACACCACTTCTTCAAAATAGATTCGCCCAGGCTGTGGTATTTTGTGGAAGAGCCACACTCAAAGGGACAAAGAGCCGCATGTGGCTCGTGAGCCACGGTTTACCAACCACTGGAATAACCTATTCAGAGAAGAATAAAAGAATTCACCAGAGTTAAGCTAGTTGCTGTATCTCCACTCTGCTTTGCTGCGTTCCTGGCTAATAACATAACTATGATTTGACTCTAATTGTAGAGGAAAGATGAAGTCTCCACATGGAAAAATATTATTTTACCAGATGAGCAAAAGGTTTTAGAAGCTGTAGATAAACTAGGAAAAAAACATTCAGGTGAAGAAGAAAGATGAGCAAGGAAACTTGAGGAAATATGGAACATAAAATTAAGGCAAGAACTTTAAGAATTCTATGAGAACAATCAATAACACCAGGTGACCTGAAGAATGAGCGAAACATTTTCCTTTATACTCAAGGGAGGGCATAATTAAATGTAAGCTCTGTGGCCTCTGATACTGTTATGAGATCATAAATTTAAAAGTTAATATGCTTCTCTGTGGCTTGTGGTTAACACTGCATACATAGTACACTAAATTATGAAGCCATTCTTAAAGACTATTCCTCATGAAAGTTTCAGAAGGAAGACTACTATAAGATGAAGTTTCCGATGCTATGGTGCAAACTTTGTCTTTTTTCTACTTTTTAAACTGCTACTTTTCTTTTCTGTGAGTTTCTTCACTTACCTTGTTTGCATATGATCGTGTCCCTCATGGCTTTATCCAAGCAATATTACCTTCTTTTTCTGTATACACTCCCTTATAACCTCTTCCCCCAACTCCCAAAACACCATTTTACTGATGGCTTCCAAAACATTATCCCCAGGCTCACTGGCCCTGAGATTCAAACCTTTATTTCTCACTGCTTCTAGCTACTTCCATTTGAATATCCCTTAGGAACCTCTTTCGCAGCATTTATAAGATCGTATTTCTCTTCCCTCCAAACTCCTTCCTCCTAATTTTTCAAACCTTTATTAATGAAACTATGTTGCCCAAGCAAAATAAATAAATAAATAAAAAATCTGGAAGCTGTCTAGAATTATTTTCCTGCCTCACTTCTTTCATCCAACTCCCAAGGTTAGGAGCAGTTAGAGCAGTGGTCAAGTGCTTGGTTCAAAATGTGACAATACCATTTACTCTGTATGGATTTGGATAGGTCACTTAACCTACACTTGCCTTTGCCTTATAAGACTGTTAAGACAACTGGATCAGATATATTCAGGGCTTAGAGCACTGGCTGGTTCTTACTAGGTCCTCAGTAATTTATTCTTGCTCACCTACATGTGGTTTCACATGGTTAAGATGCCCTTTCTCAGACTTTGTTATAATTTAGATGCTAGGCTGATCATATAGAGCAGGAGCATCTGGGATGCTGTCTTGGTTGATAGATGGGCATATGGTTGTAACACATGTCTCATGAGTTTTTAAGTAATAAATCTCTTCTCATTTAAGGGACAGGTCATTTGAACTGTTGATTTTAGTTTGGGCAAATGACTAAAGAGGAAAGTGAACACAATTAGTTTGGCATGAAAGGAACAGGTCACATACCAAAATCAACATCTAACCCATTATCAGGGGTTTTCTGGGCCTTGAAAAACTTATCTCTGAATTCATCTAAAGAAGATACTTTAAAGAACAGGAAAAACATCTTACATAACTTCCTGTCTTTACCACTTAAGATTGAGTTCCTTGCTTATAGCAAGCAATTCCTTAATATCTACAGAAGAAAAGAAAGAAGGAAGGAAATAAGGAAGATAAAGGAAGGTGGAAAATTAAAGAAAATACATGAAAAATAACCGAATACCATATAGGAATGAAAAGATTTTTCTGACCGTTGTTAGCTACTACTAACAAAGAAATAAGGTAACAATAAAAGTGTAGAAATGAGATTGTTATTAGGAAACAGAAAATTCAAAGCAGTTGTACTATTTTTTTCAGACATTTTAAAGATACAAGATGTAAGGAAACATCTACTTTCACAGATAGCCATTACAACTTAGAAAAAAGGGGAATTACCAGGTATAATAAATAAACCAATATATAAAATAAGAGATTTTTGAAAATGCAATTTTAAAAGTAATAGAAAAAAGAAATAGTGATAAACTATTCAAGACTGTATCCTTTATTCTTTCTAAGTACCTACTAGCTTTCCAAATGTCAGGAAATGTAAGTCAATAAGATTAAATTCACAATGCATAAAAATATCAGCAAAATCAATTCTAAAATAAAACAAGTATCTAGTTTTCCTTCTTTTGGGTATGAGATATAACTTAAAATAAAACTAATTTTAACAAACAAGGGAGAAATTCTGGATACAAGTGAATAGGAAATGAAGCGTGTATATAAAAGCTGAGATTTTAGGCTCTTGGGTAGGGAGGAGGGGTGTCACAAGTAGTGGTTGTTGACTCTGAGTTCTCCCCACTGTAATTTGGGGAACCTCCCCACCACCATGTGCCCTTTTTACAAGTCCCTGAGGGAGGTAACTGATTCTATCACAGCTGGACAAGATCTCCTTGGCATCAGATGTAGCTGATTCTCGCTCCTCATTTTCTCTCTGTTTTTGTCTACTTTTATTCTCAAAGATGATAACTAAACCTCTCACTGACTTTGGATCTTGCAATAGGTATTTTATATTAATTTCCTACCATAATCAACATTCTTAAAGACTTTTTTTCTGATGCCTACTTCATTTTTATAACCCTAAGGTAAATTAGGCACATCTGTGCCTTAATAATTATCATCACTGAGGGTGAAGAAGAGTCTTCCTACCAACATGGCTTATATTATTTTATTTAGCCTTAAAACAGTCGCTTTACTCTCCTTTGCTTATTTTATTGCTAGTGATATGAACATCTTGCTTTATAAGACTTCTCTAAATATGAGAAGTCTATAATTTATAATTTATGAATTGTATTCAAGCTAAAAGTAGGGCTAGGTTTGAATAACAAATTCATGTAATACAGCTTACAAAATTCATAAACATATATAGGTTCAATTTCTAAATGGGAGCTTCATATACACACATATTCATACACGTGTATATATGTATACATATGCATACAAATGTATGTGTGTGGTTTTTATTTAAATAGTGGATGGGAAAGCGTAAGCAGAGCTCAGTGTTATTGCTGTGGGCGAAGTTCAGCAAGCTTTCAGCCGAGCTTGGTCTCAAGCATAAATTGAGGAAATTAATGCATGTATACAAGAAACTATTATTGCTGAAGCTAAGGGACCAAAACATTGGGAGTAAAGTGGATAAAATAAGGGAAGCTGGGAGCTGTTGTAGGACCAGCAAGCTTCAAGAGACAGAGGAAAGTCCTGACCAGAGATTGCTCCAAAGAAAGGGCAGAAACTCATGAACTTTCTTTAAATAGCCTGGTCCCTGTGTTCCAAAGAACACTTAGTTCAGCTGACAGACCCCCTTGTTCTCTTTGGTGTGGTTCTCAGTGCCACAGGCTCAATCTTCCTTTCCTGGGGTTTAGGGACAGAGCAGCATGAGTAGGGAGTATGTTCTCTCAGTGCTTGGTAGAGATTATTACCCTGGGTTATATATATTAATTTTTTCTTAAACTATATTATTGGGTCTTAGATTTTCTTAGATTGGACTGAAATCAGGGTTAGTGAGTCCTTTAGAATTCTTGATTTTTCCTAACAAGAATTCTAAGCTTACTAATTTCAAGGACAGTATAATGGCTAAAAATTTAGTCTCATGTTTTTCTTAGTCAAAACCTTATTGATATTTATATACTAAATTTTAATATTAGAATTTGACAATGAAGTATATAAAGTAATTCCATTTTTATCTTGGCTTCTTGAAAGGTTGGAGAATTTAAGTATGTTGGTCTACGAGGTTTCTGTTTTTACAGAATTCAGAATTATCTACTTCCATTCAACAATTAGGCCTATCTCTGTGTCCAAATATATTCTGCAAGCAGAGAGATAAACATTGTCTGATAAGACAATATTTCAGGAGGGAGAGAAGGTCTTTCTCAAAATTCTAAATTAAAACAACACACAAATAAATAACTAAGCCAAGATATACTTAACCATCTAAAACACTGAATAAATTCATTATACAAAGTGACAAGAGGAGCGATAAGCTGACTCTCTCTGAGGAATGTAAAGAGGCTTTAAAGAGAAGGGAATCTTTAGGTTAGATAGGAAAAGATGAATATGAATTTACTAAAGAAAGGAAAGAGAGAATGTCATTTTAGGTAAAAGCAATAGCATTTGCAAAGACAAGAAGTTAGGGGAGAATATGGTATATTTGGGAAATTAGGTTTGGAAGGAGCATTGGGTCTATTGGTGGGATGGCAGAAAGTGAAATAGAGTAAAATGCTATATCACCTCATGGGCCATACCACCAATACCAAGTTACCACTAATTAACAGGAAGGAAGCTATCATATTCTATCAAGAAGGAAAATAATTTAATGAGGTTTGTTCTATAAAAATAAGATACCCAAGTCTCTGAAATATCAAGTAAATCAGTTTTCACATTCCTATAGTTCACAGAATTGTCTCCATTGTTGTCACAACTAATAGTAATTATTATTTTTAAAAATATATTTTATTGATTTTTTACAGAGAGGAAGGGAGAGGGATAGAAAGTTAGAAACATCGATGGGAGAGAAACATCAATCAGCTGCCTCCTGCACACACCCTACTGGGGATGTACCACAACCAAGGTACATGCTCTTGACTGGAATCGAACCTGAGACCCTTGAGTCCACAGGCTGACACTCTATCCACTGAGCCAAACCAGTTTTGGCTCATAGTAATTATTTATAACAGCTGGGTAGTGAACTCCAGGGACTTTGTTGGCTATGCAGAGCAAGCATGTCAAACTCAAAGGCTAACAGGCCAAATAAAGGAGGCATGCGACCATGGGCCACAAGCTTGACATGCTTGAGGCAGAGTATCTTAAAGCTTTTTTCCTTTTCTGACTTAAACATAAAGTGATTGTACTCATATCTTAAAATTAGAAAAATGAATATATGGTAAAAATTAATTACAAATAATATTCAAAGTAGATAAAATAATTTCATTTGTTTAACATAAGTCATGTTGACGTTTGAAACTAAATAAATGGAATGAAAATAAGGTGATAACAAAAGTACTTAGAATATGAGATTCAAAGAAGCAATTGCATCATTAAATGTCATGTGAAATTTGGCAATTAACTAAGCAGATTAATTGAAGACAAGTTATATACCCAATTTTCTGCTAGAAACTGTATGTAGATTGGTATAGAGTGTTGTGGGAAGAGAAAATAGAAAATTATTTTTTCCCTAGACCCAGAATAAGAATCCCCCATATGTTTGTCCATAAAACCTTGAGTTTAGGGACCAAAAGAATCAGAGAGATACTATACATAGAAAACCCTAAAGACTTCATCAAAAATTATTAGAGTAAATAAATGAATTTCGCAATGTAGCAGAATACAAAATTAACACCAAGAAATCTATGGCATTTTTATACATCAGTATTGAATTTACAGAAAGAGATTAGAAAAATAATCCTATTTACCTTCCCACCAAAATAAACAAAATAAGATACCTAGGAATAATCTTATCTAAGGAGGTAAAAGACCTGTAGTCAGAAAACTACAGGACACTGAAAAAAGAGATAGAAGAAGACATAAACAGATCAAAGAACATATCATGGTGATGAATTTGTAGAATCAACATCATTAAAATGTCCATACTATTTAGGAATCTATAGAATCAATGCATTCCCCATTAAAACACCAACAGCATATTTCACAGACCTAGAACAAATTCTCTAAAAATTCATTTGGAATAATAAAAAAATAAAACCCAAATAGCTGCAGCAATCCTGAGGAAGAGAACAAAGTAGGTGGGATCTCAATACCAGATATTAAGCTGAATTACAAAGCTATCTTTCTGAAAACTGCCTGGTACTGGCACGAAAACAGACATATAGACCAATGGAACAGAATAGAGAATTCATAAATTGACCCAAACCACTCTGCTCAATTAATATTTGACAAAGGAAGCAAGAACATATAATGGAGTCAAGACAGTCTCTTCAGTAAATGGTGCTGGGAAAATTGGACAGATACATGCAAAAAAATAAAACTAGACCACCAACATACACTATACACAAAAATAAACTCAAAATGGATGAAGGATTTAAACATAACATGGGAAACCATGAAAATATTAGAAGAATTCACAGGCAGCAAAATCTCAGATATATGCAAAAGCAGTATCTTCACTGATATTCCCCTTAGGGCAATGGAAACTAAAGAGAAAATAAACAAATGGGACTACATCAAAATAAAAAGCTTCTGTAGAGCAAAACAACAACAACAGCAATAACAACAACAACAACAACAATAACCCATCAACAAAACACAAGAAAGCCCACTGCATGGGAGAACATATTTGCCAATGTTATCACCAATAAGGGTTTAATCTCCAAAATTTACAAGGAATTCATACAACTTAACAAAAGAAAGATAAACAACCCAATCAAAAATGGGCAACAGACCTAAATAAATACTTTTTGAAAAAGGACATAAGGAAGGCCAAGAGACATATGAAAACATGCTCAAAGTCACTAATCATCAGAGAGATGCAAATCAAAACAACAATGCCATCTCACACCTGTCAGAATGGCTATCATCACCAAATCAACAAAGGACAAGTGCTTGTGAGGATGTGGAGAAAAAGGAATCCTCATGCACTGCTTTTGGGAATGCAGACTGGTGCAGCCACTGTGAAGAACAGTATGGAGTTTCCTCAAAAATCTAAAAATGGAATTCCCATTTGATCTAGTGATCCCACTTCTGGGAATATATCTCAAGAAGCTAGAAACACCAATCAGAAAGGATATATGCACCCGTAAGTTTAATAGCAGCACAATTTAACATAGCTAAGAATTGGAAACAGCCTAAATGCCCATGAGCAGATGAGTGGATTAGAAAACTGTGGTACATCTACACAATGGAATGCTACGCTTCAGTAAAAGAGAAGGAATTATTTTTTAAAAAAATTTAAATATATTTTATTGATTTTTTGTAGTATAACTTATATTTAAAGTAGTACATATGTTTCCTTCCCCCCCCCAACATCCTCCCCCCAGCCTCCTTACCCCCAGCACATGTCCCACCTGCCCCCCTCCCTGCCCCAGTGTCTTTCATTCATTGGTTATGCTCATATGCATGCATACAAGTCCTTCGGTTGATCTCCCCCAGCATCTGCCTCCCATCCACCCCAGCCTTCCCCCTGTAGCTTGATAGCCTGTTCAAGGCCATCCTGCCTCTATATCAATCACTCTCCCCTGTTTCTTTTCTTCAAAAATATCTTGCCTCTGCATACTAGAAATAAATGTATAAGAACAAAAAATGTTTGATTGTCAGTTTCAAAGTCCAACCGTTCTGAGTCCCAGTTTCAATGTCAAATAGTTCTTATTGTGTACATGTCAGCAATGGTATCCAGATGGTGGACAAATCGTGGCAATGCAAGATCCATCCTCTCTGGTTTGGTCCTGGGCTGCCTGCAGCCATGCACAGCTGCCGACTGCTAGCATGGCAAGGTGTCATCAGCATCCCCCATCTCTGGACTGTCCTCGTGGCTGGAACAGACCCATCAGTTCCTCACTGTCGCAGGAACCCAGATGGTTTTGGAGTTGTTCTCTGCAAATACACAAACACATTCTCGACCAAAAGTTAACAAAGGGATCCTCTCTGCAAAATAGACTTGAGATTCTTTTTATTTTTGCCTAAATGATTTTCCTTTGGCTTATTTTGACACCATGTGTGTTTTTTCATGGGTGTCCTGCTGTTGGCTTTACAAATGGAATTTACTTTACTGGAGTAAGAATTTTCTAGATGTATTTTACTTACAGGATATTTCTCCTTACATGATATTACCCCACTGCCCCCCACCCCTTTTTGATTAATGGGGGCTTTTGGAAATTTTATATTGCAGTCTTGGTAATTTTAAATTTTAATTTTTGCACACAAATATAATATGTCTTCCTTAGGTTCTTTGTATGTTAGGTAATTTTACAGTGAGATGAACTTCTAATAGATATTTTAGTTAATGTTTTAGGAAAAGCTTTTTGTCCAGTACACTTAAATTTTCTTGAGTATTCACTTATTTCACTTGGCCAATTTAAATTAATCTGAAAACTTGGTTACTATATTACTGTCAATTTTAATACTCAAGCAAAAATCTTAGTTTACCCTGTAAATATTAGTGGAAAGGAATATTTGCATTTTTGAGTAAGTCCTGTGCATTCCTGGTACTAGACTGAATTTAGATATAGAGCAGCTATTGCTGGCAGAGTCTCTATCTGCCACCTGGGTCCCTGTCAGAATTGTGCATGGGAGGTGAAGAGAGAAGGAATTCTTACTATTTGCAACAGAATGGATGGAACTGGAGAGCATTATGCTAAGTGAAATAAGCCCATCAGAGAAAGGTAAATATATAAATCAACTTTCCAAGAGCAAAAAGTATTTTTTCCCCACTTTAAACAGTCAATACCTGGATTATAATAGGAAACCAATAAACTTTCCAAGGCTGCGTGATATAAGTTTTCAGCATGAAAAGACTCAGTATGGGGTGCATTTTTCAAATGTCTAACACTATGATGAATAAAATAACTAAACTGAAGAAGATATGGCTCAGAGAAGTCTGTGTAAAAACAACTATGAATAAAACATGAGGACTTTGAACTGAGGTTACTATCTTAATAAATCTCTCAGAGTATTTATGCTATTAATTTTGAGATTTTTCTCTGACAAAGACCACTATCTCCTATTAACTTCATTTTAAAATTCCTTTAGGTATACAGTGAGAAAGCAATAAGCCCTGACTGGTGTGGTTCAGTGGTTGGGCATCATTTTGTACACGGAAAGGTTGCTGGTTGTGTTCCTGGTCAGGACACATGCCTAGGTTGTGGGTCCATTCCTGGTAGGGGGAGTTCAGGAAGAAGCCAATCATTTTTTTTCTCTCTCTCTCTCACTCCTCTCTCTCTAAAAATCAATTTTTAAAAATCATGAAAAGAAAGACTATCATTATTATATCATAAAACTTCTATTCTTTAAAACATAAGTTTTTATTGATTTTAGATAGAGAGGAATAAGAGGGAGAAAGAGAAACATCAATACATCAATGAGAAAGAAACATCAATCGGCTGCCTCCTGCCCCCTACTGGGGATTCAGCTCTCAACCCAGGCATATGCCTTGACTAGGATTCAAACCAGCAACCTCTTGGTGCATGGGATGACAAGCAGCCAGGGCAAAACTTCATTTCTTGTTATAATTTGAAATAATGATGCTCACAGAAGTAGAGATGTTAATTATGGAGGTTTTAAAGGTAAGCTAATGTTAGAAATGCTAGATCCTAAAGTTGTTAGAATCCCTTCTAAAAATCTCCTTCCAACCACCCCTCTCCTCCATCAATGCATGTATCTTCACACAGATGCAGTGAAATAAACAGGAAACATATTTCATATTTTATAATTGCATTTAAAATAGATGCAAATTACAGCTAACTCAAATCTTAGAATTAATCAAGTGGAAATTTCTTCCTAATTCTTCACCTGGGATTCATTATATAATTAAAAAAATTAAGTATTAACATAAGTATAGAATAGCTTGAATAAAAGCAGGAAGGCAATAAAAACCATTTGATATAGCAAATCTGTAACATTTGTATGTAATTTGATTCTATGAAGTCATGGATTTGTTTCACGTCTTCCACTAATAAAATAGTCATTGTTTTCTTTGATCTGGCAGAGAAATTTTTGAAGTCAGTAAAAATTCTGGTGCTTTTCTCTAGTCCAAATTAACTATTACAAGGCTTTAAGCACCTCATAAGTATAATATTCTAACTTTCTAAACTGGGAAACAGTACAGGTTATTTTGGTAAATGTTATAGTTATCCCTTATATATTTTCTAATTATTTGCATTTGATATCCTTTCCTCAAAACAGCTAAACATAATTTGATAAAATGTCTCTAGTCCCTTAGGAAAAAACTTATTTTCTTGAGTAAAGTAAAAATTTTGACTTAGATGTTTAATTGGGCAAAATATTTTAATTTAGAATGTTCAATATTTTAAAATATTTTGGATTCATTTCTCTTCTTTTATAAACATTTGTATTCCTAAAAAATAAACTAAAAAAACCTGGCAAATTCTGTGTCTTATGTTTTAATGAGTTGTCTTATAAACCCTCTTTCAAAGGTAAATCCTCTTTTAAGTATGTAATAACTGATTTTGCTTTTCTCAGTGTTTGGTTTCCTGATGTAGTTGAGCTTTAATTGCTGTTAGCAAGCAAATGGGAGGGATTTACTCATAAGTCTATAAGCTGTGAAGACTAGCAGGGTCCCTTTTGGAGGATCTGCTATGCAGGGGCATCCCCTATGGAGCAGAACTTACTTCAGCAGCTCTGTTGACCACTACTGTCCACCCCTTGAGTGTGTTGCTTATAAAGGTAGTTGGGTGATGTTTGATATGGTCTGAAACTGTCCATTGGGTGCACTGCTCAGGGGATTTCTGGGAGTTGCAGAATAATATCACTGTCACATGTGTTCTGCCCAGGGCCTCCTGGAATGACCTACAAAGTTATATACAGATGGCTATTACTTGTGCTGGGCTTAGAGGTGCCCAGGAAAGGCCACACTGTGAACTAAGGCTGGCTGCCCCTAGGGCAGGGCCTGGGTCTCTTAGCAAGAGGTACCTGGCATACTAAGGTCAGATGCTGCTTGTTTGAGAGATTTTAGAAAAGTCCACAGGATGAGGCAAGAGAGACCAATGGTATAGAAAAGCCAATGGAAATGGCTTGGATGGCCCCACATTCTGTGGGATGTGGTGAACATTGTCAGCACAGTTGATGAAGACTGAGATATGGTGCCAGCCTGCCAGCTCTGTGGGGAGAGGGCTCATCAAAAGAACAGTGGCCTCTGTCAGCACTTCTGTCTGGAGAAAGGCTCCTGCACTGGCATAAGCATTTTGAATATTACCCAACCCGAAGGCAATGAAGAATTCCTCACAGAGCAGTGAGTCCTTTCTTATTCTATTTTATTTGTCTAAAGATTGCTATTTATTCTTACCTTTTATCTAGTGTCAATGTAAACTGATTTGATGTATTAAGTTCCATAGTGCATGATAAGTTAACATTTAATCAACAGTAATGATTTTCGTTGTGCTTATATCTATACTAGGTAGATCTAAATATTTCATAGGTAGACAAAATATACATATTTTTAAAAAGGAATAAAAAGTGAAAAGGTGCAATATGTTTTATTCTAATTCTTTTTTAAAGAAGAAAATAGCTTTATTGTATTTTAGTTGATATATGAAGAGTTGTACATATTTGATAAATATAATGAGTCTGGACAGAGTCCAGCACCAGTGATATCATCTCTACAATCAAGATAATTGACATACCCAACACTTCCCAGTGTTTCCCTGTGTCTTTTTGTTTTGTTTTGTTGGTTTTGTTATAAGAACACTTAAGATGTGATCTACTTTCTTAGCCAATTTTGAAATTCACACTACTGTATTGTTAACTATCAGCACTATGTCGTACAGCATACCTTTAAGACATATTCATCTTGCATATCTGAAACTTAATATCCAAGCTATGTCTTACACTTCCCAGATCAGTATCACCTGGGGTACTTATTATACTTATAGATCCCATCAGATCTACTGTATCAGAATCTCTATGGGAAGGGCCTGGAAACTGTGTGCTCAGGGAATTAAAATGCCTGGAAAAAATATCACTTTGGGGGGCATAATTATTCAAAGGAAGCTTAGAAAAGTGGGGTGTTTTATGCAGATTGAGCTCATGGTAATAAAAGGTAATGAAACTGCTCCTAAAGCCTCTGTAGTTATGGTTAATTGATGGTTTACTTGCTTATCCCTTCAAAAGGATTGTAAATTTTAGGAAGAGGATACATGAGTAAGAGGCCCAACTCCTAACATACCTAAAAACAAACTATTTTTTAATGTCTGAATGGATTCCATTTCAATCATTCCCACATTTTTAAAAAGGTTCCTCCTTGTGTGTATTATTAGATGATCAGCTACAAAGCACAAAGGTAATCTAATGAGTTAACACTGAACAATGCCAATTAGTTAGGCTTTTTACATAGTATGAATGGTTTACTTTAAATTCTTAGTAAAGTTGAACAAATTATGTATCTTTCATATCAAATAATTGTCAAATAACCCAATATATAATGTGTTTGTATAAAATAATTTTATCTGTCTTCTACCCTGGAATAACTAAAAGTAGTTTTGCATTTCACATATATTGCATTTTATAGGAAAAAAACACACACCAGGATCAATCAAATTGATAACTGAAATTAAAGGCATTAGAACATGATTTCCTTAATAGATATTATTCTTCATTAGGAAAAGTGCCTGGTTCAAGAATTTTCTCATATACATGAAAATATATTATTAGAGAGGAAAGGCAGAAGGGTGGGGAAAAAAACCTGTATAAATATTTTAAAATGGATCTTTGTATAGCAAAGAAATATTTTTTTTCAACAATTGACATTTAAAGGACAATAGGTAACACAGGCCATATTTTCCATTACCTTAACAATGTCAAAGAGACAGATCATTTTGCTATAAATTAGAGCAGAATATCCTGGCAATAAAGTAATTTTATTTCTCTGACTACCATCAGAATATCAGGTAGAAAATGCAGGAGACATTAAAAATATTATTTAAATATAAAACAAATACATTTTGCTATTTCCAACACATTTGTTTCAAGAATAATTTTGGAGATTGCAAAGCTGGAGGAGCAGGTGAAGAAAATGCCATGGAGAAACATCTCTACAATATCTCCACCTCTGTAGAGCTTTATATGAGGTCATTACTATTTTTTCCTGCTATAATCATTTCAAAGGACACTACTCATGAGAGAGAAGGCAGAGGGTCTATGGTGCGAATTGCTTTTGGTGATTTAATCACAGTCATTAAAGAAAGCAGGATCGTGAACACTGCCAGCCACCAGCTGCAAGTACAATAACTGTGAAATTTATTTTTGCAAATTTACTGGCAATTCTATAATAGTGTGAATGAATACTAAGGAGAGCCTATTCAGTTGGTACATTTACTGAATCAGGTATTGAGTCCCATAGAGTGCAATTGTTGCTAGAGTTCCATTTCAAAGTCCTCTTGAAAAGATGCATAGCAATAAAATTATATTTTAAGTGCCCAAGAGAATCTTTACACATAGAGAAAGCATGCTCTGAGTCCTTTGGCAAAGTTAAAATTACTCTACTGAAGAATGAACGGAACTTCTCTTTATTTATTTATTTATTACAAATTTCTCTAAATCTCTATTTCAATTGGATATCATATTAAAAAGATTTTAACCATTTTTCTTCAATTTGTAGTACTGTATAGTTGGGTTTTTGTAAAAATTAAAAATAAATGCAGTTGCTTCATCTAATACCTACTGGCATATAGTATGGTTACTAGTTTTTCATGCAGTCAACAAATGTTTATCGTGTGAGTACTAGGTGGCAGGCCCTGCACTAGGGCTGGAGATAATGCAATGCCCTGCATGCCAAGAACTTACATTATCATGGAGAAAGACAGACAATAAACTGCAAGAAATTGCCAGATGCTACTGCTATGAGGCAGGATGAGGAAGAATGAAGCAGGCAAGGGAATAGATAATGGCATAATTAAGAGTGGGTTTGCTATTTTATATAGGGTTATCAGGGGAGATTCTTTCTGAGAAGGACTTGTGAGCAAAAGGAGAAAATTAAGTGGAAACCTGGGGAAGAGTCTGACTAATTATCTCAATATACTAATGGTTTTGAATTAGAAATCACACCTTAGTTGGTTTGGTTCAGTGGATAGAGCGTTGGCCTGTGGACTATAGGTCCCAGATTCAATTCCAGTCAAGAGCACATGCCTGGGTTGCCTCAATCCCCAGTAGGGGGAATGTAGGAGACAGCCAATCAAGATTCTCTCACCCCTGATGTTTTTATCTCCTTGTCCCTCTCTTTTCTTCTCTGAAATCAATAAAAATATTTTTTAGAACGAATCAATTATTATGACATTTTTTTAATTTAAGAGAAATAGATTTTGCATAATCTTCAATTCATAGTTCACACATGAGCATATGATTTAGAATTGCAACTATGGAGTATAGCAGATATTCAAATTCTTGCAATTTAATATTATAACACATAGATATACTATTTAATTTCTTTTAGTCTTAGCTCCTAATTTGTAAAATAGAGACAACAATAACTTGTGAGGTTATTTTAAGGACTAAATAAAATAATATATGTATAATGCTTAACATAAAATAAGTGCTCAGTGTAGTAGCAATTATTATTTAATAGTAAAAATAAATGTAATTTAGAACTCTATTCTCATTGCCTTGTATAGCATTGCTTCATTCAGCATTTACTAATCCCTGTTTAGTCAACATTTACTAACCCATGATAGATGACAGAAATGCCAATTAAAAAAAATGTTTTTGGTTGATTTCAGAGAGGAAGATAGAGGTTGAGAGAAATAGAAACATCAATGATGAGAGAAGAGAATCACTAATTGGCTGCCTCCTGCACGCCTCCTACTGGGGATCGAGCTCACAAACCAGGCATGTGCCCTTGACCAGAATCAAACCTGGGACCTTTCAGTCCACAGGCCAATACTCAATCCACTGAGCAAAACTGGCTAGGGCCAGAAATCCCAAAATTTAAGAGACACCAATGTATCTCTCATTGGCATGAAAGATATAAACATGAAAAGTAATTTATAATATAATGCAGTTATTATAATAATAAAGAACAGAACATATATTTATACTACTTGGGCCTAAATGGAGGTTTCACAAAAGAGGGGGATGCAAAAGATTGAACTTTGCAGAATGAAGAGGAGTTCACTAGGTAAACAAAATGAATGAAGCACAGCAGAAAGCATGGAGTAATGTCCAAGGAGACAACCCAACAAATAAATAAATAAATAAATAAATAAATAAATAAATAAATAAATAAATAATATAAGTAAGTAAGTAAGTAAATAAATAAATAGATAGATAAATAAATAAATAATGCCTTTAGAGAACTCTGACTATATCCCAAGGTAAAGTAGAGGTGAAGTTGCAATTGGAGGCTAGACAGTCAATAATATAAGCTCCTATACTTACAGGCTTATACACCACACCAAAAAGTCTTGACTGTTCTCTGACATTATGAGTCAATGCATAATTGTGTTTCCATTTCCAAAACCTCATTTGGCAACTGTGTGAAGAATTATGTGGAGGAGTTACTAATACTGGGATCAGGAGATTCTAATTACATAGTGTTTCTGAACATTCTGGTTTGGACTCTGGTGAGAAAAGACAAAAGAAGAAATTCAGAGCTAGAGAAAGAAATGTAATCAATTTCCTAGTCAATCCTTTATTCTAAAGAAGTTAGTGATCACTGACACTACTGTTCTAGATTCTGGGACAGTGTCAAATATGGGATTTTAACTAATATGACTTGAGGCTGATTAGATGTGGAGAATGGAGGAAAAAGGAGGGGTCCAGGCCTCTGAAATATCTAGGTTAAATGAAACTGAAAGGGGAAGTCTAGGAGAAGTGAGAGGAATAGATTTGGAGAAGAAAATGCTAAATACAGTTCTGTAGATAAGTGGACATGTAGCCTGGTTTGCAGGAATGTTAAGTCTGAAAAAAGACATTAAACCAGTCACATTAGTGGAAGTCAAACAAGTAGGGGTTCAATGTGGTCTCTGCTACACAGCACGTAGCAAGGGAACCAGACCAACTGCCTGGACTGTGAGAAGAGAAGCCACAAGACTCGAATGTGGTGGGGCAGAAACAGTCCTTGTAATTTCTAGACACATTTTTGAAAATGCTTTCTTTAGTGTTTCCTCCTTGGCCATATTTTCCTCATGTGGTAAACTCTACTTTACCCAAAGCTTCCCTGCAACATACTACATTTATGAGCATAGGTCCTATAGCTCTACCCCCAATTCTGGATGAATTCCAGCATGTAGCCTTGACTTGCAAAATTTGTTCTTTAAATAATCTCAGCATATTAGACATACATAGCATAATCAATTAGATGAAACAGGGACAGGTATTTGAAACAACAAAATGTACCCTTTAACATGCCTAATACAATATTGTGCCCATGGTAGCTGTTCAATAAACATTTAATGATCAAACACCAATCCAGATCTAGCTTATGCCTTTATCATGTTGGCCTTATATAAAACAGGGAACTATAGACCAATATTGAACCTAAATATCACACATGTTAGAAAGGCATCAACTTATTTTGTTTCAAAAAGTGCATGTAACTGTTGAAAACTAAATTAAAACATTTCCACTTGAAAATATACTTGACTGTGTAAAAAAATAAATACTTAATACATTGTAGTTATTTTTCTTCAAAGTCATATAACCTTATTCAATAAGCACCAAATGACTACAAATAAATTTAAGCATTAGATATATGTATTTCCAGAATAATGTGTTATAAAATATGTTTTGTTTTTTATAAATAAAATTGAAACAAAAAATTAAACATGAAGAGATGTTGAAAGGGCTTATCTGCCTTCCATGAAGAGCACCCATTATTTCAATTAATCATGAAAGATGGTGAATTTGGGGGGTATATAACTAAAAAGCTGATCCACATAATATTTTTAAAAATGTTTATAATTTTATGATGTAGTAGTTATCTTTCTTTTAAAAATTTTTGTTTACTAAGTTGCTTAAATTAGATATGTTAAATAATTTATTTTGGAAACCACCTGCCAAAATCGTACACCAGGAGAGTGACATAGAAACCTACACAAACCATTATACCTTCATCTTCACTATTTGTAATGTCATGTTAATGATGATAACAACTCTACTCACTCTTGCTTTTATAATACAAAATGTGAAAGTAAGGAATTCACTCTATAAATCAATAGCAAGTTTTTAAGTGATCAGCAGACATTTGGTCTCATCCAAAAAATGTCCATGGAGACATTGATCCATGTCATAAAGATCCTAAAAATTTATCAACATATCAACATGCCATGCATTAGGAGATCGCATCCTTGACCAATTGTCCTCTGTACATTCTCTCACTGTAGGACTCTCTCTTAGTGTGCATTGCTAACATAAAGCCAATTCTTCAGTAAGATTCAAAAGCTGACCCATCTATCCTGACCTACCTGCCATTATCAGTGAGGCTACCAAAACAAGAGGGATCATTATTGGCCACATAGCTACAAAACAATTGTTGGGCCAATAAAATATGATAGAATTTTTATGTACTACTCCTGTAAATCAAATATCAGATATATACATTATAGTTATTTGAACCAAGGGGCATTTCCTAATATGGGTGATTTCGACCAGCCCAAATATCAAGGGCCATTTTCCAAAGACCAAAAATGCTCATGAACATTTTTTGTAGGACCGAATTTTAAGAAGTTTCAATATGGACCAAATGTCTCCAAGGATGTTTTGGAGAGGACCAAACATTAAGGAGTTTTTGGCATGGACCAAATGTCTTAGTGGACATTTTATAAAGGATCAAATGTCCTGAAGGCTTTAAGCATGTAGAAAAGTAAGCAAGTTTATAAATTCATTAATACAGAGCAATAAATCAGACTAGGAAAGACTTGTTTATCATTAGCTCCTGTTTTAAAAAGGAATATGCTATACAGTACTTAATATAAATCAAATTACCATATTATGATCTTGAGATATATAATGTTTTGTCAGAAGTATAGCACAATGATATTATTTACTACTTGAGGCTCAGTGCACAACATTCGTGCACTGTGGGGGGGTCCCCTCAGTCCAGCCTGCACCCTCTTGCAGTCTGGATTCCCCAGGTGATGTCCGCCTGCCACCTTAGGCCCACTCCACTAGGTCCATTTGCATATTAGCCCTAAACTTAACCCTAACCCTAATCCTAATCTTAGCCCTGACCCTAATCCTAACCCTAACCATAACCCTAACCCTAACCCTAGTCCTAACCCTAAACCTAAACCTAGCCCTAACCCTAATCTTTTACTAGCCTTTTATTATATAGGATAAGAAAAAGGGCATAAGACAATTTCCAACAAAGTTAAGAAAGTGTTAAATATCTTTGAAGCTAGCAATTCAGGAATGCATATTAATATTAATTGGAGAGGGTCCATCTGAATTAGTTGAGAAAATTGACTTATAGGACATTTTAATTTAAATGAGATCTTAAAACATGATAATTCAAACTATGGAACTGTTACCAAAATCACTAAGCAGAGGTTTTGCTGGGCTTAAGCTAAGCACAGGTGTGACTCATTTATAACAAACATTAATTATATGCAAATGCATGCTTTCAAAATTCTAAAACATAATATGCATCTTAATGAATGAGTTACATATTTCTCCTTAAAATTTTACTCATGCCATTCCATTAATTCACTTCCATTCTTTTACTGGCAGTGAAAAAAAATAGCTTCATAATTATTTATGGAGATAGACTTACATCAGTATGATTTTTATTTCCTGGTGAATTGGCATCATATTTAGAGTCATTGATTATGGTTCAGACACCCTTATAAAATATTATGTTGCCTCCCACACTGGTCAAGTCCATTGCCCTGGATTTTCTTCAAACTCAGAATTCACTTTAAAATATTTTATTAACCTTCAGAGAGAATAATAAAGATGAGTCCCTATGACCAATGGATTGCCATACCATTATTTTAATGACATGGAGACTGTGGAGTGTAGCATAAACTCTGTTGTAAAAAAAATTTAGGTATGAGGTCACATATAGACTGTATGGCTTTGGGCAAATTGTTTAAACTTTCTGTGTACCAGCTGTAAATAGGGAAAATAATAATACTCAGGGGTTGTTAGGATTAAATGAGTTAACGTATATAAATTAGAATAATTTCTTTTGTGTGGTACGTGTGTGTATGTGCAGGTGAGAGAAAACATGTATGTGAGAACATGTGTGTGCATGTGTGTATGTGTGAGTGAGAGAGGGCATGTGTATGTGTGTGTGTGTGCTTCCTTCTTCTCTCTCTTCTGTCCCCTGGGAAACATGTTAGCTGTCTGGTTTGTTTCTTCATCTCTTTTCTCAAAAGACTTATGTTCAATTATAATAAATACTTATATCTACACTCAAATACAGGTACAATTTTTGAATTAATTATAGTTTTATAAACATGTGATCTCAAATAAATGTGTCTGTATACACACACCCATTTTTCCTTATCTTACTCTCTCATTTACCTCTACTCTTTGTGAGTGTTCTGCCCCATAAGGGTTTTGCTCCCTAAATTCAATCTTTGTGCCTGTGGAGATATTATAGTTTATCAACATCCCTTTGGCGAGCATCAGATCCTTGTGTCAACATTGCCCTGGCTCTCTCCTTTCTTCCTTCCCCCACCTCTTCTTTGTGGAAAAGCTGATGAGGTTCTTGTTTGTGGACAGATAGTATTATTAGGTGCACCATTAGCAACATCCCACAAATTTTTCTCAAACACTCTCCCTTTCTGACTAGGGGTGTTTCCACACATTATCATTATTGGTTATACAGTATAACTAGAAATCCTATCTAATAAAAAAGTAATATGCAAATTGACCATACCTCTGATATACCCACAAGCCATGCCCACCAGCCAATCAGGAACAAATAACCCCAACCAAGATAGCTGCGGCCACTAAGAGCAGGAAGAAGGCTTGGGTTTCCCCAGCAATGGAGGAAGCCAAGCTTCCCACCTGCCCTTGCTGGCCTAGGCCTCCACTCAAAGTTTCAGTTATAGAAGATGTATCCCAACAGAAATGGTGGCGGCCACCAGAGTTGGAGAGAGCAGAGGCTAAGGTTGCCCAGGCGATGGAGGAAGCCAAACTTCTGCAGCCCTATTGCCTAGGCCTCCACTCTAGGCTACAAAGTTTCAATTATAGAATTTAAATAAGCCCAAACAGAAATGGCTATTGCCATGGAGTGAGCAGAAGTCGTGGCTCTGCTCCAGGCTACAAAGTTTCAATTGTAGAACATAAATTAATCTCAGATCCCAGGGCCTCTGCTTGGTTTGCTGGGGGGCATAGCCAGCCTGAAAACCACCATAGGCCCCTCACCCAGGCTGCCCTACACCCCAAGAGAACCCCAACCCTGATCTGGGATACCCTTCAGGGCAAACCAGCTGGCCCCCACCCATACACCAGGCTTCTATTATATCTAATAAAAGAGTAATACACAGATTGACCATCACTCCAATAGACAAGATGGCTGCCCCATGTGGTCAATGATCCTGCCCCCATGTGGACACAAGATGGCCACACAAGATGGTCAGCAGGGGAGGGCTGTTGGGAGGTTCCAGGCCTGCAAATGAGGGCAGTTGTGGGAAATCAGGCCGGCAGGGGAGAGCAGTTGGGGAGTGACTAGGTCTGAAAGGGAGGGCAGTTGGGGCGATCAAGCCTGCAGGGGAGGGGAGTTAAGGGTGACCAGGCAGGCAGAGGAGGGAAGGTGGGGGCAAACTAGTGGCAGGGGAGCAGTTAGACATCAATTAGGCTGGCAGAGTAGTGGGTAGGGCGTGATCAGGCTGGCAGGCAGAAGCAGTTAGGGGCAATCACGAAAGCAGGCAGGTGAGCAATTTGGAGCCAGCAGTCCTGGATTGTGAGAAAGATGTCCAACTGCCTGTTTAGGCCCAATCCCAGTAGGATCAGTCCTAAATGGGAAGTTGGACATCCCTTGAGGGGTGCCAGATTAGAGAGGGTACAGGCTAGGCTGAGGGCCATCCCCCGCCCCCCATGAACAAAATTTGTACACCGGGCCTCCAGTTATATGTAATATGATAAATATTATATATATGTTATCTATCTCATGTTATCTATATATATAAAAGCCTAAGTGACCATTCGACTATTCTACTGTTCGACCGGTAGCTATAATGCACAATGACCACCAAGAGGCAGACACTCAATGCACAGGCATGGAAACATGGAACAAACTGATGAATCTCAGAGGGAAGGGAGGAGGGGGAAGGCTGGGAAGAGATTAATCAAAGATCTTATATGCAAACCAGGGGCCTGGTGCACAAATTCATGCACTGATGGGTCCCTTAGCCTGGCCTGCAGGGATCGGGCTAAATCCATGCACCAGGCCTCTGATATTCTCTGAAGGGTCCCAGATTGTGAGAGGGCACAGGCTAGGTCAAGGGACCCCACTGGTGCATGAATCCATGCACTGGGCCTCTAGTATACACTATATAACAACATTTATTAGGTATATACTACCCAAGAATTAGGTCACTGTTTGAATTGATTCTGTCCTTGGTTTAGAAATCCACAAAGTGTTCCCATGACCTTTTTTATCTTTGTCACTGCTCCTTATAAAGGTAGATGTGGTCTCTCTTCTTGCTGGAGAGACTTGGATTTAATAGGCAAAGGCAGAATCCTGTTTTCATGGCGTTTTTTTCTTACAGATCCCACCCAGGTAGCTTTCACACCACCTGCTTGCCTCTTCCATGCCTCTTCATTAACCAGGTGCAGAGATGGAGCATAGCTCAACTGAATCTGTCTAATAAGCAAAGTTGTTCCTATGGACACCATGTTTCAGTCCTTCAGTGAAAAATCTTCTCTTCAGGATTCTTGGGTGGCAGAAATGAAAATCAGCCTATCTTTCTGATTAGCATGCTTCGCACTGTCGGAAATATTCTTAGTGTGGACCTTGACCACAGAAAGTAAAATGATCTCCTGTTTTATTGTAATGAAATCTTAACCCCAAAGGGCAAACTAGATATGATTAGCTGTACGTTCTTAATAGCACATGTTAAATGACTTGTAACCACAAATACAGGTAAAATAAAAGTTAATGGAAATATATTACTGTACACTGTTAGAGTTTAATGGAAACTTGATAAGTGAAGTTATGAAATTGTGCAGAGGGAGATAGAATAATTTATTGAATACAGAGAGTGAAAAATACATGTTTGTCATAATTATTGTAACATCTGTTATTCTTAGTTTCAATGTTAATGCCATAAAGCCTTAATGATCAATAGTGGAATATTTGTCTTTACAGCATAAAATTGGCAATTATATTTTCTTCTTTTATATTTATGAGGCAAAACCATATTTGTTGTTTTAAGAGTAAAATTGATTGGTTTAGTTAAAATTTTAATATGCAGAAATATTCCCATTCATTATCATTTTGCATAACACCAGGGTGAAAAATGCTTGAACGAATATGAAAACTTAAAAGTTTTGTCTCTTAGAAAAGGATTTCTCCCACTTTTTCAATGCTCACAGTATTTAATTTAGAGAGAAAATATAAGGATAAGACAACTTGGGATAAGGATATAGCCATAGAAAAATCTAAAGAAGACTCCTTAAAAAATTATGTCTCATAACTGTAACTTGCTTTTACTGCATGGTCATACTAAGAATGGTTTTAGTCTTCTGATTCATTAAAATGCAAGTTTCTCTATGTTATATTACCCACAAACTACCCTCTCTCAACCTCACTGCCCCTCTGCAGATTTTTTGATTCTTGTTTAAATTACTTAGTAACATTCATTATGGGCCTATAATTTCAAATCTTCCAAGTTATTATGGTCTTTAATTTTAAAATCCCCTACCTTTCATTTTCTCTCCTTTGCTAAGCAATTCTTCTTGCCTTGAATATTTTGAATATAATTTTCTGAGAACAAGTCTTTTACTTCCTTCATTAAATTTACTCTTAGGTGTTGTTTTTTTGTTTGTTTGTGGGTTTTTTTGTTTTTTGTTTTTTTGTGTGTGAACTGCATACGGATTGTTTTCTTAGTTTCCCTTTCTGCTAGTTCATTATCGGTATGTAAAAATGCAACCAAATTCTGAATATTAATTTTGTATCATGCTCTACTGAATTCATTTATTATAAGTTCTAGTAGTCTTTTGGTGGTCTTTATATGCAATATCATGTCATCTGCAAATAATTATAGTTTTATTTCTACCTTTATAATTTAAATGTTTTTTTTTTTTTCATTTATTCCTCTTGTCTACTTGCTCTGGCTAGGACTTCCAATACTTAGTTGAATAAGAGGAGTGAAAGAGGACATCCCTGTCTTTTTCCTGATCTTAAGGAAAATGCTTCTAGTTTTTGCCCATTGACTAAAATGTTAGCTGTGATAAATTATTCTATCTCCCTCTGCACAATCATCACACTAAGGAAATCTATGATTAAAGAAATCTTTTTAACAACTTGAGAAATATAGTTAGTCAGAGTAATTAATATTAATTTTATTAATTTTCTTTTCCCCAGTGGATCTTATCCAGAAGGCCAAGGAATGATCTTCCAACAGTGAATTTCCTGACTTGTTTAAATGAGAAGAAAGTTCATAGCATTGCATTCATGTTAGTTCATAGCAATTAGCTATAGCACACTTGGTGGCTTATACCATTTCCAATTGTTGTGTGCTAAAATTTTAGAGAAATGATAAAATTACAAATTTTGTTAATTCAATCATGGAATAGAAATTTGTTCACTAAAGTTAATTCTGAATTATGTTGTACTTTACATTCCTCGTGAATTTCCTTGGCATTCATATTTATTTTCATCTAATAATAACATATAACCCAGAATTCCCACATTTCAAAAAATAAACATAGCAAATGATTTCTTCTGACATTAGTTAATAAACATGCTTGGATTTTTATGTGCTATCTAAAAGTTTAGAGAAAAATTATTTGAATATATTTATTAAAAGTTGATGGGGGCTTATTACCTTACTAGCAGGAAAAATCCATCATCTGGACCATTAGAAGAAAATCTCTTTTATAATATTAATTATATGATTATTTGACATATCCAGTCAGCAGGTTCCTTCTAGTTTTATTCACATTAATAAAAAACTTGTGGACTGAAAATACTATGTGAACGTGAAGGTTCATCCCTTTTAAAGTTAAATAGGACATTGGTTAATCAGTATTTATATACCCTTGTTTAGGCAACTGGAAAGGAACATCTGGGATTGCCTTCTCAGGTTATAGTCATGCCTAAACATAATGTATTTCCCCCAAAGTTGAAATATTATCAAGTCAATAAAGCAAGGTGCTTATGTAAGAATTCAATAACTATGTGCTGAGTGATTAACCAAAAATCGTCTTCGATGCTTCAGTTTTGAAGATTACAGGTCAGATTTTACCATTTAAAATGTGTCTTTCAGAAAACACCTCTTCTGGCAAGAAATGTTCATAAAAGAAGAGCATGGCCATTATTTATACTGATAGAAAAATTCCACAATGAAAGTGTAAATATGGAAATAACAGTGAGATTTCTAAGCCCAATCAGAAATTCACTTCATGTGTTGTTCTCATGTGTTTAGGTCACGATTACCAGATGGTCCCTCTGACCTACAATAAAACTAACAGATTTATCAAATGGCCTATAAATTAATAAATGTTAGTCATTTTCTTATTTTTAAAATAGTATAAGCTCTGCCACAGCTTATAAAATACTCCAAATGGAATATGAAAAAATGATTTTTAAAAACATTGAATTTAGTGGAATAGACAAGTTAATGCTAAAATTTAAAGTGTGTGCTAGTATAATGACAGTAGAAAATTAAGACTGAGATTTTATCTTAAAATAAGAACAAGATTTTAAATGCAACTAAGAAGAATACCATAGAAAAAATTTGAAGTTAGAAATAAGAAAAGTTAGATAATAAAAATGTCAACATTTAAAAGTAGCTACAAAATAGAAACTTTTAAAATTGACTTTATCTGGATGCCTGGTTAATAAAATTATATAGTTTCCAGGTATATAATTATATAATACATCATCTATATTGTATTGTGTGTTCAAAACCCCAAGTCCAGTATCCTTCCATCACCATTTTCACTCCTTTACCTTCTCCTACCTCTTGTGATCCCTCCTTCCTTGTGGTGTCCACACCCTTCCATGAGTGTTTTTGTTTCTCTTTCTTTGCTTAATTCCTTCACCCTTCTCAAGCAGTCCCCAAACCCCTGCCCTCTGAGAGCTGTAGTCTGTACTTTGTGTCTATGAGTTTCTCCATTTCCTTAGTGTTTTTTTTCTCATTAGATTCTGCATATAAGTGAAATAATATGTACTTGTCTCTCTCTGACTGGCTTATTTTACTTGGCATAATACTCTCCAGGACCATTCATACTGTCTCAAAAGAAATCCTTGAATTTAAGATAGTCTGGTGATAAACTCCACTACTTTAACATCATCAGCTTACTCTTACAATTTATTATCAAGAGATAATTAATTCCTGTTGCTGCTACAACAAATGAATACAAACATTGTGGCTTCAAACACCATATATTCTCATAGTTCTGGGGATCAGCCATCTGAAATCAGTTTTTCCTGGTTAAAGTCAAGGTGTCTACAGGGCTGATTCCTTCTGGAGACCTAGAGGGAAAATGTACTTGCAGTGTCATTTTCAGCTTCTAGTGGCTGCCTGTATCTTTGGCTTGTAACCCCTTTCTTCATCCTCAAAGCACATCACTACTAGTATTATCACCAATTCCATTATCGAATATGATTCTTTATTGAGTCCTCCTGCATCCCTCTTATAAGGCCATTGTGATTGCATCAGTACCACTCAGATAATCTAAGATAAACTTCTCCTCTCAAAATTTGCAACTTAATCAACCTACAAAGTCCATTTTTACTACATAAGGTAATGTATTCACAGGTTCTGGGGATTAGCATGTGGAGGAATCTTTGAACAGTCATTCAGTCTATCACAATGACTAAGACTGAGTGTAGGGACTCCAGCAGATGCCTTCAAACTCATAATAAAATCAGCTTAATATGTGAGACATATGTGCTTATCTAATACTTAAGGTTTTCATGTCAGAACAGTCTGAGTTCCTTGATGTCAGTTTTAAGTATTCTCAACAGCAGAATGCCTGGTGTTAGAGAGTTCATTTTAATTGTTAATTGAATACAATTAAGCCTTACTAATAAGTGTATCAAATAAGAAGATGGTTGTTACCCACAGGATTTCCATTTTATTTCTTTTTGTGAAATATGCTTTTATTTATATTTTAGAGAAAGAAGAAGGGTAAGGGAGGGAGAGAAATAATGTGAGAGAGAAACATTGATTGACTGCCTTCTGCACAACCCCTACTCGAGATCAAGCCAGAAACCTGGCACAAGCCCTGACCGAGACTCCAACCAGCAACTTTTTAGTGCATGGGACAATGCGAAACCAATTAAACCCACACCTGCCAGGGCAGATTTTCATTGCCTTGACCACAGTGTCAGTTTCCAACAATGCAGGAAAGCAGAAGCAAACTACTAAATTTGGCTAATGCAGTTCAATAAATATTTCCTGACTATCTATAAACTTAGCACCACTGAAAAGGGTAAAGTTCTCAAAACAATTTCTTAAGGGCAATATCATGCTTGAAATACATTGTAGTAACTCTATTTTTCATCAATGTTTCTTTGATGAAATAAAAAATAGTAAATAATCCCAGGGATTATAGCTCATTAACATCTACAGAAATAATGTTAATTGAAAAATTTAAAAAGCAAACAGCGGGTACCAGCCTGTCTTTCTCTTCAGGAAACACGAGGATAATTACATTCAGTGGGTTAATCTTGTCTCTTTTTAAAAATGTCCCAAAAGACCTTGAATTAACATTTAGAGACCTTCTGGAAAAATTATAAATATGGATTTACAGCACAGTACTTTGAAGATAACAAGCATAAGAAAAATTCATTCAATACTTTTAATTCATTACTTATAATTTGGTGTACAATCTGGATTTACTCATATGGTTGTTATTGGTTTCATACTAATTCTTAATTTTCTTTATGAATCATAATCTCAAGGATTATTATTCAGAGATTATGCTTCTCTGGCAATCAGAGATGCTTATAGAATAGGCAATGTGATTCTTCTTTCTAATTTTCCTCATTTAAGTACTTAAGGTATGTATAGTGGGGTTGAAAGTTTTGCTTGAGGAGTTAGAATGGAAATATAGAAATTTTCAATGCATGCTTAGTATATCACTGCAAACATGAATCTTCATTTGGATATATATGAGAATAGAGAAATATTGTTGTTGAGGCCAATAGGGAGAGCCATAAATGATAATCATATGCAGTCATCCCAAGCTCACCAGAGGAGCGGCTCTACATCATCTTTGAGAAAAGGGGAAAACAAAGCCAGGATTGTTTCTACCCCCATGTCTGAGCACCAAAGCATAATTTTAGTGGGAGTAAAGAAAAAATGATCAGAAAATGTCTATGCTGTGAAGTTTTTAAACAATGACTGATTATTGGGTATGTGTGTGAAACCCCATAAGGTAAAACCAAACACATAAATAAATCTATCTCTCAGATATGTAGTTGGTATGTGTTGGTCAGACTAGATTGGCCATCCACAAAGAGTAGCAAAAAGAAAAAAAAGGAATACACAAAGATCGGCAGCTTGTAAGCAGCTACAAAAGTGGAGACCCAGCCAGATCATAGATCTTTGTAGATTCAAACATTCCATTTGATTATTTAAAAAGGGAGGTGGCTATGTTTAAGATATACAGTAATCATGGCATTTCTAATCCCCCTCTTGTTTCTGCCATTAAGCAAACTCATCCTTCCTTGTTCTCTTGAAATTAGGTGCAGCACAATGATTGTTCTTATTACTAAGTGGATGTGATTTGTGTCACTTATTTACAAAAGTATTTAAGAGCCAGAGCAGATGATCCATGTCCTCTTTCCATGTCCTCTTTTCTAGCATGACAGGCAATATTCCAAATGGTAGGACTTCTCTGACTCTGAGTGATGTCCACATTGGAATAAGTTCCCCCTAGAGAAAAATGATGCACCTATAGAGTGAGTGAGAAATTAAGCCTTGACCCTTAAGCTACTGAGATTTGAGGGTTTCTGTCAATCTTAGAAAAACCAATCATATCTTATGGATGAAGAAGAGCTCAACAATTTAGATTCCTAGGTATATTAGTAGCTTAGAGCAAATGCTAAAATTTTAAAGGCTTATTGGTCCCATATTATGAAAAGATATGTGTGAGCCTTAGGCATGCATTTGTTCTTTATTTGGTGAGCAACCAAGGAGTCTTTCAAAGTTGGTAGAAAAGACATGCTTTTGAATAAAATGGGCATTGGTTGGGTATTTGTCACTCCCTGAGAAAGAATCCATTGCCTCTGAAACTGTGTGATGGGGGTCTCTCGTTGTGATATTTGAGAGCTGCAGTTTTGGTAGTTATAATAAACTACATGTTTCTCGCATCTAACAGCAGCTCACAAAAGCTCCTCAGGCTTCACTGTGGCTGCAAATAAACCAAAGTGACACAGTCACTGGTGGATGGGGAGTGACAAACACAGACACACCGTGTTGGCAGACAGCCCATGGGGATGAGGATGTACGGTTAATCAAAACACTGTGTTGCCTGAAAGGCCAATAGGGAGAGCCATAGATGATAATCATATGCAGTCATCCCAAACTTACCAGAGGAGTGGCTCTACATCATCTTTGAGAAAAGGGGAAAACAAAGCCAGGATTGTTTCTACCCCCGTGTCTGCACTGCCAAAGCACATTTGTACATGTTTCTGTGCATATGTACCATTTTTAAACAGGAAACATTGCATCCTAATCTTAATAACAACATATATCACTTTGCAGACAATAGATGTATTAAACTACATTTACCTTTTTCCTGATTTCAAGGTTCAGAATTTATGACAGTATGCATAGGATTTAGAATGACAGGGGTTATTTTGAAGGCTCTGGAAGGGCGCATGTGGAAACTAAACTGATATCTTTGAGGATTAAAAAAATGTAATTGTCTACTTATGTTTGCTTGTGAGACAAAAAGATTTTGAGAGACTAGAGAAAAGTTTCAGCAGAAATCAGAGTTCAGAGATTCAATGTCACTCCTAACTTCTGAGTATTATATTGATCCTGTAATGATTAGTTTTCTCATTTTATTTTAGGCCACATTTGCTCTCATATGGGAGAGGAGAGACGACAACACAGTCTGAGGACAAGGCAGCTCCTTTTTTGAGAGAGTTAATAAAAAAGGTACCAAGCCTCTAGTTTGCAACTTGTGAATTAATGGCAACTTGAAGGAGATAAGGAGCAACTGCAACAACTTATCTGTAGAACCAGAATTCAAAATGAGTCAGAATAGCTCACTGAGATAAGTCATGAACCTAATCAGCTAAATTAAAGTAAAACTGGGATCTCAACATAATGGCTCAAGGCAAATGTTGGCACAACTGTATAGCCATGCAGAGGAAGGGCCACAGGTTAGAAGGAGCCCAGAAAGTTCTAACAAGAGAGGCAGGTCAGTCAGAAATCTGCACTGCGCCTCAAACAGCAGTCAGCCACGCTTCTTAGAGACCATTCCCAGACTTTGTTCTAGAAGCAGTTTAGAAAGCTGTTCCCTCTAGTTTTGAAAATGATTCAACATGCTTACACAGAACTTAAGAAAGAGGAAGGGTCTTAGCTACTATTTAGTAGGGCAACACTTCCATTTTACAATGACACTGGTCTCCACTGACATTAGGAGTCATGCTCTGGCTTTTCAGCGGTTATATAGTAGTTAGCGAACTTCTATATATATATAAAAGGCTAAGCAACCATTGCATCCCAAACAACCAAATGGCCAAACGAACAGGCTGTGTGGGGCAACCAGGTTGGCAGGGGGGGTTAGTGAGGGGTGACCAAATGACCGAGCAGCAGGCTACATGGGGTGACCAGTCCAGCAGGGGAGGCAGTTGAGGGTGACTATGCCTGCAGGTGGAGAGCAGTTAGGTGTGATCAGGCAAGGCAGGCAGGTGAGCAGTTAGGAACCAGTGAGGGATGTCTGACTGCTGGTTTAGGTCCAATCTGCAGTTGGACATCCCCTGAAGGATCCAAGATTGGAGAGGGTGCAGGCTGGGCTGAGAGGACCCCTCTCCCCAGCCCGTGCATGAATTTTGTGTATTTGGCCTCTAGTGTGAAATACTGGTTACATAGTTTATTTGGAACCTTCCTCACTTCTGAGTATTACATTGATCCTGTCGAAATACTGCTATAAAACTTTCAGTAGCTCCTGCCTTCTCCCAACCAAACTGAGTCTTTTGTAGTCAGAACCTCTCCCCAACAAAATAATGTCTAACCTTTTAAAATTAAATTTAATTTAATTTAATTTAATTTTATTGTTTAAAGTATTACATATAGTAGTACATATATCTCCTTCCCCCCCCATAGACCTTCCCTCAGCCTCCCCTACTCACTGTCACATGCCCTCATCCCACCCCTCTCAGTGTCTTGTATCCATTGACTGTGCTTATATGCATACACACAAGTCCTTTGGTTGACCTCTCTAACCTTTTAGACCACTGTTTCCCAGGAAAGAAACTCAGCCTCACTGCTTAAAACACTTTCCTGAGCGCCTGTTTCATTCTCTCTCTCACATACATGCTCACACACATAATCACCTGCTTCTCTTTATTCATGCTCCTCCATTGTTAATAAACATGCTTATTACTCTCTCATTTTATTGTAAAGACAAATAATCACCTTTCAATATCTAGAGTAAGCCTCACCTCAACACAAAGCTTTTCTCAATCACATAATCCCTCTCACGTCTTCACCCCATTCCCCCAAACATAAATGCCTATTAAGCTTCCATATGCATATGTTTTGAAAAAATAATATGAAAATTGTGCAAACTAAAATGGAATTTGAGGTCATGTTGGTGAAGATCAATATACCATATGTTATTTGAATAAAAAATATTATATTTGTTTCAGTTTTCATAGTCCAGTATATTAGCTAAAAGCTCATACCATGTAGCTTAGTCTCTGGAAACAGAAGTTTCCAGATTCTGTGTGCCAGGGAGCAAGATGATATACTAAATTGTGACCAGGTTACATTCTGTATTATTCTTTTTATTAATTATGAGATTTGATTCTCCCTCTTTTCCCCACTTTATTATTTTTAAATTTCAATAGTATATCTAATCCCACTATTCCTTTTGTTAGTAAACTAAAAAATTCTATGAAGAAATCAGGAAAAAGACCTATATTCTATTATTAGGTTAAAAAAAAAAAGCAGAGTATGTCTTTTGGTCTAGTTACAGTGGTCAGCAAACTCATTAGTCAACAGAGATAAATATCAACAGTACAATGATTGAAATTTCTTTTGAGAGCCAACTATTTTAAACTTAAACTTCTTCTAACACCACTTCTTCAAAACAGACTTGCCCAGACCATGGTATTTTGTGGAATAGCCATACTCAAGGGGCCAAAGAGCCGCATGTGGCTCATGAGCCGCAGTTTGCTGACCACAGGTCTAGTAGGTTTTGCATTTTTTTCCTATGATATTTGTGACTATTTAGATACAACTGGAATATATTAATAGTCTCTCTTCAAACTAACATTTCCAAAATTTTTTTAGTATTTCAGGAATATTGATTATTAACCAATAATTTATAATAGTGAAGAAGGTATGTTACACAATATCTTTATACTTCCAGGAATTTCAACAAGGGTAACTTATTTTTTTTAAAAAAAATATTTGTGTTGATCTTAGAGAGGAAGGGAGGAGGGAGAAAGAGATAGAAATATCAATAATGAGAGAGAATAATTGATCAGCTGCCTCCTGCACACCCCCTACTATGAGCCCACAACACTGGCATGTGCCCTTGACCAGATGGAACCCTTCAGTCCATAGGCAGACGCTTTATCCACTGAGCCAAACCAGCTAGGGCACCCAGGGTAACTTATTAAAATGAAAGTGATAATGTGCAAGATAAGTTGTAACAAGCTTACACATAGTTCTAGTCAAAACCTGTAACTAACTTTTTCTTTCTTATAAAATGGCAGAAAATATAACTGAAATATTTAGAGAATAGTCTGATAAACAGATTTTTTTGGTTAAAATATATTTGGTCTGATTCATCTTTGGCTGCAAACTCATGAAAGAAGGAACCATGTCTGTCTTGTCTTTCACATTATTACAGGGGATGGAGAAGAGTCTAGGGCATAGTGAATGCAAAATAAGTATTGGTTGCACCCTGAACAAATGAATACATATGTGTCTTGTCACCAGTTATTATGCCTTTTCTTGAATAAGATCACAGCCAGCTAAAATATGGGAAACTAGTCCTGGTTTGCCAATAGTTAAGTGAGCATGGGCATGCTGCTTAACTTCTCTGAACTTTAGTTTACTAATTTGTAAAATGAGGGGAAGGTCTACTTTGCTTACTTCCAAGGGCAATTTTCAGGGCTGAATAAAAATATTATGCAAAAGTATCTCACTAACTGTAAAGTACTAAAATCAGCAAGGCATTATTTTAATAGTATGCAATATTTGAAAAAATATTAAATTCATACCTGAGTTGTTAACTTGTTTTATTAAAAAATTAGCAAGTAGAAAAAACAGAACCTATAACAGGAGGCTTTTGCAAAAGCTTTACACTTGAGATTTTTATATGGAGTTATGCTTTCAAAACTCTTAAAAGAGACCATACAAAAATTTAAAGATATAGAATATTTACTTCAGAAAACAAGATCCAGAGATGTGATGCTAATTTTGATTAATTTATGCACTCAAAAATGGCTTGCTTAAATAGGAGGATCAGTGATATGACCTCATTATATAGCTTCTTGTGCTTGCAGTTGTCCATTATTGTACTTTCTGGTAACTGATTTGCAAACTGTGTTTTTAATGTTTTTTTCTAAAAGTTCATTTTAGGAAGACTAGCAATAGAGAACATTTATTGGAACAGCTGCTGAAATGTTTAGTAGGGGGAAAAAACTATCCAATTTTCCTTTGCATACTATAAAAGAATGATTTATTGCTAGCAACATTTTGTTGCCTTTGTGAAGATAACCTCTTTTTACATTTCAAACTATATGAGAGATGCTTCTACTTTATTCTCCTGTTAAAAAAAGTCATTTCAAAAAAATAATCAAGACTAGTTTATTCATTCAGCAAATATTTGCTTATTAATTTACATTGTTTTAGACACTACACAAGGTACCAGAAATGTTTTCCCTAATATTTTTTAACTAATGCATATAACTTTATTCTATTATTATAACATTTATCATGTTACAATAAGATTTTGGATAAGGATTTGGTACTCAGCATCTTTGTGGCTGGTGTCTTAAATATGTTAAAATTAAAATATTTGTTATGAGTTAAACCAAAATAACCTGAAAAATATAGAGTTATATAATTTGAGGACATTACTTTAGAAAAAAACCAATTACTTTGGTGTTGTTTGGAAGAAAACCTTTTATTCTAGTTGCTAGTTAACATCTATAAAATATTATAAAATAGTAAGTTAGCTTCTGCATTTAGAATGCGGACTTGTCTTCAAATTACCATTTTAAGCAACTAAATAGACTTCTTATTTCCTAAATAGTTAATATTATGATTATTACGTAGAATAATTTTTGTTTTACATGTAAAACTAGATTTAGGACTTAAGCCTCTCATGGAAAAAGGCAAGTTCTCATTGTTTTGTAAGCAAAATATACTAAGTACAAGTAAGGGAAAACTAGTAGCTGTATAAAAGGCAAGGCATTTGGGGGAGGGAAGTTAAGTGAGGAAACTTTTCCTTTGAAAATATTAGAAAAGGGATCTACAAATAAATACATGTGGATATAAAGTGAGAATATGTCAAAAGTGTCCTTTATTCTCAACATAAGGAACTTGCTACCTATTCTTTGTTTCTTCAACCTCCCTGTTAGCTTTTGCCTCTATTGTCTACTTTTTAATTCTATGAACTTGTGTTAAACTCAAGATGCACAATAACTTGAGTGTCCATTGAGGGGTGAATAAAAGAGTGATAATATTATCCAACCATAAAAGAGAATGAAATCTTGCCATTTTGAAGAATATGGATGAATCTCAAGGCCATTATGCTAAGTAAAATAAGACAGACAAATCTGTCTTATCTGTGGAATCAACAAAACAAAACAATTATACCCCCATACCTCCCACACAAATAAGATTATACATACAAACAGTATATTAGTAGGTAGACAGAAGAATTTTCTGGATTATAAGGTAACTTGATGCTTAATTTTTGGGGGACTTCCCATACTGTTTTCCTTAGTGGCTATAAAGTTAAGCATCCTTTCATACATCTGTTGGTAATTTGTATGTTTTCTTGGGAGAGGTGTCTGTCCAGGTTCTCTGCTCATTTTTTAATTGGAATGGTTTGTTTATTTGTTGAGTTGCATGAGTTATTTATTTGTATGCATTCCTATGTGACTGCATCATTATTCACGGTTTCCCAGAACCAATTCCAGCATGTAATGATTACAAGAGTTTTACCAAAAGGTTGGTAAAGCATGGGAGACTTAACAAAAGTGAGCCACATATGTAATTTACCTGTTGGAAATGGCTAAATAAGGCACTCCCCCCAAACCTGAATAGGACTGTTAACTGCCAGACAGCTCAGGGCATTTTATTGCCTCCTGTTGGCCAAACACCTGAACAGCTGTAGGCTGATCCTCAAACTGACGATGTTTCTGTATAGCCTTTCATACCGTACGCGTTGAAGTATATATTTCCACCTTGCCTTGGGACAAATTGTGTTTAATAAAAGCATCAGGTCCTTGATCAAGGAGGAGAGCCTTCCACTTCCTTCAGCTGGAAGCTCCTCTGACCCCCAATGCTTTTCAAAACTATCTTTCCTCCTTGTACTCCTTAATCATCTACGTGCAGCCCTTTCTCCAAAATGCTGAACCCTTTGTAAGGTGGGGAAAAAGAACCCCAGCACACAGTGGCCAAATGTCTTTCAGTAGATGATTAGATAAAGAAATGTGGTACATATATACAATGGGATATTACTCAGCCATAAGAAGAGATGAAACACTGCCATTTATGACAACACAGATGGATCTTGAGATAATCATGCTGAGTGAAATAAGTCGGACAGAAAAAGCAAATAACTATACAGTTTCACTCATATGTGGAATATAAAGCTGAAGCAACAAAAGAATAAACAAGAAAAGAAAACACACAAAAACTCATAGACACAGACAACCTATTGTGATTAGCAGAAGAAAGTGGGCGGAAAGGTAGTAAAAGGTAAAGGGAATCAAATATAGGGTGACAGAAGATGATTTGACATTTGGTAGTGGGCACACAATGCAATATATAGATCATGTATCACATTTATGTATTTAAGACCTGCATGATGTTATTAACCAATGTCACCCCAATAAATTTAATAAAAACAAATTAGTGACTGCCAGTTGTAGGTGTTGTTTATGGGAGAAATGGATGAAGAGGGTAAAAAAAAGGACTGATAAAGTTTATACTACTTATTAGTTGATTTATTAATAATAATAAAATTATTTGCATAATATCTAAAATATCCATCTGAGCAAAGATATAGAGACTTAGTATATTTTGGAGGTTATATTGGTATTTAGCATATATTTCCAGCTGAGCATTACAATGTAGAAAACTCATTCATTAGGAAAAAAATGTACATAACATACCTAATACTCTCACTTCATCCAACCAACTTTCCTTTTGATTTGTCTCTCTCTCTTTTTTTACATTAATCAGGTGGACTCTAAGCTTTATGTCACCTCTCACTTTCCATTTGTGATTTCTTATATCCAGGAAGTCACCAGTGAATTCCTATAAAGTACATAGTAATCCATCATTCCCTGTCTATTATTCTAGCCCCTACTCTGATTTGGAACTTTAAAATCTCATATTTTGCAAAGACCTTGTATGCATATATGCATAATCCATGGACACAGACAATAGGGTGCTGAAGGCCTGGGGTGAGGGATGGGGGATGAAGGTGATCAATGGGGGGAAAAGGGGGCATTTGTAATACTTTTAACAATAAAGAATTATGATAAATAATCAATGGGAAAATATGCTCAGGTAAGGATTTAAAAATCCACTGATGTAATATACCATTATAGAATAAAAGAAAAGGCATGTGGTCATCTCAATAGATGTGCAAAAAGCATTTAACAAAATCCAATACCTTTCATGATAAAAACAGTTAATAAACCAGGATGAGAATGGAACAGAAAAAATCTCATATTTTGGCAGACTCATTCTTCTCTAACACCCTCACATTTCCTGCAATGTTAACTGTCCAAAAGTATTTTTTATTGTGTCCTTTTTCTGCTAAAATTATTCTCTGGCTCTCCATTCCTTACTGAATATAACCTAGACCTCTTAGCATGGCATCTATATTTTCTGGCTCCAAAATACTCTTCCATATTTATCTCCTTCTTGAATATATTCTTTGCCCCTTTAGTTCTGACATGCAAAGTGCATAAAAATACATGGGGAACTGGTTAAAGGTTCAGATTTTTGGTCCTGCATCTCCAGAGATTCTGGAACAAAAGTTTGAGACTGGGGTCACTGACTCCACATTTTGTGTATATTTTCCTAGTGATTTTGATATAGTTGTTTACTATATCACACCTCAAAAAATACTGTTATATCTTGCTAAAACTATGGTTTTCCCTGACATATACTGCGTTTCTTGCTGACACTTTGGATTTGTCTATATTGTTCTCATAACAAGCACAACTCCATTCATTTATTGATCCACTCATTCACACTAAGGCTACTTCTGATTATGCTGTAAATAACAGCTCCATTCAGTTTTTTTTTAAATGTGTGCTTATTTTCTTTTCATAAACACTTGCCCAGGCAATTGAAACAAATATTTCTTTCACACCTGGTGTTATTTAGTTATGGTTTGTATGTGCTCATGAAGAAAAGACTAAAATAATTGCCTCTGGAAACTTCATTTGGTTCCCATATGCAGGCTATTAGGTGAGTTGGAAGCTAATATTGTTTTAATGCAAAGTTGCCGTACACAGTTTGTAATTTTGTCCTGGTCAGGGCACATACAGAAGGTAGCTAGTCAATGTTGTTCACTCTCACATCAATCTTCCTCTCTCCCTCCCTCCCTACCTCCTTCCCTTCTTTCTCTCCCTTCTCCTTTCTCTTCCTCTCTCTCTCCCTTCCCCTCTCTAAAATCAATGAGCATAGTTTCTGATGAGGATTAAATAAATAAAACAAAATTTTACTTTACTTTCAAATGGCATAGTAAAATATAGAAGAAATTAAATGGTGTACACTGATGTGAGTAGAAAGGTTTCTTAACTGTTCTGGAATAGCCCATTTTGCAATATTTGGCAAAAAAGTTTTTGGAATGTTTATTGATTGGACATATTAAAGTAAAACTTTTATTCAAAATGTTTAATCAGCAAGTACTCTAAGCAGAAGAAGCCATCTGTGAGCATGGGTGCTCATTTCTAACTTGGTAATTTTTTCAATTTGAAAAGCATCTGGAAAAGCTGACATTTATTATCTGAAATATTCTCCGTTCCAATACCAAAACCCCTGGTGTGCTACCTGTACTTCTAACCTAAAACATCCGCACCTGCCCCAAACCTGAGCTGTCACAGAAAACAGTTTTCTTCCTTATATCTTCATTTGACATCTGCTATTTTTCTAAATGCACATGTGGTGAATGGGCACCAATGACCCAAGGGAGTAGTAAAAATTTACCCACAAATGTCACCTTGTTTGACTTCCTCACTACTATTATTTCAAGGTGTAAATCAAATATGACTCCACAACGATGGAAATAAAGTTTATGTGAGTGCGTTGAAACACAGCTGAATGGTTTGAGAGTGTATAAAAATAAAACAATAAAGAGGAAAATAACTTGTAATAACATTATGACATTTTCCCTTCAAGTTATTTATTTAGTAATATTTAAATTATGACCCCAGCAGTTTAAGTTGTGAATTTTTAGATCAATATGAAAGTACATAAAGAGAAAAAAAAAATCAATCTTTGCAACAACACCGATTTTCTCCTGTGTCTTTGCTTAGTATTATTAAAGGTGTAAGAAGATATTGATTCTACTTTAAAAATGAAAGTTCCAGACAGTTTCTTAGGGTTGAAATCACTGTTCATTTTAATTTTCTTTAAAGCTGATTTAATAATCAATATTCACTACACAAAGATAATGTTCTAGGAACTAAATGAAATTGGGCTATTTCTAACCTGTCACATAAAAAAATCTTTCTTAAACATAATCATAGAATATTTAAATAACAAAGAGAAATGGTGGCCTAAATGTTTGGGAATGACTTATAGCTGAGGTACTGTGCTACATCTAAAAATTTCATTTAAAAATATTAATAAGTTATTTCTTCCTATAGTTAACAAAATCATTACACACTCTATACATCTTTCATTTGATGTGAGAGTTTTTACATCAAATTTACACTTTTTTTAAGTGAGGTTCCCCTTTGTCATCTTAAAATGATCCTATTATAGACAGGAGATGCAGAATAAGACAGTGATGTGAGATGTTTTATCTAATAATGAAAAGAATATTATAATGGGGAAATGAATCTCCAAAAAGAAATCCTGTTAGTGGAAAAGTACAATAGTCTGTGTTTAAAAGGAAAAAATGCTTTTGAGCCCTATTTTGTCTCACTACCATACAACTCTGTAAATAGAGACCACTTAATAAGTCAGAATTTATAGTATTTTTGTAATCTTGAAATAGTTCAAGATTATATTTGCTTCACTCCAAATTTTATTTTGTAGTAAATAAATTGTATAATGGGGTACACATATATGTAATGCCACAACTATACTCATTCAAACAAACCCCAAGTTTATGTTTGTAAGCTTTTACATATTAAATGCCACATATTACAAAGAATAAGTGATGGGTGAAGGTCAGTTGCCTTAAGTAGAAAAAGGAACTTCTTTCTATTATAAAAAAATCTATATTTTATTATTCAAAGTGTCTCAACCATGGAGGTGATATATACCTTAATACTTGTCCCAAGTTACCATTTTTTCCCCTTTGTTTCCTTTTTCTTAGGTAAACAATTATTTCTTGAGGTCCTACACTTAATATTTTTTTTTGCTAAATTAAATTATAAAAGCAGTATATATATACATACACTTTAGAATATTTGAAGACTACTTTCCTGTTACCCAGAGATTTTCCTTTATTTCTTCAGTATTCATTGATTGCCTAATAACTGCAGGACACTTTGCTAAATCCTGTGGAATAAAAACTCATGGCTCCTCCAGTAAGAAACATTGTTCTAGTGGTGAAGTTGGAGAGTTGATGAGGAAAATAGAAATCTGTGAAGCAAGGGCCATAATAGGGGTAGGTACAGCAAGAGCTTTTAACTCAAGAAAGAATTCCTGGAGAAAGTAATACTACTCTGTGACATCTGCAACTATGCTGATTAACTTTTCTCCAAGAGGTATGTATAGATAAAACAATGCTTTAAATATTTGTACAGTTTGTGCTCTGTATCTATGAATTCTGCATCTGGATTTAACCAACCATGGATGAAAAATATTGCAAAAAATACATTATTGCTAATGCATAATATGGAGTTAGTTCTAGGATGGTTGATAGTTATGTTTATATAGAACATACATAGACTTTTGTCCTTGTCATTCTTCCATAAAAAATCCTTACTAATAAAAGCCTAAGTGGTCATCATGCCCTCACACTGTCACAAGATGGCTGTGCGCACAGCAGGCACATACTGGTGGGCTGGGCTGGGCTTGATGCTGCGAGCATGGCACAGAGCCTGCCTGGGGTTCCTGCTTCCTTTTGGATCCGTGCAGTGAGGCCTGACTGGGGGTCCTAGCTCCACACGGCGAGGCCTGACTGGGGATCTTGGGGTCCCACCTCCTGGCTCCCACACTGCTTGGAGGCGGGACCCCAGCTCTGGCCTACCTCTTTTGGGTAATCCATCGAAGAGCCCTGGATGGGTGGGTGGGGCCTACCTCTTTGGGGCAATTGATCACAGGGCTATTGCACTGTGACAGGGCACAGGCCAGGTTGGAGGACCCCTTCCCTCTGAGTGCATGAATTTTGTGCACCAGGCCTCTAGTACAGTATAACAACTATTTATATGGCATTTATAACAACTATTTATATGGCATATATATATTAAGTATTATAACAAATTTAGAGATGTGTTAAAATATATTGGAGGATGTACATAGGCTATAGCAAATACTACATCATTGTATGTAGGGAACGTGAGCATCAGAGCATTTTGGTATCTGCAAGAAGTCCTAAAAGCAACCCCCCATGAATACCAAGGGATAACTGTGTTTTATCATAGTTGAATTAAAATTTTAATATATGTGTTTTGTATATGAAGAAATACCCCCTTTTCCCAAGTCTCCTTCTGGCTTGTGTTTTCTACCAGAGCTCCTGGATTTCTTAAACAGCATTATAGCTATGCATGTCATATGACTGACCCTAAAATGTCCATTTTGTGGGAAGTAATGGGGTTGCTTGGAGACCAGTGCTATTGGAAAAAATATCACAAAAATCCTTTGCATATTATCTTTACTTCTATTTTCTAAGTTTAGGAAAAACTACCCATTTCTTCAACCCAATGACTGATATTTATTACACTGCTATTTATTAAGGCAATAACTAACAAGGATTTGATGGCATACTTTTAAGAATGAAACAAATAAATGCTATAATTATCAAAGATACAGAAATAAATAAATAGTATTGTCTTTACCAGCTATATTTTCCCTTCCTTTACTAATGGCTCAAAGTTGTTTTGGTGACTGATATGGTAAAAAATTTGAAAACCCTAACTTTAAAAAAGAAGCATATTTCATACCACAATATTTTCTAAAATATTTTAAATTTGAGTCAAGTTTCCTAACCTGTGATGGAATTTTACTCAGTATATTTCTGATGTTAAAATCAAAATAACTTTTGGCTGAATTTAAGGAAACATATATAGGATAATCTCATTCCCTTAAAATAATAAGAGCTTAGCCCTGTTAAACAATAATAAACCAATACTTGTTTTGAAGTGCTCTTCATGATCTTATATAACTTGCATGTGGAGTGTACAAAGTAACTTCAATGATTACTCCCTTTTTACAGAAGAGAGAGGTAAAGCACAGATAATTTAACTTATTCAAGATCACACAGTAATAAATGGCAAATGTATGATTCACTCATCCTGGCTGCAGAGCCGGCACTCCCAAGTATGTTGGTACCTCTTCACATACGTATTCCTTGCTTTTTGTTTTCAGATAACACCCTCTTTATCTCTGTGTGTGACTCAGAAGTCACACTGTAACCAAAAGTTTTACCCACTCTAATGTCGGCTTTACTTGTGTGTCATTGATTAAGGCAATGCTTTTGAAATCTTTGTTCTTTTTAGTACCTTTTTCCAAATTAAATCCATTTCCATGATTAGCTCATAAGGGACTATGAGCTGCTGTTTTTTGTTTGGTTTTGTTTTGCCAGCAGTTCACAATGCTGTTTCTTCTGAGGCCCTGATCAACTGTGCCTTTCCTTTGCTCTTCCTGCTCGAAGTGCTTCATTCAGCAGCATTTGACAGTCCTCTATTATGTTAGAAGTAAAGTGTCGCAGCAGGCCGCCATGCCTCAATGACAGTGGAGGCTTGCAGGGATGCTTGAATTGTGGGACTGAGTTAGAGGACACAAGCTTTCTGTGTGACAGGGATTTTGTGGAATATTGATGCTGTAGCTTCTGTCCGACTCCCCAGATATGTTGATACCATTTTTGTTATGGTTCTCACCCCAGGGGACAACAAGATCTCATTGTCCAATTGCAGTATGTCATGAGTAATTTCTTGCAAATCATAAGGCAATGAAATTTGTGAATAATTTGCTTTTTAGATATGACACCAGATTTCAATAGTATTACGATCATTTTTTAATTAGGATATTAAACAAATGGGGTATTTACAGCTAGCTTACCAGGAACTGTGTGACCATGTGCATGTGCCCATGGAAATATACTGCTCATGTTTGTCAGAAGGAAGAAAAGGTGAAGGGCCTCTCCATTCACTGGTCCATGAATGGGGCAAGGCCTCTAGTGTACCAAAACTGGTCTCCAAGCAATTGGATTGCTTAGGAGTCCAGCCCAAAGCAGGCTATAATCTATGCTAGTATAAATCTGTGCATGACATAGAGTTAATGATCACTATAAACAAGAGCTAAAAATAGTGCTGAATCTAGTATTAACAAAATGTCTTCTTTTCAATATTCAACAAACATGTTTACTTATCTTTTGTCCAGGAAACTCCATTATCACATGTTGAATGACTCTAACAGACAATGGGGTACATCTGGGCTTCCTGTAATCAATAAACTTACCATTACTCTACAACTTAGTGTGCATTTTTTGGTTTGTTTGTCTGTTTATTTTTTAAAAATTTTTATTTTTTATAAGACCTCTTCAATGTGTCCACGAAGAACTTCCTGGAATTCTCTTTGGAATCTTCTAGTAATTTTCTAAATTGATGGAATTACTTTTATACACTTCACACATCCATTATGCTGGCTACATAAAATATTGGAAGATACAAAACCTCTAGGAAACCCAACTTCATTTACCCCATTGATCAGAAAGACTAAGTCAATCCCAGTGCAAAACACCTTTGGTTATAGTATAGGCACTTCTTGATCATGCTACTTTAAATAAAAAGCTTCTGCCTAGCAAAAGAAACCATCAACAAAACAATAAGAAAGCCCACTATATGGGAGAACATATTTGCTAATATTATCTCTGCTAAGGGTTTAATCTCCAAAAGTTATAGGGAACTCAGACAACTTAACAAAAGGGAGATAAACAATCCAATAAAAAAATGGGTAAATGACCTAAATAGAAACCTTTTGACAGAGGACACAAAGAAGGGTGAGAGACATGTGAAAATATGCTCAAAATCACTAATCATCCGAGAGATGCAAATCAAAACGACAATGAAGTGTCATCTCTCAACTGTCAGAATGGCTATCATCAACAAATCAATAACAACAAGTACAGGTGAGTATGCAGAGAAAAAAGAATCCTTATGTACTGCTGGTGGGAATGCAGACTGGTTCAGCCATTGTGGAGAACAGAATGGTGTTTCCTCAAAAAATTAAAAATGAAACTTCCATTTGATCCACTAATCCCACTTCTAGAAATATATCCCGAGAAAACAGAAACAGCAGTCAGAAAGGATATATGCACCACTATATTTATAGCAGCACAAATTACAATAGCTAAGATTTGGAAACAGCGTAAGTGTCCATCAGCAGATGAATAGATTAGAAAATTGTGGCACACCTACTAATACTATGCTGCTGTAATAAAGCAACTCTTACCATTTGCAGCAGCATGGATAGAACTGGAGAGCATTATACTAAGTGAAGTAAGCCAGTCAGAGAAAGATACATATCACATGATCTCTCTCATATGTGGAATATAATGAACAACATAAACTGATGAACAAAAACAGAACCAGAGTCATTGAACCATCAAATACACTGTCCAATCTATGAGGGAAGGCAGGGGATGAGGGGGTAAGAGATCATCCAAAGGACTTGTATGCATGCATATGAGTATAACCAACGGACACAGACAGGGGGAGGTAAGTGAGTGTGCTGGGGAACAGAGGCAGTGGGGGAAAAAGGAGACTTATGTAATATATCCTATATAATAAAAGGCTAATATGCAAATCGATCACATGGTGGAATGACTGGTTGCTATGATGAGCATTGACCACAAGGGGGCAGATTCTCAACACAGGAGTTGTCCCCTGGTGGTCAGTGCATTCCCATAGGGGGAGTGCCACTCAGCCTGAAACTGGGGTTATGGCTGGCAATCACAGCGGCAGTGGTGGGAGCCTCTCCCAACTCCACAGCAGCGCTCAAGGGCCCCTTGGGGGGTGTCCTAAGCTAGCAGGTGGACATCCCCTGTGGGGTCCCAGACTGCAAGAGGGCACAGGCCAAGCTGAGGGACCCCTCCCCAGTGCAGCAGAAAAGTCATGCACTGGTCCTCTAGTTCAATAATAAAGAAATTTAAAAAATATATAGACTAGCAAAGAAAGAGGAAGGAGCAGGTGCATTGACTTGGAGCAGGAGATAGGAAATAGATATGTTAGTAAGCCAACAGAGACTCCAAAAAATGGTATTCTTCTGGCATTAGGGATTGCAGTGTGCTGCTAAACACATACTGTTATATTTTCCATTAGAAAACAAAGGAAATTAAAAAAGTATAATAATCCCTGCAGAAATATGAAATGCTTCATTGCAGGTTTTCTTCCCTCTTAATGATAACAACTTCAATGGGCCATTACCATCTGAGGTAGAGCGAGTAAGATACTGCCTGTCAGTGAGTGTTTAGAGATTAGGGACATTAATACATGACACAAATCATTGACACAACATATAATAAAATCCCTTTCACAATGGCAACTGTCTGAGGTATAAATGTTTTCTTAGGAAATTACTGATGTATGTGTCATTACCACCTGATATCATGTCACTGGGTGGTTGATGACTTAATTTATGAACTCACTTTTCTGGCCTAGATAGTTGACCCTGTAAACTGTTATGACTATTTCTGAATTGTTCTAGTATGCTATATGAAATTGATTTTTGAGTTAATTATATATAATGGCTATCAGGAAATACAGATATGAGTCATTCCAAGGTTTATGTAATTAGGGTGAATTGCTATATAATTTTAATACCTACATGTCATAAATATATATTTAATTGATTATTTTAACCTAGTATGGCTGATGTCAATATGACTATATAGAAAATTTGTATGACATTATATAAAATAAATATTTACAGATGTGCTAAACAGAAAGAATTACCTAAGAACAAAAATAGTAAGTAGGGCCCTGATTGTTTTGCTCAGTGGATAGAGCATTGGACTATGGACTGAAGGGTCCCAGGTTCTATTCCAGTCAAGGGCAGGTACCTTGGTTGCAGGCATATCCCCGGTAGGGAGTGTGCAGGAGGCAGCTGACCAATGTTTCACTTTCATCAATGTTTCTAACTCTTTATCCTCTCCCTTCTTCCCTATAAAAATCAATAAAATATATTTTTAAAATAGTAAGTAGGTATTAACACCACTTCCAACTCTGAACTATTTGTATAAGTATCCTAAGCACCATGTTGTAAGAAATTCAGAAGGCAGGTGCTCACTCAAAGACAGAAAGTGATGGTTGACACGGGTGCAGGAAAGATGGAGACAGGATAGCAGTACACTCACATTACTAACTTGCATTGGAACCTATTCGTTAAAAGAAAGTCACTTTTTTTTTTTACTATCTCTGTTCATTAAATATATGAGATATAATTTGGAATAGCTAATTGTTTATTCATGAAAAACAAGAGACCATTTTACATCATTGTAGGCTAGCCTGGGAATTGGAAAAAGCCAGCCAAACTGTATTTGCCTCTCTTTAAATCTGATTACAATAATTACGAACATTTTCTGCTTGGCAAAGAATAAATACTATCAGATTCTTTCTCTAGTGGCCATGGGACACACAATTTACAGGAATTATGTCCAGGAAAATATAAAAGAAATAAAACACTGTTAGTATTGGCAATAAAGATTGAGTTTTGCTACATCCTGCACCAATCACTTTACCTAAATCTTGCCATCATTTAATCCCACTAAAAGTCCTTCATGATCAGTACTATTGTCACTTTCTTACCCATGAGAAGGTTAGCCTCAGAGAAGTAAAGTAACTTTCAAATTAGTAAGTGTGCTGTGGCCAGAATTTGAAAGGCCTACCTGACTCCAAAGTGTGTACTCTTTCCATTTTTCTCCGACTGAACAAGGAATCTAAGTAGCTAAGGCATGTTTAATCATCATTTGTTTTTATTTAAGCTAAAGTTTAGATTTTGTTTTGAGGAGTGATCCAATGAGACCTGCATCTTTTTCAAAGCTCTCCAAAGTAAACACAACTCTAGAACAGGATTCCAGGACAAAATGCCAGTTCTCATTCTATTCGCCCCCTTTCCTGAATGTGGCAGCTCCTTGGAGGAATCACTGGCAATTAAATCAGGCCTTGGCTCTTAGGATGTTTTTAATTAAAACTTCAAAAAAGTACTTTAGTGGACTTATGTACATATTAGGGATCTTTATGCTGCAAAGATAGGGCTGAGCTTCAGGCACATTTGACCTAGTAGCTCAAAGGATATCAGCAATGTCTTAGTTTCTCCCATTCTCTTTGTTACATGCTATAAATGTCATCCTTAGTTACCAATGGTAGCCTCCTTATCCCTGCCATACTCGGAACCTCGCGGCTCTCCTATCACTGATCTGAGCCTCACATCCCCACACTATCCAAGGAAAGAAAATGATTTCTTCTGGTAGAAGAGAGGGACAACCTTTTTCTATCTCAGAAAATCATTTCCTTATGTGTCATTGGCTCTGATTGGATTATGTGCCCCAAAGTAGTAATTGTAACTACACAGTTGACAAGTACCAATCAATGGTAGTACAGCAACAGACCTACACACAGGGGGATTGCTATTCTAACTGGTCATAATGGCAGCTGAATATTTTCAGTTTGCAAAAGCAATAAGAATAAGTGACTCCTGTGCCTTTTAAAACAAACAATATTTTCTAGTTTAGTGTTAGAGTTAAGCTTTTCCCCAATCAATAGGCCCAATTCTCTTTTCTAAATATTCTCATTAAAAAAAAAAGTCACAAAAACAAACTTTCATCCCACTCTGAGTTTTCTCTCTGGAAACAAATCTTTGATGTCATCTACACTCTTCACTAGTTACATGAATTTTTAAAAAATCCTTACCTGAAGACATGCTTTTATTGATTTTTTTGGAGAGATAAGAAAGAAGACAGAGAGTGAACCATAGATAGGTTGCCCCCTGCCTGGACCAGGGATTGAACTACCACCTTTAGAGATGAGATGATGCTACTGAGCCACACTGGCCAGGGCTAGCCACATGAATTTTTACCAAATGATGGAGTGTCATTATGAAGCAATCAAATTTAAAATATAACATACTAGCAGCAAACTTGATTTTCAGATGTCCAAAGATCTAAGTTATTTTAAATTAAAATCTTGTCTCAAATAGGAAAAGTGTGATATTTTTACCTAAAGCTATGTCATATGACATGTTGCTTTACTTAGATGTAGTTAGAAGGAGCATAAAATGATAGATCTCATAACCATCTCTACCACCTGCTCACTTGAGAATAATTTAAACCAGGCAAACTTCACAAGGCCTATTTTTTTCCCAAGAAAGATACATGCCACACTGCAATGTGCCAAAAATGTTATTTACTTTCCAAAATAAAAAAAATTCAACTCAAATTGGTAAAATTGTAAAACAATTTCTGTATGCAACGTTTCTTTCATCTACTAAGTTTCTGGATAATTTATTGGCATTGATTAGTAAAACCTGGTCAGTGAAGCATTAGTCATTATTCAACTCATTTAACTAAATGGGTAAAGATACATGGCTGGAAAATTGCTACTTTTCAAATAAAAAATATAAGTAAAGAACCATAGATACAAGATCTTTATTCTAATTATCAAATTAAATTATTTTGTATTTTTTGTCATGATGAAACTCTCTTTTAAGATAAATATCTTGTCACAATCCTCAAGCACAAAATGCAAAAGAGAAAAAATAATTTACTTGTGCAGGATCCATATGAAGGGGATATGTTTTTAAGTCTTCAGTTCCCTAACACATTTTATTATTATTTACTTAGAAATTGTAAATATATTTTGCAGTCTTCACCTGCTCACAGGATATGTCTTCACCTGCTCACTCAAACTTTAGACGGTTACTTACTATTTCACCCAGGGGTCAGTAATCTATGAGCTATGGGTCGGATTGTCCACCTATTTTTTTAAAGTAAAGATTTTTAGAACACAGCTATGCAATCAGTTTACATTATCTCTGGCTACTTTCTTCCTACAGCCCCAGAAGCGAGTAAATTGAGCAGAGGTGACACAGACCATATGGCCCGCAAGCTTAAAATATTTACTATTATGCTCATTTACAAAAGTTTGCAGACCCTTGATTTAATTCCACTCCAACACTTTATATACAAAAACTGCTCCTTTGGAATTACTTTCATTACAAACTTTTCGACATTTCAACTGGAAAAGAATGATATTGTCTCAGGGCAGTTTGCCTTTTATCTTAGTATGCTAAAATAAATGCCCTTAAAAGAGTAAGGAAAATAATATTTAGCATCATTTTATTTGTAAAAAGTTATCTGACCATTAGGAGATTCCAGGCACTAACAACGCTAACTGAGATTGCTGAAGTGGCCGGCCTGGATGGAAGATATCCGAAGGAGAACCTGGCACTGGAAGTAACTCTACAAACGATTCCCTGTACTTGAGCCAACATTTCTTTACTGCTTTCAAGGAAACAATTTTAAATAACCCTTGAACAGCCTGCCTTGCTGCAAGATGTTATGTGTTTCATTCATTCCCCATGTTTTTATGAAAAGGTATACACTAGTTTATAAAAAAAGATAGATGTGTTGATAAAAGCACAATGGATTAGACCTTTGGAAACCTAATTTCTGGTCATGGATCTATCTTTAATATTTAAATTGTCAGGGTATTATTTTTAAAAATGTCAGGGTTTTATTAAAAATAAATAAAAATATAACCTAAGTCATTTTCTGTTGTGACCCTGAGTTCCATAAAGATCATTATTTGAAAGATAACTCAGAGGTTCTAAGTCTGTGGAGAAGTTGGGAAAGAGGTAGCCTCGCCTCCAAAATCTTAATTTTGTTTGTTTTATAACTATTGGTGTTTCATATCATGTTTTATTTAGAGGAAAAGTCCATTTCTAATAAAAGTTTGAATATCATTGGATATGTGATTTCAAACTCTCTTTTCATTCTACATTTGTATTTTGAGTTAGTTCAAATGGTTCAAAGGAGTTAGCAAAATTATCACTATTTAGCAAAATATTCATAAACCACTAAAATATATAAATTATTAGAGGAAATCATAGCCAGTCTTATAAGTCATTTGGTCTAGCTTTCCTAATTCATTTCTAATCTATTTAGAATTGGAGCAATGAGGCTTTTTTCTTTTAGTTATTTTTTCTGTACTGTAAATATATAATGTATTACTGTATTTTCCGGCGTATAAGACCACTGGAACTGATGATGATAGGAGGAAGATAACAAACAATAGAGAGAGAGCAAGTGTGGGGCAAGTCCCTGGCGAGTTAGCAACGTCCATCATAACTGCAAGCTACAGTATATTTATACCTGGCATATAAGACGACCCCCAACTTTTGAGAAGATTTTCCTGGGTTAAAATGTCATCTTATACGCCAGAAAATACGGTACTTATTCCTATTATGGTAAGTAGGAAAAAGATTTAAATATATAGACTATTATCATAAAGATTGAATTTTGGAGATTTTTCTTTACATCTATATATATAAAAGCCTAAACAACCAAATGACCAAATGACTGGTTGACCAGTCACTATGATGTTCACTGACCACCAAGGGACAGATGCTCAAAGCACAGGATTGGGCTCCCTCCTGTCTGGATCAGGCCTGCGGGGATCAGGCTGAAACTGGCTATCTGACATCCTCCAAGGGATCCTGAATCCAAGTGGGCACAGGCCAGGCCAAGAGACCTCACCAGTGCATGAATCTATAGGCTGCAAAGGCCTACTCTTGCATGAATTTTGTGCATCGGGCCTCTAGTTTATTCATAAGCATTTAAAACATAATTTTAATTATATAGCACATATGCTTTTATGTTATACTTTTGAAATCTTAATTTATGTGATTTCCACTTTCTATATTACTATATCATCTCACACCGTAATTTTAACAGTTGTGGTTTATTTTGTCAATCCACTATGTCATGGCTGAGTGTTATGCTGAATAAGTTACCTCCTCTTTTGTAGTGTAATGAAAAATTTTACACAAATAGCCTTTTTCACAGTTAATATTATTTACATTGAGATAGTTTTTCAGAAATGGAAACACTGGGTCCAAGAGGATGAATATATGGCCAAACTGCTTTCCACTGATGATGAAACTATATACCTAGGTGTGACAACACATGAAAATGTTCCAATCGATTTTTAATATATTTTTGGTATAATAGGGCTCAAGACATTCTAAGAAGATATACATATAGTTATTACATGTTTGGAAGCATAAATAAAACCAGTTTATTAGGAGTTATAATGATTTTACTTTTGACTATATAACAAAGGATTGTTTATCTCTTTTTTTGAGTATCCTCTTTTTACACCAGAATTTCATTCACTCTCTCAACTCTTCAGCCTATCCCTGGTTTTAAAGGCAACAGTTTCCTTAATTTGTTAATTAAGGAAAATACTTAGATAAATTGAGATACCCTTTATGATTAAAATAAGACAAAAGAGTAGTGGCAAAAGAAGTCAGTTAAGTTGTCACTTTTCTATAGCAACTCTTTTTATTTTTTAAGTATATTTTATTGATTTTTTACAGAGCAGAAGAGAGAGGGATAGAAAGTCAGAAACATCGATGAGAGAGAAACATCGCTCAGCTGCCTCTTGCACACCCTCTACTGGGGATATGCCGGCAGCCAAGGTACATGCCCTTGACAGGAATTGAACCCGGGACCTTTCAGTCTGCAGTCTGATGCTCTATCCACTGAGCCAAACCGGTTTCGGGTCTATAGCAATTCTTTTGGTCGTTTTGAAATTAGTATACGAAATAATCCTATATAATAAAAGGATACTATGCAAATTGATCCTAATGGCGGAATGATCAGGAACAACAGGTTGCTATGATGCACACTGACTACCAGGGGGCAGATGCTCAATGCAGGAGGTGTCCCCTGGTAGTAAGTGCACTTCCACAGGGGGAGCACCGCTCAGCCAGAAGCCAACTCATGGCTGGCCAGCACAGTGGTGGTGGTGGGACCTTCTCCTGCCTCCGCAGCAGCGCTAAGGATATCCGATAATGGTTCAGGCCCACGGGGAGCAGGCCTAAGCCGTTAGTCATACATCTCCCAAAGGCTTCTGGGCTGCAAGAGGGCTCAGGCTGGGCTGAGGGGAACCCCCAGCCAGTGCACAGATTTTCAATCACTGGACCTCTAGTGTATATTAATTTTGTATGTGTACACTTTATTAATTATTTAAATATATTTTATGAAATAATAAGCACTTCTTATCAATGTAAACATAAGTAATGTTATTAAAACATATTTAATATATACAGGGTGTTCAAAAATATATATCGCTGAATTCATGTTTATTTCTTTTCATATTTAACCCACTGGAATAAATAATTTTTCAAAGTGTGTATACATTTTTGGGGACACTGTATAAATAACATATTACTCATACATGATTCAATGCATAATATAATTAATTAAATACAATTAAACCACATGGGGTATGTTAATATGGCACTAGCATATTAGATTCATTGATTTAAAAAATTAAGTGAAAAAAATAGATTTTTTCGCCCAGAAAATTCAATAACTTCATGAAAATAATTGGATCTCATTTTTAAAGGCAGTTACGTATATAGTCTGCTAGATTTAGGTGAAGCAGGAGAAGGAATAATAATAGACTGCAGGAGAGAAGATGGGCTATACTTAGGGTAAAATCAGTATAAATATCTGTCTGTGATTATTATGTAGCCTAGAGGTTTGTTTTTTTTTTCTTCTCTTCATTTTTACTTAATCTGTCCCTTGAGGAAATCTGATTACCTTATCTACAAACTCAGCATTTCACCTCTTTTCAATTCACCAGAATATCAGAAACCATCTCTTTCAGAGCAGTTGAAAACATCTTTTTAACTCTGACTGATAGAGATCAACTGTCATGTATCGAGTATGACTGCACATGTAGGATATTCATTTTTTGCTGTGATTGAACCTGACTGTTGCCATATAAGCAGCCTTGAGCTTTGAAAAGAACTGTTTTCTCAATGATCTCTTGAGTGTACTTAAGCTGAGACCATCTTCTTCAGGCCATGGCATTTTAATTCCACTTTGTGGGTCTTTGTGGAATGAATGAACAACTTTTTGAGACAATCTCATTTTCACCACATTTTAAGAACAAAGAAACAAAGGTCTAGAGAACAGAAATGCTTGTCCAATCTCCAATATAAATTATACAGATTATAGGCCCCAAATTCCATCTACAGAGAATAATAAAGAAGGAAGTTTCCCCATATACCCCTGTAATTCCTTTACCGCCTCTCCTACTATCTGTGAAACAGAGTAACCTATGTAATCTGAATCTGTCAATATTGTACTTAGCAAATAGAAATGACTACAATAATGGAAATGTAAGATTTTTTTACATTTATCTGATTTCATAAAGTAGCACTGTTCAGCTATTATTTGATACACTAGTGGCCCAGTGCACAAAATTTGTGCACGGGGGTGGAGGATAGAGAGGGGTGTGTCCCTTAGCATGGCCTGCAAACTCTCTAACCTGGGACCCCTGTGGGACTGGGCCTAAACTGGCAGTCAGACAACCCCTTCACAATCCGGGACTACTGGCTCCTAACTGCTCACTTGCCTGCCGGCTTGATCTCCCCTAACCACTCTACCTGCTGCCTGCTTGCTCCCAACTGCACACCCCTGCCAGCCTGATCACCCCTAACTGCCCTCGCCTCTTGGCCTGATTACCTGTAACAGCCTCTGCCTTGGGCCCTCCACCATGGCAGTGTCCAGAGACGCGGGCCACCCCTGCCTACGGACCCCCCAGCGACTTTAGGCACTGTCTGTGCCGCCTGCTGGATCCCAATTGCTGCCTGGACCCCGCAGGCAACATCAAGAGCTGCCTGCTGGAACTTCCCAGTTCCAATTGCTACCTGGACTCCAAGGGGGCATCAGGCACTCTGATGCAGTCTGCTCAGGTCCCTTAGGGCGACATTAGGAACTGCCCCCTGAAACTGCCCAGTCCAATCACCACCTGAACACTGCAGGCAGCATCAGACACTGTCCATGCCACTTGCCCAGTCCCTATCCATGTCTGGACTCCATGGGCAACATCAGGCACTGTCCATACCACCTGCCTGGTCCCAATCAATGCTCAAACTTCGGGCAACATGAGACACTGTACCCAGGCCTTTCTGGTCCCAACACCGCCTGGAGCCCACAGGAAATGTCAGGCATTATCTATGCTGCCTGCTCCATACTGATTGCTGCCTGGACATGGTGGGTGACATCAGGAAGTGTCTGCTGGAACTGCACAGTCCCTATCACCGCCTGGACATAGCAGGCAGCATCAGGCATTATCCATACCACCTTCCCGGTCCCAATTGCTGTGGACAGTGTCAGGTGCTGCCTCCCAGGCCTGCCCAGTCCTGATCGCAGCCTGGACCCCACAGGCAGCTTCAGGCGCTGCCCACCATGTCTGCCATTTTCATGGTGGCCTGCAGGCTACATCAGGTGCTGCCTGTCCTGCCAGCATGAGCATTTTTACCTGCCCTGAGCACCCTGCCATCACCCTGTGAACTGGGGTCCTCTACCTGCCCCGGCCTACAGCACTGCTGCAATTGATCAGGGCCCCAACATAATCTGCCTGGCCACGCCCTCCACCTGCCCTAGCCTACAGCCAGGTTTGGAGAGAGCGAGAGGCCTCTCTCCAGACCTGGCTATAGACTGGCCACCACACTGCTGTGGTCCACCCATCGGGGGCCAACATCACTGTCTGGCCCTGCCCTCCACCCGCTCATGCCCACAGCACTGCTGCGGTCCATCGATTGAGGACCTGACATCGCTGCCTGGCCCTGCCCTCCACCTGCCTGGGCCTACAGCCAGGTCCGGAGAGAGGCCTCTCTCCGGACCTGGCTGTAGGCCGGGCACCATGCTGCTGTGATCGATCAGGGCCCACCATCACTGCCTGGCTTGTCCCTGCCCTCTGCCTTGCACTGCTTGACCCCACCCCCACTCCTGATTGGCTGGTAACATAGCAAAGGTATGGTCAAATTTGCATATTACTCTTTTATTAGATAGAATACAGCTTCCTAGAAGCCTTACTACTCTAAGAAACTATGTTAAATTACCAAAGAAGGCATTTTATTAATCAACTATGAGATACTATATATATAAAATCAGGAATTACAAAACCAATTTGTTTTCCTTTTCTGTTTATTTCACAATACTCTTCTCATTAAGATTTTTCTTGTCTCTTTTAAAATTATTATGATGCAATCTATTGAGATAGGTGGTATTTACAGTTTGTAATTTTTAAGAAACCAGGGGTCCAAAAGGTTCATAAGCATACATTAATAAATTTTTTAAAATTTAAGCTTTGATAATTTCTAGTTTAGTAATTATTTAGTTCTTTTCTCTATGAATTTTAAGGAATATATATATATATATATATTCTTTTGATTTCAGAGAGGAAGGGGGGAGAGAGAGAGAGAAATAAAGAGAGAGAGAGAGAGAGAGAGAGAGAGAGATCAATGATGAGAGAGAATCATTGATCAGCTGCTTCCTGCATGCTCACCACCAGGGATAAGGCCTGCAACCTGGGCATCAAAACTTGATATCCTGATCATTAGATTCTTGCTCAACCACACTAGCCAGGCTGTATATATTTTTAAAAGCAAAAAATATTACCCTGAAAATTCACTTACTCAAGAATCCCTATCATTTTGCAGTACAGTTTCCTTTTAATATGTTAGATGATTTAGATAAAAATGATTGATTTGAAATTACTACCCATCTTTCAAAACAACAATAAAAACATTACTACATTTCAAAATTCACAGTAATGATAATAATAGTCAATAATAATTAGCATTTATTGGGTGCTGGACATTTTGCGTATATAAATCTTCAAAGCAAACTCCTCTTATGGATCACATCAGCATCCTCACTTTACAAATAAGGAAACTGAGGCATGAATGTATTGTATTCTGCCCAATAGCATATGTGGAAGTGGAAGTACCAGAACTCAGACCCATGGAAGTTGACATCCTTTCTCAAAACTGTTCACATTCTACTGATTCCTTCACCAAGTTATTTGGTCATCATTTCATCCTTTTACAAATTCTTCAGTTGATGTTTGTCTTTTGTAACCTGGTATTGCATGTTTTAAAATAGCCTCATTGATGATTAACTCATGGTAAGAATACTATAGAGACATTAGGTTTATGTATCACATAAAAAGTGTTTGCAATGTGACTGATAATTTGCTAAGCAATTTAGTCATATTATTTCATTTTATCCTTACTATAACACCCTGAAGTATAATCCCACACATTTTATAAATATTTGTTGAGATTTCAGAACTTGCCTATGTCTTACTTTGCTTGATAAATAATCTCAGTTATTATGATCGTCATATGTCAGGATTATAGAGTCATTCATAATATTTCAAATTGAAGAGACTTGAGTCCACCTACTCTAAATCTTTTGTTTCATAAATAAGCCTTTGGAATTAATGTGTATATGACTTTTGACCAGAATAGATAAAATATAGCTTAGTTATCATGGAAACTACATTTCTCCCTATTTTTCATGCTATAAAATTTCCTTATATAGATAAAGGAAAAAAGATTAAAGAAGTAGTTTCATAAATTTGGCACTTATATTTTATTTGCAAACCTAACTGGAAAAAATATGTGTTTTTACTTGTTAAACCTGGCAATCCTACTTTAGGGTCATGGAGCAGATGTAGTAAAGCTCAATGACTATAATATGACTCTGAAGCCAAATTATCTGGAGTCAAGTACTGATTTTGCTACTAACTGTGTGACTTTGAGCAAATGATTTACTCTTCCTGGGCCTCAATTACTTACCTATAAAATGAGATGTTTTCTGAGGGTAAATGAGAAAATACATTGCAAGCACTTAGAACATACATTATTATGTTCTGAGTAAAGCTATTCAGGAGAAACTACTATGTAAAAAGTTAATTGGTTTGTGAGTACCTAACTTTTGTGTTTCTACTTATAGAAAATTTCTTCTTTAGTATGGCTGTTCAGATTTTATGTGTGTGTGCTTATGAAGTAGAAATATATTCACTGTGCTTTTTAAAGAACCATATAAATATTAAGTACCATTTTACTAAGTTCTGCAAATGTTTGCCTTGCCTATATCACCTAAAAATTAAGAGATGAAATGGCCATAAATCTCTCATAACCAAGCACACATCATGATTTGCTTATACTAATTGACTATTTCAGCATTAGCATGATATTTTAAAATCCATATTTCTAAATAGCATATAATCTTCAGTCTGTGAGCTGGAATGTAAAAGAGCAATCAGAATTAAATGTATCTAATTGCTGATTAAAAATGCATGAATTCCTATTACCTGTTAAAATATCCTTCCTAAATAAATAACAAACAAAAAACCCATTCCCTTTCATAAAGATTTTCTTCTCTACCATGGAACAATGAAGTACATTCTTGACAATATTTTCTTAAATATGTATAGTGATCACATCATATTTCAAAGGACTTTAGTTTCACCCAACTGGCATGGCTCAGTGGTTGAGCGTTGACCTATAAACCAGGAGGTCACAGTTTGATTCCCTGTCAGGGCATATGCCCAGGTTGTGGCTGGATCCTCAGAGGGGAGGGTTCAGGAGACAGTGAATCAATAATTTTCATCATTGATGCTTCTCTCTCTCTCTCCCTCTCACTTCCTTTCTGAAATTATATATATATATAATTTCAAAGGACTTTAGTTTGGTTGTTTCTTAAATGTTAATATATTTTGAGAAAAAAATATGGCACTTTCTCATATATTCTAATTGTGAGAATATAATAATAGAGCATACAAAGCATAAATTACTTCCTATAAACTTGTTCTTATCAATTAAAATAATGCTCTGAATTTCTGAGGACGTCAAAAAAATAGTGATTAAAGAATTTAGATAGATTTCACAGTAATTACTCTACCAATGATGAATAAATAGATAAAATATAAATTATATAACATAATCCAAGCAATATTTAATTTGAAGCATACAGATAATTATAATTGATTACATCTACAGATTTTTGTATAACAAAAAATTAAATATCTTATGTCTAGTATTTTCCAATTGAAGTTGTATAATCTATAGCAATCAGCAAAGATGTACAGTATTTGGTAATCTTTCCAATCAGTTAAATTAATAAAAATTCTCTCTCTGATGTTTTTCAGAGTATAGGCATGTGCTTACTTTGAAAGATACTTAATACTAAAATCAACGGAAGTAAAGAACAGGTGATTCTGTGCTCTAGTTTGTGTGTGTGTGTGTGTGTGTGTGTGTGTGTGTGTGTGTGTGTAAGGTTTTCCTTTTAAATAAGTCTAGACTATATAATGAACATCACCTCTAATGTTTCAGGCATAAAACCTGATATACTGTAATGGTCATTGTTCTCTTTATAATTCTAATTACACAAGGGGCTGCCAGATGTTCTGATTATCATAAGGCCTCCCCAGGTTATAATATTCTCTGAAGTGTTCTGATTCTATAGCAGTGTTAACACCTATCTTGTGCAGAAGCACATTTCCCACTCCCTGTTCAAAGCATACAATTAGTTTTCTTCATGATTCTATTTTCATTTTCAGAGAGGCAGTGTACAATTCTCTTTGTCTTTCTAGATGTAATCGTTGCTCTACTGAATTTCTTTCCCCCTTTATTGGGTGTTGCTCCTTCTGTATTTACAACTTGTGTGCCTATTTTTTTTTGAAAAAAAAAAGATGAACAAATATCACAGAGAAGTCTATTTATAATGTCGTTATGTAGACTGATGGAAAAGAGGATTGATGGATAGCATTTCCAGTTCTCAGTGCAAAGAGCCCAAGCTTACATCTTATGTTGCAATCACATATTTTTCTAAGATGGATTCTAGAGACTTTGCTGTTAGACATATATTTTTTCATTAGCTGTTCCAAATAACAAAAAACTATAATAGGAGTGAATTTTCTTAACAGGATAAGCTTTCCCCCCTCTCTTTTCCTATCTCAATTGCCTTTCTTTTCTTTTTCCCTATAGATGAGGACTTCAGAGTAAAGCACCAAAAATGCTGATGTAACAAGAAGAGATACGCAAGCTCTTGAGAATAGAGCATCTTTGCTGTATACTTGAGGCTTGAAATCACAGATTATAAGGCATTTCCCAATTTCACCCCATTACAATAATCATATGATCTCTGGCCACTCCTCATTTCTCTGAATCAGCTCTATGTTTTCCCTTTTCTTAGATCCCCAAACTGTACATTCAAAGTATATCGCTGCATCTGGCATGTAATAATCACAATGCCAATGTAGCGAAGTCATACTATGCCCATCAAGTTCTAAACAAAATCTTCCCTTTCAATTTGGGAAGTATGCTATCTTTTTCAAAGAATAAAATTATTTTTGAAATCCCCTTAATTATTAATAGGTTCATTCTAAGGACAAATGAGAATGTACTTTAATATATGATCTAGAAAAAAGAAAACCACACATATTGAATCTTTTGTTCTACTTTGAAGTAGTAGAGTTTAAATAAAGAAACTTTTTATTTTACAGTAATTTAAAACTATGCTGAGAAGGGATAGTTGGAATAATTTTCCTCTAGTGTAGGTGATTTTTAACTTGAATATCTCACTTTTTGAACTTTAAACTCCAAAAGATCTACACTTATTATTCAATAGAACAATGTATAATATCATTCATAAGCCTGTACTGTCAAAACATATTCAATCCAATCCCAGTTAATAAAGCAAAGAAATTTATTTATTATTTTAGGTCCATTTACTTTAAATATTGTACAACAGTTAAAAATCTCATATTACTTAAAAGGATTATTTTTTCCGTTGAAGTAGTCACTTCTGAATTTGCTAATTGAAATATCAACTAATTTTAGAACCTTAAAATATAGATTATGTCTTTTGAGAACTTAGAAATTTATTATAATCTCATTCCTCTCTTTATTTATAGGATGAGAAATATACTTTACTCATAGACATCTAATTCCTATTAATCAGTCATAAACTTTTATTATTGAGCATATCTGTACCTAACAGTATCTTAGTACTGTGTCAGCTTAAATAAAAAAAATAAATCAGAACATTGTCCATCACCTCAAAGCACTTGTAACTAATAATAATAAGTAGTTAACATTTATTGAAGCTGGAATAGCTATATTAATTTCAGACACAGCAGGCTTCTGAACCAGGAAAGTTGTCATAAATAAATAGGGCATTAATTAATGATATAAGGGTCAATTGTCAAAAAAAAAACTCCACCCAAAATAATCTTAAATATATATGTGCCTAATTAAAAAAACATTGAAAAATAGAAAGCAAGTAATAGCAGAATTGAAAGGAGAAATAAACATCCACTCTTACAGGTGGAGACTACTGATCCCTCTACCAATAACTGAGAAATCAAGTAGGCAGAAAATCAATAAAGATACACTGGACTTAAATAGCAACATCAATCAATTTGACCTAAATGATATTTTGAATGGTACATCCAACAACAGTAGGATACAGCATTTCACAAGCTCTCATGGAATATTCACAAAGACAGATCAAGTTACAAGTTATAAACACCCCCCCATAACAAATTCCAAATCATAGAAATTATATAAAGTGTGCTCTCAAACCACAGTGAAATTAAATTAGATACCAATAGCAAATTATGTTATAAAATCCCTAAACGTTTGGACATTAAATATTAGCATTGCTAAATAACATATGTTAAAGAAGTCTCAAGATAAATTTAAAAATATTTTGAACTAAAAGGAAATGAGAATTCAACTTATCAAATTTTGTGGGAAACAGTTAAAGAAGTCTTTAGAGAAAAATTATTGTAATAAACGTATATATTTGAAAACTTGTCTGGCATTTTCAATATAAGCATGTTTGCCACTCAGCTTCTTGCTGCAAACATTTTAACCACACAACTAACTGGCCATAAGGCAATTTCACCATACAAGATAAAACAACAACAACAAAAAGGGAAACTAAAAAGGGATATAATAAAACATGAAAAATAATAAAATTAAAATACTTTATTATAAAAAGTAAAAATACATTGTCTTTGAGTAATGACAGCATCACTGGGAGTGAGAAGACCAATTGGTTTCTCCCCTTAAAGTTATAACAAGAAGGACAACTATAATTCTAACTGAAAAGATAGCTCAGAAAGAAAATAAAAACTCCCTAGAATCCAATCTCAAAGACATAAAAGACTGTGATTTAAATGACAAGGAATTCAAGATTGCAGTTTTAAAATATATTTCTTCCTTTTTTATTATATTTACTGGGGTGTTTGGTTAATAAGGTTATATAGGTTTCAAGTATAGATTTCTATGACACATATTCTGAATATTGCATTGTGTGCCCACTACCCACAATCAAATCTTCTGTCACCTTATATTTTGCTCACTTTAGTCTTTAACTCCATCCCCTTTCCCCTGGTAACCACCATATACTTGTTTGTGTCTATGGGTTTCAGTTTTATATCCCACATATGAGTGAAATAATGTAGTTCTTAACTTTTTGCTTGGTATAATTATCAAAGTCCACTGAAGTTGTTGAAAAAGGCAGTATTTTATCATTTCTTATGGCTGAGTAGTATTCCATAGTATATATGTAACACATCTTCTATATTCAATCATCTATTAAAGGACTATTTCCATGTCTTGGCCACCACGAATAGTGCTGCAATGAACTTTGGGGTGCATATATCATTGTGAATAGATGTTTTCAAGCTTTTCAAGTAGTTACCCAGAAAAGAGATTGCTGGGTCATATGGTAACTCAATTCTTAATTTTTTGAGGAACAGCCATGCTGTTTTCCATAGTAGTTGTACCAGTTTACATTCTCACCAACAATGACTGAGAGGTTATTTTTCTCCACAACCTTTCTAATAATTATTATAACTTGTTGATATAGCCATTCTAACAGGTGTGAGGTAGTATCTCATTATAGTTTTGATTTGCATTTCCCTGAAGTGAAGTTGAACATCTTTTCATATATCTGTTGGACATCTGAATGTCTTCTTAGAAGTGTCTTTTCATGTCCTCTGCCCATTTTATGAATGGATTGTTTGTTTGTTGAGTCGTAGAGTTCTTTACATATTTTGGATATTATCCCTTGTCAGATCATTGTACATTTGGCTGGATGACTTTTTGTTGTGTTGGTGGTTTCTTTTGCTGTACAGAAGCCTTTTAGTTTGCTGTAGTCCCCATCCATTTCTTTTGCCTTGACTTCTCTTGCCTTTGTGATCAAAATCTTCTCTGAGACCAAGCCCCCTGAGTTCAGGATCTCTGCTTTCTTCCATGTAATTTATTGTTTTAGATATTATAGTTACGTCTTTGATTGATTTTGAATTATTTTTTAAATTGGGATACACTGTAATCTAGTTTCATCTTTTGCATGTGGCTTTCTAATTTTCCCAGTACCATTTAGAGAAAAGGCTCTTTTTCCCTCCATTGTGTGTTTTGGCTCCTTTATAAAAAAAATTTTGCCCATATACATGTGTTCCTCTTGGCTGTTCCACACTGTTGTCTTTGTCTATGTGTTTTATATACGTGCTTAATCCCTTCAACCTTCTTTCATTCAGCATTCCAAACCCACCACCGTCTAACAGCTGTTAGTCTGTTCCATGTATCCAAGCCCATGGGATTGAATGATTGTTGTGAATGGAAGTAGATAACCTACAGACAACTATGATGGGCCCCAGTCAATCTTTCAGTTAAGATAGTCACTTGCAAATCCAGAGCCAACAGGTCAGAGACACTTTGATTTCCCTGAGTGTATTCTCCTGGTTCTGCTTCTAATTTTGATGATTAGCTTTTGTGATTACTTTAATTTATTCAATTTGATAGGCTGAAAACTCATCTCCCTCTTTCCAAAGATATCCACATCCTAATCTCCAGAACCTGTGATTATGTCAGCTCATTTGCAAAAAAATCTTGCATATGTTATTGCAAGAGTCTTATATTAAGACTCTTGAGGTGGGGATATTATCCTAGACTAGAGTCCCCATGCATAAAATTCATGCACGGGGGGGGTGGGGGGAGGGGTGTCCCTCAGCCCAGTCTGCGACCTCTCCATCTGGAACTCCTCAAGGGGTGTTTGCCCGTTTAGGCTTGATCCAAGTAGGATCGGGCCTAAACGGGCAGTTGGACATCCCTCTGACAATCACGGACTGCTGACTCCCAACTTCTTGCCTGCCTGCCTTCCTGATTTCCCCAAACCGCTTCTGCCTGCCAAGCCGGATCACTCCCAAATCACTCTCCTGCCAGCCTGAGTGATGCCTAACTGCTCCCCTGCCAGCTTGTTTGCCCCTCACTGTCTTCCCTGCAGGCCTGGTCACTCCTAACTTCCCTCTCTTTCAGGCCTGGTCACCCCTAACTGCCCTGCCCTGTAGGCCTGTTCTCCTTCAACTGCTCTCCCCTGCAGGCCTGGGTCTCCCCCAAGTGCCCTTCCCTGCAGGACTAGTTGCCCCCAACTTCCCTCCTCTACCAGCCTGGTCACCTCTAATTGCCCTTCCCTTCAGGCTTGATTGCCCATAACTGCCCCCCCTTGCAGGCCTAGTCCCTCCCAACTGCCTTCCCCTGCTGGCCATCTTGTAGTGGCCATCTTGTGTCCACATGGGGGCAGCCATCTTGTGTGTTGGAGTGATGGTCAATTTGCACATTATTCTTTTATTAGATAGGATTACTTGGATGGGCTCAACTATAACCACATGAGTCTTATAAGAGAAATACAGGAGTGTCAGAACTAGAGATGATGATACTAAGCTTCTGGATTTGAACATGAAGAAAGAGACGCTGAGCTAATGAATAAAAATGGCCTTTAGAAACTGGTAAAGAGATGGAATGGTTTCTCCCTCATATCATCTGGAGAGAGTGCAGCCCTACTCAAACCATGATTTCCACCAAATAAAAGCTATTTCAGACTTCTGACTGCCAGAAAAACTAAGATAATAAATTGATGTGTAAGCCATTAAATCTGTGGTAATTTATTACAGGAGCAATAAAAAAAATAACCTGACAAAACTTAGGCTGCTGTTTAAGCTCATCCTTGTTCTCTCAGCTTATTTGTAGCCCTGCTTATTTAAAAATAATCACTTAACTTACACCTGTTATTACAATTTGCTCCCATAATTTACCCCACTTTCTAAGACAATATCTTACTTTTATTTTTAATGTTTTTTCATGTATTATTTTTCCTCTTTCATTTGGCTAAAACCCCAGTTCTACATTCTCTGCAGTGGTAAATTCTATGGAGGAAAACTCGATTCTCTAGTGAAAATCATGCCTTTAAATTTTTATATTTTTAAAAGCTAATTAGTGAAGAAATGATATAAATTAGAAAGGTAATAAACCTTTCTGAATGAGAATATGACAGCTTCAGTCAGCATTTGAAGTTACTAAGTGTATAATTACTAATTTGAAAATTATTAAATTAAATATTTGCTCTCTCTATACTTCATATGTATTTTTATATTTCCCTTTTCAAATATTTAACAAATAAATATAGGTATGTAAAAATTAATAAAGAGTATAATTTTTGCATTTATTCATTGTTTGAAGGTCAAAACAACTTTTTCTTTAATGCTACATTTTATATAAGTTTTACAAGGAGCAAGTGAATATATTTATGATATCACTTAGACTTTAAGAACTCATATATATATATATATATATATATATATATATATATATATATATAGTACATATTAGAAGTACAAAACAGCTCCATCATTTAGGATTGACTCATAAAATGATTATTTCTCTGCAGTAAAATACTGTACCTTTGAAATTTCAGAGAGCAAATATACACTATTAGCATTTTGAAATTCTGAATTCCTTTCATATGGATATAGTTATTGCTTCCTTTATGCAATTTTCTAAACAATATATTTCTACACTTGCAAATACTTATTCTTTAGAAACATAACAATCACTACTCTCAGAAATAAATGAAGGTAGCAATTACCTCAATCATTATTCACAATCTTTGGAAATTATAATGCTATGTTCTTAGTTTTATTATAACTTCAGTATATTTCTCTATGTTTATTAATTTGTGTAGTTACTAGCGGTATCAAATGCTTTTAACTTAGTAGACTGAAATATATGGTTCAGGAGAATTCTCACTTGGAGGAAATTATTTTTGATCTACAGATAATCCTGAAAAGAAAATATTTATAATATTCAATTCCAGTGTTTGAATTGTTTTATTGATGTCCTATTGACAACAACAAGAGATAAATCAGGCAACAAAGTATCAACTAACTATAGGAAATGTAGGCTTTCACTATTTTAGGAAGGTTATCTGTATAACTCAGGCAGTAAAAGTGTCCCTTTCCTTTTGGCAAGCATTATTTCATTAATATTATTATTATTACTTTATCATGGCTCACTACTAAGTCACTTAACATTGTTTAAACTAAGGCTAAACTTTTTAATACTCATCTGATGCACACTGCAGTGGCTTCACCTGTAGCAATAGGAGACCCTATATAATTCTACACTTAATCACAGTGTCCCTAAATAGATTATTAATCGTTTAAATCATGGCAGAATAATTAGGAGAGGCTACAACAGCTTGTTGGATATGTATTTATTTTTAACTTAACTGTGATTGTAGAACAGTTAATCACTATATATAGCAAGGTCATCTTGTTAATTCAATTGCATACATATGTGAAGATACCCTTGCAGAAGACTCCAGGTATGGTTTTCCATGCAATTCAATTAGTTCTTAGTGATGGCAGTAGCATTTTACCCAGATTATATTTTGGCACAAGCCAGCAATTATTGTGCCATGTCTATAAATTGTGTGATACATATAAGAGAATATTTACAAAGAAAAATAAAGACTTACTCATTTTAAGAAACCAAGACTGAAGTAACACTTTAGCACTTAACATTAATTTTCATTTTTAAATTACTTTTGTATAAATACTAGTTAATCCTAACATTACCATGAAGAAGGTATATAAAATGATCATTTTTATCCTACATATAAGAAAATTAGGTAGGAAGAATATGATGTTTTCATTTTTCTATCTCTTACTCTATTTATTATATACCTATCTAAAAATTAGATTTTCTTTAAGTAAACACAGGAACAACTAAACAACAACAATACCCTCAGAACTCAGACTTGGTGTACTTGAAGATCATCCATGGAAGATTGGTCCACTCCTTCTCCATGAAACCCATCATACTGTTTGTTATAACTCTTGCCCATTCCAACCAATTATTCCTTTTCAGTCTAGTCCCTAGAGCTTAAGAATGTGAAAGTCCTATAATTCCGTTATTGTAAAGATGAACATACTAAGGCCAAGAGAGTTAAAGTGATTTAGAAAAAAAAAAGCCATGGAAACAGCACTAAATCCTATATGCATACAAATCTCCATACTGTCTGTCTTCTACCATAGAACTGGCTACAACATTCTACAATAGGGATTTACTGATTTTTATTTCCTCTAATTTTGTCACTTGCTCACCTAATAGTTAATATCTCGCTGTGCCTTTTTTTACTTCTGTGATACAAAGATAATAAAAAACACACTCACCTGTGAGTAGTGAGGAGACAGAGAGGAGAGAGGATGTCTATAGCAGGCTCAGTCTTTCCAGGCTGAAGATTATGAACAAGCAGGTGAAAGAGCTAGAAATTAAGGAGCAGTCCTGAAGTCTGGATCATTTACTATTAAACTGAAACAACTCTTGAAGTGGAACCTTGGAGAGCACTGAATTTCATAAGGAAGGTCAACACAATTTGTGTGGGGAATGAAAAATGTGGCACTTTTCCTAACAAGGCAAGGAGTTGAAATTTTATTGTATAACTTCACATGGCTTCATGACTTTAGGCAATGGAGAGTGAGAGTAATATTAATGAGTTGGAAAGAAGTATAGATATAGGTATGCTAATGAATACAATTTTAATTGCTAAAATCTTTCAGGCATTAACTGATTTCAGAGAATATAATCTACTTAAAGTGACAATTATGTCAATTTAACAACATTAATGCAGCCAAAATATGACAACTTAATGCTGATTATGTTCCATACATGTTGATATCTACACTTTCTCTGCATGGAGTCTAATTGAAAAATGATTATCTTATTTTCAAGGTTTACCTTTAACTAGAGAATAAAGGACAACGTGGTACTTTTGTTCCTTCCACAATGAACCAACAGTCTGAGTCACAGATTTATCTAAGTGATTAAAGTAATCAAGTTCAAGCTACAAACTAGATAAAAATTTTACAGAACTCTATAGGATCTTTATTCTCTCCTCTTCTTACCCATTAATCATGCCTGAAAGTCTCTTCTACTGTAGAAAATAGAGTAGTAATATGAATTTTATTAAAGGCAGTTTCACTTCATTCTTTTTAATAAAAGAAACAACCAGCATGCCAAGTTGAAGCATTGATGAACCTTGCAATGATATGCTTTATATGGACTCTTCTTTTACTTTGACATATACACACATGGCAAAAGAAAAACTGTTTTCACGAACTGAGCAAGGAGTTAACATATTTTGTATGAGGATTCCCTTTCATAAGAAGGACCCTTTAGTTTCTCATATTCTAAGCTGTGATATAACAAATGCTGAACTTCCAGATTTTAATGTAATGTTCAATATTACAATTTGACTGGCTTAATTAGATCCAGTGCAGTCCAAGACAGTCTTTATTTTTTATGGGTATACCAACTGGAATATATAGCCATTAAATTTACTATAATAAGGGAAGAGAAATGGAGTAAGGAAAGCAGCTCATAGTTTTCTCAGTCACATTCATTGTCCTTATGGGCAGTGATTCCAAAAAAAACCATAGAAGCTACAAAACATAGAGAAAAACCAAATATTCCTTAAACTCTACATAAGCTCTGCCACAATAGAAATTTGATTATTTCCAAGAAATTCCAACCAAACAAAAAGGTGATTTAATTAAGTCTGGATAGTTTTTATTTCAGGTGGGCATAGTTTTAAACAACACAAAACCAGTAATATATCTGCTAATATACAAAAAGCAACTATTGCAAAATAAAAAGTTTATTTTGTTTACTCTCCCATAAACTTGCAATTAAACCCATTAATTAAAGTCCTGTGTTGGTTTGTATTTCCCTAATGTTTAACTGATCTTCTACAAACTTGGCTAGAATGGTAGAAAGAGGACAGTAGATAGACTTGGACAAAATTTTACAACTTGTTAATACTTTAGCGGCTGCAGAAAACATTCTTTATTTGCTATGGAATCTCTATTACTCCATAGCTGTAAATGAAGTGACCACCAGGAAATCAATGTTTGAGGGAGGTAAACAGATTTTCACTCAGGATGGCTTTTTTGAGTCAGCCTCCAAGTACACAGTTAAAGCCAAGATGTGGAAAAGGATGAATTAGAGACAGAAGGAATTATAATATAAAAGGTCTAGGTAGAAAAATGACAACACAGATTAATTGATCTGGATCAACATGAATTAACAACCTACTTTCAAGGTTTAAAATAAACAACAGAAAAAAAAATAGTTCTCTAACCCTGTGGAAATCTATGGGCATTGGAGCTTTGTATATTTTCAGTTGCAACTATGTCCAGTATAAGTATGCATAAACATCTGAATGGAAACTATCATAGTGGAAAAAAGAGGCTGAACATTTTGTATCATTGACTAAATGTCCAGGTTAATTGCATCACCACTAATTACATTGTTTAATAGTATTAGTTTTGCTGTTTCTTTAAACTCTCCTGTAAATAAAACTACCACTCCAAAGAATTGGCTGTTAGATGAATTTCATTATGCTAATGAAGGCCTAACTACTTGTCATATTTTTATTATAGAAATATTTTGATTGTAATTATCTGTGATGTCTCATATACTAGTAGAAAAAGTACAAGGTTCTCAAGGGAAGTGTCTGATTTACTTGGCTGCTGCTGAATTAAGTTCACGAAACATTTTATTTAGCAGGGTTGATGGAAGAATAACAGTGCAATGGGGCTGAAAAGAAAAGAAAATTCTGGAGCTATATCTTTCAAAATGTTACAGGTTATGGTTTTGAGATTGATCTCAGTATCCACAATTTTGAATAAAAATCTTAACATGTAATTGGTTCTGAATGTATCTGTTCATCCGTCCATATAATCTCAAGAGCAAGAGCTCCAACACTTGTGTCCTAAATTCCATGCATTATCTAGGAGATGTTTTGGCTATACCTCAAATCCTTTCTTCTGCCTTAAATATACATGGGATAAGATGGGATGAAGCATTATAATTTTGAGTAGTTGGTGAAGGTCTTGTCAAATATAACGATTTCCAGCCTACCCAGTCTACTCTCACTCACCCAAGAATCTACTGTCTCAGTATTTTTGTCAAAAGAGAAAAACTGTCTACAGTTCAACTCTGACTTTCAATTATCTGTATACTAGAGGCCAATGCATGAACTTCGTGCAAGAGTAGGCCTTCTTTCCCCCGGCTGCCTATACCAGCTTCCCTCTGGCACCTAGGACCTGGACTTCCCTCAGAGCCCCATCTTCGTCTGGAAGGGTGTCCGGAGGGATGTCTGTTCTATTTAACATATTACACTTTTATTATTATAGATATAAAAGCCTAAGTGACTATCTGACCATTTGACCATCCGACCAGTATATATGATGCACACTGAGGGGCAGACGCTCAATTCAAGAGCTGCTGAATGACAACAACTTTGCAGAGTGCCCTCTTGCACTCTGGGACTCCTCATGGAATGTCAGACTGCCAGTTTTGGCCTATTCCTACAGGCCAGGTTGAGGGACCTGCTCACTCTGCAGACACCCTTTAAGCCCAGACACCACTCCCGGTGCAATTGGCCAGGGATGGAATGCAGAAGGTTGGCTCCAGGATATGGCTGTTCCGTCTCACCAATCCTGCCCTGCCAGCCACTTTCTAATTAATTTCTTTTCAATGTGCACAAATCTGTACACTGGGCCTCTACCAAGTTAATAATCCTAGGCTAGTGACTTAACTTGCTGAGTCTCATTTCCCTCCTTCTAAATAATGAAGAGATCATTCATGGACCAATAGACCATGTGCTTGATATAACTCTAGGCTTCCTGGAAATATAAGCAAGGATGGACTATCACAATAGATCCTAACTACTTTAGACTTTTTATTACCAGATTTCCACTGAAGAAGTCATAGATTAATTGTTCAGAGATTCTGGAAGTTGCAGATTTATTCTAGGATCAAAAATATATGTCTCTAGCTAGTAAATGTGACTAAGTTTACCAATACATTGTTCTTCAGGGATTGTCATGATTTTTTCCCTTCGATTCTTATTTCTTCTGTCTTTCTTATTCTCTTAACAAGTCATATGAAATCTGAAGTGTGAATATATTTTACAGCAGGTATGAACAGAGTTTACAAAACTGGGTTTATATAGCTCAATTAAGTTCAGCTTTTCTTGGTCTATATCTTAGTCAAGTCCTGCCATTGATTGATTATTGTTAGATGAATTCAGTCTATTAATAATTAATCATATCCAAAAGTCTTAACTTTGACAGGGTAGTTATTTTACCTTCATTACTTGTATATATTTTGTTTATTCATGTTAAAAATTAGAAAAGTGATATTTGTTTACTAGATTTGAACTTGAGTAAGGATAAATCTCTAGAATAAAGAATCTAAGTTTTGTTTTTTTACTTTAAATATTTTTTAAAAATTTATCAATTACAGTTAACATACAATATTATATTAATTTAAAGTGTACAACCCAGTGATTACATATTATATAAGTTATCATTGATAAATCTAGTACTCATCTGACACCATACATAATTATTACAATACTAGAAACCTGTTGCAGGAAGATTCCTGCAAGAATAGAGCTTCCTGCAGCCTGAGAAAAGCTCCCTCCCTTCTCTACTGCCTCACTCACTTCTCCACTACATCACTCTCTCCTGTATCCACTGCCTCGCTCTTGTCTCCTCTGCCTTGCTTCCTCCCTTCTTCCCCTCACTGCTTGCTTACTTCTCCACAGCTTTGCTCCCTTCCACAGTGCTTAGCTTCCTTCTAAGCTGTCTTCTGTGCCCAGATACGCAAATTAACCACCATCTTGATTGCGTTAATTTGAATACTCACTCTGATTGGCTTGTGGGTGTGGCTTGATCAGAGGTATGGTCAATTTGCATATTACTATCTTATTAGATAGGACTAGTGGCCTGGTGCACAACATTCATGCTTGGGGAGTGGGGGGAGTTCCTCAGCCCAGCCAGCATCCTCTCTAATCTGGGTCCCCTCGAGGCATGTCCAAATGTCCGTTTAGGCCCGATCTCGGTAAGATCCATCCTAAATGGGCAGTTGGACATCCTTCTCACAATCTAGGACTGCTGGCTCCAAACTGCTTACCTGTCTGCCTCCCTGATTGCCCTTAACTGCTTCTGCCTGCCAGCCTGATCACACCCTAACCACTACCCTGCCAGCCTAATTGATGTCTAACTGCTCCCCTGCCAGCCTTCTTGCCCCCAACTTCCCTCCTCTGCTAGCCTGGTCAGCCCTAACTGCCTTCCCCTGCAGGCTTGATCGCCCCCAACTGCACTTCCTTGTAGGCCTGCTCCCTCCCAACTGCCATCCCTTGTTGGCGTGATCACCCACAACTTCCCTCCCATGCAGGCCTGGAACCTTCTAATTGCCCTCCCCTGTTGGCCATCTTGTGATGGTCATCTTGTGTCCACATGGGAACAGAATCTTTGACCACCTGGGGGCAGCCGTCTTGTCTGTTGTACTGATGGTCAATCTGCATATTACTCTTTTATTAGATAGGATGGCCTCTTTTCATGTCAACGAATTCGATGTACAGACATAATTTTTAATGGCTGTTTAACAATACTATGGTTTACTTCACTAACACTTTATTGTGGGGCAGGTTGCTTCTGGTTTCTGCCAGCATTAACAATGATAGTAAACATAATTGCTTATTTGACTGTTTACTTAGGACACATTCAGAGACATGGAACTCCTGGCCCAAAGCTAATTCACTTGAATTTTGATCCACATTTCTAAATTGACTTTCTAGTTTAGTCCATTAGTTTTAAGTCAGATTACACTCCCACAAATGGGTTAGGAGAAAACTGTTCAACATGCCTTGGGCAAACTGCAAACTCTTTCTGAATTTGAGCGACCCCAGGGCTTGGGACCTAGAGGATCCGGGCTGGAGGGTGAGGTCTGGGGAGGCATGGGTGGCACACTGAGGACTCTGTTTGAGTGCTGGTGTGTGTGTGTCACTTGGGTGCCTTACTTGCGTGACTCGGCCACCCTCCCTGTCTCAACCCCACCTCGCACCTGGCACTCAGTACCCAAGGTGCCCCAGGCGCTCATTTGCATGTGACTCAGTCACTGTAACTGTAAGGAGGGATCTTGCCAGCCCTTAAGTACCATGTGAGCAGAGCTTATAGCGTGGTGCTTGCCTACCTGGCACTGCGGCCAACGTCCCGCTGGCCACGCTCCCTGTCTCTGGCCACGCCCCCTGTCTGCTGGCTATGACCCCTGCTCCTGATTGGCTGGTAGCATAGCGGCGGTATGGTCAATTTGCATGTTACTCTTTTATTAGGTAGGATTAGTGACTATATTCACTATGGTATATTTTACATAATTGTGTTGAGTTTTATGAGTTCTTTTATATTTTGGGTATTAACCCTTTGTTAGAGCTTTTGCTTGCTAATATCATCTTTCATTCTGTTGCCTTTTTGTTTTGTTGTCAGTTTCTTTTGGTGTGCAGCAACTTTTACTTTAAATCCTCACCTCAGGATATGTTTATCAAATTTTTTAGAGAGATGAGAAGGGGGTAAAGGGAGGGGGGTGGTGGAGTGAGCATGTGAGAGAACCGATGTGAAAGAAAAACATCGTTCGGCAGAAAAATAGATTTTCCACCCCTGCTATAAATCAATTATTAGGATCTTGAGTAGAAAAAGTAAAAACCTTACTTATAAATGCACTGTAAATATTTTCACGAATTGCTGATAAAAATTCTTTATTTTGAGTATAAATCCATAGCATCAACAAGGACCATATAAATTAGAATAATGTTTAAAAAGTAATAATTTTACTACACTGATACTTTATGCCTATTTTTTGTTATAAAAATGAATGATGCCTAGAGGTGATATTTTCTTTCTTGGTGATGTGGTGGTTTCTGCAGGACAGTTCTACTACCCATTATCCAGATTCTTAAGTGTCAAGAGGCAACTGTAATAATTGTAATCACAGTGGCGATTTCTCAGTGCTAGCTTTGGGAGTCATAGTAGGAGGTTTCAGAGGTAGCATTTAGCCCGGTAGGGCAGATCTGTGTCATGTGAGTATTCTTCTTGAGGACCTGTTCTGTAAACCTCTTGTCCACATTTTTCAGCAGTTTCTAAACAACTAATGTCCTAAATCTCTTCCTCCTCAAATACCTTGCATGGTTTTATTTCCTAGGCTGAACCCTGAATGACACATTACATACTATTTCGCTTTATGGAATGGAAAACCAACCAAAGAATTCTTTGGCACAGAAAGCAACAAAAAAGAAGGAAGCTGGACTGTGGACTCATTGGTTCTTTAATGGTTTTGGACACCCTATATTAAAACTATATATTGACCTAAATACCTTAAGTCATAATTGGAGCATTTTTCCAGGATCCTGGGAAGATATGTGAGCTGGGAGGGCACATCTGGACATTTAATTTCCACATGTTCCTGGAGAAGGGATCAGGCAAGTTGTGCCAAGTGTGTCACCAGAGAGCCAGTTTGAGGATTCAGAATCTGAGGAGCTGTCACTCTACTGGCCACAGTAGCACAGTTAGTAGAGCACAAGTAATACTGAGATGGGAAAGTGGTGCTTCTCTGTAGCAGGAAAAGGGCCATTTTCCCCACTAAAATGTTATTCTGAAGTAAATAGTCCTGGTTCCTTTCAGAGAAGAACAGGAAGGAGGCATGCCACTTTTGAATAATAGCAATCACCTATTGCCCTTGCTCTTTTTGAAGCTCTTGAAAGAATAATACCAGAGGGACTCCTGCAGAGCAGTTGTGGGATGAGTGTGTTAGTGGTATAATATAATTAACTATCCATTTTTGTGACTTCTATTAATGTATAGGAATATTAAATTAAAATATAGATATTATTCAAGCAGTTTTCTATGTTCTTGGGCTTCCCAAAAATTGTTCAGAACTATTGGGACATCAGAGAGATGATAGCTAAGGAGATAACATAATATATCCAAAAAATGGGTCTTGGCATCAGACACACCTAGATAGTTGAGTTCCTTGTCAAGTAGCTGTGGTCTGGGGAAGGATTCTTAACCTCTCTCAGCTAAAGTTTCTTGGTCTGAATATTAGGGACTATGACATATTTCTTAAAGAATTGAAAATGCAATGACATAATTATAGTCCTTGCACGTACTTATTTGGTAACTGTTAATTCATTTCCTTTTCCTAACTTTACCCCTGTCACTCTCACACTGATCTGAAAAAGTAATATTTTTATAAAATACCAAGCTGAGGAACTGAGAATTTCTATAAATACCTGTTTATAGAGCTTTATATTTTTTAGAATTTTAGATTTAGATTATGATTCAGAAAATGAAATGCAGTTAGAAGGTCTACTAGAGCTGAGATGAAATAAGTTTTCATAAGCAAAATTTAGAAATAAAAGCAAGCTTTTAGCTAGTGTAGTTCTCTTCCTATAACAAGGTAAAAGTTTTGATTATTAGAATAATATGTTTATCAATTAAATTTTTATTTTCTCTCCCTTATATATTTTATATTCCAGTATTTCAGCCAATGATATGTTAAAGCAAATAAAATTTGTTACCTAGTTGATTGACTAATCAAGAAGATCATGTGAAGAAGAAAATAACTGATTTAAAGCTAGCCAATCAACAGATATTTCCTTGAAAACTTTCCTAGTAATTATTCACACATTTCTTTTTTAATTGTGGAAAACTGTCCACATTGGCGTGGTAAAAAAAAAAAAAAGGTCTCTTCCATAGATGGTACAACATGCTAATCAGAGAGCCTATTAGCCTGTATAATTCCATTCATGTTCACTAGGTAGTCTGTCAGCCTGCAGAATTATTTGCTTTTCCTCCTTTTGTACCCTAGGAGTATCTCTGAATCTCGTGGGAAATACCTTTATGGTGTTCTTGACTCCCTAGAGCTTCACTAGAGAGTCCCTCTCATGTAGAATGTGGACTGGAAGCCAGATCCACCTGGGCTGAAACCCCTGTTACTCCACTGACTTACTGCATGGTGTCCAGTTCATCATTTACCCTCAGAGCTCAGTTTCTCCATACGACTTCAATGGTGGAAATGAAACTCAATATACTGTATAGGGATGCTATGAGGATTCAATGAGATAATGTATGAAAAAGGTTTCTTTCACATAGGAAGTATTTAGTAAATGACATTTGCTGCAATTTAAAAATTGTTCTGGTTGATGTTCATGGAGTTAGGTATCTAAAACTGGTCCTGGCTTGGAACTCATAACCCTTCCTTCACTGGCAATGCTAAGATGAATTGGATTCACCACATGATGGAATTCAGCACATGAAGTTTCAAATTTCCCACAAATATTCACATCTATTACTGATCTTTACAATTTTCCTCAGTGTCAAAGAACTTTAAAAAAGAGAAAAGGAATTGAATTCCTGGCAAAAAATGTAAGAAAAGATCACACACACACACACACACACACACACACACACACAATCTTGGCATTAGTTACCCAATTCAGTCTCAGTCTTCTTTTTTTTTTTTTTGGAGGACAAGTTAAGGAGTATCATTTATGCACATAAGAGGGTTTTGTTGACCAGTAGGTTGGAGTGAGGCACTCAGTTGAGCTCTCATTTCTACTCCAACAGAGCTTGTGCAGATATCTGCTGATTTTGTGTTCATAAAAAGCAACATTTCTGTAAGCTAGCCTGTAAATAGGAAAGGTAACAGATTTTGGAATAGAAACTGGTAAGCTATTTGGGAATTGATCCAATTCTAAATTTCTGACTTGCCTAAGAAAGCAGAATCTTTGTGTATTTTTTAATTGAATTTACTGTCAATCTTACATTAGTCTTACCTCTTAATTGTCCTGCATAAGAAACCATTCTGACTCTCCTAAACTGCCTCCTGACTATCCTGATTGAGCACTGGTTTCACCTTCTGTTAGCTAGTTCCATTTGGGCACCCACTCAGGGTCATTCACCTGCATAAACGATATTTATTAAAGAAAGTGCAACTTTACAAGACACTATATTTTGTGTTAAATGTCTTATCACAAAGATTACAATCACATTTTCATAATAATAAACCTCATGCTTCAGACATCTTCATGTCATATCTCAATTCATTACACATTCCAAAGGAGGAAAACAATTTTAAAAGCTTTATACTTCTTATAATGTTTATTTTCCCATCCACTTACTAAGACTGGACCATATTTCAGAATTTCATGAATAGTGAAGGCAGATTTCAAGGAACATCAGAATTATGATGACATCCTTAACCTGACATTCATAAAAAAATATGAAAGTACATGCTTGGCTGGTTATACCCAGAACTACACTTAATTTAAACCCAGCTCTTTATTTTTCCCTGAAGTGTCTGCTGTATTTGATATATCTTCAGTTCCCATAGTTGTTTACACCTGCTCAATATCAAGGACATTGCATACTCAGAATAATTTAAGCCAGTTTGATGGACTGATTTGAATAACAATAAAATAAAGAAAACAAGCCACCAGAATCAGAAAACTATATCATTTTAGAGCAGAAAAAAACGGTTCCAGTTCATTTTATTCCTCCCTCTCCCTCCCCTTAGTCCCAAAGGCAAGGCTTATAGTTAGTGATAGAACCTAAACCAAAACAAATGGCTCTCAGTTCTTAAATGAGCACTCTTCCCATAGCATCATGTTGTCAAATAGGTAAACCCAAGGGTCATTGCTGCTCACCATGCTATAGCAATTCTAAATTGCAATGTGTAAATAACTCTGAATAGTGCACAAACAACAGACTATCAGTAACTACAATCAGTGTTCCTTTTTTACTGTTCTATTGACCAGGTGCATTTGAATCAGAAATTGAATACTCTACTACAAATCTGCAGCCCTAGAGTTCCTTAAAGTTCCAATTACCGTCTGCCTACAGGTTTCCTTCAGCTACATAATAATCCAACAGCTTACATATTAGTCAAGAGAGTTTGGAAATTTGGATAGGTCTGAATCCTAGAGAGTTCCTATTCTTTCTATTCAAAAATGCAGTGATGTATTATGTGATGTATTAGCCTTCTCATGTCCTACTGGAGTACAATTTTGAAGTCTTAGGGGAGCAGGTTCAAGAACCTCTGGAAGGTGAACTATCTTGTATTGAATCTGATTACTGGCTTTTCTGTTTAAAAAAAGATGGCTTCAGGCACTTATCTCAAATTCTTGCCTGGTCCAGCTACTAAAACCACTGAAACCCAAGAGTGTATATACCATCTGCCTACTCCATCTGTAGTCCACAAACCCAGTTTTCCTATGGAAAGCCTTTTTGTATGAAGAGGAAAGAGAAAAACAAACCAAAATTGGAGGAAAAAAAACAGGAGAGATTGGGGTCACAACCACAGTCAGGACAAAGGGATTTTATGTGGTATGAAACATCAATAAGTTGTTCACTGTTGGTGGTGGTTTTTGCTTTTCTTTTGTGCCAGGTATATTCCTTTATTCTAGTACCAGTTCCCTGTGGTGTCAAATGGTTAAATCAATACAATCACTTCTAATGTACATTGCCTTTCCATCTTAAGCAACATTTGAAGCTATTTTTCTTTGTCCACGAATGTTACTGACCAAGAAAGATGTATTCATTTTGTTCAATGAAAAAAGAAAAAAAAGTCTATTGTACGTTCACATTTATGACATGATACTAGATCTTACTATTCGTAGTGATAAGAGAGGGAGGGTAAAACTAATACAGCCTTCTATTGAGTATCAAGACATTTTAAATAAATATACGAAGAAGGCATATTAATGAGTAAACAAGTAGAATCCTTTAAAGTATTTGCTACTACTCAGAAGCTTTTTAAATTTTTCTTTTGGTCTACTTTTTATAGGAGTTTATATATCTCTGAATAAATTTATTTTCATTTGTTAATAGATCCTTCTTGTTTGCTCCACAATGTTAACAATATATCTATTCTCCAAAATCCTTATAGTTGACACTTAGTACCTCATATAATCAGGTTATTTTAGAAAAAAAAATTCATTGTCAAAGAACAAAAACAAAAACATGTCATTTTGCTTCTGAAATAATTGTGAAGGACTCTAATGCAACTTCAAAAAGACTTCTAAATTGATGATTCTTACTTGAAGCAAAACAATAAAGTTAAGATTAACACAAATGTCAATATACAGTTGTAATATGCTGATTTAAAACTCTTCGATTTGTGTTTTTTGTCTGTTTATTTTGTTTTGCTTTTAAAACTCAGTTGGATTTGATATATCTAGTCCTATGCCTGCATGTCTACCTGTGTTCAACCCACCAATCCAGCATATAGGCCAATATTGCTTGAAGATACTCTGAATATATAATATTATTGATTGCCTTCAACTCAGAAAATGTCATTCATTAAAGAAAGATAATTTTTGAGTAGTATAATCCACAGGTTTGTCACTCTGCTTACTTATCACATGCTTATAAATGTACATTTGTGATGAAAATTACCAGTAATTGGAAAGACTCCTTCATGTCCAAAAAACATATTGCCTTATTTAAATTACAAATTTAATAATAATTAAATGTACTGATTTTTCTGCTTAAAATTAAATTTATTATTCCTCATGCAGTATACCAGGAAGTTCTACTTTCATTTTAATTTAATACTTTTTAATAGATATGTGGTCACCAGATTCTCTTTTATATAGTCCTCTTTCACCACAGTCCTATTGAGGATTATATAATTTTATTGCTTCTATTTGCTTCTCCATGAAAAATAATTTAGTATAATAGAGAAATTTTAAAAATATATTGGAAAACTTACAATCTCAGTTTTGAGAATGCTTCTTTTTTATAACATAGCAGAATTATACTAACTTAAAGTTATTAAATATGTAGAAACATCATTGTGAGTTACATCTCAATTGGCTCTTTCATAAAAGTAATTTCATATCTTAAATCTATGTTTCTCATTTTATTCACACTTTATGCAACAGTTTCAGGCCTTTCTATTGATTTTTGTATTTTACTTGGTATACACTAGTATTTCTTTTGTCTTAAAATACATTTAAAGTATTTCCCAATAAAATCATCTCACCAAATGACCAAGTATGGTCTTGGGAGAAAAATTTAACTTTAACTACCTTCTATTTCATTTTTAAAGTTTAAAAATTGTTCATTGAAATCCTTCCTCATGTCTTCTGGCATGATGGCAGAAAAGTATCTGAAATATGTGGCTGTGCTCATTCTGCCTCAAAAATTAATTTGTATCTGTAATCAATGTTTAGGATAGAAAGATCCAGAACTTCATAAATAAATGAAAGTGATTATTTTTCTCATATTTAAGGAGCATATTCAATTGAATCAATTTTAATTAGGCTCAAGAGTTAACTATATGGAATCATTATGCTCAGTAAAATATTAAAACCAAAATAAAGTCAATTTTTACTCTTATACATTTGAAAATTAATACAATAGTCTTCTGTATTAATTCTACAAATTTTCCTCATAAACTTTTGAATTATGAAAGATAACATATACAGGCTGCCTTAATTTTGTATACCTCACATATTATAATAAAACAATCTCATGCAAACTCTAAATAAATGCTAACTTAGTGCTTCTGAATTTGTCTTTTGTGTACTTTCAAGGTAATTAAAATTCCATTTGATGGATATTCTGAAGTATATTGAGTCTTCTATACATATATGTATATCTTTCTTGGTTAATCTTTATAATATTCCAGATTATAACAGTTTTGTCTCATCACTATTTACTCATTTTCCTTAAAGTTCTATTACAAAAAATTCTATTAGTCTGAAATCTAATAGTAAAAAAATATTCACTGTATTTATTTTAAAAAATTAATGTTCACTTGAGAATACCTGGATCTTAAGAGCATTTATAACCCTATAAATTGTGCAGTTAGCAACTAAAAGGCACACATTTATGTACAAATTTAGGTCTTAATGAGTAGAAATCATGCAACTGGCTAATCTACAGAAAATGTCAAGATCCAAAGATTCAGTTCCAAAGGATCTTTTCCCTATGATTTAATTAGAAAGAATGATGAAATGATATCATGAGAGCCTCTAAGTGTGCATGTGTGTTCAATTCTATCTTTGTGACCAAGTCCCACCTTCTGTTCCCAGAGACACAACTTTAAAAAATTATTTTGAAGAATAAGGTTTGAGATAATGTTCTAGGCCTAGGGAAACAAGTGAAATGACCAAATATAGCCAGTCCTTCATGGGCTGGAAAAGATGAATGAAATTTAGTGTTATGTACAGTTAAGGCCTAGTAGAAACCTGGACTGTCCACCTCCCTCCCATATTTAGAACAGAAATCAGCCAGCAGCCACATCCAGATTTCCTTCAGCAGCGGGTAAAGGAGTTGAGTTTTCCACAACTAAAATGGGGGGCGTGTACATGCTGTGTGTGAGGGGAGGGGTCTTTGGAGCCGTCACGCCAGAACTCTTTCTTACTCACTAGAGACCAAGAAAATTGAGCCCTAAGACGTTGCTCCTTTCTTCCTAGTGGTAGTTCGTGGTGATAGTGAGCAGAATTACTAGGTTAGGTCTTCCTTTTAAGAAATTTAAACCACCCTCACATGGTTACAAGTTGACTCATTTTGTTTCCATTGAGTTATCTGGGACTCATTCCTGGTGCCATCAGTAGATTAAACAGAGGTATAGATATTAGCTTATACACATGAAAACCAATCAGACTTTTTTGACAAAAGAGACTATGTAAGAAATGTCACGACATACCCAAGGCCAATAGATATGCGGAATACACTTTTAAGTTTCTAAATTATGACAGGATTTTTCACACTCCTGACACATTTTTGCTGCACAGTCTCTGGAAGTGTTTGAAAATTTCATTAAAAGTTATACTGAATAAAGATAGTGGATTGCTTATGTCCAATCAGTTTTAAAAAGTGATTTTTTTTATTACTTTTATGCCAAGTTAAGAACATTGTTAGTAAATGCTGTATTGGAATTGTCTATTAAGAGTGGCAGCTACAAATTAAAAAAAAATAATTGTATGAGTATAATATTCAGATTCACTGAGTTTCTAAACATGTCCTTTTATAGGAGCTATTCACCGATTTCTAATTGAATTTATGACCTTGTACTAAAATCACATCATGAAACTCTATGTTTACTCATCTAAGCCTAGTTACTTTACCCTGATTTTTTTTTCCTTCAGAGTAGTTCTTTGGTATCTAAAGAGAGATGACTTATTTAAGAAGCCAATTAACTAATGTGAAATTTACTTCTATTATCTTCATATTTAATTAAGACCTATTTATGTCATCGCCTTAGCAATGACTATAAGTATTCCTGAATGTCAGCCTCTTATCTATTTCTCTCAGCTTTTAAACATAATAAAGTGCCCGGATTCTTTATTTGGTATTTCATATCTCCTTTCTTTCATGTCACAAAAGATAAATTTACACGGCTGCACCGACAACATCACAGCTTTGAAAATGAGTCCACCGTTACCTTATAAATAGTTCAGTCAGTCACATTAATCCATCTTCCTCTGCCCATCACTCTAATGCCAAACTTACAAATTTAAGAGTGCACTTTTCTCAACTTCTAGTTTTAAAGTAAGATCCAAAATCTATTTACTTAACTAACACACACTGACAAAATGTCAGTCAATAAGCATTCTCGATTAGGAATATTTAATAGTGGTGCCCTGCATATCTATTTTAATGAACAGTCAATGCTAACAATGGCAAGAGTCCATCTTCCTAAAATTTGTGTAGGTGAAAAAGGTTGGGTGCTGAATTATTCATTTCACTCTCTGTTTGTTATCAGCATTTCAGTATAATCATTCATAATCTATACATTTTACATGATCTGGTACTTCTATCCCAGAAAAAAATATATAGATTTAATTTGTTTTATTTATCTTAGCCAAGTTTTTATTTTTTAAATATATGCCTTTCAGAGCCCATAGCTTTGAGTTTGTTAAGTTTAGAGCAGAACTGAAACAAAAAGAATACAGACAACACCTAAATACACAAAACACACAAATCTGAATTTCTGGAGATACTGAAAAGGCTCTGGAAATCCTGGACTCCACTAGAGACCAGGAAGTAGATTTTGATATCTATCTAATATCTAGGACCTACCTTGGACAATTCCTGAATTGTCATAAAGTTATAGAAAATTATCAAATGAGCTGAAACAGGTACTAAAAAGTTGATTTGTAAGTTTCACCATTTTGCCAACTCCTCTCTTTGGAAGTGCACCTGTTCATAATTAGGGATTATTGTGGATTTCTATAGGTTTCATATAAGAGGTTTGTATCCAACACTAAACATCATCACTTTCTAAGAGTTATAGAACATTAACTTCACTTTCCAATGCACAATTTCCTTTTCATTTATGAGATTCCCCTGTTATAAACCAGAGATGAGGCTAGGAGTTACTGTGCAGAGTCTATCCACAAAATAGCAATTTCAGCTAATAAATTCAATTTACATTTCCTAGTGTGGAGTTCTACACCAAGCATGAGTCATTTTGAATCACCAACATCCTGGACTATAATTCATATTTCTCAGTATTAACTGGAGAAGTAAGTTAGATTTTATAGTTTAAAAATCAAGTCTCTTCTTGCTACAACTTCATCATGAACCACACAATTGCAGTGATAAGCTTTTGCATTTAAAACTTCCATATTTCAAATAAGTTTTCTGTCCCAAATGCTCACCATAAAATCAATGTGATTGAACTTTTCTTTGAAACAATGGGTACGCTGCTGAACATTTATCTGTTAACATAGAAAATAAAATAGCCCATTACACTCACATGGCACTGTGCGGAGGTAGAGGTTGTCACGGATGATTTGCTGAAGTTCGTGGTCCACAGACCCCTTCTGAAATCGTAAGTTGAGGTAGTGACGAAGATCCTTATCAACAATTCCTCCTAGAATAATAGAATTTCTTAATAAAGGATGTTGAAAAATATTTTAAATTGTAATCTGATTCTGTTATAAATAGTAGTATACACATGAAGCTATTTAAAAGATGCATCATTACACATTGCTCTTTTGACCTAAGACATTTACTGCTCTAATAATAAAATATAACATTTACTGAGATAATAATTGTCTACCAGGTGTGTGTTTGGTGTGTTACATGCATTCTTTAATTTATTTTTCTTATAGGATGAAGGCAGAATGTATGTAATACTCCTGAGCTAATACTGAAATGCCATAGTATATCTTATTGAATAACCAACAACATTTTTTCCCCATTTTTCCTTTCCTCTAGCTTCTGGCAAGCACTACACTACTTTTCTGTCTCTATGAATTTGACGGAAGATATCTCATGTGAGTAGAATCATATAGTATTTCCCTTTTGTGACTGGCTTATTTCACTTAATATATCTTCAAAATTTGACAAGATTTTTATTTAAAGTTACTTTGGATTAAGATAAGTATGATAATATAAAAAGTAAAAAAACTACACAAATATTAATGTTTTATTCCCTTTATAAAATCAAATTGATTTACCTCCTGTAAAATGTGAAGATGTTCATACTAGAAATCAATATTTTATTATAAGTATTATGTTATTATTATAGAAATAATTTTGAGTCTCTTTGCTATTATAATCTAACTAGAGGCCCGGTGCACAAAATTTGTGCACTCCAAGGGGGGAGGTCTCTCAGCCCAGGACCCCTTGGGGGATGTCTGACCAACTGCTTTGGCCCACTCCCTATGGGACAGCCTAAGCCCTTGGTTGGACATCTTTAATGCTGCTGCAGAGGTGGGAGAGGCTTCTGCTATAGCCTCTGCACTTGCCAGCTGTAAGCCCGGCTTCTGGCTGAGCAGCACTCTCCCTGTGGGAGTGCACTGACCACCAGAGGGAAGCTCCTGTGTTGAGTATCTGCCCCCTGGTGGACAGTGCAAGTCAGTTCACTCCACCATTCAGTCAATTTGCATATTAGCTTTTTATTATATAAGATATTTTCCATTATAATCTAATGAAAGATATGTTGACTAAAGGTAAGCAAGCTAATAATACTTTGGTTTACACAAGATTAATTTTTTTAAATCCTCACCTAAGGATATGTTTATTGATTTTAATGAGGGGAAAAAAGGGAGAGAGAAAAATCGACATGAGAGAGAAACATTAATCAGTTGCCTCCATATATGACCCATCTGAGGATCTCAGAATGGAACCCAAAATCTAGGTATGTGCCCTGATCTAGGAATTGAAACCAAAACCTTTTGGGTATAAGGGACAACTCTCCAACCAACTAAGCCAACAGAAAATCTGTAATAGTCACAAAAAATCATATTCTCTTCAAATCTTTTGAAATTACAGTTCATCAATCTATTTGCACCACTATGGCCACATAAAGGTAACATTAGGTGGATGTGCATATATGGATACAAATACTTTTTACTCAAACAGTAGTTAATACATTTGCAAATATCAACATTTCTGGAGTTTCCAAATCCATTGTTTTAGTTGGTACAGCCTCAATTAAATGACATAAGAAATACAATTTTTTACTAAATTCACTATCAAAATCCTTACTCTCCAAACAGTGTTTCTCATATATTTCAGCAAATAGTCTTAATTTATTTTTTCCATGCAATGTAACATAATAGTGAAAAACACGTTATACCAAAGAAAAACATATTGCTTATTGGGTGCATATAGATATAACATCCAGAATGCTTGCACATATAATTTTCCAAATTCAGTCAAGCAGCAGAGCATTCAGTCAGAAATGGATGTCACTCAAAACTATCATCACTCACATCAACAATTACCTAGTATTTACATCTTCTAATGCCCTGAAATAGTTGATAATTAAAAATCCTGAAATTCTGTTTTTCTCCCTTGTTCTTTTCTGGTCAGCCAAACTTGCTTATCCTTGCTAGTTCATTATAGCAATGGAGCAAGTATCATGCCTGACTTCTCTGCCAACTTCTAAGTCTTCAGGTCCTTTAGCAACTGCACTCTATCTTTCTTACTGTCTAATATGTGGGACATGCCAAGTGATGAGGTGCTTTCTGGCAGCCAAAAAATATGCCAACAATAGAACAACAGATATAGTCTGTCCACTATGGCAAAGAACCCTTTACCTACTGTATGTAACATGGATAAGCTCACATGTGTAGTTTAGGATTATTGTTCCTGAAAATAGTATACTGTTAGTTTAAAACCATTTCTGCTACTACAAATATACCACATTAGCCCTCTCAAGATTTATCAATGTAAAAAAAAATAAAAAAAGATTATCTATTCATTCAGTGACTTTAATATATCTTTGATCTTATAATCTATTGATATGACAATGTCAATATCTTTATTCCCCTATTAAAGAATCTGCTGCAGCTTATGAAAATGATATACTTTTTTTCATTAATTAAAATGAATGGTCACTGAATGGTTACTGAATTTGTTTTAGGAGGACTTTTCCTGCCTCATATTTCATAAATACTCTATTGTCCATCACAATGTATCACAGCATCTTTCAAGTAAGTCTATTTTATTTACCCACTAACTTTATTATTGCAAATTCTATATAGTTGAATTTGCATATTCTTTCCTCTATTCTTTTTTATTGAGAACCATGATTTAATTTCAAGTCCAAACATACTTAGCCCCAGGATATGGATCACAGTGGTTTGAAATAGTTATACAATCTAGCTCCTCACTTTCCTACCTGTCCTTACAGCATCTGATAGCTATGTTCTGACCATTGAGACCTCACACAGAAAGAGGGGATTTTTTTAAGTCATTGAACTAGATTTGATATGTGAGATATATTAGCCAAATCCTGACCATGAAATGACTTGCACAAGGAAAAAATCTAACATACTCAGGATATTGGAGGTAAAGTCAGAAACAGCCTGGGTCCTTGATGGTTTCAGTGAGAAGCTAAAATAGTATCAGCAAATATTTCCCTTAATAAGTCTTGTTATAGGAGAAAAAGTGTATACTCATTTTCTAAAATTATTATGAGTTTCTGTCACCTGCAACTGTACATGATCCCAATAGATATTTGTGTCTATAAAAATGTTTTACATATGTATATGTAATATGTATATACACATTTAAAAGAATGTTTTTTCTTAATTGTAAATTTTATTTAGAGAAAAATTAAGCAACAGATAGTAGACAATGAGTGAGCTAAAAACAGAATCTGAGTCTCAAGAATACCTGATTTCAGGTATATAAGTTAATATTTTAAAATAAGCTAAAACATATCAGATTCTACATAGTATTCAATAAATGCTATCTATTATTAAAATAAATAAATTGCTACCTTATTTGCCATAGTTGTAATTTTTATTTATTGTCGTTGTTTGTCGGTAAAGTTACTATTTTTGTCATTTGTTATTGCTACTTAAATCTGGTAGCTTATAGGATGGCCACATGAATTCTTCCATCAAGCATAGCACTGATGGGTCCAGTATCCCTTAGCTGTGTACTCATCTCCCCAACAAAATTCAGTGGTTTTTACTTACTATTATATTTTAATAGTTATTGAATTATTTCACTTAGCAGTGAAAAACTTAATTATCTTTATTTCACAAAGTAGAATAACACGTTAAAAGATATAATACCTTCTGGAATCACTCATTTGTCAGTAAGAGATCTGGGAAGGATTTGAACTCTATGATTCTGCTTCTGAAGAACATCACCCATTTGAGACAAAACTTTAGCGCCTAAAGTCTTCTTCCTTTCTGAGGATGACCACAAACAAGCTTTCAACCTGACATCAAAGTATAACTTAAGAAGAACCCTGAGGAGACAAATTAATTCAAATTCTTCATATTACAAACGAGGAAACTGAAACTCACTCAAATTAGTTAGCACTGGGTTCAAAGCAAAGATGGGGGTATTAGGAAAAGCATGAGGGAATAAACTCCGATGAATTATTTGGGGAGAAAAATCTACATATTACCACTTGAAAATGGTGTGCATCTCTGCACTTTCAATAGTTTTCTTAAATATCTGCAGTAGAACTGCTTTGTCCCCTCTGGTACCTGAATGCTCAGATTGAGGAAGCAGAGGCAAATGCTGCTTGGATCATATGAACAGAATCTCCTTGATGTATTCCTTAAGAAAAAATGCTAGTCTTAACCTTGTCGCTAAAGTGAGACAATTTTCCTAAGATTGAGGGAGAAATACATCAGGGGCTATAATGTTTGTGCCAAGGATCTGATTGCTAGTAACTGGCAAGAGAAACACCATATTTCACTCATGGGCACGAACATTAGCTCAACTTTCCCCTCCAACAACTTCTAGAATGACATGCAGCTTATAAAGTTAATGTAAACTAAGGAGAATAGTTTACTGATTTAGGATGGTAGAGGGTGTGTAGAAAGGAAAAGGTGGAGATCATCAGCAAGGCACAGTCTGATTCTGATGTCACTTATTCAGTCAAATTAGGCTACTCTAACATTCTATTTACCTGATTTATTTTTTCTTGTATTTACCTCAGTTTTTCTTTCTTCATACTCAACAAGCTGTGGAAGCAAGCATTTGATTTTTTGTTTGTTTGTGCTTTGTCTTTTGTACCCATTTCTCTGCTTTATCCTGTACTATCTTCTTTTGGTAACATCACTTTGATTTCCTTTTTCAAGTGGCAATATCTTGCTCATTCTCTATAAATATTGTCAGATATTTAGCTAATCTTCTCTGCCATCACTTAGCCAATAAAAATATTAAGCTACGTGGCTTAATACAACAAATATTTATTTCTCACAGTCCTGGTTTGCAGATGGCTATCTTCTCCTTCTGTCCTCACATGTTTGGAAGATAACTCATCTCTCTAGTGTTTCTGCATGTAAGGGTATATATCCCATTCATGAGAGCTCCATTCTCACGACCTAACTACTTCCCAAAGCCCCCACCTCCTAGGAGTTAAACATATAGCTTTTGAAGAGGCAATAAGCAGTCTATAAGAGTAGGTACAGACATAATAAGGAATCCATTAGATATAAACTCTGCATTTCCATATAAAGTATTTATCAAATATGTCTTATAATTTGGGGATTTTTGGGGGGGAAATCAGACAACCAAATTATTTTATTAGTTAACTAGAGGCCTGGTGCATGGATTTGTGCACTGATGGAGTCCCTCGGCCTGGCCTGCATCCTCTCACAATCTGGGACACTTGGAGGATGTCAGAGAGCTGGTTTCAGCCTGATCCCCACAGGTCAGGCCTAGGCACTCCCTTGGTGCACAAACCCGTACACTGGGCCGGTTTCAGTCCAATCCCTGCAGGCCAGGCCAAGGGACCCCACCAGTGCACAAATCCCTTCACTGGGCCTCTAGTATGCATATAAGATCTTTGGTTAATCTCTTCCCAACCTCCCCACAGCACCAACCCAACCCATGGCTGATTCCACGAGGAGTCTGGCTCTCTCCTCTCTAGGTCCAGGATGTGGGTGAAGCAGATTTAGGCCTGACAGTGCCCCAGCAGTAGCCTAACCCAGGGAATTGTGCTCCCTCCTCTACTGGTCAAAGCATCTTCCCCCTGGTGATCATTATGAGTCATAGCTACTGGGCAAAAGGTCAAACAATTGGTGTTGTTTAAGCTTATATATACATCCTATATAATAAAAGGGTAGCATGCAAATTGACCCAAATGGCAGAATAACCAGGAATGATCAAGTGCTATGACGTGCACTGACCATCGGGGGCAGATACTCAATGCAGGAGTTGCCCCCTTGTGGTCCATGAGCTTCCCGAGGGGGAAACATTGCTTGGTCAGAAGGTGGCTCATGGCTGGCCAGTGAGGCAATGGTGGCGGAGCCCCTCTTGCCTCCACAGTAGCAATAGGGATTTTTTACTAATGGCTTAGGCTCACCCCTGCAGGCGTAAGCGTTAGTCAGACATCCTGTGAGGGCTCCTGGGCTGCCAGAAGGATGTCTGACTGTAAGCTTAGACCTGATTCCTGGGGAGTGGGCCTAAGCCCTCAGTTGGAAATTCCCTGAGGGATCCCTGACTGTGAGAGGGCACAGGCCGGGCTGAAGGTCCTCCGCCGCAAGTGCATGAATTTTCATGCACCGGGCCTCTAGTAGATTATAATCATAGACCATTAAGTTAGTTACATTATAGCCCATAAGAAATAAAGCCATGGGATAATCTCCCTTTGCTATATGTTTATTTTCTGAATTATCCAGGAAGCTAAGATTATCAATAGAAAATTAACTTCATACATTGTCTTTGCCAAATAAGTAGTACAATTACTAATAAAAATGGTCTATAAGAAATTAGAAGAAGAGAAAGATCTATCCATATGCCTTAAGATATTCTCATAAGTAACTGCTCATTTATTTTATGTTGGTTTATTAGATGGTGGGGAAGTGGGGGGAATAGGCAATAGAAAAGTACTATGAGGCTATGTTGTTATGTTCCTTTTTCAAAAATAGTTTCTGCTTGGCTCACCTCAAATATGGAGAAATAAATCAGAGAAAAGTTGATTGATTCTGTTATAATCCACAGTCACAAAATAGGTGACAGACATATCTAATCCAGTCTGCTGGAACAATCTCCATCTCCTTTTTGGGTGGAAAATTGTGTCTTTGGTTTCTGATGATCTATATGCCCATCTCATTTTCAGGAAGCTAGAATACTGCAACAAATCACTGGATGCATTTGATGTATTCATAGTTATTTTATAAAATATAACTTAGTAAAATTGTGCTTCTCTCAATAATTTTAGTAATAGTAATTTTTAAATAGGAGCACACATATAAGAGCCATGGTAACTCATTGCACATGCCTTGCTTGGTTAATTGCTTTTCCATAGCTAGAAATACTTAGGTATATGAAATATCTACTCATAATATTAGTGAGTATAGTCATTCCTTTTATCATGTTTAATATCTTTGCCTCTTGTGTTTTTTTTTTTCAAAAAATTAAGTAGCATTACATATTTTATATAAGAAATGCAAACTACAAGAGACAATAATCATTGCAAATCACTAGAAGAATTAAAACTAGAGCAAATAATTTGTTATTTCAGAGAAAATGACAGAAGTAAATGTAACTGGTTTATAATATTCTAGTCCATATTGAAAATAACTTTATCATTTTTCCCTCTAATATTGCAGATATTATTGTTGAGTTTAATTGTTAGCTTTGGTCTCAAAGTAAAAGTTAAAGTTATTCTTATAGTTATGATTATAGGCTCTCATGGAAAAAGAAAAATGGGTACTTGCTCTGTATCTGGTATTGTGCTAGGTATTGTACAGCATTCCCCCAAATTTTAAAATCAAGACATGTACTGTTGGGACATAGTTGAAAACAAACTCAACTCCATTTTTTATGTTTTAAGATGGCTAATTTATTCTTAGAATAGGGTATTTTCTGTTAATTTCTTTGACTCACCTAACTTCTAAACATTTGGTGATCTTTATAAAAAGCAATGTGTCACAACAAATTCAGCACCACAAAAGAAAAAGATATATGGCCAAAAAGGAATCAGACCCAAATTCAATCCTTTTTCTTAAAAACCTGATATTTTTACCATTCTAAGTTCAAAAAAGGAAAAAATAATGCACCTAAATAAGGTATTAGGTAGTTATGAATGATTTAAAATCATTGAGGGCTAATAAATCTTAATACTCTAAAATTCCTGCATAAAATTACTAAGGTCAAAGGAAGAAACTATTATCCAAAACATCTACATAATTCAGCAGGCAAAACTTTTTCATTATGGGAATTGGTTCACTGCCTTTCAAAATGTATTCCAAAGGTTAAGTCTAATTTTTAAATATTGTAGCAATAAAAATATCAGAGTTGTTATTTCTGCAGTCAAATTTAGGAATTTACTTGCATTAATTTAAAAAAGAGTATAAAATAAACTGCTCTTACTATGATTGCCTGAAACACATTCATTTATAAAACTAAAAGTGAGCATATAAATGCTATTTAAACAATGAATATTCCAGCTTATTTTAACTTTGTTAACAAGCTACTATGGCCATGTCATCAAAAACTATATTTTTAAAGAGGTGATGCTTATTATGAGTAAAGTTGATGGGGATTAATTAGCAGGGTTAGATTTGTGAATGTTAACATTTTTTTTTAATGTTTTGAGAACTATAAAACAAGGTCAGACCTCTCATTTTAGGTTTTGCTCACCTGCTTAGACTTAAAACTATCTAATGACCTGGTACAATAGATGGTCCACTTCAATTGACTTCATTCTGAAAAGTATCATGACATAGATAGAACATGTTACCCAAATTGACTTTACGTCTCCTTCCCCTACTCACCCCCCATAAACACAACCACAACTTTATTTATGAACCCATTTTACAACGACAATACAAACAACATCCTTTCAATTTGGGGTTCAAAAAAGAGACTAGTATATCGTCTATAGGCTGTGTCATGATTTATCAGTAGCAATGAAGTCATGACAATGCTGGAACTGCTGTTACAGGCTGATTTCAAATAATAAGAAATATATTCTGAAAAGAATTTTCTCCCCCCCCCCCCCCCGAAATAATATGGCATATTATAATTTTGTCTTTGGTCCACCTATGAGTTTTTAAAAATTAAGTAGGCATCTGGAAAACATTATTCATAGTATATTGAAAATACATGTTATACATTGCCACGTATAAGGATGCTTCCTAGGTGGTGGGAGCAAACAAACTCAACTACATTTAAGGAGTGACGGCTAAAGTTCCAAATTAAGCTGACAGGTTCTAAATATTCAAAACCCTTCTTTGACAAGGAACAATGTTATCGCCTAGTCCTGGTGGGGATTCTTGCTGATATTGTCAAAGATTCCTCAGGGCAAGGGTGTGTTAGGAATGGGTAGAGGAAGCAGCCTGTTTGCAGGGAAAATTATCTATGCTCTTGTTTAAAGAGCTATTGGACAATAAACATCCTGCAGGGGAGGGCAGTTGTGGTAATCAGACCCGAAGAGGAGGATAGTTGGGGCGAATAGGCCAGCAGGGGAGGACAGTTGGGGGGTGATCAGGCTTTCAGGGAAGGGCAGTTGTGGGGGATCAGGGCCTACAGGGGAGGGCAGTTGGGTGTGACCAGGCCTGCAGGGAAGGGCAGTGGGGGCGACCAGGACTTAAGGAGAGAGGAGGGGAGGGAAGAGGAGGGGATGGGAGGGGAGGGAAGGGGATCAAACAGGTAGTCAAGGACTATGAAAGTGAATTGTATAAGAATGAATTTTTACTGAATTAGAAAATTATTTCCTCTGAGTTTTACCTGCCATTTATACACTTGCCATACATAATGCTATAAATTAGTAAATTCAAGTATCCATACCTGAAGGTTATCAATTAAAATTTTCTAAAAACCCACTTTAGAAATAAAGGGAAGACTTAGCCAATAATAAGAAAGAAAAAGATACAATTAACCAAAGGCATTCTCAATTGTCTTCTGTCTCCTGATTACATATAAAATTGTAGATGATTTTTGAATTGATAAAAGGGAATTTACAGGTTGCCATCTTTTAAAACCCTAGCTCACCCCTTAAATTGCTTATAAATAAAATAACTATTTGAAATAAACTTCCATTTTTACTGAATCTTTACTAACTGTTTTAACAATAAATTTTTATGGAAATGCTATGTGATTATTTACCTAAGAATAGATTTTGGAATAAAAATAGTAGAAACTACAATCTTGAAAATAAATTTTTATTGCTTTTAGGGAAAGGGTAACAGCAGAAAAGAAAATAAGAAAAACAAACCTGACACATATATGCATACTAGAGGCCCGGTACATAAAATTCGTGCATTGGTGGGAGGGAGGGTGTCCCTCAGCCCCTTCTCTAACCTGAAACCCCTCAAGGAATGTCCAACTGCATTTAGGCCAATCTAAGACTGCTGGCTCCCAAAGGCTCGCCTGCTTGCCTTGGCGATTGCCGCTAACCGTTTCTGCCTGCCAGCCTGATCACCCTCTAATGACTCCCTTGCCAGCCTGATTGATGCCTAACTGCTTCCCTGCCAGCCTGTTTGTCCCTAACTGCCCTCCTCTTCAGGCCTAGTCCTCCAACTGCTCTCCCCCACAGACTTGGGTCCCCTCCAACTGCCCTTCCCTGAAGGCCCAGTCACCCCCAAGTTCCCTCTTCTGTAGCCTGGTCACCTCTAACTGCCTTCTCCTGCAGGCTTGATCACCCTCAACTGCCCTCCATTGCAGGCCTGGTCCCCTCCAGATGCCCTCCCCTGCTAGACATCTTGTGGTGGCCATCTTGTGTCCACATGGGTGCAGGATATTTGACCACATTGGGACTGCCATCTTGTGTGTTGGAGTGATGGTAAATCTGCATATTATGATTTTATTAGATAGGCTAGAGGCCTGGTGCATGAGTGGGGGCCAGCTGGTTTGCCCTGAAGGGTGTCCAGGAGCAGGATGGGTGTTCCTTTGGGATGTGAGGTGGCCTGGGCAAGGTGCCTATGGTGGTTTGCAGACCAGCCATGCCTCCTGGCAACCCCAGCCAAGGCTCTGGTATCTGGAGTTTTGTTTTTTTTATCTTCTAAAATTGAAACTTTGTAACCTTGAGTGGAGACATTGGCCTGCCATGGTGTGTGGAAAGCTTGGCCTCATCCATTGCTGGGGAAAACCCTACCTTCCTGCTGTCTTCAGCTCTGTGGCTGCTGCCATTTTTATTGGATTTTATTTATCTTCTCTAATTGAAACTTTGTAGCCTTCAGTGGAGACCTAGGCCCACCAGGGTGTGTGGAAAGCTTCGCTTTCTCCATCACTGGCTTTCTTCTTCCTGCTCACTCCCTGGCTACAACCATCTTGGTTGGGGCTAATTTGCATACTCACTCCTGATTGGCTTGTGGGTATCGTGGAGTGATGGTTAATTTGCATATTACTCTTTTATTATGTAGGATATGTTGCATAATTTCACACTTGGGGACGGTGTTAAAAGGTAGTTGTGTTGAAAGGAGCGAAAGGTTAATTAATTCCTTTGGGTTGGTTCAAGAAACAGAACATACTTTTATGTTATCCAAAGGCTCACATTTATCACAAAACAATATCAGTACATTAAGAAAATCAGGGGGTGGTACTCATAAATGTTTTTCTCTCATTTCTGACAAACTTTAATTTCCTGCCTAATAAAATTTATCATCTAAAGACATAACAGATTGGGCGTCAATAAATATTAACTGAGTTACATTCCTACTAAACTGATGATTTAAATAATTTGCACAATAATGATAAATATTTTAAATGCATGAATACAATAATATATAGTAAATATATTTTGTAAAAGTACAAAAAGGTTTTCTGTCACAAAAGAGGGGTCTGCTGTTACTACATATTTCTTGTTTTGGACAGATACTATTTGCTAGGACATAAAAGTGACTTTTATATGGTTAACTGCATGGTACAAAACCCACATTTAGATGAACTTTTACTTTCTTTTCTTTAAAACATATTTTTATTGATTGCAGAGAGGAAAGGTAAGGGAGAGAGAGAAAAAAACATCAAAGATGAGAAGAAATCATTGATCATTTGTCTCCTGCACACCCCCTATTGGGGAGTGGCCCACAATCCAGGCATGTGATCTGACCACCAGGAATGGATGCATGACCTCCTTGTTCCTAAGTGGACACTCAACCACTAAGCCATTCTGACAGTGAAAAAATCTACTGTTTTGATAGATGTGGTTTTATCATGGCATATCCTTCTCAAACAATTGATCTTATTTTCCACTTAAAATCAGGCAATAGTAAGGAAATTGAAACAAAAATCCTTGCGAATAGAGTTCCTAAAAATTTACTATTTTAGGAAACTGCTTTTCAATTTCTATGAATTGGGTTATCCTATATAATAAAAGCCTACGTGGCATCAAGTGATGTTGTCACAAGATGGCCACTATGACAAAATGGCCACCTCACATCATCACAAGATGGCCACTAAAAGATGGCCGCCACAAGATGGTTGCCACAAGATGGCTGGCAGGGGAGGGCAGTGTGGTGATCAGGCTGGTAGAGGAGGACAGTTGGGGGTGTCCAGGACTGCAGGGAAGAGCAGTTGGGGGCAACCAGGACAGCAGGGGAGGGTAGTGTGGGGATGAGATCAGGCCAGCAGGGGAGGACAGTTGGGGGCAATCAGGCCTGCAGGGAAAGGCAGTTGGGGGTGATCAGCCTGGTGGGGGGGGCTAATTTGGGGTGAGCAGGCTGTCAGTGGGGGTCAGTTGGAGGTGATCAGGACAGTGGTGGTAGGGGCAGTTTTGAATGAGCAGGCCAGCAGGGGGGCAGTTGGGTGAGCACATTGGCACAGAGGGCAGCTGGGAGTGATTAGGCTGGTGGGGGGTGGGGAGAGTAGGGGCAGAGCAGGCTGGCAGGCAGAGTGATTAGGGGCAATCAGGCAGGCAGGCAGGTGAGCAGTTAGGAGCTAGCAGTCCTGGGTTATCTAGAGGGATGTCTGACTTCCGGTTTATGCCCAATCCCTATAAACCGGCAGGAGGACCTTCTTCAAGGGGTCCCAGATTGGAGAGAGTGCAGGCCTGGCTGAAAGACACCCCCCCGCTTCCCATGTATGAGTTTCATGCACTGGGCCTCTAGTTTATATATAATACTGAAAGACAGTGTATATGTAAGTATTGCTGTCACAAGTCCATAATAAAATTGGAAAAGCCTGGAATACTGATAGGGAACTTATCATTGATTACCTTCACAAGTAGTTCTCAGCAACATAATCTCAATAAATCACTACCATTTTTATAAGCAGCTATCACCATGCTTATGTTCTTCATAAGCACAATACAAATCATCAAGAAGCTGTAACATTTATATCCCTCACTCATTTTTAAATATCATGCTTAAAATTACCTTCCTATTGCTATTTCACTTGATGTATATCTCTACTCAAATATTGCTCCACTCCCTGTCTAAACTTGTTCAACCCCCAGAACCTCAGCCCCATCATTCACTATTCTCCTACCCACTTGTTTACATACCAGTTACCCCTACCTAAAAATTATATCACACATTTACTAGTTTAATTGCTATTGCCTAAGTTGTTCCTTGTACGTTCCATGAGAGAGCAGAGTCTGACATTTAGTAGTCATGCAATTGGTATTTGCTCATTGAAAAATAAAGTGGATACAAATATAAAGCATTTTTGGATAAATTATAAAAAAGTAATAGCATCACACAATAATAAGATCCCATTATTTCTCAAAATGCATACTTTTCTACCTCAAATGTTTAACAGGTTTTTTTATATTTATATTAAAAGCTAGATGAAGATCCATGACCATGAAGATCAATTAGCAAATTTTATAAATTATGCCAACTCTTTATATGTCAATCACAATGGACTAACTTGTTTACTAAATTTGGCTTCCTGATGTAAAATGCATATTTATTTTATTCTATTAAAAAGGCTCATTTTTATAAGAAAAAGTTTACTTGAAATTAAAGTATCTGATGATTTATGAATACCTAGTTTTATTTCCTGCTGTGAGTGTTATATAAACTCGATTTAGTTCTGTCATCCAAAATTTCATCTTTAGCGATCACGATTACAGAAAAGAATCATTGAATATAACATAAAATAATTATTTGTGTCTTCAATATATTCACACAAGATATGAAGCTGTATAGAACATTAACTATAAGGCCAGCATGCTATCACTATATTTTAGGGACAGTTAGCATTAAAACATGCTAGTACCATCATTCTGGCCTTCAGCTGAAATTTATATTAAGTAAAAAGGAAAGCTTACTGACACTGGTTTGGCTCAGTGGGTAGAGCGTCGGCCTGCAGACTGAAGAAGGGTCCCGGGTTTGATTCCGGTCAAGGGCATGTACCTAGGTTGTGGGTACATCCCCACAGGGGGGTGAGCAGGAGGCAGCTGATCGATGTTTCTCTCTCATCAATGTTTCTGACTTTCTATCTCTCTCCTTTCCTCTCTGTGAAAAATCAACAAAATATATTATTTTTTAAAAAAGGAAAGCTTTTGACCTAGTGAGTCATCATGAAGAAAAGTGGATGCCAAATACAATTATATTTAGTATGTAATTTTTCATGCTGTGGAACAGTATTTACTAAACAAATATTTTCTATCATTCTCTTGGTTTCAATCAACATAAGAGTACAGGGCACATTGACCATTCTGAAAGTGGAACATCAAGTTCAGTTTCAAATTTATTTCTTAACTATTAATTTAGAAACCATCAAGTGTTAAAATTTTAAAATGTGTAAAAATACTGCAGTAGAAACAGTCCATCTGTAGCTTTTAGAGGGTCTATTATTAAAATGAAGCCTGCAGCAAAAGGACATTAGTCAAAAGAAATAGTTTCTAAACAGAATATTTAACACTCAAAGTAGTAAGCATACGGTCAAGAAATTGGGAATTTCATCTGTCATTTATTATTGGATGAAGTCAGTTAAAAAAGTAACTTTCTAAAATTTGGAATCACTATAACATTTGCATACTTCTAAAGAACTTTTGGTTGCATAAATTATAGCTAGGTTGACTTACTTGTTTACTATTACAAATTATTTTCTGGTGATGATAAGGAATAACTGTAATGGAAGACAGAAATTCATTAAGGACACTATTCTTTAAAATATAGTTTTATCAAGTATACTCAAAACCAGAATATTTCTGAACCCCAAGTCCAGATTTTAAAAATCTGGTTGAAGGATATTCTTAGTTCTGTTCCACCTACACTTCTTTGTTTCTTCTCCAGTCTTTGCTTTTGTTTTGAAAAAAATCCCTGGGACACAGAACTTTTTCATGTATTATCTACATTGAAAATGTTCAGAAGGTGATGGTTTACAGACAAACATGCTTCAAAATGTAATTTTTTAACAAAAATCTATCAACGGTATATACTCTTAGGTTTCCTAAATATTTTTTGTTATTTGATCACCTGAGTAAAGAAAGTATTTCTTTAAACTCAAACAATCATTTTAGTTTTGACTTGACTTTTTGTTTGTTGTGTTTTATAGTATGTATTGTGATTTTTATTAAAGGTATCCTATATAATAAAAGCCTAATATGCTAAGTATCTGGTCGATTGGTTAGCTGTTCAACCAATCAAAGCATAATATGCTAATGATATGCTAAGGTTGCTCTACTGCTCACTATGACGTGCACTGACCATCAGGGGGCAGATGCTCCAACTGGTAGGTTAGCTTGGTGCTGGGGTCTGGCTGATTGGGACTGAGTGAAATAGACTGAACATGCCCTAAAGCCTTCCCATGTTCCCTCCCTGGCTGGCAAACCTCCTGCATCCATCCCTAGCCCCAATCCTGCACTTGTGGGGTTCCTCAGCCAGGCCTGTGCCCTCTCACAATCCAGAACCCCTTGTGGGATGTTGGAGAGCCAGTTTCAGCTCAATCACACAGACCAGACAAAGGGATCCCACTGGTGTACAAATTTGTGCACCGGGCCTCTAGTTTGGGAATAAATGTGGTGTGTGTGTGTGTGTGTGTGTGTGTGTGTGTGTGTGTGTTTGTGTGTGTGAGATATGTAAGTAAATTTTAATCTATACCCATATTTTAGGGACAGTTAGAATTAAAGTATCTTAAAGAAACTCAACATTCCAGAGGAGTTACATAGCGATTTCAAATATTGCTTTAAAATTTACATTGGTGTGTTGTTAAATAGCAAAAGAAATGTTTAATGAATTTTCATTGGCAAAATAAAGATTGTTTAAGTTAATAGTCGGTTAGAAACACTTTAGTGTCCTCACTGTTATTACATGAACAGAACATGATAATTTGGTCCAATAGCCTAAATACACTTGGACTTTCTAGAGCAGTTCAACATGTTTAACTCAGTGATGGTGGGTGAGCTGCTTGACAATGTTCAGAAATTGAGAATGCAAAACATTTATAATAATTATTCAGAATATGTTTTTTAGTTTTACATCTGATAACAAATCATATACACCAACACAAAGCACCAAGAACTTGTATATTTAATTTTTTCTAATAATTCATTTTTAAAAGTAATTTACAAAAGAGGTATTGGTCTGTGAGAAATTGGTTAAATAACACTCTGAGAAACTATATACTAGTTCCTTGCTAGTCTTATGTCCATGTGCTCACCTTGAAGAGATTTGAATAGAGATTGTTGGTCTTGCATCACAATACTATCAAATCCTAAGATATGAATCCTTTATGCATGAAGCTGTCACAGTGCTTGAAAACTGAGAAATTTGTGCAACTGTTCTGTTTCTTTATTTTTTAAAAGTATTTTTTATTGATTTTATAGAGGAAGGGAAAGGGAGAGAGAAATAGAAACATCAATGATGAGAATTGCTGATCAGCTGTCTCCTGCACACCCCCTACAGGAGATGTTTCTCCCAGCCTGGGCAGACACCCTGACTGGTAATTGTACCACGACTTCCTGGGTGGGCCTGTTTCTTTTATCCTCCCACTTATACTAAAAGTAGGCATGTTTGCTTTAATTTGACCTTTCTAATGTAACCCAACATTTTTCAAATTACATTTTCATATAATAACCCACCTGATATCCAGGTTGTGTTTGAGCAGACAAGCAGTGCGCATTGTCCTCCATACAAACTCCACTATTAACCAAAGAATGTCCTAGTTGCTAAAATGCCTAATTGGCTAAGGTCATTTTGCCACCACTTTTCTTAGTGCACTCAGCTTTTTCTCCGGATTTCCTATTTTAAAAATCTATGTAATTTGTATTTCTTTTTTCCCCAAATACTCAGAGGTATAGATGAATTATTATGAAGACTAATATAATAATATAGAACATTTGTGGAGGAGCAGAACTATAACAAGTTACAAAACATGCACAGAGAACCTTCTCCCGGGAGTTATAACTCTATCTTTACTCCCAGCTGCTTCACTTGTTAGGTAGCCTGAGCATGACCAAAATGGAAGCAGGTAAATATGAACAATTGAATACTGACCATAAGCACATAGCAGAAAACTGCTCACCCTCGTTTTGGCTCTACCATAAACTTTGTTAGTAGTTTCAAATACAAAGGCTAATAATATGGTGATAACAACGGGCAGCTTTCCCAGATTTAACTATCTAATCTTGTATTAACTTCAAAAAAGATGGATGTCCTAATAAAAAATTAGGGCTCTCAGTAGCTGTGTAAGAGAGACTGGGAATTTGATATCTTAAATGTAAACTTTAATGATTACCACTTAGATATTTAAAGTTCTGCAACTGCTCCTATTTGGCTAATTACAAGGGAAATAATCACCTCTACAGATGTTTCTCAACACATAATAAATTTTAAAAGCATGCAATTTTTTAATAAAGTATTTGTCTTAAAATATTGGTATTTTTTAATCACTGTATTGCTGGGGGAAAGGAAGAAAGTGAGAGAGGGAGGGAAGGGAAGGGAAAGGAAAGGAAAGGAAGGAAAAGGGAAAGGTGAAGCTGCTCTGATATTTAAGGTGAATTATTGTTGGCTGGTCTAGCATAAACCGAGTTCTGTTTTATAAAGTGTTTATAATGACAAGCAACAGAAAATTTTAATGTGTTAATATGATTCATACTATATAGTGTGGAGCTGGCCCTTAAGCTATCTGAAAAAGAAAGTAGAGTTTTTATTTACTGACATTACTAACATAACTGCCTTATGTCACACAAACATCTTTAACATGACAACACTATAATGTTAGTAAATTAAAATATAATAAACCTCATGAATTCTCTTGTATGAAGTCTCACATAATTCTGTAAATTATATGAAAATAATACTTTCATTTAATTTTGGTTTTAATAAAACATTTGAATTTAAGACTGTTAAATATTTTTTGCTGGAATAATTTAAAATTATTTCAATAGAAATATATATGGTAAGAGTCCATGACATTTTATAACATATAGATATGTACAAAGCACTCACAGGAAACATTGCAAGTTAGAAGAACATGAATAGCCAGTTCACAAATGATTCATATCTTCTCAACCAGTAAAAGCCACATTGTAAAGTTTGAAAGACTAAGTTAGGATGAACTAAATTAAAGAAAACTCCACATGTAAAACCTTATCAGTTTACAAAGAACTTATATATGTACTATCACATTTCTATGTATATTACCTCAAAAACTTTCAGGGACAAGCAAAGCAAAGCATGGATCTTTATCCCCATTTGAAGAAGCCACTGCTCAAGTAGGGTGAATGACTTGAGTTTCACACAGTTGGTATTAAGTGATGCTTGATTCATTGGTTCTCTTGCACAATTTCTCCTTACATCCCTGGGTATCAGACGGTGGCCACGTTTCCTATGTGACTGTGAATTAATGATCCTAGTCTACAACACACTGCTAAATTAATCTATTTATATAACTGGAGATGCCAAGATACTAGTCAAGACATCTGTGGATATCGAGGTTAATTTTAGCTGTCTCCTCTTTGTTTACAGCACATTAAGCATCATTTAGGTAGTTACAGCTAGTTTAGGGACCTCAAGCTCCCAACCCTATAACACCATAAACTTTATGGTAGATTTGTAACACATGTCTATAGTTAAAGGGATTTTTCTCCTGGGAATTCACAATGCACAAGACAGAATCTAATTCCACGAAATGAAGGAAATAACAGAGTAATGGATGGATAAAGTAGATCAACTGACAGTGAAAGAATCACATACAAATCAGAGGAAGAGTGAAGTGTCTCTCAGTGGAAACATTGATAAGCCCCTAGCAAAATCCAAATCTAAAGGTTCAGTTTTAGCAGACCGATCAGTTTCAGAAAATCGAATGTAAAAATTACAAATTAATATTATATCTTGCTCACTTTTTAATCAAGATGCCTACCTTTTATGCATGCAGGTCTTCACTGTCAAGTTAAGATTAAATAGTCCATAATTCAAGATGAATTTTTACATTTTGACATTTAAGTTTTTTCTTGACATCTGGCCAGAGCTGAAAATCCAACCAACCATGACTTCTTGACAGAATGACAGGGACAAGGGAAGCATCTTCTTCTCCCTCTCTGTACATTGGGAATGGTATAATACCAAAAACTGCTTCCCCAAAGTTAGTTCCACAATATATTAATAACAAAAATGAAAAAAAAGTTTCAGGGTCAAATAATTTGGGTAATCATTGAATAATGTGAAATATTAAAGTTTTCTGTATTCTAGAAGTTTTCATGGCCTTAATTACACCATTGGTTACCAAATCTCTATGTTTTTTGTTTTTTTTTTTTTTTCTGTAGAGTAACTTATAGGGATGTGTTTCAGGTAAACATAATGGGAAATGTTATCCTAAGGAAAGGGTATCGTTATTCTCTCTGCCACACCCACAACCACAGTCCTAAGCGTGGCCAATGCTGACATTGTACTGGTAGCCAAGGTTCTCTGTAGGTTCTGTGCTTCAAGTGTCACTGTTTTTAAAGACTATTTTCTTCTAAATGGGGACAGAATTTTACAGTTGTTAATAGATCAAGGCTGATCCCCAGTTGCACTGAGAGTGGTTGGTATTTAAAAAAACAACAATCACAATACCAATATTACAGCGAAACAAATGTGCTAATGCTTTTAATATCAAATATCTATGTCATGGTCAAATTTTCCAAATTAATTCAAACATATTTTAAAGTTGGTTTCTTGACTGATTAAATAAGCTGCATACATAGCATATAAAATGTATACACCTCTTAAAGCTAATTTCAATCTATAGTTATGCCCTCCTTTTTTTCCCTTTTAATATTTGTTATTTTTTATAATACTGAAAAACTTGTCACATAGAGTTTTCCTCTTTTAGATGTTAAGAATTGCACCTTGTATCCTCAATTTAATATGTTTCTTGTTCTTTACATTTATATAAACTTGTGGGTAGGCTTAACTTTGTTCAGGCTTGATTTCTTGGACAAGACTGCTTCATAGATGGAGTTTTGTTCTTTCATCAAGAGTCAGGTAATGTCCAGATGTCTCTCTTTTTTGTGATATTAACAATAGCAACTGATGATCACTGTCTAAATCTGCTGTTTCATTAAGGTTTTGGACAGTATAGTGATTTTTCTAATTTTGTCATTCCTTCATCATTAACTAGTTATATCTACAAAGGAAAATGTATTCTTATCTACTATATTGTTACAGTTTTTATGAATATCAAGTGAAATGCTGGCTTCCCCTTTCCCCCCACATTTATTTACTACATTTCAGAATACAAAGTTAGTTCACTAGCATCCTCCAAAGAGGAAAGGGATTGAAAATTTATTTTTTAGTTTTAAAATTATTTTATTCTTTATTATGTCAAATTCATGGATTATAAAATGTTTGGTATTTAACCCATTATTATTATTATTGATGTTCAAATTGTACCACCTCAGATAATATGTGACCTTTTAAGACTACCTCTTCCACTCAGCATAATACTTTAAAATCTATCCAAGTTGTTATAGAGATAGGAAGCAGATTAGTGGCTGACAGGAGTTACAAGTGGTTAAGGGGGAAGGATGGATTAGTATGATTATAAATGGGTAGAACAAAGAAGATCTGTGTGATGATGGCCTAGCTCTGTATGTTGATTGTGATGTTTATGTGAATCAAAACATGTGATATAATTACATAAAACAGCAGGCATGCTTTGCACCAATATACATTTCTGCTTTTGATAGCCTATATAATAAAAGCCTAATATGCAAATCAATGGAATGACAGAAAACTGGTGAAATGACCAGTTGCTATGATATGCACTGACCACCAGGGGGCAGATGCTCAACAAAGGAGCTGCCCCCAGCCCACATGCCCCAAGCCAGCCAAGATGAGTGCCAGTGGGGACACCCAATTCCCCTGCTAACCAGGGTCCCTACCCATGCACAAATTTTGTGCAACAGGCCTCTAGTTGTACTATAATTATGTAAAATGTAACTATTTGGGGAACTTGGATGAAGATACACACATTTATAAAATTTCTCAGCACTATCTTTGGAACTTCCTTTGATTCTAAAATAAATTCAAAAATATTTCAAAAAATAGTTAACATGTTTGATTTTATATGAGGTGGTGTTATAGACTGAATTGTGGCCCTTCTGAATTCAAATGTTAAAGTCATAACCAATTTCCAGTATCTCAGTAATATAAATGTTCCAGAGATAGGAACTTTAAAGATTTTTAGAATTTAAATATGGTCTTTGGTGTGGGCATTAATATAATATGGCTGGTGTCTTTCATTACAGAAAATATTAGAAAAGAGACACACAGAGTGAGGATCATGGGAGATACTGGAAGAAGATGGCAATATATAGGCCAAGGAGAGAGATCTTAGAAGATACCAACAGTGCTTACATATTAATTTTGGATTTCTAGCCTAAACAATTGTGAGAAAATACATGTGTGTTGTTTAAGCCACACAGCATGTGGAACTGTGTTATGGCAGCTCAAAACAACTAATAAGTGGTATTTACAAAAGTGAGAATATTAGAACTCAAGAAACTCTGAAAACATTCTAGGAATATGTATTAATGATTCCTATTTTATACTCGAGGGAACGGAACCTTGAACCACTGACAAACTTATTCTAAGTCAGATTCAGAATTGAGAACAGAAGTCTGCTCTGTCCAACTTGCACTTTCCACTGCATGATGTTGGCAGCGGTCTTATGACTCAAGGTTTATTTTAAAGCATTGTGGGGGGAAAATAAAGGCATTTCTATAATTCGGATCACATCTAAATGTAATCCAAATGTTTTCCAAACATTAATACTTTGAGGAAAAAATGTAGTGCCTCAGTAAAAAGATATTTAGTAGATTTAGCATTTTTTATAATATCCCACTATATTTCACCATGTGGCAGCTGAGGTCTTGTCTTCTATTTAGATTCCAGGAGAAGAAAGTAATAGAATTTTTTTTCAATACTAAAAACAACACCAACAATGGCACAGTTTAATCAAGTACCCATTTTTAACGCATATATATATATATAAAAATAAGGATGTTGCTTATCTTCTCCCATCTGGAAACAGGAATAAAAAGATAAAATACTATCTACTTTATTAATGAGTTATAACAGGATATCAAGCCAATGTTATGACAGTTACTGCACTAGCCAGCAAAATATGTTATTAGTTTCTATTCAACAGTTTAACATATTTTAGGATTATATCAATCAAACCACTGAAACTTGAATAATATGCACTCATTTTATCATAAAATAGTGTAAATTAAGACACAATATGGAATAATAGTGTAAATCATTCTTCCTTAAATTAAGAAAAATCCAGGAAGAGATGTAAAGTGATATATATATATATATATATATATGTATGTATATATATATATATATAACCTAGCTTTGTAACAAATAGAAAAATATAAAACAATAATATAGTATAGTTCTTTATGCACTTACTAACATTACTGAAATTAAAAGGCAATAAGCCATTTTAGACTTTAACAAAATGTGAAAATGCCTATGAACAAACATGTGTATATGTGTGTATACTACACATATAACCATGCATACATATGTTTCATAACATAATAAAATTAGGGACAGTCCTACACTGATTAATAAACTTATGGATAGAAGTACATAGTTAATATATGAAATAACTATATAAGCATATGAAAGATTTATATATACCATTTAAAAAGACTAGACTTATATATTTTATTATTTTATCTAGCACCACTGTAAATTTTCAATTCCCCCATAATTCCTATATTGTAAGGATCTCTAATGAATTTAATAACTTAAATATTACCAACACCATTTCCACATGGCATATTGTTTATTCTCATACAGTGAATAGGGATGGTGATACTGTGTGTTATAAAAGCAGTGGGAACAGGTTTTCAGCTTTGAACTCCTCTCTACTGTAGCCTGAACTATGGAAATGTAAGTTTCTCACTATGATGGCCTATTAGGAGAGTTATCCAAGCATGAACGTTAAATACTGTTAAAGCATGAACTTGTCTGCTTGGAATGTCCTTTATTCTAAATGGTGCAATGTGTGTGTCACTGTAGTGCATCTTAATAAAGGCTGCATTCCAATCGATTCCTTTGTGATTTCATAATTCTCTTGGGTTTAATTTATAAAAATCAACTATCCAGAGCTTAGTCTAATAATTCTTCGAGTAACATTGGTCAGAATGGCAAAAGAGCAAAGCAACAGACACATAAAATAAGTAAAGCCTGAGAGTACATATTAAATTATTTTTAACTAGCTAACCATTAAAACTATTGATACAGAAGTAACAATGAAAAAATTGCTTTAAAAATATTAGAACATTCTTCCACTGAATGTTGTGTCTGGGTGTTTGATTCTTTATTTCTGCAGTTTTTAAATTTAAAAATATTACTTTCTCTTCCTACTGAAAGTATTGTAAGATTAAAGTATTTTTTAGTGTTTTAGCTTTGAATTTACACACTAAATATTTAGACATAAATATTGAGTGAATCTATACTAATAAAAGGGTAATATGCTAATTACCCTATGACTAGACATTTTCCAGTCATAGCCACAGTGGCAAGGGCTGAGGCAGATGCAGTTAAGGGCAATCAGGCCAACAGGGGAGCAGTTAGGGGGTGGCCAGGCCAGGAGGGGAGCAGTTAGGGGGTGGCCAGGTTGGCACGGGGGCAGCCAGGGCGGCAGGGGACCAGTTAGGGGGCGACTAGCCTGGCAAGCAGAGGCAGTTAGAGGCGATCAGGCAGACAGGCAGATAAGCCATTAGGAGCCAGCATTCCCAGATTGTGAGAGGGATATCCTGTATTGGAGAGGGTGCAGGCCAGGCTGAGGGACCTTCCATGCATGATTTTCATGCACCAGGCCTCTAGTGTATAAATAATCAGATAAATTGATACTCTATAAAAGTCCTAAATTTTAAAATCAAACTGTAATATCAGCATAAGTTTGGGTTATTTTATGCTAACATAAATCATTAAATTTAAGATCTGTCTCAGATATTTTTATATCTTTATGATTTTCTGAGAAATTAATAATCCAGGAAATATAGATTAACAAAGAATAAATGTTCTGGTCCTCTGTTTTCTAGGTAGGCAATGTTGCTAACATCAAGAGGATCATTCTTTTAAAAACAAAAAAGTGCTCTATTTGATTTGGCTCACTGGATAGAGCATAGGTCTGTAGGCTAAAGGGTACTGGGTTCAGTCCTGTCAAGGGCACATGCCTGGGTTGCAGGTTTGATACCCAGTAGGGGGCATGCAGGAGGCAGCCAATAAATGATTCTCTCTCATCATTAATTTTTCTATCTCTCTCTCCCTCTTCCTTCCTCTCTGAAATCAATATATATATATATATATATATATATATATATATATATATATATATATAAAAATCCAAAAAAAACAACCTCCAGGAAAATTATTGTTTTAATAATTTTTCACACTACTCATCCAAATGGGGAAAAAGATTGAAGGACAGAAAGAACTGATAACATGATTTAAAATGCAAATAAATTGAAAATTGCAGAATTCTATATATTTCAAAATATTATGTTTAATACAAATTGTGTATTGTACCAAATATTAATAAGAAATGAAAGATTAAATTGTAAGATATTTTTCCTGCCATCAGACTTCAGGGTTCAGCTAAAAAGACATGTAATCATATTTACAAAATAATGACCACTATGACAATGTAAGTATATAGATGAAAACAATGAGAAAATACTCAAGAAGTCCAAGAATTCTCTATATCTAGAGAAGATAAATAAGGCTAAAAAGTGATACAGAATTTAGAACATGAAGAATCCACTATGCTATTAAACCTGTTGGCTAACTGTGGAAATGAGTCCTAAATTCCTTGATTAATCCAACGTTATTTTTTGCTTACATAGATTTGTAAGTATTTAATAACTGATTTAAACATATCTAATAAAAAGGGAATATGCTAATTGACCCTCATGCCATCACAAAAATGGCAGTGCCCACAGCCAATAAGGAGGGAATTTTCTAAATGCCTGTCATGTCCTCAAATATGGTGGTGCTCACAGCCAATAAGGAGGGAATATGCTAATTGACTGTCACACCCTCAAAGATGGCAGCACCCACAGCCAAAAGATGGCAGTGCCCAGTCCCCTCAGTCTCCCAGCTGCCCAGTGCTGGTCTGAGGTGCAGGCAAGCCTCAGATGGTGGCTGCTCTGCCACCCAAGGCTGCCGGAGGCTCAAGTAACTAGGGCTGGCCAAGGCTTGTGCTACCGGCAGTGGCAGCAACAGAGGTGTAATGGGATATTGCCTTCCCCTGATTGCTGGGTTGCCTTCTGCCCCTGAGACCTCCCAGACTGTGAGAGTGGGCAGACCGGGCTGAGCCTCCCCCCCCCCCCCCCCGCCCCAAGCAGTGTAAAAATTTTCATGTACTGGGCCTCTAGTTAATCTATATGGTTAAACATTTTATCTTAATAACTATACTTTTTAATTGCTAAAAATGTTTTTACTAGGAATCTGCTTTGTTATTTTTGTTGTTTTAGTTTTAGTCATGTTTTAATTTGTTCATATATCTCTATAGATCCTAAATACACATATTTTTATATGTCTGCTAACATCCATATCTGGAATTTATAAGACACTCTGTAGTGTGGTGGCTCTTATTCATGGAACTTTGTCAGGCTAAGTGTAAACCATAATGCAGACAGCAGAGGAGAGAAAACTCAGAGGGACTAGTTGAAACAAGCAATGAGTAAAGCAGAGACACAGGCAGACAACTTAGGCTCAAGTACTATACAGACGATCAGGATTGGCTTCATAACTTTTACAAAGAACTTGTATAAAATGAAAATGCTGAGTCTCATACACAAAATAGTTAATAATTTCAAGACAGTGATAACAGAGCATTAAATTAAGTACAAAGATATTTTGAACATGGGACCACATGCAATTGCATATGTTGCACACCTGTGAAGCTGGCATTGTGGTTGGCATTCCCACTCTGCCCAAGAAATGGCTCTTTGGTACGGGTATTGACTCACATGCTCCTGTATCACTGGCTTCTCACCATGAATCTTACTGGCCAGGCCAACTTGAATACAGCACTCATTGTGTTCAGACCTTGATAAAACTTAATATTCATTGTGTACAATATGAAAATGAATTAAATTTTCAAACATAAAGTGATTTAAATAAACTAAAATCTATCTTTTACCAGTAACTAAAATACACATAATAAACAACAGCACATGATTAATGCTTGGTCCAAGGGCACAACTGTCATATTCTCAATTGGATGATTCTCTTATCTTCAGATGCTTTTGCATGAATCTTTAGAAAGGGTAAAGTAATATAGTGTACTTGTTATGGAATACAAGTCCCCTAGCCCTTCTAACCAGAAGTGCTCCTCAGCCACTCCTAGATCATACCAGCAAATATACTGTGACTTTCCAAATATACTATGATATCACCTGTATCCTAGAAAAATAACCCTACCCATTCTTCCTCTTGACTTATTACTCATTACTCTTAATGACATTATAATTCTTTCTGCTACCTTAGATCAAACCAACATTACTTTCTTTTCCATTGATTGATCCAGTCTGTCACTGATTCCTGTTAGTTCCACTGTGAATTTCCCTCCCACCTAAGTCTTCCGTTCCAGCCACTCTGTACCACAATAAGTTAGACCTTGATGCCTCACACTCAAGCCCTTGCTGGCCATCTTGTGGCAGCCATCTTGTGTCCATATAGGGGTAGCCATCTTTGACCACATGGGGGCAGCCATCTTGTGTTGGAGTGATGGTCAATTTACATATTACTTTTTTATTAGATAGCATAGAGGCCTGGTGCATTGGTGGGGACCAGATGGTTTGCCCTGAAGGGTATCCTGGATCAGGGTAGGAGTTCCCTTGGGGTGTGGGGTGGCCTGGGTGAGGGGCCTGTGGTGGTTTTTAGGCTGGACACATTCCCTGGCAACCCTAGTAAAGGCCCAGGGATCTAGGATTTATTTATTTTCTATAATTGAAACTTTGTAGCCTTGAGTGGAGGCCAGGGCAGGCCAGGAAGCTTGGCTTTCTCCATTGCCAGGGAAACCAAAGCCTCCTTCTCTCTCCAGCTCTGTGGCTGCTGCCATTTTTCTTGGGATTTATTTATCTTCTATAATTGAAACTTTTTAGCCTTGAGCAAAGGCCAGGACCTGCCAGAGCAGGCAGGAAGCTTGGCTTCTTATATTGCCAGGGAAATCCTCCTTCTTATATTGCCAGGGAAATCCAGCCATAGAGCAAGCCTCCTGCTTGCTCTATGGCTGCAGCCATTTGGTTGGGTTAATTTGCATACTCGCTCCTGATTGGCTGGTGGCGTGGCTTGTGGGCATAATGGAGATAAAGTCAATTTGCATATTTTTTCCTTTATTAGTGTAGATTTATCTCTGGACACCTTACCTCCTTGGTCCTCCTATCCTGGAGTTGTGACCACTTAATGAGACTTACACAGTTAATGATTCTTCAAACTACCCACCTACACTGAATCAGCTCTAGTAAGACCAACAAGAGAGAGAAGTGATGGCTGACTGTGACTTATAACCAAGACAAAACCTATAGAAAAGGAGCCTCAGTATGTTTATCTTATGCAATAAGTCTTAAAGAATTAAAATCTTTTGATTAAATGACAATCTTTGCACATGGGTTTCTTAAGAATTTTTGTGTTGTAGTAAATTAGTTTGCAGGCCAAAATAATCTCTGGGTATCATGTATTATAATAATTCCTTCCTGTTAGAATGCATTCAAATATTCAGTTCAGTACTTGCACAGAGTATCAGAGAGATAAAAAGTTCTTCAAAGGCACTCCTACCAGTGTTGAACAATCCTCTCCTTTTAATTGGGTAGATGAGAAAAGTGGTTAACATTTTCAGCTCAATTATATATGACCTTGGCAATGGCAGCTAAGTTAATGACTAGATATTACAAAGGAGTCATGGTACATGTAATTATTATGAAGAATAACATAACATGCTATTTAAAAGTGTTTATTAAAATACTCATAGAAAAATTATGCATCCATTAAAGTATAGAATACAACTCCTTTCAAACCCATATTTCCCCCAGGACTAAATTTCATAAACAAATTATTTTCCACATTTAAATTCTGCTTTCTGCTTCTATGTTTGACCGCTGTCTGTTCTCTCTGTTTCCCCCCTAACAAGTGGAACTACAAATAATACACAAAAGTGGTACCATCATTTCAGAAATATGAAGAGGTTCTTCTGGGGTCATGCCAATATTGTTTTTGTTGATGTTGCTGATGTTTTAAAATCTTACTTAGTGCTGCACTCAAATCATTCTTTTTCAAAGTCACAGAATATATTTTGAATTCCTGCTGCTTGACATAGTGCTCAGTATAAGAACACAGATTATTTATATTTTATATAGTCAGAATCATAGAATTTCAATAGAATTTCAAGGCTTAAACGGCCCTAGAAATGATACGGTCCAACCCCTATCTTTTATAGACAAGGAAACAGATTTGGAAATGTTACTTCAGTTAGCTATTTAGTGGGAAAGTTGGGGTTTTTAAAACACTGACCAAGGTTTCCAAAATATTCTGAAATATATCAAAAATCCTTTGCAATTTCTGAGGAAACCTAAATGTAATATATGCCACTTTATTCTATTTTAAAGATAAAAGAGTAGAATATGGTGCAGATTATAAAAATAACTGCACATTTAAGAAACTGCCTTGAGTTTGAATATGACTATTTTTTTTCAGATAAGTAAGCCTATGATAGTCTAAAAGGGAAAAGTAATCTATATAAAGAAAAGGCTAAGAGATCAACTGCTACCCTTATCTATCCAACTGTGCAACCGACTAACTGGCCAGTGCATATGACATGCATTGGCCATTTAAAAATAAACGACTCACACATGTGTGATACATATAAAGCTCTTGCTGGTGCCAATCACACACTTGTGTTTCGATCTCTTATTGTCCATTGTGAATTTGTTTCACAATTCTATTATAGAGAACGGGAAAATAGTGATATTAAAATATTTCTTCTAATTAATTTATTTTTACTGTGCATGAATCCAAGCACCTGGCCACTAGTTTAAAATAATTTTTTAGCAATCTGATGCTATCCTTTAGGCTGTCTCGGTCTAGAATTGGGTCTACATATGTCTTATTAACTTCTCTCAGCTCTCCCTTCTAATATTGTCTCCTCTAACTTTCACTTACTGTCTTCTCAGTCTTAGTATATTTAAGTGACTGTGCAGATATAGCATAAGTTTGCATTAATGCTGCAGCACATCCTCAGCTCTCTGTATTCCTGAGAATTGATTGACATTTTTTTCTATCTGGTCTCCTGTGTATTTATGTACAAGTTTGAAAAAAAAAACCTTTTAACAATAATGCACTGAAATCTAAATCTGAAAACAATGTTTAAGTGTGATAGGGAGACATTGTCACAGGGATGGCAGGGAAAGAGGATGCAGGTAGACTCCCCACTGCCCTGTGTTGTTTGCTAATGCACAAGTGGGCAGGTGACTATAACTATACAAATTGTCCCTGCTCAGAGGGTGACTCTATTACATTTTTTTTTTATCATTTAGACCTTAATCAGATATAAAAAAATAGTGGAAAACTATTTTTCAAAATGTTACCTTATCTTGCATATCTTATATAATAAAAGGCTAATATGCAAATTGACTGAACGGTGGAAAGACTGGTTACTATGATGCACATTGACCAAGGGGCAGATGCTCAAGGCAGGAGCTGCTCCCTGGTGGTCAGTGAGCTCCCACAGAGGGAGCACTGCTCAGCCAGAAGCTGGGCTCACAGCTTGCGAGCACAGCACCAGTGGCGGGAGCCTCTCCCACCTCCATTGCAGGTGGGTGGTAAGGAGGAGGGGTCCCAGACTGTGAGAGCCTCAGACCACAAGAGGGATGTCTGACTGCTGGCTTAGGCCCAATCCCAGAAGGATTGAGGACTGCAAGAGGGCACAAGCCAGGCTGAGGGACACCCTTCCAGTGCACAAATCTCATGTAGCAGGCCTCTATCCTATCCAATAGAAACGTAATATGCAAATTTGGCCATACCTTTGCTACACCCACAAGCCACACCCCCAGCCACACCCACCAGCCAATCAGGAGCAAATGAGAAAATAAACCCCAACCAAGATGGCTACCTCCACAGAGAACAAGAGGGAGGCTTGAGTTTCCCCGGCAACAGAATAAACCAAGCTTTTCACCTGCCATTGCCTGCCTTGGCCTCCACTCAATGTTACAACGTTTCAATTATAAAAGATATAGAAATGGCAGCAGCCACGGAGTTGGAGAGAACAGAGGCTTGGGTTTTCCTGGCAACAGAGGAAGCCAAGCTTTTAGCCTGCCATTGCTGGCCTAAGTCTCCACTCTAGGTTACCAAATTTCAAACAGAAATGGCTTCTGCCCCAGAGTGAGCAGAAAGCTTGGCTCTGCTCCAGGCTACAAAGTTTCAATTATAGACATAGATTAATCCCAGATCCTAGGGCTTCCACTTGGGTCGCTGGGGGATGTGGCTGGCCTGAAAACCTGCACAGGCCCCTTGCCCAGGTTTCTCCTCACCTCAAGTGAACCCCCACCCTCATCTGGGACACTCTTCAGGGCAAACCAGCTAGCCCCCACCCATGCACCAGGCCTCTATCCTATCTAATAAAAGAGTAATTTGCAGCTGAACCGGTTTGGCTCAGTGGATAGAGCATTGGCCTGCGGACTGAAAGGTCCCAGGTTCGATTCCGGTCAAGGGCATGTACCTTGGCTGCGGGCACATCCCCAGTTGGAGGTGTGCAAGAGGCAGCTGATCAATGTTTCTCTCTCATCGATGTTTCTGACTTTCTATCCCTCTCCCTTCTTCTCTGTGAAAAATCAATAATATATATATATATATATATATATATATATATATATATATATATATTTTAAAAAGAGTAATTTGCAGATTGACCATCACTCCAACACAGAGGGCTGCCTCCATGTGGTCAAAGATCCTGCCGCCATGCGGACACAAGATGGCCATCACAGGATGGCCAGCAGGAGAGGGCTGTTGGGAGGTTCCAGGCCCTGTCAGGGAGAGCAGTTGTGGGTGATCAGGCCAGCAGGGGAGGGCAGATGGGAGGGTCCAGGTCTGCAAGGGAGAGCAGTTGGGGGCCATCAAGCCTGCAAGGGAGGGCAGTTAGAGGTGACCAGGCTGGCAGAGGAGGGAAGTTGAGGGCAAAAAGGCTGGCAGGGGAGCAGTTAGACATCAATTAGGCTGGCAGGGTAGTGGTTAGTGGGTGATCAGGGTGGCAGGCAGAAATGGTTAGGAGCAATCAGGGAGACAGACAGGTGAGCAGTTTGAAGCCAACAATCCTAGATTGTGAGAAGGATGTCTGACTTCCCATTTAGGCCTGATCCTACAGGGGCAGTCGGAAATCCCTCGAGGGGCCCCAGATTGCAGAGGGTGCAGGCTGGGCTAAGGGACATCCCTTGCCCCCATGCACAAATTTCGTGCACCGGGCCTCTAGTATTGTATAATTTGAGAAAAACAGAATTTATAAAGGTCGGGGAAGTAAGAGGAGTGAGGAAGGAGAATGAGAAAGAAACTGAGAGAACATAGGGCAAGAGGTCCAGGGAAAATAGAGTGGTATACAGCTTCAACTTGGAGATTTATGTTGTAGGTTACACAGGCACAGCCACTATTTTTATATGTCATATAGGAAAAATAAATGATTCCTTATTAATGATGGCTGCAGTGGATATTAATGATATCCTGAATCACTAATCCCAGGATAACAAACACACTTAATGAAAAACTCCAAAGATATGAAGGACATAGTCATTTTTTAATGTGAAAAATTTAGGTTCTGAGAAAGTAGAAAAGCCTTATATAGAAGGGCAAATAAGAATTATGCATGTACTTACCTAACAATTAAGAAAGAATCAAAGATGGAACATCACAGGCAGATCTTTGGGTTACACTTTCACCCTCTAGCCTACATATATTTTGTCATTTCTAATTTTCTTCGCATTACACATTATACCAAATAAAAATTATAGGTTAGCAATCATGAGAGATAGCACTAAAAACTAGAATAGGAGTTAGCCAACTTCTTCTGTAAGAACAGATAATAAATGAATGGGAGGAGTTGGTACTTGAAAGACAAAAAGGGAGAAAAATAAAAATATAAAAGTCATGAATATTACTACTAGAAAAATTAACCTGACACATTAATTCCTCAATAGCATTGTGCTGGACCACAGGGTCTGGAAATTAGACAAATCTGAGTTCAAATCCCAGCTCCCACATTGTGCCCTTGAGTAAATTACTTTCCCTCTCTAATTCTTGGTGTCTTTATGAAGGTATAGGAAATAATTATAGTATTTTATTTTTAAGCCTATTAAGATGATTGAATTAAGTAAGTCACATAAAGCTTACCAGGGTGGCTGCAACATAGTAAGTACCTTATAAATAGGAGAAATGAAGTGGAAGAATGGGTGGTGGATTAGTTTTGGTTAATTTTCATAGTTAATAATCCCATAGAATTCTGTCATTTTCTTTTGTAGCACAGTTTTTTAAAATGGGGTATAATTGATGTATAAGATTGTGTAAGTTTAAGTTATACAGGGTATTTACTTGATACAATTATGTATTACAATATGATTACCACTCTAGCTAACACCTCCATCATGTCACAGAGTGATCATTTCTTTTTGTGGTGAGAGCATTTTTTATCTAGTTTCCTAGCAACATTCAAGTACATAATTCTTGTAAGCATTATTAACTATAATTACAATGGTGTGCAGTAGATCCCTAGGACTGACTTATCTCCTAACTGAAAGTTTGTACCTTTTGACTCACATTTCCCATTTCTCCAAATCCCCATCCTCTAGTAACTGCCATTCTAGTCTCTGTTTCCATGAGTTTGGCTTTTATAGAGTTTACATATGAGTGATATCATACAGTATTTTTTTTCTCCAAAATTTTTATTTTTCATTATTTTAAAAATATGTTGATATATGGACCTTGTCTGTCCATAACTGTACTCCCAAGTGTCCAGCACCATCTCTGGCATAGCATATATGCTCATTCACCAGTTCACTACCACACATCTAAAACGGAAACTATCCCCACAAGCCACGATATTTTGAATTTAATTTAAAAATCAATTTGCAATCAGTATTACAAAAATAAATATGTCACTCACAATTTGGGTGTTCTTGAATATTTTTACCTGAAAATTCTCACAAAAATTATTTTAAAGTTGGTCAGGGCTGCCACTTAGGGAAAACATTTAAAAATTTTTTCTCTATTGTTTAAGGTATTACATATGTGTCCTTATCCTCTCATTGCCCCTCACTTCTACCCCCTTACTCATGCCCTCACCCCTCTGGTGTCTGTGTCCATTGCTTAGTCTTACATGCATGCATACAAGTCCTTTGGTTTATCTCATTTTTAAATAGACGTGCGTGGCATGTGGGGACAGTTCACTGCTTGTGTCTACAGATGCTTTATGGCATACAATGGGTTAAATATTTTTGAGAGAATTAATGGACCCAGAATGGGAGAACATTAGAGAAACAAACACACATTTATAATTGTATGTAAGTAACTTCTCAGTCTCAGTGTCTTTATTTATACCATGAGGATGGCAGTACCAATATTATTTATTGCTGTGGAGGGTCAGGGAGCAAGACAGTCTGATAAGTACAGTGGTTCCCCTTATCTATGGAGGGTACACACCCATAGATGCCTGAAATATTGGACAGTACCTAACCCTGGTATATACTTCTAAAATATACTGTAATAAAAATTACATGAATGTGCTTTGTCTCAAAATAACTTATTACATTGTACCCACTCTTCTTGTGATGATATAAAATACCTTTATGAAGTCAAAAAGTTTCACTTTTTTGCTTAAATGAAGCACTTTCTGGCTTTTCTTTGGCATATCTGAATTGCCAGCATTGCTACCCTTCTGCTTCAGAGCCATTATTAAGTAAAATAATAGTAATGTGAACACAAGCACAGCAATACTGTAGCAGTCCATCTGATAACCAGGATGACTATGAAGGACTCCTGTCTAAGGGGCAGAGAGCAGTAGACACAGCATGGAGATATGGGACAAAGGGGCAACTCATGCCTGGGAGGGAGGAAACTGGATTCGGGAGAGCTCATCATGCTACTTAGAATAGTTTGCAATGTAAAACATGAATTGTTTACTTCCAGAATTTTCCATTTAATATTTTCAGTCTATGGCTGACTGAGGGTAGCTGGAACTGTGAAAAGAGACACCTCAGATAAGAGGGGATTTATGCACAGCAGCACTGAACAGAGTGTTTGAGAGATAATCAGGGCTTACTAAATGCCACCTTGATCAAATTTAGTTGTTTTTAATTTAAACCCAGGCTGACTATAAATTTAAGCGAATTAGACTATTTACTGTCTGTGATCCATTACATAATAAACATAAATACAACTTATATTTAAATCCCTGAGATATTTTTACCTTTCACCAAAACTCCATAAATAAAATGTAAGGGGAGACATGGTTTTCATAATGGCATGTTCTTAAAAGAAAAGCCACTGACCTTAGATTAAAGAACCTAATTGATCAGTTCTGCCAAAGCAGTATGTTGCTAACTCTGAAGTTTCTGATTTTAAATTAAAAATTAATATGTCTACCTGTGCTCACTATTAATTTACTGGAACTCCTAAATATTCATGTGTGTCATAGGTCAATCCTATGTTGTGCATCTAAGGCAGTAATGTGTGAGGTGTTGCTGGGGCTGGCCCAGTGCCTGGAGAAGCTTCATAGTGAGCAAAATATGGCATATCAGGGAACCAATGAATCAACAGCCTATGTCCTGCTGTAGAATTAATGGTGGCTCTCCATAAAACTATAAAGCCAATATACCTCTTACCAAGTATAAGAAAGGGGAGCACAGAATATCTTCAAGTTAATACAGTTTAGATTTTTAAAACATAGCCATTAAAGATGTATTTTTAGTTATATTTAATGTCATTGGAAAATACCAATGATATAAGTTTAAATGTGAAATGAGAATTGAAAACTATATGTAAATAAGCCTAAAGTTATACAATTATATTTTGTATGCACTTATGTTTTAAAAATAGACTGGAAGAAATTGTGTACACATAATCATGGCAGTTGTCTCTAAATATTTGTGCTTTTTAATTTCAGGTAAGGTCAGTTAGATTCTCATTCTAAGAAAATAAAAATACCTGAGGGGTTAACATCAGTGCAAGTTGAGGCTGAAATAAAAAATATAATCTAGATGACTCCTGGGGAGATTGTAATGGACAACGTATAAACGCAAATTATGAGAAAGTAGAAATTAAGAGGAAGCAGAAGTCAGGAGTTAGTTAAAAGTAAAAGTAGAGGTTGACATAGCTAATATACCTACAAAGAGGAGGCCAAGAAAGTAATCGATTTCAGTAACTGGCTCTAGTGAAGCAAAGGAATGAATGTACTGTGCCTGACTCGCTTTTCCTGGGGTGTTAAGATTTTTCTATATTCCTGCCTGACTGAGGCTGAATGATTTAGCGACTTCCAGGCTTCTAGGTAAGTTCAATAAATCCTATTACAGAAGCTAACACAAGAGAATCTCTTCCTTACAGCAAGGGATTAAATAAAATAACAACTGTTTAAAGAAGCAACATAATATACTCTATGGATTCTAAAACCAGTGGAGGCCTCAGACTTTCTATCGGAGATGGATTTTAAAGGACGCCATATGTTTGAGCCTACCCAGGGATTATCTTGATGCCAGAGCCCTATAGCAAACACACTACTGATTGTGTATTTCAGGAAACTTTAAGTGGTTTCTTCATAACAAATGTTGTTACTTAACATGTCTTTGCATTTGAAGTGGATGAGAGATTATGCATGGACTAAACTGCATTCTTAAATCCATGCAATAAAAGGCCCTGTGCAATTATAAATCCTCAGGAAGATATTGCTGGGCATAGTATGGAACAGAACTGGGAGCAAGCCCAAAATTGTATGTTATTGATGTTTTCTTCTCAAGTATGCATTCAGGAATGGCTTAAAGAACTTTTAGAAAATATTTTTCTGAGAAACCAAGATGGTGGCATTGGTAAACATCCATACTCAATGCCTCCTACAACCACATAAAATTTACAACTAAAATAAAGAACCATCATTATCCAGAACCACTGGAAAGTTAGCTAAATAGAAGTCCTACAACTTGAGAAGCAAAGAAGAAAGCACACTGGGACTGGTAGAAGGTAGAGGCATGAATAGGGTGTGCCTGGCACCCGCAAGTGGTACTTTTCAATCCAGAAGGAAATCTTCTCTGCAAAGGCTGCCCAGAGGAGCAAGGGGTCCAGGCACTACACCAGACTCACAGCCCAGGGTCCCAGAGCTGGGAAAAGAAGTCCCTACAGGCAGTAAGAACTATGGGCTGTAAAAATCAGTGCAGATTGGGGCTGAGTAATACACAGACTGCTGGAGACACAGCTGCTCCTCTTAAGAGACCAGCACAATGAACTGAACTTACCAGGTCCCACTTCCTCTGAGCTCCAGCACCAAGGTGAGGCTTTGAGGGACACAGACACATGCGAGGAGGAAATGGACTGTCTGGAATTGGGGCAGGAACTTAGGGATGGCTTTCTTTCATGCAGAGGAGCTCACAAGTATCATTGTTCCTATGCTAGAACCTATGCAGTTGAAGGGCTAACTGGAGGCCATTTCTGTTTGCTCTACCCTGATAATTCCCTAAGACCCAGCATCATCCAATTTAGCCCTGCCCAAGCTGTGTGAAGAGGATTTTGCATATGAATATCCTGTCTTTTCTCAGGATAAAATCCGTCAAACAAGCTGCAGCTGGGTCAGGGAGCCCCAAACTATCAATAAAAGGCCTATGACCCAGCACCAGCACAAGCCTGCCTTGCTTCAGCTGTGCCTCGTCTGGGCAGTTCCAAACCTGATAGAAAGATGAGGAATTTGCATATCTCTCTATCTCTCCTGTTGCTTGGCCCCAGGCAGTGGCTGACTTTAAACCTTCCTAGAGAGCCAAGAGGTGGTGTACCTAGTGGTCATTGTCAGACCGTACCAGATTACAACTCTACACATTCGTAAGAGATAAAATCAAGGAGCAGACTCAGGAAGCACCAAAAACTCCATGGAAGCAAGTCCTCCTGTTCCACAGGGGAGTCTTCTCCAGAGCAACTCTCCCACTGTAGTCGCAGCTGGTCCTCACAGCCAATTGGCCTGGAGATCAATTCCTCTCAATGACATGAACAGTAATCAAGTCTCAACTACAACAAGACTGTGCCCACAGCCCACAAAGGGGTGCACCTAGAACTATCAGCTGAGGTGACTGGGGAGGCTGAGCCACTGGACCCTATAGGACACCTACTACACAAGTCCACCATACCAACTCTAGGAGACAAAGCAGATCTACCCAGTACATAGGAACAAACACTGGGAAGCAGCCAAAATGCAGAGACAAAGAAACATGTCACAAATGAAAGAAATGAGAGAAAGCAAACTACTGTATATAGAGTTCAAAACCATAATTATAAGGTTACTCAAGAATCTTCTAGAAACCTCCAGGGGACTTAGTGAAACTTCCAAGGATCTTAGTGAGAATTCTCCAAATGGAAAAAGACCAGTCATAAAGTAAGCATACACTGACTGAAATAAATAATATACAGGGATTCAATAGTAGAGTAGAGGATTCTGAGAATCAAGTCAATTATTTGAAATATGAGGAAGCAAAAAACACCCAACCAGAAGAGCTAAAATAAATAAGAATCCAAAAATATGAAGATAGTGTAAGGAGCCTCTGGGACAACTTCAAGAGTACCAACATTCTCACTATGGGTAGTGCCAGAAGAACAGAGAAAGCAAGATACTGAAAATATATTTGAAGAAATAATGACAAAAAACTTCTCCACCTGGTGAAAGATAGACTTACCAGTCTAGGAAGTACAGAGACTACCAAACACGAGGCCCATGCAAAGACACATCATAATGAAAATGCCAGGGCTAAAGAAAAAGAGAGAATACTAAAAGCAGCAAGAGAAAAGCAGTTAGTTACCTACAAGGGAATGCACATACAACTATCAGCTGATTTCTCAACAGAAACTATGCAGACCAGATGAGAGTGGCAAGAAATATTCAAAGTGATGAACAGCAAGAACCTACAACCAAGATTACTCTACCCAGCAAAGCTATCATTTAGAATTGAAGGTCAGATAAAGAGCTTCACAGATAAGAAAAAATTAGAGGAGTCCATCACCACCAAACCAGTATTATATGAAATGTTGAAGGGTATTCTTTAAGAAGAGGAAGAATAAAAATATTAAAAATATGAATAACAAAATGGCAACAAATACATACCTATCAACAATTGCATCTAAAAATCCAAATAAATAAATAAGATATCTAATAAACAGAATAAACTGGTGAATAAAATAGAATCAGAGGAATGGAAATGGAACAGACTGATGATTCTCAGAGGAAAGGGGGGTGGGGGAAATATTAAATAAGGATTTTATATGTATATATGCATTTCCTATGGACAAGATAATAGGGTGGTGAAGGCCTGCAGTGGGGCAGGAGCCAGGTGGAGAGGGCAATGGGGATGAAAAAAGAGAGACATCTGTGGGCAAAGAGGGGGGGGGGAGAGACATCTATAATAATCTCAACAATAAAGATTAAAAAATAAAAGAGTTTTTTCTTTTCTGTTGTATAATACCCCTCCCTTCACCCACCCACCTACCCACCCACTCACACTCAAACTAAAAAAAAAAAAGCATGATGAAAAATAAGAATTAATTATTTGTCTCAGAAGTTAAGGAGGAATGTTGGTGGTGATGAATGGATGGACATTATTGTTATAAGTGATCCAATATTTAGGATAGCACAGGCCTCCAATTATTACAGAGTGATAAGCCCACATAAGTACCTGATCAAACGAGCATTGATGCTTGTGGGAGGTAACAGTGAAGAAGAAGAAAAAAGGTTTGATAAAGGCAAGGGATTATTAAAGAAATGTAATTTTTGCACTTGGACTAAGATTATGCATGACAAATGATTCCACAATATATGCCAATCACAGATGATTGATAATAGCTACCTAGAGTACAGTGAAGAAAAAAAAATGAGAGCCAAGTTGGGAATGAAAATAAGTTCTAGGATCAATTAAGGAAATCTGCCACTGGCCTAGAATACCATATCATTGCCATTTCTAGACAAGAGAAGGCATGGGTAGAAGGAATGATGGTGTGAAAAGAACAGAGGCTTTGCAGTTCAAATAATTGTTCTACATCTTATACATGTGGGGTTTGGAGGACATTAACCTTTTTCTTTAACCTACATTTTTTTTCATCAAAGGAATTATAACACCTATTTTATAATATTTTTGTGATCTATAATAATAAAAGGGTAATATGATAATTAGACCAGATATCCTTCCTTCCAGACAAAGCTGCAGCAGGTGGGGGCCGGGGCCAAGGCCCTTGCACAATTTTTGTGCTTTGGGCCTCTAGTAATTAAATAAAAAAATAGATAAACCCCATAAAACATTTTAAAGCATATATTAGGTCCCTTCTTTGCATAATCTCTGATTACAACTAATCCTATTCTCTTACAGTTAATTATAAATACACAACCTACACTTTAGGCCCATGATTTATTATAACTATGCTTTTCCATATCTTTGGTCCATGATTAGTTACAAGCATATAGCACAAATTATAGGTGCACTCCTAACTATATTTGCACAATTGATAATAACTGTATTACCTTATACTCTAGGTCCAGCCATTGCCATTTCTGCTATTGGAGCATAAGAAAAAAAAAATACAAACATCACAGTTAGATGATAGATGGCTCTAAAATCATCTATTAATTTAAGTATATATTCATAAGTCTATGATAAATTTTAAAAAATCCATGTGCATCCATGCACCACTATTCCAGTCATGAAACTACTGGCTCCTTTCCCTGTCATCCTGCTTCCTATTCTTTCTATTACTCCTCATCTACTTTCTGACAGGGTTGGATGAACAATGTGTACAATAAAAAGACAGCTATTCTGACTTTATGGTGAGGCTAAAACCTATCTTAATAAAAAGAGTATATAGTTCAACTATACTCACAAACCCCTAAGAGAAAAAAAAAAAAAAGAAAACAACTTGGAGAATTAGGTTCCAACTTTTTTTTTTTTGCTTGTGTTATAAATACTAATGCTTACATATGCTTTCCTTATACTGCTTGATTAATTCCAAGTGAAAGTCAAAAGCTGGGTCATTCAACAAACCCTGAATTTAAAATTAAAAAGTAATTTGCCAAAATATCGGTAGGGTATACTGGGAAAACTCATTTTGTCCTAGCTTCATTTCATCCATTTTTATGCAGGACTGGCCCAATAAAGCAGTATTGCAAATCCATTTATTTATTATAATCTCTCTTCCAAAACTTGTGTTTTTAACAATTGTGCTACTTGGTTTAGGAACCCCCCTCCTTTTTTTTCTTTTTAAGAAAATATGTTGTCTCATTAGCCCTGTATAGTTTCTTCCAGTTAGTTTACCAAAATATCTGATTGTTTTTTATGTCGTAAGAAGGATCACTTTCCCAAGTATAAATCACTCTGGTATTCATCATAAACTTTCAGATTGACCCTAGGATTATTCCCCTTTGGGCAAAATTTTCCACCTCTATTGGTCAGCTAGTTTAACCCCTTCCTCAACAGATGGTGAGGATCAGAAAGCATGAAGAGACAACTAGGGAGGAGATAAAGCCTAGTTTTATTTTTAAACATTTTTATTAACAAATTAGTTAGTAAAGCTAGTCTGTCTTCTTTATGATTTGCCATTGAAATTAAACAGTTGAAATTCCTTGAGAATATTATACCTACTTATCTATGCAAGAACATCTCTCCACACTAATCCATCTCCATTTCCTTCACTTCTAAATTTTAAAAAAAAGGAGGGGGGGAGGAAGCACAAATCAAACCTCTGCTATTGTTTATAAACAATCTATATCTTTTGAAAAAACAAAGTCAAGCCCAGCTGATGTTGCTCAGTGGTTGAGCATCCACCTGTGAACCAGGAGATCATGTTTCAATTCATGGTCAGGGCACATGCCCTGGTTGCAGGATTGATCCCTGCCGGAGGCAATTGACTGATGATTCGCGCTCATTATTGATGTTTCTATCTCTCTCTCCCTCTCCTATATTTTTTAAAAGTCAATTAATAAAGAAGTACTATAATAATTTTTTAAATTTATCTTTATCGTTGAAAGTAATACAGATGTACTCTTTTTTCCCCCTTCAGTGCACCCCCACTCTCCCTTCATCCTAGGCCTTAACGACAACATTGTCTCTGACCACAGGTTATGCATATGTGCATATAAGTTATTTGATTAACTTCTTCCCACCCACCCACCTCCATCTTCCCTCTGAGATTGATCATTCTATTCCATGTTTCTATGTCTCTGAATATATTTATTTTGTTCTTTAGAACACCCTAAAATCTCCACCAAAAAACTACTATATTTAATAAATAAATTTGGCAATGTAGCAGCATACAAAATTAATACCCAGAAATTGATGGCATTTTTACACACCAATAATGAATGCTTAGAATGAGGAACTAAAAAAACACACACACAAACAATCCTATTTACCACTGCAACAAAAATTAAGATATCTAGGAATAAACTTAACCAAGGAGGTAAAAGACTTATACTTAGAAAACTGCAGGACATTGAAAAAAGAGATAGAGGAAGATATAAACAAGTGGAGGAATATATCGTGCTCATAGATTGGTAGAACTAACATTATTAAAATCTCCATACTACCCAAAGCAATTTATAGATTCAATGCAATCCTTATTAAAATACCAATCACATATTTTACAGACCTAAAACAAACTCTCCAAAAATTAATCTGGAATTTAAAAAAGACCCTGAATAGCCACAGCAATCTTGAGAAAGAACAAAGTTGGAGGGATCACAATATCAGATATCAAGTTCACTACAAAGCCACTGTCCTCAAAACATCCTGGTACTGACACAAGGACAGGCATATAGATGGATGGAACAGAACCCAGAACCCAGAAATCAACCCAAGCCACAATGCTTAATTGATATTTGACACAGGAGGCAAGAGCATACAATGGAATCAAGACAGTGTCTTCAATAAATGGTGTTGGGAAAATTGGACAGACACGTGCAAAAAAAAAAAGGAAAGAAAGAAGGAAAGAAAGAAGGAAAGAAAGGAAGGAAGGAAAGAAGGAAGGAAGGAAGGAAGGAAGGAAGGAAGGAAGGAAGAAAGAAAGAAAGAAAGAAAGAAAGAAAGAAAGAAAGAAAGAAAGAAAGAAAGAAAGAAAGAAAGAAAGAAAGAAAACTAGACCACCAACTTACACCATACATAAGAATAAACTCAAAAGGGATAAAAGACAAATATAAGTTGTGAAACTATTATTAAGCCACTAGATACTTGTCACATAGCCCTTAGCTAAGAAAATTCTTTACATTTTAAATTTAGTTTAATTTTTGGGTGGATATCTGGGTATCATCAAACCTCCTAAATATTTGTGTAAGCAAAGGTATTGAAAACATCTCTTGTATGGAGTATTCACAATGCCAGTTTTTCAGTCTTAACACTTTGGCTAGGAAAGTATCTGTTTTTGTTTGTTTGTTTGTTTGTTTGTTCTTGTTTTTGAGCCAGCAGCGTGAGAATCATGGGTGATACTATATAGAAATTATTCACATGTAATCTTCTCAAAGAATACTTCCATCTCACTATAGGAGATGAATACTTTCATCTCACTATAAGAAAACATTTTGCTGAAAATCTAGTGGTAGAATTTTCTATTCATACGTTTCTCATTTTGATATAATTAAGTAGAGAATGGCATTAAACATTGGGCCATAATACTTTTAGTATAAAACACACACACACCCATAAAAAAAACATACACACAAAAGAGATAATATAATTATTCATACTTCTCTGTTGAGAGACAAGAAATCTCAGGCTCAAAGTCCAACAATTTGCATGAGACCACAGAACCGGTTTTAGCCAAGTGCCTGAACAAGATCCAAGAATGCAAAACACAACACCTTCTAACAAAATAAAGAGATTAAATGTTTTATTTAAATGCCCATATACTAACTCCAAATCACAAAGAATTATACATGCTCAATGCTTTAAAAACTACCATACATTATACATGAATACTTACAAGTATTTATGTATAACTAGATTTACAATCTGGGTTTTTGCTTCAATTAGTTGTGTCAGAGACTAGTTTTTCCCCACAACCCATTCTCCCCTTCTCCCTGTTGGTAAAATTCTCCAGTGCTGGAATTTCAGCAAGGTACAAGATTACTCAGATAAGGATTATATCCAAGACTTTGTTGGCAGCTAGACATAACTTCACTAAGTTCTAAGAAGATGGATATGAGCAGAAGTGATGTGTTCAATCTGTATATCAGATTGTTAATTTAAAAAAATAGCTTTTTTTTCTTTACTTCCTCTTTCTTCACTTCCTTGGAGTAGGAATATGTATCTTTATCCCATGTGATTCACAAAACACTAATTGTTGGTGAAACCACAAAATCTGCTCTTTAAAAGGACTATGTTAACAGAGCCACTCCTGTCCACTAGACTACCTTTCTTCTTGTGCATTGCGATCTGTGAGAGTATTCCGTCTTTTTGAACCCCTGCATTTGGGGACTTTTTGTTATAATAGCACAATTAATACCCAATAAAAATACACTAAGCCTGGCTCCTTCATTTTGTGGAAATAACATTTATCATAAACCTGCCAGGCAGCATTTCCCTTTTACAGCTATTTTCTGACCTATTGTAGCCACTATATTGTACCTGTTAGTGAATCTACTAGAACCTGTACAACACTTCATTGCACCTATCTACACTAATAAAGGCCTAGGTGGCCCTCACACCCTCATGCCCTCACATCATCACAAGATGGCCATCACAAATGGCCAGCTGGGGAGGGCAGTTGGGGAAAAACAGGCTTGCAGGAGAGGGCAGTTTGGGGCCATCAGGCTAACAGGGGAGGGCAGTTGGGGGCAACCAGGCTGGCCAACAGGGTTGGGCATTTGAGGTTGACCAGGCTGGCAGGGGAGGGCAGTTGGGGGCCATCAGGCTGGCAGAGGAAGGCAGTTGGTTTCAACAAGCCTGCAGGGGAAGGCAGTTGGAGACAACCAGGCCTGCAGGGGTGGGCAGTTTTGGAGCAACTAGGCTGGTAGGGGAAGGCAGTTGGGGGTCATTGGGCCAGCAGGGGAGCAGTTAGGCATCAATCAGACCAGCAGGGGAGCAGTTATGGGGCAATCAGGCTGGCAGGCAGAAGCAGTTAGGGGTAATCAGGCAGGCAGGTAGGTGAGTATTTAGGAGCCAGCAGTCCTGGATTGTGAGAGGGATGTCCAATTGCCGGTTTAGGCCCAATCACGCATTGGGCCTAAACCAGCTGTCAGATGCTTCTGAGGGGTCCTAGATTGGAGAAGGTGCAGGCTGGAAGAGGGACACCCCCTTCTCCAGTGCATGCATTTCATGCACCAGGTCTCTAGTCTATATATATAAAAAGCTAATATGTAAAGTGTCCACTTGGCAGTTTGACTAGGAGACAGAGTTGGATCACTTGCGTGACATGCACTGACCACCAGGGGGCGGAGAGGAATGAAGAAAGGTCCCAGCTGGCAGCCAGAAGGCCCTGATCAGCCCTGATTTCCAGCCAGGCCTAGGGTATTTCATGCACCAGGCCTCTAGTTTGTTTATAATAAACTAGACTGACATTTGTAGGGGGAAGGAAGAGTATGTTAGCCATCTTCATTTCATTAACATTTAACATGATATTAGACACATAGAAAGTACTACAATAATACATATTGAATGAAAAAATATATTTTTCATGGCGATTTTAGAACAGTATTGCATTCTTACAGTTTAATTAATTTTAATATTAATTTTATAACATGGCTTAATAGAAAGTATTCTCATACATAATGAGAGAAAAGCCAAGTTTCTATACAAACTTGGGAAAATATGACCTTTCCAAAGTGATAAAGAGACTGAATCATCCATCAGTTAACTAGAAATCTTTTATAGGGTTTCAGATTTAGCACCTTCCTTAGCAGACTGAAGGCTGTTATTGCCACTTCATTTCCAAAACTCAAATACCCTTCAAATTATATTTTTAAATTGGTTTTAATTTATATAGATTAATACTCACAGTCTTTCAAAGTCAGTTTGCTTTTCTAATTTCTGATAACAAAACCTATTATCCAGTTGAGTATAAGAAAGTTAAATAATAGAAACTGATGATACAACAATTTAAAAATATTGCTAAAAATACTTGTTACTAAAAACAACAACAACAACAATAACAAAAAACCTAAACGTAAAAATAAAATTAGTTCCTCTAACAAGAAATTAATTATCTGGGAATAGATAAGCAAATAAGAAGAAAAGTATTTTTTTAATATTCTTATTGATTTCAGAGAGAAAGGGAGAAGAAAGAGAGAAACACCAATGATGAAAGAGAACCATAGATTGGCTGCCTCCTGCATGCCCCGGCCCCCCTGGGGATCGAGCAAACAACCCAGGCATGTGCTCTTGACCAGAATCGAACCCAGAACCCTTCAGTTCACAGGCTGACACCATATCCACTGAGCCAAAACAGCCAGCGTGAAGAAAAGTATTTTTGAGTGCATTTACCAGAACATGATTATGGTTAGGAGACCAGATAGAGGTTACGATGAGAAATATTTGGCAAAACAGTAGAGTTTTTGCATGACATGCCAACCACATTTAATCCTTGACAGTATACAAAGGCAGAAGTGCTTTCTGAAACTATGCAATTAAGTGAAACTCTTAGAAATTGTCCTGTAAATCTCTAGAGAAGAGGCTGGCTGTCTAAAGGCTAGGTTCTCTAGTTGTCACTGCTGCGGTTGAATGGTCTTTAATTTGACCCCTAAATGACGGTCACACCCAGGAAAAAATCAGTAATGCTTTTGACACAGACTTCTTTCCTGTAGCAGAGTAAAAAAGACACAAAAAGCAAGGTCTAAGAGACAAGCTATATATAAAAAAAAGGGGGGCGGAGGGTGGTGGCTTGCTCATGTCATCTAAAATATTTAAACACCATAAACTTGTCTTGAAGAATTAAGACCTTGGGGCCAAGTCCAAGCAGGAGATGCCAAAGTACCAGGGAAATGAACTATTGGAGTCTAATGTCTTCTATTCCATAAATTAACAGTCAACATAATAATTTAAGTCGTTCCTGCGATTGGCCATAGCCGATGTTAATTATTGTCAAAAATTACATGTTGAAAGGGGCTTTGGTGTTGTCTGTGATCCTGTCTTGTTCTTCACCTTCTTCACTGACTCCTATGCTCAGAATGACCATACATCTCAGTTTGCCTGTTTAACTGGGACTTGACTATTAATTCTTATTATCAAAATTATTCCAGATAATATATGATATGCTCATTCCTTTGACGATCCAGTCTTTTATTATTTTTCCTAAACAGTTCTTGAACCTGCCCACTTTTCTCCACTGTCATCTTCATCAAGGACTAGTACACAAATTTCAGATCTAGTCTTCTACTCTTGCTCCTCTTCAATAATTCATTTTACATAATACTACATACTATAAATTATTTTAAAGACAAAAGCATGACACTACACTCCTTAAAACCTTCTCATGTTTCCATTTTGTGTTTAGACATATAAAGACCCGCATGACCCTGGCCTTGCCTGCCCCTTTAGCCCGCGTGGCACCACTCTCTTTTCTTTTCAGATTCGTTGGACAAATTAAATGTCTTAGGTATCTCAGAGCTTTCACATCTGTTCTCTCTTTCTGTATTAGACTTCCTTCTCTTTTGTAAAAAAAAATTTGTTAATCCTCACCTGAGGATATTTTCCCATTGATTTTTTAGAGAGAGTGGAAGAGAGAGGGAAAGACAGAGAGAAACATCAGTGAGAGAGAAACATATTGATTGGTTACCTCTTGCACTCATCCCAACCAGGGCCCAGGCTGGGGAGGAGCCTGCAACCAAAGTATGTGCTCTTCTTGACTGGAATCGAACCTGGGACCCTTTGGTCTGCAGGCCTATGCTCTATCCACTGAGCCAAACTGGCTAGTACTAGACTTCCTTCTCTTAACTTCTTTCTTCTGATCTTATTTCTTTTGAGCTCAGTTTAAACACCATTTCTTTAGAGACTTAACACATCCCCACAGGGAGGCAAAGTCTGCTCCTACAATAATGACAATAATGCACAATTATTCATAACACCCAGACAGAAAATTCTGTAGTAAGAAAATGTACATGTTATATAATATGCATAAATGTAAACTATTTTGTACATGGTTTATGCGTTCCACTAGATCTTCAAAATCTAAGCATATGATGAATGTTCAATAGCTCTTTGTTGAAATAAACAAATAGGGATTTCCAAATTTAGGCAGCCAAATAAAATCATAAGTACCTATTTACTCTTTGACTTTAAACACTATCTTTGATTACATAGTCAATAGTTCACAATATATATACATTCTCTATAATTGAACACTAGTAAACTAAATTTAGTTCAGCAGACGTAAGATTAAGGTGAAAGGTGCATATATTTTGGAATACCTAATTATTTCATGTTTATTTCAATTATGTTTGACTTATGCAGTCAACATTTCTATTCAAGTTATTTCTCATGTTTTCATTTTTTCTGATTTTTATTCAATTTTTGTAAAGTAAAGGTAAATATAATAAAACTAGAGGCCCAGTGCACAAATTCGTGCATTGGTGGGGTTCCTCAGCCTGGCTGGTGATTGAGGTCCATGGGGGGCCAGCTGGTAATTGGGGAATATGGGGGGACCAGCTGGCAGGGGGGTGGACTGCAGGATATTGGCCCACTGGCCAGGGAGAGGGGCTGCAGGAGGTTGGCCAATTGGAGGGAGGGGCCATGGAAAGTTGGCTATCAGAGTGCACTGACCACTAGGGGGCAGCTTCTGTGTCAAGCATCTGCACCCTGGTGGTCAGTGTGCATCATAAAAACTGGTCAACTGGTCATTTTGGTTGTTTGGTTGTTAACAGTCACTTAGACTTTTATCCTATCTAATAAAAGAGTAATATGCAAATTGCCCACCACTTTGCTATACTCACAAACCACTCCCACCAGCCAATCAGGAGCTAGTATGCAAATTAACCAAACCAAGATAGCTGTGGCCACGGAGTGAGCAAGAGGCTTGGGTTTCTTAGGCAATGGAGGAAGCCAAGCTTTCTCCACACCCTGGCAGGCCCAGGCCTCCACTCAAGGCTACAAAGTTTCAATTATAGAAGATAAGTAAATCCCACAAAAATGGTGGCATCCATGAAACTGGAGAAAGCAGGATGCTTGTGTTGCCCCCGGCGATGGAGGAAGTCAAGCTCCTGCAGCCCTGGCCTGCTTTGGTCTCTACTACAAAGTTTTAATTATAGAAGATAAATAAATCCCAACAAAAATGGCTGGGGTCACGGAGCAAGCAGGAGGTTTGGCTTCACTCAAAACCAAAAAGTTTCAATTATAGAAAATAAATAAATCTCAGATACCTGGGCCTCCGCTTGGGTCACTGGGGGGCATAGCTAGCCAGCAAACCACCACAAGCCCTCACCCAGGAAGCCCCATCCCCTAAGGGAACCCCCAACCTGATCTAGAACACCCTTCAGTGCAAACCAGCTGGCCCCTACCCAAGCATCAGGCCTTTATCTTATATAATAAGAGTAATATGCAAATTGATCATCACTCCAACAAATAAGATGGCTGCCCCTATGTGATCAAAGATGGCTGACCCAAGTGGAAACAAGATGGCCACCACAGATGGCCAGCATGGGAGGACAGTTGAGAGGGACCAGGCTTGCGAGGGAGGGCAGTTGGGGGTAATCAGGCCAGCAGGGGAGGGAAGATGGGAGGGCCCAGGCCTGCAAGGGAGGGCAGTTGAAGGCGATCAAGCCAGCATGGGAGGAGAGTTAGGAGGGACCAGGCCAGCAGAGAGGGAAGTTGGGGCAACCAGGCCTGCAGGGGAGGGCAGTTAGGGGTGACCAGGTCAACAGAGGAGGGAAGTTGAGGACAAACAGGCTGGCAGGGGAGCAGTTAGACATCAATTAGGCTGGCAGGGGAGTGGTTAGGGGGTGATCAGGTAGGCAGACAGAAGCAGTAAGGGGCAATCAGGGAGGCAGGCAGGTGTGCAGTTTAGAGCCAGCAGTCCTGGATTGTGAGAAGGATTTCCAACTGCCTAGAGGCAGTTGGACATCCCTCGAGGGGTCCCAGTTTGGAGAGGGTGCAGGTTGGTCTGAGGGACATCTCCTGCCCCCGTGCACAAATTTTGTGCAGCAGACCTCTAGTATATATATATACTGTATATAGTTATATAAAGATATTCAAATAATTATACAAGTATAAATGTGTAAAGATGCTTATACTACTTAAATTGTTGGCTGGAAAAAACATTATAATATAATACCTAGAAGTATTTGTTGCCTGAGTTATGAATAAATTATTTATATGACAATCAACACAAAGGTGTCAAAGTATGCATTATCAGAAAGGGAAACTTAAAAAATCAAGGCCCACTTATGATTTAGTTGATATTTAAAATGTGTATATTTTAGAGTGAGTTCAATTACAATATAAAGAAAACTCAACTCATTGTAGCTTTATCACTGGAAACATTGGATTATCTCATATCCTAAGGATTTATCTCATATCCTAAGGATTCTGAAGATTGGCAATTCTAGTGTTTGACATAGTGATTCAAACATGTCATCATGGTTTTAAGATGGCTGTATTAGCCTCAGATGTCAAATCCTCTCATGGCACAGAAATAATAAATTGGCAGGAAAGACAGATTTTTTTCTGTATCCTCTTTTTATCAAGTAATAATAATAATTATTATATATATATATAATTGGATATATATAGATAGATAGATAGATAGATAGATAGATAGATAGATAGATAGATATGGTTTTTTTCCCCTACCAAGAAGAGTATGGCTCTTGAATAGAACTGAATCACATGTCATCTCCAAAACATACCACTGAAAAGGTAGAATAGCATCACCATGACTGGCTTAAAGAAATGATGATTTATCACCTGGGATGGGGAAAGTCTCACCTTCCTTGAGAACAAAGGATCTTCGCCCACTACATGAACTTATGAGATCAGATCTTGGCAAGTTTCAGCTATTGATCTCTGAGAATCAGAGTTAAATCAGATTCTAATCAGATTTCTTTGAATTAGAAATGCAAAGTGATAATAGTAAAAACATAATTATATAATTAAAATTTTGCTTCCATAATAACTGTTTCTAAAACAGAAGATAATAAATTAAAAATAAGAATATACAAATTGTTAGAAGCTTTCCACTTTTGAAAATGTATATATTTGGGTGGCCTTAGGGACTCAAATAACATGATATATAAAAATAAACTTCTTTCAGTGCTTTTCAATTAATGCTAACAGCAAATACACAGTAATGGTTCAAGGTTTTATTTAGCTGCATGGCTTTTATGATCATATTACAGTTAAGGAGGACAAAAGACAAGCAAAAATATAGAGATTGATTTCATACTGAAACTCTCTCTTCCACTCCACTAACAATTAAATTCTTAACTTTTTGTTGCATTAAAACCAACAACAAAAAGCCAATTCAAATCACATCAACCTTTCAGTAGCATCCTATAGAAATATTGGCTCTGAACCAAGTACCCAGGTCCTAACCAGTTTAATTTTAACTCAGAGCAGATGGACTAGGGTTCTCAAGGACAAATTTAGAGAACCTTCTTTGAGAATACCCCATGGTCTCTGTAACATAGCAGATGGTGAAAATATTTTAGGGCTATTTTCAAATGATGTCAGCAAAACTGCATTTCTGTCAATTGTCTTAAATGGATCCCATAAACATGATTCTCCTTCCAAATCCAGAGTTATAACGATAGACCTTAGCAGGGATTTCATAAATGTCATTATTATCGATGACACACTGAGGATTTATATTCTAACTTCTGAGATAAACTGCAAGAGAGAAAGCAGAGGATCCCTTTAGATAAACAGACAGATATTGACAAATTGTGTTATAATGCATATCCAGTTTTCCTGAATAATAATAATTTCTACCTCCTGTTACAGCAGACTTTTAAATTGATGTTTCTTTTGGAAGATAAACACAATGTAATTATTTTTGACCCACTGAGAAACTGAGAATGCAAGAGACTTACTACAGGCATTCAGTAACTTATACCTTTTCCAGGTATAGCTTGTATTTTTATTTTCAACATAAAATGTTGTAAAGGACATATATCATAAGGGACAATGCCAGGGACTTACTCCTTCCACTCTGGGGAAATCAGTTTAACCTATTGCTTAAAACCTTATGAAAAAGTTAATCCATACATATTGGATCCCACTTCTAAAGGGGGAAACGGAAAATCTCAGATTCCTTACTTCTTCTTACTGTCCAGGCCTGGAAAATGACATCAATTAGAATAACAATACCCTTGATCCTGGAATTTTAATTTCGAGGGTGAGAGGAAGTAGAGAGTTGGGTTGTCACAGCAACAGAGGCAGCAGAGGTGATGCTGTACTAATCCAGACTGTTCCTTCTACTCTGGTTGATAATTCCCAGGCCACCTCCAATTCTTAGTTCTGGACCAACCTCCAGCCAGATGTCATTATATTAATACATTCTCTTTTGTTTAACTAGAGTTGGTTTCTCTTATTTGTAAGAAAAGCAAAATGTAAAATTAGATGATAGAAATACTATTTTGTAACCTTCTTTTTCATTAATAGATCTTCATTTGAACATTTTATATGATCAATGAAAATATTACAAAGCATAAGTTTTAATGGTTAATAGCATATCTTTCTATAAATAGACTGTAGTCTATAAGAATCTATTTAATCAGTGCTGGATATTTAGACATTTTTTACTTAAAAAAGCACAATGCCTGGGTACTTCCCTGGTGGTAGAGCCCCTTTATGTGATACCTCCTCTGGGCCCCCATTGAAAAAGCTAATTAAGCCAATTTTGAGCATAGATCTAGCATTGCTCCACAGAAAATATTGAAGGGTACAAGTTTGTAGCAAATTCCATGGCAGTTTAAAAAGCTGAGCTGCTATATAGTAAGTAACTAGACATTCTTGATACTGGAATATGGACTATGTGAATAGGAAAAGGAAATAGTTCACAGCATTGTTTTGTAAAGTGGAAAATGCAATGTCTTAAATAAAGCTAAAATTAGTGCAAAAAACATTATAAATAGCTCTCTGATTAGCATCTTATGTAAACACTGGTGTCCCAGTGCATGAATTCATGCACATTAAAAGGAAATTAATTAGAAGGTGGCCAGCAGCGCAGGACTGGGCGAGATGGGCCAGACACCCCCTGGAGCTAACCTCTCACAGTCCCTCCCTGGGATCTGAGGAGTGAGCAAGGTGCCTCCAGCAGATGCAATCATTCGGCCCGGTCTGGGGGGATCAGGCCAAAACCAGCTCTCTGACTTACCCATAGGGGTTCTGGAGTGTGAGAGGGCACTCTGCAAGGTTGCTGTCATACAGGATGAGAAATAGAAATGCAAGTGTGCAGTAAATCACATTTGGGGCAACAGTGCCGCAGCAACAACATAACCCATGGCCAAAGGTGGAATCACAATTTTTAAATTTTTGTATTTATCATGACTAAATAAACATATTAACCCTGCGAGGATTTGGGCTACCTCCTCTCTGGTTTTGGGGTACGTCACTGGAGAACCTCTGCTGCCAAGTCACTGCAGCTCAGTAGCTCCTGCATGGAGCATCTGCCCCTTGGTGGTCAGTGCATGTCATAGCGAGCAGTCAGATGGTTGGACACTTAGTGTATTAACCTTTTATATATACTAGTATAGATCATTATACACAGTTGTGATATTTTTACTTTGTAATACATTCCTAAATGTGGAGTTCTTGAGACAGAAGGTAAATTGTGAAGCTTTAGATCATGCAGATATTTGTCCCTCAACAAGGAATGTTGTATCTATTTACAATCATATTAGCTGTATAAGAAGTTTCCCATTCTAATAAGGTCTTATTATTACCAGTGTAAAAATGGTGGGTAGTAGGCTAAAAAAACTATTCAGCTTTACTTGCCCAATGCACAATTTAGAAAGCAATTAGTCTTTGTTTGAGGAGCCCCATACAATAAAGGGGAAGAATTCCAAACAACTTACTGTATGCCTCCCACTACTTAAGAGTTTTCTACAGTATTCTTAGTACAAATTAATACAAACCAATTTGTGTTTTTTTGTGGTTTTTTTTTTTTTTTTGGTGGATGGATACTGCCAGAGCGCTAACACAGTGAGCTAGGAGGAGAAGGAGGAGAGAATCAAAGAAAACCTAGTCAACTTGCATTATAGCTACTCCTCACAGCTGACTTGTACACTTATTGCTCAGCAGTGAAAGAATTTAATATTTGCCAGAGTTACACAAAAGAAACTATTAAAAATCATTATATTGGCATGCCACAAAGAGCCTGAAAAGCACCAAGTCTAGTCTTGGCACACAATGTGTTCTCTAGATTGTTCTGTAAAAGTCACATGGCACCTTTTTAAATCAACTGGCCTTTATTTTAAACAACTGGCTACATGTGTGGATGTTGCTAATTCAATGAATGAAGTCATCTAGGTAAATCCGTGCTCAAACAATAGTACATTGATAATTCAAGGCAAATAAGAGCCATTTTAATAACTTAGCTCCAGAGGAAGTACACCCATAAACACAATTTTAAATTTTTTGTATTTATTATGACTAAATAAACATATTAACCCATGTATATGTGTGTATGCATATGAATGTGTGTATGTGTGAAAATGCATGTATGTGTGTGGGCATATGTATGTATAATCTGAATAAATCCCAGGGTCCCAAGTACCCAAAATTCAGTAGGTATTCAATTAAAGAATCATAGATCATGCAGGAAAAAGGTAATTAGAAGACTCCACATCTTAACTCAGTCTCTCAAGATAAATGCATTTTAATGCATAGCAAGTGTCTGAGAATTCTTTCCTCCTGACCCTGATATTCTTAATTTAGCAACTGTCCTCTGAATCATTTGCCCCAATCTCAATTGGCAGTTGTCCCAAATTCAGCCCAAATCTTTTTTTTCTCTCCCCACCTCCTCCAAAAGCTGCTTATAATAAAGAATTATTTAGTGTCTCTGATTGCTTAAATGGCCTTCATGTTTAATATACTATCTGGTTAACTATAAGATAGGTGCATCCAAGTGCCACTGCTTGGCAAGCAGCTAGAAGCCATGGAAACTAGAGGAATACTATGATAACAAATATTAATCATTTCATACCTAATTATACATTAACTCAAGGCCCAGTGCACAGAATTCATGCATGGGGTGTGTGTGTGTCTCAGCCTCTTCTGAACCCTCTCCAATCTGGGAGCCCTCGAGAAATGTCCAACTGCCTGTGGGATTGGGCCTAAATGGACAGTCAGACATCCCTCTCACAATTCAGGACTGCTGGCTCCCAACTGTTCGCCTGCCTGCCTGCCTGCCTGATTGCCTCTAAACACTTCTGCCTGCCAACCTGATAACCTCCTAACTACTCTCCTAACAGCCTGATTGATGCCTAAGTGCTCTGATTGCCCCTAACTGCCCTTCCCTTCTAGCCTGGTCACCTCTAACTGCCCTCCATTGCCAGCCTGGTCATCCCCAACTCCCCTCCCCTGCAGGCCCATTACCCCCCCTACTGCCATCACCTGCAGACCTGGTCCCTCTCAACTTCCTTCCCCTGCAGGCCTGGTAAGCCCACCTGCCCTCCCCTGCAGGTCTGGTCCCTCCCAACAGCCTTCCCCTGCTGGCCATCTTGTGGTGGCCATCTTGTGTGTTGAGTGATGGTCAATTTGCATATTACTACTTTATTAGATAGGATAATGTTGTTCTTGGCATATTAACATATAATTCATGACAAAAGCGCCTCATAAAGAGGTGGATAATGTGTACTATGTCAATTTTAAAGAGTCCTCACCCAATTATTATACATATTCTCCAAGAAAATAGACACTTAGAATTTAGGGCTTAACAAACAGAGGCCCTATATTTATATTGATATCATAAAATATGATCAGTATTTAAGCAAACCTTTAATGTTCTTTTAGTGGATGTACTAGTGCCTTAAGTGGTTATGGCCAATTATAATTTTTCTTTAAATTAAAGGAGAAACTCTGGAAAGAAGGAAATGATTGAAGTGTTTACACATCTAAAGATACAAATTAAAGTCTGATTATCAATTGAATTGTCATAGATGCAAATGTTCTGCAAAAGCCTTAAAATTATTCTAGTGACACAGTGGAACTATGCCACATTGAAGTGTTTCTTGGCTATGAATTTGCATTGTTTTATTTCTAAAGCCACTATCTGTATTGTAAAAAACACAAAAATGGAAGTTTGCTTTTTTAAAAAAATTTTTTTTCACAATATATTATTGCTACCCAAAGCTTTCACCTTTTCCTTTAAAAATAATGAGTTATTTGTATAATTATGTGTTGGAAGGAGAAAAGGATAAGAGATTGTCAGCACTAATGATTTGTCAACAGAGTTCATCTTTTTGCAATTTAATGTTAGCTGTAGATTGAGGTGTTAGGCATCCTTTTATTTTTCTCATAATTACTTAACCTGTTTGACTGTACCAAATGAGTACAATGACCCTTCCTTAATGTTCATTTTTATTATATAAAACATCTTTCTAGATGCATTTGCTGAATTAATGGTTTCATACATTCCAAATTTATATTGATATCATAAAATATGATCAGTATTTAATGAAATTCATTTCTGACAATCCAAAATACACAATCAATGACAAAATGTTTCTCCAGGGAGCAATGAAACTAAACATAATTAAAGTATGCTGGGCAGCTCACTGTGTCTTTGAACAAGGGTCAATAAATTATGTATGTTCTGCACTTCCAGTTGCTGGCCTCAGTAGCTGCCTAACAACCAGGTAAAATAAATAATTGCTTAGTCCAACTCATACCTATAATAATATCTGCTAGAATCACCTAAATTGTGCTTTGTATAATAATGTTTTTAATAGTTTTTAGAAAAAAATATTTTCATTTTCAATGCAATCCATTATATCAACAAATATGTATATAATTAGAGGCCCAGTGCATGAATTCATGCACCTTGAAAGGAACTGTGGGCCACAAGGCTGCCTGTCTACCGGCAGCTCTGCTCCCACTGCCACCATTCCCACATGCTGATGGCCCCACCAGCAGCAGTTGTGGGTGAAGCTGGGTGCCTTCAGTGGGTATGAGCTGTAGATGCTGCCCCAATTATCCCTCAGGGGCAGGGAGAGTTGAAGAAGCCCTGAGGGGTGATGGTGGCCAGCAGCCGCTGATCTCACCTGCTGATGGTGCTGAATAATCTGGGCTGACACCAGGTGCCGGCAGCAGATGCAAGTAGGGCCAGTACTGCCAGCAGGTGTGAGCTCCAGGAGGGATCACGGCACATGGGAGCAAAGAATTTTCAGTAACCACCAGAGGCTTGCTCTGATGACAGCGATTGGCACCCCACCTTGGTCTGGCATCCCCGCTTACCTGCTCCACCATCCTGCTGGGGCCAATGCCCATCATGTTCGGCATGTACCCCCTGGTTTTCAGCACACATCATAGCTGTGCTGTTGTTCAGTTATTCTGCCATTTGGTCTACTGCATATTAGCCTTTTATTCTATAGGATATGTTCTGTGTGCACTATATTTCAGTATATATATATATATATATATATATATATATATATATATATAGAGAGAGAGAGAGAGAGAGAGAGAGAGAGAGAGTGTATCTACCTTAAAGGATCTAAGCATTATATCTAATCAAAGAGGAGGACAAGGAGTTGACAAATATATTGCAAAAAATTACTATTACATAGAACAGGTACAAAACACTATGGAGTCATTTCTTACAACTACTCTAACTTCAATTTTAGTGTCTAACCATCAGAAGTCCTTTAGCTTTCATTATATTGTGGTCAGAAAATATATTTTATATGATTTAATTTTTTAAAATGAGACTTTACTTGAGGCCTAACATGTGGTCTATCATAAAAGTTGTTCATTGTGGCTTGAGGAGAATGTGTATTCTAGTGTTGTGTTGAGTGTTTATGATTATCTAATAGATCTAATTCCTTTGTAATAAAGTGGGTATTTAAGTCCCCAACTAATATTGTCGAATTGTTACTCTTCTGTTTTTATCTAGTTCCTCCTTCATTATTAAATAATAGTTTTGCTGAATTTAGCATTCATGGTAATTTTTTTCTTTCAGCATTTTGAACTTTTCATCTCATTACCTTGGCCTCCGCAATTTTTTTGAGACTCATCTGTTGATCCTATTAAGGTCCTATGTGTGATTAGTTACATCTCTCTTGCTAATTTCAATATTTTTTGTCTTTAGCTTTAGATCATTTGACTATGATGTATCTAGTTGTGGATCTCTGAGTTTTTCCTACCTGAAGCTGTTTGACCTTCTTGTAAATCTCTGTCAGTATTTTTCATCAAATTTGAAAGAATTCCAGCCATTAATTCTTCAAACTTTCTGTCTTAGTTTCTTTTAAAACCTCTCTCATTTTCTTTTAGAACTTCTCTCATGGGGCTCTGATATATTTGATGGTTTTTCACACTCTAAAGTTTCTTTATTTTTTCCCCTTCACTAGGGTTGACTTTTGTTGCTGTATTGTGGTGGTTGTGGTTTATTTAATGACTTCTAAAAAAATTCTTTAAAAATTTTAAAGTCTGTAATTTTATTTTTGGCCATTAAAGTCTCTGATCAGTTAGCTTAGTTGTCAACTGATTTGATGATGTCCATAAATTCTTTCAATCAATCAGTCTCTCAGCCTTTGCTGAAGTCTTTGTGAACATTGGAACACATAACGCTCTGGAAGAGGGTTTAAAACTGTGTGTTAGCCTTCACTTCTTACTTACAAGGAGCCTTAAGGTTAGCCAGAGATTAAAGATTAGGACTTTTTATATCTTTCCTGGACTTGTGAACAGTCTTTTATATGCATGTGGCTCCCTAGATTCTCAGGAATATATTGAAACTTTTCAATGCCTCCTATGAATCCCATTCCATACTATTTCCTTTTATTTTTTACTTTTTTGGCAACCTTCTCATTAGCCCATTTTGGTAACACTACCTTGGCCATCTATATTGGTAAACAATTGCTAATGATTGATTTCAACAAATATCCTGAGAATGAGGCAGAGAGAGGTCTGAGTTAGGTCAAATTAAGACAAACCCAACAATGAAACTTTTCAGTAAGCTGCAAGGTAGATCAAAATAATGACAATTTATATGTATGAGCTTTTGAAAATCTCCAAACCCATTCTTCCCCCTAGGATACTGCTTTCACAGCTACCATAGTTATGAGGTTATTGGTTTTCAAGCCTACCATGCAGGCTAGGGAGAGAGATATGAGATTAGGGAACATTAAAATACCACAAAGTTCATAATGAAATTCAGCCAGTTTTCTGCTATAAATATTCCTCAGACTGCTACAAAACTTTAGTTAGTTTCTAGAATTCTAAAAAAGTTGATTTGGACATTTTTTTGCAAATATCTTGATGCTAATGGAGGGGTGGATTTTCAGAGGTCCTCATTCTGCCATTCTGAAAATGATCTGCCTTTCTTTTGTTTAATAAGTTTACCTCATTTTGCTGAGCAGAATGGAAAGACCTTCCCAACTTAAAACACTGATAATTAACATGTTTTGTCAAAATGTGGACAGTTTTTAAAAAATGTTATTCAATAGGTCAAAGTATGCATTTGTAAATACAGAAAATATTCCATTAGTGAGTTTATGTAGCTAAAGAGAAGAGTCTGAGACTTTTTAAAAGGTATAAATATTTCAGTACTCATTTGCTTAGTTCAACTCCCCAATTATATAAATATAAATATGTATTTGACAAGTATTTGGAGTCTAGTTCCTGAAAATAGATTTAATGACTAATTCAAAGCAACCAAATATAGTATACCCATCCCCTCCATAAATAAAAGAAAAAAAATCCCACACACACCTCAAATGATTCCAAGAAAATGGTGATTTTCAGGGTAGTTTCCCCCATAGTTCAATAGAACTCTCTTCTAAGAACTTCAATAAAATATCCAGAAGCGAATGGTTGTATTTAAATCTAAGATATTCACTTTAGAGTCAAGTTCTGGCATATTTTTTGAAATAAAATGGAACAAGGTTGCTCTCTTTCTATTTGAGTAAATAGATATGGGATGATTTGTGTGGACCGAACCACAAAAAAATAAGATATTTTAAAGATTTCTTAAACTGGTTATTCACCATTTACTGTTAACATAGATTCAATACTATACATTCAATGTCATTCAATGTTTAAACAAGGTTTTTATAATGAACATAAAGTTGTAAATGTAAGACTATGGAATGCTTAACAAATGTTTAACCAAGGCTTTTGTAATAAATCAGTGTCGAATGTAATTAATATTCATATACACTGAGTGGCCAGATTATTATGATCTCTGAACACATAATAATCTGTCTACTCAGTGTATATCCTATATAATAAAAGGCTAATATGCAAATTCTCCCCTCGACCAGGAGTTCGAGCAGCAGGCAGGCCAGCCAACCATTCATGTCCCCTCCACCTGGCCAGGCTGGCTGGACCCCACCCATACACGAATTCATGCACTGGGCCTCTAATGTGTATATCTATATCTATATCTATATCTATATCTATATCTATATCTATATCTATATCTATATCTATATCTATATCTACATCTACATCTATATCATCTATATCATCTATATCTATCTATCTATCTATCTATCTATCTATCTATCTATATACACACACACTGAGTGGCCAGATTATTATGCGTTCAGAGATCATAATAATCTGGCCACTCAATGTATATTACCCATGATTCAAACTGGAATATTTCACCTCCAATGAAAAATTTTTTTTCTTTTAAGAAAACTATGTTCATTTAACTTTATTTATACAACACATATTCATAGCTGAATTTTTCATGTTTACTCTGATTTAGATATTTTTAATTATTAATAAGCAATAATTGATTACCTAATAGCACAGAAAATACTTATAGCCACACATAATCTCTTGTTATTAATAACAGATAACTCCTTCCTCCTTTCATATTTCTTTATCTGGATTCATTTCTTCCTATTTCAGCTATACTTTTACTTGCATTTTAAAATGTTTCTCCAGCCTATCTGGCTTGGTTCAGTGTTGAGTGTTGACCTATGAACCAGGTGGTCATGGTTTGAATCCTGGTCAGGGCATATGCCCAGGTTGCAGGTTCAGTCCCTTGTGTGGCAGGTGCAGGAGGCAGATGATTAATGATGCTCTCTCATTATTGATGTTTCTAACTCTATCTGCATCTCCATTCCTCTCTAAAATCAATAAAAATATATTAAGAATTAAAGTGCCTCTCCAAAAATGTATCCCATCCTGTTTGTAAGTGGAAATAATGGTGGTGACACTTCTCTTAAAGAATATAAGAAGAGATGAATTCTGAGGACTATTATTTAATTGGTTTATGATCTAATAATTCCTTGATTGATGACACATTTCACAGAGGTTTAGGTAATTTGCTCACTTAAAATCTATAAAGATTTTATAGACATTAGCAAAGGCAAATCTGAATTCAAAGTTAATGAGACCTTCATACAAAAATGAAAAAAAATACATGATATCTAAATTTAAAGTCAGTTGTGGTTAAAAAAAAAAAACTATAGCTGAAAGCTAGAAATGCCTTACTTGGATTTCTAAACCTTCTGTCATAGAAATAAAAAACTTTCTATTTGATAAAGAATCCAAACCTATATATTAAATCATATCCCTAGTATCTGTTGACTACATCAAAATTTTATTGAAGGTGAATTCTGATACTGTATTAAATATTGGTTGAATTTCATCCCTCATACTAGCTATGACCACTTCTTCACAATAGCATACAACTCATCGCCTAGTTTGTCTTTTCACTGCAGTTCTACTCTAGTATTAAATTTTAAGAGACCCTCTTTTCTTTATAAAACCTTAAATCTTTATTTTTAATTATTCTTTAGCAATTTAAAGTTTAAAAGATATCACATTTTATTATCTCCCTTTCCTAGACTGTCTTATTCAGCATTTATTCACAGAATACTAGATTTGCTCGCTCTCTCTCTCTCTCTCCTTTTAGACTGAGAGAGAAAAACAAAACAAAACATGAATGTGACAGAGAAACATTGATCAGCTGCCTCCCACATATACCACAACCAGGAATCAAACCCAAAACCTCTGTATGTACCCTGACCAGGAATTGAACCTGCCACTTGTTGGTGTTCTGGATAAAGCTCCAACCACTGGGGCACACCAGTCAGGGCTATACTTTCTAACTATTATCCTTGCTTCTCAGAGTGCTCAAGGTCTTTCAGTTTTGATTATATTGTCTCTCAAGTTTTTCATCACTGAAGATAACCTTGTTGCTTTCCAGCCTCACCAACAGAAAGGAAAAAAAATCCCTTAAAAGAAACCTTACATCTCAGTAGTGTATGAAATGTCACACCAAACATAACTATTCCTTCAGATAAATATTTGTGATGTAACCATAATTTATTTAAAAGATAATGTTTGTATTCAGCAAGATTTCAACTACTGTTGTCAATTGTTTCTAAGACCAAAGTCACTAAACAAAAGGGAGCACTTATGCTCCTATTAATATACTAGAGGCCCGGTACACAAAATTCATGCACGGGGATGTGTATCTCTCAGCCCAGCCTGTACCCTCTCCAATCTGGGACCCCTCAACCTACCCAATTTCTAGTTTTAACCATCCTATATAATAAAAGGGTAATATGCAACTGCCCTCCCTTGCAGACCTAGTCTCTCCCAACTGCCCTACCCTGCTGGCCAAATAGTTGTGGCCATCTTGTGATCACATGGGGGCAGCCATCTTGTGTTGGAGTGATGGTCAATTTGCATATTACTCTTTTATTAGATAGGATCATGTAAAATTAATTTATTATTTTAGTATTGTAAAAACAGAAATTAGCCTTTAAAAATATTAGATTAAAGATAGTGCAATATTACCCTATCTAATAAAAGAGTAATATGCAAATTGACCATCACTCCAATACACAAGATGGCTGCCCCCATGTTGACACAAGATGTGGTCAAAGATGGCTGCCCCAAGTGGACAAAAGATAGCCACCACAAGTTAGCGAGCAGGCGGGCAGTTGGGAGGGACCAGGCCTGCAGGGGAGGGCAGTTAGGGGCAATCAGGCTGGCAGGGGAGTGATTAGGGGGTGATCAGACTGGTAGAAAGAAGAGGTTAGGGGCAATCAGGAAGGCAAGCAGCTGAGCAGTTGGGAGTCAGAAGTCCTGGATTGTGAGAGGAATGTCCGACTGTCCATTTAGGGATCAGGCCTAAACAGTCAGTCAGACATACCTCAAGGGGCCCCAGATTGGAGAGGGACACCCTCAGACTGGGCTGAGGGACACCCCTCCATCCATGGATTTCATGCACTGGACCTCTAGTGTTTTAAATACTATCCTTTAGCTCTGTCTTCAAAAAAATGAATTTTAATAGACTCCTGTAAGCCCTCAGGTAAATACACTCTTTCTGTCAAGAGCGAAATAGTAAACGCTTCCAGTTTTGCAAGATATATGGCCTTTGTTGCAACAATGGATAATACATAAATGAATGGACAAGGCTGAGTTCCAATAAAACTTTATTTATGAACACAGAAGTGATATAATTGTTACTACAAAATATTATTCTTTAGTTTTTAAAACAATTTAAAAATGTAAAAAACATAGTTTGTAGACAATAGTAAAATATGAAACAAGATTCAACCAGGGGCTATAGTTTGCTGACTTTGATGTAAACCTTGATACTGAATTTTATTTATTTATTTATTTATTTTTTAAATATATTTTATTGATTTTTTTTTTTTACAGAGAGGAAGAGAGAGGGATAGAAAGTTAGAAACACTGATGAGAGAGAAACATCCATCAGCTGTCTCCTGCACACCCCCTACTGGGGATGTATCTCCAATGTACATGCCCTTGACCAGAATTGAACCTGGGACGTTTCAGTCTGCAGGCTGACACTCTATCCACTGAGCCAAGCCAGTTTCAGTAGTGAATTTTATTTCTTTAATAGCCTTTGATGAAAACTATAAAGAATATTAACTAGGCCTGACTGGCATTACTTAGTGGTTGAGTGTCGACCTATGAACCAGGAGATCCACAGTTTGATTCCCAGTCAGGACGCATGCCCGGTTTGTGGGCTCAATCCCAGTGTGAGGTATGCAGGAGGCAACTGATCAATGATTCTCTCTCATCATTGATGTTCCTATCTGTTTCCTCCCTTCCTCTGAAATCAATAAAATATATTTTAAAATACAATATTAACTAGAAGAATATTTATGATTTCTTATGAAGAATAATATTTTATGAGTTTTCAAAAATATTTTTTTATTAAAGTGTTCTCCACTTTTCTTAATAAATACAGAACAAAACAAAAAACAAAAAACTAGGTTAGATTTTATTATAAAATTCGCCTAGGCAGTAAATTTAAATATGCAGTTATATTTTTCAATTCAGCTAAATGACTGGGGTTTAGATAAAATTGGTCTCTGTTTTATTGATTTGTTCATTGGAATGTCTTGTAAAGATTCTAAAAACATATTTATTTACAGTACCTATGACATAGATATGCTGTATTGGTCATCAGTTACTAAGATAATACTATGATTTTGACATTGAAAAACCTAAGTTCCTATGGAAAAAAATAGGTTTGAAAGACTTAGCAAGTATATAAAAGTGATTAATTATTTTGCCTTCCCCCAAATAAATCAACAGTAATAACAATAAAAACAGACACTAATGCTACTTATTCATAATAAATGAGTAATTTTGGATTCTGTGCTATTAATTTCCATATGTAATTTATTACTTCTTGGAAACTTTCAGGATCTACCCAATCTCCAGTTTTAACCATCCAATATAATAAAAGGGTAATATGTTAATTGATTGAACAGTGGAACAACCGGTTGCTATGATGCACACTGACCACCAGGGGGCAGACTCTCAATGCAGGAGCTGCCTCCTGCTGGTCAGTGTGCTCCCACAGGGGGAGCACCACTCAACCTGAAGCCCTGGTAGGGAGCAGGTGTAAGCTGGCAGTTGTACATCCCCCGAGAGCTCTTGGACAGTGAGAGGGCACAGGCTGGGCTGAGAGACCACCTCCCCACCCTCCAGTATACAAATGTTGTACATTAGCCTCTAGTATATTTATAAATTGATATCCTATTGCTGCAGACAGTACACAAGTGAGGAACTAGTTTCTGTTTACTCTTGTACATAAAAGTTCATGCATATCTAATTTAGGAACTGATGTCAGATTCCTAAGTCCTATTTATTCCAAGCTTTATATCTATCTTTTTTTAGACTTCATTATGTAACCTCTGGTCTTTTTAGAAATCCCACTTACCTCCTTGTTCTAACTTTATTATTTTATTCTCTCTTTCTAGTTTTTGTTCAATAGGCATAACCCACAATTTACTTATAATAAAACCAACATTTTCACAGTTGGAGCTATATAAAAGTAAATTTGTCTAAATTTGACTTACAACTATGGAAGACTCATGGTTGGGATATTCTTTAGATCCAGATTTATAAGGACATTTTTAAAATTGAAATTTTGAGCTCCTCCAACCCTACAATTTTGTAAATGAGGCAACCTAGGCCCAGTGTCTTTATTCTGGAATGCAGAGACCAAGAGAAAAATACAATACTCTGTTGTTGTAATACATACATGGTTCAATTAGCCATGAGTTCTTAATGAAAAACTAAGTCAAGATGGCCCAAAACTATGGGGAATTCAATCCAATCCAATTATTTAAGAGAGACTTATCTTATTAAGATTATTAATCACCTCTCTAACAACCCTCCAAAGTAGCATACTGTCTGCTTGTTTGAGTCACTAAATAAAAGTCAAATAAAACTACAAAGTAATAAAAAAGATAAGAAAAGGAGTTGAGAATATCTACCAGCCAAAAAAATTAGCTAAATTTAAAATATTAGTTACCCATCATTTAAATATTAAGAAGCAATTTTCTGAGACACCTGTCTACCTAAGAATGCTTTTTTTTTAAAACCTGTGTTCCTGTCCCAGTGTGTTCCCTGGGACATATTAACCTTTCATTCCAATAGCATACCTCATCCAGGGTGTTCCATGCCCTGCACCATACACTAAGCCCTGAGATGTACACGTGATTAAACAAATGTTGGTATACAGACTAAACATTTAAGGTAAATTTTAATTCAGCATTGTACTAGAAAAGCAGTTACTTTTAAAAGGGTCATGGAAGAACAGAACAGCTGTCTGAATGAGTCAGGAAGGCTTTACAGAGAATCCTCTCCTGCATCTCTAAAGAGATTCAGGGCGGTTTTCACAAACAGTACTAATCCACAACCCAGCACTCACATTGTCTGGTATCTACCGGAGCTCCTATAGTTTGGTAAGTGCAGCTAAACATCCTAAGTTTTATCCTATACCATTAAATCCTGAAGTATATCCTTTCAACTCCTTGAAGGATTTTTCATTCTCAAACTTCTCTGTGTAAATAGTCCTCTTGGGAAAACTCTTTGCATGCTTGTTGGAAAATAAACACTATGTTTTGCTCTCCACTATTTCTGTATGCCAAGAACCAAACATGTGCGGCAGATTTCTGATTTAACAAATAGTTCTTAGGGCTTCAGCTTTTGCTGCAGTTATGTGAGTTTCATATTCATCACACATCTTCAAAATACTTCACTGCTAGAAAAACACTCTGAGGTATAGTACATGAGAATCACTATATAATCTCCAGCAGAGTATAAAATGAACAATCCTTATTTAAAGATTAATGCTTCTTTTAGCAGTAGAACTAACTTAGGGGACTATTTTTTTAAGTATGGAGCTGTGATTGAGATGTGTATATTTAGGAGACATGAAAGGTTAAGCTTCCTATTTCCTGATCAGTAGCTATTTACTTACACAGTATAGGATATGAAATCATGAATTCCAATAAGAAAAAATTCACAAGTGCTCAAGTCTCAATGATCTGAATATAGCTTTCCACTCTGCTTAGTATATAGAAAAGCATACAATTTAAACTAGTTTCTCCATGTCATCCTAAGTACTTCTTGGCTCTCTCTGTTCTACCTCTAGCTGTGTTACATTCAGGAATTTAAAAGAATTTTAATTTTAACATAGCAAAATATTAATTATCTCATGAGCAAAACTCATATATAAGGCATCAAATCAAACTAACCTGGGTTTTTTTTTTTACTATCTGCAACAACATATGTCTGTATTATAGTGAACTCTTGCAATGTAACCATATTTTTAAATCTAGTCATCTTTAAAATAATGTAATGTTCACATTTTCAACATTAAAAATGTACACTAAGCAGACTTTCAGAATCACAGGTGTCTCAAGCACAATTATAAGTCCATGTTTGTCCTTAAAGTAAGTTGGTGCATGACTCACACCAAAAATTATAGAGAGAAAAAAACACAGCAAAAAAAAAACAAAAAAAAAACAAAAAAAACCCCCAAGAAGTTTAGCATCATGACAAGAACATCTTTGAATGTGCCTGTTGAAAGGAAACCATTGTGGGTAACTTAATTATGAAAAATATTTAGATTCTAATTTACAGCTAATTTCAATCAAAAGTTTAGAAATTTCAAATGGAAACAAACTACTGATAGATGAGGCAACCTGAATGAATCTCAAATATGTTAAGTGAAAGAAGCTAGACTTCCAAGAAAATTATGGCCTGGATACTACCTTATAACACAGTCCAGGGCCTAGCCTTTGTCTTTGCAAAATCAAAAAGTCAATTGTCAGTATACTGAGAGTTCAGTTCCGTAAGGATAGCCTCATCCTATCAAGCTCATAGAGACTGATATAAAACACACGCACACGCACACACACACACACACACAGATGTTAATGGATTATTTTGCATAGTATTTACAACACCCATATATTCCCATGAATAAGCTACACAGTACAACTGTTTGGTGGGCTCAGACTCAAAACAAGATGATCTTATAAAATAAAGGGTATATGCAAATTGACCCTGACACTGGAATGACCAGTCACTATCATGCGCACTGACCACCAGGGGGCAGACACTCGATGCAGGAGCTGTCTTCTGGTTGTCAGTGTGCTCCCACAGGGGGAGCTCTGCTCAGCCACAAGCCATGCTGATGGCTGCAAGCGCAGCGGCGGTGGCGGGAGCCTCTCCTACCTCTTTGGCAGTGCTGGAGATGCCCAACTGCAGCTTAGGACATCCCCCAAGGGCTCCCGGACTGCCAGAGGGATGTCCAACTGCCAACTTAGGCCTGATCTCCTGAGGAGTGGGCCTAAGCTGGAGGTGGACATTCCCTGAGGGATCCTCGACTGCAAGGGGGCACAGGCCAGGCTGAGGGACTACCCTCCTGAGTGCACAAAGTTTCATTCACTGGGCCTCTAGTTTTATTACATTACTGAACTGTAGAATGATGTCAGGCTTTGATAAATTGATGCAGCCATATCTACAATAAAGATGTTTACCTGATGAAAAACTACTTGTGTAATTTATGGATTTACTACTTCAATTTTCTTTCTAAATTCCAATTATGACTGATACATATTTTCAGTATGTATGTTCATAGTTCTTGTCAAGTTTTGTGTTATGGAAAATTTATCTATTCATTTTGTCTAGATGTTACCTTTTAACTTTCAATGAATTATTTCATTATAATTTTGTGAGAAAAGTAATATTACTGTTGATACTATGCATTCTCTACCATATTGAAAATAAAAAAACACAATCCTAAACACAAAGAGTTCAACCTAAAAATAATTAGATTTACAATAAACTTAGAAAAAAAGTCTCATCATAAACTCAATAGATTTTTCATTGTGTTTTTCATTTGTGGTTTAAATCTATTTTAAACTTGATGATTTGAGAAGTTTTACTCATTCTCATTATATATTTATTTATATAAAATGCATTCTCTTGACTAGTCATCACAATTCTGCCCCTATATTTTATACCTTCCAATTTCACAGAGATTTTATAAATGTCTATTATGTATATCTCACACCTAAAGAAGACATAAATGTTTAACAATGTGAAAAAGGAAATAATAAATTATCATTTTTGGATATTTTAGAATATTCTTCCATCCCTCAAATATATCTGTAGATCTGCTGTGTTTTCTAAAGATGATAATAGTTAATATTTATAAATACCAGGTGAATATGTTATTTGTAATTAAAACACACATATACTAGAAACAAGTATATGCAGGTAAAGGTGAAGCTTAGAGTTAAAAACGTGCCCAAAGATACACAATTACCCGAAAGGGTATTTTAACTGTGGTGTTTTTGACATAAAAGCCATGTGTCTTGCCAATGCTCTATGCTGCATTAGGATCCAAGTACCTCAATAAATAACCCAAAGAGATTTAGTTACTACAACCCACCATTTCAGACTGTAGTAACTCCCATTCTAGAATTACATCCTTTCATAGTTGAATGGGCATTGGGGTTACATTCCAGCTCCAATCTATAAAGGACAACTCTCTCAGCAAAACAGTTATTTTGAAAAATCTCAACAGCACAGTAATAGAAATTCATTTGTTCTGATTCCAATTTAGGACAACTTGATATGAAAAGCTTAGTTTTTACCAACTAAAAATTTGTCTCTTTGAAACTCCACCAGTTGGTTAATCTCCCAATTGGTCTTTTGGCATTACACAGGCTAACTGTACTCCCATGTCCTCTGTACCAGTAATTTGCTGCTGTTGTTGTTAACCCTTACCTGAGGCTATTTTTTCCACTATTTTTTTTTAGAGAGAGTACAAGGAGGAAGGGAGGAAAGTGAGAGAGAGAGAGAGAGAGAGAGAGAGAGAGAGAGAGAGAGAGAGAGAAACATATATGTGAGAGAGACACATATTGGTTGCCTCCCACATGCACTCCATTGGGCTGGCTGGAGGTCCAACTTGCAACCCAGATGTGTGTTCTTGACTGGGAATCAAAACCTTGACTCCAGCATGTAGGCTAGTGCTCTAACCACTGAGCAATATACCAGTAATTTTTAATTAGGTACACTGCCATCTTCTCTGACCCCTGAACTCATATTAATATGCTATGAGTAATACTTTTCCTTCCTTGAAAGGACATTTAAAGAGGAGACCCAGAATTGAACATTCAACTTCTTGGGTTGTCTGACAAGTGCAGAAGATAATAGAAAAACCATTTCGGGCCAGCTCTTAAAATCCTGATCACCCCACTTTTCTCTGAATATTTGTCACAATATTTGTTCATATTAAGTTTGTGTTCAGCCTATAACTCTAAATACATACCTTTATGCTCAATGCTCTCAAATGCCTTTTTTTTTTGCGGGGGGGTTGCTGAGGGGAGGTGAGGGGTGGGGATTTTTACTCAGGCCTTTAGAAATTACAGGAAGTGTTTGCACGATAGTGTGGAACAGTAAAAATGACTATTTATGATAAAATTCTGCAAAGTTATCTTTATGATTAATGGGGAAAACTATAATCGTTCCATGACCTTTAAAATTTCTTGTCAAAACATTAAAATCTCTTTTACTGACAGATATAAAGGAATGAAAGAGTAATTAATACAGATTTAGTATATACTCTAACTTAAAGCATTAGAAACTTTAAGAATTAAGAGCATTGTTGTTGCTTTTGATTTTTTTTTAAACTTAATTTGAACAGGGCTTGTCTTCTTGAATAATTCATGGTAGGTATGAAATGAGTGCCTTTGCCATGCCTTGCATATTGTCACAATTCTTTCTGAGTTTGGATCAATTACCAACGTTTTATGTTTGTCCTTTTAATGCTGCAAACTATCTCTGACAGTCTCTTTAAAATGAAGTTGTTTTTTTTTGTGAGCTCATCTTCCTCCAGGACATTGTCATTCTTTTTGTCATTTTCCTCAATTATGACTGTAAGTTCCCCTTCACTATGTTCCTGGGGCTGCATAGCTTGAGTCTCTTGATTGGCCACAGTGTCTATATTTCCACGGTCAGCTATTTCTTTTAAAACTCCATTTATGTGTGACTCAAATTCCACATCAAGCAATATAAATTTTCATTTATTTCATACACTTTCATTTTTGTTGGTCAATTCCCTCATTTGATTATTTATTTTTGCAAAATGGCAAGTGGTTTTATCTCAGGGAGACAAGAAGGCAACACAACCACACGTGTTATCTGGGCTTAAACAGAGTACCAGAAGCAGAATGAGTAGTCAGTGATAAATTTTGAAAGAAGTGACATGTTTGGTCACTGATCAAGAGGTGCATCTGTTATTTACTTGTGGTTTCTGGACTGAAGAGCTACTAGCAATGTTTGTGCTTTATGCAATTAGTCACAGCGCATGCATTGTAGAAACAGAATTTGAACTGCTACTGTTGCTATTTAACTAAACCACGGAGACTGAAATGTGTGCACACTGGAACTGTGCAAAGTGAGCATTGACAAATTATGCTATCCAGGGATGTCTAGGCACTGTATTTTCATCTAGTTACAGATAAAAATGCAAAACACAGCAGAACAAAGTACAGAATTCTGTGGTATGTCACAAATTTCCACTCTCCAAATAGAGATCAGTGTAAATTTCCCATTTTAGTTACAAAGAAAATGAAAGTATGTGGATTGCTGAAATAGAGATATCTGATAATGTAAAACAAAGGGGAACACAATTATTTGGTAACTGTTTGGAAATCACGCACAGTAGAGGGTCACGGCCTTTTGAAATGTGTCCACATCCCATACAAAATACTTTTAGATTTTTGTAAAATTCACTAATATCAATCTCACTGCTATGTTTTGCAAGTATACCTTTTGAAAATTCCAAATTATATGATCTTTCTTATCTCCATTTTTTCCTAATACTAAGCCCTGCTGGGCCACTTATAGAAAAGTGTGACCTTGAGAATGTCATTCATTGAACTTTTACCTGCTTCTCCATAAAGTCTTCTAGTATGCATGCTCAGTTAGCCATATTGGGTCATTAAAATTATCCGATAAAATTGAGTATATGAAATCATTTTACAAATAAATTACCAAGTGCTATAAAAAGTGAAGATGTATGTTTCATAGGTAATTCCTCCAGAACTAGGGAACTGGATACATCTTAAGCATCTGGGACAAACTCTGGCCTATTCAAGAGAAGCAATTCCATTTTACCCATGTTTGTTCTGCTTTTTCCTATGCAAGCAACAATGTCTTTGATGGAGAAACTGGAAGCAAAACAGAAGCTAATGTACTTTGCTTTGTGTTCATCTGTTAACATCATATAACTGCCTGAAACAGTGAACCTATAATGTTCTAAACATAGCCTAAAATTTTATTTCTTGACCTTAATTTAACTCTTAATCTTTTCCCACACTTTAATCCTCATTCTACTAATGATAGTTTCACTGGCAGTACTAAAATTAAATTTCCTAAAATTCTGCAGGTATGCCCAACTGGTCTCAGTCACTTTAGTGCTAGCTAGCACAGGACCCACAGAGTTTCCATTACTAAGTAAGCTGCCCTGGTACCATAACTTGTACAATTTATTATGAATTTATGACCCATTGGAAGTGGCGAGGGAAAAAACTCTCCTTTTGAAGCTGATAAAACTGAAATAAGAAAAGCTCAAGTTATTTTTCTCAACACCACACTGCCTATTAGTGGCAAAACCAAGACCGAAACCCAGATACCACGACTTCTGATTCCAGTAAGCTCCTCTCATTACTCCAAACATTGTTTCAGGTTTATCGACATCAGCTACTTTGTCAGATTGTTGCTTTGTTTCTATATGGGTCTTTTCTTCTCTGAAGGCATTTCAATTTCTTCCTGCTTTTATTAAGTTGGTATATCTGACCTTCATTAAAGCACTTACATATGTAAACGATTGTCCTGCTCCCCAGAAAGATAAAAGGGCAGCTCTACTCCCATCTGAGCCATTGGCACTGGCTGTGAGAACTGGGAAGAAAGGACAGGCCTGTAGTTATTCTTGAAATGTTTGCAACCTTTCAATCTAATTCTTGAACTAGCAAACACATTTACCGCAAGATGAGAGTTTAGAAATACATTTCTCAGATAGCTGTGGGTGTTCAGGGTCAGAAAAGGGGAAAGGAGCATTCATGGATAGAATCTGAATTGGAGCCAGACAAGATGTTAAAGTCCTGTTCACATAACCGAAGAAAAATTTATAAAACAAAGGTTTAACATTTACTTTTGTTTTTAGATGGCTAAATTATTGTCTGAAATAGAAGGTGCTCTGTTCTTTAGCCACACGCCTGTCAATTCATCTGTTGTCAGACAGATATTTTAGAACATTTATTTAGATTTTTATTTGTGCAATGTCATTAATTTGATTGCATATAAGAAACTCTGGACCAGCCTGATGACGAGATGTGCTGGAGCACTGAGTTGCCAAGCTTAGCTAGAATTAATAAACTTTTTGGGGATTTCCTTAAAATTTAAATATGACATAATGACCAGCACTTTAGCTGGTGACATCAAAATAGTCCCATAGAAAATTTTAAAAATCAAAATTTTACTAAAAACTTTTATACTTAATTTTTAAAATGTGGAATAAAATTTATGAGGACCATTTTGAAATTAACTCAACTTTTCCCTGTATTATTTAGAAAGATTTAAGTCTGTGTAACAAACACCACTGCTGGAAAATGCACTAGCATCTCCTGCAGGTCTTAACATAAAACACTATTTTCTAGACTTTCCTATCCCATGTTACTCTGCAGGCCACCAGCAAGGGACGTCTTCTACAAAACAACCCAGGAGCAAGGCAAAATCCAGCTGCTGCAGTTGAGGAGGGAGAGGAAAAGAACAGACTGGAAGAATTAAAGACTAAACACCAGTCTTATGCAACTGCATTTCTAGTATTTGAGTGATCATTTGATTCTCTGTACCTTTTTGGAAATGCATATTCAGTTTCTTCTTTCTCTCTTACAGGATTCCCTTAGTTAAAAATGGCTAAGGCTCCCCATCACTCAGTAGAGAGAATCCCATTCCCTACACAAGGCCGCTTACAGTTTCTCACTCTCCTGCACATGTTGTCCATTCTTATCATGGTGGAGACTGTGCACAGGCAATTCTCCCTAGCTGCACAGTGGTTGGCAAACTCATTAGTCAACAGAACTAAATTTTTAAACTTAAACTTCTTCTAATCCCACTTCTTCAAAATAGACTTGCCGAGGCCGTGGTATTTTGTGGAAGAGCCATACTCAAGGGGCCAAAGAGCTGCATGTGGCTCGTGAGCCGCAGTTTGCCGACCACGGTCCTAGCAGGATGTGCAATCCCCCTTTTCTATTTGATAGACTATTACTCACACTTTAAATATCAGCAATCTTTTCAGTTAAGCTTGCAGAATACTTCCTGGAAAGCCCATCCTTCCGTTCTCTGCAGTGCTGTGGCATCTCTACACAGCTCTGCTAGGACTTAGCACCATACAGGAATCACCTGCCATCCAGTAGGCTGTGTACACCTTCACCTCTGTATCCCCAGGTACCAAAGTAGTGACTATCTCATAGTGAGGAACTAACCCAACAACATTCATCGAATGAAAGAAAAGAGCACATGTGACTTAAAAAAGAAGGAAATCTGTTTCAATCGAATAATTTAAATACATATTATAACTTAAATGTTTCCATCTTGGAGTCTTTTAATGGAAATTTAAATTTTCCTTCAACTACTAGTTGTTAAATTCTACAAAGTAGAGGCCATCAAGAACCTCTACTATTTTTGCTGCATATTTTAATCTGATGTTAAAGAGGATTACAATTAGGCCAAAACCTTTTACTATAATGTTGAATTCTCAGTAATACTTAAATAAAATTAACATTTAAATAAATTACATTTGTGTTAATCAGTAAAAAAAAAATTGTTGGCTTATGATCAAACTCATACCATGATTTTTAGTTAGGAACCACTGTAAAGATAATTTTAAACAGTTATAATCCTAAACATTTTTTCATCTTTGATATTTATTTCACCAATGGTACAAAGTCTTTTGCAAGCTATATATTTTAAATACTACTATTATCATAGAAATGCCATGTTTTTTTTGGGGAAAATAAAGTTCAACTTTTAATTAAACATAAAAATTAGCATTATTACATAATATTTTTCACAATATTAATTATTTCACATTGATACTGCTAATTTACATGGACAGTTTGTCAAGAATGATCAATTGATTCAGTTCTTATTAATATATACTTATAGAAACTTCTCTAAATTCTCTTTCTGGGTCAGCACATTTAACAACTCTAGAGTGTAGAGAAGATAGTTAGCAGAGCGTATACATATGGCTAGAAAAACACTGAAGTGAATATGATACATTTCTAAGCATGAGCCATGATTGCTGTTTTTGGAGTACTAATGGCACATAACCATATTCCACTCTGGTTAGTTCATGCAGCTGGTATGTGTTGGCTACGGTAACCTCATAGAAATCTATTTTCTCTAAATTTTGAAAATCATGCCAAATTAAGGAAAACAGGAACTTGGCTTTATTAAATACAATCCAGGTTCTTACCATCAATTAAAATAGCACAAAGACATAACCTTCAAACTCATAGTTATTTGTGCAACTTTGACTGAAAAGATTATTCTTGCCGGGCAGGTGTGGCTCAGTGGTTGAGTATCAACCTATGAAGGAGGAGGCCATGGTTTGATTCCCTGTCAGGGCACATGCCGGAGTTTTGAGCTCGATCACCAGTAGAAGCTGTGCAGGAGGCAGTCGATCAATGGTTCTCTCTCATCATTGATGTTTCTGTCTCTCCCTCTTTCTTCCTCTCTGCTGATATCAATATATTGATTTATAGATATAAAATTATTCCTCTGTGTCCTCACATTCTTAGACTTCTGAGGACAGACCCAGTTAATGCATCTTGTTCTGGTGTAATTATTAATAAAATTCCTCTGCACTTGCATACAGGTCACTGATTGGGTGTATACTTCACAGTAACCTAGTCATCCTTCTTGTAAATGAAATGTTCACCCCCAGAAAGGAAAAGGGGGCACTATTCAGCTGAATAAATATATTTTTGCTTTATTTGCTTAATGTCACAATCAGATTCTTTATACTCTCAGGAAGCTAGTTTTCAATCAACATACAGTTGAACACCTTTGCAACCAGTAGAAATCTAGACATTGTTTGTATTTTAGAAGTTTCTATAACAGAACTACTGCACTTTTTAGCGTAATCAGAATATTTCATGTGAATAAATTACATCCACATCTCAGTCATTCAAAATGGAAAAATCTAGTAATAGCTTTCATTTATTTATCTAACATTATAAATTGTAACTTTTGAAATAAAAATGTAATGAAAATGAACTTTTGTAATAAAAATGAACTTTTGTAATAAAAATGAACTTTTGTTCATTCTTTTTCAGAAATTCAAGGTATTTTTATGGCACTTTTCCAGGAAGTACTACTTTTCATTTTGTAGTCACATAACTCCCATCACCTGTCATCCCACTAAACAATCACTAACAAGTCTACCAAGTGGTTTCTGATTGATCTCAGGATAGTGTTGCTTCTTAGTACATATCTTTTGAGAAAGAGATTCAGTACTGAATGCCTTAATATCTAAGAAAAATAATTTATTCTTTTTCAAAGATTATTTTATATTTTGAATTATTTCACAGTTTAGAATGAATAGATTCAATTTAGACAGAGGATGAAATAATTTGTTCTCATGGAAGTGAGTATTTTTCCTTTTAAGATTTTTTAAAATTGATTTTTAGAGACAAAAGAAGGGAGAGGGAGAGAGAAACATCTATGTGAGAATGAAACATGGGTACGATGCCTCCTGCATGCTCCCTATCAGGGATTAAGCCTGAAATCTGGGAATGTACCCTGACTGGGAATCTAACTAGCAACCTATTGGTGCACTGGACAGTGCCCATCCAAATGAGCCACATCAGCCAGGGCATGAATATAATTTTAAGTAGTCACAGATTTTTGGCGTTACAATTTTTTCACTCACTTTATTTTACATATCAAAATAGATAAATATATAAATTCATTGTATATCAATTTAATTAGCATAATTTGATTGGGGAGGAATCAGTAGAATACTTTTTCTGTCTGTTTTACATGATAACTTTCATAGTTAATCAGTTGTTAGTGACCTCTTCCTTTTAATGAACAAGCTGTAGCATACGAGTGTGAGTCCATTATCTGTAGGGAATGTGAGTTTATAATTATTTTTTGAACATGTTTCAAAACAACAGCATGATTCAAGTATTTTTAAATATTATATTTGTGGAGCAGAAGCAATGAATAAAAGTTTGCATGCCATTAGCCATTCTCTTGATAAAAGGAAAAGAATAGCATTTGACTGTAGGTAGAATCTATGACTGAGAGTGTAATTTTGTTGAGAAGAATGTTTCCAGGCTAAAAAACTAAATAAAGCATAGCTTTATCAAATGTGCAAAAACTGAAGTTTTCAATCACCTTTCCCCTCTTTTTATTGATATAGAATACTTTTATGAAATGGAATATTAGTTGGAAACATAAGTACTATTTTTCCATATAAGAGGAGAAGGAAAGTCAATGCCAGAATTCATCCTTCTCTACCCCTCCTAATCGCTGGCCCCTCCTCCTACAAGACTAAAGTAACATAAGAAGAGACCTTGGTTCAGCTGTCTATAGTATGTTATTTATAATAATTAATGGTATGGAGAAACAAGAACAATTATTTGGTTCTTTTAAAAAGCTAGGGTTTGAAAAATAAAATCTGCAGTTGCTATACATAGAAACCAAAAGAAACGCTCTGATTAAGAGCATTAACGATAAGGAAAGTGTTGCCCTGAGTTATCTTTTCTGGTTTATATGTTTAAATTCAAATGATTTCAAATTAGACATTAACTGATAGCAAGTTTGTTTGCAACTAAATATAGTGACTAAACTAATTTTGAGTAGGTCATGTGTTGTCTCTGCTAACAGGTGTGTAGAAGACAAAGTGAAATAGATTAAATAACACTAATAACATCTGGATATGCTCTTTGCATTCCTCACAAAGTAGTCTGACTGCCTTTTCAATTCATTTCCAGTTTGTATTACACTCTTTTGGTATAAAAGTCACATATGTAACACACCTATTTAAAACACTTGTTATATATGTGGTATTTACAATTGGCAACTTCCAGTGATAGTATTCATTCCATATATCATACATGCTAAATAGGTTTACTGACAATTTCCAAACCCGTTTTTAGTGGAATAATTTTCAAGACAGAAATACTGAGGGAGCTGTAGGAGGGACTTTATGATTAATTTGTTCTATCCCTAATATTGATTCACGAAGTGGGAACATTCCTATGTCAACTAAAAAATATCTTCATACACACACAAAAACTAGTTCTTGTTATACAAATATACTTCCTGGGAATATTTTAATTAAGCCACTACAATTCTGGAAATAGATAACTAATAGACTATGTCTTGATTTATATATAGAAACATAGTGAATTTTGCAGATGTTTGAAAGTCTTACAAGTTCAAAATGAGGAGGACCACTCGATGTTTTTGTTACTTTTATGCCTCATTTCGTATAAAAGTTCCACCGATGGTACTGCAATGTCCATATTATGCAATGTGGTGAACTCCACTGATCCCCCCATGTTTCTCAACAAAGGATAGAAAAAACTGCTTCTTGCTAGTTAAATATACTTCCCTTGCTTCACACTACAATGTAAAGGAGGCTAATAACAATCTCCAACTGAATTACTTCTAAACATGAGTTTGGGTTGGCAGAAGAGTGTCATGACACTGAAATATGTTAGTTGTAGATGACAGTATTTCTGCCAAGAAAACCAGAAACATATTAATCAGGATAAACACTCTTGATACTTCCCTCCACATTTCTTCTACAGCATTGGCTTTTAACATCAATTGGTAAAGCAAGAAATACATGCCAGAAGGACAGTAAAAAGCATGAGAAAGCAGTTTATGAAATATTAGCTAACAATCTAATTAACCTATAGAATATGACCTATATAAGTTATCAGCAAAATTAGAATGAAATATAGATTCTTAACATGGAGAAGAGCTAAATTAATTGTGACTTCAAGAGCAACCCATTCAGTGAAGTTATGAAAGCCCACGGGGCTAGTAAACCTCACTAGATTCGCATGCGTTTTTTTTTTTTTTTTAATTATGTATTCTTGTCTGTCCCCTAACACTGGTGAATTCAATGTTTAGTTCTTTTCTTATTGTTTCTTTTTCTTAAAAAAACACACAACAAAACACAAAACACCACTCTTTGGAGGCACTTACATCACCTTCCTTGGTGCTAAGTAGTATTTTAAAACCAATAATCTCCGCATTTATGATTATGTGTGCACCATCCTATGGAAAATTCTCCTGGATGATTCAAATCATTGGATGGCAAAACCATTCATATCAACTTGTATTGCCTTAAAATATACCTCCTTTTTCAAGCATTCTCATATTTTCTGGTGCCATTTTCTAGGCTAAAAATATTGGGATAGTATTTTATGATTCTCTTTTTCAAAACTCATCTAAAGATTCCTTCTATAAAAATATTCACATCTTTTTCTTCTTCTTCATTCTAATCACTATTGCCTTAAAGCCCTCATTGGAGACCCCCTGCTTCTCTTTCTCCTTGTGCTGCTAACCCAACTTAAAGAAAATAACATTTGAAAACAACAGTTATAGGTAACAGAATTTTACCAAAAATTTTGTTTTCCAATGTCATTGTAACAAATATAAGGCTATAATTATCATACCTTATTTCAAAATTATTTCATGGTAGTCATTTGTTATATTGTTATGTATTCCTGGGGTAATTTAACAAAGAAATGGGCATTGTAATTCATTTATGAATATAAATGTAGATCTCTTATTTATCCTTGTTGCATTTCATCTTGTTGGAATTGGTCCCATTGCCCTAGCTTGTCAGCATCATTTTAAGTCTAGACTAAGGTCTCTACACTGAATCTATACTAAGCTCTGAAGTGGTTATTTCATTGCCTATACTCTGGTAAAAGTTAATTGTGTAGTCACTGTTTTATTTGTTGTTTGAATGTTTTATTTGTGTCTACTCACCTGACTCTTTCTTCTGATTCTTTTTTCCAAATGGTGACCTCATTACTGTTCCACTGCTCTGTTGTTCTTTCCCTTAATTATTGAAAATGAGGAAACTGGTAATATACTCCTATTTACTTTTATAGATTATTTTATTAGCATTATATTTGCATGAGAGTATTTCCCTATAATATCTGTGCACTGTAATATTTTCATTTCTAACATTGAAACAAAAAGTTCTGCTTATCAATAAAGGAATTTTAGGAATCTGAAAGCAAGTGAGGAAATAATCTTTGAACCAAAATATAGAAGGGCCAAAATATCTTATGAAGCCTTTTTATACGCCTATTCCTAAAACAGCATTTGTTTAGCGTCTTGTGAGGAAAATTGGTTGGAAGGAGGAAAACAAATCATTAATTTATCTATCAATTATTGAACAAATCTATGCTTGGGTTGTGCTTTGACACTTTTTAAGTTCATTCCTCATATACTCAATTCTTAAAATTAACCTAATTTTACAGATGAGAAACTAAGGATAAGAGTAATTTATAATTTTATCCTGGTTTCCAAAGCAAGATGAGGTTGATCAAGATTTGAACTTAGGTCTTACTGATTCCCAAGTTAATGCTGTTAAGCATGGTGCTATTTAATATTTTGATCTGTAATTATCGTAGAATTCTTATTTTCACTGGGCAAAAGAAAGTGGAAACTTATTAGGGCTGAAAGCAGAGGTAAATGGGAATTTGCTAATAAAAAAAATGAAGTTTCTTTTCTGATTAAACGTAAGTTGCACTTATTTGCATATTAAACTATTTTAAATACATATTTTACTTTGAAAAAATATATAAATTCTAAAATGCAGTGTTACTGTCACTATAACCTTATTTTTTAGACTAACTTTTACCATTATTACCTTCAGCTAATAGGAATGAAATCACAAATGCTTCAGTGAAATTCCCTGATGAAGTACAAGGTGAAATAGTGCTTCATTTTTCAATATTATTCTATTTGCCCTATCTTTAAATTTACAAGGCCACATTAGTTAAACTTGAGATTTTTAAGAAAAATCTTATACGTGTTAAAGGTTATTTTATTCAATTTTATTTGTAATTGCATTTAAAGTTAATGCTCTTGTGTCAGTACATTTATTTATAATGTCAAATATAGTATTCCAGGTAAATAGTTAACTATTCATGCTTTTAGCATTCACATTAGGAATGTAATATAAATTTCAGGACTATAAAATCTGTCTACATTTAATCTTAACCTTTATTTACATAACATTTTAATCTATGATGAATTATAATATTTATTGCAACTGACCCTTAAAATGAGCTAGTTTACATTTGCTTGGTGACAGAAGGCAGTAAGAGGCCATTATAATGATAGCGATTTCAACAATGATACTTTAAATACAATGTTTGCCATAAATGAGTACCACTGCTTTAGCAGAGTAGGTTGTAGAACTTTAAAGAAGCAAAATGATATACTTGCAAAAGATCAAAGATACGAGTGTTGAATGAAAAACCCAGAAAGTAATGGCTATGTAAACTTAGTCATAATGATAAAGAATACTTCAGAGCAAAAAGATTAAGATGTGAAATGAAAATCTTGCTGGGTGTCAAAACTGGAATGCTGCACAATACTTGTAAAGCTGCACTGGACTAGTTTCATTGCCAAATTAACTGTCATAATCATGCAATTTACACGTTTGTACTACTTTTAGAATTAGTCTCACAGTTATGTACTCGTAAATTTCTTTTTTATATTATGAAAATGTTTGTAATTGACTTGGAAAGCTATTAATTACTTTTGCCTTTTCCTGGTAACGATTTCTAAAAAGAATCGATAATAATAAAAGTGTAATATACAAGACATCCTTTCCGACAAACTTCTGATGAAGCCAGGCCTGTAAGGGAAGCCCAGGTCCTCTGTGCCTACCAGTGACTGGAGGGAAGCCCGAGTCCCAGGTGCCAGAGCGAAGCCTGATTGGCTGGTGGGTGTGGTTTGTGGGTGTAGCAGAGTGGTAGTTAATTTGCATATTACTCTTTTGTTAGATAGGATGAGATACATACATAAGAGAACCTACTTCACTGGGTTGTGGTTTGGAACAAGTGAATTAATGAATGTGAAGTTCTCAAAAATAGCTAGCTATAATTATAATCAACTAATTTTAACCACAATTTTTATTCACAATGTGCTGTAGACTATGCCAAGCACTATCTATGTATGATATTTTCAAAATAGAACCAAAATCTAAAGGAAGTAGAAGGTCAAACAAGTCAATTAACTAAAAGTTTACTGGGTACCATTTGGGTTCCATAATGCTAGTCCTGAAATCAGTCAATCAACCATTATTCATTTCAGATACATTCATAGAAGTAAATAGTGATGAGGATAGTGAAATATGTATTTGGCTAGTCACTGTGAAAGGTGATAAGTGATGAAGTAAAGATGTAGGAAAGGTAATGTGAAAGGAAGAACTAGCCAGTATAGTAGGAAGAGATAAAATATCATACAGAAGGTAGTTTGGGAAGAAGTAAGTTTGAAGGATTTCCAAAAAGGACAGAGCCCAACACCTTCTAGTTCCCATATCACTGATGTTCATATTTCTTCTCCTTCCAACTCCTCTGTATGGGCTGAGAGACTCATCTGGTTTATTAGTGTTAGGAGACTGAAAGATAATTGCAAATGTGAAGTAACATAGGTCTCAACAATATTCTATAAACACTTACTGTTGCCCCAAGAAGGACTGGATAGGAAAATGTGAATGAATCTGCATAAACTTTCGTACATTTGACAAACTCCTAGGACATTATAAATACTAATGTGCATCTGAAGCATGCTTTGTCCTTCATCAAGTATTTGGCATTTAGTATTCCATGTGATATTCCTTGCAATCATTTCCCATAAAAACTTTAAATGCTATCTGACTTTTACAGAAGAGGATATTGAGCTTCAATCAAGCTGAGAAATGTCAAAGTCTGAATCTGAACCTGGGTTTTAGGATTCTAAATTGTGTGCTATTTTCAACACATTTATTGCTTCCCCTCCATAAAATTTATGAAACCTGAATGAATAGAAAAATTGCTTCAATGGCAAGAGTATTATAGCATATCCCTTGTTTTAAAATGATTGAATTTTAAAAAATACCTTATTTTATAGAACAGTCTTCAGTTTACAACAAAATTGAGAAGATACAGAGATTTCCAATATGCCCTTGCCCCCCACATGCAGAGCCTCCCCTTTACAATGTCAATCATCAGAACAGTACATTTTCACCACAAGGTGAACCTATATTAACACAGCATAATCACCTAAAGTCCATAATTACCTTAAGGTTGGGTCTTGGTGGTGTCCATTCTGTGAGTATAGACAAATATACAATGCCATATATCATCACTATAATATCATACAAAGTATTTTCACTGCCCTAACCAGCTTCTACACTCTGCCTAGCCATCTCTACCCCTGGCAACCACTGATCTTTTCATTGTGTCCCCAGTTTTGCTTTTCCCAGATAGTCATATAGTTAGAATCATATAGATTTATTTCGTTCACTTAGTAATATGCACTTTAGGTTTCTGTATGTCTTTTCATGCTTTAATAGCTCATTTCTTTTTAGTGGTGAATAATTTCCATTGTCTTGATGCACCGCAGTTTATTTATCCATTCACCTACTAAAGGACATCTTGGTTGCCTCCAAATTTTGGCAATTATGAATAAAGCTGCTATCAATACCTGTGTGTAAGTTTTTGTGTGGACATAAGTTTTCAACTACTTTGGGTAAAATACCAAGGAACACGATTACGGCATCATATGGTAAAGTATGTTTAGTTTTGTAAGAAACTGCCAAACTCTCTTCCTATTTTGCATTCCCACCAGGGATGAACAGCTATGAGTGATACTGCTGCTTCACAACCTCATATGCATATGGTGCTGCCATTGTTCTGAATTACAGGCATTCTCATAGGCATGTAATACTATTTCATTGTTGTTTTAATTTGTACTCTCTGATGACATACATAGAAGAATGATTGAACTTTTAAACTCTTGAATTTAAATTGGATATTCAACTTTGATAAAAATCAAGTTAAAATTTTGTACCTTCTGTATTAAATGTCTATGCTAGAATTTTTCAAACTTGAGTAATAGCCAGAAATGCTCACAGACGTGAGGTTTACTTAAATTATAATTATAATATGACTTAAACACATATGAATGGGACTGGGAGAAAAATGGTGGCGGAACAGAGGGATGCGATCTGAATCGGTCCCAGGGCAGAAGGAGGGAGCAGCTATGGGTCACACAGGGAGTGTTTGTTGGCGAGTAGGGGGACAACTGTGCTCTGGGAGAAGATAGGGGACCACCGGATTGGCCTCCCCTGACCGAGCGGCCCCAGTGCTGCGGGGTTCTCTCGTGGAGCGACTGGTGCGGAGGTGGACCACACCATCTTGAAGGGGAATAGCCTGAAAATAAACAGCTGCAGTACCCACTGGATGGCTGAGACCCACAGGACACCAGTGCCCAGTTGACACAGATGCACAGAGTCTAAGTAGCTCTGCGCTCCTGCATGGAAAGGTCAGATTTCCCCTGGGGTTACTTTGGGCACGAGACTGAGGGAGCTGGCAGAACTGGGAGATCTGAGCCTTGGAACTCAGAGCTGGGAGTCTGTGCCTGAAATAAAATCTGTGGTTGTTGGAGCCGGTAAACGTGGAAGAGGGCCCTCAGAGCTTGTGGCAGAGGGAATCCCCTAGAAAGCAACCCATTTGGACCTGACAGAGGAGGAAACCCCCCAAAAAATTTGGGAGGGTCCTGGCTGCTAACCCTGCAGTCACCATTAGAGAGGCAGCTCTGGAGCAGCCCACCTCTACAAATCAGTATTGAATACCACGGAGACAGCGAGATTTTAGTTCAGGCTAGAGAGGACCAATAGACCCAGAGGTCAATCTAGAAACACTGCCACCCAGGGGCTGACTCACAAATTGACTCTTGTGTAACACAAGGAATTAATTTTATTTTCTCTTTATTCTACTTTGGAGTTAGTGGTCTACAGTCTATTTTCATCTACCCTTTAGTATCTTTTACTCTACTTCAACTTCACCTTTATGCCACCACTATCTTGCTAACCTTTCCTTATTTAATGCCTTGTTTCTCTTATACTTTTTTTGCTTTAGATTTACCTTAATTCTTTCTTTTTATCCCCTGTTAAAATTTCACCCCACTTATATATCTAATCTCCAACCACCTACTCCAAGTCCATACATACCTCTTGCTTCTCTGATTTCACTATCCTAAATTGTTTTTCTCTCTGTTCTGTTGTTGTTGTTCACTTGACTATTGATTATATCATTTTTTTAATGCAGGTTTGTGAGATTGGTTTTATTATTCTTTTATTTTGGTTTGTTTTGTGGGAGGGAGGGGGATTTGGTGGGTTTTTTTTGTTGTTGTTGTTGTTTTGTTGTCCTCATTTGCATTGTTTTTTAGATAGATTTTTGCTTCTGTGTTCCCTAACCTCCTTTGATATTAGTAGTTGTGTGCAGTTTGTATCAATCTCCAGGTACTTGTTGCTGGTTTTTATTCAAATTAGTGGCTGTCCTATAGGAGTTTTTACCCCACATTTATGGTATATTCCCCTTTTCTTTTTTTTTTACTTCTTCCCCTTTTCCCAATATCATTTTTGCATTCCTGTCTTTCTTTTTGTGTGTGTGTGTGTGTGTGAGTGTCTGTGTGTGTGTGTGTGCAGGAGGGAGGGTTATCTTTCTTTTTTCTCACCTATCTCTAAATTTGCCTTTCTCTGGCGATCACCTTTATTTGGAGTTACCAATACTGTGACTACATTCCTGTTCAGTGCCTGATTGTGTTGTATTTTGTGCCTTTAAATCAATGCAGGAGAGCGAGAACTACATAACCAGACACACGGAGAAGAGAGACCATGGGGAGACAAATAAACAGCCCACATATGAAAGAAAAACAAGCCTCACCAGAAAAGGAGGTAAACGAAATGGAAGTTAGCAACCTGTCAGAGAAAGAATTCAGAGAAATGGTCATAAGGTGGCTGAAAAGAATGGAAGACAACTTTGACAATATGAGTAAGAACCAAGAGGAACTGAAGAAGAACCAAGAGGAAACAAGGAAGACCCAGGAAGAAATGAAGAAAAGCCAAGAAGAAATGAAAAGTGACATTGCTGAAGTAAAGAACTCAACAGAAAGTATTAAGAGTAGACTAGAAGAAGCAGAGGACCACATCAGTGAGCTAGAAGACAAGGTAGGAAAAAATAACCAAGTAGAGCAGCTTCTAGAAAAAAAATTAAAAAGCAAGAGGAGAGCCTAAGGGGACTTTGGAACAACATGAAACAAAACAACATCCATATAATTGGGCTTCCAGAAGGACAGAAAACTGAGCAAGGAATAGAAAAGCTGTTGGGAGAAATAATGACAGAAAACTTCCCTGATATAGGAAAGAAAAAACCCACACAAATCCAAGAAGCTCATAGAGTCCCAAGCAAAATGAACCCCAAAAAACCTACGCCAAGGCACATTATAATTAAATTGTCAAATACCAATGACAAAGTAAGAATCTTAAAAGCTGCCAAAGAGACAGAAAGTCACCTACAAAGGAACCCCCATCAGAATAACAAGGGATTTCTCAACAGAAATGTATCAGGCCAGAAGGCAATGGAATGAAATATACAAAGTCATGCAAATGAAGGGTCTGAATCCTAGAATACTATACCCAGCAAGGCTATCAATCAAAATTGAAGGTCAAATCAGGAGCTTCACAGACAAAAAAAACTAAGGGAATTCATTACCACCAAACCAGCAATGCAAGAAATGCTAAATGATCTACTGTAAAAAGAAATAGGAAGCGAAGAAGAAACAGAGGGGTAAAGAACAAAAATGGCAACATATAAGTACCTATCAATAATAACTTTAAATGTAAATGGATTAAATGCTTCAATCAAAAGACATAGGGTAATTGACTGGATAAGAAAACCCAACTCATGTATCTGCTGTCTACAAGAAACCCACCTCCAAAAAAAAAAAAAAAAGACACACACAGAGTGAGGGTGAAAGGATGGGAAAAGGTTCTTCAGGCGAATTGAAATGAAAAAGAAAAGCTGGGGTAGCAATATTTATATCTTACAAATTAGATCTGAAAGTGAAGGACATAACAAGAGATAAAGAAGGCCATTTCATAATACTAAAGGGAGCAACCTAACAAAAAGAAATAACTCCGGTAAATATATATACACCCAATACAGGAACACCCAAATACATAAAAAAAACTCCTGGAGGATATCAAGGGAGAGATAGACAGCAATACAATAATAGTAGGAGACATTAATACCCCACTATCACCATTGGACAAATCCTCTAAACAAAAAATCAGTAAAGAAACATCAATCCTCAATGACTCACTAGACCAGATGGAATTAATTGACATCTTCAGATCATTTCACCCCAAAGCCACAGAGTAAACATTATTTTCAAGTGCCAATGGGTCATTCTCAAAGATAGACCATGTGTTGGGTCATACGCAAAGTCTCTCCAAATTCAAGAAGATAGAAATCATATCAAGCATATTCTTTTTTTATCTTTATTGTTCAGTTTATTAATTACATTGTTTCCCCTTTTTATCCCCCTATAGCTCCCCTCCACCCTGTACCTATCCCACCCTCCACCCGCCCCCTCCTCCCCACTGTCCTCTCCCAGTGTTGCTAGATTTTTGTCCAGTCTCTTGCTGCACTTCCCACAACCCTTTTCTCCCCAAGAATTCTCAGTCCATTCCCTCTCTATGTCCATGTCTCTGTTATATTCACCAGTCTATCCTGTTCAACAGCCTATCAATTCACTTGATTTTTATGTTCATTTGTTGATAGATGTGTATTTGTTGTTCATAATTTTCATCTTTACCTTTTTCTTCCTCCTCGTCTTAAAGAATATCTTTCAGCATTTCATATAATGTTGGTTTGGTGGTGATGAACTCCTTTAGCTTTTTCTTATCTGCGAAGCACTTCATCTGACCTTCAATTCTGAATGATAGCTTTGCTGGATAGAGTAATCTTGGTTGTAGATTCTTGCTGTTCATCACTTTGAATATTTCTTGCCACTCCTGTCTGGCCTGCATCGTTTCTGTTGAGAAATCCGCTGACAATCGTATGGGTGCTCCCTTATAGGCAACCAACTGTTTCTCTCTTGCTGCTTTTAATATTCTCTCTTTGTCTTTTGCTCTTGGCATTTTAATTATGATGTGCCTTGGTGTGGTCCTCTTAGGATTCCTATATATTGGGGTTCGGTGCACTTCTTGGACTCCTAAGTCAATTTCTTTCACCAGGTGTGGGAAGTTTTTAGTCACTATTTCTTCAAATAGGTTTTCATTGTCTTGGCCTCTCTCCTTTTCTGGCACCCCTATAATTTGGATGTTGGTATGCTTGAGGTTGTCCCAGAGGCCCCTTACACTATCTTCAATTTTTTGGATTCTTTTGGTTTCTTGCTTTTTCAGCTGAGCGGATTTTACCTCTTTGTATTTCAAATCTTTAACTTGGTTCTTGGGGTGCTCCAGAGCACTTTTAGGTCTTTGTATAATATTTTTTGTTTCAGTCAGTGTATGCTTAATTTCTGGTTGGTCCTTTTTCATATCCTTGAGAGTCTCCTTTATATCCTTGAGGGTCTCCTTCATTTCCTTGTAGGACTCATTCATTTCCACGTTGGTCTTGATCATTTCCTTGCAGGTCTCGTTTATATCCTTGAGGGTCTTGTTCATTACCTTGTAGGACTCATTCATTTCCTTTGTGGTCTTGCTTATTTCCTTATAGGCCTCGATCTTTTGTTGGAGCCTCTTAAAAAACCCTATAACCGTGGTTCTGAATTCCATGTCCAGTCGTTTTTTTTCCTCCATTTCTTTCACATCTGATTTCTTTCCATGTCGCTGCATGGTGGCTGCTTCCCTGAGTTGGTCAATTAGCTTTGTGTGGTAGACTTCCTACTAGGGACAGTGGCTCAGCCTCCCCAGTTACCTGAGGTGGATATGGGCTACACAGTCTTGCTGAAGTTAAGCTCAGTTAATCGTTGTTAGCACTTGGAGGGTTTGACCTCCAGGCCAATTGTCTGTGAAGCTCAGCTGTGCTCAGGTTGGATGGGCGGAGTCTCTGGGCCAAGCAGACAGCGTTAGCTCCGCCCTATGCGGCCCTGGGGACTCTGTGCCGGGGGCAATGGCTGCCAGCACCTCTGAGAGAGAGCCGCTGCCGACCTCCACTGGCTGCCAGGGAATTCAGACTCTACCCAAATGACTTTGCATGCGCAATGTCTCACCCAGGGTTGTAAAACAAAGCAGTCTGACAGTTTTCCGAATGAGAGACAAGTTGCAGAGCGCTCTCTGCGCCGTCACGCAGCTGAGCTGTTCGAGCGCAAGCTGCCTTCTCCACAAGCCAGCCGACCCGGCAGCACCCAAGCTTCGGCGTGCCCTCCCACTGTCCAGTTTTCACCCCGTATGATAGTTGGTTCTCTGGACTTTGCCCAGAGCTGGAGAATCAGTCCAGTGGGACGTCTTTTTCTCCCCCGTTTGAGAAAACTGGCCGGTTTTCAGCCGCCCGCCCACTCCACGTGCGCGCGTTCCTCCAAACCTTTCTCCATGCGAATCTTTCAACGCTGTTCGCCGCCGCTCCTCCAAGTCACAGTGTCTTATCTTCACTTTTATTTGTGGAATTTTCACTTGGCGAGCTTTCTGGTGATTCTGGAAGGTGTTTGTTCTTTCGTTAAGTTGTAGTATTAAAATTGCTGATTATGACGGCAAGATAGGTGTTTTACCTTTGCCGCCATCTTAGTTCTCCTCCCATATTAAGCATATTCTCAGATCACAGTTGCATAAAGCTGGATATCAACTACAATAAAAACAATCCAAAGAAATCAAACCCATGGAGACTAAACAGCATGCTATTAAACAATGACTGGGTTACTAGAGAGATCAAGGAAGAGATAGAAAACATCATGGAAACAAATGACAGTGATAACACATCAATCCAAAATCTATGGGACACAACGAAAGCAGTTTTGAGAGGGAAGTTCATAGCTCTACAATCCTACTGCAAAAAAAAAACAAAAAAAAAACCAGACAAACAAAAAACACAAGAAACAGCATCAATAAATTATATAACCCAACAATTCAAAGAGTTAGAAAGAAAGCAACAAGAAAAGCCCAGTGTAAGCAGAAGGAAGGAAATAGTAAAGATCAGAGCAGAGATAAACGACATAGAGACCAAAGAAACAATACAGAAGATCAACAAAACCAAGAGCTGGTTATTTGAAAGGATAAACAAGATTGATTAACCTCTAGCCAGACTCACCAAGAAGCAAAGAGAGAGGACCCTAATAAATAAAATCAGAAATGAAAGAGGTGAAATAACAACAGACCCCATCGAAATACAAAGGATTGTTGAAAAATACTATGAACAACTCTACTCCAACAAACTGGACAACCTGGAGGAAATGGATATATTCCTAGAAAAATATAACCTCCCAAAACTCAATCAGGAAGAATCTAAACAACTCAATAGACCAATAACTGTGGAAGAAATTGAAGCAGTCATCAAAAAAGCTTCCAGAAAACAAAAGCCCAGGGCCAGACAGCTTCACAGGGGTGTTTCACCAAACATTCAAAGAAGAACTAAAACCTGTCCTCCTCAGACTATTCCAGAAAATTCAAGAGGATGGAACACTTCCAAACTCTTTTTATGAAGCTAGAATCACCCTAATACCAAAATCAGATAAAGATAACACAATGAAAGAGAATTACAGGCCAATATCCCTCATGAATATAGATGCCAGAATCCTCAATAAAATTCTAGCAAATTGGATCCAGTAGTACATCAGAAAGATCATACACCATGATCACGTAGGATTTATCCCAGGAATGCAAGGATGGTGCAATATCAGCAAATCAATAAATGTGATACATTACATAAAAAAACTGATAAAAATTACATAGTCATATCAATAGATGCAGAAAAAGCATTTGACAAAATCCAACACCCTTTCTTGATAAAAACTCTCAACAAGATAGGAATAGAAGGATCATACCTCAACATAATAAAAGCCAGATATGATAAACCCACAGCAAACAACATACTCAATGGGCAAAAAACAACCATTTCCCCTAAGAGCAGGAACAAGACAGGGTTCCCCTCTCTCACCACTCCTGTTCGACATAGTACTGGAAATATTAGCCATTGCAATTAGACAGGAAGAACAAATAAAAGGCACCCAAATTGGAAAAGAAGAAGTAAAGCTATCATTATTTGCAGATGACATGATATTTTTGTACATAAAAAACCTGAAAGACTCCATAAAAAAACTAATAGACTTAATAAATGAGTTCAGCAATGTAGCAGGCTACAAAATTAATGCCAAGAAATCTATGGCATTTCTATACACTAATAGTGAATTTACAGAAAGAGAGACTAAAAAGGCAATCTCATTTACCATCATACCTAGGAATAAACTTAACTAAGGAGGTAAAAGACCTATTCGCGGAAAACTACAGGACACTAACAAAAGAGATAGAGGAAGAAGTAAACAGGTGGAAGAACATACCATGTTCATATATTGGGAGAATTAACATCATTAAAATGTCCATACTACCCAAAGCAATCTACAAATTTGATGCACTCCTCATTAAAATACCAATGACATATTTCACAGACCTAGAAAGAACTCTCCAAAAATTCATCTGGAATTTAAAAAGGCCCCGAATAGCCACAACAATCCTGAGAAAGAAGCACAAAGTCAGTGGGATCTCAATACCAGATTTCAAGCTGTATTACAAAGCTACTGTTCTCAAAACAGCCTGGTACTGGCACAAGAACAGACATATAGACCAATGGAATAGAATAGAGAATCCAGATATCAACCCAAACCACTATACTCAATTAATATTTGACAAAGGAGGCATGTACATAAAATGGAGTCAAGACAGTCTCTTCAATAAATGGTGTTGGAAAAATTGGACAGATATATGCAAAAAAATGAACCAGACCACCAACTTACATCATACACAAAAATAAACTCAAAATGATACAGGACTTAAACATAAGATGGGAAACCATAAAAATATTAGAGGAATTCACAGGAAGAAAAATCTCAGATATATGCTGAAAGAACTTCTTCAGTGACACCACTTCTAGGGCAATGGAAGCTAAAGAGAAAATAAACAAATGGGACTACATTAAAATAAAAAGCTTTTGCACAGCTAAAGAAACCATCAACAATACAACAAGAATACCCACTGTATGGGAGAACATATTTGCAAATGTTATCAGTGATAAAGGTTTAATTTCAAGCATCTTTAGGCAACTCATACAACTCAATAAAAGGAGGACAAATGATCCAATAAAAAAATGGGCAACAGACCTAAATAGAATCTTTTTGAAAGAAGACAAAAGGAAGGCTCAGAGACATATGAAAACCTGCTCAAAGTCACTAATTATCCGAGAGATGCAAATCAAAATGACAATGCGGTACCATCTCACACGGGTCAGAATGGCTTACATCAACAAATCAACAAACGACAAGTGCTGGCAAGGATGCGAAGAAAAAGGAACGCTCGTGCACTGCTGGTGGGACTGTAGACTGGTGCAGCCACTGTGCAGAACAGTATGGAGGTTCCTCAAGAAACTATAAATGGAGCTCCCATTTGACCCAGTGATCCCACTTCTAGGAATATATCCCAAGAAACTAGACACGCGAATTAGAAAGGATATATGCACCCATATGTTCATAGCAGCACAATTTACCATAGCTAAGATTTGGAAACAGCCTAAGTGCCCATGAGCAGATGAGTGGACTAGAATACTGTGGTACATCTACACAGTGGAATACTACGCTGCTGTAAAAAAGAAGGAGCTCCTACCATTTGCAACAACATGGATGGACCTGGAGAGCATTATGCTAAGTGAAATTAGCCAGGCAGAGAAAAATAAACATCACATGATCTCACTCATTTGTGGAATACAATGAATGACATAGACTTATGAACAAGAATGGATCCAGAGACTGAGAAAAGTCCATCAGAATGTCAAATCTCAGGGTAAGTGGGAGGTGGTAGGAGTAAGGGGGAAAGTCAATATATTTGACCTCTTGAACTAAGGTAAGTAATTTGTGTTTTTATATCCCTGACAAAGTTTATATAAAGGTATAAAAAATGGCAGCTAGATTGAGATTGAATTGACATGGCCTAGAGCTTGTCATCTCCTATGGACACTAGTCCTTAGGCTAGGCCCTCCTTAACCTCTTGTGACACCATAATACCCTTGCATGATATTATTCTACAATGTCATTATAATTTTTGATATGTGACAATAGCATATTATAGAATTATCCCAAAGAAACTTACAAACTAATTCTTTGAATGTTTGGCAGCCATTTTTAAAAGGATATGAAAGGAATTAATCCCTTTCAGAAGGAATTAAGGCACTGGGAAGGCACTTGAGCATTCTAAATTGGCCTCTCTTGCCCTTTTTGCCAAGAGGGACCCTCTTCTTACAATCCAAGTTTGCACAGCTGCTGCCTGAGGTTTCAGTTCAAACTGTGGTTGAAGCCTCTGGACGGCTGGTACCATGGATCTGTCTCTTGCCCAACAGTGTGAGCTGAGCTCTCTCTGGAAAAGAAACCTGGGTCCCCCCAAGATATATGATCAATACTGTGACCCCACTAGCAGGCGAGGAAACCCCAAGGCAGGTGCTGGGCGTGGAGGCCACGGGAGCATAGAGTACAAAGGAGACAGAACTGAACCTCACTTCACCCTGCTTGGCCCCGGAGGATGGCTAGTTAGCCAGAGATGGATAAGTTTCCTCAGGGAAGGAACAACCTAAGACAGGCAGAGTCACAGAGGAGCCAACAGGAGAGAACTAAAAGAGGTGGGGCACAGACCTTCACCCACTAACCTTGCAGGGGCCTGAACTCTCACCCCTTCTGAGGGAGGTCTCCTGTCCCCACAGTTGCTTCACCTCCCATGCACAGCACAGATCAGGACCCAGGTTGCAGAAAGAGACTCAGCCAGCAACTGCTGCTCTATATCTAAATGCAGTCTAGTACCAGGAATGCTCAGGGCCTACTCAAGAATGCAAATAATCCTTTCCACTAATATTTACAGAGTAAACTAAGATTTTCGCTTGAGTATTAAAATTGAAAGTAAAATAGTAATCAAGTTTTCAGATTAATTTAAATTGGCCAAGTGAAATAAGTGAATACTCAAGAAAATTTAAGTGTACTGGACAAAAAGCAGTTCCTAAAACATTAACTAAAATATCTATTAGTAGTTCATCTCACTGTAAAATTGCCTAACATACAAAGAACCTAAAGCAGTCATATTTGCGTGCAAAATTTAAAATCTAAAATTACCAAGACTGCAAGATAAAATTTCCAAAAGCCCATTAATCAAAAAAGGGGGGTGATAGTGGGGTAATATCATGTAAGGAAAAAATATCCTGTAAGTAAAATACATCTAGAAAATTCTTACTCCAGAAAAATAACTTCCATTTGTAATGCCAACAGCAGGACACCCATGAAAAACACACATGGTGTCAAAATAAGCCAAAGGAAAATCATTTGGGCAAAAATAAAAAGAATCCCAAGTCTAATTTGCAGAGAGGATCCCTTTGTTAACTTTTGGTCAAGAATGTGTTTGTGTGTTTTCAGAGAACAACTCCAAGACCATGTGGGTTCCTGTGACAGTGAGGAACTGATGGGTCTGTTCCAGTCACGAGGACGGTCCAGAGATGGGGGACACTAATGAGACCTTGCCATGCTAGCAGTCGGCAGCTGTGCATGGCTGCAGGTGGCCCAGGACCAAATCAGAGAGGATGGAACTTGCATCGCCACCATGTGTCCACCATCTGGATACCATTGCTGACATGTACACATAAAGAACTATTTGACATTGAAACTGGGACTCAGAACAGTTGGACATTGAAACTGAGACTCAAACATTTTTGTTCTTATACATTTATTTCTAGTATGCAGATGCAATATATTTTTGAAGAAAAGAAACAGGGAGAACGATTGATATAAAGGCAGGGAGGCACTGAACAGGCTGTCAAGCTACAAGGGGAAGGCTGGAGAGGGTAGGGGTGGGTGCTGTGGGAGATCAACCAAAGGACTTGTATGCATGCATGTGTGCATAATCAGTAGATGCAAGACACTGGGGCGGGGGTGAGGGACACATGCTGGGGGGGTAGGGGATGCTGGGGGGAGGACGATGGGGGGGGAGAAACATATGTACTACTATTAAATCTAAGGTATACTGCAAAAAATAAATATATATATATTTAAAAAAACACATATGAATGTAAAACCATGTATTAATTCCTTTTCTTCTTGCTTTATACAACTTTTATAACTACAAACCACAAAAAGATACAACTTAAATACAAATAAAACTTTAAAACCTAATAAAATTCAAGTTAAGAATATTATTTTAATGTGATAAGTAGTTATTTCTCGCAGAAGTTAGATCACTTGCACTGTCTTTTATAATACAAAGGTATATTTATATAGACTATATTGTTATATTCCATAAATCATTGTCAGTATCTATATCAAATTTTTTAAATTTAAATACATTAGTAAACTACTAAAATCCATTGTATCCTATGGTATAATATCAAATATAAAGATAAAAAGCATGTAAAAACATTTTTCAATCACATAATCACTGCTATAATTAGTGCTACAGCTCAAATAGCACATACTCAGAAAGGATTCAGGCAGGATACCTGCCAAAAGCAACCATTAACTATACTCATGCTCTTTAGTGTTCCCCATGCTTATATCACTGGGGACACTATGACAATTAAATCGTCCATCATCATTTTCTTAATAACTTGGAAACTTATTCTTCTAGAGTCTTAAAACTTCATCTGCTCTTCCATTGAATCTATAGTATAAATAATATATTATTTAGCTTTCATGCTTATATTATTAGCCCAAGACAAAGAAATATATTATTCTTCCTATTCTGTACTATATTTATAATGATAAATCAGTGCAAATTGAGTACACCTTAGTCTATTAAGATGCCTTTCAACTGCAAATTCTCACTGTAAAAAATGCATTTACATAACTGATAAAATTAGTTGCAATGAAAAAAATAAATTATTATTTTTGCTATCTTTTTTACATTGTGAAATACCAAACTAACTGGCAAACAAATGTATTAAAAGTGAAGCACTGATGTTTTAGAGGTCCAACAGATATTTACTTTTTATTTTGAATCAAAATACAGAACCAAGGGGGAAGGCTTGGGTGGATGGGAGGTTGATGCTGGGGGAGATCAACCGAAGGACTTGTATGCATGCATATGAGCATAACCAATGAATGAAAGACACTGGGGCGGGGAGGGGGGTGGATGGGGACATGTGCTGGGGAGTAAGAGAGGCTGGGGGAGGTAATGGGGAGGATAAAGGAAAACATATGCACTACTATTAAATATGTTATACTGCAAAAAAATCAATAAAAATATATTAAAAAAATACATAACCAACCTGAAGTTTTAGTGTGATGCTTAGTTTTCAGTTAATAGATTAATAAGCATAAAAGAGAAAATTAAAATAAAACCTAAAATAGACCTTTGAGATTTGTTTCAGAGGTTTCTCACTAAACCCACTTTGGTAAAAATAAATCAATTTTCCATTTTTACAGTAGAACATGTTTTACTCCTAAAATTGCTACACTCTTTAATGTCATCTAGGAACTTAAGAGAGTGGCTTTTGCTTGCTCATGCTTTCCATTTTAATTTAGATGTCTTTTAGAAAATTGGTAAAATTTGTCCCAGCTGAAAACTTCTCAGTGCATCAACTTGCAATTGTATATGAAACTTTAAAACAATTCTCACCAACCTTCTCTATATTGCACCCGTTAAGTAGAAAAAGAAGTTATTTCCCTTCTGATGATTGTAAAATCCAATTATGGCAACATAATCTAAAATAACCAAGGCCTTGTATGTTTCCATTGTTTTCAAAGTGTTTTATAATCATTAATATTAAGATTTAAATCAAGCAAACAAGTAGAAAATATTAGGATATCTGAAACCAAATATAATTAGATGCCAAGTATGAAGAAATATTTGTAAACAAAATGTTGCTATCAGCATAAAATAATAGACATTTTCAATAGAAGGATTTGGAATTGGCTAGTTCCCAGAGAAAAATACAATACCCTGTTGTTGTAATAAATAAAGGGTTCAATTAGCCATGACTTCTTAATGGAAAACTAAAATTGCATAAATATTTTTGAGATGGATAATGTTGGGATTGGGGGAAAGTATGAACAGACAACAAAGGGTGACATAATTCCTTTTTAAAACATATTTTTAGTTAATTAAAAAAATTATAGTTTTGTTGATTTCAGAGAGGAAGGAAAAGGGGGAAAGAGACAGAAACATCAATGATGAGAGGGAATCATTGATTGGCTGCCTCCTGCACACCCCACACTGGCGATCGAGTCTACAACCAGACCATGTGCCCTGACCAGGAGTCAAACCATGACCTGTTGGTTCATAGGTTCAAGCTCAACCACTGAGCAACAACAGCCAGGCCATTTTTAAAAATATAATTTCGAAGCATTATTTTTGAAGAAAAATTCTGTCTGAAAAGTATCTAAGAGCTCACTATCACCAAGCAACTGTGATTAGGGATATGATTTATTTATAAACTGGCTGAAAGTAACAGGACCAAAATGGCTTTAAGCAGCATTCTAAATAGAATTAAGTGTGATAGTGAAAACTATAGAAAGAAAACAGTATCAGGGAAATGGGTCTAGTTTTAGAGATATTTCCTAATATCATTTTGAAACAAACACTAATTGTCTGATTATCTATAATATGGTAGGAGGTGTGTTACAAATGGAAATATGTTGATTTTTTGTTTTGTTTCTTGTAGCCTTCATATCAAAAGCAAAGGCTCTCAAAAACATTTAGTCACTGATACACAGAAGCAACACAAACTAATTCATGCTACCCCAATAAATATATATAATACACACAAGTCTAAGGGTAGTGTGTTTACAGAATGAAGGAAAAAAATTTTTGGAAAATAGTGAATTACATCCCAGAACCCTGCTCTTTGTTTTCTGTTGCTGTTTAGCTGCCTTCATCCTTTTCTCTCCCTTCCCCACCTGAAGACTACTCTCTATCAAACATTTGTATGTGGTTTTATTCTTAACATTTAAATTTACCAGAGGGATAAGAGGATAGCAACATATTTCCAAATGTCTCATATTTACTTTCTTATTTCCCTTCCACTCTTATATATGAGGTAAAAACCGCACTCAGGCGACCAACAACCTTAGATTAAGAAACCTATTTCTTACCAAGACAATCTTACTGCCAAACCAAGAGCTGCTGCTGAAGCGACCTTATTTTCATGAACCACATTTGCCAGCATTTTTTTGTTGGCTGTGATGAGGAGTTAAGGCATCAGGAAAGGCAGTAATCCATTGCCTTAAACATGGAAGGACACAACATCTCCTCTCCCATACAGGGGTGAGCAGGAGCAGGTTAACAGTTGTAACACAAATAATTCAAAAATTAATCCTATTTAATAAAAGAATAATATGCAAATTGACCATCACTCCAACACACAAAATGGTTGCCCCTATTTGGGCAATGATTCTGCCCCCATGTGAACACAAGATGGCCACCACAAGATGGCCAGCACTGGAGGGCAGTTGGGGGAGACCAGACCTTCAAGGGATTTATTTATCTTCTATAATTGAAACTTTGTAGCCTTAAGCAGAGGCCAGGGCAGGCCAGGAAGTTTGACTTTCTTCATCGTCGGAGGAACCAGGTCTTCAAGCAAGGGCAGTTGTGGGTGATCAGGCAAGCAGAGGAAGACAATTGAGGGGGACCAGGCCTTCAAGGGAGGGCAGTTGTGGGGAACCAGGCCTTCAGGGAAGGGCAGTTGGGAGGGACCAGGCCTACAGGGGAGGGCAGTTAGGGGCAATCAGGCTGGCAGGGGAGCAGTTAGGCATCAACCAGGCTGTCAGGGGAGTGATTAGGGGGTGATCAGGCTGGCAGGCAGAAGCAGTTAGGGGTGATCAGGGAGGCAGGCAGGCAAGCAGATGGGAGCCAGCAGCCTGGTAGGATTGAGCCTACACAGACAGTCAGACATCCTTCAAGAGGTCCCAGATTGGAGAGGGTGTAGGCTGGGCCAAGGACACACACCCCTGTGCCCAAATTTTATGCACTGGGCCTCTGCTATTTAAATAAAATACTATGCTACTAGAAGTTTCAAATGTATTTTCCAGTGTAGAAGATGACTGGGTGTAAAAGACGACACCCAGCTTTTCCAGTTAAAATATAGTTTGGTATATATTCGCCATATAAGACTACCCCTCTCCCAATGCACACCAAATAAGGATTTTAATAAAATCAGATTTTATCTTGACCCCTGACTTTTGAGAAGATTTCCCTGGGTTAAAATGTCATCTTATATGCTGGAAAATACGGTACATGTGGTGGATAATGAGATGACCAGCCTAATCAGGTCTTTGGAGTGGATGTACCCATCCTATAGTTGCTAGGAATATTGGCCCTTAATGGCACAGAACAGACTCCCTCACTGGCAATTGCCTGTGGCCCCATGGAAATGCCCTTTTCTGGGTTGTGACCAATGACAGTCTGAGGGGACTATAAAGTCCACCTTTCTTGCTTCAATTTATGAGAGCACTGGTCTCAGTTATGGCCTCTTTTGGATAGCTTTTCTCTGTGTCCAATTCTGCCACCCTCACTTCCTTACAGGTGCTTCCCAGGAACATTTCCAATAAATGTCCATATGTCTGACATGTTTTCAGAGAACCCAACTTAAGAGGAGGCATTTAAACTTCATTCATTCTGAGTTTGTTCAGACTAAGGTTTGGCTCTCACAGGTTGAAAATTTATTTAGTTAACATTTAAAATATTGTAATAATGTTTTTACCTATCATGTAATTTTAGTCTGAAAAAATATTTTCTTTCATCTCTTTTGATTGCGGTATAATTTACATACAGTAAAATTCAATATACAAATAGAATAACTCTGTGTATGTTGATGAGTATAGAATTACATAATCACCACAATCAAAACTTAGAAATATCCATCATTTGAAAAAAATTCCCTTGTACATAATAAAAGAATAAATTCTGTTTCATGCACTTACCACTGTAAACCTACTTTTGCCCACCTTTTTATGTTCAGCCTAATTGAATTTCTCTTTTTTGGCTAAAATAACCTCATTTGTCTCTTCTTAGTCTTTAGTCAATGTATTCTTTTAACCCAGAAAGGAATTTCTCCTAAATAAATCCTGCCACTTGTTCTAACCTATTAATGACAACTATTACCTCTTCAGAATATCCTTATAGAGCCTGAACTCTTACATTTTAGATTTTTTAAAGTAGTTCGAGTGAATAATTTTAAGATCACTGGTCACATTCTGTTATGTTATGTTACTCACTTCACTTCTTATACACTAAGGTTTATGATGAAAGTAATGGAGTTAAAAGAAAAAGTTAAGTCTTTGTGTCCTTCACAAAGTGTGCCATGTTGCCTTACAGGGACATGTCCACAAGGCGGTAGTAATAATCTGAATAGGGAGGAGGTGAGGAATGAGAAGATTGGAATAAGACCCAACCTTGGTCATGCCACTTCTTCACTAGTCTTGATGACTTTGTGATGCCATCTGTTCCCTTGCTGGGTGTCCACCAGTAACAAAAATCAGTTAGATTACATGTATTCTTAGACCCTAGGATAGATCAAATAATGACTCTCCAAAATATGTCTATTTCCTAATCCCGGCAACCTGGGAATATGTTACTTTACAGGACAGAAGGGACATCACAGTTACAATTAAATTAATGATATTGATATGGGAAGACTATCTTGGATTATCTGGATAGGTCAAATATAATAATAATATCTTTAAAAGAGAGACACTAAGACATAATAATGGAAGCAGAGGTTAAAGTTACGTGTTTTGAAGATGGAAGAGACCAAGATCCAAAAAATGTAGGTGGCTTCCAGAACCCAGAAAAGACATGGAAATTGATTTTTCCCTTAGGGTGTCTAGAAGGAATACAGCTCTACTGACATTTTGCTTTTAACCCATATGGTCCATTTCACACTTGTGACCTCCAGAACTGTGTGATCACAAATTTGTCATTTTAAGGCACTAAGTTTGTGGTAATTTTTTACAATAGCAACAGGGAACTAACCTAGACTCAATAAATCAGCTTTTCTGGATGGTACCCAAGAATCTGCCATTTAAATAAGCTACCCAGTTGACTCTTGTACTCAATATTTGAGACCCTCTTCCTTAGGATTATATTTACTTTCCATCCAATGCAATTGAACCATCCAATGTTCTAATCACAAATCTATTTCAAGGTAATTCTATTTCAAGGTAAAGTTGAGACAATTTTTATACAAAATTCCTGAAGTATGAATGCAAGAGTATTATAGGAAAGCAGAGTATACTTATTTCAAAGCCCTCTATTCCACTTTTACCAAAAAAAATATATTTTAACCATGACATCCTGTTAAGGAATGAATTATGACTCCCCTGCCTCCATGCCAATATCATATATCAACACTCTAACTCCAATATGACTGACTGCATTTGGAGATAGGGCATTTAGAAATAATTAATGTTAAATGAGGTCAAAAGAATAGAGCCATAATCCATTATGATTGGTGTTCTTATAAGAAGAAAAAGAGACACCAGGGATATATGTACACACACACACACACACAGAGAGAGAGAGAGAGAGAGAGAGAGAGAGAGAGAGAGAGAGAGAGAGAAAGAGAAAGCCATGTGAGGACACACTGAGAAGACTGCCATCTGCAAGCCAAGGAGAGGCATTGAGAGAAACTATGGCTACCAATGTCTTAATAATCTTGGATGTCCAACCTCAGAACTGAGAGAAAATAAATTTTCACTGTTTCAGCAACTCACTAGTCAGGAATTGTTATGGCAGCCCTAGAACACTGATACACATTCCTAACCTAAGTTCCCACTGTTTCCCATTCCTTGAGTTATTCTTATAGTTAAGATTTCAATCTAAATCATTTACCACTTGTTAAGCACTATGTACTAGGCAAAGAGTTTGTATACATTTTCTCCTGGAGTTCTCCTAAAAAAAAAAAAAACTCCACCCAGGAGATATCATTCTATTTAACAGATTAGAAAACAGACTCGGAGAGGTCAGAGTTACATACAGAATATATACTATCACACAAGGGCCCGGGACACAATCCTCATGAGGATGGAATCTTCCAAAAGATGACTTCCTTAGCAATTGCCCTTACTGAACATCTGCCATGTTGTTGGGACTGTGAAACAGTGGGAGAACTGTTTGGCCTCAGGAGTGTTATCTGTATCGAAGGAATGCTATCAGAATTCAAGGAGGAAATCTGGTGAGTAGATGAACATACATGTTTAGTTCTTTATTATAATTCTAGATCCATAGGCAATAGTCACATTATTACCTGGGTGTAGTGGCTATTTCCAAACTAATAACAGTTTAAACAAATGGGCCAAACAGCCTAATGTGTAACCTAATGTTTAATTTTCATTATTACAAGAGCCTACAATTCTAGTGAGCATGGTTCTTATTTACAACGCTATCAGAAAGTTCATGAAAATGAGGATAAGATGAGAATGATTCTTGAATTTTAGTAATGGTATGAACTCTAAGCAGGGCTTGGTTTGTTTAAATGCCCCTCTGATACTTTGCTGTGTGGAAGCAAGCAGATTTACAAAGGCAAATACAGAGATTAGCTTTAGTTCTCCTGGAATAGAGTTGGCATCACCTATAGCTCTAGAGGCTACTTTAGAAGATTTTAGAAGCTCTTTTGTGGCTCATTTTGTTTGTTCAAGGTTTTTTATTTCTGACAATGAAAGCCAATCAGATGTGCTGGCTTACAACAATTCAAAAAACATTTTAATGCCATTGTGGAGAAATGGTATAGTCCAGGAGATTTGGAGCTGCATGTAGGATTCTAAACATTGGAGGATGATTTCTTGTTTTGACACTGACTTGCTAGATAATTTTTGCAAGTCATTTAACTGCTGCATATCTATTTTTTTAATTCTCTAAAAAGGAAAATATAATCTTTAAAATCCATAAGCTCCTTAAAAGAATATAAGTTTCTCTCTGTTCTATTAATAGAACTTGAAATATTCTTTCCTCTGAGACCATGCTAATTATAATTGTATACTGTTTATGTGTTCATAGTGTGTAGTGCTTAAAAATAGAACTAGAATATAAAAACTCACCCAAAGTCTTAAAATATGAGAATAGTAGTGAAAAACAGGGTAATTCTGACCTCATGATTAATAATTTGAGCATTAAAAAGTCAAAAGACCACAACTTTTCATGACTTCACTCAGGGTCTCCAATTTGAACTTTAGATTATGAACCATAATCAATATTATAAAATATTATTTCAAAATTCTAAGATGTATTTTCCAGTTATTTTTAATATAATATATATTTAGTTGATTTCAGGCAGGAAAGGAGAGGGAGGGGAGAGAGAAACCTCAATGATGAGAGAGAATCATTGACTGGCTGCCTCCTGCATGCCCCCTACTGGGATAGAGCCTGCAACCTTCACATGTGCCCTTGACCAGAATCAAACCTGAGACCCTTCAGTCCACAGGCTGATGCTCTATCCACTGAGCCAAACCAGTTAGGGGTCCAATTATTCTTAATATTTGATCTATTCCATATATTGTTTTCCTACCATGCTGGTTCCTACAGATCAAAGAAATGGCATGGTGTTTAATCATATAAAATATTATCAGATTATTCTGAGATATTTTATTCAATGTAAATAACCTCCATTTTAATTGTTGACAATGACAACATTATTAAGTATATGAAGTTCTTCGGTTTACTTATAAAATTAATACTAACTTAATTTCCCAGTGCCTTCATCAGTTTCTAAATGTTTCTAGGTTTTCCAATAAAAACATCTAGTAGAAATGAACAGCACAAACCCTAAATCCCTGTAATTATAACTTTTCTCTCTTCTCAAATTCTAGTTTATATAATAGTCTCTCAAAAACTTGGATCCTTATTTCAACTCTTTCAGTTTCCTGTCTTGCATTATCTTCATCAGGTATAACATTAATCAAATAATTTCTTTGTTTCAGATAATGTGTTGGATACTGATAATATAGAAAACAAGAAGATATTATTCTTGTCTTAATGGATTTTCTTGTATTTGACTCTGCAAAAAGTTACCAAGTCCCTCCAATTTTTCCTTTCAAAAGTCTATATCCTGTTGCCATTTCAACAGGTCTAAATCTCCAGCATCTTGGTCATGAATTAATAAAACATCTCCTTCATGGCCAAATTAATTCCTTATCATGTTATATTCTATAATAGTAATTTCTCTCATTACTTACCCAAATAATGGTGCACACCATTTTTATTTGAATATTTCTTTAGGCCTATGTTTATCATTTGTTTGCTCAAAAGCCAATCATTTTAATGTACTGTATTTAACTCAATAATCAAGGCAGATGTCCAAATAATATTGTTTTCATTAATATTGAAAATGAAATTTCAATTCCCAAATCGCCAGCTTTTTGCTACCCTGCTACTGAGCATCCCAGGATTGACTTCTCTGTGGCTTTGTTCATGTTTTTGTTTCTCAGATATGAAAGGGATGCCAATATTTACATAAATTCTTAACATATCGTTTGAAGCTGAAGTTCCATTATCTAAAAAATTACAACTTCAGCCCTAGCCATCTTGGCCCAGTGGATAGAGCATACAACTGGGGACTAAAAGGTCCTGGGTTCGATTCCAGGCAAAGGCACGTATCTTGGTTGCAGGCTCCTCCCTGGCGCAGACCCTGGTCGAGGGGCGTACAGGAGGCAACCAACCAATGTGTTTCTCTTACATCAGTATTCCTCTCCGTCTTTCCTTCTCTTTTCCACTCTGTCTAAAAATCAATGAAAAAATATCCGCAGCTGAGGATTATAAATAAATAAATAAATAAATAAATAAATATTCCAGCATTGCAGGATAACTATATTCTCAATACTTATACAATGCCTAATATGTACTGCATAATATATTACTTTTATGTAGTTGAATATTATTAATATTTCTTATTTCATCTATGTTATCTTGACTGCAGGGTCAATATTCTGTCTCTCCTGGCTCTTTACCACACACATGTTAGTTGGGCACAAAAGCTACAAAATAAAATAAAAACTTTTACACAGTCATAAATCCCAAAATGAGGTATACATCTTGACTTTAATTATAGTCAGTACAGACACTATTGAAGATTAACTAGAAATAATCTTTCATGTGGCAACTTTTACAACATTTTCTTCTTTTATTCCCTACTTCATTTATCTGTTCTGTTACATGAATTCTGTGATTACTGGTGTTTATATTTATATACTGGTGTCTGGTAATCTCCCATAATTAAAGTGTGTATTATCAAAACTTACTTTACTTCTCTAATATATGAGTTTGGCTCACACTAAAAACAAAATTCTGTTATTAAAGCTGATTGAGAGACACATTTCATCTTTGGAGTTTTTTAATAGGAAGAATGCTTCTAAACTGAAGCTACATTCTTGAGAGTGCATACCTAGGTCATGAGATACCTATCTGGGAAGATCACCCAAAGACAGGTGTGTTGAAGGCCTGAAACAGGAGAATATTTCTTGTGAATGTGCATATGTGTGAGTGTATGTTTGTATGTGTGTAACAATAACAATAATATTACAATAGAGATGTCAACATGTGGGTTTAGACCTAAAATATGTATAGGCACTTAGCAGAACATAAATTTAAAGCAAGTCTAAAGATCTGGAGTCCCTCTTATTTTACTTACACTGACACTCTGCCATTAATCATACCAGTTGTAGGTCTTCAGTTGTACCTCCTAGCCAGCGTCCTTTAGGTTGCTCCCATTTTGAAAATGTCTTGATCATCTCAGTCATAGTCTCTGATCCACAAGCACAGAGGTTGGAAAGTTTTCCATACAATAAACAGGTAGCATGTCAGCCACAGTGCCTGCCCTTCTTGCTTTTTGACAAGTGACAATACTATTAGCTTAATTTCCATATGCCATGCTTCACACATCTCAGATGACACCATGCCTTACTCCTTTCATAAAAGATTCTTGAAGTTTTGTTCTGGTAAGTGAACAAGTAGTGAAAATAAAAGATTGCTAAAATAATTTCCTTCCTCTATTATAATCTAGACAAATAGTCATGGTAAATTGGGTATAATCAGTACATACAGTTCTCACTCTCAATATAAAAGCAGCCAACAAAATTTTGCTTCCAGTAAGTCTAGTTTTAACTTGTGAAAAGTAGTAAGTTATATGCATAAAGCAGACAGATGTTGTCAAACATCTCAAATCTGGCTCTAAGAATATAGGTAGGGATAACCTGCTAACTTCCAATACTGAGTGAGGTGAAGGTATCAAAGTATACAAATATATGTTTGTTGCAACATTTTCTAAGATAAAGACATGTCCTAAAACTGTATTGATTAAATAACTGACTCAAATCCATAGTTCTGAATGTGCACCTATTTTGACCAACTTCAGATGACCATGCTCCTTTTGCTTTAGAAATATTATTCAAATAAAAACAAGTACAATGTAAGAACTCTTACCAAACTATCAGAATGGCAGTATAGATGGCTAACATTGTACTTCAAATCCTACAACACTTCAGCACTATTGGCTAAAAACAGAAACCAGTGAACCATGCCTAGTAAGTATGCAGTTATATATAGAACCAATATGAGCTTCTGCTTTTCATCACATATTACAATTAATTCTGGTAATTTGTAAGAACTTTTAAACAATAGTTAAGACATAATTATATGATCATTATCTGATAACTTAAATATGCCCTCAAATTTCAATATTACTATCACGCATAGAGTATAACATTAAAAGAGAATAAATTATAGAAAAGATATGTTCATAAATAGAGACAAAGTACTCAGAACAGTGCCAAGCACTTTATAACTATTGCATATTATCTATAAAGTAAGTACCTACAGTGAGATTTAAGTAAACTCATATAAGGCACATTATGCCTGTCATGTAGTAAGCAGTTAATGTGAATATTAATTACCTAAAAGCAGGTAGCAAGTACTATTACTCCCATTTTATAGATGAAGAAATTGATGATTAGTAATTCAAACAAATCCTCTCAAAATTCAAACAGTTCAAATTATAAATATGAAAGTCAACACATTCAAATTTTGCCTTTTAACATTTCTATAGAATATTTCTTGTTGACACGCCTGATCCTTGCCCCCTCGGCTTACCCATTCTATTTGTTTCTGTGAATACTCAATGTGACCATTTCTCTCAGTCAGGGAAAGTGCTGCTGCTCTAATTGTGGCTCTGCACTCATATTGAAGTTATTGTTTCATTTTTGGTTTCTATGGAAATGAAATTTCTGACTTTCCTGCTAGGTTTGGGAATGTTATTCTAAGAGTCCACGTGGTTCTCACAGAAATAGAGGAGCTGGCCTGGACTTTAGCATTAGGAAGTCATTATTTAACATGCTTTAGGTACAAAAAAGGATCTACTACTTCCTAGAAAATACATATGCTCATTCTTAACACAGCTTGTTCCATAAAGCATATTTTTCTTCATACTCTATTTTTCTGTTAGAAATATACCTAGAAATATATATGCTCTTGTCTTCTGTTTCATATTTCTTTCAAATAGATGTTTTAACCCTACCCCCACACACATATTTCATAGCCCATTCATTACTCTGGGTTCCCAGGGAATACTAGGAAATGCATGATGTTCTATAGAGTATGTGAATTTTTAAAATGATAGTTTGTTGATTTGATCTCAACAGGGAAATATTATAATATCATCGATGAGCTGTTTAAAAAGAAACCACCTACAACTAAACAAAATGTATTCTAGGCAAACATCTGCAGAAAGAGCAATGAATTAGGGAGAGCACACAGGAAGACCTAATCTAGTCCTGCTGTGAAAATCCAAGTTGAAAAAGAAGCCAATAAAACATGTACTGGCTGCACTATCCGTCCTCAGAAGACTAAGGCTGATGTTCATTTGTCTATTTCAAAGAGCCCACAAGCATCTGGCTTCTGAATCTGTACCACTCCAGAGCTGAAGTCTCCAGGGATTTTTAACTTTTGCATTTATTTTTAGGGAAGCAGAAGTACACAATGTCTGACATATTTGTTTTTACTGGTGATGACTGATGTTAGTGAAGTAGGAGAACTCATTTCACCATTAAAAAATTTGGTTATAGGGTACTAATGGAATGGCATGCATTCCAAACCATGCTCATGCACAGCCTTGCTACCCAGCAGAGGTTTCTCTCTGATTCAGCAATTTTGGTTTGGAATATGGGAGAAAGATGTGCTTTCAAGGATTAGTACACTCAATCGCTATCCTCTCCTTCTTTATGTCACTAATTTTGTTAGGAGTTGAAGAGAGTGATTGATACACCTTTTTATTTTATTTTTTTAATCTTTATTGTTCAGTTTATTAATTACATTGTTTCCCCTTTTTTATCCCCCTATATCTCCCCTCCACCCTGTACCTATCCCATCCTTCACCCTCACCTCCCCCTCCCCAATATCCTCTCCCATTGTTGCAAGATTTTTGTCCAATCTCTTGCTGTACTTCCCACAACCCTTTTCTCCCCAAGAATTCTCAGTCCATTCCCTCTCTATGTCCATGTTTCTGTTATATTCACCAGTTTATCTTGTTCATCAGCCTATCAATTCACTTGATTTTTATGTTCATTTGTTGATAGATGTGTATTTGTTGTTCATAATTTATATTTTTACCTTTTTCTTCTTCCTCTTCTTAAAGAATATCTTTCAGCATTTCATATAATATTGGTTTGGTGGTGATGAACTCCTTTAGCTTTTTCTTATCTGCGAAGCACTTTATCTGATCTTCAATTCTGAATGATAGCTTTTCTGGATAGAGTAATCTTGGTTGTAGATTCTTGCTATTCATTACTTTGAATATTTCTTGCCACTCCCATCTGGCCTGCATCGTTTCTGTTGAGAAATCCGCTGACAATCGTATGGGTGCTCCCCTGTAAGTAACCAACTGTTTTTCTCTTGCTGCTTTTAATATTCTCTCTTTATCTTTTGCTCTTGGCATTTTAATTATGACATGTCTTGGTGTGGTCCTCTTTAGATTCCTATATTTTGGGGTTCTGTGTACTTCTTGGGCTTTTAAGTCAGTTTCTTTCACCAGGTGGGGGAAGTTTTCAGTCACTATTTCTTCAAGTAGGTTTTCATTGTCTTGCTCTCTCTCTTTTTCTGGCACCCCAATAATTCGGATGTTGGCATGCTTCAGATTGTCCCAGAGGCCCCTTACACTATCTTCAATTATCTGAATTCTTTTTGTTTCTTGCTTTTCCAGCCAAGTGGATTTTGCTTCTTTGTATTTCAAATCTTTGACTTGATTCTTGTGGCCCTCTGGACTGCTTTTAGGACTTTGTGTAATATTTTTTATTTCAGTCAGTGTACGCTTGATTTCTAGTTGGTCCTTTTTCATATCCGTGAGGGTCTCGTTCATATCCTCAGAGGTCTGGTTCATTTCTTTGAGGGTCTCATTCATTTCCTTGTAAGTCTCATTCATTTCCTGGTTGGTCTTGTTTATTTCCTCATAGTTCTCATTAAGTTCATTGGCCTTTTCTAGGAGCCTCTTGAAATGCCTTATAACCATGGTTTTGAACTCTATGTCTAGTCGTGTTTTTTCCTCCATTTCTTTCACACCTGATTTCTCTCCATATCTCTGCATGGTGGCTGCTTTATGTGGTAGATGTCCTCTAAGGGTCAGTGGCACAGCCTCCCCAGTTACTTGAGGTGGGTACTCTTACTGCAATCCTTTATGGGTTGTACAGTATTTTTGAATTTAAACCCAGCTTGTTGTTGTTAGCCCTAGGAGGGTTTGACCTCCAGGCCAATTGGCTGTGAAAGGAGACTGTGTTCAGGTTGGATGGGCGGAGTCTCTGAGCTGTGCAGGCAGCCTCAGTGTCAGCTACGTCCTATGCGGTGCTCGCACGCGCGGGTCTTTGTTGGATGGGGATGGCTGCAGGCACCTCCAAGAGAAAGCCGCTAGTCTCTTCCCCTTGCCAGACAACTCTGCCTCTCCCCAAATGAGTCTTCACACCCAAAGTCTAGCCCAGGGTTGTAAAATAGATGGTTTCCGGGACCAGGAGACAAGTTTCCAGGGGTCAAGTCGCGGGTTTGTGCGACACTTGCGTGCAAACTTCTTTTCCCAGCCTCTGGGTTTCTCTGCAGACTAGGAGACCTCTGCCGTGCCCCGTTTCCAGGGTGTGTCCCCCGGAACTCGGACCTCGCCTGGCGCTGGGGAATCCGTGTACTGGGACGTCTCCACTCTCCCCGTTGGCGAAATCCAGCCGGGGTTGCTGCTCCAGCCCTACAGCCCGCATGCACGACCAGGATGGCTCCTAATCTGTTTCTGTCTTCAAGGCTGCGCTCCCGCTGCTCCTCTGAGTCTCTGTGTCCCACCTTTACTCGTATTTGTGGAGTTTTCACTGAGCTAGCTTTCTGGATATTCTGGGTGATGTTTGTTTTGTTGTTATGTTGTAGTTTTTAAATCGTTGCACGGGGCAGAACAATAGGTGTTTACCTATGCCGCCATCTTGGTTCTCTCCCACCTTTTTATTTTGTAAGAAATCAAAAGCTACATTAAAACTCTGTTCCCACCCTGCAATCCAAATACTGTTCTTATTTTTTAAATATATTTTTAAATTGTTTTCAGAGAGGATGGTAAAGGGAGAGAGAGATGGAAACATTAATGATAAGATCATTACTGGCTGCCTCCTGCATGCCCCACCCAGGGGCTCAAGCATGCAAGTGCCCTGACTGGGAATTGAACTGCAATCTCGTGGTTCATAGGTGGATGCTCAACCACTGAGACACTATGGCCAGGTAAGTTCTTTGAGCTTGCTTAATTTATAAGAAAAGGTTCATTTTGTGAGCTTTAAATTAAGACACACAAAACTAGACTCAGTTGTTATTTGGAAGATCAACAGTAGGATCAGCCTTAGGCTAATGTGGAAGAAAATAAAACTTGAATTACTGGGACAACCAACATTTTCCACTTCCAGGCTTTTTTCCATTTATATTTTTCTTAGTCTCTTGCTATTCCCAGGGAGCCATGTCCTATATTAAAATTTTTTTATTTTGAAAGATACATATGATTTTAATATTTTTGGTTTCCTGCCTCTTATCCTGTGTCTATGTTTTCTTAGGGTTGAACTTTTGACAGATATACTCCACCTCCCATAAAGGTATTGTCAATTCTCTTCTGATAATGATGAATTAAAACATTTTGCTAGACATTTACTTCTAAAGTAAACCTAAAACTGAGTAACACTTGGCAGAGATTATATTTACTAAATGACTCACTTGTCTCTATATAAAAGAGAACTTTATTAATATAATTAATTACATAAATAACTTGTTCTAAAACTAGTACTTATCTTCATTTTGATATTCTCACAGAGTGTTGATCTTGGAATAAATATTTAATAATATCACTTCCAATAATTTTTTAATTATTTTTTCATATCAGAAAACCATAATTCACTTTTCCATTCTTTTTAATAAATTTAAGTATTCAAGATTTCAAGATTGAAAGAAATTTGTGGGACTAAGCAGTCTTCTGTTTTTACAAGACTACAGAATCAACAACAACTAACATTTATTAGATAGTTGGATGTGAAAGTTCAGATTTTCTATTAAATTGTGAATTCTTCTTTAGAAAATAATCAACAAAATAAAAGACAACCCACTGAATGGAAAACATATTCACCAATGATACATCTGATAAGGGGTTAATTTCCAACATTTTTAAAGAACTCATACAACTCAACACCAAGAAAACAAACAACAAAATTCAAAAAATAGGCAAAGGACCTGAACAGACACTCCTCTAAAGAGGACATTAAGATAGCCAACAGTCATATGAAAATATGCTTAAAGTCACTAATCATCAGAGAAATGCAAATTAAAACCACCTCACACCTGTTAGATGGCTATCATGAATAAATCAATAGGCAACAGTATTGGTGAGGATGTGGAGAAAAAAGAACCCTTGTGCACAGTTGGTAGGAATACAGATTGTTATAACCACTGTTGAAAGCAGTATGGTTACCTAAAAAGTTTAGAAACAAAACGGCCTTATGACCAAGCTATTCTACCTCTGGGAATATATCGGAAGAAACTCGAAACACTAATTTGAAGAATATACCATCCCTATGTTCATTGCAGTATAATTTATAGTAGGCAAGGTTCCAAAGCAGTGAAAGGCAAGTTCCATCAATAGATAAATAAATACAAAAGCTGTGGTATATTTACACAATGGAAAACTACTCACCTGTAAAAAAAAGAAGGAAATCTTATCTTTTGTGACAGCATGGATAAACCTGGAAAGTATTATGCAAAGTGAAATAAGCCAATCAGAGAAAGACAAATACCTTATGATTCCACTTATATTTGAAATCTAAAAAAGAAAATAAACGAATAAGCAAAATAGAAATTCTATCTCATAAAAGATTGATATGCAAATTATCATCACTCTGCTACAACCACAAGCCACACCAATAAGCCATGCCCACAAGCCAAGTAGGAGCTAGTATGCAAATTAATCCCAACCAAGATGGCTGCAGCCACAGAGAGCAGGAGGGAGGCTTGGGATTCCCCAGCAATGGAGGAAGCCAACCTTTCCGACTGCCTTGGCTGGCTCAGGCCTCCACTCATTGCAACAAATTCCAATTATAGAAAGTAAATTAATCCCAACAGAAATGGGGGCAGCCATGGAGCTGCAGAAAGTAGGACGGAGGCTTGGGTTTCCCTGGAGATGGAGGAAGCCAAGCTTTCCACCTGCCCTGGCCACCCCAGTCCTCTGCTTAAGGCTACAAAGTTTCAATTATAGAAGATAAATAAAACCCAACAGAAATGGCTGCCACCAAGGAGTGAGCAGAAGGCTTAACTCTGCTCCAGGCTACAAAGTTCCAGCTGTAGAACATAAATAAATCCCAGATACTAGAGCCTCTGCTTGGGTCACCAGGGGGCATGGATAGCCTGCAAACTACCACAGGCCCCTCGCCCAAGCCACCCCATACTTCAAGGGGACCCCCACCCTGATCTGGGACACCCTTCAGAGCAAACCAGCTGGCTTCCACCAGTGCACCAGGCCTCTATCTTATTTAATAAAAGAGTAATATGCAGATTGAGCAACACTCCAACACACAAGATGGCTGCCCCCATGTGGTCAAAGATTCTTCCCCATGTGGATACAAGATGGCCACCACAAGATGGCCAATAGGGGAGGGCAGTTGGGAGGGACCTGGCCTGGCAAGGGAGGACTGTTGTGGGCAATCAGGCCAGCAGGAAGGGGCAGTTGGGAGGTACCAGGCCAGCAGAGGAGGGAAGTTGGGAGAGACCAGGCTTGCAAGGGAGGGCAGTTGGGGGTGACCAAGCCTGCAGGGGAGAGCAAGTAGGGGTGACCAGACCAGCAGAGGAGGGAAATTGGGGGCAAACAGTCTGGCAGGGGAGCAGTTAGACATCAATCAGGCTGGCAGGGGATTGGTTAGGGGGTGATCAGGCTGCAGGCAGAAGCAGTTAGGGGCAATCAGGAAGGCAAGCAGGAGAGCAGTTATGCCTAAATGGGCAGTCAGACATCCCTATCATAATTCAGGACTGCTGGGTCTCATCTTCTAACCTGCCTGCCTTCCTGATGATCAGGCCTAAACAGGCAGTCGGACATCTCCTAAACAGGCAGGGGTCCCAGATTAGAGAGGGTACAGGCTGGGCTGAGGGACATCCCAGCTGGGCATGAATTTTGTGCATTGGGCCTCTCTAGTAGACTCATAGATACAGGAAACAGACTAATAGCTGTCAGAGAGGAGAGGGTTGGGGGGATGACTGAAAAAGGTAAAACGATTAAGCCAAAAACAAACAAAAATAAAAACAAAAATACAAACTCATGGACACAGATTACAGTATGGAAATTACCAGAGGGAAAGGGGCAGGGAGGGTGGGGTTAGAAGAGCATTAGGAGGGATAAATGATGATGGAAAGAGAATTGACTTTGGATGGTGAATACACAATACAGATGATGTGTTATAGAATGTACACTTGAAACCTATAGAATTTTTAACCAATGTTGCCCCAATAAATTCAATATAATGTTTTAAAAAGGCAAAAAATTGTGATTTTTTTCTTTTAAATCCTGATGAATAGAGCATTTTAAAAATAAGTGCACTAGTTAAGGGCATTGAGGTTACTCCAGTTAGACTTCAGGTTTTGTACTTATTGAATTGTATTTATTTAAACCAAACCGGGTTCATAGCTTTTTCACACACACACACACACACACACACACACACACACACACACAAACACACACACACACACACACACAAATGCGTTAGACTCCTCAAAACAGTTTTATATATTGAAATAATAAATTATAATTATGTTGCAGCAGACAAAGATGGCTATCTACCTTACATATTTGCAGGAATCCCTGTTATTTTTTGATAGTATGCATTTTTAGAATTCCATGTAATGTTTTGCTTGTTCTCTTACAGCTCATCAATTCTTGTTGTGGGATTTTTTTAAAAGTGCTTTACAAAAATTTAATGCCTAATTATATCAAAAAGAAAAGAGAATAATCCAACATATGGCATGTTTAATCATGGAGCTTTATCTAGCTAAATTAGACACTTGCAATAAAAATATATTAGTGAGTTATTTCTTGCTAAATTTTATTATGAACTATGCCTATTCTTTATTTTTATCCAATTCATAGTAAATATTCTGAGACCCTTAGAGTACAGAGGGAGATGTAAGTTAATTTCCATCATTAAAATTGAGTCTTTGATAATAAATATATTGTGAATGTGGGTGTGCAATAGAAATATCCCCCAGAAGTCAAACACTAATCTTCATATAAAGCTATTTTCTGAAATTATTGTAAAAGGCAGTCTAAACTTCATTCTGGAATTTGGGAGAATATAGCATATGGTAGGTAAATTTTATAGGGATTTTTTTTAAATGAGAACAAAGGGAGATAAGTCTATATATGGTTTCTTATGGATTTGTACATAAAAATTGTTAGAAGTGGAGGGGACCTTACATATATAAAACAGACTCCTTTTTAAAAATATTACTTATGTATTGCATTAAGAACACTACATTAACAATAACACATGAAAAGATTTATGTTGAATCTACAAAATTTAACTTTCTGCTATAATAAATGCTATATTTCTTTTAAACTAGAAAGATAAGGAATGTTATGTTTAATCTGTACATTCTCTCAGCCGCGTTAGCCTGGAAGACCTCAATATTTAAATTGGACACTCTTAGATGTGAATTTCCTGATCATTCCAACAGACACAATTTTTCAGCCATTTCTATGGTATTTTACTCCCCGGACCTGATCCTAGTGGTTGATGGTGTGAATGCAAGGCCTCCTTCAAAATCCCAGACTCTTATACATTTGTCAGATGAACTGGAAACAATGTGAGGACAGAACGCCACATTCAGCACCCAGGACGCGTGGTCACTCAGAGAGCCCATGCTGGCATGTTGTACAGCATAGATCTGGATGTAGCCATCAACTGAAGCAGTGATGAGAATGCAGGGTAAAGGTCAAGGAGCAAATGGGCATAGCATGGCCTTCAGTGTGTGCAGCAGTTTTCCAGTTGTAATATCAAAAATATTGATGATTCTGTCTATAACCCCACTGGGCAGATACTTCCCGTCAGGACTATATGCAATACTTAGAATAAGTTTTCCACTCATGTCCAAAGAATATTTCTTTTTCCCACTTTCCACACCAAAAATGTTCCCTTTCCCCACATGCGTTCCTGTAGCCAGATACTGGGAATCAGGTGAGAAGGCCAAAGTTCAGGCATCCATCCATTCTGCATTAATAGACTTTATCTGCTTGCCCTTCCCCAAGTCCCAGAAAGGAAAGTGAGCATTGAAAGAACTGGATACAGCTGTGGGCAGGGGGTGGATCATGTCCACAGACACCAGGCCCAGAGATTTCCTTCTAGATTCCATAGCATGATCATCATGCCATTTCTAGACCATTGCCAGGTCATCCAGGGACCGTGACTAATGTCTCAGAGTTTTCTTTCTTGTTTGCCCCACAGGCCATTAACCAAATGGCATCATCATGGGCTTGCCCTTGTTTGAAGAGAATATTGTACTGGTTGGTCATTTCTTCAGACAAGGATGAAGTACGAAAGGCCAGGCAGCTCTGTCCCGTGATGGGAAGCACCCTACCTAAGAAGACAGCATGGTCCTTCTCTGGAAAAGGTCAGTTAGGATGGTCCATTCATCTACTAGGACAGGGACCTCTTCCGCAGACATAAGCCCTCACCTCAAGGCTGCACAGGATATTCCCAAGATGCACCTGAGAGGCAGCAGGATAAAGAGAGTCACAGAATCTACCTTGGACCTGCTCCGGTGCACAATGCCTCACCTGCCTCTCCCACCACCCAGGCCATCACAGCCCCTGTGACAGCGCCTCCCACTGACCATGAAGACTGACTCACACAGTCCTTTCTTAGATCCTTGTCCAAGACTTCAGATATCTAGTTCAGAAAACTTACAGTGTTATAGTAGATTGTGAGAGAATACAGAAAAAAGGAAAAACAAATACCCACCCCCCACCAGTATAACTGAAATTCAGGGAAGCCACCTCAGAAAAGTTGAAGACAATAAAAAAGAAACAAATTAAGAACCCTTGGGGGTACAAGGTAAAGTAGGACTTCAACTCCCCTTCCTTATTTAAGTAATGGAAATATGTGTGACTTTTCATTTAAAGGTAAAGATGAAAGGAAAACATGGAAAAGAGACTGTTTAACTGCTGGTGTGTAAAAGAATATCAAAGTGCATGTAAAATACACATAACCAACAAAGCATCAAACAGATTCATATGTCACTAGGGCAAGAAATACTATTTGAAATACAATCTGAAAGGAAGAATTATACTTTTTTTCATCTACGAAAAACATTTTATCTCGCTGACAGTGTTTTTGTTGAGATTCATACTTCTCCGTGGTTAATGTTTGTAAAGCACCATGTGCTCTTTGGTAGGAAGGATTTATAAATGAACACTAAGTCAGTGTCTGAATAAATGATTTTTAAAAGAACCAAACTTCTATTTTAAGATTCAGTTTGGTTTAAAAACTAAATCTGCTTTTGAGATTCAAGGTAGGCAAATCTATGTTATTTTTTCTAAAATTAATTGCCAGCACAAAACACTTAAGTTTTTTTCTGAGCCAAGCAGCAGAGTTTGGTGGATCCCAAGCCTGTGTGGTAAGCCCAGTGGACTGGGGAAATGCTCTCAAAATACTAAATGTCTAAATCTGGGTCCCAGGAGATCCCAGAACCTGTTACATGAATAAAGTCCTACAGATGTTTACGTAGAGAAACAGGTTAGGGAATTACAGGTATTGTCCAGACCTAATGTTGACCACCCCAATCATCCATGCTCTATAAACATAAGGAGACATTAGTTCTTACTGAAATGAACATTCACCTCTCTTATTGCAAGATAAATTAGAGTTGAAGCATCAATTTAAACCTTATGTTATTCTGAGACAGAACATCGATTTGAGATTTTAAAAGGCTTTTTCTACAAATATTATTATTATAAATGTCTTGATAAAATAATTTCTATTTTATTCATCTTCGTATCTTTAGTACTTGGCACACACTTCTGCTAAATCCAAACAAATAAACTAACATCTAGTCATTTACACAAAAAAATATGTAATAGTAAATATATATAAAAGACTACGCAACCATTGCATCCTAAACAATGAACAGGCTGTGTGGGGCAACCAGGTTGGCAGGGGATTAGTGAGGGGTGACCAAACAATTGAGCAGCAGGCTGTATGAGGCAGTTGGGGCAACTATATTGGTGGCAGGGGGAGAGCAGTGGGGGTTTACCAGGCCATGGGGGGGGGGGAGTTAGGGGTGATAGGCAGGCAGGCATGTGAGCAATTAGGAGCCAGTGGTCCCAGATTGTGAGAGGGATGTCTGAATGCTGGTTTAGGCCCAATCCCATAGTCAGACATCCCACGAGGGTTTCTGAATTGGAGAGGGTGCAGGCTGGGCTGAGGGGAATCCCCACCCCCATACACAAATTTCTTGCACTGGGCCTCTAGTAGTAAATGAAAAAATATAAGATTTTAGGATTCTAGTGGAAGGTGTTCTTGAGGAGATGAGCTCTGAGCAGACAGCCAACAAGTGAACATCAGGGGATAGGATGATCCAGGCAGGGGAACAGTGAAAGCAAAGGCAAAATACAGAATGAGCTCAATGAGTTTAAGAAACACAAAGAAGGGCAAGTATATGGAACATCGAGAGTCAAAGGTAAAGTGGTAGGGGATTAAAATATCCAGCAGTAGAAACTAGGAATGGAGGTGGTGGTATAACCTGGAATGACATGAAAGCTGGCCTGAGGTAAGGCTGTGTGCCTTGATGGTGAAATGTGGCAATGACTTTGGTTCCTGTGAGACCTGTGCTCCAGTGCTGGCTTCATTGATTACTAGGGAAGTAACCCTAGATATACATCTTAATCTAATTCTAATTACCTTCTTTGTCAAAATAGGGATTTATAATTAAAATACATTACAGCATGCAGATATGCATATATAAACATATAAATTTATGTTTTTCAATCTAAAATAGTACAAACAATGCTACCAAGGTATGGATAGAACAACAAATAAGTGATCAATTATTTGTACTACAAACTCTTAGCTGGTAAATCCTGATCTTGGAGTTGTAGCCATAGTTACTGCTTATGCAATCTCTTCCAAAATAGAACTAAATCAAAAGCAGACTCTTCTACACTAATGTAGTCTCTGATCCAGATATATACTCCTGACAATTTTAGCTGGGAGGATGGTTCAGCTGACAATGCTAAGAAACATATAGTTTCTTTGGTTCTGGAATAGTCTAGGCTTTCCTAAAAATACTGTGCCCAGGTTTGTCCTGATTCACACTGAACAACCTAACATTTCCTTCCATGCTCATTTGAGAAAGAACAGCAGAAATATATAATATATGAGCTATTAAGAAAAATATGACAGCTATACTAGTATGTGCCATATGGACTACAAAGCAGAGCCTTTGTAGTAAGTTTTCACATTGGCTGGCAGATATATGTTTTCTTCAATCATTCATGTATCCAATGCTAGGATTGCATAAACTAACACATACTATATGGTGCTTGCTACATAATAAGCATCAAATACGTTGTATCTATTATTAGGCTACTGATGACCATGCAAAATGATTTTCCAAAAATACTAATTCTTTTTTCTTAACAGCATTTAAATTTTTTTTCATATTATTTGTTATTAAATTTATTGGGGTGACATTGGTTAATAAAATTACATAGGATTCAGGTATACAAGTCTATATATAATACATCATCTGCATATTGTGTTGTGTATTCACCACCCTGAGTTGAGTCTCCTTCCATCACCATTTACCTCCCATCACTTTCTTCTACTTCTCCGCACACCTCCCTTTACCTCTGGTAATCACCATACTATTGTCTATGTGTCTATGAGTTTATGTGTGTGTGTGTGTGTGTGTGTGTGTGTGTGTGTGTGTGTGTGTGTGTTTTACCTAATCCCTTTATCTTTTTAACTCAACCCCCTAACCCTTTCCCCTCTGACAGACTATAGATTTACAAACTCCACCCAGTCTTCCTTATTTGGAATGCCAGGAGATCCCATATATGTATTTTGAGGAAGCTTCCCAGTGATTTTTACTAAGTCTAGCCTTGCAAGTCTATGCCTTTTCTGAATCTATGAGAAAACAAACATCTTTTGTTGTACTCTTTGGCTTTTTTATGTGAATGTGACATTTATATAAGCATAATATTGATAGCCTTTTCATTTAAGTATAGACTATAATCACCTTTTATGACTTACAAATCAATAGTCCATATATTCGTTTCCAAATTGAATCAGGGGCCTGCATTTCTTTTCTATGGAGCATTTTCCCCCTCTGAATACCCAATAATATTTCACTTTCTGAAGAATGTTGGACTCCAAAGGTTGCTTCACCATTAGCAATAACCACGTTCTTTTATTTGAGAACTAGATGCCCAATGCATGAAATTCGTGCAAGAGTAGGCCTCCGCTGCCCGGCTGCCTTGGCCGTCTTGCAGCCCTGGCTTCATCCAGAAGGTCATGCGGAGGGTTGTTCAGCTGTTTGGCCTTTAGGTCAATTTCCATATTACACTCTTATTATTATAGATGCTTTCAATAAGTTTTATATAATTAAAATCTTAGTTCCCCTAAATATAATTTGTTTTACAAGCCACTTATTGTTTCCTATCTGCAAGAAACTTCATTTAGTCTCCACTAAACACCTGCTCAATGAATGTCCACTAGGCTGCTAGAAGCACGGGTGAGAAACAGACCCAATTCTGACCCTCATAGAGTTCACAGTTTATCTGTTAGGGTGCAGGCAATAATAGAATAGTTTTACAAATGAAGAACACAAAATGTGGTAAGATACTTGAAGAAAAATCTCCTGGAGTCTTAAAATCACATAACGTTGGGGGGGGTGGGCATGGCCTAGTTAGAGGGATAGCAGGGAAGACCTCTGGAGTGAGCCCAGAAATGCGATGAAAGCATCTGAGTTAACTACATGAAGAGGAGGACAATGCATTTAGTTGGTGAGCAATAAAGACCATGAGAGGCTGTAAGAGAAGGTGGGTGTGGTAGAGGTATAAAAGGAAGTTGGGGTAAGAGAGGTGAAGACCAGGAGTGAGGTCTGGGATGGACTTGTCCTAAACACAGTGGAAGCCCTGGCAGAAATTTTGTAAAAATTTCTATTGAATTTTCTATTGAGGTTTCAAATGTATAATTCTATAATACATCATCTATACATTGTAATGGCAGGGATTTAAGCAAAAAGAGTTAGAGTATGATTTGGTACTTCACTTCAGTGGAGGAAGGGGTGAAGAAGAGCAAAGCAGAGACCATTCAGTAAGTGTTCATGCAAAGCATCAGACTCATGGATAAAGCGTTATTGCTTCCATGGTAGCCTTTCATTAGTCATCAAGTATCTAAAACTAAAGTCCCTGCATTTTCCATGCCAGAACAGAATAATTAAGAAATAGAAAAGCTCAATTAAAAGAAGGAAGGTAAAATAACTATTTATATGCCATCTTTTGACAACAACTTTTATCAATCACTTTATAATATATTTTTTCCCTTTGCATTCTAATTTCTAACTCTAAATTCCTTTTCTGGGGGGAACCTGAAATGTTTTATTTTCTTACATAAGAAAGCAATATACTTATAGAGGTCCATTCACAACTGTCAGGAGTTATAGATAATGCTTCTTTGAATACCTTTCACTGGGTGAAAATTAGTTTCAGTTTACCTCAACCAGATAAAATTTCTATTTGTCCCTTTACAAAGACAATTTTGAAAGTCTTCAGTGCAATATTCATTGAATCTCAGTGATTAAAATAATCTTGATTTTGGCATTTGACAAAAGAGCAAAGAAAACTCAAAATATCAACTTTGCTGGATGGCATTTGCATGTCAAGCTTCCTTTTCTTGACTTGGAAAATATTACTTTATTACCAAATTGATGGCATTTGATCTTGTTTTGATTGTCTATGAAGAATGTTTCTCTGGTAATGCTGGTAAAATACAAAAAAAAATGGAAGAGAATTCCCTTGAAGAATTACTAACAAATGTCCTACTAAGTCACTATTACTATTCTTAACTGTTTTTAAGAAAAAAATATGTAAATGGCTGAATTTTATTTTACTTTCTTGTGCTTCTGAAGATTTAAGTGTCAGGTCATCATTGACATGGAAAAGTTTTTCAAGTTGGCAATAACATCGTCAAGTAGAAAGTCAAAGTGGACACAGATGATAAACTAGTCTCTGACTCCCTCGTTTAGCCTCTTCACTCACTCCTGGACAACATTTCTTTTTTGTTTTTTGGTGGGGTTTTTTTTGTGTGTGTTTTTTTTTCTTTGCCATCTCTGCTTGTTTCTTATATACTTTCTGGCTCCCTGGAATGATCTGCTGCTCTTTTGTTCTCTAGGAAAGGCAAGAAAACTTCTCTGCTAGTGCAAATCTGTTTTGTCTCAGGGCTTGTGCAATTCCCTGCAGGCTAATATTCTTCCTTTCCATATGTTTGGCCCACCTGTGGAAAGGATTGGAACTGTGTTGACATTCCATAATGTGTTCAGGTCACCATCTGTCTTTGTTATTTGGGGTTTATTAAAAATTTCACAAGGCACATCCCACGACATCAAAATAATAGTGATAATGCCAACTGGTTGGCAGGCATGGGTCTATGAGGCAGACTCACTGTTAATGGGCAGAATGGTTGCTGACTTTGCTCATGTAGCTTATTTGCAGGTGTAGCTTTAAATTGATATCATCAATGTTCTGAGGAAATTGATAATCAAATCCATAAATGCTTTTTTATAACCATTTATTTATTCATTCATTCCTGTGTTCAGTCAACAAGTACTTATTCAGCATCTTCTATATAGTTAGCACTGTGCTAGACCCTGGATATCAAATTGTAAGCACATAAAACAAGGTCCCTGACCTCTTAGAATTAACTCTAGTGCAGTGGCGGCTGTGACAGATGTCAGTGAAGGACTTGGAAAGAGCAGAATGTCATCATTCCATATAACAAGAAAATTTAGCTAGGCTGATGGGAAGACGGGGAAGGAGTCCTCAGAGAAGACAAAGATCAGATCTAAGCCAAAGATAAGGGGGGCAGAGATGTGTAGGTATTCTATATAATAAAAGGCTAATATGCAAATAGACTGAATGACTGAACAACTGAAACAACCAGTCACTATGATGTGCACTGACCACCAGGGGCATGTGTGGAACTGGTGGGATGGTGGAGCAGATGAGCGGGGGCGCCAGACCAAGGTGGGGTGCTGGATGCTGTCATTGGGGTGAGCCTCTGGTGGTTACTGAAAATTTGTTTCTCCCATACACCATGATTCCACCTGGCCAGCGCTGGGCCTGCTCGCACCCTCTGCCAGTGCCAAAGCTGCCACTCAAACCCACTGTCGGTGCCCAGTGCCAGTCCCAATCACTGGGCACCATCAGTGGGTACAAGCAGTGGCAGCTGGCTCTGATCACCCCTGAGGGCTTCTCCACCACCCCTGCTCCTGAGGGGTGATTAGGGCAGCAGCCATCGCTCGCACCCACTGACAGCACCAGCCCCACTTGCACCTGCTGCTGGCTCCGGCCCCAATCGCTCTGCACTGTCAGTGTGTGAGAGCTGTGGTGGGGGGAATGAGGCTGCCAGCAGACAGGAAACTGGGGGCCAAAGTGAGAGGGGACTGACAGAGGCATGGAATGGGCTGATACCCGCCCCTGTGCCTACCACAGTCTCCTGGCCCATAGTTCCTTTCAAGGTGCATGAATTCATACATTGGGCCCCTAGTGGTCTATAAAGAAGGAACAGTATATGCAAAGGTTGTTGGCACAGTGTACACTTCTTTCAAGAAACTGGAAGAGCAAAGCTAATGTGACTGAAGTCTATAGTAAGAGGAAGAATCGCGTGCAATAATGTCTAGTCTCAGGTAGGTGCAGGGCAGTAACAAGGTTCTGTGGTCCTTGTTGAAAATTGGGTCTTTATCCTACTAAAAACCACTTAAAAAATCAAAGATTTGTTATAATCTATACAGAACAAGTCATGGAGCATTGCTTCTGCATCTGCCTGAGATCTTTCACAATCAGACTATCATATTAGCAAGCCAGCTACCTATATAAGGTTTGGTATTAAATTTTCCTATTTTGAAAGGAGTAACTATTAAATTTCTGATAGGAATGAGCTCTTCTGTTTCTGAAAATCAGAATACTAAGAAAGGCAGGCAGAGTTTTATTTTTTAATCATAGTCAGTCACAATAATTAAGTACATTTAAGCAACTTCTCATAGGTCTTACATTAAATAAGTGAATTCTTTAATTGTTTTTCTTTTTCCTTTTTCAAAATCCTCAGTGCATTTTAGCTTAACTAATGGACATATTTATTAGTGAGTAGTGAAACATATTAATACTTTAAGTGCTCACTGACAAAAACCACAGGTTTTTATGTGAATAGCGATCTTCTGACTTTTGAAGGCTTTCCAACTGGGATTAAAGCTCTAAACAGTTTTTTTAAATATATTTTTTACTTATTTCAGAAAGGAAAGGAGAGGAAGAGATAGAAACATCAGTGATGAGAAAGAATCACTGATTGGCTGTCTCCTCACACCCCTTACTGGGGATTGAGCCCACAATCTAGGCATATGCCCTGACCCGAAATCGAACAGAGACATCCTGGTTAGAAGGTTGATGTTCAACCACTGAGCCCCCGGGCAAACTCTAGACAGTTTTTAAGTATCCAGTTCACAAGGCTCAGCTTTTAAAACCCAATTTGTGAATATGCTAAGCCATTCAGTTCTAGAATCCAAAAGAGTAAGTCTGATTCTATCTGCATTTCCATATTCAAAATAATACAAAAAAATCTAAAGGAGGAAAGATATGTAAGACTATAAACAAACACATTTTAATGACAATGGAGAAAAAAATCAGATACTTGGCCAACCTGCCAAGACACCAAGTTCAGGAGGTTGAATGTTCACTCCTCTAGATGACAATATAATTAACACTTTTTACTGCCACAGACACATACTCCCTATAGTGTTTCAATTTTTATTATTATATTCACAGCTTTTAAAAAAATAACATAATACTAAATTATAAACTCAAGTGCTGCTCAACTCTCAGATAGGACACTAGTTTCCTTTTATAAGATAGTGCTGAATAGCTACAGAAATGTAGATGTTCAAAGAATAATAATCCCCAAAGGAAGGTTATTAAGGATTTTCTAAAAATCAGGAACATTAACAAAGGAGGCAATTACAGTCACATCACAGATAACAAGCTTATTGTGTTACCAAGAATGGGATTGTTTTCGCTTGATTGTTAAAACAGATTTCACACAAGCATCTAGAGATAGATCTTGATTTAAATCTCAAAGATTTTTAAAAATATATATTTTTATTGATTTCAGAGAGGAAGGGAGAGGGAAAGAGAGACAGAAACATCAATGATGCCAGAGAATCATTGATTGGATGCCTCCTGCATGCTCCCCACAGGGGATCGAGCCTGCAACCTGGGCATGTGCCCTGATCAGGAATTGAACCTGGTTCACAGGGCACTGCTCAACCACTAATCCATGCTAGTTTGGCAAATCTCAAAGATTTTTAATATAATTACCAACAAATTTATTTGCTTCTATTTCTTCTCAGATTTTGTTATCCCTCAGAGTTCCTTACAACTTCCCACAATTATGGTTGTACTTAACTTCTTGAGAAAGGCAAATGTGAAAAGAGAATTAGAATATATGTTTCTAATTGTGCCTCTTTTAAAGCTTATTTTAACATCTAGGGCAAAAAGCAAGTGGTCTCCAAATATTACCAACAATTGGATTAATATATTATTATTGAGCGAAAGACAGAGAGAGAGAGAGAAAAAAAAAACATTGATAAGAGAGAGAAATATGGACTGGTTGCCTTGCACCAGACCAGGGATTGAACCTGCAACTTTGATATGTGCTCTGACCAGAAATTGAACCCACCCAATTTTAGTGTGGGATGATGTTCCAACAAACTGAACCAAACTGGCCAGAGGTAACATGAGGATTTTTAAATATCATTAACTTTCCTATCAATGTAGGCACATTAGCAGAACAGGAATTCTCTCTGTCCTGTTCATGGCCATATACACAACACCCAGTATGGCCTCGCCAGCTTTCAGAAATGTGTCTGAATGCCTTGCTGAAGCCCCCTAAAGGGGGTAACTCATATTTTCTTATTTTCAGCTGTTCAAAAAGTATATCAAATAATCATATAGCAATTTACTGTATTATGATTAGATTTTTAAAAAATATATTAAAACTCATAGCCAAATTAATAGCCATATCAACAACAAAACCTATAGAAGACATATAGCTGTTAAAGTCAATGAAAACTTAGCAGGATGTGTAATTATTTCTTTCTTCTTTGTAATCTCTATATTCCCACTTTCAGTTCCCAAACACACTATAAGCACTGATCATTGTATGCAAGAAACCAGTCATTACCTCACCAATAGAGATGTAAATAGAACAAACAAGAAAACTGGTCAAACCTTAATGGATCTGTTTACTCACCACTTAGGTGAGACATTGCTAGCTAAAGCAGATGCCTCCTTTAGCCTTATGTTAAGTATGAACTATTTACTCACCTCTTAGGTGAGACATTAGCTGCCCCTCTTTAGTCTTATGTTAAGTATAAACTATACACATATTGTTTAGGTGAGACATTGGTAATTGAAAAAGCTTCCACACTTTTAGTCTTATGTTAATTCTTGCTGGGTTGATTTCATTGTTGGAATTTCCTGACCTAAAGGACATGGATGTATCACTTAGCCCTAATAAAAGGATATAGGAAAGCCAGAGCTGGTGGTGTCCTCCCCCTAGAGGTGGACTCCCGCCTGGCCCCCATTATTCCCAAAAATAGATGCTTTTCGAGTCTCTCTTCACTTCTGTGCAGCCTTCTCCAGACACTGAACCCTGACATGGGAACCCTGGACACGCAGGACGTGAAAAGGATTTCCACAATTGTATCTATTGTTTGTACTACATAAAATATGTTTATTTTAATTAGTGCTTATTCAAAATTCATTTACCTTAATGTGAGGAAGTAATAACTAATTTAGAACAACATTTTACACTGAATTTGATTAACAACAGAGCTTAAGCAGACAGGTCAACCCACCTACCTTCTAAATTATTTAAGAATAATAACTTTTTCAATAGTGACTTTAAAGTACTGTAAGTTCCCAGTATGTATTTAATAATCAAAAGTAGGTTGATGAAAAAAAAGTAGATTGATGTATATTTTATAGAGTTTTCATTTAGATGTTTCTAACATTTTAAATATTAAGTTATCCAAAATATTTGATTATCCACAGCTTAGTACTTTTAAAATTTCTGGATATATGAGGGGGTTAATGTTCATTGTTATAAATGCATACAATTATAGCTAACTATTTCAAAGTTCACTTACTTCAATAACCCTGTCAGAGAAGAATAAACATGACTATAAAAAACAGCACTGAGATTTTAAAAATTGAACCACTTAGAATATACAGATCTATCAGAAGTTTGGATGGGACTAAGAGTTTTGATCTTCAATTAAAATAAAATTCCATGGAAGAAAACATATTTAAAATAAATAATTAAAATTAATAATCCCAAAAGCCAGTGTTCTCAGTAGCCTAACATTTATGTTTGTTTTGATTATAAAACAATTACCTAAAATTCATTTTATGGGCTACTCCTTCACAATATACAACATAAACCATCATAAATTTTATGTTTGTTTTTAAAGAGTAAAACAAATCAACTTATTGGGTACAATTGGAGGGTGTACTACTAGTTTGCTAGGACTTCCATAACACAGTCCCAAAAACTGTGTCAGCTGGAATAACAGAAATGTATAGTCTCACAGGTCTGTAAATCAGAAGTCTAAAACCAAGGTGTCAGCAGGCCATGCTCCCTCTGAGGGAACTAGGGAAGAATATGTTCTAAATCTCCAGATTTTGGTCCTTCCTTGGTCTGTAGCAGCTTAACTCCAACATAAATGTAGTGATTTCCCTGTGTGCATATCCCTGTATCCACATTTTCCCTTTTTATAAGGACAGCAGTCAAATCTTATCATGGCCCTTCCCTACTCCAAATAATCAAGTTTGGTGTTGGGCAGCTGCTAGATGGTTTATAAGCAGAAACTGGTTGTAGATTCCCAGGAAACATGTGCCTGGACAAAGCCTAAAGCTCTAAGAGCACCCACTAAGGAATGAAGAACCCACAGGGTACACCTGTGAAAATTGTATTTAAGGCAGAGTAATTAATTTACAAAAATAAATATGAAAGACTAGCTGAGATAAATCTGAAAATTCAGAGTGAAGAGGAAGGAACTTGTGCTATCCTATATAATAAAAGTATAATATGAAAATTGACTATCACTCCAACACACAAGATGGCTGCCCCTATGTGGACACAAGATGGCCACCACAAGATGACTAGCAGGAGCGGGCAGTTGGGAGGGACCAGGCCTGGAGGGGAGGGCAGAGAAGGGGAACCAGGCTGGCAGAGGAGGGCAGTTAGGAGAAACCAGGCCAGCAGGGGAGGGCAATTAGGGGGAACCAGGCCGGCAGGGGAGGGCAGTTGGGAGGGACAAGGCTTCAAAGGAGGGCAGTTGGGGAGGACCAGGCTAGAAAGAGAAGGCAGTTCCAGGCTATCAGGCTGGCAGGGGAGCAGTTAGGCATTGATCAGGCTGGCAGGGAAGTGGTTACGGGTGATCAGGCTGGCAGGCAGAAGCGGTTAGGGGCAATCAGGCAGGCAGGCAAGTGAGCCACCAGGATTGGGCCTAAATGGGCAGTTGGAAATCCCTGGAGAGATCCCAGATTGCAGTGTGCAGGCTGGGCGGAGGGACCCCCCCCATGCACAAATTTTGTGCACTGGGCCTCTAGTTAAATATTAAAGCATACTGTACATCAGTTTATGTTGCTCAGAGACATAAAAGCATCAAACAGACTGTCAAAACTCAGAGGGAAAGTAGGGGAGAGTGCAAGAGTGGGTGGTAAGAGACCAACCAAAATACTTGTATGCATGCACATAAGCATAATCAATGGAAACAGGCAATAGGGGTGGAGGGCTGTGCTGGGGGGTGGCAGGAAGGAAGAATTCAATGGCGGGGGGAGGATGTAATACTTTCAACAATAAGGAATTAAAAAAATAATGAACTTTCCTATTTCAAAAAGAGCATACTATAAACCTAAAATAATTTAAACACTATAATATTATACAAAAATCAACAGTAATGGAACAATATTTATACTTCTTTAATATACAGTAGAATCTAAGAATTCACTATAAAATAAAGCACAGTGCACAAAACAAGGATTCCATAAATCACATTTTCCAAACAATGAATCAAAACCATTAATGGTGTTTTAAAATCAATTTTCTGAACCTCAGTCAGTTAAAAAATAATTAAAAGAGAATGAAGTGGGATGTGATAGGATAAAAGGGAATAAAATTAAATGGAATAGAGTAGCCAAAGTAGAATAGGGTAGGATAGTTTTAGGTAGAATAGAAAATAGAATAGAACAGAACAGGAGTAGAGTAAGAGTAGGATATATAAGAATTCACCACAAATATTAAGGATAAAAATTATTCTTGACACTTTATTTCAGTTATAGGTATGTGTGTTGAGAGTATACGTGTGACATGTATAATCTAGATTATAACATAAAATTAATTTTTAATGTGAGTTGTGATAAAAATTAAATGCCTCTAATAAGTTATTTGGGATGGTTAATTATTTAGGAAATATTTATTTATATCATTAGTTTACAAAAGTAACTACAAAATATTTATGCATTAATTAATTTTTATAAATCACTATAATAAATGTAGGTGGACATATATATGATCTCTGAGAAATAACTTTAGAGGGGTAAAGATAAAGAAAAAAAAATTATAAAGAAAAAGTTCCACATGTTTTAATTCGCTGACATACACATACACAGAAGTGTAGTTCAGAAAGTAATAAGTGAAGAGAAAACAAAAAAAATGGGAAAAATAATTGCAGTAACAGCAAGAAAATAAAATATCCTTAATGTGTAAAGAAGTCTTAGGAATCAATAAGGAAAGCACTGATTCTATAACAAGTAGATAATTTACAGAAAGATAACTGACTAAAAATGTTTACTTTCACTTAATCAATCAATAAAAATTAGACAATAAAATATTCTGTTCCTTATCAAATTTTGTGAGGGTTATTGAAAAAGATGTAAAAATGTCTAAGGCAGCATAATTTGATGCATACTATTTGAACTCCAATTTGGCATTACATCAAAAATAATAAAATGTTATTTTCTTTTACCAAATAATTCCATTGTGCAGCTTCCTCCAACAAAATAGTTTGAAATATGCATCGTGATTCAGCTATTTAGCTTATCATTACTTGTAATGATGCTAATTATATGCTGCATAGGCCAAGTAAGTAGCGCACTCTACAGTAGATGCACATTTTATTTGAATACCTTTTATTTAATGGGGAAATTATCTTCTACATGTGAGAAAATCTGAATTAAAACTTTATATTGTTTCTGAGGAAAATTATTCGAAGGAAAATTATACTACAATTAGTGGTTTCCTCTGGATTGGGAGACTAGGAATAATTTTCTTTTTTGTTTGTTTGTTTTTCCATTTGTTTATATATCTTAGATTGGTACGTATTTCTTTTATAATTCCAAAGGCAATTCAGTTAATCTTAAAATATCATCATCTCTCTTGTCCCCTCCCATATGGCTTTAGTACTGGTTCTCTTGGGATTACTCTAGTGAGAAATGCCTAAAGTTGTAAACTCTGAAGTACAATTAAGCATTTCTCTAGTCATATTCTATTTTGTTTTCCCGCGTGTTTTTTTTTCTCAATGTAAACCTTAGAAAATCTATTCACTTCAATATTTTAATTTATTACCTATCTCACCTGTTAACAGAATTTGAAAATTATAACAGACCTGTTCCTATTAAGCATGAATGAGTGAGTTAATACCATAAAAAAGTAATAGAGCTTGCTAAGTAAATGTAAAGGTCATCTCTTCTGCATTAGGATCAGGCATTTTTAATTGCTTTTTATTATGTACTAGAGGCCTGGTGCACGAAATTCAGGCACTCAGAGGGCTCCCTCAGTCTGGCCTGTGCTCTCTCTAGCCTAGGAGCCCTCGGAGGATGTCTGACTGATGGATTAGGCCCGCTCCCTACCTAAGTACTGCAGAAAGGTCATTACTTAGCACTGACCTTTCTGCAGTACATCCTTAAACTGCCACAGAGGTGGGAGAGGCTCTGCCTGTGAGTCCAGCTCAGGGCTTCAGGCTGAGCAATGCTCCCCCTGTGAGAGCACACTGACCACCAGGGGGCAGCTCCTGCATTGAGCATCTGCCCCCTGATGCTCAGTGCATGTCATAGCATCCAGTCCTCTGTCTTTTGGCCGATTTGCATATTTGCCTTTTATTATATAGGATGAATGTGGTCCACTCTATGAGGAAAGACTTACTATTTCAGCAGGGGTACTCCAAGTTGCTACTCCCAAGGTCATGTCCTATCCTGGGAATGGCCAGCATGCACTAACTGACCCAGAAGGGAGTACAAATACCTCACCCTCTCAGCTGATTTAGGAAGATGCTGAAAGACCACTGCAGGCCCAGAGCATCATGTGAGGTTGGACCTGTACTGCAGATTGACCTTTCTCTCTCGGCGATTTTTCTTCCACCCCTCCATCCCACAGATATTAGCCTCAAAGATATCCTATCCTATCTAATAAAAGAGTAATATGCAAATTAACCATCACTCTGTGACAAAATGGCAGCACCCATAGCCACAAGATGGTGGTGCCCAGTCCTCTCAGGCCCACTGGAGTCCCCAAGTTCCAGGGAGGACTTCCATTGAGAGCCAGTAGCATAGAATGCTGCCCAGAGGCCCTCTTGACCCTTTACAAAAAGCAAAAACAAATTTACTCCCCATTGAGCAATCACCACTTAGCAGCAGCCTGGAGTGTCAGCCTGGGAGGCAGTGCAACCCCCATGGAGTGATCCCCTCCTGGCCGCAGCCTGGGCTGTCATGGGAGGGCAGTTGGGGATGATTGAGTCAGCAGGGGAGCAGTTAGGCATAGATCAGGCTGGCAGGGGAGTGGTTAGGGAGTGATCAGGCTGGTAGGCAGAAGCAGTTAGGGACAATCAGGCAGGCAGGTGAGCAGCTGGGAGCCAGCAATCCTGGATAGTGAAAGGGATGTCCCAGATTGGAGTGGGTGCAGGTTGGGCTAAGGGACACCCCTCACCCCCCAGTGCATGAATTTCATGCACTGGGCCTCTAGTATCTTAATAACATCTTACAAGTTAAACTCTATCTCAGAATCAGAATCCAATAGAAGATGATGAATTGTTACTCTGGATACCAGTGGGCTTATGGATATAGTTTTAATTTCATTTATGTCATAAAGTTGATTAATGAAGTGTAGAATTAAAGGTATAGATAAATTAATGGGAAAACACTAAAAACCAAATTTATCTTAAAACATAACAGAATTTGCCTTGTAGCACTACTCATTAATGATTATCAATTTATGATTCTATAAAACACCATAGTCAGAATTTGTGAGAATCTTACTGCAATTTATTTTGGAATATTTTAGTAAATTAATATTTTTAAAAACTACCTTTGTTAGTATCAAGCAGGGTTAATAAAATTATTAAATTTACTGATTTGCTACCTTTTCTTGACTATAGTCAAGTAGCTGATTCTAACCCATGTATCCCCCTGCTCTCTTCTACGTACAACAGACAACATTCATGTAAGTTTAGCTAACTGAACTTTGATTTTGACACACTTCACAATGTTTCCAATGATGCTGAATCACAAAGCAGCTTTTATAGCTTGCTTACCCAACCTGCTAGTCTGAACTGAAGCTCTTTGCTGCCCTCTGTAGATAATGTAAGGTCCTTAATTAGTAAACATTGCTTTCTCAGAGTTGTGGTATTTTTGCTCTGTAAATTTAACAGAATAGTAGACTAAACAGAGGATATTTTATTTTAAATAATAAGAATACTTCTTTTCTGTGATCACTTTTATACTATATCATGCATTTCTGCATTTCTCTTTTTAAAAATAATTACCCCAAATTAAAACTGCATGTTTGAAAACGCTGTGGTAAGACAAAATGAAAATGTAACACACATACACACTCACATGCATACACTATAAATGACTACTTTTTCATCATTACATGTAGTAGACACATTTAAAAAGTCATGAAAATTATATTAGAAGATATCATCTGATTAAAAACTTGAGATACATGCTATTTTTTTTTTACAGATTTAAAGTGTTAGAGTTGTTTTGTTTACAGCCAACTGGAGTAGAAGGTATATAGATTTCCCGTATCCCCTTTGCCTCCCCACCCCCGCCCCATTTGATTTTCTTTTCCCATAACAATTTTCCTTGCTTTTTGTTTGATTTTCTTTTTGGGGGGGGTGGAGGGATGCAGGAGGAGAGGCAGGTTCTTTTGTAAAAAAAAGAATCACTATTTCAATTCAAGTTAAAATTATTTTGCCAAGCATTTTCTGGGTCCTCAGCGAAGCACTAGCTGCTGTGTCAGAGACATCAAAATGATGATAGTCACAACAGACAGCTAAGTGCTTACCATGCATGTATCTGACATATGCTAACCACTTAATCTTTGCAATATCACAAAATTTCTGTTATTGTGGAGCTTACAATTTTGTTGAGAATAGCATTACCTTAGGTTCCATCATTATTTCTTTAACACAAATTGTCTTTCTTGAGGCTTGAGAAAAGTCAGCTATATTTTTGTAATTCCTATTTCACATAAGCATGTGGTTTTACTCCTCTGCGGGTTTTCTGTACTTTAAGTTCATCTACAACTTGTTTTTAAGGCTGTATGTTTAAGACTTCTTCCCAAAAGATAATCAACTGCAGAATGTCGCTTCCCTCTCTAAATATAGGGCAACCTTCTAATCTTTTCTTAAGAGTGGTAATTATATCTCAGTGAAAATAAGATTCTAAAAGTCCTACACTCTTTGCCTTGATTTTTTCCACTTAATGTTTCTCTTGTGAGTGGACCTGTACCTCTGTACTAGTTAGAAGGAAACTTATTTGATTTCTTTATGGGCTGAATTTATATTGAGGTTATTGCACATAATACTAAGGGAATCATTATCAGTTAGTGAAAACAGCTGACCCTTGCTAGCATGATAACATGGAATTAGTTATGAGTATTACAGATGAGAAGTCTCATAGTTACAACAGATATTCAGAGTAATTGTGTTTAGGTGAAAACTTGGAAAGTAGGTATAGGTAAATGTACAAATATTAAGAATCACTTTTATAGAGTATGCCTAATATAAAGGTTTCAAATCCAAATTTTTCTTAAAACTTGGCAAGCAAAAGTATTGACATAGTTTTTGCCAATCATTTTCAAAATAACGTATGAAAAGTTTAGCAAAAAATTACAATAAGCCTCACTGTTTTCCTATATAACTAACCCAGGGCTCCTACATAGGGCAATGTTTTGAAAGTTGATTGGCTAGCAAATTATTAATTAATTTAAAAATATCTAATAAAAGAGTGTTCTCTGGGGAGAGTAGTGCAAAGGTTGTGAGGCAGAAGCATGTCTGTCTTACTATGTCAAGAAAAAGGAGGTGAGTGTGATTGGGACAGAGTGAAAGAAAGCGGAGCAATATGAGATGAAGTCAGGTGGCAAAGCATGAGAGTTGCATAAGGAGGAGGAGAAATGAGCTGAGAGCACATGGGGCCTTGTAGGTCTTTGCAAGGATCTCTGCCTTTAGATCTGAGGAAATGAGAAGCCAGTGGCAAGTTTGTGTAAAGATTATCTGACCTATTTCAGTAAAGAACCTCTGTGACTGCTATGCTGAGAATCAACTACCAGCAGTAACCAGAGCAGTGAGAACAGATAGCAGAGTGTAGCTCTGCTCTGCTAGACAAGCACAATGATGGCTTTGGCCAATGAAAGGTTTGACTTTTCTTTAATTTTTTTCCTGGGTAAATGCTTATATTAATATTTTACAAATTATTCTTTTAAATTATTGAACAGACAATACACCCATGTTTGAATTTTTTTAATAAAGTTTTACTTCCTACCTTTGACTCCAAGAAGACAAGTCATATTATCTCCATCCAAACCTCAGCCCACATAGCCATTTTTGTGTCTTTGAAATTATTTCTGTGGAGTCTTTCAGAGTGTCCTTGAGCAATCATAATCAAATAAAAATGGATACTCTCCCACCCTCTTTAATACAAAAGGCAGAATACTATATGTACTATGCTATCCCTTGGTTTTCTTTCCACATAATGCTATTATCCCAAAAAAATTTACGTACTATTACACAGAAATACTCCTGATACTTGTCAATGGTTTCATAATACTCTATTTTATGAATGTACAATCATTTAATTCTCTAAAGGGTATTTAGGTTGTTTTCCTGTCAATATTGCAATGTATATCCTTGTACATACAGATAAGTAGGTTTAACTTCTTGTTTCTAAAATCTACACTAATAAAAGAGAAACATGCAAATCAACCATCATTCTGCTACATGCACAAGCCACGTCCACCAGCCAATCAGGAGTGAGTATGCAAATTAACCCAACCAAGATGGTGGCCAGTCACAGAGCAAGCAGGAGGCTCGGGTTTTCCTAGTGATGGAGGAAGCCAAGCTTACATGTAGTGGATAATGAGATGACCAGCCCAGATCAGGTCTTTGGAGCAGATGTACCCATCCCATAGTTGCTAGGAATATTGGCCCTTAATGGCATAGAACAGACTCCCTCACTGGCAATTGCCTATGGCCCCATGGAAATGCCCTTTTCTGGGTTGCAGCATGTGACCAATGACAGTCTGAGGGGACTATAAAGCCCACCCTTCTTGCTTCAATTTAGGAGAGCACTGGTCTCAGTTATGGCCTCTTTTGGGTAGCTTCTCCCTGTGTCCAATTCTGGCATCCTCACTTTCTTACAGGTGCTCCCCAGGAACACTTCCAATAAATGTCCATATGTCTGACATGTTTTCAGAGAACCCAACTTAAGAGGAGGCATTTAAACTTGATACAGTCTGAGTTTGTTCAGACTAAGGTTTGGCTCTCACAGGTTGAAAATTTATTTAGTTAACATTTAAAATATTGTAATAATATTTTTACTTTTGACATAATTTTAGTCTGAAAAAATTTATTTCATCTCATTTGATTGTGTTATAATTTACAGTAAAATTCAACATACATAGAATAACTGTGTATGTTGATGAACATATAATTATGTAATCATTACCATCAAAACCTAGAAATACTCATCATTTGAAAAAAAAACTCCCTTGTGCTCTTTTGTCAAAGTGTCTGTTCAAATCTGACAATTAAAAAAATTATTTCTTATTTATTATTACAGACTTTAGAGAGATTTTAAATATTCTGGTTACCAGTCTTTTATCAGTATTTAACAAATATTTTTTTCAGTTTGAAGCTTGACTTTTTATTTTCCTAAAAGAATTATTTTGAAGAAGTTTCACATAATTCTTAAAAGCTAGAATGGCTGATTCAACTTTTTCACTATTTTCAATATGTAATAGTAATCTGTTATTATAGGGTAATAGGTAATAAAAATATGGATAAATGTAGATATTCTGAGCATACAATATAAATCTTCATAGGAGAACACAAGGGAAGCTGATCTCTTTCTAAGCTATTAGAATTGTACCTGGTAAAGTGCTCATAAAATGCAATAAATTCTTAGCATTTGAAAACTTGAATACTACCAAAAGGGGACAGAGGTGAGTATTTTGGTCATCTCAAAATTTCATAGATCTTCCTTGCTGTTTATTTTCAGATCAATTTTTTTATTTTCTTCCAAGTCTTTAAAAAAATGAAAACTGAGCCTGATCTGATGTATGATGGATAAATAAAGGATATAAATCAAAATGATTTCCCCCAAAATATAACAAAATGAATAATAAAGTGGAAAATATGATAACGACATTAATATAATCAATCAACTAAGGACATAGTCATCACCAAATGACAAAATTTGATGGCCTGCAGACTAAGAAAAAGTGATTTTGGAGAATAGTTCAACACAGCCAGGCTCCTAATCCCATTTTTTTACCCTAAATTTGGAGAAAAGTAGATATTATCTTTTAGCTTTTCCGAGTAAAGAATTTTGGAGACATTGATGCTGAGAAGAAATAGTTAAAATTGTAAATAATGGGCCTCACACCTTCTGAAAGAGAAAGATTCAAAGGAACAACAAACTAAAGTCTAGTGATTTCCTTTTAGAAGAATGAGATACACAATTCCTAATTGAGTAAACTTTGATAAAAAAAAAAAAAAACACACAAACTTCCTTATTGTGAAAAATTTCAAACGGTTAAAAAAAGAGAATAGTGTAATGAACTATCATGCACTCATCATCCAAATGTCCAAACTTAGACTTGTCAATATTGTTTTATCAATAGTGCCACCACTCCACCTTTCTTTATATTTGGGAGCTTGTGGAAGGTGGTTACCAAGTCAATAACTCTTATAGCCAATAACATGTCTATCACATAGCAGGCATTCAATAGTGTCTGCTAAATGAGTCAGTTAATCAATGAATCAATCAGTCTCCATTTAGACACATCATTCTACTTCTCTGGAAATGAGTCTGCCTTTAGCAAAAGATGATTACATATGATGAATGTGATAATAGGTAAATATATGCAAAGAACCACATTTCATTGAAACATGTTCAAGGACAGGCATTTCAAAGACAAGCAGGCTAAAATTGTGGACTCCTCTTATCTGAGAAAAAGAATCCTGCTCATGGAAAACTTTCTAAGCCAATAGGGAGTGAGAAACACTGCTAGAAGCTCAAAGGCAAGATTAAAAATGCTCTGGCCTGAATTCACAGTGACAAATTACTGCTGAAATATCAGCCTGTACCTTAAAAAAGAAGTGCTTGTACTAACTTAAAATATACCTTTTTGTAGAAATTTCAGGTCCAGAATTGATGTAATTTTACTTTTTTTATCATGAATTCTCTTGCCTTAAAAATCCAAGGGTATTAAGAAGTGTGTACACACATACAGGCATAAATTCATACAGTATGAAGAGAAAGGCAAATATAAACAGATGTTTAGATCATGTCTGCCATTTATTTCCCAAATACCCCAGAGCCAGCTCTATCTTGGAACCAAATGGATAACCCCGACTATAGTTGTGAAAAAATATGTACTTATGATACCATATTCTCTAATCTGTCAGCTGACATGTGGTTTAGTAAATCATACACATATTTAATGTGTACCATACTGAACATTTAATTATTTTGAAATATAATCATCTTAAGGACACTATTACCATTATTAAAAAAGACTGAGATCATCTAAGACATTCAACAAATGTGTTAATGAACATGCTGCTGCTATTATAAAGGTGGAAAAAGAAAGACACAGACTCTGCCTTTAGAGAATTTACAATATAGTGAGGAGATAGGCACAAAATAGATAGACAAAGAAAGACATATCCTATATAATAAAAGCCCAGTGACCATAATGGCAGAATGGTGACCGCTCAACCAGTCACTATGAGGTGCACTGACACCTCTCCGTTCCTCCCCCAGCAGGCAGGCTTCCATTTCCTGATGGCAAATGGGGAACTAGGTAGGATGGCAGTAGGTGGCGGGGCCAGCAAGTGGGCGGAATGGCAGACCTCTTGGTCCCTATCCCCTGCCGTAGGCTCTGATCGCCTGATGGTGAATGGGGACCTGGGCATGGGTGGCAGGGGATGCAGGTGGCACCAGGCCAAAGCCCCTGCCCTGCTGGTCACTCACACACACAGGGTGTCCTGGGGCAGGGGCAGGGCCATGAGTGGGTGGACCAGCTGACTTTCTGGTCACTCCTCACTGGCAGTCGGGCTCCCATCGTCCGCCTGATAGCAAAATGTGGACCTGGGTGGGTGGCAGCAGGGGGTGGAGCCAGCTGCTGGCAGCCAGGGAAGATAGTCCTGATCACAGGCTAGGCCTAAGGACCGTACCCATATACGGATTTTGTGTGCCAGGCCTCTAGTATTACTATAAGTGTAGGAAAATAGAAACATGTGAGAATTGACTTGGGTGCTGCCATAATAAAGTTTGGGGGATGTGGAGGACTTCCATATATTCAGAATAATTATTAAATGCCTTTCTGAAAATGATCAATCAAGAAGAGAAACAAGTATGTGTGAAGTGCTAAGGGGAGAGAGAAATGGAGTTTAGAAAAATATAAGAAAACTGGCATGTGGCTGAAGCATTATTGGAGACAAGAGAAGGGAACAAATTGGCCTTCGAAGCCATAATGGAGCTGGATTCTATTCAAAGTGCAATGGGTAGCCTTTGAACAGTTTTAATCAGGGACATGAATTGATAGGATTTGAGTTTTAAAAAGTTCTGTCTGCTTTATGAAGAATGTGTTGAAGGACAGGGGGAAAGGGAGAAAGTGGCAAGACCAGATAGGAAGCTCTTGTAGTAGAGCAGGCAAGCAATATTGATTGCCAGGAATACAATGAGAGTAGATGGTCCACAATTAGATTTGAAATCCATTTGGGTGGTAAATTATATAGGACTTAATAAATAAATGGATATGGGAGATGAAGCAGATGCAGGAATTATAAATGCCTCTCTGATTTCTGGTTAAGCAAATGCATATATAGTAGTGCAATTTACCAAGACAGAAAATACTGGAGGAGAATTCAGCCCTAAAATATTAAACCACTCTTGCACTTATGAAATACACCCTCGGTGACCATGACATATTATCAATGGTATGATTCTCAGGCTTACCTTTTTAAATCAAATTTCTAACACAAACTTCCTCTGCCCAGCCATTTCCCATGAAAGCTGGATTACAATATTGTTTCCTAGAAACCTCCTCCTCTGAGGATCTTGGTGATACAAATTAGAGAAAGTTGCATATACCTTAGCGACCTCATGATGCAGTGTTCCATAATGTCCAGTCAAGGAAGGATGTTGTTAAGGAGGCAGGTTCCTGGGTATTCACACACTATTCAATTCAGAAAAAACATACATACCCGTCTGAAATACTTCTGCTTTATTAACTTTTTAAATCCAGCATTGATTAAAATAATTTGTTTTCAGAAATCTTTATTTCTACAGAATAGACCCCAAACTTAGCCTGCACTCACTGTTCCACTATAAGCTCCCAACGAAATTTTCTCTGGGTATGTTTCCTGGGCTTTAAACTCCTACTCTGCAGTACAGTCATAAATTGGCAGCACTGACAGTACTTGAGAGCTTGTTAAAATCACAGAATCTCCGGCCCCATTCAGAACCACTGAATCAGAATATGCATTTTACCAAGATTTTTAGGTAATCACATGTACATTAAAATTGGAGAAGCGCTGCTCTAAAGGACAAACTATTTCTCATGTGTGACAGCTGTTCACATCTCAGTTCCTGTGCATTTGCATATATTGTTCCCTCTCCCCAAAATTCCATTCCTTCTATTGCAAATGTCCAAATTCTGCTTGCTACATTTGTTACTAAATATGTTTTGTTCTTGGTCATTATATTTAACTGACTACTTTTATTATGCAAGAATGTGTGGATTTTTAGTATTTCCTTCTAACTTAATGAACTATCTAATTTGTCTCATGGATTTTACTAGAGGGCAACTAGTTTTCCCAATACATAATCATATAATTTGCACATAAGAGAAAGCATACCATCTTCTCTTTTGAACTCCCTTACATGTAATTTTTTTCTGTAATTTTTACATTCTACCTTATGAGATAGTTATTGTTATAGATGCCTTAGCTCCATGTCTAGATGCTTTTTTTTGAAGTGAAGGCTCCTATCTGATTAATATTCCTAATCTCCATAACACTGTGTTTGTATGTATATGATGTTGAATAAATATTATTCAACTGAATGAGTAAATGAACAAACAGTTTATATACAGTTTAAGGTTGCCAGTTCTACTCTAGCAAACTTTGAGTCAATGGCAAGGCTCCCCAAAGATGAGTGTTCCCAGGAAATCTGAATTTCACCAGAGGCAATGCCAAGTAACCTGGCTAGAGCACATTGGTATTCTCTGTGCCAAAACATTTCATTGTAGTGTGAGTATATTTCTGCTATTGGCCAGAAAATCATCAAATAAACACATGAGGCAAAATATATAGTGTAATTAGAATAATCATGCCTTTAGATGATAACTTTCCCAATATTCTCCAGTATGTGTGGGATACAGTATTTGGAAACTCTCCTAAACCTGTGCCACTAGTCATGTTAATGATTTCCATCATTCTTTGGCCCTGCCAAATCTTATTTATTTCAAAGTTGGAGAAGACAATATTCTTAGTTCTTAGCTTTCATGTTCTGTATTTCCTTCTAGGAAGTCAACAAAGCTGTGTTATGCTTGCTCTTATGTAGTCAATGTAGTCATAATAAAACAGGTGTGTAGTGTCTCATGCCTATAGTCTAATATGTTATAGGGGTACCAGAAAAAGAAAGAGAGCAAGACAATGAAAACCTATTTGAAGAAATAGTGACTGAAAACTTCCCACACCTGGTGAAAGAATTTGACTTAGGAGTCCAAGAAGCACACCGAACCCCAATATATAGGAACCCTAAGAGGACCACACCAATGCACATAATAATTAAAATGCCAAGAGCATTTTAATTATGATGAATAGCAAGAATCTACAACCAAGATTACTCTATCCAGCAAAGCTTTCATTCAGAATTGAAGGCCAGATAAAGTGCTTCGCAGATAAGAAAAAGCTAAAGGACTTCATCACCACCAAACCAATATTATATGAAATGCTGAAAGATATTCTGTAAGAAGAGGAAGAAGAAAAAGATAAAAGTGTAAATTAGGAACAACAAATACACATCTATCAACAAATAAATCTAAAAATCAAGTGAATTAATAATCTGACGAACAGGATAAACTGGTGAATATAACAGAATCATGGACATAGAGAGGGAATGGACTGACAATTCTTGAGGAGAAAGGGGATGTGGGAAGTGCAGCAAGAGACTGGACAAAAATCATGCAACTATGGGAGAGGACAGTGGAGGGGCGTGAGGGCGGAGGGTGGGATGGGTACCAGGTGGAGGGGAGCTATAGGGGGAAAAAAGGGGGAACAATGTAATTAATGAAATGAACAATAAAGATATAAAAAATAGTCTTTGAACTTGTGTTTTATAACTGAAGTCTTGTGGTACAATGAAACTTGTACTTGAGCCAAGGAGAAATGAGCAATATGGGTGTTTGCCACACTTTCCTTGTCCCATTCACACATTGGGCTCATGATACCCCATGAGCATGGGATTCCAGGATCCCACAACGTGTGGGAGATTAAAGCAAGGGTATCTGGTAAATGCATTATATCTATGACTGTGTAAGTAAGGGTGTTGACAGCTCAAATAGGTATTGTCTTCCATATGAACCAGAATTTGCTTTGAATGCAGAAAGAAGGCAACGGCGTTCTAAGAAACATGAATGACCAAGAATTTTGCTGTAGTCTTTCTTACTTGGGTTACTTCCATTTAGTAGCCAATCACTTATGTCAAAATAGTATAAAAGAAAAAAGATAGGCAACCCCTATTTCTTTTTTCCTTATTGATTCATCAATAAGCCTAAAGCAAAGGTTGTGGGTAGAATATGCACATATCAAGAAGTGAAACAAAAACAGCTGAGTTCATTTTGCATAACATTTTCACTGTTCGGGTCAGAGTAAAATACATTTGCATGTATAAGCTACAGGAGTTATGTCATCCAGTGATTCTGCATACAAGCTAAATGGTCCTATATTTGCATTTAAAACCAACATTGTGCAATGTAAAATAAAGATGGACGGTAAATGCTAACAATTTTTTTAAAAAGTTTAACTTAAACCATTAAATAGCAAATAAAGAAATTCACTCTGATACATGGAAAGAGGAACTGAGGAAGAAAGTGAAAAAGCATTATATTTTAGCATGCTTGACAACATATTTTTCCCCTGCTTTTTGAAAAAACAAGCCTTAACTTTTCATTTTGAAGTGGTCCTTGTGTAGGACTGCTACAGTAGGGATGTGTGTATTTGTGTGTAGATCGAATTGTTCTCACAGAGAAATAAAAGTCACTTTTTTTAGAGTTTTCACTACAGAGGGCAGAGGCATTCATAGGGCACTGCAAATTGGCTCTGTTTCTGGGTATGCTGGCTAAAGAGAGAAATGGGAAAGGGCTCTTACAAGCCATCAGAAATGAATCTCACTCCTTAATCGATCAAAGAAAGTCTTTTTTTTTTCTTCAGGAACTAGTGTTCTACCTAGCACGCTTATCTTAGAAAAGGTCATTCCTAAATGGTATTCACATAATTGGAAAGTTGAAATGACCTCTTACAAGTAAGCCATTTATAATTTTCTTGCTGACAAGATATGCCCAAACTGCATCTATCACTTCTTTATCGCTGAAAAATAATGTTGAATATGAAAAGGGACTTTGCTAGAGGGTTCTGGTTATACCATTTCATTATAAAGTTGTAAGAAAAACTAAAAAAGCTAATATTATTATTATCCTTCCATCCAATTAAAGACCCACCAAAATAAGATGAAAAACATTAGGGTTTTTGTTGGTCTTTTTGAAAAGCCTAATTTTTTTTTTGCCCACAATGTCAACTGTGTTACTTTCTAAGTTGTAGGGACTGGTTTTGTAACTTAGTGGTCACTCTGGTAAGCAGTCATAAATGTAACAGTTTGGGAACAGGCATAGTCATGAATTTTAATGTATTCACTGGGTATTTTAAAAGATGAAGAGCTAATTCCAACAGGAATAGACTGAATTATTATGGAGGTTGTATTGATTACTTCTGGAATCATAATTTTCTCTTCTGCTCCAGCAGTCAAATCCCTTTACTATACTCAATTTAATTTAAAGGTTTTGTGTTCTGTGTGTGTTTTTATAACTTCTTGTGTTTCCAATACATTTCATATTTTCTTTCATAATAACAAATGTAGACATTTTAAAGATAAAGTTGACATCTAGGATTTTGGTGTTTGGATCAAATCTTTACTGGACACTTGGGAGTGGGAAAAAAGCATGTTTCTCTGATGCTTTTTGTCTGAAGGTAACTTCAGAAAAGAAATTATATCCTTCACACTACAGGGAGCTGTTTGCTATGGGAAAGTTGATGAGAATTAACGAAGAGAATCAAAATGCCTTTTAATGGTATGTCAATGAGAAACATCATACTAAATTATCAATTAATGCTATTAACATAAATTATGTTACAACATTTTTTAGTGAGACCCGACCAAACTTCATCAAAGAGAATCTCTTAGGTAATAAGTAATATAGAGTAAAATATGAGCAGGCCGTTGGACCTAATGACCTTTTCTGATTCTTCTAATTGTTTTATTTTATGACTCCATTACCACGTTCCCTGAGAGGATAATTAACAACATCTGGGAATCTGATTTACTGACATTGTTCTTGGCAGGCACCAGAGAAGATGCAGTCACCTAGCAATCAACAACAATGTGGCCAGATGTTTTGCATCAACTAACTACCAACACATTTAAGCAGATATCCCTGACTAATGTGGTGGTAATGAAAGCATAGCTTACAAATGAAAATCAGACGTGCATGTGCCCTGGCATCTGTGATGCTCATTCCATCAGCTGAGCTTTTAATGACAATTAACTTTGTTTTCCACATGCCGGGTACTACTCCCTTGTTAAAAGGGAATAAGCCTTATTTCCAGAAAGCCAGAAAATGTAGAGGGAGGAAAGCTCGAAAAACCTTGTAATATAAATAAGACACTTGTGGTGAAAGTGGTGTTAAAAAGGGAAGTGCATTTGTATTCTGGAATCAAAAGCAAATAATTTGTCTATTTTGGAAATGCAAAAGTGATTCAATTGGCACTTGAACTGCAATGAGACTCTCTTCCTACCTTCCTTACTTCCAGCTCTGGCTGTGAAAACTAGAGGGAAGGTCTGCCGCCTTTCTGTTCAGGAGCAAAAGAGTCATCCTATCCTCTGGGGTGCTGCACTGAGCATGCACAGTGTTTACTCTGCTGCATTTCTGAGCATTTCTTCTCTATGGACACCCCAGAGGATAGGATGACTTTCTATAAAAGGCATATTACTTCTTCAACCAGCGCTGATATGTTATTAAGAATATTTTTAAGGAGACTTAAAGGTGGCACCATAGGTAAATGCCTGTACTCGCCACCTCCCACAATCACATCAAAATTACAACAATCATCCAAAACTGTTGGAAAGCTGGCTGAATGGAAGTTCTACAACTAGAAAAGTAAAGAAGAAAGCACACTGAGATAGGAGGTGTGGAGGCCAAGTATGGGCTGGGCTGGCACCAGGTGGTCCGCTTTTTTAATCAGGAGGGAGATCATGTCTGTGGAGGCTACTCAGAGGAGTGAGGGGTCCCAGCCCCACACCAGACCTCCAGCTGAGGGTCTCAGATCTAAGAAAATAAGTCCCTATGGACAATAATAACTATGGGCTATAAAAATCAGTGCAGTTGGTGCTCAGTGACATATAGGTTGCTGGATACCCAGCTGTTCTCTTAAAAGGCCAGCACCACAAGTGGAACTTATCAGATCCTGCTTCCTCTGAGCTCCACCACCAGGGTAAGGCTTTGGGGGACACAAACACATATAAGGAAGAACTGGATTGTCAGGCATTAGGGCAGGAAATTGGGGATAGCTTTCTCTCAAACAGAGATGCTCACAGGTATCATTATTCCTATGCTGAGACCTCTCTGGTTGAAGGGCTGATTGGCAGCCATTTCTGTTTGCTCCACCTGGTGATTCTCTAAGAACCTGCTTCATCCAATTTATAATCCCACCCCAGCTGTGTGCAGCAGCTTTTGCATATCAATGGCCTGTCCTTGCTCAGGCTAAAATCTCTCAAACAAGCTGCAGCTGAGTCAGGGAGCCCCAAACCTATCATCAAAAGGCCCAAGGACTGGCACCAGCACCAGCCTGCCTTGATTCATAGCTGGGCCTCATCTGGGCACTTCCAAACCTGATACAAAGAGAAGGAATCTGAAGATCTCTCTGTAGCTGTAGCTGGGAGGCACCAGCCAATGGCTGACTTTGTACCACCCTGGAGTCCCAAGAGCCAATGTACCCAGTGGTCAGTGTCAGACAATACCAGATTACAGCTCTGCTCATCCATAAGTGACACACTCAAGGAGCAGACTCATTGAATATCAAAGCCTCACTGAAGCAAGTCCTGCTCCATAGAGTGTATCCTGCACAGCAGCTCTCCCACTGTAGTTGCAGCTGGTTCTCATAGCCAATTGGCCTGGAGGTCAATTCCTCCAAGTGATACCAACAGTAATCAAGTCTCAATTACAATAATAATATGTTCACAGCCCACAAAGGGATACACCTAAAGCTCCCAGCTCAGGTGATGGGAGGCTGAGTCACTGGGTCCTATAGAACACCTACTATACAAGGCCACTCTACCAACTTGAGGAGAGACAGCAGCTCTACACAATACATAAACAAACTCAGGGAAACAGCCAAAATGCAGAGACATAGAAACATGTCACAAATGAAAAATATGGAAGAAAGCAAACTATTAGATATAGAGTTCAAAGCCACAGTTATAAGGTTACTTATGAATCTTCTAGAAACCTCCAAGGGACTTAATGAGACTTTCAGGGATCTTAGGGAGAATCCCCCCAAAATGAAAAAGGACCAGTCAGAAATTAAGCATACACTGACTGAAGTAAAGAATAATATACAGGGATTCAACAGTAGAGTAGAGTATTCTGAGAATCAAATCAACAATTTGAAATATGAGGAAGCAAAAACACCCAACTAGAAGAGCAAAAAGAAATAAGAATCCAAAAATTGGACTTATGAAGATAGTGTAAGGAGTCCCTGGGACAACTTTAAGAGTACCAACATTTACATTATGGGGGTGCCAGAAGAAGAGAGAGAGCAAGATACTGAAAAAATATTTGGAGAAATATGACAGAAAACTTCCCCTACCTGGTGAAATAAATAGATTTACAAGTTCAGGATACACAGAGAGTCCCAAACAAGAGGAACCTAAAGAGGACCATACCAAGACACATCATAATTAAAATGCCAAGAACAAAAGATAAAGAGAGAATATTAAAAGCAGCAAGAGAAAGGCAGTTAGTTACCTACAAGGGAATGGACATATGACTGTCAGATGATTTCTCAACAGAAATTATGCAGGCCAGAAGGGTGTGGCAAGAAATATTCAAACTGATGAATAACAAGAACCTACAACCAATATTCCTACAATGATATAGCAGTTGCATTTTAGGAGAGAGGGATTTCTAATTTTTTATTCTGAAAAACTTCAAATATAAGTAAAACTGAAGAAAACAAACATTCCAAAGAAGAGCTGTATACCTTTTACCAAGATCATACAATTGCTAACATTTTAAGACTTTAAAACCTCTTTATGAGCTCACTTACTGTTCACACTAGTCCTCAATTTACAGCTGAAGCATCTAAGGAAAAGAGATATTACTCTCCTTGTTCTCAGTTCCAGAGCTAGTAAACAGTTGGACTGGGATTCAAATCTAGAGGTTGCCTAAGAGCTCATGTTTATTAAGATATCATGCAAGAAATCATTCCTGTATTAAATGAATTATGCACAGTCAACTGCTTTGCAAATTATTTTACTTCAAAATTTTATTTAGCCTAGAATATAGATATGTTTTAATATGAGTGAGAGAGTGAAAAATCTCTGAATGTATTAATGTCTAGAAAGCTTTTTAAAAGCTTTGGGCAAGCATGTGTCAGGGCAGAAGCAAAGGTCCTTGGCCATGCAGCCAAGAAGAGATGAGGAAGCTAAACCAGATATGGAAATATATGAAAATATCCTGGACTCATTCCTGCATCTGGAAAAGATGGAAGAGGAAAGAGAAAATTTACCTTTTTCTGTGGTGACTGAACAATTTTAAGCAAGCTTTCCATGCCAAAGTGCCTAGTTTTTCTGCAAAACTATGGACCTAAAATATCACTAATTTTTAGGCTATAAAACCTCAACTCTTGTTCCTTGATTGACAGAAATAATACCCTGAGCTTCCTGACTGTCTCATTTGTGGCTTTCAATTCCAGGGCTACTAATTGTACCCAGCGAGTCCTGGCATAGCAGGAAAATCTCTAGCCCAGTTTAGAGAGCCAGGTTCCAGTCTTGGCTTTACCTTGAGTTAATCCTGCTTAAATGTTGGGGGGCATGAGTGTCCTCTCTGACACTTAGTGACCTTTAAGAGCAATTTAAGTGATAATATTCTACAATTCATTTTTAGAGAACATACTAAATGGGCCATTTTGAAAAGTTTTAGGCCAACCCTAACATCCTGGTATGCAACATAAAGTCGCTGAAAGAACATAAAGTTGGCTGCTCAAAACACTTTCACATGTATTGACATATCGCATTTTAACATCCTCACAGTCCTGAGAAAGTATTATCCCCATTGGACCAGTGAGAATATTGAGGTCCTGTGACACTAGGTGTTAAAGAGCCAACTGAAAACAGAGACAAACTAAAACCCCAGTGTCTACCTTGGCTCGTTCCTTCCAAATGGCAGAGTTTCTCTATAGCTTCATTTAACTCTATATATTTTTCCAGTAATGGTGTTGATACTATGAAAAATGTAAGATGACTAGTGAGGCATAACTGAGAATCTTCCAGCTGGACCCTTTGCCCAAAACACTTTTCACTTTGTGTTATGGGGCCTACAATGCCACGGAGCTTTCAGTCTACAGGACATGATGGCCTCAAGTGATTCCTGAGCAGAAGCTGTGTCAGGGAGAGAAGTGGGAGACAGGTATAATTAGCCACGTTTAAGCATCCTCTGGGAAACGGGGTCTTGGGCAGGGGGAGGAGAGATGACAACCTGGGTGAGTTGTCAGTAATAGAAAGAACACGTGAAGATACTGAAGATATAAATCCAAAAATAGACATTGTTTACTTCACCATTTTGCCTGGGGCCAGTTTTGATTTGTTCCTTTAACAAAACACTTGTCCTTTCCAACCTTGAAAGTTTATGAGGGTTTTAAGTGAATATAAGAGACACGAAAGTGATGACTTTCAAGGTCACAGAAAATAACGTTTCTCTCACTCTGCTTAGAGTATCTGCCTCTATCATCCTTCAACCTCATTCTTTCACTGGAGCAGCATTTTCCAAGTATGTCCTATTAGCAGTGCTTCTAAAAGAAGTAGAAAAACTGGAATCTGTAGTCATAAAAATTGGGGGGATTCTGGCTATTATTTATCCTTAAAAGAATATCAAGACACAATTATATATTACACATTCTGAAAAATGTGGTTTTGACTCACAATTCTCCAAATTTATTTTGCCTATGATATCTCTTTTTTATGTATTAGCAGTCAATGAAATGCTTTGGAAAAATAATACCTTAGTGTACTACCTGCATAATAAAAATAGAATACTTTCATTTTTTGTCTGTTTAGCTGAAAATAAATTGTTCAAATTGGGTTGAGAATTCTCTAAATTTTTTAGTCTATATAGAATTCAGTATTTGCTTCTATTAATGCTTTTGTTATCTAAGGACTAATAGTAGTAAACTTTTTACATTTCCCTAAATTAAGTATAAATAGTCAATTATCTTTTACCTTAAATATTCTTCTCAACTCCAGGATTTTAAAAAATGAGTTGTCTTTGTTTTTGTGATATAATAACACTAGAATTATACAGAAAATACATTTTAGTCCCCAAGCAAAATGTTCTTCTCACATTCTAGATGATTTAAGAGAAATCACACTAGGTATAGTATGATTGTAGGAGAAAATGCTGCTAACAATAAAGCTGTAAAGTGTAGATAGGAATGATATACATTACCATTGTTACCGTTCAGTGGTCAAGGTAGTTAAAACCAGTTTGTCTTTTTTTTTTTTTTTGTAAAAGAGATTCTGGTCATCTACCTCATTAGGCTGGAGATGGTCCATGGTCAGGAACAGTCACAATGAGATTGCTTTTAGAGGAGAAAGTTCACTGTACTGGGAGCGAGGAGACCTGAGATTAATAATTGGTTTTTCACTCAGAATCTGTGTAAAACTTGCAGATGTTACTTCTCATCAGGGATTTTATTCTTATTTTATCTTCACAGTTTTAGCAAAAAGTAGATAACTATTAAGTTTTGGAGTGTGTTTATTAATTATATGGGTTATTAACTTTCATATCACTTAGGGCCCATTTGCTACCCTGAAACATACTATGTTATGCTAAAGTTAAATTATATAATATAAATAAAAAATTTGTGGGGAAGTTACAAAGGAACAAGGAAAATTTGACTTGAAAAAACAGAACTAATGCCTGGAAAGCCATAGGAAGTCATACTATCCATTTTCTCCTACAAAATTAGGCTCACATGATACACATTGCTATGACCCTCCCTTCTGTTATAATTGGGTTTCCTAAAAAAATAAATCCATACTGTATATTTACATGTTTTTTTTTATGATTTCAGCTATCTCCATGTCTTTAAGTACCAACAATAGCTGATTATTGCCAACATCTACCTATATTTCTTTCAGACATATACCAACTAATAACTTTTCTGAAAGTTAAGATTACAGGCAACTTATATGTTCTTATCTACCCCACCCCCAAGTTTATAGTTAGAATGTATACTTTTATGTATTTGAAAGATTATAATTGATTTTTTTTAATTACTCAAATTTTCAGACTGTGTCCATTGGAGAATGGTTAGGACTATTATCCAATTTAGTTAACATAAAGAAAAGAGCTGGGTTAGGGGTCAAATGGCTACTCTTTTGAGCATGTTGAGTTGGGCCAATAGTAGTGAACGCTTGGAAACAAACAGTCCTTATGAATAGTAAAATTTTCAAACAGAACAAAATGTATAAAATGGAAAGCAAAAGTTTTTTTCTCTATCCCTGCCTCAAATCCTCAGATTAATTCCCAATAGTAATTATATTTTCTTGTGAATAATTCCAGAAAAAAACATATTTTTTATTTTACCTATCACAATACACAAAATATTCTGTATTTTTCACTTAACATGCTTTGGCGATTATTATTTACTTGATTTATTATTTTTATTGATTTCAGAAAGAAAAGGAGAGGAAGAAAGAGAAACATCAATGATCCCCTACTGAGGACCCAGCCTGCAGACCTAGCATGTGCCCTCAATTGTTAATAGAACGTGGGACCCTTCAGTCCACAGGCCAATGCTCTGTCCACTGAGCCAAACCAACCAGGGCTGTTTTGAGAATTATTCGCAAAAGGATTTTTTAAAAAATATTTTTTATTGATTTCAGAGAGAGGAAGGGAGAGGGAGAGATGGAAGCATCAATGATGAAAGAGAATTACTGATTGGCTGCCTCCTACTCAATCCCCAGGGACTGACTGAGCCTGCAACCCAGGCACATGCCCCCAATCAGAATAAAACCCAGGACCCCCCAGTCCACAGGCTGACACTCTATCCACTAAGCCAAATCAGCCAACGCAAAACATAAGAATTTTTTACTGCTTTTAGTAACTGTAGAGTATTCCTTTGGAGACATATCATTGTCATTCTCTCATTGAGGTTCATTAGAATTGTTTCTAGTATTTTGCTGCTTCCTATAATCTTCAACAAAAGTTCTGATACTTATACTTTCTCCCAGCATAACTGTAGGTAATATTGCTAAGAAGGAAACAGCTGCTGGATTGTGGAATGTGTGCATTTTAAATTTTGGTAGTTATCACCAAATCATTTTCCAAAATATTTGCATCAATTTACCTTTCCATCATGAGAGTATGAGAGTTACAGTTTCCTCAAACCCTTTCCAATACTGGGTAGTACTACACTTCTGAGGTGTTGCCAATCTGACAGGAAAATGATAAGCAGCAACTTTCAGATCTTGACCAAAGGGTGCTTTAGAGACTTACCAAGGAAAAACCCTACAATTGGGATCCTTTGTGTATTTTCTCCCAGGGTCCAGTCTTCTCTTAGAGAAGCTTATTTAACTTATTTTCTGTTTTATCTTCTATCCCACTAACTCTCCCAAGTGCAGAAAGTAATTTTATCTTAGTGATTATGCACATTGTACCTTTTTTCCCCCAGTTGATTGTTAAACATCTAATTTTTGGCGAATAGCTGAAATGTAGGAGAGTCTTTGAGCCCCCCCTGTTCCCCACCGCCCCCCGCATCCCTCTTCTTCTCCCTCTCTCAAGGAGTTTTCTGTTTTTCACATACCTCTTCACCATATAAGTTGGTCTGGGAAATCTAAGCTATTGGGAAGGTTGTGTCCCCTGCATTTGTTAGACAGGAGAGGGAGCGGTAGTGGTGGAATGGGCAAGCATAGACATCACATGGTGGTTTCTGAGAGGCTCTGTCTCCATGACTATCAGTGTTCAAAAGTTATGACTGAGACTGTGCCATTTACTTTGCTTTATTGCTGATAGCGTACCTGTGCTGTTTTAAAACCTTTTTTTGAGAGTTAATTTTGTTAAGTTTGGGAGAAAGCAATTCAATTATATAGCTTCACTTCGACACTTAACCCTAGAATTCCTTAGCATATATTCTGAAGATTTAAATGTGTGTGTGTGCGTGTGTGTGTGTGTGTTAAAGTGTACATGTTTTATTTTCCGAAACAGAACAACTCTGATGTGACTCTGCCAATTACCACACACACTACTCATTATCTTGCCATCACACACACCTGCGGCTGGCCAGCCCTTTATTCTTTCTGTCAGCAATCAAATGCTCATGGAGGACTATTTTCTCTTCACAACTTTCAGGAGTTTATCCCCTGGAAAATACCAAGTAATATTTTTCTCTGTGGTTTATTCAGCTTCCTCAAGAAAATATTTCCTGCTTTGACAAGCACTATCACAGAAATTAAAGAAGGGTGGTAAAATCCATATAGTCCACCCAAGTGATAACCGGAAACCTGTGGATTTAAATCAAATTTTGCAAGGAAATCATGACTTTTGTATGCACAACAGTGCAATTGAAGCTATTCTTGCAGTTATAACTTTTAAGACTGAAAAAATAATGTAAATGTTTTATGATGAAATTTAATTCACTTTAAATATATTCTTTGGGCAGATACCCATAAAATATTTCATAGTGGTTAAGTTACCCCAAACTCCATTTTATTGCTCTTTCAATAATTTTGTTTCCGGTTTGATACTTTCTCTTTTTATTACATGACATGAATGAATCTTTTGATGGACAATCTCATTGCCATTTTAAATATTTTACTTTATTTGCTATGGTACCTAAACTAAGGACATGCCATTTCTGCAGTAGGCTCTTGAAGAACTGCTATCTATCTATCTATCATCTATCTATTTATCTATTATCTATCTACCTATCTATAATCTACCTATCATTTATTTATTCATCTGCCTAATATATGTATATATCTCTATATCCTATCTAATGAAAGAGTGATATGCAAATTAACCATCACTCCACTACACCCACAAGCCACGCCCACCAGTCAATCAGGAGCAAATGTGCAATAAACCCAATCAAGATGGCTGTGGCCACAGAGTGAGCAGGAGCCTTGGGTTTTCCCAGCAATGGAGGAAACCAAGCTTTCCAAATACCATGGCATGGCCTGCCAGGTCTCCACTCAAGGCTACAGAGTCTCAATTATAGAAGACAAATAAATCCCAACAAAAATGGCCACAGGCACAGAACTGGAGAGAGCAGGAGGGAGGCTTGAGTTGCCCTTGACAATGAAGGAAGCCAAGCTTCCACAGCACTGGCATGCCTTGGCCTTGCTCAAGGCAATAAAGTTTCAATTATAGAAGATAAATAAATCCCAGATACAAGGGCCTCTGCTTGGGTTACCAGGGGGTGTGGCCAGCCTGCCCAGGCCACCCCATACCCTAAGGGAACCCCATCCTAATCCGGGACACCCTTCGGAGAAAACCAGCTGGCCCCCACCCATGCACCAGGCCTCTATCCTATCTAATAAAAGAGTAATATGCAAATTGACCATCACTCCAACACACAAGATGCCTGCTCCCATGTGGTCAAAGATTGCTGCCCCAATGTCAACACAAGATGGCCACCACAAGATGGCCTGCAGGGAAGGGCAGTTGGGAGGGATCCGGCCTGCAAGGGAGGGCAGTTAGGCATGACCAGGCTGGGGGGGGGAAGTTGAGGGTGACCGAGCCTGTAGAGAAGGGCAGTTGAGGGGGACTCAGCCTGCAGGGGAGAGCAGTTAGGGACAAACAGGACTATAGGAGAGGGCAGTTAGGGGCAAACAGGCTGGCAGGGGAACAGTTAGGCATCAATTACGCTATCAGGGGAGTGGTTAGGGGGTGATCAGGCTGGCAAGCAGAAGTAGTTAGGGGTAATCAAAAAGGCAGGTAGGCGAGCAGGTGGGAGCCAGGAGTCCTGGATTGTGAGAGGGATGTCCAACTGCCCATTTAGGCCCAGTCTTACTGGGATTGGGCCTAAACAGGCAATTGGACATCCCTCAAGGGGTCCCAGATTGGAGAGGGTGCATGCTGGGCTAAGGGGCACACACCCCCATGCACGAATTTCATGCACTTCACCTCTAGTGTCTGCGCACGTGCATGCGCGCGCGTACACACACACACACACACACACCTAAACAAAATCCTTATGTATAGTATCATTTCCAAACATTAGTAATTTCTCCAACACTTGAAATCATGTTCTTTTACTCCTGGAAGACCATTGTTTCTCCTTTTATTTCATGACATGAATGAGTCTTTCATTCAAGTGGAAAAAGTTAGAATAGAATGACAAAATATGAGACAGCAAATTTGTTTATATCCTGGTAATTCTTCTCCTCGCCAACAGATAACCAATTGTAGGAATATAAGACAGCCCAATATTCAAATTTAGTCATTAATTTTCAAACCTTATATAAATATATATTAACTACTATTAATTTGTTAGAAAAATCCTTGGTAATTACCAGATAAAGGAATTTGAGGCATTTGTGCTGACATATTTCTCCAAAATACTGACATTTTAATTTGATGCTAGAAAACATGTTAGTAAAAAAAGTTTACCCTTTAGTTGAATGTGGAGTTCAGATCTCTTATTTGATCACTGACGTTTATAGATCTGAGGGAAGGAGTAAAAGCAGAATGACACTGATTTTAAGTGAGATGTATCCTTTCCAGGATGGAAAGATCAAATATTCTCTCAGAATAAGTTTGGAATCTGTGAGATGAATGGCATCATTTAAAAAGTTATCAACCTCAGTGAACGTAGTAGTTTTAGTGCACATGCTAATGGTGACAAAAAAAATTGCTATACATTCTACACTTTGGTACTTATTACATATTCACTTTCATCTTTCGTTCTTCTGGAAGGGAGTCATAAATAATAATAATATATCAATAATAATAATAATAATAATAATCAAAATAACTGTCATTGTTTCAGCATTTGCTCTGTGGTATGAATTGTTCCAAGAGCTTTACAAATAACTTATCCCACATAACCCAGCCCTATAGAGAAGTATTACAAGCATCGCTCTCATTTTACTGATGAGGAAACTGAGCCAGAGCTAAGTGAAGTATCTTGTCAAAGCAAGGGAGCAGTACCGCAGACAGAGTGGTCTAGACCCGGAGCCTCACCACTGTGGTGATACAGTGCTTAGAAGGTTGCCTAGATCTTTGTTTGATCCAGGCTCCATTTTAACTAGCTGTGCTACCTGGAGCAAATCACCCTTGCTAAGCCTCAACTTATTCTCTAAAATGGGAACAGCAATGCTCATCTCACAAGATAAGCTGAGAATTAAATACAATGTTGGATGTAAAGCAGGTAGAACAGTGGTTGGCACCTGATAGACAGTCAGTATGAGGTAGTTATTATTATTTATTACATGGTAGATCTTTTCGCTCCTAATTGAATAAGTTTTCTTTTGTGAAAATGACAGTGTATTTATGGGTTTTTTTTGTAGTTTTGCTATGAATAACATGAATAGATATTAGGCTCCTAATTAGAAAAAAAAATTGTCTTCTTTTGATCTCACCATTGAAAAGGCTCATAACTTTTGGCAGAGACTAGAATAACAATCTGAAAACCAATGTAAAAAAAAAAAAAAACTTCTCTAACGTCCCTAGGGCCAAAATGTGGAACATACTATAGAAGCTATAAGTGACCATCCCATAGGTGATCATAAACTTGAACATGCACCCTGAGCCAGCAATATTCTGTCATTCCTCTGGGATTCCATGAAACTTTTTCTGTGACCTTATTACAATGTTTCACACATTGCACTTTAAAGATCCCAATGCAATATCTCTGTTAACTTTATTCTTAGCATCAAATATAGCTCCCAGCCAGAGAAGGACTCAACAAACATTTGGTGATTGCAGGTGACATAATGTAAAAAAAATAAGCTCAAAGGCTTTGGGGACCCATGCCTTCTGTTTGGAGACTAACTTTGCCATTTTCTATCCATGTCACCTTCAATGTTATTTAATCTAAACCTCCATTTATTTCTCTGTAAAATGGAAATAATCACAAGACTTTCTCTGCAGAAGGGCTGTGAGCATTTTATGAAAGTAATACATGTAAAATAGTTAGCATTATGTCTTACACAGTGAGTGCTCTATCCATTTCCTCTCCCCCCCATTATAATAAGACTATTCCACTGATGAGTAGAAAAAGCATCTGCATTTTTCACTCTGTGCTGCAAGATATTGTCCTTCGAAAGAGCTGGATTCAAAATATTCAGTTTACTGAACACCGTTCCTGCATGTCGTCAATATAGAGCCTATTTGATACAATATCTTTATGTAAAGTGGAAGTGTATATGAATTGGTAAGTACATAATATGCAATTTTAAGCACATGAATATGTACAATTTATGGGGCCCTTTATCTATCTATTTCATTGGTCATATATAACATGTGTAAATTTATGTAACTAAAAGTACTTTCTAGACATTTTCTTCATATTTCCCCCATCCTAACTAAGAAAGAGGGAATATGCTAATTGACCTTCACACCCTCACAAATATGGTGGTGCCCACAGCCATAAGATGGTAGTGCGCAGTTCTCTCAGCCCTACTGGGGTGGCAGGTACAGTGCACAGCTGGGACCACCACAGATGGGGCCAGCTGCTTCGTACACCTGCCTCCGGAGAGGGCAGTCTCAGCCCCCCAGCTGCCCAGGGCCAGACCAAGGCACAGGCAAGCCTCAGATGGCAGCTGCCCAACCACTCAGGGCTGCCCAAGACTCAGGTAGCCAGAGCAAGTCAAGGCTTGAGCTGCCAACAGTGGCAGCAGTTTAGGTGTGATGGGGGCGTCACCTTCCCCTAATCACCAGGCTGTCTCCTGCCCATGAGGGCTCCTAGACTGTGAGAGGGGGGCAGGTTGGGCTGTGGGACTCCCCTCCAGCGCATGAATTTTCATGCACCAGGCCTCTAATAATCGTATAAAGGAGAATGAGGTCTGTATCTATGGAGAACTGTAGGTAAGAAACCTACATGCAACAACAACAACAAAATTACCAAGGGTATTTTCTTTTGAAATACCTATTCTAAGAGAGTATATTTTCAATGTTCTCACCACACAAAATATTTAATTATGTGAGGTGATGTATTATCAACTAATCTTATTTTGGCCATCGTTTGACAATGTATACATTGACAATGTATACATGTATCAAATCATCAGATTGTACACATTAAACATACAAAATGCTATATGTCAATCTATCTCAATAAACCTGGAGGAAGGAACACTAATTTTAATAGCATGTTAACAAGTGTATGAATTAATTTAATATTTGAATAATATTTAGAAAAATGCTTGGTCCACTGTGTTCAATATGTATTATTATTAAACTCATTTAAAATAATGCTTGCAGTTGGAAAACACAGATGGTTAAATGTTTTCTCATGGATTAGAATTTATTTCTTTATTTAAAAAAAGAGCACAAACAAAGCTAAATAAAGGTAGGCTTTTTCTTACAGGAAACAAATAACAAAAAGAATATAAAATGATGTAATCATTTAATGGAGCTGCTACTGGTTCTGCCAAGAGTTCACTTAAATAATCCCATTAGCTTCTAAAAACATTATATTTGGCATTTATCTTTCCTTCAACTTCACAGAATTTAGGCTTTTTAAATAATAAAGAAAATCTCTTTCAATTAATATGAAGTATTGTTACAAAGTGGCTGTGATGTTCTTGATTGATTGCATTCTGTACTTTGTCAGTATTCTTTCCACACTGCAAATTTACAATTTGGTTATAAAAAGTAAAGGTATGTGTTTACCTTTTAAGAGGCCTGGAGTAGAAAAATAACAAACAATTGAGACACAGATTGAAGCTGTTGGTGCTCATTTTTAGGATGTTTTATATTTCTGTGCCCTCATATTGGCAAAGTTTAATTCAAAATAATTTTACATGTTTCCCTTTTGCACAGTAGATGAGACTCTCAACACTGCCATCCGCATAGGCTTTTCAGATAATAGAAATTTGGAATTTTTAACCACAGGGATCCTAATTCACATTTGTCTCCAAAATTTATATTTTTTAATATCCATGTTTAGGTAAATAGGATTGATGTGATTAAAAGATATGTGGGATTAATAAATGTCCCAGGCATTATTTTTGTCTTTTTTTTTTTACCTCCACAGAACTTACAAGAGGTTAAAGAAGCTATTACCTTATTACATTAAAAACTATCGATTTTGGCAGAGGAACCAAGATGGCAGCATAGGTAAACACCTATTTTGCTGCCCCAAGACAACAATTCCAAAACTACAACTTAACAACAAAATAAACATCATCCAGAATCACCAGAAAGCTGGCTGAGTGAAAATTCCACAGATAAAAGTAAAGATAGGACACTGTGACTCAGAAGAGCAGCAATGCCCAGCCTTGAAGATATGCCTGGAGAGAGGTTCAGAGCCATGCGCACACAAGTGGTGAGGGGTGGGTGGCAACAAACCTGGCTGGTTTTCTTCAACGGGGAGGGCAGAGACATCCCACTGCACTGATTCTCCACTTCCACGCAAGGTCCCAGGTTCGGGAAAGGCAAGCTAAAACCCAGACACGGCTGAGGTCTCTGAGTTTGAGGAGAGTGTGCATAGATTGGAACAGCAGTTTGCGTGTAAACTTGAGGACAGAAGTGCGTGACCGCACAGAGCATACTCGTGACTTGCTCCTTAGTTCGGGAGACCACCGGACTGCTTTGTTTTACAACCCTGGGGGAGACTTTGGGTGTGCAGACTCATTTGGGGAGAGGCAGAGTTGTCTGGCAACGGGTGGAGACCAGCGGCGACTTGCTCTTGGAGGTGCCTGCAGCCATTACCACCCAACACAGAGACCCGCACGCCGCATAGGGCACAGCTGATACTGATGTTGCATGCTCAGCTCAGAGACTTCACCCATCCAGCCTGAACACAGTTTCCCTGCATAGCCAATTGGCCTAGAGGTCAAACCCTCCTAATGCTAACAACAACAAGCTGGGCTTAACTTCAAAAAAACTGTACAACCCATAAAGGATTGCAGTAAGAGTATCCACCTCAGGTAATTGGGGAGGCTGAGCCACTGTCCCTTAGAGGACATCTACTACACAAAGCTAATCGACCAACTCAGGAAAGCAGCCACCATGCAGAGACATGGAAAGAAATCAGATGTGAAAGAAATGGAGGGAAAATGACGACTACACATAGAGTTCAAAACTACAGTAATAAGGTTTTTCAGGAGGCTCCTAGAAAAGGCTGATGAACTTAATGAGAACTACGAGGAAATGAACAAGACCTACAAGGAAATGAACAAGACCTACGAAGATATGAAAAATGACCAACTAGAAATTAAGCATACACTGACTGAAACAAAAAAATATTATACAAAGACCTAAAAGCAGTCCAGATGACCGCAAGAACCAAGTGAAAGAATTAAATACAAAGAAGCAAAATCCACTCAGCCGGAAAAGCAAGAAGCCAAAAGAATCAAAAAAATTGAAGATAGTGTAAGGGGCCTCTGGGACAACCTCAAACATAAGAACATCATAATTATTGGAGTGCCAGAAAAAAAGAGAGAGCAAGATAATGAAAACCTACTTGAAGAAATAGTGACTGAAAACTTCCCCCACCTGGTGAAAGAAATTGACTTAAAAACCCAAGAAGTATACAGAAGACCAAAATATAGGAATCTAAAGAGGACCACATCAAGACACATCATAATTAAAATGCCAAGAGCAAAAGATAAAGAGAGAATATTAAAAGCAGGAAGAGAAAAACAGTTACCTATAAGGGAGCACCCATACGATTGTCAGCGGATTTCCCAACAGAAATGATACAGGCCAGACGGGAGCGGCAAGAAATATTCAAAATGATGAATGGCAAGAACCTACAACCAAGATTACTCTACCCAGCAAAGCTATCATTCAGAATGGAAGGTCAGATAAAGTGCTTCGCAGATAAGAAAAAGGAGTTCATCACTGCCAAACCAATATTATATGAAATGCTGAAAGATCATCTTTAAGAAGAGGAAGAAGAAAATGTTAAAAATATAAATTATGAACAACAAATACACATCTATCAACAAATGAATGTAAAAATCAAGTGAATTAATAATCTGATGAACAGGATAAACTGGTGAATATAACAGAATTGTGGACATAGAGAGGGAATGGACTGACAATTCTTAGGGAGAAAAGGGGGGTGGGAAGTGCAGCAAGAGTCTGGACAAAAACCATGCAACTATGGGGGAGGACAGTGGGGAGGAGGTGAGGGCGGAGGGTGGGATGGGTGCCAGGTGGAGGGGAGCTATAAAGGAAAAAAAGGGGGGAACAATGTAATTAATAAACTGAACAATAAAGATTTAAAAAAATTATCCATTTAAAAAAATATTGTCCTTATTACATATAAATTCTGAAAATATGAAATGAATTTTATAAGTTTTCTTTGGCTTGTAGGGTTTCCTGGGAGGGAGGGAGGGAGGGAGGGAGGGAGGGAGGGAGGGAGGGAGGGAGGAGGGAGGGAGGGAGGGAGGGAAGGAGGGAACAAAAGTGACTTCCTCCCCTCATTTTACTTATATATTTAAGCACTGAAAATGTAGACAGCCACAGTGTATACCTAAATTATCAAATGGCTGCTGTTTAATCAAGGATAATTTCTATAACTTCCCATAGAACATAAGTAAATTTAAATGTTATTATTTTAAAATTAGAAAGTAATTTCTATGTATTACTCCGTATAAGAAATGTGGGTTGTTAACAAATGTTATACCACCTATGCCTGGGAAGAGCTGACATTTATGAAGCATCTGCCATCTGTCCAGCTCTGAGCTGTGTTATTTCTTTGTTTAAAATATATTTTTATTGATTTCAGAGAGGAAGAGAGAGAGAGAAATGAAAACATCAGTGATGAGAGAGAATCATTGATTGGCTGCCTCCTGCACGCTCCCTACTAGGGATCAAGCCCACACCCCCCGGGCATGTGCCCTCGACTGTAATAGAGCCCTTCAGTCTGCAGGCCAAGGCTCTATCCACTGAGCCAAACCACCCAGATCTGAGCTGTGTTATTTCATTTAATGCAGACCCCCTGTGGAACAGCTATGCAGCATAAAACCAGGCACAGCAAGAGGTTTGTGGTGGATAATACACAGCCATGCAATAGCATAATATTCTTGTCACTTTACATCAAGGGCAACCTGATGCAGCAACAAAGGACTTAATCTCATTTAACAGTTTTTGAGTAAAATCAGTATCTGATTGCAGTTTAGATGATGAAGGTCATATTGATAATGGTAAAGTTAAAGAAAATAAGAGCTTCTCATACTGCAGTATTCATCAAAGACTCAAGTTCCTTACATAAACAACCTTTAAAATATATTATCTCCTTACTACAATGCAATAAGTGTTAGAAGTAAATGGGCAAACTAATTACAAAAGAGAAAAAGCGGCTATCATGTGAGAGATGAATAAATGTATTTAAAATTCACTTAAGATTAAGTAAGTTCCTTAAATATATTATTTTGTAATTAAATAATTATTTAAATAGAAGGGAGATTGGCAACTCTTTGAGGTCAGTTCTCCTGAAAGTGATATGTTTACATTATTTAAAAATATATTATTCATAAATGAATCATTCTAACCTATAAACACACACACACACACACACACACACACACACACACACATACACACAATATCCAATACGAGAATAACATTAAAAATTCATATGTGTATGTCAAGTCATTATGCTGTACACCTTAAACTTATACAATGCTATATTCCAACTCTATCTCAATAAAACTAAAAGAAAAAAAAACATAAATGAACCATTCATTCTCTAAGCTACCTCCCAGAGGAAAGCTCATTGAGCTACTCCTGCTTCTAGGGTTGGATTGTTAATTGACTGACTTAAACGCATGTCATGTCACCCTTCATTGGCTCCTCCCAGAATCTCTGCCCCATATATTTTGACAGAAAAAAAATATAAGAAAAAGAAAAACCCGGGTTGTGCAGACTTGCCCTATATTCAACTCCCAGGTATGCAGTTAGGTGAACAGCAGTCCCTCTATCCCTTCCCGGGCCTGGCACGTGCTTACAGGGTCAAGGCTTGAAGTAGACTGCTGCAGCAGGTCAAGCTCCATGGCACTACCAGGCTGGAAAAACCACACTGATGACATGTCTAAAGCTAACTGACAGTGACTTTTGTGGCACCCTTCTGGGACAGGAAACGGACTACCTGGGAGGATTGATATGGGTGAAATATGAAAACAGAAAAGCAAAATAAATTGTTAGGGATGAGCTTGGCATGAAAAAAGCCAGAAGCTGGTACCAAAAGAGTAGCTTGTCTAGGCAGGCAAAATCACGTAAAAGCTTGAATCCAAGGCTAATCATATGGCTCTGTTTTTTGTTTTTGTCCCCCCCCCCCTCCCTGCAGGGGTAATGATAAGCCAACAAAAGTTTAATGCATGGTGTTATATAATTAGGTGGTTCATAGGTATGAGCTATGCCAGCCAGCTAACTAGATTTTTTAAAACAGCTTTGTTATAAGCTTATTAGCAATCTCTGAGATTTATTTGAATGCTTGATTTTCTCTTTGATTTTTTTAAAACACTGAATCTTAATTTCACTTTTGGAATTAACATTTCATTATGTATATCAAGAAAAGGGTATAGAATAACTCTAGGGAGAAAACATTTGCTGATCACCAGCAATACTCTAGAAACGTTTTTATATGTTGTTTTATTCAATCCTCCTAAAAGTCCTATGAGATAGATATAATGAGCTCCATTTTAAAGACCAAGAAAATTGAGTTAATAGAGGTTAAGCAACTTTTCATAGCTTATCACAGTAACATGATTATCACAGTAAAAAGTGGTGGCAGCTTTGGTATGCACACAGTTTGCTGATTTCAACGCACCTACCTCACAGGTTTGTTAGGAGAATTTGAGGAATTGTTGGTCCTTAGAGCCTGGGCTTGGCAGTCTTAGCTCTAGATAGTAAAGTCTCTTCTTCCCAGTGAAATTTAATTAGCTCAGACTAGGATCCTAGGCACTGGGGTATTTAATTCTCCAGAAACTGTTGTCGGTAAACCTATTTTGAATAGTATCTTTGGATTGTGACATTGGAAGTCCTGAGTATGCCCCACATTTTTGTTTTCTAATAGAAAACTTCTAGGAATAGGTAATTTTTAGAATCCTAGATTAATTAGAACCCTAAAATGTTCCTGCTTAGCCACATCTCTACACCAGTGCCACCTCCAACCAGCTCCCGTTTCACCCTGATACCTCAGATGAAATGGAAATATGAGCATGCGACAGCAGTACCTACAACCTCCCCACTGCACTGAGGACACAATCGGAGTTTCTTAGCATGAAATAAAAAATCCTGATTAATTAACCTGGTCTTTGTTCCCTCTTCCTGTCTCTTCCTTTCTTTTACCTTGCTATAGTCCTGACAAATTGTGAATAGCTCATGCTATTTCACACCTCTGTCAGATGCATCAAAATATCCCACATATGACCTAGTGTTAACACTTCTAGCTATTTATCCAAGAGAAATGAAAACTAGTCTGTACATAAATATATGTAGTCACTCTATTCATAATGCTCCAAAACCTGGAAATATCATCTATGGAATGTATTAAAACAGGGTAAATCCACGTACTGCACAGCCATAAAAAGGTATGAACTACAGAAACATGCAAAATCATGGCTAACTCTTAAATGCTTATGCTAAGTGAAAGAAGACATGTAGATGATATTCTGGAAAAGGCAAAATTATAGGTACAGAAACAGGTTAGTGGTTATCAGGACTGAGATAGGGGTAAGGGACTGACTGCAAAGAGAAATTCATGGGATGATGGAAACATTATATATTTTAACTACTGTGGTATGCACTTAAATTCATAGAACTGAACACTAAAAAGGACTTTTCTGTATGTAAATTAGACATTAATAAAGATGACATTTAAAAATTACCTATATTCTTTCACTTTTGTCCTACTCTTCATTTACTTTTTGAATAATCTTGATTTTTGAACAGCTCTTGCCCATTCTTTAAACTTACGTTTTAAATATCAACCATTTTCAAAAGGTTATCCTTCAACTCCCATGCCAGGCTATGGGTTCATCCTCTGGGCTTTTCTGTCATCTGTGAATATATCTGTCTTTATTTGATGCATAATAATATAGTATCAGTGTCTGACATTGCACTGTAGGCTTCTTAAGAGAATAAAACAAAGTCTTATTCATCTTTACATCCCCAGGAATTCAATGTAATATAAGAACTCAACAAATGTTTCTTACACAGATAAAAATCATGTATTAAACTTTGCTGGCTTCTAAAACAGACATGGAAATTATAGAATACTAGAGTACTAGAGGCCTGGTGCACAAAATTTGTGCATGGGGGGTCCTTCAGCCCAGCCTGCACCCTATCCAATCTGGGACCTTTCATGGGATATTTGACTGCCAGTTTATCGGGCCTAAACTGGCAGTCAGACATCCCCTCTTGCAATCCAGGACCAGTGGTTCCTAACTGCTCACCTGCCTGCCTGCCTGTCTGATCGCCCCTAACTGCCCTCCCCTACCAATCTGATTGCCCATAACTGCCCTTCCCTGCAGGCATGATCATCCATAATAGCCTCTGCCTTGGCCCTTGTCACTGTGGCTTTGTTCGAAAGGAAGGAAGGATGCCCAGAAGATGTCTGGTAGACCCCATCTAATTAGCATATTATCCTTTTATTAGTATAGATGCTTGATTTAACTCACATCCAGCTTATTATTGTATAAGGCCTTTTAGCATGTTAGAAATAGCATAATAAAGTTACTACTACACAGTTTAATTATAATAGGATCTTTTAAAACATTTGCACAGAAATAGTTATAGGGTTGTTCTAGTCTGATTTATTTTACATATCTTTGCTGGCAAAATATCTGTTAAATCCTAAATACAGTAGACTGAAACATCTCAAAAGCTGTAAAAATATCTTATTTACGGCAGTTAACATTTTAATAGTTATTTTGCTTTTATTATATTTTGAGCAAATTTTTAATCTTAATTTATGCAAGTGGTGGATATAAAGTTATGCTGCTCTCTGAAATAAGACAACTGAGAACTTTTATTGGTCAATGAGATATTTAGAGGATGAGAATAATCCATACAAGTTAAATTGCTTATCAGAGCCTGTTTTGTAATATTCCAAAGTGCTTACTCTATCTTCTTTCCTGAGACCCCAAAAACACATTTTATGGCCTGACTGTGATGCAGTGCTATTGGGCAAATAGTTACTATGAGGTAATTATATCCCAGCAGAATTTAAGGCAGTTGACTGCTCTTTGTATAGAATGTCACTCTAGGGGTGAGATTTCCATAACCACCTCTATTCTAGCAAAGCTGTGATTCTGTCTCATAGTCTGCTCTGTTTTCAGGCTTGAGGCAACTGGAATTGGGTTTATCAATCAACAGAAACATTAAAAGAAAAGTGGAAGTTCATGTTGGACTCAAATTATGAATTGAACACCAAGAATTTACATTTGACTCTCAGGTTTAAGAAATGAGAGAATGTATTTGTGTTAAAATAGGAAGAATTGATAGAAAGATTCTGCAATGACTACACTATTATGATAGCAACATATTATAACAACATTATAACAACATAGGTCCTTCCATTAGAGAGTGGTGGATGAGGACCAGAGCTATCACAGCATTAAAATGGAAAGTTTATGCACCCCAACCTCCATCATGTGAATGATGTAACAGTTATTATTTCATTTCCCAGAATATACAATCCCACCTATTTATAATGATCACTGACAAATTATAAGATCCATAACACATAGTATAAAAACTGACTTTTATCATGAAAATTACCAAAAGATCTTAAGCTTTGGAATAAAAAAGAAATTTTATAATAAAATAAAAATAAACATTGAAAGGCAATAGGTTGAGATTTGGATCACTGAGTTTCATTCCTTTCCTTTTTTATTTCCCACTTTTTCTCCCTCCTTCCCTTTGTTCTTTCCTTTCTTTCATTTCAGCTACCAAGGATCCATGGGTAGAGCCATAAATAGAATTCCCTTTACCCTAAATCCACTTCCTAATAGTATTCCAGTTAAATTCCATTTTATTTTTAAAATGGGTATAATAGCACATGGTATTGAAAATATTACTTGAATAAAATAGCCATATCATACTGAGCATGCATGACAATCTTGCTTGGAATCTCATTAAAATATAAATTAAATAATTAATAAACATGTAATTTACTTTTGACCATTAGCTAATTCTTTCTTAGTTTGTATTACATTTTTAAGTCTCAAATAATAGTAGGAAATGCTTTACAGTCTCTAAAGAATAGTGAGAAAATAACATTCTACTGAAGTACAGTAAAAATTTAGACATTTATTTTTGCACTTAAATGGCTATATTTAATCTGTAGGTTAAGTATCCAATTTCAGGGTTCAGATGCAAGCTGCCTGCTATGGACAAAGGGAGCAATAACTAGAATAAGTGTTCTTTCATTCGGCCATAAATTACTGTCTATTTTCACTAAGCTGTTGTGGACAAAACCTCAAAACCCTGAATTGATAATAAATTTTAAAAATGAAAACATACAAAGTGTTTTTTTATGACTCATGTTAGATTGAAGAATAATACACCCACTGCAATGTTATTTGTTTTCTCCATGTTTTGTGTTATCCTACTCTTAATATATTTTATGGCAGGAATGCAACAAAAATGCAAACATTTAATTATTTCTAATAAATGCTAAATTCTTTCTGCTAAGTCATATTACACATGAAGCAAACTTATGCAAACAATTTTCTATGCAGTTAGCAATATAAAAATTTAGATATAATATACTTTTCATTTTCTTTATTTCTAGACATTTCTTTAGCACATAATAGTTTTGCTCCAGTGATGAAACTATAAAGATAATACCATGTTACTTCTTTCTTTAATGTATATTTATTTTTGGTTAGATTGAATATTTAATTGTACACTAAATGTGAGCTATAGCTTTCAACTAGTAGCTTCTGATCACTAGTAAATTAACTAAAAGTTACTGGTATCTTTTTATTCTTGATAGAAAAAAATCAAATTCAAATTATTAACAGTGTTTTTGTGTGTGTCTGAATACTCAAGACTCTACAGGTTGGATAAAAATTGTATTTTTCACTCCTAACACTTCTTATCATCTCTCTCTTCCTTCTTATATTCTAAATCTTGTTACAAAGTGCTCTTCCACTCTGTATGATAGAAGTACATGATATGTGAGGCCATCAGCACCACTGAAGTCAACAAAAATCTCTGCTTAAAGTGGTAAACCTATGCCAATTGTGCCCTCTTTGTAGAGGTATTTAGAAAAGTACATCTGGGATTGTCCTGTCTTAAAATTAAGGAAAGAAGAATCAGTGTCAACTGTATGTGTGTACTTTAAGAGCCATTTTAACACCATTGAATTTACCTTACATTCATCTGGTAACTGTTAATGGTAAAATGTACAAAAGGAGGGTATTTTGTGATCCATTTAAAGAGAGATAGAGCCAATAATAAACAATGTTCCCCCCAGCCATGTTTTGTGTGAAACTGGACCACATGACACAAGCACCTACTTGCAACAATGGAGTTGGATTAAATGTAGCAGGAGAAGTCTAACACAAAATTGCAAGCACCACGGTTATATGGTTATTTGTAGCTGTGTTTGTTCAAGTGAAGCTTTGTGAACTGACTTGATTTTTTGGTTTATTTAAAGGACAACATAGTTGGGGATCCATTAGGTGGTCACATCAAGGTCTGAGGGGATTCATCTCTACCTCCTTCAGGTCATTCTATATTTAAGTATATGGGAAGAACCCTAGATCCTCAGGGAACTCTACACTGCTACTAAGAATTGTAAGAGAAAGGTTAGTGCCACAGTTAGCACATAATAGTTTTGCTCCAGTGATGAAACTATAAATATAATATCATGTTACTTTCTTCTTTAATGTATATTTGTTTTTGTGGTAGTAATCTTTGGGAAGCTCACAAGCAGATGTAATGGTCCAGAACCATGTGCGTTATTTCCCCAAGAACATGTTGGTTACCTCCACAGGCCTTGAGTACCATGGCTGCCTTGTACATTATGTACATCACCAGGAAAACAATGGATTACCAGTGGATTGAAAAAGACCAACTGGAGATGTTAACAATAATACAATTGTCTGTATAAGAAATAAAGATTGACACATCCATTTTCATATGCCATTAGCATGTATACCCTTTGCTACAATTCCACTAACATAAGGTTATAATTCAAGGCCAAGGGAAAATTATGACTTATCTATATCATCCTGATTTCTTCACTCAAAAAAAATTGCTTCTTAGACTCCTCATGGAACTTATTTTTCATGATACTAAAATAATAATTTCTAACACTTCCGTAGCCTTTATCCTGTGCCAGGCCCTGTTCTAACTCCTTTAGTCTCATAATAATCTTCTGGATAGATAACATTTAATAACAAAGCTGAGAACTGAGTATAGGGTATCTGATTTTTTAGTATAAATATTAAACAACGCAGTGTAGTGACATCATTATACAATTTCTCTAATTTGGTAATTAAAAGTACACTGCACTGTAACATGTACTAGAACTTTGTAATGTTATTTAACTCTTTACCTATGAGTTAATAGATTATATCCTTATTGAAGGGGAACATTATGACTAATTCCTTATATATTCCTCATACTAGCTACCAAGCAAATAGGTTATATTAACATACATTAATCAATTAAATATTTTAATCACATAAATCACATAAATGAAGTAACTAATTAATCCACTCGACCAGTGGCCCTCAAACTTTAGCGTGCATCAGCATTGCTTAGAGGACTTGTTAAAATAGGGATGGCTGGTCTTATTCTATAAATTTCTACTTCTTTAAGTCTGGGGTTGTGCTTAAATTTCATATCTCTAGCAAGTGATGCTGCTGCTGCTGCTTTAAGATTCACTCTTTCAGAACTACTGTTCTGGCTCACTTCAAATAAAAGGATTTCTCTGAATAAGCAGATGAAACAAAATGTGATGTACACATATAATACAAAAACATACACTGCTCAAATATGTGAAGATGTATGGTCTAGGGAATCTCAGTTTAATGATTATGAAATGTTTGAGAGTGGGATTCTAATTAATTAAAAATAATAGCTGCACATATAAACCAATTTGGATAAAATAATCCATCTTAATGAAGCCCATGAAGCAGATCACCTCTAATTTGATTATAGTGTATCAGAAGAGTACTTTTGTTCCTGGGAGCATGTCTTTGTAGCATACACTTATGCCACCATCATTTTAATCTCCGAGAAATAGTTTTTTTTTTAATATATTCTTTATTAATTTCAGAAAGGAAAGGAGAGGGAGAGAGAGAAACATCAATGATGAAAGAGAATCATTGACCAGCTGCCTCCTGCACAACCCCTCTTGGGGATCAGCCCACAACCCAGGCATGTGCCCTTGACCATAATTGAACATGGGACCCTTCAGTCCTCAGGCTGACATTCTATCCCCTAAGCCAAACAAGCTAGGGCTGAGATAGCATTTTAATATTAAGATTTGGAGGCCAATCTTTAGGCAGCCCAGATATCTTAAGATTCAGATTTGCCTCAAATATATATTTTCCTATAGCAACACTGAAGTTGAATTCTTTCAAAACCACCAAGTTCCAGAATTAAGGAAAGGCTTAATAGTAGATCATTAATTTTACTACAGACTATAAAAATGGATGGATATTTATAACCTTTATATATTCTTTTAATTTATCATTTTTGCTTCCTTTTTATGAATTTGAAGCTGTAGTAATTCATGAACTGCTTTAAGTAATTGTGAAGAATTGCTGGCTTTCAAAGCATTTTCCTTTTTATTCTGAAATAAACAAGAAAGTTCTCAGATATAGGTTTGCTTTTCAAGTACCTTCTTCTTAAGATTAGTATTTTCACTGCCATTATCAGTTAGCTCATCTACTATACTGGACAAACTGTCATCCCTGTGCTCTCAAACCCCAGGTTCGGCTGGGAGGAAGCAGGTCGCAGGGGGCAGTGCAGCAGGAGAAAGCTAGGGAGGGAGGCCAGGGACCTGAGGGGCAGCAGGCGAACCCCTAGAACTGCTTGCAATAGAATTGCACCTGCTAAGGCATAGTGGGCCTGAAGTGGAGCTAGTAACCAGCGAGTGGCTTCTCTGGCCCAGAAGTGTAGTTTTTACATAAATGTCCCCTTTGGGCTACACGATGTCAATGACAAAACGCAATGTACAGTTTCTTTCAAGTATAAATTGCATTGTAAATATTTTAAAAATAGCAAACGCTTTTTCGTATCTGTTAGAAAAAGAACATCTTGTCTCATTAATAGCTTCATAATAATTAAATGAGACATACACTTTAGCAGACTGACAGGTGATAATGCTTCCTGTGTCAAGGTGATTACCAAAACCCAGAGGACAATCCTCTCCGGAAATCACTTATTATTTCTGCAGTAAATTATTTACAAAGATGGGTTTTGTGATTTAAATGGCCACTGCAAAGGAACCATTTACAAACACAAGTTAAAACAAGATATTAATAATAAATTAAAAGTACCACACGAACATCTCATATGTCAAAACTATAAGTAATGGATCCCAAAAGGGTTGAGAAAGTTATTACTTTTTGTCAGCAGGTGCTTTTGCCAGAGAACTGTCTGCCCCTTCCATGCTCCACCCACCACCAGGCTTTTCTTTCATCAACAGCAGCCATCCCTCTGTTGCCACCAAGTGAAAGCAAAATGATTTGGCTTAGTCTGTTCCTGGCATCTTTTGATCTTGGACTCTTTTCCTGATTCTTTGACCATTATTCTTGCTGTATTTTTTTTTCAAGTCCTCCTTCTCTGAATAAGCTGCACAACTTTCTTCTTACCCTGTTGATCTTTGCTGATTGTTTTTTCAGTCTAGTACTGCCCTGATCTGGCATTTCCTTTGAACCTGCTCTGTAGTGCCCAGGCCATGTGCTATCTCTCCCTTTTCACATCACATCGCATTTAGGCTTCAAGTGTTAAATACCCTGCGTAACTTCACATCATTTAAAGATATAGAAGAAGTGAATATGAAGTGTGACAAAATGCTGCACAAAATGACTTCCCTGCATAAATTTTACTTCAAAATCTCCCTGCCTTAATTTAATGATTTCTATAGCTAAACAGGCAGATGAGAGAACAGAGTGGAGCAATGCACCACTGCTACTGCATTCCACCTGTTCACTATTACATTTATAAAGTGTTTTCCAGATGTCAGGTATTGTACATATATTATTACACTTCTCTGCACCAGGTCCACCTTTGCTACGTTGCTATACATCTGGTTTGCATATAAGGTAGCTAATGATTAGAGGAATTAGGTCCATGATCACTCAGGTAGAAAATGTGTAGCTGGAATTCAAACCAAGGAATGTCTTAACTGCACAGCCCATGTTCTCTTTTTGGTAAAATGCATGTTTACTGGTTTCAGAGAGAAAGGGAGAGGAAGAGAGAGATAGAAGCATCGATGATGAGAGAGCATCATCAACTGGCTGCCTCCTGCACACCGCAGGCATGTGCCCAGACCTCACGGTTCATCGTGGGCGCTCAGCACTGAGCCACAGCGGCCGGCACAACCCGTGTTCTTAATGACCACGCTTCTCGATCTGAAGCTGTCTTTATCATGTGGATGTCTGTATCCCTCTGGTTAGTGTTAGTGTTACTTATATGTAATGTTTTCAAAAGGCAGCGAATAAGTGGTGAGGAAAAATAACTGGTTTACACAGGAGACTTTATGAGAAAAAACTATAATGTGAAGCACGTGTTTCTAGAGTCTGTAGTACTCAAGGAAATCTTTGGGATCATCCCTTTGTGCCTTCTCTGCTATCCTCATCTCTGCCTGGATCTAAATCTGTTAAATTACTATTTTGACCCCTTACAGCTTATTATTTTAAGGGAGATTAGGAGCAGCTGGTCAGCAGCTCTATGGAATAGCCTCCAGTGTACTTGAAGGGCATCATTAAATTGCCCCTGTGCTTTCTCTTCTACAATTGTATTTCCTTCTAAGTTTTCCTCAGAGCTTTATGTTTCCTATCTTAATTCATGTCTGTTATCTTCAGAACACTTGTCGAATTCTCTATATCTCTTCTCATATATGTACTCACAGCTAGTCTAGGAGAAGATAATGGCCTGGCATATCTTACCCCATTTGTTACTTTTACATGCCACTTTAATTAAGTATTATAGGCAGCCTTGTAGGTTTTGTATTATACAATGACATATTTAATTTTGGAAAAAATTACAAAAAAACAAGTTAAGATCCAGTGTCATAATATTGTTAATTACTACGGATGTGTTGTAACATGTTTTAATATCTAGCAGGACTGGACCAAAAGATATCCAATAAGTACGGTGGAGAATCAATGCTTAAAAGGACAGTAAAAAGCATCCTTTAATTTACAGATGAGGAGAGTGAAGACACCGAAGTTTCCAAGATGAATTCAATATTCTCTAGCAGCTCATGGGGGTGTTGGGGACCAGAACAAGGATAACCCCACTAGAATCCTGGTACTCGTTCTTCTGAGCACTGATAACTACAAACAAATATGTTCCCATAGACTTCAATACATCTCAAATTATTTCTGACTTAAATTTTCCTCTGGCTTTTTACTTCTATTCCATTATTTTATTCCCTTGTAACATCACTATTCTACAAGCTTGTGAAATTTTCATTAGTATGATTACCTATAAATATGTATATCCCATGAATACTAAAGTCAAACCAAACCTGTCTTCCAACATCTTCGTCATGGCCTATTTATTTTGCTCATTAGAATCCTGAGAGGCACTGTTCTAATATTGAAAAAATTTCCCAAAGTAATGCACAATCGAACAGTAAAGTTTTCACTAACTAGTCAGCTATCTGCCAAAGACAGTCCTCAGCATGTTAATGAGCCCTAAGGTTGACATTAAATGTAAGGCATTCCAAGCATAACTGAGTTATTTACATAATACATATCTAACTTCTATTATATTTGAAAAGTCTAAAACAACCTTGTAAAACAATATGGAAATATGTGGTGGCGCTTCACACAATGATTCAGGGACAAAAACTTTGCTCTTTCCAAAATGAGAAAGAGAAAATAAGCTTAAGAAAATTAAAAAAAAATTAAATCGAGATAACAGGTCAGCAACTCTAGGACTCTAGCAGAGAAGCAAAAGCAGATGTGGAATCTGATGGATATTACAGTCTAGTCAGACACTGCCTGGGGTGGTTTGATGTAAAGAAGCTAGACCATTTATGGAAATATGAACTATCATACTCTCAGGCCAACTATTAAGGTTACAGTTCTACACAATTATGCTGTTACCTAGATATCTTTAACTAAATTACCAGTTGTTATGTAAGATTTGCCCAAAGCACTGTATTAAAATAATGGAGTAGTGCATTTTCAAGTTAAATGGAATTAGCCTTATGATATTAATGGAAGAAAGCAATCAATTCTCTCCCTCCACCCCCCAAACATCTCAATGCAGGCTGTATGGGGTGAGAATTTAAACCAAAATGCAACATCACTTCTTATCTAGAAAGCACAATGCTCCACAGCAATGCTTCCATCCAAAGATAGCAGAAAAATAACATCTTCCTCCCACTTATACTACTCTAAGAGAATTAAATTCAGGTGCATCTTAGCACTACAGATGGTCACGTTTTGACACAAACAAGTCATTAAGTTTTGTTTTCATTCAAAGATGTGTTAGTATGTGAAATTGTTACTATAAATTGTTACTTTCGGAAACCTAGTTTCCATGCTATGATCTAATGATTCCAATAGTAAGATCCTCTTTCAATGACAGTCCTCTCTTCATCCATTGAGAGTTTCTCATATGAACTCTTTAGAAGCAAAGTCCAAGGAAATGCTCACTTTGATACCCATATATTCTCCATAGCTTTAAACAACTTAGTCCCACCCACAGCTTTAAAATATAGTGGTGGTAAATGCATATCCTATATAATAAAAATGTAATATGCAAATGTTGTTAGGCCATGAAGCATAATGACTGACTGCTTAAGGATAGGATCACAGATCAGCAGGAGGGTGGGGCAGCGAGCTACAAGTGGGTGGTGGAGAGTTACAGGAGGGGGCAGGGAAGCAAGCTATGGGGGATGGGGGGATGGGAGCCAGAGGAAGCTACGGAGGGTGCAGCGAGCTACTGGTGAGCTACTGGTGCATGGATTCGTGTGCAAGACTACTAGTATAGAATAAAGTGTGACAATTAGAAAATGTCTTGAAAATATATATAATAAGGTTGAACTTTCTTAAATACACTTACACATACAATTTTCCCAAGCCTAAGTAAGAAAAAGCTGCAATTCAAAACATGTTATCCTTGAATGTATGATTTACAATTAGCTTCTATATAATAAAAAACAAATAATAACAAAATAAAATTTACTTAGGCTTTTCCATTACAACAAAACAAATTACAAATATCTCAGTGACGTTAAAGTAAACAAACAGACAAACGAAAAACAATTCGAGGAAAGCATCATCCAATAATCCATAACTTGATTTATCACATCTAAAGAGTAACCCCTTATGTTGAGTTTAGGATTTAGAGAAAAATCACTGCTGACATTTGGCATATTAGGTATCTTTTCAATACTTCTCTTATGTTTAGTGTCTCTCTCTGTGTCCTTATCCTATCTAATAAAAGAGTAATATGCAAATTTGACCATACCTTTGCTACACTACCAGCCAAACAGGAGCGGGGGGCAGGCCCGAGGCGTGCGGGGCGGTGGCAAGGGGCAGGGCCGCCGTGGCACCAGCAGGCTAAGTTGGCCGCTGGGCCAGCGGGGGTCCTATCACAGCCCCAGAGCCAGCAGGCGGTCCGTACCCACACCACCAGCCTGAGGCACGGCCCTGACAAACCTGGGGCAGTGGCAGGGGGTCCCGACGGCTGCCCAGGACCCAACAGGGGGTCCGGACCTGCACCAGCTGCCCTGAGGCCTGGCCCTGGCAAACCCGGGGCAGCAGCGGGGTCCCAATGGCCGCTCCAGATCCAGCAGGGGGTCCGGACCCGTGCCGCTGCCCCCAGGCCTGGCCACACCACATTAAAGCTGCTTTTATTATTAGCATCGTAAATTAATGTGATACATTTATTACAATTGATGAGCCTTTATCGACACATTGTTAACAAAAGTAAAATCTGCAGTTTACATTAGGGTTCATTCTTTGTGTTGAACATCTTATGGTCTTGACAAATGTACCATTAATGTAGTATCAGACAGAACAGTTTCATTGCCCTAAAGATCACCTGTGGCCCACCTATTCATCCCTCCCGGCTCTGACCCCTGGCAGCCAGGGGGTGATCAGCCTGGCAGCCAGAAGGGGTTAAGGGCAATCAGGAAGGCAGGCAGGCAAATAGTTGGAAGACAGCAGTCCTGGATTGTGAGAAGGATGTCCAACTGCCCATAGCAGTCAGACATCCCTGAGGGGTCCCAGATTGGAGAGGGTGTAGGCTGGGCTGAGGGACACCCCCCCCAATGCATGAATTTCATGCACTGAGCCTCTAGTGTATATATACTTATACATTATATACATTCTCACATTATATAGATTGTGTATGTACTCATGTAAATATGTATGCACATATATATCCTCGTAAAAATACCATACTATTGTCTTGTATGGCATTTTTAAAAATGCTTAATGTTATTTTACAGTATAGGTAAGTTTTAAATTAGATTTTTAAAAATTAAAGTAGTTCTGATGGGGTTTTCTCCCTGGAAGGTGGGTCGTTAGCCCAGGGAGATGGGGAAAGGCAGGCACTAAAATGGAGAGAACTTCATGCTGAATAGTTACTGGTAATTCACCCAAACTTCCTGAAACGCTGACCTGGCATCTGTTAACAGCTATGTCTCTGCTTTTTCTTCATTAATTTCTTTCTGGTTTGGCTTTATTTTCTACTTTGCATTGTTTTGTAAGCTAGCTCAAATAGTTTATGGCAATTTTATTTATTAATATCCTAATAAGAATTTAACAAAGTGAAAAATTAAGGATAATTATATTTATTTGCAAATGTATTTATTAACACAAAAATCTCTAACTCTCTCTGTCTTTCACTGCAAGTATATGTGTAGAAGCAGGCGATGTGTCTCCGGAGCCAGGGGAGGGAGTGAATTGGATGAATGCTATGGCTCAAGAGGTTGTTTCAGGAGCCCAGACCCCAACCCTGGATGTTGTCCGTGGAAACAAGAGCATAGTGAATTAAATATCTTCTATCTCCTTGCTCACCTTCACTCTACTCCTTTTCTAAGCACTTTGTCCAGAAAGTCTTCATATACGTACTTACAGGTGTGACTTCTCCCTCACATCAGGCATTGCAGGGACTAAATATATCATAAGCTAAAGATACCTTGATTTGCCAAACCATCAAGGTGTCATTTGTTCCCAAATTACTATAGAACCAACTTCTGATTACCCAGAGAAGATTACCTGATTACTGAGCAGTTAAATGAGAGAAATTCCCTGTTCTCCACATCCAATTTCCCCTCCCTGGGGAGTGGGGAAAGGGTGGATTTGAATACCTAAAATTGGTATCTGCCAATTTTAGTGATATAATTTGAGATGACTGGAAAGAATAAGTTATCTCACACTTTTTTGTTGTTAATCCTCACCCAAGGATATTTTTTCCATATCTTCCTTCCTTCCTTCCTTCCTTCCTTCCTTCCTTCCTTCCTTCCTTCCTTCCTTCCTTCCTTCCTTTTACTTTTTTTTTATATATATTTTAGGAGAAAGAGACTGAGAGGGATGGAGGGGAGAGAGAGAATGAATAATCAATGCATGCATCCTGACCAGGGCTGGGGATCAAACCTGCAACTCAGGTACATGCTCTTGACCAAGAATCAAACCCAGGACCCTTCTATGCCTGGATCTACATTCTAAGCACTGAACCACACCAGCCAGAGCAAGTCATATCAAAGTTCTGAGTCATTGCCCTCCATTATTAAGGAAGACCTCAATATCATATTGGAGTATTTTTCTTTATAGTCTTTAAGAACTCCTTTTAAATTTTACCTCATAATGGGGAAACTCTTTAAACACTTGGGCAGGGTAACTATGATGAGGACTACTGCCAGTCCATGGAAAGCTTCAAGTAAATTAGAGACTGGCTGTCTCAGAGGACTTTATTGGAAAAGGCTCCTTTTTGATGGACAGCCTCTTGCCCATTCGCAGGGTGTCTCTGTAAAGAATACACACTGTGGAATTGTACTCAGCAGCAAAAACCCTGGCCAAAAAAGAGAGGTGGGAAAATGCCAGCATGCTGTCCCTGGGCTGCCCTTCTGGTTAGGCAAGAAAACTTAATAGTATTTGTCTATGTTGTTAGAGGTTTAAAACACCATTTTAGCTACCTGAGTTGAATCAATACTTTTATCTACACAGATAATAAAAATTGACTATATCTGGAAATACCATGAAAATATCAGAAAAACAAAAAAAGCAAAACAATAGGAAAATCTCAGATTTACAGATGGACCAGTATCATAAATATAAAAATATAGCATCAATAAAATTTAATACCCCTCTATTTTAAAAAGCTAAATGCATAGGCAATGCAATTAAGAACCTTCCCACTTAGCTGTCCTTTATTAAAATATTTTTTCAGCCGAGGCCGGTTTGGCTCAGTGGATAGAGCGTCGGCCTGCGGACTGAAGGGTCCCGGGTTCGGTTCCGGTCAAGGGCATGTACCGTGGCTGCGGGCACATCCCCAGTGGAGGGTGTGCAGGAGGCAGCTGATCAATGTTTCTCTCTCATCGATGTTTCTGACTTTCTATCTCTCTCCCTTCCTCTCTGTAAAAAATAAATAAAATATATTTTTAAAAAATATTTTTTCAGAGCAATAAAATCATCAACCTTTGGCATCTTCCAAAGTGAGTTTGCTCTGAAAGCCAGATTGCTCATAAAAGCTGTCCCCAACCCTCACCCCCTTCCCCTACATCACCGAGAATATGACACCTAAATGTCTTTTAATTTGGGAGTTTTTTGTTTTCAAATCAAAACCCCAGAACTGAGGTATAGAAGAAACACTTTAGCATCTTGAGAGTTTTGTTTCCCTTTCCTCTCAGTGGATTGGCTCAGCATCTGTAGCTCGCATGGGTCACTGAATTCCATAAGGCATGCCCCTGAGGTCATTTCTGGTAGGAGATGATACACTGTGGGCACGTTTACAACAGAGTGAAGAAATAACCTGTGAGCAATAATTTCACAGGGGGTCTCCACACTGGCCGCAGCCTCAACTCTATGACACAAAGCACAGGTTAGACAGTGACGTGGAAGGTCTTTACTTCCTCTCTCAATTCCCAGAGTTCCAGCCACATGTGAAATAACGCCTTGTTTACAAACCACTTAGGCATGGCTCACACTGTTTTCAGAATGCTCCACCCTCTCCAATCCTACAATCAAGGGACATGTTGGATGTGATAAAAGAGGGGAGGGAAAGTAAATTCCCATAACATTCTATTGGAAGCCGAACTGAATTTGCAATACTGGGACCCAGCAGGTAAACAGGCCAAAGTGCCACACTGCTAGCAGTTCCTTCCTCTTTTTCAGAAGAGCTTCCCAATCTGCATTTAAAAGGCATTTAAAGGAGCAAATCAATGCCTCCTGGAACTTTTTAAAATGAAAGAGCAAAAACTAAGAATTATTATGGATAGATAATAAAACTGGATTATCATATTGTTGCTTTTTTCCCCCCTCACATTTTGATGAAACACAGGCTTCCCAGAATTTCATGAAGACTGCAATGTCTGTCTCTGTGGGGCTAAGCGTTCCTCAGGGGTAAGTTCTTGGTCCCCACTTCTCTGTGACCCCAATGCTTACAGATAACACTAATATAAGTAAGTGGTTAATAATTAAAAATAAGAAACATAATGCAAAATATATTTTAAGCTTATTCCTTTCTCAAAATGCAACTCAATTGGGGTGGACTACAAAACTGCATAATATGCAAAGCAGCTAACAAAAATGCATGTTTTGTTAGCTGATCAGTTTCCTAAGAGAAATCACTCAAGAGAATGCGATTGTTGGCAGAGAATGAAAAAATCTGTCATCAATTATGGTTATTACTTTTCTTCAGCATTTGATATTTCACTATGTATTGATTAGCCATCTCCCGTCTAGGCACTATAGGGATACAGAGATGAATAAGACCAATCCCATAGAGATAATTTTCAGAAGAATGGTTGCAAACATTATACCTATGACATATATATGTGCATACATTTTTATATGACACTTGTCTGTGACATATGCTTGAATCTGTGCCATTAGATGGATGATCTAGAAAGAATCAAGGAATGTTTCTAAGGATCCAGGCATGGATTAGTTTTTTTTCCCTCTGGAAAAAGAATAGCCCCCATTAGCATTATTCTATTTATTCTATGTTATTTCAGAATATTCTACCCTGTGACTTTTGTTTCCTTCCTTCATTCTCTTTGTCCTACATACCATTTCCCTTGTGCTGGCTACATTTGACACCATTGCATGCTACTGTTTCCTGAAACTGCTCTTCCTACCTTATCTTGGTATTCGTTTTCTCCATCTTCTTCTGACTCATCTGCAGCTTTAATTACTTCCTCTGTGTCTTCACAGATCCTAACATTCCATGCCTCACCCTCTGTAATTCTGGTTTCTGGACCTTCTCCCTTAACATGGTGACGAGTTTCTTAAACCTCTGAGCTAGCCAGGTTTAACTTTCTCCTTAGGGCCCCTTTGATTAAACTAAGCCTCACTGACAGCCCTCTATTCTGAACACCAATAGTGTTTATCAACAATTCTACACACTGAAAACTCAAATACATAGTATCTATGCCATGGGAGTACATGCCTGGTGTGGACTGTTAGGCTTTTTAGTCTACAGACCAGGTTTATATCACCATTTTATGTCTAGCACTTGGTGACTGAGGCACCATGGAACACCATTAGTGAACTAGTGAACTATCCAGTGGGGAATGGACTTAAGCCTCTGAAGCTATAAACCCGGCACCTCTGACACATACTAAATATTGAGAATCAGCCTGTCTAATTTTTTGCCTTTATAAAGCCTTTAATGGCAACCTTTCAATATCATAGTTATGGTTTCAGGAAGCCACTTCAGTTTGCATAATCCTGTAAAAACCATCTAAATGTTTTGTAGTCTTTTTTTCTAATGTGGGTTATTTGCTTTCCTAAGCTAGACATTATAAAAGAAAAAGAACAGTAATGTAGATGTTATAGTGTGAATGAGTTTGCTATGAAGACTACTGAATAAAAAGGCAAAAGTTATTTTAAGGGTTATAATGTCAATATCACTCCCTCCACCCCCCCCCCCCCTTTTTAATTAGAAACCAGAGTTTTAAATTAGGTTCTTAGTTTCAAAGAATGATTCACATCCTTGGATGCACATTAGAATCATCTAGGGCACTTCCAAAAAATCATCCACACACCTCAGAAAATTATGATTTAATTAGTTAAAATGGTGTTTGTTTGTTGTTATTGTTTAAGTTTTCCAGGACATTTAATGAATATCACACTGGGTTAAAATTTCTAGGCTTACTGCACAATAATTTAACCAAAAATACTAATTTAGTTGTAGTTTCAAATTACATGTACAAAAATCACTGTTATGATTAATATTCCTAGGTTTTTAAAGTTAGTAAATATTTAATAGTCATCCTAAAAATCACTTGAAAAATGTGTATTAATAACAAGTATAATTTAAACACCAAGGAATAACGCTGATGTATAAGCAGCTCTTAGATTTTTACTCTTTACCAATAGGTGGCACTGGTAGTATCTGTATTAAACCATATGGAAACTAAATTGCACACCCTTTAATGAAATATATTTTATGTATATGTCTATTAAGACACCATTACAAGTTTTAGCTTGTGAAATTCACTTTTAATTTATCTGCATGTGTTCCATTTAAGTGTTTTTTAATTACTAGAGTGCTTAGCATAATGAATGCTGAAACTATGGATTGGTTTAATGCCACAATAAAGATTTTCTCCTTTAATCTTTAATTATTTCACTGAACTTACATCCATATAACATCAGTGACTGAGATTTTACTAATGATAATATTGTTTCAAAGCAGGAGCAATGCAAACCACTTAATTCCCTCTAGCAACAATATCAAATTAATGTTATAGTTTGTGAGAAATAATGTTAATGTTAAATGAAAATACATTTTTATGTTCAGGAACACATTTAAGGTTTTCTATAAGCTTAAGTAAAGGTTTGTGTTAACCTAATATGACAGTACACTATTACTTAAAAATATAATTTTATTTGAGATCAATTATATTAATTATGAGTTAGTTGATAGCCTCCTCATGTTCCCTCCTACTATACTCATGTCTGAAAATCATCAATTGAATTTACCAGTAATGATAAATACCAGGATATATCCATATATCTGACTTCCCTTCATTGGGCAACAAGAAAGATACTAACTAGTACTAATTCTGGCCTACCTTTATTCCTACAGTGTGCTGGTCTCCAGAATAAAGTTGTTTTTCCAAATTTCTAGAGTTTCTGTGGTTGATAAAATACTAAGTACCAGCTTTTTTAGCGACACTTAGCTCAGGCAAGCCAATTCAGCAAACATGCATTTGGCTAAATTCAGTTTAACAAATCTCTCATTTCCTAGAAAAAAAATTAAAAAGTCATATCAAGATAGTAGAGTCATATAAAGGAATGCCTTTCTTCCTTTTAAAAAGAAAATTAAAGGTTTTAAAATTGATTTTTAGAGAGAGAGGAAGGAAGAGGGAAAGAGAGAAACACTGATGTTGGGATGGGGGGAACATCAATTGGCTGCCTTTGCACGCCTGCTACAGGGGGGTCCGGCCTGTACCTGCCCCCACCGGGAACTGAACTGGCAACCTTTAAGCACATGGCGTGATGCCCAACCAACTGATCCACACCTACCATGGGTCTATGTTTTGTTTTAAAATTTGGCTTGTGATAGTATACTAAAAGGAAGTTTTGAGCCCTGAAATACCTCTTTCAGAGACATTTAACCAAGTAGCCATAGGAAATTATTACTGAATCACTAATTCAGGTTGTGGGGCTAGCCTTATCTTCATATGAGGTTCCTTACATGATGGGGAATAATTTTATCAGCTCAGGGACATGTATATTTGTTTGTTTGTTTTCTGAAAAGATTTGAGAGGGAATAAGTAAGTTATAAATGTACAAACAGTAATTTGCTCTCCAGGGTTTTGTGCAAGGATAATTTTAAAATTAATGATCACGAAGTAAAGAGTGCAGTTGAAATGCATTTTCATCTATCAATTTATACTTGGACATTTGTTGTCAGAGTTGTTTCTAAAGTTTCTTTTTCCTTCAGAATAGATGCATTAAAAATGAGGGACTTTTTTTTTCATTTTTATGGAGGAGAAAACACACAGAACTTTTGTTACACTATAACTCACTTTCTCTCCTTACCCTCAAATCTTGTGCTCTGCAATTGAGCATCCCATTATGATTCCCTTGTGAAATGTTGTATTAAACATTTCGAAACCCATTTCATTTAGGAAATGCATTCTATTTGTTGATCACTATTTACTCTTTAGATAATGAAGAGTAAAACACTGCTTATTAAAAACATAAAAAAAGGTCAGCCTAGTTCAACCTATAGGAATGAATGTACCTCAATGAAGTCCTAATCCTGAGGTACAAAGATTTTCAACCTTTAGTTCACATGGGAATCACTTGCCAGTAGGTTTACCAGATTTAGCCAATAAAAATAAGGACACCTTGTTTAACTTGAATGTCAGACAAATAACAAACAACTATTTTAGTACAGTGACACTTCAACAATGACTAGGGTTATAGACACAAATACCCAACCCCATGCAATTGAATATCTGTGTAAAACTTTTAACTCCCTCAAATTAACTCATAGCCTACTATTGACCAGAAGCCTAACTGATAACATAGTCAATCAACAGATATTGTGTATGCTATATGTATTATATACTATATTCTTACAAGAAAGTAAGCTAGAGGAAATACAATGTTATAAAGAATATCATAAGGAAGAGAAATACATTTACAGTACAGACTTATTTTTTAAAACACACATGCACGTGTGCACGCACACACACATGTATATGGACCCATACATTCAAACCTGTGTTATTCAATGATCAACTGTGTCAGTGTGCCTGTGCAACAATTGAGACACACTTATACTAAAAAAATTGTTGTTTATCTGACTTTCAAATTTAGCAGCTGGGCTATTTTATCAGGCAAACCTACCTGTTAAAATCCAGATATTTGTGTTCACTTCGAGTTTCTGATTTAGTAGGCTGTGTTCCAAAAATTTTTAAACAGGTTCCTTGATGATGTCAATGCACTGGTCTGGGAACTGTAGCTTAAAACCAGTGCATAGTGCTTAAGAACTTAAGCTTGCAAGATAGACTAAAGTTTGAATTCCAGGTCTGTTGCTTAATACTGTGTACTTGAGCACTATACACCTTGTTTTTGCTACTAAAATCAACAAATATTAACACTAAGTAATAATGATATAAGAATTTAGAGTGCTCAGCAAAATGCAAAGTAAGTGCTTAACAGACGTTAAGTCACAATTTCTCCTCAAAGGAAATAATTTTAAACTGAGTTTTGCATTTCCCAAGTAGTGTTATTTAGAACACTAGAACAGTAGCAAAACAAAACAAAACAAAACAAAACCAATCTTTTAAGATGAGAAAAAGAACACCTTTTAAAAAGGAAAAGAAAGTTTACTACAAAATTACTTGACATTTACTGTAAAGACCTTGCCAAGACTTCAAAATACTAATAATGTGCCCATCGGCAGATGAGTGGATTAAAAAACTGGCACATCTACACAATGGAATACTACATTTTGGTAAAAAAAAAAAAAAAAAAGGAATTCTTACCATTTGCAAGAGCATGGATGGAACTGGAGAGCATTATGTAAGCAAAACAAGCCAGTCAGAGAAAGATAAGTATCACATGATCTCACTCATTTGTGGAATATAATGAACAACATAAACTGATGAACAAAAATAGATTCAGAGACAGAAAAGCATCATTCAGATCATCAAACCTCAGAGGGAAGGATGAGGAGGGCGGGGTAAGGGGAAGAGATCAACCAAAGGATGTGTATGCATACATATAAGCCTAACCAATGGACACAGACATCAGAGCGGTGAGTGGGGGCGGGGGAGGGGCAGAACTGCGGGAATAAGTACACATACGTAATACCTTAATAAAGAAAAGGAAAGTGAAAAATTTCATAGAGGGATTTTCTAAAGTTATCTAAATCTAGAACAATATACCCTTTCATGCAGGGAAGTAATTTACTAGTAAACACATTGTTTTCCATGATAAACCATTTTTTAAAATACTCCTACAGGGCATTCAAATGAAAAATGGTATAATAACAAATAAGGATCACTTTTGCTCCATAGAAAATACATTTCTTCCATTATTATTAGTATTTAGGAGAATTCAGCTAAAACTACAATGCATTCATTCTTTCATTTACTGAACACATTCCTGGAACATCTAAAATGTGTATCAAGAACTATGTTCTATAATGATAAAATGAAGAGCTAGATAAATATTGCCCTTACATAGCTCACAGTCTGGTACTTAAAATACTTAACAATGGGTAGTGACAAAGACTGCCTTAATGTTCCTCTCGTCTTGGCTAAACTTTAGTCAGTTTTCTTCCTGACGATAGATCTCTGACCTTCCTTTCCTTAGAGCATTTACTTTAGAAAACTTGCAATTATAAAATGTTTCTCTTCTCCTTTGAGATATAAATCTTCTACAACTTATGTCTCTCTGAAGGTCCTGAAGTCATACATTTGAAATGTAAGCATAGAAGTAGACATCACCCCTACCTCCCCGTCTCTGTGGGATAGTAGGAATCTAACTTCAATCAGTGACAATTAAACAAACACAGATGAGCCGTAGCCAGTTTGGCTCAGTAGAGCATTGGTGCACTGGCTAGAGGTTCCCAAGTTCGATTCCAGTTTGCAGACTCTATCCCCGGCACTGGCCTTTCTCTCCCTGTCTCTCCCTATCCTTTCTACTCTCTCCAAAAATTAATAGAAAAATTTTCTCATGTGAGGATTAACACAAAATAAAAATCAAACAAACACAGATGGCTTAATCACATTAACCAGCCTCCCCTGTAAAATCCTCTAATACTTTTCATTAGTTTCCTCAAAAATCTAAAAATCCTGCCATCTAATAATATTCCATTGTACATGTGTGGCATATCTTCTTTATCAAAACATCTATCGATGGGCATTTAGGTTGCTTCCATATATTGACTATTATAAATAATGCTGCAGTGAACACAGGGGTGCATGTGTCCTTTTAAATTAGTGTTTCTGGATTTCTTCAGATAAAAACCCAGAGGTGGAACTGCTGTGTCATAAAGTAGTTATTTTTTTGAGGGACCTCCACACCATCTTCCACAGTGGTTGCACCAATTTGCAATTCTACTAACAATGCATGAGGGTTTCCTTTTCTCTATATATTCATCAATACTTGTTGGTTGATTTATTAATGATAGCCATTATGACAGGTGTGATGTTATTTCTCATTATGGTTTTAATTTAATTTTTGTTGAGTATCTTTTCACACGTCTCTTGGCCATCTGTACGTCCTCTTTGGAGAAATGTCTATTCAGGTCTTCTGTCTATTTTTTAATTGGATTTGTTGGGTTTTCTTGTTGTATAGGTTCTTTAAAAGTTTTGGATATTAACCTTTTATTGGATGTATCACTGGTGAATAACTTCTCCCTTGCAGTAGCTTGTCTTTTTGTTTTGTTGATGTTTTCCTTTGCTGTGAAAACATCTTGGACTATTACTTGGCATTAAAAAAAGGAATTAAATCTTAAAATTTGCAACAACATGAATGGACCTAGAGGGTGTCATGCTGGGTGAAATAAGTCAGAAAGACAAATTAGAATATGATTTCACTTATATGTGGAATCTAAGAAACAAAAGAAGTAAACCAAACAGAACAGAACAGACTAATATATATATATATATATATATATATATATATATATATATATCAAGCTGATGGTTGCCAGATGGGAGTGAGGTTGTGGAACTGGGTAACAGAGGTGAAGGGATTAAGACATACAAATTAGCAGTTGCAAAATATTAATAGAAAATATTAATTTTCTATTCTTCACAGGGCTGTAAAGTACAGCATAGGGTATTTAGTCAATAATGCTGTAATAAGTATGTATGGTGCCAAGTGGGTACTAGACTTATTGGGGGATTACTTAATAGATTATATGGATGTCTTCCTATAATGCTATATACCAGAAATCCATATAAAGTAATATTGAATGTCAAGTGTAATTGAAAAATTAAAAAATAAGATCTAAATAACATCTTTTTTAATTTAAAAAATAAAAACAAAAATCATTCCACCTTTTGTTTCAGCATAGTTGAACTCAATCTCTCTCCCTTAGCAATAGTTTTTAAAATTAATTTATTGGTTTTAGAGAGAGAGAAAGACAGACTTGTTGTTTCACTTATTTATGCATTTGTTGGTTGATTCTTGTATGTGCCCTGACTGTGAATTAAGCCTGCAACGTTGGTGTGTCAGGAAGACGTACCTACCAACTTAGCTGCCCTGTCGGAGCCCTAAGAATAGTCTTGAATATAGTTTTCCCTGCTTGTTTAACAAATCTGAGACAGTTTTTATTTTACACTGGTCACTAAATTTTATCCCGTATATGTTAATCTTGTCTAGTTCAGCATATTGTTAATAAATCTGATTAACAACAAGCAAGGTTGAAAGTGGTGCCTAATGTTAAATATTTTAAATATGAGCCCTGCTTATAGCCCGTGGGCTTAGAGGGAAAGGGCACTGCTTTAGGAGTCAGATGTGACTTTGAATCTCACTCCTACCTCCTACTGCTTATGTTGCCTTGAGAAAAATATTTGATTTGTCTGAATTTTTTTCTCATTTGTAAAATAAAGATAACAAAAGCCTCCTTTTCAGATTTAGTTTAATTGAGGGAAAAGGTAAACAGAGTAAGGGGATGGGGGATGAGCTAGTCTGCCCTCAGAGAGTCGCTGAGCCGTCTTGTTGGGAGGAAGTCAGAACAATCCCCCAGCATCCCTTCTTTCTGCCCGCTCTGAAATGAAAGACCATCTATGATGTTGGCTTCTCTTAAAAACGGTCCCTACTGTCTGTCCTCCTCTTTCAGAAGCCTGGATCTTTGTTCTTTTCTGAGTTTCCACACAGTTCTCTTCTTACTAAAAAAAAAAGACCCTTGTTTATTTCTATATTCTTAGCAAACAGTCATACTGCATGTTAAATGTCTTCCTTGACTTGGACTGTTTAGGTCCTCTGTCTCTGCCAAGCCACCTTTTTCTGAGGGAACCAAAGCCCTAGACCTTCTTGATTTTCATCTGTTGCTCAAAATGACAGTCATACTCCAAATTGTCATTGCTGAGCAAGAAGCACATTCACAACCTGAGCAGAGCCCCCTGAGAGGTTATGTGCTGATGTTTGTCACTGCAAAGCAAGCCACCCTCCTGAAAGGACAGACTCATTTGTCAGAAGAGGGACGTCATTGGAACATGACTGGGCTCCACCAGGCACTGTCCTTTCTCTTGCAGTAAACCAACCACCCTATAAGCCGAAAAGCACATTTGATTCAACCTCTTCAGCTTGAAATACATGCAACTGACATTCACTGCAACACAAAGTTTATGGTGGTTGGAGCATGATTCAATGAGCCCCGGCACTGAAATTTAGTGAGAAGTCTTAGAAGACAATGATTAAAAGTTGTCTAAAGAGCACTAGAGACATATACTGATGGTTACAAATAAATACTGCTGGTATTACAATGAAAATGGTGACACCAAGTGAGTACATTTCTATCAACAATCTGAAATATTAAAGAAATTAAGTTGAAGTTAGGAATTCTTTCAGCATGGACTTAATTGTCAAACAGTACTGAGCAATTTCTATAGACTTAGCTCACCCTTACATGATGTGGGATGTTCAGATACAGAATAAGCCTTAATCTCTGATGCCAAAGCACAGCAAGGAAGATACATATATTCTCCTATGATCATATAAACACTGACCTATGAAAGAGAACCCAGAGGAGACTGCCTGAGATCACCTGGAATTGATCTAGTCTTTCTAGAAATATCTTACCTAATAATAGACAGACATGTAAATTGACCATACCTCCACTACACCCACAGCCTATCAGGAGTGAGTATGCAATTAACCTGACAGAGATGGCGGGTTAACTTGCATATGCTGGGAAGGGTGGGACACCTGCTATGAGGAGGATGGGGGGGGGGGGGGCTGGGAAGGGTGGCTGGGAAGGGTAGGACACCTGCTATGAGGAGGAGGCGGGGGGCATCGGAGGGAGCTACAGGAGTGCTGTTCTGGCAGGGAGTGAGGACTTGCTGGCTCCCAGGAGGCTGGGAGCGAAGCCAGGGGAAGGAAGGTATATTCTTGCATGAATATCATGCAATGGACCTCTAGTAATCAAATATTTGTGAAGAAAAATAAGATGGCAAAGCAATAGAAATATGGGGAAAGGAATGTATGTTGGTCAGGGAAAAAAATTGAAAACCAGATCATGGGTCTGACACTGTGTCTTGAGAGCACTGCCAAAGACATAAGAATACCTACCTGCACATGAACAAGGCAATCTAGGTGGTAAGTGGCATCAGAAAGTCCTGGTAAAGGGAAAGAGCAGGTAAGAGATGTGTTTAGGAAGATTTTTCCATATGAAATATGTTGGAGTAAGAGGGCACAGAAATGGGAAGACTTGTTGGGAAGTTGATGCAGCAATATGATGTTCTTTCACACAATCAGTGGTACTAAAAGGTGGCTCCAGAACACAGAATGAAGAATGAAAATAAGGTTTGGATGCAGAATGAATTTCCAAGGAAAATGCCCTAAATGTTTCACATAGAGGACAAGCTTGTTTAGAAAATGTATACTTGGGCCGAAACGGTTTGGCTCAGTGGATAGAGCGTCGACCTGTGGACTGAAAGGTCCTAGGTTCGATTCCAGTCAGAGGCATGTACCTTGGCTGCGGGCACATCCCCAGTTGGAGGTGTGCAAGAGGCAGCTGATCGATGTTTCTCTCCCATTGATGTTTCTGACTTTCTATTCTTCTCCCTTTCTCTCTGTGAAAAATCAATAAAATATATTTAAAAAAGAAAAGAAAAGAAAATGTATACTTGGCTGTCTTATTCAGGAGCCTGGAGAACAACCTGGAAACCCTTCAGCCCTTATAACTTTTCCTCCTTAATAGATGTTCATTCAACCCAGCTGCCTCTCCCTGCTAAAGGGTTTTCTTTCTTTCTTTCTTTTTCTTAAATATATTTTTATTGATTTTTTACAGACGGAAGAAAGAGGGATAGAAAGTCAGAAACATAAATCAGCTGCCTCTTGCACGCCCCCTACTGGGGATGTGCCCGCAACCAAGGTACATGCCCTTGACCAGAATCGAAACCGGGACCTTTCAGTCCGCAGTCCGACGCTCTATCCACTGAGCCAAACCAGTCTCGGCTGCTAAAGGGCTTTTCAATCCAACCACGTTTCTCTGCCCCTAACACCACTGTCATGTTTCTCCTGCATTACCACAATAGTCTCCCCACTTCTAGTGTTGCTCCTCACCAATTCACTGCACTGCAGCTCACAGTGTTGCTTTAAAAGTCCTTATTGTTTGTGCTCCGTACAAATACCTATCTGTAAGTTAGGCCACTCTTCTCCTTCTATTCAATCATCATGCAATTTTGAGTTCTCCCTATTCTGGGGTTCTTCTAACTCTCTAGAGCTCTCCTCACTACCTTTTTGCCTCTCATTGTCCTTACAGGCCTTTCTTTCAGGGCACTTCCTTGGGCCCTGAAGAAAGACACATAGGAGAGAGGAGGAATATCTCCTTTACTCACCTCCCTGCATTCCATCTGCCATTACCCTCACCCCATTTATTTTCAATACTTAATTATCTCATTTTCTCTGCTAGGATGTAAAGCAGAGGAAGAGGAAGAATGCTGTTTAATTTATTATTTCCTAGGACTAGGGCAGTGTTATAATCATTGAATTTGTTTGATTTGTTTAGCCAAGAACTAGGGATGTCTAACAGTTCAGGAAGTTAAATGATCAGGGACTATATGCATATTCTAACATAACAGTTCTTACACTCTAGTGTGCATGAAAACCACTTGAATGTTGCTTGTCCATAATGCAGAGTCAACAGATGTAAGTTTCGACCTAAAAAATATGAACATTGAACAGGGGCCCCGGGTAAGGTGGCCGCAGGATGGTCCCGAGACCACACAAAGACATACATTGAGAAGGTCCTGTAAAAAATTATGTCTTTAATGCTGCAAATTTAGGCTGCTTTGCTGTCTTCATTTTTTCCCTTGAATGCTGCTGCATGCTGGTATTACCCAAACAACAAAGCCCTGAAATTTAAGAGGGCAAAAGTTTGCAATACCAAAAACTCAGAGCATAAAAATGACCGCTGAGTCATCACTGCAGTTTAAAATTAAGATGCAACTATTTTTTCTATGGAAGTTTTTTTTTAAGTATCCTGGGTAAAACAAGCTTTTCACAAAGGCAGGTTTGCTTTTATTGCTATATATCTCAATGCCCGAGGTATTCTCAATAGCTCTGCGGCAGCATCATTTAAGCCAGTCACATTCTTGTCAAGTTTTATATTCTATGTATTCTGTAACTTACGATAATAGCAAGTGGGGTTACAGAGTTGTCTATTTAAATCTTGAATGAATATTTGAAACGTTAATTAGGTTCCCACTTTAAATATAATGTTATTTAATTTATTATTTATGTGAGAGCTCTGTTTTTTTTTTATGATTTCTCCCAATTATTTATACTACAAACCTTTTGATGGGTGAATGTCATCACTTCAGAAATTTAGAAATCTGTGAGTAAAGGTTCCTCTTTCTTTAGGATAAAGGCTGTAGATATATTTAACGCAATTCATTTCTCAGAAAATGGTGTGTGAACATTTTCAAGTTCAATGGCATTGTCTTATTACCAGACTGTATTTTATTAGGAATACACAGCACCTCTGAGGATCATAAAACCTTATACCTTCAGTTCCCTCTGGTGGCAGAACATTTGAAGTGACACTGTCAGCAAGTCCAGAGAGATCTGTGGGTTCCCTTCCATGTATAACCTCAAGATAAGAAGATATGCAAAGTCAAGAAATATGGAGAATTATATATCCCTCAAGGTTTAAAAATTCCTATGCCTTGAGATGACTTTTGAAATAGCTTCTCACCTACATTCTTGGGGCAAATAACTCTTGCTAAAATTGGAGAAGAAAGGATGGTTTAAAAAGCAAGTTAAACAGTTACTTCACTGATGCTTAAGACTGTATTCTGCAGGCTGATTTGGACAGTCATTTTCCAATTACATTTCTCGGGTGAAGACAAAGCAACTGTCAGAGAAACTAATCAAAGAAGACAATGAAAGAGAAAAAAGAAGAAGAGAATTCTCCACCCTGTTCATCAGGAGAGACTCTTAGGCACGAGGGAATCCTTGGGCGAGATAGCATACAGACCTGCAGCATTCAGAAAGATGACCTTATATACAGATAAAGGTTTTATTTTAAGTTTCTTCCAAAGTCATGGATATTTCGGGTAATTTGATGCAATTGAAAGTCCAAAAATCTAAGTGAAATGCAGAAGTTTAACAACTAGGATGAGGATTTAACCCCAAACTCTGACTCTAAATTTATTTTAGTTTTTAAGATATGTTTTTGTTGATTTTTTTAGAGGGAGAGGAAGGGAGATGAAAAGAAAGGAAGAGGGAGAGGGAGATGGGTAGGAGTAGGGGAAGAGGGGGAGAGGGAGGGGGCAGAGGGAGGGGGAGAGGGAGAGAGGGAGGGGGCAGAGGACGAGGGAAGAGGAGGGGGAGGGAACAGGGGAGGAGAAAGGGGAGGGGGAGGGGGGAGGGAAGAGGGAGAAGAAGAAGAAAAAACCTACATCCCTGTGAGAGAGAAACATCAATCAGTTGCCTCCCAAGGGCACCTCAATCAGGGATGGGATGGGATCTGCAACCTGGGTATGTGCCTTGATTGGGAATCAAACCAGGGACCTTTCCATGCAAGATGACATCAACCACCTGAGCTATGCCAGCCAATCCTACATTTATTTTTTGATATATTGCACCTTACAAATTCATAGTCTAAAGCTGGGAAGGACAGAAGGGAATCAGTGGTTACTGTACATGAGCATATCCTTGAAAGAATCCCAGATGTGATCAAGTGGCCGAACATGTTCTATTTTCTGTAACGTGCAGCTTAAATATGCTAGGGATTTTTGTAATCCTAGTGAAGTGTAGCCTCTGAAATATTATCATGTGTGCTTTCCTTTCTGAAAACTGAAGTCAAGAAATATGGAGGATTATAAATCCTTCAAGGTTCAAAAATTTTAATAACCCAAGAGGTTGGAATTTTATTTTAAATTCCTTCAAATCCACTGATTTTAAAAGTAATTAGAAAATAAAATGTCAAGGGGATACACATAAATGCATCAGTGTGTGTGTGTTTATCATATAGCCTCAAATTTCAACTTTTTCAAACAATAACAGAGCAAAAAGCATCCTGTAATTGACTAAGAAAATATTATTTATTTTTTGGTATAATAATTATTACGGTTTTGCTACCAAGCAGCCATTACCCACTTCCACTTTTTTCTCATTTTATTGGTGATTACCTCAAGTAGAGCATATGATGTAATAATGACCAATAAACATAGTGAAAAATCTGCTAGGAGGCTATGGGAAAGTTTCTTGCTTTTGAAGACATACATAAAGGATTTGAGTTCTTAATGGAACTGCATACTCCACGTACTAAAAGTTATTTTCAGTTTAGACCATTAGTTGGCTTTTCTGTTACTTGTACTAAAAAACATGCTGATATAATGTTTCTGAGCTTTTACATTTTATAACAGGGTCAGTTCCAGGGAAAATATTAAGTTGAAGTAGGTCATATTAGTCTTTACCAACCTCCACTGGTTGATAGACTCTTCACAACTTATTCTCATCTACTAATCTGTAGCCCTTACAAGTGGATATGGGCCGACACACAACATTTTGTGGGCAGTCATTTACCTTGTTCTGTGGCAGAGGGAGGGCAGAATGGACTGGAGCTGTGTGTGCAGAAGCCAGGGGTGAGGGTTCCGGGAATAGAACTCAGAAGGCAGACACTACGATTTCTTGTGCTGCCTGATCCCTTCACACCGAGGAGATCATCTTTCCCAGGAAGATTTTTGCTATCAAGGCAGTTTTTACCCGGGGGAAGTCAGTTTTCCCACGCTATTGGAAAGCACCTTGCCTCACGTGTGGAGTTTCCCTTAAGAGAGTAAGAATGACAATTAGCCTCCAGGCAGAAGCAATTGCCCGCACCTGTTGGAAAACCTCTCTCCACACCTATGGACAATTACCTCAAGAGTTAATCCACTCAGTCTGCGAGCAGAGGCAGACTTTTGAGCCTTTGCCTGATCTCATTGATCAGAAACAGCATTTGACATTTTCCTGCACTAGAGATTGAGAGGTATAGCAGATCTACTTAATACATATTCACAAATCCAAAGAGGCAGTCAAAATGGGGATACAAAAAACTCCCAAGTGAAAGAACAAGAGAATTGTCCAAAAGAAGAGGTAAATGACATGGAGATGAGAAATTTATCTGATATAGAGTTCAGAATAATGATGGTAAAGATGTTCGACAACATGAGAAAAATCATAGTAACTATGAAAAAGAACATTCAGAAATAAAGGCTGACATAGAACTAACAAAGAACACATTGGAAGAAATACTCAGCAGATTAGGGGAAGCTGAGGATAGGATCAGTGAATTAGAAGACATGCGGAAAAATAATTCAAAGTACCAAAAAGAAAAAAACAATGAAAAAATAGTAGTACAGCTTAAGAGAGCTCTAAGACAAGGACATTTTTTTTTCAGACTCGCAGAATTTCTAACTAGGTCGCTTTTCTCTAACTGCACACAAGAGGGCGGCATCGAGCTTATTCCTTTACTAGAATGCTGTTCTGACAATGCCCACCTGAGGGCACTATTGAGCCTAATCCTGAACTAGGGCAGTGTTCCCAAAATGTCCACTAAATGGTACTGTTGAGACTAATCCCTTTCTAGAGCACTCTTCTCAGAAGGTCCACAAGAGGGCGATATAGAGATTAATTCCCTAATATTATGCTGTTCTCAGAAGGTCCACAAGAGAGTGCTAATGAGATTAATCCCTTATTAGGATGCTGTTCTCACAATGCTGTTCTCAGAATGCCCACAAGAGGGTGCTATTGAGCCCAATTCCTTACTAGGGTACCTTCTCAGAATGTCCTCCAAGAGTGCACTATTGAGCTTAATCCCTTTCTAGGAGGCTATCCTCACAATGCCCACCAAAGGGCGCCATTGAGATGAAACCCTTGCAATGATGCTGTTCCACAAATGCCCCCAAGATAGCGCTATTGAGCCCAATTCCTTACTAGGGTTCTGTTCTCATAATATTCAAAAGAAGGCTCCTTTGCTTCTCATGTTCAAGCCCTTCCTTTCCCCTCTATTCCCTATCAGTGTTTATCTCTACTGTTCTGCTGGAGATTTTGGCAAATCTCACAACTTCATATACCATCTATATACAGAAGATTTCCAAATATATATCTCCAGCCCAGATTATCTCTCATAAACTCCAGACTCATATTTCCTACAGTGCTTATTGAATGATTGATACATACCTAAAATTTAACATTTCCAGAAACAAAATCCTGCACTCTTCATTCTATTATTTCACAGCCTTTCCCATCTCGGTAAATGACAACTTTATACTTCAAATTTGCTCAGCTGGAATCTTGAAATCCATCCTTGCCTTATTTGTTGTCACATTCTATATCTTATCATTAGCTGATGTATTGAATTGCTTTGTCCTTCCAAAGTGAAGGTTAATTGTCAGTTGTTTTCCTAATTATTGGAAGATTTTTGTTTTCTTTTTCAGAGGGTCAATAACCTTTATTTTAATTTTTATCCTGGTCCCCAGCCTCCTCTGGTTTTGAGGCTTAAAGTATATCAGATCAATTCTGACTTTTTTTTTTTTAACGTAGTTGTAGGTCACACGAAAAGGAAGGAATGTAACATTTATTAAATGCAAATTATGTGGCATGGACCATGTAAAGCCCTTTACATTCACATTTAATCCTCACAATTACCCTGCGTGGTGAATATTAGGATTCTCATTTTATGGATGAGGAAATCAAGGCTTACAAAAACTAAGTAGCTGGATCCAGGGACTCATTTTCCTTCTACCATAAAAAAATTACACTTCTAAGTAAATGTAGGAAACATTATCATTTTTAGAATGGCTTCTGATTTTCCCTCATATCAAACACTGAGGTGGCAAATTGGAATTAGACTATATTCCAGCATTGACCATCCAATCCTATATCATAAAAGGGTAATATAAAAATTGACCCTAATGGTGGAACAATAGAGAACAACTGGTCACTATGATATGCACTGACCACCAGGGGGCAGATGCTCAATGCAGGAGCTGCCCCTGGTTGGTTAGTACACTCCCACAAGGGAAGCTCTGCTCAGCCAGAAGCCAGGCTGATGGCTGCGAGGGCAGCAGTGGTTGTGGGGTCCTCTTCCGCCTCCTTGGCAGCGCTAAAAATGTCCGGCCTGTTGCAGCCAGACATCCCCCAAGGGCTCCCAGACTGCAGGAGGGTACAGGTTGGCCTGAAGGACAACCACCTTCCCCTGAGTGCACAAATTTTCATGCTCCCGGCCTCTAGTAGAACATAATCTGAGCTACAAATGTAAGCCTCCTATGCAATTTTTAAAAATTTTAGTAACTACACTAAAAAAGTAAAAAGCCACATGTTAAATTAATTTTAATAATATATATTTCACCGGATATATTAAAATTATCATTTCAATATGGCAATCAATTAAAAAATTTCAATGAGATACTTTGCAATTTTTTTCATATCAACTTTGAAATCTAGTGTAGATTTTATACTCATTGCCCAGATCAATTCAGAGGAGCCACATTTCAAGTGCTCAAGTGCTACATGTAGCTAGTGACTCCTATATTGGACGTGAAGGTGTACACTAATCTTAATAGGCCTAATTACTGCCTCATTTACTTCCCTTGTCATAAGACTTATTGGAGAGGCATGTATACTCATTGATTTCATCTCCTCTTCATTGCTTTACTCCCGGAAATGAGCCTACTTTCAACTACCAGCATTCAATCCAGTTAGGATAAGAGGACATTACCTGCTGGTTTCCTAGTTCTCAAGCTTTTGCTTTTCTTAACCTCTCTTCTGCTTCTTTGACCACTATTGATCACTCCCTCCTGCCTTACAGCTCTTCTCCTTGTCTGTGAATTCATTCCCAGTTAGTTCTCCTTCCACATCTTTAGTTCACCAATTTGATTCAACCCAGGCTCTTCCGCTTTACATATAAATATTAATCCACAGTTCTCTTAACAATATTTTCTCTTGCAGGGATTGCTAAGCCATATACAGATTCAATGGTCATCTATACATTGAGAACACCTAAAACTAATCCCCACCCATATATTTCATCATGAAATCAGACCTATATATTCAGCTATCAAAGTTCATTTTCTCACAATTTAAAAATACTTATAAAAGTGTGCGCGCACACACACACCACTCACTCCCTTGTGATCATCATTATGTTGAGGAAACATTTCCGCTCAAAAAATGCATGCAGCTGCTGGCCAAGTGGGTTCTATTTTACCTGTCTAATTAAATAAATGGAACAAAATGAGAAAAGGCAAGCAATAAAAATAACATGCTAAGTTCTTTTTCTTTAATAGAGGAAAATTCCATTGGTGGAATTGCATCTATTTCAATGTGAAATAATGGCCATCCTCTTGAATTCTGTAATTTCTAAATGTCAGTTTGACTGCTATCAGCAGTGCTACCATCCAAGGAATGTGACCATAAATTCTGGATAAATAGCCGTACTTATCAAATTCTTATTCAGACACACTGTATTAGTCATGTGTTATAAATTGTAAAGCAAAGAAAACAGAAATGGTGGAGTATTTATGGACTCCATTGTAATATGTATTAATCTTCAGCCTTCTTTAGTACAATGTGTGCTTTTGCAAAGGAAACAAATATATTTTTCACATCAGGTTGAAAGAATAATTAAATAATTTTTCTATAATTTGTCTCATTTGCCAATCAGTTTTCTTTCCATCATTAACTCCACTTGCTGTCTTTCCTAACTCAAACATGCCACTGCTCATGGGGTATACTCTCCCAGTACATTAGTGTGAAGAGTAGTCCCCACACCCTTAAGGGCATGCAAATGTGCTTCTGTGATTAGGAGTTCCTATTTGCATCCTCTCTGCTTTTTGCAACCCTATCTCAACAATAATTTCTGTCAGAAAGGGACCCCAAAGTCAGCTATAAGTCTATTACCATTTATCAGTGTCTTCAGATGATCTCTGATTTAAAAAAATGTGTTTATTGATTTTAAGAGATGGTTGAGGGAGGGAGGGAGAGAGAGAGAGAGAAAGAGAGGGAGAGAAAGAGAAACATCTATGAGAGAGAAATATCAAAATTGATTGGCTGCCTCCTGCACCAACCCCCTCCCCCTGCCAGGGAGCAAGCCTGCAATGCAGGCATGTGCCCTGTCCAGGAATTGAACCAGCACCCTCTTGGTGCATAAGTCAGTACTCAATCACTGAGCCACATCAGCCTGGCGATCTCTGATTTTTCAGTCTATATTCAAACACATATCCATTGTATTTTTTTCTGGATTTCCTGCACTTGACCATCTTCCTTTAGTCTATCCTATATAATAAAAGGCTAATATGCAAATCGACCAAACAGTGGAATGACCGGTCGCTATGATGTGCACTGACCATCAGGGAGCAGACACTCAATGCAGGATCTGCCCTCTGGTGGTTACTGTGCTCCCACAGGGGAAGCCCTGCTCAGCCAGAAACTGAGCTCAGAGCTGGCTAGTGCAGCGGCAGTAGCAGGAGCCTCTCCCGCCTCTGAGGCTGCGCTGAGGATGTCCAACTGCTGGCTTAGGCCCATGTAAGCTGTCAGATGAACATCCCACAAGGGTCCAAGACTGTGAGAGGGCACAGGCTAGGCTGAGAGATCCCCACGAGTGCATGAATTTTGTGCACTGGGCCTCTAGTCCTATATAAAAAAGCCTAATATGCTAAGTGTCTGGTTGTCCAATTGTCCATTCAACTAACCAAAGCATAATATGCTAATTATATGGTAAGGCCACTCAACTGCTCACTATGACTTGCACTGACAACTATGGGACACATGTTCCGACAGGTAGGTTAGCTTACTGCTGGGATCTGGCCAATCAGGGCTCAGTGAGGTGGGCCAGACATGCCCTGGAGCCCTCCCGCAATCCCTCCCTGGCTTCCCAACCTCCTGGATCCCTCCCTGGCCCTAATTGTGCACTGTGGGTTCCCTCAGCCTGGCCTGCACCCTCTTGCAATCTGGGCTGAGGGACCCTAAGCCTTCCCAAGTGCACAAATTTTGTGCAGCAGGCCTCTAGTATACAAATAAGTTTGAGATGGCTGCCACCACCTATTTTTCATACACACTTTGTAAAGTTGACTTTAAGGGAAACACTAAATCATATGAATGCTTATGTGTATACTAGAGACCTGTTGCAGGAATATTCCTGCAAGAATAGAGCTTCCTGTGGCCTGAGCAAAGCTCCCTCCCTTCTCTGCTGCCTCGCTCCCTTCTCCACTATCTAGCTTTCTCTGGTCTCCGCTGCCTCACTCCCGTCTCCGCTGCCTCACTCCTGTCTCCTCTGCCTTGCTCCCTCTCTTCTCCCCCACCCTGCTTGCTTACTTCTCCGCAGCTTTGCTCCCTTCTACAGTGCTTAGCTTCCTTCTACGCTGTCTTCTGTGCATGGATATGCAAATTAATCGCCATATTAGTTGGGTTAATTTGCATACTCATTCTGATCAGCAGTAAGCTAACCTACCTGTCGGAACATCTGTTCCATAGTTGTCAGTGCAAGTCATGGGCATGGCTTGTGGGCGTGGCTTGTGGGTGTAGCTAAGGTACAGTCAATTTGCATATTACTCTTTTATTAGATAGTATAATGTCATTATAATGCAAAAATCAGCCTTCAATTTCCATAACATATGCATGTTTTAGACACTTGTTTTTCATGGTGTCTTCCAATATCCATTTCCCCTTCTCCAGTAATAGAATCTGGAAGAATGCACTCAGCTAAAAGTATCTCACCCTTACCTGCATGGCTGGTTATGGTCTTATGAAACTAGGTGTGGACCATGACAAATAAACATATGAATGAATGTGTCTATGGGAAATTCTCTTTAAAAGGGAAAGCCTGAGATCGGGGCTAGATGGTGAAAGGGTTAACTAACTAGCTTAATTTGGCAGGTTTAGTTTAGGAATAAAAAGGGGTCAATGGGGAAAGGAATACATAATACAGACCTAAAGAAGATGCCAGGGTGTTTATTTCATTTTTACAGAGAGTAGAGAAATGGAATAGGCAAATAGAAATATATCTGGCCCGTGCGATTAAAGACAGCCATCAACCAAAAGGTATCTTGGGCCTGAGCCATTAAAATGAACAAAAGTTAGGTCAAAAGTAGCCCTGACCTGAGTAAGTGGGAAGGCCATAAGGCAAGGCTTTCTCTGCCAACACATGTGGGAGAGCTATAAGGTAAATCAACAGTGACTCCAATCAACAAAAGAAAAGGAAGAGAAAATGGGGACACCAGGTGGGCTTTGAGCTCTGAAAACTAATCCATGTAGCAAAGTGACCAATAAGAAGGGGTGCGGTTCAGACAAAGAACTGCAGCCTATTTAATGCCTCAAGAGAAAGAACCAGAGACCACCTCCTCAGGGGTCCCTCGGTCTGTCCAGCAGGGACAGAATATCAGGCTTAGAGTTTAGCATTAGGCTTTAGAGGTCCTGCCTGCGTGCAATAAGGTTTCTGTACGTTTCACCTATCACCTTCTGGCTGTGGCTTCATTCTCTGAGTCCATCTAGACAAGAACCCAGGAATTCAAGACTTTCCAGTTCAGTTTTCACATTTTAAAGGGGTCGATGAGGAACAAAAGGGGACATCTGTTAATACCTTCAATAATAAAGATTTTTTTAAAAGGGAGAGGCTAGCAAATTGGAATTATAGTTCAGCATTGGCTGTCCAATAGTACATAATATGAACCACAAATGTAAGCCACATATGCATTTTTTAAAAATGGAATGTTCACACAATGACTGGCACTCTCATAATCATCTCAAACTTTAATTTGGAAACCCCCAGCTTCGAAGAGCGGTGTGGAAAATGAGCTGTGTCTGTGTTGTCGTTTGTTGAGTATTGATGGGAAAGGAAGCAAAGGGCAAGTCCAACATGGCTGTGCATACTCAGCTGGAAAGCAGCAGCCTGTTTGCTTTGCCAGGAAGCTACAGCTTCTCACCCCAAGAAATCAGAGCATGGTCCCTCCAAGGGGATCAGCACCCACCCCTCTGGTGCCCGGTTGTGTGTGTGTGTGTGTGTTGGGGAAGGGGGGTGGCAGGGGAAGAGAAGGACATTCACAATAAAGTCAAAATGGCCCTGTAACCTGGGTAAAGATCATTGGCTAGGGGCTGGACCTTGATGCAAGCCAATGAAAGTTTGGGAAAGTTTGGTTATTTTGAAAAGCTTCTGGTTCCTCCCATGCCTGAGAATACATAATCCCAGGAGACAAAAAGCTCTACTCCCCTCCTCTCTCCTGCCCTCTCCTCCCCTCTCCTTCTCCACTGCATCGCACCGTGCTTTTGCGAGTTTTCTTTCCGTAGCCACATGGCCTTAGCAGGCTGTGCAGACCTCACACACAGTTTGGAGCCCGGGGGCCGCAGCACAGCCATGGATTGAAGCTGGGAACCTAAGCCAGTGGTCGGCAAGCTCATTAGTCAACAAAGCCAAATAGCAAGAGTACAGCGATTGAAATATCTTTTGAGAGCCAAATGTTTTAAACTTAAACTTCTTCTAACGCCACTTCTTCAAAATAGACTCGCCTAGGTTGTGGTATTTTGTGGAATAGCTACACTCAAGGGGCCAAAGAGCCGTATGTAGCTCTGGAGCCAAAGTTTGCTGACCGCAGACCTAAGATAAACTAGCCAGATGCTGAACTGGGTCTGTACTTTAATATGGCACAGGGTCTCTGGACATTGACTCCAGTTTTGGCCCTGATTTTCCAAGGGACGACGGACAAAAATGAGACTTCAGGGAGCTTCTTTAATTTTGCTTCCCAGATAAATCATCCTTCCTTGCGGGTCCTTGGAAATGCTTTTTCCCGTGACACCACAAGAACCCCACAGGCAACACTAACACCACAGAATTGCCCAAGGAGAGCTAGATGACAGACCCACAACCTCCTATATGTGAGGGAGAGATAAACTCTACCACATTTATTTTTATTTTGTTTTTCTTGCTAAATGCAATCAAACCTAAACCTAAAGGGTATATATATATATGCATGCCATGGAGTATTTTTCAAAACCCAGAGGTGCCAAGTTTTATGATTGGCACATGTTTCTCAGGAAGACTAACAATCATAATATTCTCAAGAGCTAAATTTTAGTTTTAAGTGTGATCTGTTAGTATTATAATTGCTTATTTACTTTGCAGAGAACATGACTGACTACTTAACTGTATTAAACACATTTTTAAAAATTCTCACCTGAGGATATGTTCGTTGACTTTAGAGAGAGAGGTGAGGAGAGAGAAAGAGAAACATCGAATGGTTGCCTCCCATACACATAATGTTATTTATCTGTGTCTGCAATCACAGTTTTTAAGACAATTTTATATAGCATGACAATTTCCCCAACACCCTTCATAGAACTAAGATATCAATTTTTAAAAGATGTTTACACAGTGTTGAAATTAAAAATAGATTGCTTATGTGATCACTTTCTCACATTTGTTTATTTTACCCCAGCCTCCCCTACCCCTTGGCACATGCCCTAACCTCCCCCCCGCCCCCAGTGTCTTGTGTCCATTGGTTGCGCTTTCACATTTTTTTATAGGTACAACCATAGAAAGATTCTTATAAGTTGTAAATTTTAAATAATAAGTTCCTTAAATCAATGACTTAATGATTATTCTTTCCTATTAAAAAAATCAGTTCACAGAACAATATTGGAGATAATGTTTGTTTTTATTTTTTTATTTTTTATTTTTTTTATTTTTTTATTGTTCAGTTTATTAATTACATTGTTTCCCCTTTTTTATCCCCCTATATCTTCCCTCCACCCTGTACCTATCCCACCCTCCGCCCTCACCTCCCCCTCCCCAATGTCCTCTCCCATTGTTGCAAGATTTTTGTCCAATCTCTTGCTGTACTTCCAACAACACTTTTCTCCCCAAGAATTGTCAGTCCATTCCCTCTCTATGTCCATGTTTCTGTTATAGTCACCAGTTTATCTTGTTCATCAGCCTATCAGTTCACTTGATTTTTATGTTCACTTGTTGATAGATGTGTATTTGTTGTTCATAATTTATATTTTTACCTTTTTCTTCTTCCTCTTCTTAAAGAATATCTTTCAGCATTTCATATAATACTGGTTTGGTGGTGATGAACTCCTTTAGCTTTTCTTATCTGCGAAGCACTTTATCTGATCCTCAATTCTGAATGATAGCTTTGCTGGATAGAGTAATCTTGGTTGTAGATTCTTGCTCTTCATTATTTTGAATATTTCTTGCCACTCGCGTCTGGCCTGCATCGTTTCTGTTGAGAAATCTGCTGACAGTCGTATGGGTGCTCCCCTGTAGGTAACCAACTGTTTTTCTCTTGCTGCTTTTAATATTCTCTCTTTATCTTATGCTCTTGGCATTTTAATTATGATATGTCTTGGTGTGGTCCTCTTTAGATTTCTATATTTTGGGGTTCTGTGTACTTCTTGGGCTTTTAAGTCAGTTTCTTTCACCAGGTGGGGAAAGTTTTCAGTCACTATTTCTTCAAGTAGGTTTTCATTAACTTGCTCTCTCTCTTTTTCTGGCACCCCAATAATTCGGATGTTGGCTTGCTTGAGGTTGTCCCAGAGGCCCTTACGCTATCTTCAATTATCTGAATTCTTTTTGTTTCTTGCTTTTCCAGCTGAGTGGATTTTGGTTCTTTGTATTTCAAATCTTTGACTTGGTTCTTGTGGCCCTCTGGACTGCTTTTAGGACTTTGTGTAATATTTTTTATTTCAGTCTCTGTATGCTTGATTTCTAGTTGGTCCTTTTTCGTATCCGTGAGGGTCTGGTTCGTATCCTCAGAGGTCTTGTTCATTTCCCTGAGGGTCTCATTCATTTCCTTGTAAGTATCAATCATCTCCTTGTAATTCTCATTCATTTGCTGGTTGGTCTTGTTTATTTCCTGGTAATTCTCATTAAGTTGATCGGCCTTTTGTAGGAGCCTCTTGAAAAGCCTTATAACCGTGGTTTTGAACTCTATGTCTTGTCGTCTTTTCTCCTCCAATTCTTTCACACCTGATTTCTTTCCATGTCTCTTCATGGTGGCTGCTTTATGTGGTAGATATCCTCAAAGGGACAGTGGCTCAGTCTCCCCAGTTACCTGAGGTAGGTACTCTTACTGCAATCCTTTATGGGTTGTATTCAGTGTTTTTGAATTTAAACCCAGCTTGTTGTTGTTAGCCCTAGGAGGGTTTGACCTCCAGGCCAATTGGCTGTGAAGGGAGACTGTGTTCAGGTAGGATGGGCGGTATCTCTGGGCTGCGCGGCAGCGGCAGCGGCGGCGGCAGCTGGGTCCTATGCGGCGCTCGCGCGAGCGGGTCTCTGTTGAATGGGGATGGCTGCAGACACCTCCAAGAGAAGGCCGCTAGTCTCTTCCCCTTGCCAGACAACTCTGCCTTTCCCCAAATGTGCCTGCACACCAAAAGTCCAGCCCAGGGCTGTAAAATAGATGGTTTCCGGAACCTGGAGACAAGTTTCCAGGGGGCAAGTCACGGGTTTGCGCGCCCCTTGGGACTAAGAGTCTCTGCCGCGCCCCACTTCCAGGGTGCGTCCCCCGGACCTCGGACCTCGCCCAGTTCTGGGAAACCTGTGTAGGGGGACCTCTCATACCCCAGATCTCGGACCTCGCCCGGCTTGGGAAAACTGGGCAGTGAGACGCCTCCGCCCTTCCTCGTAGGAGAAATCCGGTCAGTCCCTGCTCTAGCCCCAGCCCCAGCCCGCGCGCGCAAGCGACCAAGGCGGCTCCTAACCTCTTTCCGTCTGAAAGGTTGCGCTCCCACCGGTCCTGAGTCTGTGTCCTCCTTTGCTCCTATTAGTGGAGTTTACATTTAATATTCAATTTTTAGACACACAGCCATATATCCATATTCCTTTACACTGAAAGATGAAGTTTTCTAACATTTAAAAGAACTTGCTGATGCCCTCAAAATACGTCCACCTGTTGCCAGAGAAATCAGTGGGCCCAATTTCCCTGACACTGGTGGGAGTCGGGAGGCTCTTGCAGTATATTTAGAAAATGAATTTTCTGAGACTTGCACTGGAGGATGGAGGTTTCTGATTGGTGTAGAATTACATTTCTTGGTTGCAAAGTCCCATTGTCCTACACCAGTCCTGGAAAAGGTGTGGCTGGGGCTCACGGGGCCGACGCTGGGGCCCATCCAGAGTTTCAGTTCCATGGTAAAGTTGAATCCAGCAGAGCATGAGGCTAGATTCAGTCCAACATTCCATTGTGTGGGCGCATGCCGGGCTGCGTGCCCTCTGCAACAGGAGAGCCAGGAGTCCAGGGCTCTTGAGAGCAAGACAGAGATAGGGGGCTCCTTTTTCTAGGAGTTAAGAATCTCAGACTCAGCTCCCTTGCAATGGCCATGCCTATTGTGGCCACTGACTTGCTCCCAGGAGTGGCTGACAAGCGAGCATCTTCCCACGTCACGCAGACCTTACTGGGCATGCGTCCATTGTCCAGTTCCTCCCCCCAGTGACCTGTGGGGAACAGACTTGGGGAATGTGGACTGCAGCTTTCTGGCAAAGCTGAATAAAAGGCATGCCTATTTTATTTAGTCTTTCTTTTAGTCACAATAACTAGGTTATTAACAATATCACAACCACACTTACTTTTCCAGTGGAATTTATGGAGAATGCGCATACTGAAGTAAGATAATGTAAGACAAGCAGGCAATGCTTTCATAACAGCACACCGTTAGTTGAGAGAGTAAAGAATAGTTTTTCTCTCCTTTAAATTTGTTTGTTCTCAATTAAGAGCCTGGCTACCATGGTGATTATATAATAGGAACATGTACCAAATTAGCTAGAATGCTTATTAGTTCTTTTTTTTCATGAATATTCTTAGAGATGGGGGGGAAAGGTGATAAAACTGAAAACTAACAGAAAAAGTAAAATCCATGAGTGCACTCACAGGAACAAATACAATCTATAGAGAACTAATATTTAGTGAAGGACTACTATGTGCTAGCCAAGTGACTAGGCAATGACCTATATCTCTCTTTTAAATTATTATTCTTATTTTGAAAACACATTCCCAAATTAACTATATCAATAGATATTTTACTTCATTTTCTTAAGTGGTTTTAAGCATTTAAACCCTATTTCAGTCCAACTCCTTGGTCAGAGAATAATAGGATGAGATTCTGAATTCCACAAACAGTGAGAATGGAAATGTGAGGGGTGTACAGACATAGAGAACCTAGTTTAGCTCACATGGCATTGGTAGCTTATTTTCAATACTGTCTTCCTCATAGGAGCCAATTGTAACTGCAAAAATATTTTTTAAAATTACCAAAAAGAAAGTACTGACTTTATGGTGTATTAAACACAATACATGTAAATACCTTAATAACTATGCCTGGAATTTATTAAGCACTCAATAAAATTTTGATCTTACATTAATCACTGCATTTTATAAATTTTTTCAGAAAGCCAAGTTTCAAAGGCAATAATTCTCTCCACCCCTCTGTAAACCTTACTTTTTCAAGTTAAAAGTCTACTAGTACTTCAGATTATAACAAAATGCCTTTTCAGTACACAAGGAAAGAAACAAAAGAAATGCCACTCTATATAACTCTTAAAGAAAAAGAAATTGCATTTTCAGTTCTTCACACACTAGTCTATCAAAACTCCTTAAACATTTCTTTGTGTGTAATAGAAGGCCGGTCTTTAATATGAGAATTAAATAAGAAAATCAATTATTATTTCTATTTCTACTTACTGATTACAAAACCAATGTTAATATGTTAATCAACTTCAGATGCTTACCAATCCAGCTATCTCCCATAACCTCCAATCAAATTCTATCCATCTGTCACCCTTGATCAGAGATCTTTCCACAACAGACCTGAAAGTAGGTTATTCTCTGTTAGCCCTAAACCATAACCCTATACCATTCCCTTAATATAAAATGCCTGGTATTAGAACCCTCCCCTTCGTCAGTGTTGAAAGTCTGAAATTTCTAAAGAAACTGTCAAGAAAAACATTTTTATGAATGTCATCCTAAGAAACCAATGTCATTTTTGCCAGTGTTTCCAACATTGTAATTAACAATAGACTACATATTATAATAAACCCAACAGATGTGCTAAGCAAAAGGGAAGAGATAAATAAGAGTGGCTGCTGCCTTCAAGTAGTCTATGTTCTAGTGTAGGAAGCAGATGCAGAGCTGTGTGTAATACAATGTGAAAGTGTCACAACAGAACAAACCAAACATTGTGAGGAAACAAATTAAATGGTAATAATTCTGCCTGGAGGAGGCAAGGCAAGCCTCATCGACAAAGTCAATTTTGAAACAGATATTTTCATTTTTTAAAAATGTGTTTATCTCCCTAACCGGTTTGGCTCAGTGGATAGAGCATCCACCTGCAGACTCAAGGGTCCCAGATTTGATTCCAGTCAAGGGCATGTACCTTGGTTGCAGGCACATGCTCAGTAGGCAGTGTGCAGGAGGCAGCTGATCAATGTTTCTCTCTCATCGATGTTTCTAGCTCTCTCCCTTCCTCTTTGTAAAAAATCAATAAAATACATTTAAAAATTTGTTTATGTTGTGTGTGGTGTGTATATATGTATGTATAAAACAAGGATCCTCCAAATACACATTCACAGGGAAGGAATCATTCATACAAAAGCATTATTTATTTAAAGGTCATGTGTTTTGGAGAAAAAGGCTACCTATCTAGTAATACCACCAATACCACAACTATAATTATTTTCAAAATTCCACAACATAATAATTTATCACATTTAAGGACTGGGGAGTAGGGGGATTTCTCACTTCAACTTATATTGAGCATTTGACAACTCCCTCAAATGTTATTCCTTCCAACTGTGAAATCATCTCAAATAATCAGTGATTAGGAAATATAACTCCAAATATTCAAGCACAAAGAAAACACACACACACACACACACACACACACACACACACACACACACTCCTGTCAACATCTGCAAATTTATTTTTTAAATGCCGACTTCTCACTGCATACAGAACTCTTCCTAGGCAATGTGAAATCAAGTTGTGCCCTTTCTTCAAAGAGGGTAAGCAAACTATATACTAGTAGACCCAAAGGAACACGGAAGTATTGATCTTAAATTAAGTTTTACTTCTAGATTTTTATATATGAAGTTTGCATGGTTGAGTCCTAAGGGTTTTTGAATAATCATTTATCTTTGTTGCTATAGTCATAAATCCAGCCTTTTAAGATAAACTCAAATAATACAGATGGCTACTGAAAATTTTCAATTTAGCTCAAGTTATACTGTTATATTAATGAATTTTATTTTAGGCTATGTAAGAAACTATGGTGGAAACTATGTAAAAAATGTAAGTAAGTAAGCCTTAATTTTCAAGTTGTTAAACATCATTAATTGCTATGTGCTACCTCATAATGGAAAAAAAAATATTTTTAAGAACCTTATGAAAGGCATACTCCCACAAGCATAAATTAGTGTGGCTATGCCTTGGAAATCCTATTAGTCATCCAAAGCAAATTGAGTTCAGTGTCAGTGGTATATTTTCAAATATTATACATCCTGTTTTTCTTTAATTACTAAAAATTACAGGGCTATTTTTTAAAGTAAAAACTCCCTTGACATCATAACACAGGTAATAATGAAATGGAGCAGCTGGGAATTAAGCTGCTGTGACAGATGTGTGAAACCAGACTGGTGGCTCCCTCATGCACTGACTTCTCATTTAGATGTAGTGATAATGAGTAGCAAAGTCTTCCCAACTGAGGGAGCCCACTGAACTGACACTCAAGTGCCCAACTTCTGCTAGGAATGAAAAGAACATGTTTTAACTCTAAAATCACAATCATGAGTTGAGGGTCTTTTCTTTCCACACTATCAGAAGTTTTAAATACATGAAATAAAACGATGAAAGGAGGATCATTTGGCATTAAGAAACATTCCAGCCTGGCCAGTATGGTTCAGAGACTGACCTATGAAAAGCTAGGTCATGGATTGATTCCTGCTCAATATGCCCTGGTGGAGGATTCAATCCCCAGTGTAGGGTATGCAGAAGGAAGCCAATCATTGATTCTATTTCATCAGTGATGTTTCTATCTCTCTCTTCCTTTCCCTTCTTCTCTGAAATATATATATATGACATTGCAGACTCTAGAGACTCACTAACTAGATTTGAATCTCAGTGGTGTGACTGAGACAGATTATAGTCTGGCTGCAGGCCTAGGGTTATGTCAGCACAAGGGGGAAAATAATAGTACCTAGCTAAACAGTAGTGCTTAGGATTAACATTTAGACATGTAGGAAATACCACAAAAATGTTCATTCATCTAATGAGCATTTAGTCAAGAATATACATGCAGGTAGCATACTTTTGGAAATATTTCTATGAGAAATGTTTTCTCACCAAGTGTCCTTTTGAGAAATGCCTAATAGAGATAGAGAAGAAACTGTGCTCTTGAAGAGGGACAGTGAGATTCTACAGAATGTCAGGTCATATAGATTCCACCCAGATATCTATTCTCTCTTCTCTTTTCATCTGACAAAAACACTGACACTTAGAGAACAAGTTATGACCTACCTAAGAACACTGGCAATTGTACGCATGGTGAAGCAGAATAATGGCACACTTATGGTTACATAACAATACAAAGCCACAAAGAGTTAGAAGTCCTGGAGCATCCATCCACATATGGCACCTGAAAAGATTCTCCAGGAATGCCATCTCCCACGCATGCACCACACACTCACAAACCTTTTTTCATCATGTCATAAAACAATACATTATTTACATAAAAGTTACAGAATATGTTCAAGTGAAGAGACAAAAAATAAGGATTAGTGGACATTTTGTTCTGTCTAAATGTTCATGGAGGCATTTGGTCTATGATTCATTAAATAATGCAAACATTTCATTTCCGAATGGCTCTGTGGGTGTGCTGGTTAGAACTGAACAGCAAAGATCTTTTGGACATATACCAAATGTCTCCATGGAGACATAGTCAGGATCAATGACCTGCAAGAAAAGTAATTCATACTCCAAAAAGATCCACAGTTAGTACCCAGGACGTTTCCATTCAATAATTTTTCTATGCCTATTAGGGTTAGAAATTTGAAAAACATTTTTTTAATTATGTTTTTACACTTGTACCAAAAATATTTACTTATATTATTAAATATGTTATAAAATAATTTCAATTAGTGGTAAGGCATTTTAGAACTATACCACAATAATCCTTCTCTGATACATTTAAACTACGTTTTCAATATTTTGCTATTTAAACCAATACTACGATCAATATAAAAGTGTAACCATTGTGCACATCTCTGGTTAAATTTATATAAACTGACTATATGGAAATAGGCTTCAAAAACTGTGAATATGTTTTTAAGGCTCTTAATACACATTATCAAATTATACTTCAATAACATTATCAGAATGAATTTAGAAAGTTGCCATTTGAATATTCCTTTTTACCATCATCAGTTATTATTTTAAGAAAATATTTTCCGGGGAAACCAAGATGGCGGCATAGGTAAAACACCTATCTTGCCGTCATGCTCAGCAATTTTAATACAACTTAACGAAAGAACAAACACCTTACAGAATCACAGGAAAGCTGGCCAAGTGAAAATTCCTCAAATAAAAGTGAAAATAAGACACTCTGACTCGGAGGAGCGGCGGCGGACAGCGTTGAAAGACTCGCGTGGAGAGAGGTTTGGAGCGCGCCACGGAGAGGGCGGGCGGCTGAAAATCGGCCAGTTTTCTCGAACGGGGAGACAAAGACGTCCCACTGGACTGATTCTCCAGCTCTGGGCGAAGTCCAGGGAACCCACTATCATACGGGGTGAAAACTGGACAGTGGGAGGGCACGCCGAAGCTCAGGCACTGCAGGGTCTGCCGGCTTGTGGAGAAGGCAGCTTGCGCGAACAGCTCGGCTGGGTGACGAAGCAGAGAGCGATCTGCGACTTGTCTCTCATTCAGAAAACCGTCAGACTGCTTTGTTTTACGACCCTGGGTGAGACATTGGGCATGCAGAATCATTTGGGGAGAGTCTGAATTCCCCAGCAGCTGGTGGAGCTCGGCAGCGGCTCTCTCTCAGAGGTGCTGGCAGCCATTGCCCCCAGCGCAGAGTCCCTGGGGCTGCATAGGGAGGAGCTAAGGCTGTCTGCTTGGCCCAGAGACTCCGCCCATCCAACCTGAGCACAGCTGAGCTTCACAGACAATTGACCTGGAGGTCAACCCCTCCAAGTGCTAACAACGATTAACCTGAGCTTAACTTCAGCAAGACTGTGCAGCCCACATCCACCTCAGGTAACTGGGGAGGCTGAGCCACTGTCCCTAGTAGGAAGTCTACCACACAAAGCTAATTGACCAACTCAGGGAAGCAGCCACCATGCAAAGACATGGAAAGAAATCAGATGTGAAAGAAATGGAGGAAAAAAAATGACTGGACATGGAATTCAAAACCACGGTTACAGGGTTTTTTAAGAGGCTCCAACAAAAGGTTGAGGCCTATAAGGAAATAAGCAAGACCGCAAAGGAAATGAATGAGTCTTACAAGGAAATGAACGAGACCTGCAAGGAAATGATCAAGACCAACATGGAAATGAATGAGTCCTACAAGGAAATGAAGGAGACCCTCAAGGATATAAAGGAGACTCTCAAGGATATGAAAAAGGACCAACCAGAAATTAAGCATACACTGACTGAAATGAAAAATATTAGAAGACCTAAAAGTGCTCTGGAGCACCCCAAGAACCAAGTTAAAGATTTGAAATACAAAGAGGTAAAATCCACTCAGCTGAAAAAGCAAGAATCCAAAAGAATCCAAAAAATTGAAGATAGTGTAAGGGGTCTCTGGGACAACCTCAAGCATACCAACATCCGAATTACAGGGGTGCCAGAAAAAGAGAGAGACCAAGACAATGAAAACCTACTTGAAGAAATAGTGACCGAAAACTTCCCATACCTGGTGAAAGAAATTGACTTAGGAGTCCAAGAAGCGCACCGAACCCCAATATATAGGAACCTTGAGAGGACCACACCAAGGCACATCATAATTAAAATGCCAAGAGCAAAAGACAAAGAGAGAATATTAAAAGCAGCAAGAGAAAAACAGATGGTTACCTATAAGGGAGCACCCATACGATTGTCAGCGGATTTCTCAACAGAAATGATGCAGGCCAGACGGGAGCGGCAAGAAATATTCAAAGTGATGAACAGCAAGAATCTACAACCAAGATTACTCTATCCAGCAAAGCTATCATGCAGAATTGAAGGTCAGATAAAGTGCTTTGCAGACAAGAAAAAGCTAAAGGAATTCATCACCACCAAACCAATATTATATGAAATGCTGAAAGATATTCTTTAAGAAGAGGAAGAAGAAAAAGATAAAAGTGTAAATTATGAACAACAAATATACATCTATCAACAAATGAATCTAAAAATCAAGTGAATTAATAAGCTGATGAACAGGATAAACTGGTGAATGTAGCAGAATCACAGACATAGAGAGGGAATGGACTGACAACTCTTGGGGAGAAAGGGGGTGTGGGAAGTGCAGCAAGAGACTGGACAAAAATCATGCAACTATGGGAGAGGACAGTGGAGGGGGGTGAGGGCGGAGGGTGGGATGGGTACCAGGTGGAGGGGAACTATAGGGTGAAAAAAAAAGGGAACAATGTAATTAATAAACTGAACAATAAAGATTAAAAAAAAGAAAAGAAAATATTTTCCAACATGATGGGTTAAGTAATAGCTTCTACATACTATTTAATAAATAATAATAAATATCTAATAAATAATAATAGCATCTACATACTATCTAATAAAAGAGTAATATGCAAATTGACTGTAATTTTGCCACACCAAATAAGCCACGCCCACAAGCCACACCCACAAGCCAATCAGGAGCTATATGCAAATTAACACACAACCAAGATAGCTGCTGCTCATGGCTGGGGGCACGGTCAGCCAGTGATCGGCCCGATCGTGGGGCAATGTCTGGCTGGGGTTCCCTGGCTGAGGTCCCCTGCCCCAGGATGGGAAGTCTCAGCCAGAGGCTTTCGGCCTTAGGCAGGCTGTGGGTGAGCCGTCAGTAGGACATCCCCTGAGGGTTCACTGTATGTGAGAGGGGGCAGGTTGGGCTGAGGGACCACCCACTCCCAATGCACGAATTTTGTGCACTGGGCCCCTAGTTATAATAATCAAATATATGCAAATCAAAACAATAATGTTAAGTACTTTTGTAGGCTTCACACAGTTTTAGTTTCCATGATTCAGTTTCTCTGAAATGCCTGTGCCATACTTGTATTTCCTGTCACAATCTGAAATGGCTTGTATTCCATGGACTCATGACTATCACATACCCAGCCTTAATTCTATCAAGGTTGATACCATCTTTGTCACCCTCTCCAGACTTATGTAAAAGAAACACAAACGTGTCAATATGCAAAGGTACCCATTCTGTGTTAAGATTAGAAGAGGGAAAAAAGACGGTGAAAGTAAAGACCGTAATTACATTAAAGCAAAGTGACTTAAATGCAAATTCTTCTTCACGTTAAGTAGTAATCATTAATTTTATCTGTTGCATGCAAGTCACTGTTTCACAATAAGTGATCAATAGATACTTATTGAATAAATTTTAAAATGAAATGCAAACAAAACCCTAGGATGCATGTGACTTTAGAATTGATGTAAATTTTTAGCCAAAATTTACAAATTTCTGTTTGATGAGACACAGCCTAGTCCCCTTCCTCTTTCTTAGTATCTAACACTTGAATCTTCAAAACTGACATGTAATTTCTATCTCGTCATAGTTATTTCTGTGTAAAGGTAGAAAGCAGAAGCCCAATTATCTGTACCACTGGTTCTCAAACTGCAATTCATTGGAACCACATGATTAGCATCACATAGGAACTAGATAAAATTTCTCAGATACCTCAGATAAAATAGATAAAAATTCTCAGATACCTCTCCAGATCTGCTGAAATAGAAAGGCTGGGGATACGGCCTAGAAATCTATATTTCTACAAAATCCTCAAGATAATACTGGTGCATGCTAAGGTTTTATACAATCTGGGGTCAACCTTTCTCTAAAGTATTTAATACAAACCATACACAGACACAGATACACACAGACACACACACACACACACACACACACACACACACACACACACACACACACAGGTTTAACCCATTATTTAGGATATCTGCCTTGTAGAGAAGGTAGAGATAAGAAACTTATTGTTCTAATATCACAATTGCATCACTGTAGAGATTAGTGTTCCCCACTTTTAAAAAGTGACGATGCCTTTAAAAAAATAATTCACAACAGATATATTATAGTACTTGCTTTTTCACATTACAAAACAACACTTTTTTAATAGAAAAAGTATAGCATATAATTAAATAATTTGTTTTATTGCTTTATAATAGATTTAGAATTATAATTTTCTTGGCACATAACTTTGGCAAGTCACTTTTTTAAAGTATATATGTGCAATATCCCGATATTGCCAAGGCAAAGTGAAACAACACAAAATATTATGATATCATTCCAATGACTGGTATAATATTGAGTCCTCAGAACACTGTTTTGTCTTTCAGTTTGCCTCGATAAGCAAAAAGTAAAATAAAAACACTGGGTACAATTCCTTAGTATGATCACTGTTAATCATGACATGGCTAGAGGAAGCCATCCATGTAATTTTGGCTGCATACTGTTCACATTAGTAGTTACATATGGACTCAGTGTCAGTTTCAATACCTGCAAAATAATTAGTATTGTATTAGTTTCTTGTTCTCCTTGACTAAGCCATTTTTAGATGCTGTCAACCAAACCTACTGGGTATCATGGAGACACGTGCTACATAAATACTAAGCATTATTTTTATTCTTTTCACATTCTTGTAGATATTCTTAAATGGGGAAACAATTTATTAAATATTAATAACTTTTATGTAGTGAGAGCCATTTCACACTTTAGTTAACAATACACCAAACTGAAAAATAAAATATCAGATAATCTCTCACTTAATAGTTTGAGTTTTAACCCTTGCATTTTATAGATAGAAGCCTCTCTTTTTAAAAAGACCAAAATTATGCACATTGGGAACTGGTTACAAAATACCAAATACTAAAGCTGTCACATTGGGAACTGGTTACAAAATACCAAAAGGTGGGCTTTACTGAAGTAGCTATGGATAGTTAATATTAAAGGCCAGAACACTGCCCAAATAAGAAGAGAGGAATCAAATACAGCTTGCCTCATTTTTGTGGCCTACCAGCAATAAATCACCTACATGTAACTGCTCTTTGACATCCTCTCTGACATCAATTTCTTTGTGGCTTTTAATTGAAGGTGGTAGGTAGACATGTGTATGGGTGCTGAGAAAAAGTTTTAGACCACATCCTTCATATACCAGCTGCAGTATTTTGGTGAGTTACTTGACTTATTTCTCAGTTTCTCATACATGGAATGGGAATTATATTTGCCTTAAAAGATTATTGTGGGCTGTAAATTGTACATAGTACCTATAATGATACACACTAAAAAATAAAACACAATAGTTTTAGCAGAATATCTAGTAAATATACAATAAATATTGCTATTATTAAAACATTTTTAATGTAAATGCTTCTTTATTTTTCAGTTATACAGAGTATTTGTTTTGTTGTCTGTTAAAAGCTGTCACTAGCGTAAACTGGGAAGAGTTTGGCAATAGGTTTAGTTACATGTGGTCTGTATGCATTACCTTACTTCCTATAGATTTCCCCCCACACATTGACTCTTACATACAGGTTAGTGTGTTAAGAAATGGTTATGGCCAGAAAAACCAAAATGTTTGCCTCAGAGGATTCATAATCATGACAAAAGTATACTTAAAACATTATAATAGTACAATTATTGGTCTCACAATATTTGACTCATGGAACTGTTAAGTCTACCATTTAGAAGGCAACTTAGAGTCATCTAGTTCCATTTCTATATTATTAAGATGCTTTCTATTTAGTATTCTTTTGGAAACTGGTCTCTTAGTAATTAAAATATGTGTCATTGTTGAGCACTTTATATGTGACATGGATTGCATTAAACCCTTACCACATGATATTTCCTTTAATCCTCAGGAGCACTCCATAGGTAGGTACTAATATTCTTAAGGCTCAGAGAAATTTAGTTTGCATGATCAGTGCTACAAGGGATGACATGTGCAAAGCCAGGTTCTCACACAAACATTTCAGGTGATGAAAAACTCACCACTAGAGGAAGTAAAGATTCAATTCTTGTTAAAGTGGTCTTCCTGAAATTGGGATACAACCCAGCACTCTATCACTTTCACTGCTTGTTGTTTTGAAATCTGGAATAATACAGATGATTACAATAAAGTAAATTATTCCCTTTCTCCATCGAACCCTTCATAAACATAATACAGGTAGATAACATGTTCTACTTGCTTCTTCAGGCAAAACAGTCCCATCTTTAATATTTTTGCAGCACTTGCTTTCCAGACCATTCACCATCCTTGCCCTTTTCTGAATGGGCTCTAGAGATTTGATGATGCTTTTAAATGTAGAGTCATAAACAGAAACAGGATTCTGGGTTGAGTTTAATAAGTACAGACAATATTAGCTTTTTTTCCCCAAACAAGAGATTTTAGATAAAGCAGTAATCCCTACTTTTGGGGAGATGTAAATCACAATGCTTATTTGTATTTTTGCTGCAATCAACAATGATTTTAGGCATTTTATTTACATATTAACTTTCTAAGCAGTTACCTTTTCAATCTAAATTTGAATTTTATATTCAACACTTTAAAATCTTTTCTTTTTGGGTAAACTCATTGTCCCCTAAGAATTCTGTGTGAAGTAAGCACAGAAATAGAACTATCTTTCCTAGTGTTTGACACACATAAATATGAAAACCTGTCTGATCATATCCTCATATAAATATATGATTTGAAAAAGTAACAATGTTGAGGATCACAGGTCCACAAGCAGATCTGTGATTTGTCACTATTCTCATCAAGCCTGGATAGATACTGCCCATTTCCCCTTAAGTCCTATCAATCTACTAATGAATTTACGTTAGTGTAATCAGGACTTTTTTTTTTCAATAAATGACACCAAGTGACCTTCAAAACTCCATAAATAGTGTAGCTACAGCATTTCCCTTATCTACCGGCTTGCCAACTATCTTACAGCATTTGAATTTATTCATAGTGCTTATTTTCTAATTTCTGCTTAATAAGAGTTAGGAATTCTGTTGAGCATTAAAGTCACGCTCTGAAACTCACTATACCATTTTTTTTCTTTGGTTTTGTAGATTAGGAATAATGTATGAGAGCTACACAGGACTAGGAGCATGAATTTGAGGTTGGAACTTATATGCATTTGAATGGTGGTTAAATCACTTATGGATGTCTTAAATTAAGCTGATATTGATCTCAAGATTCAGTTTCCTTACCTGTATATGGCAACATTAATAGCACATATCTTCAAATAATAATAATGAAAATAAAATCTAATCAATTAAAATACTTAGCACAAGATCTGTTCAACATATTGATAAATGTTTCTTAAATAAATCTATACCAATTCTTTTAATTCCTTGATTTATAATTCATGTGGACCTGGAAACCCAAATTTATTTAATATGGCAAAGTTTTAAACTAGTATCTTTATATTCTCTTAGATCACCTTTCCCTTCAAGCACTATAGCCACATAGAATTTACACATTTTCCCCTTTCCTTAACTAAAATTTTTCACTTATTATGACAAGTGGTCCTAACAACTTTTAAAATCTAATATCTTTAAACCTCTGCTATATTTTTTAAGCACTTTTCTCCTTTCAGCTGGAATCATAAACCTTTCTTTGGCGACACCACTGATATTTCTGAAGCCAGATTCACCTACTGTTCCTGGCCATGAATCTTATCTTTATATCTTCTAAAATTATAAAATCATCTTTATAAGTTATACCCAGTATATTTGGAAGAAGAATATTATAAGTTTTAAGAATATATATATACACCAAAGGCCCAGTGAACAAAATTTGTGCATTGGGGGGGTGGGTGTCCCTCAGCCCAGCCTGCACCCTCTCACAATCCAGGACTGCTGGCTCCAAACTGCTTGTCTGCCTAACTTCCTGATTGCCCCTAACTGTTTCTGCCTGCCAGCCTGATCACCCCCTAACCACTCCCCTGATAACCTGATTGCTCCTAACTGCCCTCCCCTGCAGGCCTGATCCCCCCCCCCCCCAACTGCTCTCCACTGCAGTCCTGGGTCCCCCACAACTTCCCTTCCCTGCAGGCCCTGTAACCCCCAACTTCCCTGCTTTGCCAACCTGGTCACTCCTAACTGCCCTCCCCTGGAAGCTTGATTGTCCCCAACTGCCCTCCCTTGCAGACCTGGCTCCTCCCAACTGCCCTCCCCCACTCACCATTTTGTCACAACCACGTTGTGTCCACATGGGGGCAGGATCTTTGACCACATGGGGGATGCCATCTTGTGTGTTGGAGTGATGGTCAATTTGCATATTACTCTTTTATTAGATAGGATAGAGCCCTCATGCATGGGTGGGGGCCAGCTGGTTTGCCCTGAAGGGTGTCCTGGATCAGGGTGGGGGTTCCCTTGGGGTATGGGACAGCCTGGGCGAGGAGCCTGTGGTGGTTTGCAGGCTGGCCACACCCCCTACAACCCAAGAAGAGTCCCTGGTATCTGGGATTTATTTATCTTCTATAATTGAAACTTTGTAGCAGAGTCCAAGGCAGGCCAGGGCTGCAGGAGCTTGGCTTCCTCCATTGCTGGGAATAACTCAAGTCTCCTGCTCTCTCCAGCTCCGTGGCTGCTGCCATTTTTGTTGGGATTTATTTATCTTTTATAGTTGAAACTTTGTAGCCATGAGTGTAGGCCTCAGCTGGCTAGGGCAGCAGGGAAGCTTGGCTTCCTCCTTTGGCAGGGAAACCTAAGCCACCTGCTTGCTGCAGCTCCATGGCCGCAGCCATCTGATTGGGTTAATTTGTATGCTCCCTCCTAATTGGCTGATGGGTGTGGCTTGTTGGAGTAATAGAGGTATGATCAATTTGCATATTACTCTCTTATTAGATAGGATATATTTCCCTCAATAATACTTTTACTAGAAAGTAATCATAAATCAGAATTAAGCTCCAAGTATTCAGTCCACTTAGAATATGGGTTATGTAGCTGAGAGTATGGGTTTTGAGCCAAGGCTCTACTTAGGTATTACTAGCTGTTTGACTTTGGACAAGCTAATTTAGTTCCATATGCCTCAGTTTCTTTATCTATAAAATGGAAAGAGTTGTACTTATTCAAAAAGTTATTGTCAAGACTAAGTAATTAAGTTCTTTTGTCTGAAAGTGTTTAAAATACTACTTAATAAACAGTCATTACTTATATCTTATATAAATTTGAAATCATCAATAAGCCAGGAAATAATGCATAAGGAAATTTCTTTTAGCTGAGTGTAAGACCATTTTCAATAGAACAAAATCCATATGAGCACACTAACCACTGCCTCATGGTCATAGAAAAGGCTCAGTAAAAAAATAAGAAAAGCTCAATAAATATTCATAAAAATATTAATGCATACCTGATTAGACTATGCTTTCATTTCTATTTTGTAATAATGAGGTAGCCTTTCATTAAGAAATATCAACACCCTCCACTTGACCTGGCAACATTCCATTTGTCTTTTCTTTATGTTAGTGACACACTGTGCTACAAATGGCTTCCCAGCCCATCGATTTAAATGCAGGTATATATTTTCTTGATGTAAAGATATACTTCTCTGCCCATTTTACTTCTTTTGGATAGATTGAATTTTGATCTATTCTCTGATTAGACCCAAAAGGGCTTTTCTTTGGAGGATGATATAGCTTAACTTCTAAACCACAGTTAGGTCATAAAATAAGGTTTATTATTGCTCTATGTTACTCTCCAGTTACATATTAATCAGGTCGATGTCTTATATTACAAAGACTACAACTATGAAACTATTCTTCTGGAAATATTTGTTTAGTTTGTTTGTTTTATATGTATACTTTTGGATCCTACTAGTCTCTCAAGCTTCAGTATCTCTTCTACACAAAACCTAAATGTGAAAGTACTAACAAATTAACAAAACAAACTCACAGATACAGACAACAGAGCGGTAATTACCAGAGTTAAAAGAGAGTGGGGAAGGGTGATTTAAGTAAAGGGGTCAAATATAGGGTAATGGTTCCTAGATTTGGGGTATTGAACATGTCATACAGTGTACAGATATTTACTTATGTATAATGTTGTTCACCTGAAAATTACGTAGTGTTATTAACAAATGTTACCTCAATAAATTTAATAAGTTTAAAATATTGTTATAATTATAGAGAGAAACCCAAGATGGCGGCATAGGTAAACACCTGAAGTTGCTGCCCCACACAACCACTTCAATACTGGAACTAAAAGAAAAAATGGACATCATCCAGAACCACAGGAAGGTTAGCTAAGTGGAAATTCTATAACTAAAAGGGAAGCAAAAAGCACACTGAAACTTAGAGGAGCTGCAGAAGTAAAGTGCAAAGGTATGGAGGCACGCGGGCAGAGGGCTGGCAAATGAGTATGTGGTTGTCTTTTTCAATCCTCAGGGAGACACAAACTCCTGACTGCTCTGAACTACACTTCCAGGTGAGACTCTGGGAACCCAGACTCATTCTGGGAAAAAACTGGACTGTCTGGCAGTGGGCGAAACTCAAAGGTGGCTTTCTTTCAGAGGTGCTTGCAGTGATTACTGTGGGATGCAGAGACCCAGGAGCCTCTTAGGACAGGGCTGAAAGGAAACCATTGCTGTTTGCTCTGCCCTGAGACTCTGCCCCATCCAAGTTGTGTGCAGAGGCTTTTGCATGTGAATGGCCTGGTCCTTTGAAATCTAAACTTACCTTACAAACTGTAGCTGAGTCAGAGAGACCCAGAACATCCAAAAGAAGGCCCAAGACCTCACAGCACCTTGCACTGTTTCATGGCTGAGCCTCATCTGGGCACCTCCAAAACCCAAACAAAGAAGAGGAGTCTGTATATCTTTCCTGCTGGGTGACTGCAGGCAGAGGCTAAATTAGCACCTCCTTGGAGTTTGAAGAACATGTGTACCCAAGAGTAGGACCATCCAAATTACAACTTCTCAAATCCATAAGGGACACACTCAGGGGGCAGACTCAGTGAGTACCAAAGCCCCAGTGAAGCAAGTCTTGCCTCATTAGGTGTCTCCAGCACATAAGTTCTTTCTTCATAGACACAGCTTAGCCTCAGAGCCAATTGGCCTGGAGATCAATTCCTCCCAGTGATACCAACAACAGTCAAGGCTTAACTACGACAAGACTGTGCACACAGCCCACAAAGGGGTGTGCCAAGAGTGTACACCTCAAAAAAAAAAAGAGTGTTCACCTCAGGTAACTGGGGAGGCTGAGCCACTGGGCTCTATAGGACACCTAATACACATAGCCACTTTATTAACTCAGGGAAGCAGCCAAAATGTTGAGACAAAGAACAGATCACAAATGAAAGAAATAGAGGAAAGAAACTACTTGATATAGATTTTAAAACCATGGTTATAAGATTTTTCAAGAATTTTCTAGAAAAATCTGATAAATTTAGTGAGACCCTCAAGGATATGAAAAAAGACCAACTAGAAATTAAGCATATACTGACTGAAATAAAAGATAATATACAGAGATCCAACAGCAGACTAGAGGATCTCAAGAATCAAGTCAAAGATTTGAAGTACAAAGCAAAAAAACACCCAACTGAAAAAGGAAAAAGAAAAAAGAATCCAAAAATATGAAGATAATATAAGAGCTTCTGACACAACTTCAAGTGCACCATCATCAGAATTATGGGGGTGCCAGAAGAAGAGAGAGAACAAGATACTGAAAACCTATTTGAAGAAATAATGACTGAAAACTTCCCCCACCTGGTGAAAAAAAATTGACTTACAAGTCCAGGAAGCTCATAGAACCCCAAACAAATAGAATCCAAAGAGGACCACACCAAGACACATCATAATTAAAATGCCAAGAGCAAAAGATAAAGAGAGAATATTAAAAGCAGCAAGAGAGAAACAGTTGGTTACCTATAAGGGAGCACCCATACGACTGCCAGCGGATTTCTCAACAGAAACTATGCAGGCCAGAAGAGAGTGGCAAGAAATATTGAAAGTGATGAATAGCAAAAATCTACAACCAAGCTTATTTTACCCACCAAAGCTATCATTCAGAATTGAAGGTCAGATAAAGAGCCTCCACAGATAAGAAAAAGCTAAAGGAGTTCATCGCTGCCGAATCAGTATTATATGAAATGCTGAAAGATATTCTTTAAGATGAGGAAGAAGAAGAAAAAGGTAAAGATAAAAATTTTAAACAATAAATACATATCTATCAAAAAGTGAATCTAAAAAATCTTTGTGAATAAAAATCTGATGAACAGAGTAATCTGGTTAATATAATGGAAACAGGGGCATAGAAAGAGAGTGGACTACAATTCTCAGAGGAAAGGGGTGTGGAGGGTGCAGGAAGAGACTGGACAAAAATCATACACCTATGAATTAGGACAGTATGGGGTGGGGGGTGAATTGGGTGGAGGGGAGCTATTGGGGGAAAAGGGGACAACTGTAATAATAATCTGAACAATAAATATTTTTAAAAGTGAAAAGAAAAAAATACTTTTACAATTATAATTTATTCTACTTTTCAAGCAGTTCATTAGAAATATTGCCAATATTTCCAAATCCCCATAATTGCCATTCTGTCCCATGTTCAGGAAGTACCACATAATAAAAACCTTTCTATGTAAAATCAGTTACACTGTGGGACTTGCAAGGATAGTCTTTAGAAATTGGTGTCAGACGGGAACATAAACGAAATCTGTGATAGGAATTTGCTTTACCTAACCATACACAAATGAAGACAAGTCCTTTAATCCTCAAAAATAAGTGTCCTGTCTTCTTTTTTTGAAAAAATTTGGGGCTTCAAGTAGAATATAAAATTATTGAAATGCTTTCCATTTAAAATATAAAATATTTTAAACAGCAAATGTACACTTGAGAATCATAGAGTTTTTGTGCAGATTATTAAACAATGCATATTATTTCCCTGAGTTAATAAACTAGAGTCTCAAAGCATGATAATAAATCCATTTTAATTATTGATGTAGGCATAAAGCTGTTTTATTGAATGTTTAATTAAATTTTAAATAAGAGTAATTTTCAAAATAAAAGATAAAATATAAAGAAGTTAAAATATACCACTATCAATTAAAAATAACACTAACAGCTCAAGTGAAAGAAAACACTTGACTTAAAAATTACTAACAAATCAGTAACCCCTTTAATAATTATAAAGTAATCAATTTTAATACTTTTTATTTGAATACTTTTCTAGTATCCTTTGAGTGGTCCTTTTTTCCCTCATAGGGTAGATTATTTTTGCTTCCAAAAGAAATTCAATAACTTAGAATTAGAAATGATATATTATATTATACCTATGGTATTCTATGTGTTGGCAGCTGCATGCTTAATCTTTTAAGAAAATGCCAAAAATACTATATTTCCTACTTGCCAATTTATATGTACATATTTTTCTGTTTTCCATATGATAACTTTATTTTTCTTTTTTAAATTCATTCGGTGACATTGGTTAATAAGATTATATAGGTTTCAAGTATACAACCCTATGAGACATCATCTGTATATTGTATTATATGCCCACCACCCTAACTCAAATCCTCTTCCATCACATACTTGATCCGTGTTAGCTTTTCTAACCTCCCCATCCCCTTTCCCTCTGTAACCACCTTACTGTTGTCTGTGTATACAACTTCTTTTTTGGTTTTGTAATTTGTTGCTTTCAATTTTATATCCTATATATGAATGAATCATGTTTCTTAACTTTTCCGTCTAGTATATATTTCTAAGTTGTCAAGGCATATAAAATATATCTGCTCCATTCTCAGCCAATCTATCAATTTGTTTTTGTCTTAGTTCTGTTAAACATAAAATGCTTACCAACAGATATTTTGATAAATTTTTTTCTGTTATCCTTTGATTAGCTGAAGCTCAGCTTCTGAGAGGTGAGCAGTATTTCTTTTTTTAAAGGTTTTTATTGATTTCAGAGAGGAATGAAGAGGGGAAGAGAGAAACATCAATGATGAGAGAGAATCCTTGATTGGCTACCTCCTCCATGCCCCCTATCAGGAATTGAGACCACAACCTGGGCATGTGCCCTTGGCTAGAATTGAACACAGGACACTTCAGTCACAAGGCTGACAGTCGATCCACTGAGCCAAACCAGCTAGGGCTAATTAATTTTTAATAAGAGTAATTTTTAGAATATTTTCACCTGGTATAGAATATAAAGACAATGAAGTTAAAATATACCAATGTCTATTAATTTCAAAAATAATAACACTAACAGCTCAAGTGAAAGAAAATACCTGACTTACAAAAATTCCAGCAAGTCAATATGCTCTTCTAAGAATTTTTAAGTAATTTACTTTAATTTTTTTATTTAAATACTTTTCTAGTATTCTCTGGGAGGTAATATTTTTCCCCTCTTAGAATAGGAAATTTTTGCTCCCAAGAGAAATCCAATAATTTAGAATTAGAGCCAATAGTGTATTATAAGTGAATAATCAAATAGATTTGTTATTCAATTACTCACCCATCTACCCATCCATTTCATTCCTACATAAATCTTTTAAACACTTTTGAGAGTCAGCTATGACATTGGACAGAGATAAGGACTTGGATTTAGGAGACTTAGATTCACATTTTGCTTCTGCCACTTAAATTCTCATATAAATTTAATGCCCCATTTCCTTAACCATAAAACAGCTAATATTACCAGCCTCATTAGAATGTGAATATTACATATATCCAAGTGTCTAACACAATACTTATCCTATCTAATAAAAGAGTAATATGCAAATTGACCATCATTTCAACACACAAGATGGCTGCCCCCCTGTGGTCAAAGATGACTGCCCCCATGTGGACACAAGATGGCCAGCAGGACAGGGCAGTTGGGAAAGACCAGGCTTGCAAGGGAGAGCAGTTGAGGGTGATCAAGCCTGCAGGGGAGGGCAGTTAGGGGTGACCAGGCCAGCATAGGAGGGAAGTTGGGGGTGACCAGGCCTGCAGGGAAGGGCAGTTGGGGGAGACCCAGGCCTGCAGGCGAGAGTAGTTAGGGGCAAATGGGCTGGCAGGGAGCAGTTAGACATCAATCAGGCTGGCAAAGAAGTGGTTAGGGGGTGATCAAGCTGGCAGGTAGAAGTGGTTAGGGGCAATCAGAAAGGCAGGCAGGCAAGCATTTAGGAGCCAGCAGTCCGAGATTGTAAGAGGGATGTCCGACTGCCTGTTTAGGCCTGATCCCAGATTGGAGAGAGTGCAGGTTGGGCTGAGGGACACACACACAAACACACACACACATGCACACACACACACACACACACACAAATTTTGTGCACTGGGTTTCTAGTACATTGATAAATGTCAGTGGACATGGTTAAGCGTTACAATAAATAGATGTTGGTATTTTTTTCTTTTCACAATTTTTGCCCGAAAATTATATTTTCAAATATTGGTTCTGCTCCAATGATTTCAGTTTTCTTCTTCAGAGACTCCAATTATGCAAAATGGGTCATCTTAAAAAGGGTTTGCTTTTTTAAACTATAGTTTTTGGAAATCTAAAATACGTTGTATCTTAAACCTTTTATAAAAACCTATAATGTTTTTTTCTTCTACTTTTATTTCTTGCATCTTCTCATTTAAATCCTGTATACCTTTGTTGTGTATTCTATAGTATTTATTCACATGCCTGCTCCTTCCAATTCTAGGTAGTTGAGGATATAGAGTGTATAAATGGTAATGGAATAAGACTTGACTTGGGGTGGTGTACAATATACAGAAGAAGTATTATAGAATTGTAAACCTGAAACCTACATAATTTTATTAACCAATGTCATCCCAATAAATTCAATAAAAAGAAAAAAATCTAGGCTGGTTCCTAGTTTTGACAAATTTGAAAAAGACTGCTATAAACAATCATGTTCATATTTGTGTGAACATAAGTTTTCAATTCTTTGAGTTAAACAGCAAAAGATTGTGATTGCTAGATCATATGGTAAGTATATGTTTAGTTTGTAAGATGTCACCAAACTGTCTCCCAAGTGGCTGTACCATTTTGCATTCTAGTCAGCAGTGAATAAGGGTTACTGTTTCTGCACATCTTTGTCAGCATTCATGTTGGCAGTGTTCTGGATTTTGACCATTTTAATAGGTATATACTTCTATCTCATTGTGGCTTTAATTTGTACTTCCCTTATGATATACATATGAGTATAACATTTTTTCATATGCTTATTTCCAATCTATACATCTCCTTTGGTCATCTATCTGTTAAGGTTGCTGGCCTGTTTTTTGAGTTGTGTTTTAAGAGTTATTTGTACATTTTGGATAACAGTCCTTTTTCAGATGTATATTTTGAAAATATTTTCTTCCAGTCTTATGCTTGTTTTAGAATCCTTTTGATATTGTCTTTCACATTGAAGAGGCTTTAATTTTAATAAAGTCCATCTTATCAATGATTTCATAGATGGTTGCTTTGGTGTTTTATCTAAACAGGCATCCCTGTACCCAAAGCCATTTACGTTTTCAAATGTGTTATCTTCTAAGAATTTTATACTTTTGTGTTTTACATTTAGGTTTCAGATTCATTTTGAGTTAATATTTATGAAGGATGTAAAGTATGTGTCTAGATTCATGTGTCTGCACATGGACGTCAGTTTTTCCTGCTCCATCTGTTGAAAAGACTATAATTTGTTGATCGTGTTATCTGTACTCCTTTTCAAAGACCAGTTGACTATATTTGTGGGAGTCTATTTCTGACTCTATATTCTATTACATTGATCTATTCATCTATTTATTCATCAATATCATGCTGTTTTATCACTGTAGCTTTATAGTAAGTCTTGAAGTTGGGTAGCACCATTCCCTCAGCTTTGCCATACTCCACTATTGTGTTGGAACCACCATATTAAAATTTTAAATACATCGTAAAATTTTAGATCACAACTGTAATAATTGCTCTTTAGCAAAATGTTTTTCATAAGTGTTCTTTTTCTGTTGACAAATTTGGTACTTTCTTTTATGTTTTTATCTAATAATATTTTTGTATCAACTGTGGGCCAGTTCTTTTTTTTTATTATTTGTCTATTGAAAGGGTTGAATTTTTCTTGGCAAGCTTTTGTGCATTTAATTTTGCACATAAGCATATGTATGGTGGGGGAAGGTAGAAGTGTGTGTTGGTAGGGGGTAGGGCAGTTTCCTGAACTGCTTTCCAGGTTTTACAACTCAATAATTCCATCCATTTATCCTAAATTCTGACCCAAGCTTGCATCTCTGGGATGGCTATTGATCTAAGGCCTCAAGGAAGGAAACAACACTTGCCCTGGATACAGATAAGCCTTTATTCTATTTTGTAGGTTATGGGAACTCACGTATAGAGTAATCTTTTTAAAATCATAACCTACTGAGACAAACCTTTTAACCACATGAACTCAAACCCTGTAAAACTACAACTTATTAACCATAAATAGTGATTTGTCTGCATCCAACACACTACTCTAAAGACTCTTAAATCTAAAGTTACATAGAAGGTAACTTTTGGTATACAGAACTTATGTTGTAAGCACTGAGCCAAGAAATATATAAAATAGATTTAAGGTAAGAGAAAATAATTTAATTTTCCCATTGGGACACAATATCCAATGGCAAATAAATGTTTGCTGTTAAATGCGCCAGAATTTAATCCTGGTTCTAAGCATAAAATCATGAACAAGATACTGAACTTATATGAGCATTTATTTAAATTATCTAGAATATGGTGTTAATAGTTAGCAGATTATCTTATTGTTAAGAGTTTAGTAATATCAGCTTCATTCACTCTCTATTTTGGCATGGGTAGAAATAATGAATCATGATTATTTAAAAAATGTTACAACTTTTAAGCAAGAGGTGATTCCTCTTAGATTATTGTTGGACAACGTGATAAAAAGCAAAAGTAAAGAACTATTTGCTTAATTCCTGAACTGGCTTTCAGAAGCAGGCCTCCACCACCACCACCACCACTAACAACAACAACAACAAACAACAACAATAACAAATAGGTAAGCATTTTCTTGCTTAAGGAAATACCTCCACGTGGACAGGTAATGAGTCACAAAAATCCACACTCCTAGATAAGGAGAGAGTGCGTAACTGACTATGTGACCAAAAGAGCCTCTGTCGGGGGGACTGGGATGGAGGGCTCTCCCATACGGGGGCATGGTTCAACCTGAACTGGCCAAGGCCAGGACTTGACATTCCAACAGTCTGCAATTCCAATGAGTGGAACTTGTTGCCTCCCCAATGGTTAAACTGATATGAACTTCTAACTACTCCCCTGATATTCAGGGAAGTTTATGGGAACCCTGCATTGTCTCATAGCAGAAGGGAGAACTGGATAACTCTTCACACTCACCCCAGTGCTATTCTGGCTCCAACCCCACTTGTTTCCACTACCTAATTAGGGAACCCATTCTCTGTGGATCTGTGGATGTACAACATTCCTATTGCAGCAGGAGTTGGTTTCCAGTGGGAAGTCCATATAGAGGGCATATCTACCTTTGAGGTTCCTCCTTTTCTTAGTCTCACATGCCTTACTCCTCTTGTAATCACAGATTTAAAGAAGGTGCAAGGCAATCTTATGAATATATTAATGAGACAGATTTTTTAATTCTTCTAATTAAACCCTGAAAAAGTTAGATTATCAGAAAGCAAAGATCCTGGGTAAGAATAATTGCCCTGTCTTAAGCAGAGCATTATGCTCTCAGGAGTATTTTATTTGCATAAAAAAATGCCTATTGAAACAAAATGTAGCTTTTACAAAACTGTAGTTGAAGACAGACTCTAATCTGTGTCCCAATAGCTATAATAATAAAAGCACAATGTGCTAATTAGACCGGACAGCTGAACAACCTTTCCTTCCGGACGACCTTCTGGACAGAGCTGGGGTTGTGAGGGCCAAGGCAAGCCACCACGGATTTAGTGCATCAGGCTTCCAGGCTCTTATAAAAGAACTGACAAAGTGATTTCATCTCTCCGTCAATACCAGGATATGTTTTCTCTGTAGATTTATTTACATCCTTTTTCTATCAAATAAGTAAATAAGGCAGCCACTGAAATAGATGCCGGACAATACAATTATTTTGGTTTGGATATCCAGGCAATCTAGATATTATATTCAGTTGCTCAGCTATCTGTGGTAATTAAGTCAATGCAGATATCAAGTTCCACGTGTTAGTTGGACTCTCTTGAGGTGCTGTTTTTGTTTTGTTTTGATTTTTTACTTCTCCTTTATCTGCAAAACAAAAGTCTCTTTACTAAGGATCATGAAGGAGCACTTTAAATGTCATAATATGATAGGATGCTAACAAATTGATTGTTGTACTTCATAGACAAGTTTGGCATCTTGCTTCTATCAGTCCATATGAAGGAGGGAGGAGACATTTGTACATTTTATTCTTAATATTCACCAACCTGATGTCATTTCTTTTTTTAAATCTATTTTTATTAATTTCAGAGAGGAAGGAAGAATGAGAGAGAGGTAGAAACATCAATGATGAGAGAGAATTGTTGATCAGCTGCCTCCTCACCCACACTAAGGATCAAGCCCACAACCTGGGCATGTGTCTTTGACCAGAATCGAACCCAGAACCTTTCAGTCAGCAGGCCAATGCTCTATCCATTGAGCCAAATCAGCTAGGGCTGATGTCATATCTTTTTTATTTTTTAAATACATTTTTATTGATTTCAAGAGGAAGGGAGAAAAAGAGAGAACAAAAAAACATAAATGATGAGAATCATTGATCGGCTGCCTTCTGCATGCCCCACACCAGGGATCGATCCTGCAACCAGGCATGTGCCCTGACCCGGAAATGAATCCTGACCTTCTGGTTCACAGATAGATCAGATCCTCACACACTGAGACACACTGGCTGGACCTGATGCCCTTTCTTTAAAAATAAAAAAAAGATAGTACTAGTCCCCAAACTGCTTGATTATTGTGTGTGTGTTTTAATTGTAAAACAAAAATTGCTCTATTTATTCAAAAAATGTTAAAGTGAAAAAGTCCAAATCTTATGTCCCAGTCCTATTTCCTGTTAATCAATGCTAGCAGTTCCTTATATATCTTATAGAAATTACCTTTAACCTATCTTTTAACTACTTTTTAAATTTTCAATAGACCACTTCTTTTTTCCAAAACTATTTTAATGTAGCCAGAATATGAATTATAAAATCAACCAAATAAATGAGAATCACTTAGTTGTCTGTCAGCATCAACAGAAGGGAAAAAACAACCATTAAATTTACCAATCTTCCATCTATATATCTATGTAAAAGCCTGTCATGTCTTATTAGCTTTATACAGAAATTTCATTTTAAATGATAGATAGTATATACTCTTAAATTATAGATCTGAGAGTAACCTTAGAACTAAGTTGGTATTATTTTTTATTTTATAAAAGAGGTAACTAACTAAACAAACTAATCCAAACCTTTGACTTCCAACAATGTATGGGATAATGTGGAACTGTGGAGGTACACCTGTGGGTGTACAAAATATCACAACAGTAATACCACTACTGTATAATTCACTGGTAAGAAAATGTATAATAAATCAGTCCTAATTATGCCAACAAAATTTGAGGATCTGTATGTCTCTATGTAAAACAAAATACAATATGGTTACCTCTATGATATTTATAAGCCAGCCTGGCGGGGGGGGGGGGGGGGGAAGGGGAGGGAGGAGGGAAGGTATATAAGACATAAACATGTGAAGGAAAAAGACATCCAATACCACAAAAAAATTAATCCAAAATGACTCATAGACCATTAGTGTTAGAGGAATGAGAGGTGGAACAACTTGTGCACAGTTACTGCGTCAAGAAGGAGGAGGGACTGCCCCCAGGCTTATAGGATGCATAAAAAATAGAAGTTTCCAATAAGAAAGTAGGCATGAACGAAGGTACAGAAATAAGAAATTCTTGGCTGTGTTGAGAAAGTGGTGATGAGCTGAGTTTGGCTGGAACACTGGATTTGTACGTGTGAAGACAGAGTGGAATAAAATGAGAGGTATACTTTGGTAGGTGAAATACTTCTAATGGCATGTTTTGGAACTTGGAATTCTGATGTTTAGTTAGCAGGGAACCACTAAAGCTTTCTGAGGAGAAGGTTTTAAAAAGTGATATTTCCCCTAGGTGACTCAAGTGAAGGGTAAGCTAGAGAACTGAGTCTGGGGAGGGGTGATGTTAGAGAAGCCAGTAAGAGGTGCTCTTCAATGAGAAAACTTGGGTACATATGGAACACAATCCTTATGATAAAAACAGCCTCTTGCTGCTGTAATTTATATGAATAACTAGAAGGGACAGAAGATTTCAAATGAGTAGATAGATGATCTACCAGATGATTTTCAACAATGATTATACCTATCTTTTATTACATATTGTTATGGGTTTTACTGTGTCACAGGTTGAATCCATATGTTAAAATCCTAATCTGAACATCTCAGAATATGACCTCATTTAGAAAGAGGGTCATTGCAATTGGTTATAATGAGATCATACTGAGTAGGGTGGACCCCAGTCCAACAAGACCGGTGTCTTTAGTGAAAAAGGAAAAGTGGATACACACATATACAGACAAACTCCATGTGAAGATGATGGCAGAGATCAAATTGATGCTATTTATGCCAATAATGGCAAAGATTGCCACCAAACCACCAGAGACAAGGTAAGGGGCATGGCAGAGATTCTCTCTTACAGGTCTTAGAACAGTGATGGGCAAACTTTTGAGCTTGGTGTGTCAAAATTCGCCAAAAAACCAAGCATAACTCAGGTGGTATGTCACTTCGAAAAAACAAAACACATAATTTCATGATATTTATATTTAAATAACAAAAACGTATAATTGTAATATATAACTGTATTTAATAAATAAAAAACTAATTATTTAACTTACCTGCTTAGTGACTTTTTGTTCATTTGTCAGTTTCTTTTGTTGGTCTTGATATTATTTAACTTATGTGGGGTGCCATGAACTAAGATAAGTGAGGGAGAGGGGGAATTCTTTAACCTGCCTATTAGTAACTTTTTTGTTGCTGAATTTCATTGGCTAACCCTTCAATTGAAGGTTGATATTTTGTACACTTTAAGCCCAAGCAAGTGCTACTAACTTCATCTGTTGCACTGACACAACTTTAGAGATATCAATGCTTAGGTTATGGAATGTTTGTATAATAACCTTACATATTTCGCTTCCTGATGTATTTGTTGGCACTGATATTAATTTTATCAACTCTTTTCTTATTGTGAGACCATCGGAATATCGACCAATCATGGCCAACTGAGCATGTGATGGGACATCAGTAGTTTCATCAAGAGAGATCGAAAAATATTTATAATTACTTATGTCTCTCTTTAATTGATGTTGTACATTTGTGTTCAGTCTCATTATTAGGTCTTTTATGATATTTCTATTGAGTGGTAACTCAGATATTCTCTTAAGAATTGCATCTTTATTCTGCATATCATGAAATAGAACTGGTGCACATCTTAGGAGAGTTTCTTTAATAAATTTCCCCTCACTGAGTGCTTTTCCATGCTGAGCTGTAGAGTGAGCAATGCTCAAACTTGCAGATGTTAAATTTGTAGACCCTTTTATAAATTTAAGGATGGAATTAGATTAGCTCCTATAAAGGTGTAGCTGCCTGGAAATGTATTCCTTCCTTTCATCCTCACTTTTTTTCAAGAGCTAGGAATGATTCGTTTCAAAATGTCTATTTATATTCCACATTCTGCTCACTACCATTTCAGTACATAGAACGCAAAATTATCTGCCATTTTTTTCCATAATGCCATACATCTCAGTCCATGTCTCTTGAAAGGGCCGGCTACTGCTATTACCACTTCCTTTACTTAACCTTGGTTTTTTATTTTTTGGGTTTTCCATCAGGGAGACCATGAGAGAAGACAGAATTATAGATAGCCTGTTAGCCCTGCAGGGAATTAGGGTTAATTAGCCTAACTGACCATAAGATGGCACATGTAACTGTCTTTTAGGAAAGGGCAGGGTAAATAAGCAGAAATATGGGTTAATAAGAATGCACAACAGTAATAGTGGTGAAATGGAATCTGCACTATGCTGCAAAATGACTTTCCTTATATAAATTAAGATGGCTGCTGCTAATGGTGGGAAATGGCACCCATAGCACAGGTTCTCGCCTCTCCTAGCTTCCCCCTCACTTATCTCAGTAATGATGGTCAATTAGAAATCCACGAAACCCTAGAGCAGTAGGTTGGATGATGGTTGCTATGGTTATGTGGTTGCTGTTAATGGTGATAACAGGGCCCCCAGAGATGCGTCCCCAGGGCATTCCACTGCTCCCTGCTCTGCCACCGGGAAGTGAGGTCAAAGATCCCCTAAGGGCCTAATGGGAAGTCCCAGAACTAGATGCTCTGTGCCAGAGTTCTGTTGTTTTGGCCTACAGACTTCTGGCACAGAGTGTCTACACTACAGCAAATGTGTCATCCTTGGCTACTGCACCTGGCCGTGCAGTAGCCAAGGATGAAACTTCCTTCTCTACCCCATACTTCTCTGTATGCAACGTCATGCGGCTGCGTGTCATCAAAAATGGCTATGTGTGTTAGTGTTGACATGCGTATCATAGGTTTGCCATCACAGCCTTAGAGGGAACCAACTCTGCCAATACTTTGAACTTGGGTTTGTAGAACTGTGGGAAAGTAAACTGCTGTTGTTTCAGGCACTCAGTTGCTGGTACTCTGTTATAGTAGCCCCGGGAAGTTAATGTTTGTGCCAACACTGGAAGAGAAGAGAACAGGTCTTAGAGGTTGAATCTGAAGTTCTCTTGAGGTACAGAAGAGGGAAAAAAGCTATTACCTGAATTTGCTCAAGATGTGACCAAGCATTATTTCCATAATGCTTGGTTCTTGGATATATTTTTTAAAACTTAAAAATTTTGAAAAAGGAGTCTATCTTTTTTTAAACATATTTTATTGTTTTTTTACAGATAGGAAGGGAGAGAGATAGAAAGTCAGAAACATCGATGAGAGAAAAACATCAATCAGCTGCCTCCTGCACACCCCTTACTGGGGATGTGCCCACAACCAAGGTATATGCCTTTGACCAGAATCCAACATGGGATCCCTCAGTCTGCAGGCCAATTCTCTATCCATTGAGCCAAACCAGTTTCTGTAAAAAGGAGTCTAGCTTGAAAATAAAGCTTTGATGTTCATTCACTTCTTGATGCTAAGAATTTCATGTCATAGTAACAGCTTTTTTAGTCATCACTAGCATCTTAAGTACATCTGAGTTCAAGATTTTCATTCAATTTGGATCAGTTATTTCCCACAATAAAATAAAATAAAATAAATCACTCATCTATTATTTAGAAATCTGGAGTCTCTATGCTCCCAGAGATCTACTGGTTGGCAAGTAGATCTATTGTTGTTATTATTATTATTATTATTATTATTATTATTATTATTATTATTTCCATGGTTGCACAGGAAATTGCCAAACATGAAGAGGTGTTGACAAATATAAGCATTACCAAATGATTTGACAATAATTTTCTCATTAGAATGCTCATGGTAAACAATTTCTACATTTTTCTCATTTAAAAATTATTCATAGATTTAACTAGGCCAAGTCAAATAAAGAATAGACATTTCCTAAATTGAATGGGATGAAAAAAGAAAAACCCCATAATCCTTGAGAGAATAATAATGCCACTGTGGTTCTTCTAGCTTTGTCATTCTGTCCTAATTAGCAAGTAAGATCATCTTTTATTTTTTCATTTCTTTATAGCCTTTCCCTCAAACCACTTCTTACTTATATCTATAATATCATTAGGAAAGCACTTATTAACACAAGTAGATTTACTTTTCCAATGTCCTGGCAAATATGCATATCATTTCCAATGAATATTTCACCTCTGAAAAAAAATCAGTCTACTTTTAAGGTTTCATTTCCGAGTATAGTGTTTAAGGTAATGACACTTTACCCTGAGTGTTTTGCCTTTCTATTTAGACTTGTGCTAAGAGAAATCTTCCTTAACACAGTGATCCTGCTCGCCCATGCTCAGTGCTGCTGACACAGTGAAGCCTTAACTTTGTCCAGGCACTCAAGGAAGGCCTTCTGCACTTAGTCTTTCTCCTGCTTCCTCATCCGCTAACCTGCTAAGCCAAGTCTACTCTCTAGTTTGGTATCCAACTCAGTTTGCTAAGCCCTCTACATTCCTGGGCTTTGGCTCCTCCTCAAGTTTATTACTGTTGGATGACTTCTCTTCCCTCTGGCCAAGATCAAACTTTCTTCACACCTTCTCTGGTCTCCCTGGGCAGAAATGATCTCTCCTGCTTTTGTAGAGCTATTGGTTTACACAGACACACTGGTGACCAAGGACATGTTTGTGAATGAGTTTTCTAAGTCTTACTTGAGGTTAAGGAATGTTTCCTATATAATTGGTTATCATGGACTGTATCCACATGTTTGAAAGTAAACAAATACTGTGTTACAGTAGATCTCTGGGAGCATAGAGACTCCAGATTTCTTCAACTTCCTGAGTCATTGGTTCTCAGATTCCTGGTAAATGGCGTCATTTCTTTATGGCCTGTCATATTGAATTATTCATAATTTTATCAAATTGATTGAACCCATTACTTCTTGACCCCAATAATCCTCACCTTTCTTATATTAAATTGATAATTTTTAATCTTTATCATTTTCATTTTGTCCTGACATGGCTTACTAGGTATGCAGGAATGCTTTTTATGCCAATGGACACTGGATATTTATAACACCATACAGAATTATCACCTTAAAAATTAGCCTGCTATATTTGGTCAAACGTTTACTTAACTTACCCTTACTGCTTTGGCAATGCCAGACCAAATGATTTAGAGGGACTTACAAGGCCAGGTGTTCCCCACTCCCGAGTCCCTAAACAATGGTTTATTTTAGAGAAACTCTGTTCTATAATATTAATGGTTGGAATAATAAATAACTGAATATTGCCCTGGCCCATGTTGCTCAGTGGTTAGAGTACTGACCCATCCATCACAGGACCAGGGGTTCAATTCCCAGTCAAGGATACACACCTGGGTCACAGGTTCAATCCCTTCCTGGTTTGGGAGGCAACCAATAAATGTGTCTTAGTCACTCTTGTCCCTCCCCCATCTCTCTTATACTCTCCTTCTCTGTCAGCACTGCCTTCCACTCTCTCTAAAAATCAATGGGGAAATATCCTCTGGGGAGGATTAACAAAAATTAAAAAAAAATAACTGAATACCTTCCTATCATGTAAACATCTTTCAGAATAATAAAAACACACTAAAACAAAACAAAACAAAACAAAAAACGCAACTTGATCTGATCCTGCTATGAAATCTACTATTAATTCTTCATAATTCTATCAAATTACTTCACAAGTGGTCAATGCTAAACATTTTCAATCCCCCTTACTCAATCCTGCTTTAATCACCTTAAACATAAGCCCCTCTGTTTTTCCATTATCCAATGACTCTGTGTTATGATTGTTCTTCTCCTAGACTGGAGATTCCTCACCTCTGCTCCCCTGAAGAGCATTTCTACCTTAAGAAATTGCTATCTCCACAGTTTCATGCATACCAAACGATTAGCTTTTCAACTAGGTCTACATTGTGAATAAAGCACAAATTTTGTGCAATGGGCCCCTAGTATATAAATAAACCCTAATATGCAAATAGACTGAATAGCAAAACAACCTAACAATGGTGCATTAAGCCTTGGGCACCCAGCCATCACCCTGCTCAGCGTCACCCCCCCCCCCAGCCCCTGAACCCCAGCTTTAGCCCCGGCAGCTGGTGACCGCCCAGCCCTGGGGGCCATGCGCTTGCTGGACAACTTGGCTCTGACACCCTGCGCCCCCCACCTGTCCCAGCCTTAGTCCCAGTGGCCAGGGCCCCTAGTATATAAATAAACCCTAATATGCAAATAGACTGAATGGCAAAACAACCTAACAATCAGTCACTATGATGTGCACTGACCACCAGGAGGCATGTGTGGAACATGGCAGGCATTGGCAGCAGGTGGCACAGTGTGGAATATGGTGGGCGCTGGTCACTGTCATAGGGGTGAGTCTCTGGTGGTCACTGAAAATTCTTTGCTCCCACATGCTGCTGTCCCACTTGGTGTTCGCACCTGCTGCTGGTGCTGGCCCCACTCACACCCACTGCCAGCAATGGAGCTGCTGCTCACAGTCATTGCTGGCACACATCACCCCTCAGGGATTCTCCACCTCCCTCTGTTCCTGAGGGACAATCAGGGCCAGCAGCCACTTCTCTCACCCTCTGCCGGCGATGGCCCCACTCACACCCACTGCTGAGCGCTCCAATTGTTCCACGCCGTCAGGAGCTGTGAGTGGGACTGATGTCATCTGTGCGTGGGAGTGGTGGCAGCAGGAGTGGTGCTGCCAGCAGAGAGGGACCGGGGGCCGTGGTGGGAGAAGCTGGGTTGGAGCATGGAAAATGGGCCCACCCTTGTGCCCACCACAGCCTTGAGGCCCACAGTTCCTTTCAAGGTGCATGAATTCATACACTTGCCCCCAGTATAATATAAAAAGACGGATAAAATACGAGTACATATTTTATTTGTAAATATTTCATACTAAAGGTCCAGTGCCCTGAGGGATATGGTAGTGTGCGAAGAGGCAGGCAGCTGGGGAGGAGCCTGAACCCAGGCCAGGCGCCACTCTTGCTCATTCTGGCCCCGCTGCATCTGCTGCCACTGCCGCCGCTCAGTAGCACTGGTGTGGAGGAGGGAGAGTCTCATGCCGCAGCAGCTGTGATAGCCAGCCGTGAGCCCGGCATCTGGCACCCATTCGTCAGCTGAGCAGTGCTCCCACTTTGGGAGTGCATTGACCACCAGGGAGCAGCTCTTGTGTTGAATATTTGCCCACTGATGGTCAGTGCACATCATAGCAACTGGTCAAATAGTCAACCAGTCAAACGGTTAACGGGTTGCTTAGGGTTTTATATATATAGACATATCATTATATGAACAAATACATACCTTAATACTATTGTAAACTGACTCAGAATTATAACCTAGAAAATATTAAGTAAAAATAGTATCACAATATTACTGAGAAGTTTCAATATCAACCAGCATCATTATATATGTCATCCCCTATTGACAATAAATTATCCTTAGGAATTACAGAGGAAATAAGTAATATAAAATCTCATTTTAAAATGGGCTAGTTGGGCCCTGGCCTGTGTGGCTCAGTTGGTTGGAGTGTAGTCCTGTGCACTGAAAGGACTCATGTTTGACTCCCTGTCAGAGCACATACCTAGGTTGCAGGTTCAATGCCCTGGGAAGGCAACCAGTAATGCTTCTCTCTCACATCAGTGTGGTTTTTCTCTCCCGTCCCTCTCTCTAAAATCAATAAGCATGTCCTTGGATGAGGGTGTTTTTTTAAATGTGCTAGTTGGCATATCACTTATTCCATTATAAAAATGCAAGACCAAGAATAGCAAAATGGTGTACTTGACACAAATAAATAAGCAAATAAGACACAATATTATAATAAAATAAGTAAGCATTATCACAATATGTGAATGGTGCTTAATTAAGAGATTACTTGAATTTTCTGGAAATGTATTTTTTTTATTTACCCTATAGTCATTTAAGTAATCTTATACAGCTCTGTTTTAATGTATAATAGCTTTTCTAGTTTAATTACACAAATAAAAGAAATTACAATGGCTCTTGAAGTAAAAATCAACTGTACCTTGGATAGTATTTAATGTACTGAGAACATGATAATTTAATAATTATAAATGTTCAGACACTGTCTCAACTCTATTGTTTTTTTTTATTAATCAAACTGTTCAATGCTATTGGATAATTTCAGTTTGTAATGGTAACTAAGCAACATGCTAGACCATATATATATATTGTCTTTGTAATGTCCTTGAGGGTCAAAACTATGTCTTTATTAATTGCAATATCTACAACAACTAGCATATTTCCTCATATATAATAAATCCTCAGTAATTTGTATGCTAAATATAATTTGAAAGGAAGTCCAAAAGCTATTCTCTAAGTTTATACAAATCAAAAATGCCACTTTTCTGCTTTTATCATCCATCAGAGAAAAGTGAAACATTCATCCTTTATAGCCATTTTTAATGTTTATATTTATGTCGTTAATTACTTTTTTCCCGGAAGGAAACTATCTCTAATCTGTTATGAAAACAGAGTTTATCGTTTTTAAATTGTAACGATGTGAAATATATGTATAGTAATCAATGTGCTCTTTTCTCTTTTAGAACAAAATGTGCAATGTGGAGGAAGTCAACCTACTTAAAACAACAGGAGAGAGGAACAGAACAAATCTGCTCCACATCATTAATTTTCATAAATATCAAGAAGTCTTAAATTCCACAGCTTAAAAATATGCATCTCTGCCATTTAAGTAAAATAATGTTACCATCATTTTTCATTTACCATTCTCATGTATTATTTTAATTGTACATAAAGGAGGCTATCCAGAGGAGTTTGTTTCCTCATCCGTGAAGTGAGAATTTGCACATACTTCACGAGGCATAGTTCCTGGCATACCACAGAAGAATGCAATCAATTGTTTCCTTCCCTCTTACTTCAGCGATAGAAAATGATGCTGAGACCCAGAACATAAGATAAAGATCACATAGTAGGCATTTTTAGGATTCCCATTCCTAGTAGATCAAATGAGACTTAAAATAAGACCCATGCATAAGTGTAGAGAGTCATGTAATAAAAGCAAAAAGACAGAAACCAATTTGTTCCTCTAATGTGCACAGTACTCGAAAGACTTAAAAGCCGTAGTTCCTGAAAATATGTTAAGCTTAATCTTTATATTAATTCCAGGGACATGCAAATAGTCAAGATTATCTAGTAATGATGAAACAGTTTGTGAGAATCTCAGGTTTTGTCCCTTACCTCATACGCTAAGCCTGCTATATGAATCCTTAAACAAGCACATAATTTATTTTAGTTTTCAAAGATATTTTGGTAATATAGAATTTAAATGCATTGAATATTATAAAGAACAAAAGTACTGAGATCATATAATTAGTACCTTGTACAATTTTTCTTATTACAGCAATTAATCTCAAAAATCAGTCCCTCTTCCACCTTACAGTTCTGTCTTAAATATAGGTATAAAAACAGTAAGAAAAATAATTTCCAACTTACATCTTCCTTTGAATTTTTAAGTGACAAAGGCTCAAATCTTCCTTTGAAGATGTTGGCTTAAATAAATATGTAAAAAGATGAGCTGAATAAAACATAAATTGACAGTAGGATTAACTTTGAAGGAGATTCAAGGGGATGGTTTAAGAACATCATTTTTCTATTAAATTTTGAATTTAGATAAGAACCACTTTCCTTTGTCCTTCTACTGAGTTCTAATTGCTTTGGTCTGTTACTGAGAAGTTACTGTTAATAGTACTGTTGTCTTTTTTTAAAATGTAGCTCAGAAAAATCCTTAGACAGAAAAAAAATCTGTGTTCCTTTGCTTAGTTGACCATATAAAACAAGTGAATAAACCAAGTTTCAACAGCTCATCAAAAAAGTTATAAAATATTTTGTATAAATTAATCGATCTTACTTCATAAAACACAGCTTTAGTAGGAAACTTTTATTATGCAACATCCCATATACTTAAAGATTTACATTAGATTTGGAAATAAAACAATAAATTTGATTCTAAAACTTTAAAATATTGTGTAAATAAATAAATAATCTACTCTAATATAAACCATGTAAACCAAATTGTTGGCATGTACAGTTGATGTTAGAGGATTATCTGAATTCTATTATAGGTGACATTTTAACATATTATAGAATTAAAGGATTCAGATTAAATTAAAGTAACAAGGCTTTATAGAGGTTGAAAATATTGCAGGTGAATCTAGTTTGCCTTGTTGTATATCTCTTAAAATTTACTTAAAGTTAAAATTCTCTCTTCACAAACTGTAATTGCTTACAATTAGATATAACAGAAGTCACTGCAGCATTGTGCTAACACTGTTATTTCAAATTTGCCATTTATTAGCATGAAGGTATTTCACAGTGAAAAGAATGTTTGGAAAAAAATTAGTAATTTACTTAATACTTTTCTATGCATGAGAAAAACTATAAAGGGAACAGGCTATTCTAAGCAAAATTCCATAATTACTATAGATGATTCATTATAATAGGTCAGATATATTCATTTCAGCTGAATAGATTTTTTAAGTAAAATTATTAAAACATCAAATTAAGCTCTGGAATTGTGAAAATGAACAAAATTATTACAATGCGTGGACTATTTCCAAATTTTAAAAGCACTTTGCATGAAAGATGGACTGTGCTGTGCAGAATTCGCAAAAGACAAAGTGCTTATGGACTGACACATACCTTAAATCTTTGCTCTTGTTGTTTCAATATTTTAAAGTGCCAGGCACTGGTAAGTAATTTAAAATGTCAAAGATTTCACTGTTCTCAGTAATTCAAACTGGTATGGTCACTGGGCATAAGGGAGTAGATTAAATGTATTGATCTATTTTTTCAAATAAAAATCACAGTAATTACTTATGTTTTGTTTCTATTTAAATGCAGTCCTTCTTTTCAGAAATTTTAACTACTTTTCTACAACACAAAAGCTTAAGATAAAGCTCTGTATAAATTAAAGATAAAAAGAATGCACCTATTTTTGTTAGAGTAAGTGGAGCATCACTATCTTTTTAGTGAAGACCACATTTAGCAACTTTTTATGCTTATTGGACTGCCAAACATAAAGCTTTGACTTTTCATAAACTCTCACACAGTTCAGAACATCTGTAATGAAAAGTAAGATATGGGTGACTTGAAGCATATACAAAGTTTTGCCTAATTTGGGGAAATTCTAAATGAGTGGTAATTTTGAAAGTGATGGTCAGTCAAGCAGAAATCACTTAACATATTCTATTGGTGACTTCCAAAACACAGCTTTGTAAAAACTGAGTTCCTAGAACCTGCTACATACAGACTTGTCATAGACTGGTATCAAGGTCGCTTAGAAGTCATCTGGCCCAGGTTTTCAGACAGTTCAGCAAGCTCTTTAAAAAGATGCCCAGACTCTGCTTAAGCATTTCACAGGCAGGTAGATGGAGTTTACAATCTGGCTACCCAGACCCTGCTCAGCCTGGGAGTCCAATTCTGGAGAACTAAACAGTGCACCATGCTGTATGATACAATTTAAAGAAACATTATTCACACAGAAGGTACAGTAACCATTAGCTTCAGACCTGAGAGACCCAGGTAGATGAGGTTGGGATACCACTAAAATATTTAGATTCAAGGAAAATTCAACACATGGAATTGAGTTTACAACTATAACCAAGAGGGGCTCATAGTAGCTAAGTTTTAATTTTTTGCAAGAATTCTAGAATTGGGAGCAGAATCTTTAAAATAGTATAATTGCAATAAATTAATTCTGTTAAACCCTTCAAGTCTGCCAAGATTGGTGTTTAGTATGCTGAGCACTTTAACATACATTAACTTATTTCATCTTATCCAGGTTCTGAGGTAAGTTCTATTAATACCCCCATTTTAAAGTTCAGGAAATGAGTACTCAGGGACTTAAAGTGTGTTCCAAGAGAAAGGAACTGTAAAAATAGCAGGAGGGGAAGAGATAGGAAAAATCACTGAAGTGTGAGAACTTTCTCTGTTGATTTCTGTGGCCAATTAGCCACCAGTTTTACGGTTTCCTTTACTTTCTAGTAGTGTTTGGGGCATACATTTAAAAACTGGATCTACAAAGAACTCTCCAAAAATTCATCTGGAATGAAAAAAGACCCCGAATAGGCACAGCAATCCTGAGAAAGAAGCACAAAGTTGGTGGGATTTCAATACCAGATTTCAAGCTGTATTACAAAGCTACTGTTCTCAAAACAGCCTGGTACTGGCACAAGAACAGACATATAGACCAATGAAATAGAATAGAGAATTCAGATATCAACCTAAACCACTATACTCAATTAATATTTGACAAAGGAGGCATGAACATAAAATGGAGTCAAGATAGTCTCTTCAATAAATGGTGATGGGAAAATTGGACAGATATATGCAAAAAAAATGAAACTAGACCACCAACTTACACCATACACAAAAATAAACTCACAATGGATAGAGGACTTAAACATAAGACGGGAAACCATAAAAAATATTAGAGGAATCCACAGGAAGAAAAATCTCAGACATATGCCGAAAGAACTTCTTCCAGTGATATTGCCCCTAGGGCAATGGAAGCTAAAGAGAAAATAAACAAATGGGACTAGATCAAAATAAAAAGCTTTTACACAGCTAAAGAAACCATCAACGAAACAATAAGAAAACCCACTGTATGGGAGAACATATTTGCAAATGTTATCAGTGATAAAGGTTTAATCTCAAGCATCTACAGGCAACTCATACAACTTAATAAAAGGAGGACAATGATCCAATAAAAAAAATGGGCAACAGACCTAAATTGAATTATTTCGAAAGAAGACAAAAGGAAGGCCCAGAGACATATGAAAACCTGCTCAAAGTCACTAATTATCCGAGAGATGCAAATCAAAATGACAATGCAGTACCATCTCACACGGGTCAGAATGGCTTACATCAACAAATCAACAAACGACAAGTGCTGGCGAGGATGTGGAGAAAAATGAACTCTCCTGCACTGCTGGTGGGATTGTAGAGTGGTGCAGCCACTGTGGAGAACAGTATTGAGTTTCCTTAAAAAACTAAAAATGGAGCTCCCATTTGATCCAGTGATTCTACTACTGGGAATATATCCCAAGATACTAGACACGCGATTAGAAAGGATATATGCACCCCGATGTTCATAGTAGCACAATTTACCATAGTTAAGATGTAGAAACAGCCTAAGTGCCCATCAGCAGATGAGTGGATTAAAAAACTGTGGTACATCTACACAATAGAATACTACACTGCTGTAAAAAAGAAGGAGCTCCTACCTTTTGCAACAACATGGATGGAGCTGGAGAGTGTTATGCTAAGTGAAATTAGCCAGGAGAGAAAGATAAATATCACATGATCTCACTCATTTGTGGAATATAATGAACGACATAGACTGGTGAACAAGAACAAATCCAGAGACTGAGAAAAGTCCATCAGAATGTCAAACCTCAGGGTAAGTGGCAGGTGGTGGGAGTAAGAAGGAAAGTCAATATATTTGAACTCCCTGACAAAGTTTATATAAAGTTATAAAAAAATTGGCAGCTAGTTTGAGATTGAATTGACATGGCTTGTCATCTCCTATGGAGACCAGTCCTTAGGCTAGGCCCTCCTTAACCTCCCATGACACCATAATACCTTTACATGATATTATTCCACAATGTTATTATAATTTTTGATATATGACAACAGCATATTATACAGTTATCCCAAGTAAACTTACAAACTAATTATTTGAATGTTGGGCAGCAATTTAAAAAAGGATAGGAAAGGGATTAATCCCTTTCAGAAGGAATTAAGGCACTGGGAAGGCATCCGAGCATTCTATATTGGCCCCTCTTGCCCTTTTGTCAAGAGGGACCCTCCTCTTACTGTCCAAATATACACAGCTACTGCCTAAGCCTTCAGTTCAAGCTGTGTCTGAAGCCTCTGGGTCACTGGCACCATGGATCTATCTCTCACCCAATGGTGTGAGCTGGGCCCTCTCTGCAGAAGAAACCTGGGTCCCCTGAGATATGTGATCAGTACCAGGACCTCACCAGCAGGCAAGGGGACCCTAAGGCAGGTGCTGGACACAGAGGCCACGGGGGCATAGACTGCAAAGGAGATAGAACTGAACCTCACATCACCCTGTTTGGCCCCGGAGGATGGCTGTTTAGCCAGAGACGGGTAAGATTCCTCAGGGAAGGAACAACCTAAGACAGGAACAGTCACAGATGGGGCCAATAGGAGAGAACTAAAAGGTCATCAGAGGTGGGGTACAGACCTTCACCCACAAACCTTGCAGGGGCCTGAATTCTCACCCCTTCTGATCGAGGTCTCCTGCCCCCACGGCTGCTTCGCTTCCCACGCATGTCTCAGATCAGGACCCAGGTTGCAGACAGAGACTAGGCCAGCAATAGCTGCTCTATATCTAAATTCAGTCTAGTACCAGGAATGCTCAGGGCCTACTCAAGAATGCAAATAATCCTTTCCACTAATATTTACAGGGTAAACTAACATTTTTGCTTGAGTATTAAAATTAACAGTAAAATAGTAATCAGTTTTCAGATTAATTTAAATTGGCCATGTGAAATAAGTGAACACTCAAGAAAATTTAAGTGTACTGGACAAAAAGCTGTTCCTAAAACAATAACTAAAATATCTATTAGTAGTTCATCTCACTGTAAAATTGCCTAACATCCAAAGAACCTAAAGCAGTCATATTTGTCTGCAAAATTTAAAATTTAAAATTACCAAGACTGCAAGATACAATTTCCAATAGCCCCCATTAATCAAAAAAGGGGGGAATAGTGGGGTAATATCATGTATAGAAAAATATCCTGTAAGTAAAATACATCTAGAAAATTTTTACTCCAGAAAAGTAAATTCCATTTGTAATGCCAACAGCAGGACACCCATGAAAAAACACACATGGTGTCAAAATAAGCCAAAGGAAAATCATTTGGGCAAAAATAAAAAGAATCCTAAGTCTAATTTGCAGAGAAGATCCTTTTGTTAACATTTGGTCGAGAATGTATTTGTGTGTTTTCAGAGAACAACTCCAAGACCATGTCGGTTTCTGTGACATTGAGGAACTGACGGATCTGTTCCAGTCACGAGGATGGTCCAGAGATGGGGGACACTGATGAAATCTTGCCATGCTAGCAGTTAGCAGCTGTGCATGGCTGCAGGCAGCCCAGGACCAAACCAAAGAGGATGGATCTTGCATTGCCACGATGTGTCCACCAGCTGAATACCATTGCTGACATGTACACATAAAGAACTATTTGACACTAAAACTGGGACTCAGAACATTTGGACATTGAAACTAAGACTCGAACATTTTTTTGTTCTTGTATGTGTATTCCTAGTACATCTACACAATAGAATACTACACTGCTATGGAGCTGGAGAGTGTTATGCTAAGTGAAATTAGCCAGGAGAGAAATTAGCCAGATATTTTTGAAGAAAAGAAACAGGGGAGAGTGATTGATATAGAGGCAGGGAGGCATTGAAAAGGCTGTCAAGCTACAGGGGGAAGACTGGGGAGGGGGGGGGCAGATGCTAGGCGAGATCAACCGAAAGACTTGTATGCATGCATATGAGCATAACCAATGAATGAAAGACACTGGGGTGGGGGGGGCAGGTGGGGACATGTGCTGGGGGGTAGGAGAGGCTGGGGGGAAAAGGAAAATATATGTACTACTCTTAAATCTAAGTTATACTGCAAAAAAAAAAAAGAAATAAAAACATATATTTGCACAAAAAATAAAAATAAAAATTAGATCTACATTTAAAGAAGCAAGCTATTGCCACTGGAAAGATCACAAAATCCCAATCAAAACAATAAAGATACATTACTGCTTTGGTGAAATTTGAAATGTTGGATTAATGAAAAAACAATCTAAAACTGTGGATTTCACACATGTGCTTGTCACTTCCATAATTTTTTTTGTTATTCTGTAATTGAATATAAATATATGTGTTTACAAAAACAACTATCAGATATATAAACATGTTAAGACATGAATCAAAAGGGTTAAACATCCTATTTTGAAAGACACTAAATTAACATATTTGAGAGATTAATATTTCCTGACTTCATGTGTTCAAGCCTGTATAGAAGTATATAAATATATGTCCTTTTAAAAATTAAATTGTAGAAGGTGACATTGCAGAGGATATTCCATGAAATGGCCAGAAATAAATTTTTAAAAAGCCATCATGCTTATGTCCTAGCTGATTTGGCTCAGTGGATGGAGCATCAGCTTGCGGACTGAAGGGTCCCTATTCTGGTCAAGGGCACATGCCTGGGTTGTGGGCTCGATCCCCAGAGCGTGGAATATAGGAAGCAGTCAATCAATGATTCTCTCTCATCATTAACGTTTCTATCTCTTTCTCCTCTCTCTCTTTCTCTCTGAAATCAATAAAAATATATATTTTTAAAAAGTCATCATGCTTAAAGGAGACATAATTTTGTATAGGCTGTTAAGCTTAGACAATAGTATTCATAGGAGTTTTATAATAGCAAAGTCTAAAATGGGTTATTTGATCATAGTTTTAATTCATGAAGCAAATATATGTAGACTCTCTAGGGATAAAATATCTTGCATTCATTATAGTCAGTGAGAACTTAAAATAATCATTATATTCGAATGATCTTCTGTTAAGTTCTTATTTGGGAATTGCTAATGAATAACCTGCTATCCTACAAATCTCTCCACCCTCATAAAACCTACATCTGCAATCATGACTAATAAGGAGAGTAGAACCACATCTATGTTGAGCAAGTTATTATCACTGCAGAGTTTGCTATTTTCAATTTAAACATTAAGAAAGAAACAACAGGAAAGTATTTTGAAATGAAAAGCAAACAAAATACCCAAAGCATTTCTTATTCACAGCCTCAAGGTATGTTGATCTAAGAATCTTCTCAACTTCCCAAAACTTCACATTGTATTGATGCTTTAAAAAAAGAAAAAGAAAAACCAGCACTATTTGAGATGAAGTGATACTATCATAAACACATTCCGAAGTGCAGAAAACCTGATTATAATACTGACATTGACAGGAAAAAAAGATAAAACAATCAGAGAAGATCTTATTTCTACAATGAAATAAATCAGCAGTGCATCACTGTGTTTAAGAATATCATTTTATAACCTACAGCATGACAGAACACCAGACTAAATACACAGCACATCACTGTGGGATTTTGCCATGGGCTCCTATTCTTTAAATCACTGGGTAATACTCATTCTCTAGGACTAGAATTAAGGAAAGGAGAATCTAACAAATTACAATTTTGCCTGTCGTCCAAAAATAAATTCCCACATTTAAATGTGCAGGTCTATCTATAACCCTCAAGGTTAAATCTAGAGACAATTACAACAAGTATCGTAAATAATGCCTGAGTCATTTCACTCATTTTGTATTCTTTCAGTATTGCAAATTTGATAGTCAGGCTTGCTTAACTCAAACAGTTCAGAAGAGCCAGAAGCTATAATTTCTTCAGATTAGTAAAGAGCAACCCAAAGGACTCAAAAGTCAAAGCACAACAAAAAAGAGTCAATGTGCCAACATCATCTTGTTGACAATGCATGCTGGGAGATGTGACTTTATCTTCAAAGTGACATTGTGTTAAGTTTTGCTCACTGGACCAGGCATCTTATGCAGGGCACACAGCAGAGTTAGCTGCCAGCTCAGAAATAGCATTTATATCCTGGCTGCAATTATGCTGACCCACAGAAGTTGATGGCCTATCAAGGAAACTATTTGTTCTATCAGAAAATAAAACTAAGCAAATAAAAATAAGTGCCATCACCTTGATCTTCTCTCCTAAAACTGCCCCTATGTTATTTTTAACTTTAGATTAACAAAAAAGTAAGTCAAACAAACACCCAACGTTTTAGTTCATTGTTAGGAAAGTTAAGTGCATAAGTTAGAGAGACTGGAAAAAAATCTATGGAAGTCATCAAGTCATGTATTTCTGTCTCTGTCCAAAATGGCCATATGTTATCTATTTTGGTTTAAAATAATCTTTAAGAAATGGGATCCTATATCAGTTCCCACACCTACAACAAGATGTTGGTACATCTCCCCACCATGGCCATTTAGCAGCTTACAAATAATTGAATAGGTCATCTAAACTCTCTGAGTTTTAGTTTTAACCCATGAAAATAAATCTATTGACACCATCCTCATCTCCCACATATTTTTTATATAACTAAATATGATTATGTGCATTAAAATGCTCGAGAACCATAAAATGTATGCAAATAAAGTTTTTAAGCTAGATCTCTTATCTATTTCAAATTCAGTCCATTCTATTTTGTTCAAGAATTTGATTTGTATGACAATATGTCAGTTGTGAAAACATGTTGTGGCATATGAAATTAATGGAAAGGCTTTGGGAAATGCAAAGATTATTCAGTACCTGTTCTTCTTTTTGGTAGAGTCTGCTAGGCAGGAAGAATCACACATGAAAGGAAGATTGTAAGAAGTAAAATAAAGCACTATAGGGGTTTAAGAAGAGAAACTTCTTCCAAATATATATATAAAAAAACTTAAGTTCTATATTTTTTGTTTCATCCTCATAAAAATATGTTTCTTAATAGGTAACAACTACAACTTAAAAAGTCAGATAGATTAGGTCTGCTCTGCGAAATGGGAGTTACATTGATCTTCCAAAGCAAAATTATAAATGAAGTCTATTCAGCTATTAAATGATCACAGGCATGTCACGCTACCAAACTGAAGAAAAATTACATGATTCAGCTCCACAATAGGAAACATGAATAATGGTAGCACAACTAGCCTCCAGCTTCAAACTACACAGCTGTCTTGTAAAATGATGGCCTCCCAAGGAGCTCTAATACCCAGAGATTCAGACTCATTTTTTAAAAGCATTTTTAGTATGGGGACAAGATTCATTGCCATCCATTATCAAACAGCATCAATATTAAAGTCAATAATGAAACTTCTGAACACTATTAAAATATTGACAATGAAGCCACGTTGTAACAGTTCAGCAAGCGAAGCAAATGAAAAATAAGGAAAAGAATGCCAGAGAAGCTGCTTCCTGATGAGATGAGGAATGCAATCAAGCACGCACAAAATGGGCAGCCAAAAAGCTTCAAGGGCAAACAGAAGTATAATTTGAACTAATTCAACATCAACATCAATTGGTTCAGAGCATCAACAGCAGACAAGCATCACTGGAGGGAACAATTAGTGACAGAGACTTGATTTTGGAGAAATGAACCTCTACAACAAAAATAGGGGATAACAGACACAGCAACAAAAAGCTTCTAGAGTAATGGCTTCAATCACCCTCACCAAAATAATAGTGCACACACATGAGATATAGGTTATTTTTAGCCTTCCTCATCCTTGTGGAAAATATCACTAGTTGATAAGCTTAATGAATGTACAAGGTTCTAATGCATGTCCCAAAATATAGTTCATTAAGCTGAATAGGGAGTGATTCAGACTAAAGATGTTTTCACAGATAATTAAGAATTTTTGGTTAAACAGATGGAGAAGACAGATGCTGCTCTTCTAAGTTCTCAAATTTTGGGGTCAAGCTATCCCATGATTTCTGTCTCAGGCAGATGTGATGTAAATATGGAGAAGACTTTTGATTTAGTGGATGCTGCTCAAGCTATTTTAAAAGCTAAGTAAGTAACTAAACTTTGATATAATTATCTAGGGATAGGACACAATAAGAACAGGAAAAATCATTTAGGAATAAATCCATGTTTTAGTAAAAGAAAATACATATAATACTAACAATGTAGCAGTCACTTGTTTAAGTGTTTCCAAATATTAACTTATTTAATCATTTTAAACCTTCTATGAGGTAGAATTGAGCCATTTTCAGATAGGGATACTGAGATACTGCTGATATTCACTTATCTACACATTCTCTAACCATAAATAATATTTTCTTCAACTAGAGGAAAACCAAGGTCTTTATTACAGGTGTTTGATTACAATATATATTATTCATGAAGTTAACAAGTTATTTCAATAAACATTTACTAAATGACTTTACTATCTATAAAATATGAATGGTTGAAGAGAATATATAAAGGAATACTAACATAATCTGTTTTCTGTTTTTAAATTTGGAATAAGAGCTGGCCAAAGTGGACATTAACTCTTTCAGCCACCAAATATTTATCAGTTTAAGAGAATAATGCTTTCATTAGATATTTTCCAATTTTAAAAAGTAAAACACTAATCTGAACATAGGTCAGGTATAATAAAACGTGCACTGACACAACAGCTTTTTTTTTTAATCTTCACCCGAAGATTTGTTTGGGTCTTTTTATTTTTCTGCTTTTAGAGAGAGAGGTTGAGGGGGAGAGAGAGAGATGAACACTGATGTGAGAAACACCGATCAGCTGCCTCCCATGGTCCCTGATGGGAGATGAAACCTGCAATCTAGGTATGTGCCCTGACCATGAATGGAACAGGCAAAATGTTGGTATATGGCACTGCATTTCAATCAACTGAGCCACTCTGCCAGGGCCTGACACAGTAGCTTTAAACAGCCCCTGGTAGAGGCCATGATTCACACCCTCCAATGCTGAGGGTGTTCTTGCTCGTTCCCCAGGAGCCTTCTCCTGGACGTCCCACATTGCTGCATGATTCCAGTGGGTTTTCATTACTTCTCTTACCTGATCTCTCTCTCAAAGAATTTCCTGCTGCCCCTACATAACTTAAGTCCTTCCTAAATTTCTCTTCTTTTGATCCTTTTCCCCTTCATTTTCTCTTGTGCTACCCTTTTGCTCTGTAACAGTGATGCTGGACATTTTGCTTTTTATAGTCTTTGCTAGTTGAAAGAACATAATTTCTGGTCAGCAGAAAGAGAAGGCACATTGCAGAAGGGCTGCTCTTGTTCCTGTCCATTAGTTCTTGAATTAAATCCTATGCATCACCATCAAGTTTGTTGTCCCATTGGACAGTTGAGGGTAGGAAGGAAGGTGTTACCACTGTCAACTGCGATTTGAAATAGTGGCTGAATTTAAAGTGTAGTTATGATTTTTCATTATTGCAGCTTTGGATTTGCACTTAGCAGTCAGTTGGATTTTTTCTTATTTAATCTCTTTTAAATCCATTACCATTTTTCTGAATTGCCTTACTGGTCTCTAAGTAAAAAGTTGCCTCAATAAATGTATACAAGAAAGGTAGAGTTCAGAAACTCAGTTCGAGAGAGGAGGCTGCTGGGGTCAGCAGGAAGAAGTGTTGGGCTGTCCAGAACACCAGAGGCAGCCATGGCTCCTGAGTCAGTGCCCGTGGAGCCCAGGGTGTGGTTGCTTATAGATCGTTATTCCAATTGCTGATTTTAAGCAGGTGTCAAGGGAAAACCCTGCAATGACCACTGCATACTACAACACTCTCACCAAAAAGGTGTAACCACTCTGGCTGGATCTCATGCAGTTCATCAAGTGGAAAAACAGTGAAGATCATTTCCCACCAAATCAGTATTAACTGTGACAGGCTTCAGAACAAGATCTTTGGGAAATTTAAACTTGGGCACAGTTTCTAGCAGAACTTGCACCTCTTTTTCTTTTTTCACGGTAAAGATTGCTTTATCGGTGGCAGTTAGTATAAGTCAATAAATACCAATCCCCATAGATGAACTTAGTTATTTATCAGTTTACTGGTCCATAGAGAGAGTTGAATGAAACTGAACCAATGGATTGCTAGGAGGATACACTGAAGTCATTCCTGCTTCTTGGAAAGGAAAGCCATAGCCAGCATATGCTGTTCCACCAACTGCATACGATTTACTGCTCAGATGGAGAAGAATACACCATAATGAGCTGTGTTAGAGGGTAGTTAATAGAAATGAATAAAAGCATTTTCCATACGCCATCTATTCTTCAAGAGGAGACATCCACTGAAGGCTACATTGCAGTTGTGTTGCCCAAATTTGAAGGAAGTAACAGCCTAACAGATGGGTTACTGAGACAAAGATATGAAGAATCATGATAAAACACATTAAGGCCATAATAGCTACAATCATGAGGATGAAGATAGGATAAAAAGCAGCACGCCATTCAACCAGTGTGCTAACAAGAACCAGTATCTGTGAAGGAAGCATCACAAGCAGCCATGTACAGGTGGCAGAGTGTTCTTCCTCTCTTCCTACATCACAAGCCTCAGTTCCCATGTTGTCTTCAACCTCCCAGATCTGCCCTGCCATGGACTCACTCTGCTTTTCCTTTGTTTTTTCTCTTTCCAACAACTGGCAAGTGAGGATATTTTTCTGATTAAACACAAGCAAAGCACGTTGAGGAAAATGTTGAAAAGACAAAAATTTTAAGTAGCGAAGTGAAAATAATGTACCTATCATCCTGTAACTTATTAGTAATGACTCCACTTGGACATACTTCTGTTTGAGTCTGTCTGCATGGTTAACTGTTCTCGCTCAATCTTCCATCAGTTTGAAGTTAAAAGGAACAACAACTGGCTTTTCTTACCCAGTCTGCTTCAGTGCGATACTACCAAAAAGTTCTCCCCGAACACCTCTCCCTTTAGGTTGTATGGGAGAGGCAACGTGTGGACTGTACCTTCTCTAGTCTTTGTGCTGCTGGGATGGCCTTCCTCTGTGGAACAAAGGAAACTGCAACACTGACTTTTCAAATGAGAGACACGTGAAAAGGCTTTGAAAAATAGAAAGGGTTTCCGAACATAGTGTTTCCTAACAAGTATTATAATGCAGTGCATACATTGCAGTCGCTCTGGTTAAGGTAGCTGGCAAAGAAGTTACTGAGAAGTTACTATAATTCAAAGGCACAGAGGCCTTTGAAAACAACAAAAGCTTTCACTGAATTGAAACTTAAAAGAAAAATAGAACTGAATTTATGGTTTAAGACTATATACTTACTTATACAACATTTTAAATTAAATAAAAGGGCTTTAAACTTGTTATTTCTCCTTAAAAACTATAATACATGTATCGTTAAATATCTCTATTGTTAAGAAAAACATTTACTTAATACAAAAATGAGCTGCTATTTAATTTACATAAGAAAATATGTTGCTTTAAAGTATTTGGTAAGTAACTATTTGTATATCATTAATGGATTTCTCATTTCAAATTATGCTAGTAAATGTTATTGTAAGTTTTGAATAGCTAATTTTAGTACAGTTCATTTTTTACAATAATAAGCTACTTTTTAAATAAAACTTCATAGTTCAGACTATGCCACCCAACAAAATTAAATTAGAGATGTCTTATAATTAAAATTATTCACAAAAATTCTGCCCATAAATTTCAAATTACCAGTGTCTCAAGTGAAGACTCAAGGTCTTATATTGAACCCAAAATAAATGCTGCTCATCTGAATTGATGTAAAAACTGGTTAAACTGTAATCTTCCTACAGTTAATGTGCATGCTTTCTCTCTCCTCTCCCTCCCTCCCTCCCTCTTATTTATCTATCTATCTATCTATCTATCTATTTATTTATTTATTTATTTATTTTACCACCAGAATGTAAGATAGTCATTCTTTCTTCTCTACCTCATCATCTTTCTCCTGATTTTCTAAAGGGAAATTTATAATGCTCTCATTTTACAATGACTTTCAGGTCATATATACTACATTCTTGAGAATTCAGTTTATATCCTGTAGAATTTGCTATGTGATAAAAGTTTTGCTTATGTTTAAACTATGTATATTCTCTATTTAATACTTAGAAACATTTCCAGATTTTTTATAGTGAAATATTTTCCTGCAAGGACTAAAGTGCACCAAGCCTCAGAAAGATAGGTTAGAAGTCTGATTTTCTTTTATATAATATTTATTTTTCTATATTTGTTTTACTTTTATTGAATTTACTAGAGACCCAGTGTGTGAAATTCATGCACTGGGGGGCAGAATGTCCCTCAGCCCAGCCTGCACCCTCTCCAATCTGGGACCCCTAGAGGAATGTCTGAATGCCCATTTAGGCAGTTAGACATCTCACAATCTAGAACTGCTGGCTCCCAACTGCTTGCCTGCCTGCTTGCCTGCTTGCTCCTAGCCACTTCTACCTGCTAACCTGATCAACGCCTAACTGCTCCCTTGCTAGCCTGATTGCCGCTAACTGCTCTCCCCTGCCAGCCTGATTACCCCTAAATTCCCTCCCTTGCCAGCCTGGTCACCCTAACTGACCACCCCTGCTGGCCCAGTCACCCCTAACTCCCTCCCTTGTTGGCCTGGTTATCCCCAACTGCCTCCCCTGCAGGCTTGATCACCCCTAATTGCCCTCCTCTGCTGGCTCAATATCCCCTAACTGCCCTCCCATGCTTGTCATCTTGTGTCCACATGGGGACGGCCATCTTTGACTACATGGGGGCATCTATCTTGTGTGTTGGAGAGATGGTCAATTTGCATATTACCTCTTTATTTTATAGGATTGGGGTGACCCTGGTTAACAAAATTATACAGGTTTCTGGTGTTCAGTTCAATAACACATCCTCTGCACACTGAATTTGGATTCACCACCTATGGTAAGAATACTTAACATGAGAGCCACCCTCTAAACAAATTTTTAAGGGTACGATAGTACAGTGTTGGTTTTTGTTTTGTTTTAATATATTTTATTGATCTTTTTTTTTACAGAGGGAAGGGAGAGGGATAGAAAGTCAGAAACATGTATGAGAGAAAAACATCGATCAGCTATCCCCTGCACACCCCCCAATGAGGATGTGCCCGCAACCGGGGTACATGCCCCTGACCTTAATCGAACCTGGGACCCTTCATTCCACAGGCTGATTCTCTATCCACTGAGCCAAACCAGTTTCAGCCAGTGTTGGTTTTTAATATTGGCAGATTGGACAGTCAGAGGTGGCTGTAGCCAGGTCAGTCATTGTAAGTAGACATATAGCTTACCCCATAGATAACCCCCATCCCTGACAACAAGGCCATTGTTTTCATAAGTCCATTGGGAAAGGAGAGGAGTAACCAGGTAAAGAGGTTTGCTGGTATGCACAGAACAAACAGGTCATCCTACCCACATGATTAATAAAACGCTCTACTCCTACAGAAGAAAAACTGCTAGAACTAATAAATTCAGTAAAGTTTTAAAGAATAAAACCAATATAAACAAATAATAAACTATCAGGAAGCTTAATCAAAAACTAATCCCACTTATAATTACATGAAACACATGAAATAATTCAGAATGTATTTAAGGAGGTGAAAGCGCTGGACACACTGAAAACTACACAACCTGGGTTGAAGACTTACATGTAGGAACTGAAACTGTAAAACTCATAGGGCAAGCTATAGAGGAGGTAAGTTCCTTACATGGGCAATGGCAATATTTTTCAATTTGACACAAAAAGCACAAACAACAACATCAAAAATAAACATATGACTCTATCAAAATAAGAGCTACTGCACAAGCAAAGGAATCCAACAAAATGAAAGATGACCTGTGGCACGGGAGAAAGTTTTTTCAAACCATATATCTGACAACGAGTTAGTATTCAAAATGCATAAAGAACTCATGCACACCAACTCAACGGCAAACAAATAAGCAAGCCAATTAAAATTGGGGAGAGAAACTGAATAAATAGTTTTCTACAAAAGACATACACATGGCTAGCAATTACATGAATCACCTAACACAGAAGCACAAGTGGTGCTCAGCATCACTCATCAGCAGGGAAGTGCAAATCAAGACCATAAAGAGAGATCACCTCACGCTGGTTAAAATGGCTATCATGGAAAAGACAAGAGATAGTGTTGGCAAGAATGTGAAGGAACTGGAACCTTGCACACTCTTGAGGGCAATGTAAATGGTGCAACTTCTATGCAGTGTCTATCAATGTGAGCTGCATAATGACCCATAGAGATCAGCAAATGTTTAACAACACTGTTGTAAATATTGGTAACCAACCAGATTTGAGATTAGGCAGGACTAGGTTTGAGTTGGATCTTTATTTTTTTTTTAAATATCTTCAGTTTTGAAAGTCCTCTCCCGCTCCCCATTAACCTCTTCCAGCCTGCTCTCCCCCCCCCCCCCCCCATCCCCACTCCCAGGCTCTCACCACCCCATTGTCTCTGTTCCTGGCCTGTGCATATATGCATACAAGTTCATTGGTTGATCTCTTCCCACCCCCATCCCCTGCCTTCCCTCTGAGGTTCAATAGTCTCTTCATGCTTCTAAGTCTCTGGGTCTATTTTTGAACATCAGTTTATATTAAAATTCTCTAAATGATTTTTGGCTTCTCTTTCCTCCTTTATAACATGAAGATAGTGGTAAAGATTAAGTAAGATAATCAGTGTTCAATACAACTTTATTAACATAACTACATGGCTATAGCCTTCTTTGTTAAGTTCCAATATTTCTTTTGTAAATATGCTGTAAATGTGTTATTAATAACCTTAGTTGTAACAAACCTCTAAAAAAGTACTTTTTTTTTAAAAAAAAGTATTACTAAAATAGAAGTAAAAATTGTCATACTTGTCTCCTCTCTCATATTTGCTCTACTTTGAAAGTATAGTCCGGATGTTCTGTCATGACAACATTGATGCTAGTCCTGATAACACTGTGGAATAGGGAGAGGCAGTATTTCTCCCAGTCTGTCCTCCATGACAATCTAACAGCTTTTGGCAAGCTGAGGAAGAAATAATTCCCAATCTGTTCCTAAATTTTACATCTACATCTTACCTTTTTACACTCAATCTTAGATTATTTATTGAGACACGTATCTCACTGCTTCTCACATTCATTTTATGATGAATGCTTCACTTTAAAAATAAGGCAGAAGTTTTTTTTTGAATTATATTCTAGAAGGATTTTTATTATAGCTCAAGTTCACTATAGAGAAGAATGGAGATCAAAGCAGTTTTTTTTTAAAAAAAAAAACATTTAATATTTTTCCTTATTCTCCCCAGGAAATATGTTATGATGAATTTTCCCAATTTATTTCTCATTATTAGAATCTCATGATATAAATCTCATTGCACCATAACAACCTGGGGACATGTAGTCATAAACAGTACCAACATCAGGTTATACATACATGATCTGAGGTAGGATCCTCTAGGACTTGAATCACAGCTCTGTCACTTACCTACAGAGAGACCTGCGACAACTTATTAAAAAGTCCTGTGCCTCAGTTTACTATCAAGGGGAATTATAAAAGTGCCTATCTAATTGATTTATGTGAGGGTTAAACACATTATCACTAATCCTAAAACCTTAGTTCTTTACAATTATAAATATTTGAGAGATAAATCTACACTTCTTAAAATATTTTTAGATTGTGTAATATGTGTCAAGAAATCTGAAAAACTCTCTCATTTGCTATCCTTCTTTAGCAACAACAATGATATAAAATTATTTAAAAATTGTTTTCAAAAGATCTGAAAAAGATCAGATTTTTTTAACAATAGAGGGTCAAAATAAGAAATTAAAATGTATTTATTTTTCTATACTTGTATTTTAAAGCAGCTACTGAAAACAGAAGTGTATATAGAACTTGGGGAGACCAGGACTGTTGGTGGCCATTCCTCTTTGCCTCATGAAAACGACCCATAAATCCACCTGCCTCCATTCTGATCTGTAGAGGGCCTGTGAAAGTATTTGGCTTGATTTTTTTCTAACAAGGAATGCTCCTGATGCTTCATTTTGTTCTCTTTAAATTTATGTTTTTTAATAAGTAATCACAGATTGTTTTTTCTGTATTTATTTGAACCTAGGTTTCTCATAAGTACTATTAGGTATGAATAATAAAAACATTCACACACAAAATTTAAGAAGAGTTCAATAGTAATATCAAAATGTAATTATACAAATATGAAACTGGATTTTAAAATACCATATATCACAAAAGAAAACCTAAGCATTCGTCAGTGATATATGATCCACAAACTCTTTTCATAAATTTTTGTGATTTAATCTTTCCCTTCCATAGTTATCTTTGAGAATGACAGATTAATTTTTAAAATATGTAAAATATAATCCACCATGGAAATAACTGTACATATTTCTTGGAACATACATAATTTCTACCACACAAAGCAAAACATGGAAAATTGTGATTTCTCTAAGTCATTTGCTTTTTTATTTCATTTAAAACTTTACATTCTAAGAGAAAAATAAAAGATTACATCTGCTCATATTATAGTCTTATTTATTTATATCGCTTACATTAAACAATATACCATGGCCAAGAATACAAAGACAATTTAATGCTGGGAAATCTACTAGTAGTAAAATTCAATGTCAATAAGTCTAAAGGAAAAAAAATATCTTTATTTTTACAGATGCCAATATAATCACCTAACACAGAAGCATAAGGGTGCTTTCTTAGCATGACACACCAAACCAAAAGTTGACATCATTTTAAATGAAATACTACCAAGATTTCCATTAATGATAGAAATAAGGCAAGAATAGCATTTAGGATATACCAGATAGTGCAATAAAATTTGAAATATACACACAAGTTACAATTACATTAAAGGAAGAGATGTGTATATTTGTATGTAAGTTATAATAAAATCATTCCAAAGAGTGGTGAAAGAGTGTAATAAAGAATAGTGATTATTTAATAGTTTGGGAGCAAACAGTTAATGAATTCAAAAGAAAATACCAAATACATCCTCCCAAAATTATATATATGAGATAAATTCCAGATATATTAACCTCATAAATATGAGATGATAGAAAAAGCACTGGGGGATGTCAAGGGCAGAAATAGAATATTGGGGACTCGCTATTAGTTATAATAAATAAAAGAAGAAATAATAATCATGAAAAAAAGAAAATGGTCAAAACAAAACTTACAGTAGAGAAAACCACAGGTGAATACTTATACAATCTCATGTTGAGAAATCATTGCAATAAAAATAAAGAAATAAGTATTGATAGAAAATATTCATAAATATGGCCATAAAATTTATGAATACAAAGTTGAGTCAACCACTTGGCCAGAAAATGCAAAAAACTTGAATGATTCTAAGAAGCAATAGCAGCAAGTCTCTTTTTAAAATAATTTTTTAAAGTTTTTTAAATGTTATTTTATTCCCAGGACAAGAAGGATATCCTTCTATAAAAGTAACACAAAACAACATATTACACCAAACAACTGTTGTATTATTTGCCATAGAACTTACTCTCTCCATTAATTTGCTTTAAAATGTAAGCATTAATTTGCTTTAAAATGTAAGCAATTGTTAAAATTTTCCAGGATATTAACAATACATAGCACATTATTCTTTTTCTAGATAGCTATTAAATTACACTCATTAAACTGCATCTAAAAGGTCTTCAAAGGCTTAATGAATAATACATGAAAACTTTATTCTTTTATAATAGGTAGAATTATAAAGTTTCTATCTATATTGACTATGGAAACTACAAAGTTAGAGGAACATAATTGAACATTTTCATATAGATGGACATCTAATTTTTCCCAAATATGTAAAGAATATACTATTTCACAGATAATTTCCTATTAGAAATACATATGACTATGTATTTTCTTGCAAAGATAGTTGTATCAAACTAACTGGTAGTTAGCAATGAATATATCTCCAGTGAAGTTTGTAGGAAAATGGGTGTGTGTTTTTTTAAACAGCACTTTTACTTATGATTTTCTTTATAGCTCTGTAGTCATAAGAATGCTTAAAGGAACTTTAAAAAGATCTAAGTGTGCTAAAATTTTTGCAGTAGTATAAAAGAGAGTTGGTATAAACTGTGTAATAAATGAAATGCTGCAATGAACTAGAAGGAATAAGGTTTCTACTGCAACTTTAATGTGAAAGCTGCAAAAATATAAGTTTGTAATAAAAAAATAAGAGGAGGTACTTAAACTAGAGTTCTATTTAATAACATTAGTAAATTGGGATTGTACTCTTTCAGGACCCAGAATGGAATAATGTTTGAGTAACATAAAAATGCTTTTTAAGACAAAGTGACTTGATGTTATATAATGTTTCAGTTTAAAACTATTATTCTTTTACACTTTTATTATAGAGTCAGTGAAGGTAGAAAGCCCACTCTATTGCATTTAACAATATCTGTAATCCTAAAGATTAAAATAATACTTCCTCATCACACATAGTAGAACCCTCTGTTCTCCATTTTTATTTTTGACTTTGTAAAAGTGTTTTATTAGTTCTTAAAAGATGATATATTTATCTGAAACAAGGAGATTATAATCACAAGAAAATTACTTTCACCATAATTTAAAGCTATGAGAAATAAGTAAACAAACATTTTCAAAAGTAGAAAAATACATATATAACCTTATTATATATGTTGTCTCCCTAACTACGGGATCTCAAAAGCAATAGCAATAATATAATAATTAATAATAACTTACACTAGGGTTATAACTTCTAAAACTGATTAGTAACACATTTATACATAGTTAGGTCAAAATTGACAAGAATATCTGAAAGATATTACATATAGATGAATCTGACAAACTAATGTTTAGATGTTGTCTGTGCATAACCACATGTTATTATGGTTAGAAGAATATCTCATTTGAATTCAAAAAGTTTAAATGAAATATTTTTTTAACAATCTTATACAAAAGACAAAAGTTCAGAGAACCAAATTGTGGGTTAAAAAAAAAAGATGGTTTGGTTGTGATTGATAGCAGAGCCAAAGCAGTAAGAGTCATTACTGGTATAATGAGTTTTTTTAAAAAGTACCTTTACTTAGTTACTCTTCTTAACTAACAGATGAAGCTGATACTCAAAATCAGCAAAAATGTTTGAACATCCAAGCCATAGGTATTCTAAGGTATCTTAGTGGCATATTCTACTTGTCATATAATCATGATAGTTTTTCATTAATTTTCTCACATAATTAAGTTTATGGTATACTTGCAGAGGACAGTTTCACTCCACTGTCTGGCAAATCCCCTTCTTAAATTTTGACAGTATATGAAATTTGAGGTAAGCATTTTTATTTTAAAAATATGCTAAGTAGTTAAATTAATTGTACATCATTATTTATGTGGATATACATATTTATGAATAGTCTAAGATGTCTCACTCTTCAAAATTAAGCATTTCACCAGTAACCACTAGTAAGTTTTTATTCATGTTTTTCATTGTATTAACTCAGAGGACATTTCTGTCTGATTTCAGCTTCTGAGCTATCCAGAGACTCTAGGACATAGGATGCAAGCCTATACTTCATCAGAAATTGCCTCTTCTCCTTGCATCAGGAGGCCTTCCACATTTGCTTGTTATTGGCACTGCTTGCTTTTCTACTTGCACTTGCTTTTCTAGGTAACCCATATAGTCACTTCTGCCACCAATGGGAAGGTGTCCAATCTTTAACCCTTATAATCACTTTACTAGTACAACTAGATATACTGCTATCTAACTCTGAGAGATTAACATTGCTCTGAAAGTAACATTATTTACTATCAGTGGTTTGCATGAACAAACTATTGCTTTCAAATAAAATAATTTCTTCTGAAACTATTATGCCTCCTCTCTCTGCTTTTGGAATTTTGGTCCACATTTCCTGATAATTCTAATTTTCTTCTTTACTATAATCTGTTTCCTATAATAGTCATCTTCTGTGCTAAATTTAACTACAGACTTTAAATAATTTAATTTTAAATGTAGACCTTTCCTTTTAGTATCCAACTATAAGCAAGCATAAAATTGGTCAGGGTTATACAATAATGTACTTTAATTTTTCTATGATTTTAGGTACTTTTGTCTTCTTCCTTATTTGCTCCTTTTTCTTTCCTTTACTTTAAATCTGAAATGTGATAAATATTTTAATACATTTTTTCAGAAAACAAACCAAACCAATAACCATAATATTCCAAACTTTATATTGTTTTAAAATATCTCCATTATAAATTGCAGTATAATTTTTATGAAACATTTATAATGGAACATTACTTCATCTCAGTTATAAAAATTATACTGTAGATAATAACTAATGACAACATTCCCCCAAACTAATATAATAGTATTCCCACTGACTTGATGATAATATATGTTAAGAGATACATGTTGAAATTAGTCTACTAGGATTAGACTATTAGAGTTAGAATCCAGCCTAATTTCAATTCCAGATTCAGATCATAATTGTAGCTTTTCTTTTGATTAAGATGTAATTCTCTTCTATTAAGACCATCCATTTTGCTTAATACAACATTAAATCCTGTGAAATATGCTGAAAGGTCTCCTAAAATTTAACCCTTATTACTAATGAATGCCTGAGCTATTTATTGAGTCAAATAAAAGTTATTATATGTTAAGCTTACTCACTTTCTGTTGAAACTATAAGTAACAACTCAGTTAAAAACTATGAACAAGTACCATCAATAAGGAAAAAGAGTTCAAAGTATGTTAATACTTACAAAACTGCAAACTGAGTTTATTGTCTTCTAACAATGACATCTATAAAATTTGATGAGACTTTTATTAAGTAAGTTATTCTTAGTTCATTAGTTGACTATTACTTGGGTATTAAAGAGTTTACTCATTTTAAAAGAAAAGAATGTTAAAAATATATATATATATATACACACACATATATATCCTATCTACTAAAAGAGTAATATGCAAATTGGACTGTACCTCTGCTACATCCATGAGCCACACCCACCAGCCAATCAGGAGTAAATATGCAAATAAACCCCAACCAAGATGACTGCGCCTCTGAGAGAGCAAGAAGGAGGCTTGGGTTTCCCTGGCAATGGAGGAAGCCAAGCTTTCCACCTGCCATTGCTGGCTCAGGCATCCACTCAATGCTACAAAGTTTCAATTATAGAAGATACATAATCCCCACAGAAATGGCGGCAGACACGAAAATTGAGAGAGCAGAGACTAGGGTTGCCACAAGTGATGGAGGAAGCCATGCTTGTGCAGCCCTGGCTGGTCTAGGCCTCCACTCCAGGCTACAAAGTTTCAGTTATAGAAGGTAAATAAATTCTAACAGATATGCCTGCCACAACAGAGTGAGCAGAAGACATGGCTCTCCTCCAGGCTACAAAGTTTCAATTGTAGAAGGTAAATAAATCCAAGAAACCAGGGCCTCCTCATGGGTCGATAGGGGTGTGGCCAGCCTGAAAACCACCACAGGCTCCTCGCCCAGGCTGCCCCACCCCCCAAGGTAACCCCCACCCTTATCCGGGACACTCTTCAGGGCAAACCAGGTAGCCCCCAACCATGCACCAGGCCTCTATCCTATCTAATAAAAGAGTACTATGCAGATTGACCATCACTCCAACACATAAGATGGCTGCTCCCATGTGGTCAAAGATCCTGAACCTATGTGGACACAAGATGGCCACTACAAGATGGCCAGCAGGGAAGGTCAGTTGGGAGGAACCAGGCCTGCAAGGGAGGCAGTTGTGGGCAATCAGGCCAGCATGGGAGGGCAGTTGGGAGGGACCAGGCCAGCAGGGGAGGGCTGTTAGGGGTGACCAGGCTGGCAGAGGAGGGAAGTTGGGAGTGACCAGGCCTGCAGGGAAGGGCAGTTAGTGGTGACCAGGCCTGCAGGAGAGGGGGACCAGGCCTGCAGGGAAGTGGTGACCAGGCCTGCAATTAGTGGTGACCAGGCCTGAAGGGAAGGAAAGTTAGTGGTGAGCAAGCCTGCTGTTGGGGGGGACCAGGTCTACATGGGAGGGCAGTTGGGAGGGACAAGGCCAGTAAGGGATTAACATTGGGGGTGATCAAGCTTGCAGGGGAGGGCAGTTCAGGGTGACCAGGCCAGCAGATGAGGGAAGTTGGGGGCAAACAGGTTGGCAGGGGAGCAGTTAGACATAAATCAGGCTGGCAGGGGAGTGGCTAAGGGGCAAACAGGTTGGTAGGCAGAAGCAGTTAGGGGCAATCAGGAAAGTGGGCAGGTGAGCAGTTGGGAGCCAGCAGTCCTGGATCAGGCCTAAAAGAACAGTTGGACATCCTTTTGGGGTCCCAGTTTGCAGAGGGTACAGGCTGAGCTGAGGGACACCCCCCCATGCATGAATTTTGTGCACTGGGCCTCTAATATATATATAAAGACTAAGCAACCGTTACCACTGAACGACTGGAATGACTGTATTACCTGCTGGTAGCTATGACACACACTCACCCAGATCTTGCTGCTGGGGTCCTGATAGCCCCAAATCTCATTTATAGACAGCCCAGATCCAGACAAAAGGGAGGAGGGAGCCCATTTCCTCACAGAATCGGCTGTGGTTTGCTTGGTACTGGGGCCAACCTCCTGCCGTCTCTCCCCCTGGCCAGCTGGCCCTCCGAATTGGACTCAATGGGAGGGAGCAGCCAGCCAACCTCCCTTGGTCCCTTCCCCTGGCAAGCCCAGATTGGTGGCCAGGACAAGGGACCCCACCCATGCAAAATTCATGCACCAGGCCTCTAGTGATAAAATAAAATGTATAAATGTAACCAAAGCAATAATTTTTATTTTATTATTAAAAAATATGCAAACAGAGGAACCAAGATGGTGGCATAGGTAAACACCCATCTTGCTGCCATAGACAGCAATTTCAAAACTACAACTTAACGAAAGAACAAACCTCATCTAGAATCACCAGAAAGCTGGCTGAGTGAAAATTCCACAAATAAAAGTGAAGATAGGACACTGTGACTCAGAGGAGTGGCGGAGGAGAGTGTTGAAGATACACACAGTGTCGGAGGTTTAGAGCCGTGCACATAAGTGGATAGGGTGGGCAGCTGCAAACCCGGCTGGTTTTCTCGAATGGGGGCGACAAAGACATCCTACTGCACTGATTCCCCAGATCTGGGTGAAGTCCGGGGAACCCACAATCATACAGGGTAAAACGGGACAGTGGGGAGGCATGCTGAAACTCGGGCGCTGCAAGGGTCTGCAAGCTTGTGGAGAGAGCGAGCTTGTGCAGAGTGCATGTAAACTTGGGAACAGCAGAGCTACGTGACCGCACAGAGAGGACTCATGTCTTGCTCTCTCTTTGGGGAAACCACCAGACTGCATCGTTTTATGACCCTGGGTGAGATTTTGGGTGTGCAGACTCATTTGGGGAGAGGCTGAATTGTCCGGCAGCAGGTGGAGCTCGGCAGCAGCTCTCTCTCAGAGGTGCTTGCAGCCATTGCCACCCAGCACAGAGTCCCAGGTGCCACATAGAGCAGAGCTTACGCTCTCTGTTTGGTCCGGAGACTATGCCTATCCAACCTGAGCATGGGTGAATCTCAGTCAATTGGCATGGAGGTCAAACCCTCCTAGTGCTGGCAACAATAAGCTAAGCTTAACTTCAACAAGACTGTGCAACCCATATCTACCTCAGGTAAATGGGGAGGCTGAGCCCCTGTCCGTTAGAGGACATCTACCACACAAAGCTAATCGACCAACTCAGGAAAGCAGCCACCATGCAGAGACATGGAAAGAAATCAGATGTGAAAGAAATGGAGGAAAGAAAACAACTGGACATAGAGTTCAAAACCATGGTTATAAGGTTTTTCAAGAGGCTCCTAGAAAAAGCCGATACCTACAAGGAAATGAACAAGACAAAAGAGGAAATGAACAAGACCTATGAGGATATGAAAAAGGACCAACTAGAAATTAAGCATACACTGACTGAAATAAAAAATATTATACAAAGACCTAAAAGCAGTCTAAAGAACCAAAAGAATCAAGTCAGAGATTTGAAATACAAAGAGGTAAAATCAACTCAGCTGGAAAAGCAAGAAGCCAAAAGAATCCAAAAAATTGAAGATAGTGTAGGGGGCCTCTGGGACAACCTCAAGCATACCAACATCTGAATTATAGGGGTGCCAGAAAAAGAGAGAGAGCAAGACAATGAAAACCTATTTGAAGAAATAGTGACTGAAAACTTCCCACACCTGGTGAAAGAAATTGACTTAGGAGTCTAAGAAGCACACCGAACCCCAATATATAGAAACCCTAAGAGGACCACACCAAGGCACATAATAATTAAAATGCCAAGAGCAAAAGACAAAGAGAGAATATTAAAAGCAGCAAGAGAAAAACAGTTAGTTACCTATAAGGGAGCACCCATATGATTGTCAGCGGATTTCTCAACAGAAACTATGCAGGCCAGACGGGAGTGGCAAGAAATATTCAAAGTGATGAATAGCAAGAACCTACAACCAAGATTACTCTATCCAGCAAAGCTATCATTCAGAATTGAAGGTCAGATAAAGTGCTATGTAGATAAGAAAAAGCTAAAGGACTTCATCACCCCCAAACCAATACTATATGAAATGCTGAAAGATATTCTTTAAGAAGAGGAAGAAGAAAAAGGTAAAAATAAAAATTATGATCAACAAATACACATCTATCAACAAATGAATATAAAAATCAAGTGAATTAAAATCTGATGAACAGGATAAACTGGTGAATATAATAGAATCGTGGGCCTAGAGAGGGAATGGACTGACAATTCTTGGGGAGAAAAGGGGTGTGGGGGGTGCAGCAAGAGACAGGACAAAAATCATTCACCTATGGGAGAGGACAGTGGGGGGGAGGTGAGGGCAGAGGGTGGGATAGGTACTGGGTGGTGGGGAACTATAGGGAGAAAAAAAGGGGAACAATTTAATTAATAAACTGAACAATAAAGATTTAAATATCAATAAAAAGAAAAGATATTATAAAACACACAGAACTCAGAAAATATGCCATCCAAAGATTTTTTGAGAAAAATTAAAAAAATATGCAAACAGGGTCAGCCTTACCATTGGCTTAATAATGAATCTTAGAGAAAGACAAAGGGTTTCATAGACTAGGAGGCCATGTAGTGCACATTCTACATTCCATTTTTATGAAAAAGACAAATAAAATAATAATAATAATAATAATAAAGCTTATACCAGAGTCTTAAACAAAAAGTAATTTTTAGTATGTCTTGAAATTAAATCAAATTCAACCTCATGAACCACATATACAAGCCATTGTAAAAAATCACTTATATTCTTAGCCCAAAGCAAGGTACAAATGTAAAATAATAATAATTTCAAAAGATGATTGGAGCAATGATAGCATTACCTTTCAGTAATTAAGTATAATTTGAAAAAGATAAAACTTTCTTGAATATTTAGGATCTGGGATATTTATTAGAAATTCAAATTTACTTTAGAGTTTCACTGTATATTTATTTTGGAAGAGTTTTCATCAAAGAACTAAAATAACCTTACTTTAACACTAAACTTAACTTTAAACATTTATTATAATGTTATGGCATAATTATACTAAACTAGAGGCCCGATGCACGAAATTCATGCAAGGGTAGGCCTTCCCTCCTCCAGGCTGCCAGCACCTGCTTCCCTTTGGCATAGGGACCCTGGCTTCACTCACAGCGCTGGCTTCGTCTGGAAGGACGTCTGGTCTAATTAGCATATTATGTTTTATTATTATAGATAATCAAGTACTTAATGTGTTAATGAATGAGATGCATATCTTCTATTCACATATATATTAACCAATAATTACAATATTTCATATTTTTATTTTCAACATTGGTATAGAGAATAATTTCAAATTTCTTTTATTCCATAAACTCTCTGGTTAGCATGCCATACAACAAAGTAATGATAAATACCCCCAAATTGCTATAAAATAACTGAATTGCAACAGTCCTAGGAAATAAAATCAAGTTTCTGGGATATCAAATGAAAATGCAATTCACTTGAAAGAAAGAAAATATTAACTTTGTTGCTATTATCTTGTATCATATTGCCTTTTTGGTTTCTTGCCTTTCACATCTTATCTCTACTAACTTGTAGTAAATACTATATCATAAACAATGTCTTAAAATAACACACTTTTCTATTTTAAAAATTACAGGTATCAGAAATTCTTTTCCAATCATTTTTGAGAAAAAATACCACAAAAAATTTCTCATATTTTTTAAGATATTTCTTTCCAGCCAACCTAGGAAAAATTCACTATATTTGGCTTAAAATTTGCAATTAATTCTGTGAGAATGAAAATAACCATAGTGTATATTATGATGGGGAGGAGAGATGATTTCTTGTCTGACTTGCCTTTTGCTCTCCACAGGTCTAGGGCTGGCTGCACCCGCATTGGGTTTCATTGGTTTGGAGTTCAAGCAGCTTAGACACTGGGAAAGAGGAAGCCAGGGCAGTCTCCTACAGAAAGCTGAGATTCAAATGCTTTGAATCGCTAATTCATTTCACAAATAAACACCAATGCTGGTGAAGTGACAAGAACTATAGGAGGATTTAGTATGTGGTCAGAATAAAACCAGCAAGAACTTCTCCTGGGTCTTATGTTTTAATGTATTAAGTATAAAATCTATGTCCAATGATCCAGAAACAACACTGAACCATTACACAGTTTAGAATCCAAATGTGTAGAAAGAAAACAGTAGGTAGGAATAAATGTTCCCTATATAGCCCACAAATTGTTGTGGACTGATGAAATTCACATTTATAAATCTGGGGTAATATGACCCCTAAACATGTCTGTCTGACTGACTAGAACAATCAGAAACTCAAGACACAATTAATTTATGGATGAAAGGTGATGAGCAGAAAAAAGTCTTCAGGTTCAGAGTTCTTTTCATCAAAGATGGAAAAAGGCTACATGATTCATTTCAACTATAGTTTTCCCCACATAGAAAACTCTGGAATTTTGTAAAGTAGCATAGACTATTCAATGGAAAAATGTATGTCTTGTTGAACAAAATAGCAAAGCACATTAGATAACCAAGGGAATCAGAGCAGCAGCCCTATTTTACTCAAAAGTCAGTTATGAATTGCAGTCACAAATATAATCAAGGAAGTTTTATTTTCTATATGAAATGATGAATGGGTGGGTGTACAAAAGTTGCTCAGAAAAAAAAGAGTGGGGAATTTGGGGAGGAGCTGGAGAATTGCCTTTCTACACTTCCTTGTGGCAATGACAAACTCACAGCACCATCCGTGAAAATTCTGATTTCAGAGCAGAGTTCAGCACAATCCCTCCTTCCTTTCCCTCAAAGTGTGAGTTTCTTAAACTCAAGTCATAATTCATACCAAGGAAGTCTTGATAAAGGGGACTGAAATCTTGGCAAGGTCAAAAATTTTGTCTAAGAAATGTTTCTGGAAAGATGGATGCTTCTAATCTCCCCACCTTGGATTGGCAGAAAGCACTACAACACACTGTGTGTGAGGACTACCTTCTCCTCTGAGTTCCCAACCCTCTGTTGTGGAGGGACTCCTGGGGTAGGATTAGCAGCCCGATTCACATCCTAACTCAGTCAAACATCCTACTGTGAGGAAAGCATGAAACTCAAGACATAAAATGTTATTACAGAAATTAGCATACATTAATGCCCTGTGCAAATTTTACAGGACTCGTTGTTCATCTCTGCCAGTAGAAAGAAATTTGGGAAACCTCAGAATTGTCAAGAGTTGAGATGTCAGAGCTGACTTACTGAGTTGTTAACTAACTAATGAAGAGACTAGAATAAGGCATAAATGCCACAGATAATTGGGAAAAGGCATGCAAACAAGGTTCTTTTCTGTATTTAGAGGATGTAGGGAGATCTGGCTTAAAGAAATACTCCAAAGATACTGAAAATATAGGTTATGTAAGAAAATGAAGCCTCATGACTTACAGGACATTATAAAAATAATTCAAAACAAACTAAAAATAGAATAAAAACATATAGAAAATGACTTGTTACTATGGGCAACTCAGGCTTGCTATAAAAATTTTGGAAAAGAAACATTTCAAATAAAGTGAAAAAGTATCCTAAAATAAATTAATTTTTCTCAAATTTTATTGCCTTTTTTTTAAAACAGACATTACAAGGCCTGATTCCAACTTTCTAAATTCAAGAAGCATCATTTTTTCACTCTTCATAAATACCTTAATAATGCAAAAATACAGACTATACTGAGTAGATCACCCAGAATGAGCTAAGACAGCATCATCAATAAAGATGACAGGTGACAGAGAAAAGAATGGATTTAATACACACGTACTTTATTACAATTTGATATTAATCATCTTCCCTCTGCTTTCACAAATCACAACACAGAGATTTCTTATAAACAAAGGTAGAAAAAGAGATTTACATTCATCAAAAAATAATACTCTAGCCTTTTTTATTTTCATCACTAATACCAATTTTTAGCATTTATATGACTGGGAAATCTGATCATAACCTTTGAATTACTACAGTGTGTTGTAAGTTGGAATCTGTTTTATTAAATAGAATCAAAGGTGTATTTTCCTATTTTGCTGATCCATTATAAAGACTTAAATGGCCCTAACTGGTATTGCTCAGTGGATAGAACATCAGCCTGCAGCCTCAGGGTCCTGGGTTCGATTCTGGTCAAAGGCATGTACCTTGGTTGTGAGCACATATCCAGTGGGGAGTGTGCAGGAGGCAGCTGATCGATGTTTTCTCTCATTGATGTTTCTAAATCTCTATCCCTTTCCCTTTCTCTCTGTAAAAAATCAATAAAATATATATATATTTTTTAAAAAAGACTGAAATGTAGAATCTAGTAATAAGAGGCCCAGGAACATCTAAGAACTTTGCAGGAGACAAGCTGCATAGGAAAACTGGTAATTATTAAATACAGTACCCAAAATTTAAGGAAAATACTTTTATAAACATTTTTTTAAGTTTGCTTTTTCAATCATTTCCTTTTCATGCAATGACTCATTGAAATTAAACAAAACCAAATCCTAATTTTTAGAAAAATTGGAATTCTATAATGTTTTAATTATCCTTTGATATGGGTAGAGTGGGATAGTAAGCCAATGCTAACAGTAAGTTTGTTTGTCTTGTAATTCAAATATAGCTGGGAAAAAGCCCCCCAAAAAGGTAATCCTCATTTTTATGTACCTATATTAAACATAATTATATTGATTTCAGTAGATTAACATTTGGAACTAAATGTCTTGCTACATGTGAATGTTCCCTTTTCTTGGAAATCCTATAGGTATTTGTGTTCTTTTTCAAATTAATAATTTATTTTCCAAGACAAATTTAATGTCACTTTATTTTATCAATGCAACTTGCCTCCTCTAATAAGTTGAATGTTTAAAAGTATTTTCCCAGACCTATTGTACTGTTTTGGTGACAAAAATAAAATCAGTTCTTGCTCTGCCAGGACAACACCTATGTCAGAAATACCTTGAAGACTCTGCTTTTCTTGAAGCCTAAGAAAAACAGAGCCAGGCCTGGCTGTCTATAGAGCTAGGATTGAGTCATGGCCTACAGATGAGATCTATTTTGTGTCCATCTTGAAGAGCTAAAATCATCAGGTAAGAGCCCTCATACTTACCACCCCTACTGTGTGTATCCAGCATGCATGTTTGAAGCTGCCAGGGATTTTGGTATATAAGCATGCTTTACTAAGACTTGGAGCCACATGCTTGCCCTCTAGTCCAGCATGAAGGTGGGTGGGAAATAACAAGGATCCACACCTTGATTTCTTGCAGACTCCTTCCCAGAAGTTAGACTCCAGACTCTTGATCTTGGTTGTGATATGTCTAACTCGGGTGAGTTACTGTGGGCATCTGAGCTAAAAAATTCAGGCCCCTGTACTCAGAACCCTTGCAAGCCCTATCTTGACTGGAAAAAAAGAACTTTCCCTGACTCCATGCACTTGGAGTATTTGACTTGCTGGTGCTCCTGCAAATGTTATATGTAGCTGTAAAAAAAAACCCTGTATGAATAGGGAATAATTATCCCTATAAGTCCCAACTGTGCTGATTTCTTTTAATTCCCATTTCTTACTTGTCAGTTCCAGGTAGACTATCCTTAAATATTATAAAACTGAAAACCTGTTATTTCTGACAATTTTATACAGATGTGATATACCACGAATCAAATCTGTTCCAAGATATAATTACAGTACAGATAGCAAATGATTCATACAATTCAGTTATAAAGTATGTATTTCAACAGTGGGCTAGAATGTCTCATACCTACAGTAGCCTCCTGCATAGCCTCCTTCCTGAACCATGCCATGCCTCATTTCTTTACTCTACAAACAGTAATCATACTGATCTTGTTGGAATAGAACTTCTTAAAATGGTAGTATTTATTTTTTAATATTAGAAAGTTATCACTATAAACTCTCAAAGCAAATCTTTTATCTTGGTTTCATTTTTCTAGAATGGAAGCAAATTAAATTTCTAAGGCTACCGAGAAAAGTTAAAACATTAAAGTACTTTCATACTATAAAGAACATAGAGAATATAGTGCTATATTGAAGAACACATACCATTAAAAATATAAATGTGTTCTCTTTACCTTTTGGCAATTCAATTTTCTGAATAGACAGTAATGTGAAAATCTGAGAAAAAAATCAATCATACCTACAGTACTCTCAACAGCCTAGATATTATGTGCTTCTTAGGTTTGATAATATTTAGTCGAAAAAAACACCATTGTAATCAATTTCTCTGAGTAGATTATAAAAATCAGCCCAATGGCCCTGAATGGTGTGGTTCAGTGGTCGAGTGTCAGTCTGCACACTAGAGTCCCAGGTTCAATTTTTGGTCAACGACACATACCTGGGTTGTAGGTTTCTTCCCCAACCCTGGTCAGGGCGCATGTGGGAGGCAACTTACAATGATATGTGTGTGTATCTCGCTCTTTCTTTCTTCTCCGCCTTCCCTTCCCCTCTCTCTAAATACCAATGGCAAAAAATATCCTCAAGTGAGGATTAACAAAAAATAAAAACAAAAAGACAATATATCAGTCCAATGTATCAGATAAAAGAGTAAGACTAATTGAAGAAGGCTATGTTTTCTTAGAATAAATGTTAAAATGAGATACTTATGAATAGTAACTTGATAAAAAGAATAGTTCTTCTAAACAGAAACCCATATAATTTATACAGTGAATGCAAAATAGTAATTGTGTGAATTAATATAATCAAAGGAAAGTATAACATTATAACAGAATATTTTAGGACTATGAAAACGTGTAGAGTGATGGTTTTCAGAAGGCTTGTGATCGGTATCTGAGAACAGGCAATAATACCACAGAAAAGTTTCATGATCCCACAATGTGACAGACGAAAACTTTGATGACTATGTCCTGTGATTTGACTTCTCCAATCCTCAAACATTGGAACTGCACATTGCTCCTATGTTCAGAGTGTCATCACCTATTCTCATTTCTAAAAATATAGTTATGTGATTCCATCAATGTTCTATTTACATTTAACCTATTTTAACCTATTTTATTAAGATCATTTTGATATATCATAAGCATTCCATCATTTCCCACTTCTGCAGGATATATATATATATATATATATATATATATATATATATACAAACTTCAGAATAAAATCAAGTATGCACCCTATGTCATTTGAAGTTAGATCCTATTTGTTTCATGCAAATAAATTTATTTTTTCTCACTCCTTTCTTCATATACTTTAGAGGAACTATGCAGACTACTTAATGAGAGGAAAATGGTGAAGAATGAATGGGTGGATGAATGAATGAATAAATGGGATTGTGTACATATAAACTAAAGCATAATCTATAAATATCACTCTATAGGAAACCCTGCATAGAGAGGCACCATTGAAATTATATACAGGTAGTAGTCTATCCTATGAAACTGGGGGTTCTCTAGAGTCTATATAGACTTGAATCATTCATCAGTGTTATTCCATCATGTAGCACAACTGGTATAATAACGGACTGCTGGCTTTCACCAAAAAAGTCAATTTCCTTTCCTTCCTGGGCACACAACTAGATTACATTTTGCCAGTATCCCTTACATTAGGTCTAACTATATGACTCATCCTCAATAAAATACATGTTACTTCCAGACAGTGTTCTTGGAAAGTTTCTGTCATTCCATGCTCTTTTATCTTCTACCTGATAGATAAGAGGACAAAGACCCAACAGTTGCAGAGCTATAGAAGAGAGATCATTCCTTGAACCATCTTGGGGTAGGGGGAGTGTTTGTTGTTCAAGAAAATCTGCCTGGGCCCTAACCGGTTTTGCTCAGTGGCTAGAGCTTCGGCCTGCAGACACAAGGGTCCCAGGTTCGATTCTAGTCAAGGGCATGTATCTTGGTTGCAGGCACATCCTCAGTAGGGGATGTGCAGGATATCACTGATTGATGTTTCTCTCTCATTGATGTTTCTAACTCTCCCTCTCCCTTCCTCTCTGTAAAAAATCAATAAAATATATTTTTAAAAAGAAAATCTGCCTGGCTAGGGTAGAAGCAAGGGATGTGCTTATGATCCAAAATTTAAGGAGGCACTTGCTCTCATGTCCTCAAGTTTATTCGTTAGAGGATATTTTTAATCTAATTCCATTATTGAGAAAGATTACTTTTGAGAAACAAGACACTGTACCATTGCATGAAGTTTTGAATGACCATAAAAGCTCTAATTTGAAATTGGAAATTAATCTTAATTATATCAGGTAATAGTCTATTGGTTTAGAGAGCATGTATAACCCCAGCTGCCACTGGATGGGAAGAAAACTAAGCTCTCTAATACATAGAATGCAACATTAGTGAGCAAAATATGGAGTAAACTAAGTGGTTACTTTAAGCCCTAATGGAAATTACTTTTAAAGGCTTATTATTCAATGGAAATATTCACAGGAGAGAGAGCATACACTGGGTCCTTTGCCTTGAGGCTTTTTATCTGAAGGCATTAGGGGAGGTTCTCAGCAGAAAATTCATTAGCTTTCCAGATATGTCCTTTCAGGATTGTGGTCTCTGTTGATTGGTTGGTGGCAAGGCAGGTGGTCTTTAGTCAATGTAGCTGGTCCTGATGTCACCCATAGCATCGTCCTGTGGTTTTGCAGTTTTTCTGGGCCTGGAGCTGCAGCACAACTTAAGCCTAAACATCATCTCTAGTTTGATCAAAACTCTGTCCCTTTGGTCAACAGACCCGAGGCTTTGTTCCTATGATTATTTGAGGCAGGTCAGAACGTCATTGTCTTGAAGACTTAATGCTAAGGGAGTGGTTGTGCAAGGGCTCTATGGGAGTCCTATGAGGCTATTCTCCTGCCCCCTTGCTTCTTCTCTAAGGGGGTTTAAAATCACATGACTAGCCATATGCTAAAGAAGGAAAGGTCATCCTGGGGGCGAGGTCCCACCCTACAATACTTGTTTTCCTAGTTTTGCCTGTTGTTAAACACCTGGGCTTTCTGTCTTTTAATATATATATATATATATATATATATATATATATATATATATATATATTATTGATTTTAAAGAGGAAGGGAAAGGGAGAGATAGAAACATCAATGATGAGAGAGAATCATTGATGGGCTGCCTCCCACATGCCCTCTACTGGGGATCCAGCCCGCAACCCAGCATGTGCCCTGATGGGAAATGTAACCATGACTTCCCTGGTTCATAGGTTCAACCACTGAGCAACATGGGCCAGGACGGGCCGGGGATTTCAGTTAAGTTGACCTTCTGTAACTGGCCTACTGTTTCTACACTGCTCATGTCTGTCTAACTGCCTAATTCAACATTAGTACTCAACATATATTATTTTCATTAACTCACAAGCTATCATATATATTGCAAATATCTTATAAAGTCATTTCAAATTTTTAGAATATCAAATTTATTTGAACTTTCTCCCAATATCTTTCTCTAGTTTTATCCTTTTGAATGTCCTTCCCTATCACAAGAGAATATAATCGTCACACCTTTTTGTCCTTGTGCTTTTACATTTGTTTTGTTTTCCTTTTACCTCTTTAATATATATGTTTTGGTGTAAGAAATAGTCACTAACTATTGTGTGTGAGGCCCTGATCACATACGTTTTCCAAATTTATCTTTTTTGTGAAATACTATGGTGACCAGCACAACTAACTAGACATGACATTCAAACAAGGTCAACTAAATTCAAATATCTTCCTTTAAATATACATAATTAGAATTGTGACATTGGGACTTTAAATAAACAAGTTTATTTTAAAAATAATCATTCGAAGTAGAGCTACATATTTTAATTTACTATTTTATTAAGTTAAACAGACATGACACCAAGCATGCTACACAAGTGAGAATTCAGTGTTTGCACGAGCACCTTTTTTCTTAGAAGCTTAATATAGGGAACTAGCTCGTGCTTATTTGTCTTGTATCATTTTCCTTCTTTTGTCCCTTCAGTTTCTGCCGTAAGGCCCAGATTTTCCTCTTGCATTTATTTTACTGGTTTCAAAGAGGTCTGTACTTTTCTCATATTCAATGGGTTCCTGGCATTTGTAAGAGGCATATCCTGAGACAAATCCCTAAATCTGTCAATGTCACTCTAGACAGATAAAAAGTAGCTCAGTATAATTGAACAGCATAAGCTTTGAATAAGCATCCTGCAGAACTGTTTTTCACCAGTAATTAATTCATCTGGACAGAGAGTTGTGTTCTTCAAACCTAAACCAATTACTTCCATACCAGCCAAATCCTTTCTACCACCCGTAAAATCTCATTCCTGGAATATACATTGTACCATCTGCCTTCAAATGGTTGTTTAATTTAAATGCAATGTTTCTATTAATTCATTTAAATTGTTAATCTAAAGGACTGAGGTTATTCCATTTTTTTTCCTAATCTAATTTTCAAAGAGCCTCGTGTTATCAAGGAGATTATAAGGAAAGAAAAACTAAAACTGATCGATAGCACAGAACAGATGTAAAGGATATAAAACTCCTGTTTGTTATTGCCTTAGAACTCAGATCAAGTTTCTTTATTTAAGAAGCTTAAATCAGTACAAATATTCTAGTTCAACCTATTGCACTTCTCAGAAAAAAAGACTTTGTTTTTCCATTACTACCTTATTTTTTTTTAAAAAAAACACTGAATTTGGGCTCTCCCTGTATTTACCTGATTGCATTATTCCGACTCATGCAGAAAATGCCAGATCTGGGGCTTATTTCTTTGAGGATGGTAGGGTCCATAGTATGGCTGTTGGGGTTGTAGAGAGCAGCCTTGTGGCTGGGTAAAGATTTGATACAGTTATTTATATTACTAGAAACACACATTCTAGTTTCCCAATGAAAAAACTATGTAGGAAACTAGAATGTTGCTAAAAGATTCTCTGTAGAGAATCCCTCCATGTGTCTTTTAAAAATTTATTTATATTTTATTGATATTTAGAGAGGGAGGAGGGGAGAGAGAGATAGAAACATTAATGAGAAACAGAAACATCAATCAGCTGCCTCTGCACATCCCCTATTGGGGCTTGAATCCGTGAACTGGGCATGTGCCCTGACTGGGAATTGACTCAGTGACTTCTTGGTGCATTGGACGACTCTCTGCCAACTGAGTCACATCCACCTGCTGGGTTCTCCATGTGTTTTGGGGGAAACTGGTAACTTACACTCTAGTTTAAGAACCCTTAATATCTTTGAAGGACCTAAAAACTTAGCTTGTGAGACTGTTTCCTCTATATTCTAATAAGCTATATTTCCAACATGAATGCATAATATGAAGTCCTAAAGTGAAAGTTGCAACAAATATTAAGCACTTGCCTAAAAAAATATCGAGGTGAAGATCATAACATCAAACTATTTTTCAATTATAAGGCCAGAGATTTGCTATATCTCTGTCAATCATATTTCTAAATAAGACAGAATAGTGTCCACTTAGCCTTAACTATCTATATATTCAAAACCTTTAGAAGAATGTCATCGTCCAATTTCACAGGGTCCAATAAGACAAAATAGGAAAATATGTGTGAGTTTAGCAAAGGCTGTCAGAGTAGAGATTATGAATTTGTATTCATGAGCCACACTGTTCTATCTCAATGCAAGCCCATTTTTCTTTCTTCTCCATTTTTTCCCTGCTATTCTCTTCAATAAAAAGACATGCCTTTGGGGAATAAGAAGTGCTCTCCCAAAAATTACAAATATTGCAGAGCTGCTGAACAATATTGTTACCAAAGTGCACAGTATTTTTGAATTAGTTAAATCTTGTTTCAATACTCTATTGTGTGTGTAGGTATAAAAACTTAATAAGGTATACATGTACATTAAATATATGTGTGAATATAGAAATAAATACTTTGGAAGAGGAAAATCACTGTTATGTGAAAACATGCATTAAAAAAAAAAAAGTCCATCATGCTGACTTTGCATTTTATCTTCAGAGTTACAAAAGCTACCTGCAATGGCGAATAATTTATAGCTCACGGTTAACATATACTCAAAGGGATAAATGTATGGAACAGCAGCATAATAAAATAGTTGCCCTGAGGCTTCACTACAGAATTTCTTAACACAAACTGAAGTTATAGAAATAGTATTCCTTAGCAGATTTTCAGCAACTTTGTATTTCCTTTTTATGATATACATTAGCATCTCTAGTGCTTTAAAATATATTTGTTCTTTGGACTCATGTTATTGCACCTTTCCAAAAAAAAAAAAGCTTTTCCTCCTAAATGTCACACACTCTTGGCATAGCAGTCAATTGTTTCTTCTAACTATAGTATACATATGCATATTCCACAGCACAGCTTTCCAAATGCTAAACAGTTCTTTAGAGTTGCCCACCCCCATTATGGTGTTACATTCAGTGTGACATGGAGGTGAAGTCAATTTTTAACAACAACGAACAGTGTTGATTTGTGTATAGATATACATGTCACATGCAATCTTTCTGTATGCACATAGGCAATGGTTAACCTATATACAAACCTGATTTAGGTATATTTTTAATAGCATTTGGTTCACAAATATAGTGTCACATCAAAACTTACTGAATGAATAATTTGAAGAAAATGCTGCTAATCTTATTCTGACAACATCACTTTTAAGGCAGGATATAAGTTATCCTTGCTTTTAAAGTAACCAAAAAAAAGTGATTTTACTCTTAGCTGTCATTTTCTAATAAATCATCACTGCCATATTACTTTTTTGTTATTTACTGACTTTCAACTAAATTGGACAAAAAGTACATGCCCTCAATCTTTCAAAATTGTTTAGATTGCCAGATTAACTTTAGGGATAAAAGTCCAAACTTAGATAAAAAGTTCAAGTAATGACACAGAACTCCAAAATGTAAAAGTAATGAACAAATACATGAATATATACTATGCTGATATTCTTTCATAAACATGTTGAGAGTTTTTTTTAAAAAGAAGATCTAAATAAAACAGAAAAATATACTTATTACTATTTGGCTACTGACCAGCTTGTGCCTCCACCTGTGGTAGATAATTAGAAAGTCTCTGAAAGTGAAGGAAATGGCAAAATAAATAGAAAATAGTTTTTCTTAATATAAGAATGAACACATTGAAAAGTGACTTAGCTAAATTCAACTCAGGTATGCCTCAGCTTCCCTAGGTACCTGTCAAGTAAAAAATGAATTTAAACTTTGTAATAAAAGTTTAGATAAAAGATAAAAGAGCATTTGTGATTGCAAATCTTGTGAACATTAAAACGGGCTTTGTTAAAATCTCCTAACAAAGGATTTAGTAAAACCCTGATATACTTCTAGCTGTCCTAGAACTTTGAATTATGTAGATAGCTTTTTAAATTCTTTCTAAACTCTACAGATCTATAAAACTATATATAAAAATGTCTTCAGAATCCAAGATTATGTTTTAATAAAATAACCATTAAATTAGTTGTAATGAAATAACGGATTTTAAAAACAAGCTGCAATTTGCATAGTCCCTGAGGGTTACAGAGACACTAGAAAACTGTGATGTCATCTGGCGCAGCTCTCCCATTTTTCATCGAAATCTGAGGCTCAGAGACAGAGGCAGGTGGAAGAACAGATTTCTTTCACATCTGCCTAACTACGTTTTTAAAATTATTATGGAGGAAATAAGTTATAAAATACCTAATTTAATCCTCACATGAAATCAGTGAAACATTACTACCCTCCATATTTTATAAATGAGTGTGTTATGGCTCAGAAAGGGTTAGGTGGCTTGTTCAATGCCACACAGCCAGTCATTGGCAATAGCAGGACAGGAATCGAGTATCCTCTTAGTGCATTGCTCCTTTGTAAACCCAGAATATCATAGGAAAGCGAATTACTACTATTCTTTCCATTAATTTTTTCATTTAAAAATGTTTCCATGTGTATTGAATTACAGTGCTTTATAAATTCCATAATTTTCCAAGGGCCATCTTATATGTTGAAGAAAATCTAAATGACTGGTTCAAACTTCAGTTCCACCATCTACTAAATATCATGTGACCTTGGCCAAATCACCTATGTGCTCTGTATCTCAGTTTCCTCATTTGTAATGCAGAGATAAAAACAGCAACTATTTCATTGTGGTTGTTATAAAGATCATATAATAATGATATCACAGATTCTTAGAACAATGCCTAAAGCACCTTCAAATGCATGCTTGCATGCATATAGTATGCACTTGAAACTTTTACCATTGTTTTTGTTGCTATTTCTAAGTCAATGTATAATAAAAATTAGGGAAATCTTAAATAGTATTTCTCTACTAAGACTACATTTCAAAGAATAGCCCAAAAGGTTTCTCTTTATATGTTCATTAGTTGTATTTGTACTGGAGATTCTCTTTATGTCAAGTTTCTTAACAGTATGTAAAAAGGGAGATTTAAAACATGTTTTCTTAATATTTAACAAACTGGTTCACCAATTACTAGTATTCTGATTACATGAATATCTTCATACAGAACATCAAAAATACAGTAAAAATGCAGGCACTTTGTCAGGCTGGTGTTGTTTATGGTTGAGCATCAACCCATGAACCAAGAAGTCACTGGTTCGATTCTCCTCAGGGCGCATGCCTGAGTTGCAAGCTCAATCCCCAGTAGGGGCCGTGTGGAAGTCAGTCAATTGACCCTATTTCTCTCTCATGGAAGTTTCTATCTCTCTCTGCCTCTCCCTTCTTCTCTCTCTAAACATCAATAAAAACATTTTTTGAAAAATGCAGGCACCTAGAAGAAAGCCTTTCTTGTCTTTTGAAAAGCTCAATTGTAATTCCTTAAAATTATTAAAAAATAATTTCTGAATGAAGTGTAGGAATACATATTTTAGGCACAAAAAATAACCACAGTCAAAAATTTTATGAACCCTTTCCAGAAAGCACAGTATTCAATTCCAGTTAAATTTTTGTTTCAAATAAACATTTGAAACTAGGCCACATCCTGCTCTGTGCTTGCCAAAAATGAAAATTTCAAAATCTAAACTCATGTTCTACTTCCCAAGCACACAAAGAAGTCATCTCAAATTTAACCTAGCCAATTTAAAAATGACTATTAAAACTCTGAAGAAAATATATTTTAAAAATATGTGAGTACAGTGTAAATCCAAGGGGACACTGAATCTCAAATATGGTTAATTATATAAAACATGAGCAACTGCAATGACATAGATCAATGTATGATATAAAATTCTACAGATGAGAAATGCAGTATTCAATGTGGAAACCTGCAAAACTTTGGCACCTATTAGTATTTGGTGACAAGAAGCTAAAGGCATTTTCAAGGACCAAAAAGAAAATTGAAGGAAGCTTCCCTTAACTCTCTCAATGTTAATGTTTACCTAAAGAATTAATATCTACCTTGCTGGTTCTCAGCCTATCTGACAGCTTAGTTCTATAACCCCAATAGCTGGCAAAATAACTTCTGACAAGGACACAAGTTTCATTCTCAATTTTTCTATCAGTGACAGGTAGGTTCTTGTACAGTCTTATTAATATCACTATTCATGAAGAGGAAACTTTGATCAAGGTCAGTGGTAAGGAAGATCAAGGCCAAATAGCTTTACTTCCTGTCTTAGGCTTTTGCATTAATTTCTGTCTCTGATACCTCCTTTTGCATTATATGAATACCTTTCTTTGCAGAAACCACAATGCCAACTCTGGCTTCATCACACCCATTTATATATTTCCCAGGAACCATTTATGAGAGATGTTAAAAAAAAAAAAAAACAGATCACCCTATACCCAAGCAAGAAGACTCCCTGTCTTAGGCCCATAGATATTGGTTTTCTTGCTGTCATCACCCTCCCAAGGCTCCAGTGTTTGTAAACTAAAAGTCCATATTCTTTTACATAGATCATGTTGTGGGTGCCCAGGACTCCCAAATTCCCTTTCTAAATAGCTCTGAAATTATTTCCAGGGATCTTATTTAGGTCTACCCTGATTCTAAGAGAAACTTCATTTACCCTTGTACATATCTCCAAGCCCAAGGGTGACCAAATCAGCACTTGTCAGGGATTTGGGGTATAGCTGGAGATTCACCATCCAGGCTGAGGTGCCCACATGGATGCAAACAGTATATATGAGCTCCCTTGTAGTGCTAGTGGCATGGGCCAACAGGGTGGAATTAGATTCCTGCATGAAATTATAAGGTGACCAAAATTATAAATTTGAATCTGGTCTTCCTAGTCATTGTGAAACTGTACTTGTTAAAACAGGAAACAGGTTATGTATAATTTAACAGCTTGTTGGCTTGGTTTATAATTTAAATGTTTAAAATTGCATCATGTAGACCCTATTTGTCATGTCATAAAAATGTTAGGAGCGCCTGGTTGGTGTTACTTAGTAGTTAAGTGTTGACCAAGAAAGGCACATGCCCAGGCTGTGGACTCAATCCCCAATGGGGGGAGTGCAGGAGGCAGCCGATTAATGATTCTCTCATCATTGATGTTTCTATCCCTCTCTTCCCCTCCCTTCCTCTCGGAAATCATTAAAATTATATTGAAAAGAAAAAAAGAAAGAAATTGTTAGGGGCTAACTTGATAAAAGCCAATGAAGGATACCCACCTAAAATGTTATCATTCATAAAGTGTACCAGGGAAACTTGTTCCTCTCTTAATGTTAAAATTTAACTTTTTCTCTCACGTTTTTAAGTGAACAAGAAAGGAAGAACAGACAGCATTGTCCAAGTTCCCAAAGTTTATAAATTAGAAAAAAGGACCAAAAAGAAAATTGAAGGAAGCTCTCCTTAACTCTCTCAATGTTAATGTTTACCTAGAGAATTCATTATATCTACCTGATTGGTTCTTTATTAACAATATTTATTAACACCTACCTTATTATTAGATAGTTCGCCTTTGGAAACAAAAGTTCAAGGCCTACCCTAAGTCCATGGTTTCTCTATGGTTCACTGCACATTTCCCTCTAGGTCCCAAGAGCTCTAGTGTAGTCATTGTTATATTTGCATAGAAATCATCATGGTACCTAACTCTTTAAGTCAATAAAAGCTCTGAACTTAAATGAGTTTCATGGGACCTAAAGCAAATTAAAAAACAGATTCAATATCAGGAGTAATTTTAGGCACTAAACTTTTAAGTTATGTATAAATCACTTAAGCAAACTGGGTCAAAGAAAATATCCTTGATGATTGACTGATCTAATATTTTTGAGCCTAAAATATCCTTCTTGCTGATAAGACACATCAAATTACCCTCTAGGGGGTTCCACTCTGCAGCAAGAATGACCTTGTAATCACAATACAAAGAAATAGAGTCCTTTGCAATTATGCCCCCCCAAAAAGAATAATTTAAATTACCAAATAATGCTATTTAAGAATAAGAAACTATTATTTCCCAGAACTGTACATTTGAATATACAAAATAACGTGCATGAATAAGTAACGTTTCTGACAACTTAGGAATATTGAAGTCCCCTGTGTAAATTCTATCAAGCAATATATTTAAAGAAAGTTTTCTGTGTTGATAATGCTATTTCATTTAGAATTGAAATTCATAAATCATATATCAACTAGAGGCCCTCTGCACAGAATTCATGCAAGAGTACGTCTTCCTTCCCCCAGCTGCCGGCACAGGCTTCCCTCTGGCACCCGAAACCCAGGCTTCCCTAAAAAGCTCCGGCTTCCTGGAGAGGACATCCAGTCTAATTGGCATATTACACTTTTGTTATTAAAGATAGACAAATAAAGGCAGGATACAAATAGGAGAGCACACATAGGCAGTATCATATTAGAGTTAACAAGATATTGCAGGCATGAGGATAAGAGATCTAAAAAACATTTCAAATGCCTTCAATAGTTGAAGGTTAATAATGTGGGAGAGGTGCTAGTTTTAAAAACAATTTCAATCAAAATATGCAGCTATAGCCAGAGGGTAGCAAGTATAAGAATGTAGTTATTCCTTAACTACATTTTAGAACTACTGGAAGTGGAACTAGTGCTTTCTGTGCATTTGATAGCTTTCAGTTAAAGAATGGAGATGTGGCAATATTGTAAAACCTTAGTAATATTAGGAGAGAATTTCTTCAAAGGTTGGTAGGCTGAAGAGAGATTTTGAAATTTTACTTTAATAAACAGGCTCTGTTATTCATAGCTAATAAGTAGCTAAAAATGGGTTGAATTAGCTACTTTTGAGTTTTATAGGACCCTTACATTTGTCTTGTGCTCACCTATTCTCATTTAGAAAACATTCATTAATTGCCTCCTATATGTAAGCCCTATTACATGGAAAAGGTACCAAAAGAGAATTGAAAAACAAGTTAAATTCTCTATCAATTATTATTGCAATTTGCTAGGAGCATATTTTAAAAGGTAAGACTGATCTGATGTGTGGAGAGTCATGGGATAAAAAAAAAAGAAAGCAAATGCTTATACCAACTTTCTGAAATAGTTATGGCCTTCTAAATGTGCAGACACTCCTCTCCCATAGCACAGTAATGCTAATGATTTCACTTCTTGGTTTAAAAAGATGGATTATTAAAGAAAAAGACAAAAACATCAATACATATATTGCATAAACAAAGATGTAGTGACTGTGTTATTTGTAAAATGTAATCACAGTGCAAAATAAAATTGTTTGGAATTACAATGATAAATTTTACATTTGTAAAACCTTGACCTGATATTCACACCCATGTCTATTTAGAACTGATGACTGGCTATTAAAGAAAGTATGTATGGTTGAATACTCCATTGATGTATAAACTACCACCCTAAATAAACTCTCCATATGGTCATACTTCTAGAACAACAAAGTAACTCTTACATACCCTGCACACTATCTTACCTCAGCTCCTAGTATTAACTAGCCTCTATACCTCAATATGGAATTTTCCTTTTCTTTTTTAATTTATCTTTATTGTTGAAAGTATTATAGATGTCCTCATTTCCACCCCCCCCCATTCACCCCCACTATCCCTTCCACAGGCCTTCACCATACTATTGTCTGTCCTTGGATTTTGCAAATATACATAAAAATTCTTTGGTTAATCTCAAATTTCTTTCCACCTACCCACTTTCCTATGTCATGTGTCATTCTGTTGCATGCTTCAATGTATCTGGATTTATTTTGTCTATCAGTTTATTTTGTTCATTAGATTCCACATATAAGTGACATCATGTGATACTTGTCTTTTCTGATAGCTTATTTTGCTTAGCATAATACTCTCCAGGTCCCTCCATGCTGTCTCAGAGGATAAGAGTGAAATATGGTAGCAATCATCTCAGGCAGAAAATGCTGTTTGGATTCTGTACTTATTTGTTTGCTAAAACAATAGAAAGTTATTTTGATTTTCTGAACTTATGTATGATTGAATACTCCATTGCTGATGGTTTGAATATCCCATTGATTGTGATCTCACTGGTCATTGAAGCACATCCCTCTGGGAACCAGGACAGGACAATTATCCTAAATTGTCTCAGCAGCTTCAGATATCTGAGTTTCAGTTGATTCAGTGGTCCCGGAATCAAAACATACCCTAAAATTGCCTCAGTAGCTACAGATAGTGCATTCCTATTGACTCAGTGATCCCAGAATCTGGACAGCACAATCATTCTAAATTGCCCAGGTGGTCCCAAATAATGTGTTTCTGTTGATTCAGTGATTCATAGATACTTTAAGTAACTAACTTGCTCAATTTTGGTTCTGTAACAGAACCAGGTTGCTTATTCCAGACCCAAAGATGTAATCGATACCTTTGTGATATTCTGCCAATATAAGCCAGATGTGGCAAGCTGTTCGGAGCTGCGAGATTTGGAGCACCGAATAGCTCCCTCATATGCTGCCGACATTTAATAAATGACTCCATTATATGACTTTTTGAGGTGTCCTTTGTAAGATGGAGGTACACTACAATAAGAGCTGCTTTACAGCTACACAGTATTCCATTGTGTAAATGTACCACAGCTTTTCTATCCACTCATCGACTGATGGGCACTTGGGTGGTTTCCAGATCTTAGCTATTGTAAATAGTCCTGCTATAACTAACAGGAGTGCACATATTCTTTCTGATCAGTATGGACTTTCCTATTTCCAGCATCAACTCTTGATTTCTAAGATTTTGATGTAAGTACAAGAGTTCCCTCTAAACTCTAAGTTAACTGAAATCACATAAATTTGTTCTAACTTGTGCAGTGACTTCAGCTTCTATGTGAAGTGAGCATGTCACCTTGTATTTCTGGGCTCAGGTTTCTTACCTGTATAAGAGTCTATTTTGATGAACACTGTTACTATTTATATTGTAAAAAAAATGTGTCAGTTGCACAGGTCAAGACTTTTCTAAAATCCAATATTCATAGTAAAAGAAAATTCTGCCCAAAATGCAAATATGAAGATATATATGTCCTAAGGCACAAATTTCAATAATCCTAAGATCTAAGCACATTTCTCACAAGAACTATATATTCTTGAGTTATCTTTAAATGCAATTAGCTGCAAATGCTTTAACTTTGGGGTCCTAGTTAATACATGGCATATAAATTGTACATAAAAGTCATTGTTTCTGGCCCTAACCAGTTTGGCTCAGTGAATAGAACGTCGGTCTGCAGACTGAAGGGTCCTAGTTTCGATTCCGGTCAAGGGCATGTACCTTGGTTGCTGATGGATGGTTTTCTCTCATCGATGTTTCTAACTCTATCCCTCTCCCTTCCTCTCTGTAAAAAAATCAATAAAATATATTGTAAAAAGTCATTGCTTCTGCATTTGAATGGTTTTATAATATTAAATCTTTAAATCCATATGTGCCACCCTAACGGCAAACAGTAGACACAAGTATACTTTTATAACACTTAGCACTTAAGCTTTTTAAGCTTTCCACATAACTTATTCACCTTGGCATGACTTTTGTGAGATAGCTAATATGCCCCACTTCAAAAGGTATAAATAGAAATAGCCTAGCCTGAAAACCTGGATTTTACTACAGCTAAAGTTTACTACTACTAAGTGATTTGCATACTAGTTGAAACTAGAACAACAAAAGCTATTCATGTGCTCTACACCTTTCCGGGTATATCTCTGAAGGAAAATAAAACTATTATTATAATTATTCTAAATAAAAAAATTATATTTGGTTCTATTTCATAAATTGCTTAATAAAATAGTTTTATATAAGTAATATATCAACATACATGATTAAATATGAAAAACAAATACTGAACAGAAATCACTAAGATCAAAGTTAGAAAAGAATGCCTAGAGTGGATTTCTTTGGATGTTTACCTGCACAAATAATCATACTAGAGATGCTACAGGGAGGGACAAAAGAGAAAAAAAATAAGTGGAATAAAACAAGGACTTGTTTCCATGAGTGAAGAGAAAAATAAGTGGCTAAACAGAAACCTGCATTTCAAATAGAGTTACTTTAAAGTGGGAGAGAAATGTGCATGTCAAACATATGAGAAATGAAGAATGAGGTGAGTTAGGAAATCTAGTAGGAAAAACTACGATCTGTTCTTTCCATGAGACAAGGGAAAAAAATCAATGACTAAAAAGAAGCATGTATATCAAAAAGAATTGATGATAAGTGAGAGAGACATGCACTCCTCAAAAACTTGAGGTTAGAAACTATAGTTACCTAATAATTGATCCAGAGAGGCTCAAAGACCAAGAACAAGTGAAATGGTAACTTCAGGTAGACTTTGGGTGCTGTAATTCCAAATAGAAAACAAACTGAAAAATTGGTATTTCCTTCAAATTCTAATTTTGAAAAATGTATGTTATTAATTTAAGGATTTAAGATGATATTAGTTGGTTTAAAAAGTTAAACTAAAACAATGAATTAGAAGACGAATTCAACTCAATGCCTTGAGCATTATCTAGGAAGAAATGATACAACTAATAAATATAGTAACCAAGGTTTAACATGTACAGAAAATGTATGCCATACTAAGTAGCCGTCACCACATAAATGAAACTTCAGTTATTTCAGATACAAATTTAAAAAGAACCATCTACAGAAATATACATTGAACAGTGTTCAGACAACAAGCTTCAGTAGATTTATACAACACTTTTAGAGAGCTTACCTTAGGAAAAAACAGCATTTATCAGATATATTCAAAACAAAAAGTAAAACAAGCATTCCTTTATACCAGCATAACTGGGAACTTAATATATGTGTCAAAGATTTAAAAAAATACTCTCAGGGAATGTCAGTAATCAAAATACCTTTTGTAGGTTTAACCCTAGGTTTCTTTTCTTTCCTTTTCTTCTTATTACATTAAAGTGATTGCACCACAGATACTCTATTTTTGAGACCTGAAATCTTATTCAACTAAAAGTTGCTCTACATATGTGAGCTTGAGGACATGAATAAAGTGGATTATTTCAGTATAAATTTAACAAAGATTTAAGAAAAGTTCTTCCACAATGACTAACATCCTAAGGCAAACAGAAAAGGGGGTTTATTACAAAGCAGAACAGATCTTTCCTATTATGTTCAATACAGCATGGAATAACCAGAGAATCTAATTATTTTAGTCTTTACAACTGAGATAGCAAAGAGATATGAAACTCGCTGACCTTAGCATTTCCCAAATGCCCCAGGTCAATTTAATCACTAGTTCTTAGGATTTTTCCTCATGAAAATAAAAACAAAAAAAGGCATTGTTTCTAATTAATGGCTGCTAGAAGTTAAATAAATTTAAATGTTTGATATAAATTAGGCATAATTAGATTTTAAAAACATGCTTTCATTTTTATTATTTGATGACCATAACAGTATATAAGCAAAATCACAATTTTGAAGGAAGACTAGAGAAATAATTAAAAATGTATGTATAGGTTTGGAAAGTGCTCATATTATTACCAAAATAAAATCAAAGTATCAAGTCACTACTGCTGCTACTGCTACTAGCAATAATAGCCTATGTAATGCTTATTACATACATGCCATACTCTAAGTGTTTTCCATAGTTTCTAGAAAGTGTTCTCCATTGACAAATTTAATCAAATGTAGTAGTCACTTAAATTATAATATATTTATATATTATGGAAGCTGAAAATCTGATCATGCTAAATTATAGAAATGGTGATCTTCAAAATTTGAACCTGAGTTATCTTTGAATCCAAGGCTATGTTTGAGCCATCTGGGGTAATTAAGGAGTGCAAAAAAAAAAAAAGAGAGAGAGAGAGAAAATGGAAAGGTGAAATAGGCCTTTATATCCATTAACAGTGCCTTGCATAGTATGTGCACACTGTAGCTACTTAATGGGCATGAATATCATGATGCCATTTGGTGATTCACTACCAAATTATTTTCTCTCTTGAAAAAAGTATGATGGGTGGCGGTATATAAGCAAGGGGGGTGCCAAGGAGGAGACCCACCTCTCAGCAGTTGGCATGACTGCTCTCTTATGTAATAATAACCTGTGTAGACAAAGCAACTAACTGACTGCGTATTTTTAAATTTAAAAACAAAACAGAAAGAGATATGCAGTATTAATTCATATCTCCTAAAACAGACTTGTCATCTTTATCAATATTTGCATTACTATCTTCCATTAGGAGAAAAAAAATTTCCAATGGAATCAATATCCAAATTGCTAGAATGTTTAAATATATGTCGAAAATGAAGCCATGGCCAGGTAGCTCAGTTGGTTAGAGCGTCATCCTCATACATCAAGGTTGCAGGTTCAATCCCCAGTCAGGGCACATAGAGAAATCAACCAATGAAGCAACAAATGCATACATAATGGAACAATGAATCTTTCTCTCTCTCTCTCTACCTTTCTCTCTCTCTCTCTCCACCTTTCCTGTCTCTCTATAAAATCAATAAATACATTTTAAGTGCATGTCCCTATCAAAAAATAAAACATGGTAAGCTCTTTTTTTTATGGTAAGCTCTTTTGAATTTTGTTATATTTTGAGTTTTGTTCGAAATAATTTTTATCAGAATATAGAAACTGCCTACAACAAGCGTACATTCAGATGCATTCTGACAGAATAAGCTCAAAGTTAATTGTCAGTTAACATGTTGATAATGTTTGGCACATATTTAGCTGTTCGGCATTCTTGACTGTAGGAGGAAGAACCGGGCCTCATTCTATCCGTCAGGTAAATACTGCACTGGGCCCACTCTTTATGTACAACCCCAGCATGAAGTTCTCAGCAGGGCTTCAAGAATATCTTTGGCCATGTGCTATCAAGTGGTAGTAAGAACTTTTTATCTTATCCTTTTCAAATTTGTGGTATGCAGAATTATGAACCACAAAGGTGTCTAAATCCTAATCTCCTGAACCTGTGACTATATTAGATTACATGAAAAAGGGAAATTCAGGTTTCTAATCAGCTGGCTTTAAAAGAGAGAGATTAAACTAGTTTATCCATGTGGGTCCATTGTAATCATGAGGATTCTTAAAAGTGTAAGTGAGAAGAGAGAGAGAGATGGTAATGTTAAAAAAAAAAAAAACACAAAACTAAAAGTGCTACCATTAGGTGTAAAATCTATATATTGTCCTGATTCCACTGAAATTAAGGGTTATATTTTGGTTTGCCAGTATCTCTCCATGTGACCTCAGGCCTCATTCATTGTTGTAAGGTGCTTTTAGTTGCACTTGACCTTCCTCTTTCAGGCAGTTCTTCCTCTTTGGATCTCTCTGCCTTTCCAGAGTACCTTCCTTCTGCTCCCTCGGCAGAGGATTGATCCCTCTCAAGGGCACATAGGAAAGGGCAGTGGTGAAAGTCAGGAGGTGTGGCACTAGCTTTGAGTTCTGTAACCAAATCGTTTTTAACTTCATGCACAGAACTTGTCACTCTAGGTCTCAGTTTCCCCGTGTGTATATTGAAAACAGTGAGTTCAGTGATCTCTATAGCCTTTTCAAAATGTGAAAAGCTACAAATGTGAAGAGCTCTAACATCCCCATCCAGGCTTACTTTTTAGGCTTATGTCCCTAAAAGGGACAGCCAAAAGTAAAAGCTTATATTAGTGTTATTTTAGGTATGTTTACATTTCATTAGATGCCTTTTGAGGAAGAAAATATTTTCAAAGCACTGAATTTCTAATGAAAACATTTCAGAACACAGTACGAGGTTTTAGGATCTCCCTCTATAGTCACCATTTGAGACATAAGAATAGTCCTGCATATTGCCAATGGCCATGACAATTGGAAGACAAGGCAATTTCACTACTGAATAACTTGAACTCTCATTCGAAGAATGACTGTGGGTAAGGATGGCTGAGTCTATATTTAAAAGCAATTTTGCAGGCAGCTAAGATGTTATATGCAGCTTTATTATTTCCAAGCCACTAATATACATTCCCACAAAAATACACCTAGTTCCCAAGTAATTCCCATTTTCTGCTCGACAAAGAGGGAGATTTTTCTATATGCCTACTAGCAAGTGTAATGGACAATTCTGCCATTCCTATAAAGGTAATAGGATTTTTAGTAGCCAAGATAAGAAGTGCCGTGAATCAGAGGCCTTTGTTGATTCATCTCAACCCTTTTATTTTTTCACCAAAATCATTACAGTAAACAAAGCAACTATACTGGGTCACATTATCCTGGTGGCACAAACACTTCCTTTAATAACTGAACTGACTGCTGGGGATTGACCACTCTTTTAATTATACTTCAGAAGTGCACAGAATGAGAAAAAAGCCAACTGCACTGCCTGATGTGGATTGGCTCAGGACCAAGTCCTTTGTGCCAGTTCTTTCTTCTTTCAGCCTCCCTCAATGTGGTGTTCTTATATAAGATTACCATGCCATTTATTTCTTTCTTATCCCCTTTCATGTCCTCTGAAAAATTTCTGACTTCTGCCCTCACTATTCTTAGCCAACAATATTTTCCAAGTTGAAACACTTTTCCCTTCAACAGACTAGACTGTCCAACAACTGAAGCACTCAGGTTCCATGTCTGTACCACCTAATTATCCAGTATTAATGCACCCATTAATTCAATGTGTTGGTCTATGATATGATATTATTGTTTACAGATATGGCCTGTAAACAATGGAACCTCACAGATCTCGGGGCAGAGAAATCCAATACAAAGATATGTTATAGGACATCAGAGGAGAGAATGGTTGTCACTCTTCAAAGACCTGGCTAAAAACTTGGTGAAAGGCTATATGATATACTGCCTTGAATTACTTGATTTATTACATATTAAAGGGCCATTGCAGGAAGATTCCTGCAAGAATAGGGCTTCCTGCAGCAATCTCCGCTGCCCTGCCTGCTTCCCTTCCTTCTCCACCACCCCACTTGCTTGCTTCTCCACAGTTTCTCTCCCTTTTGCACCACTTGGCTTCCTTCTATGCTATCTTCAGTCTTCACTCTGCACCTGGATATGCAAATTAACTGCCATCTTGGTTGGGTTAATTTGCATGCTCACTCCTGATTTGCTGGTGGGCGTGGCTTGTGGGTTTAGCAGAGGTATGGTCAATTTGCCTGTTTCTCTTTTAGTAGATAGGATGTATTACCTTATCTTCAAGTTTATTATATCTTCTCAATAGTGCTATTGTAAATAATGGAAACATTGGGAGTGCTCACTAAACATGCACTTACCCATGCATAGTGGCATCATGGAAGAGACACAAGCTGGTTATTTCACCCTTGACCTTCCTCTCCAAGGCTTTACTTTTTTCCAGTATTCCTTTTCTTTCACAACTACTTTTTTCTTCTTTCTTAGAAAGAGTTGATTCCTACCAACATGTGACGTGGAAGAAAGAACTGGTGAATTTCAGTTATTCAGTTCAGATGGGTAAAGAATTAAGTAAAAGTTAGAGTTCACCCATGTGATTCCTGTGTTGGCCTCTTATTTTAGCTCTCAAATATAACCAGAGGTTAGTATGACACTGGCCACTCTGCAAATAAATCTACTTCTTTTTTAAAAATTATATATGTTATTGATTTTCTACAGAGCGGAAGGGAGAAGGACAGAAAGTTAGAAACATTGATGAGTGAGAAACATCAATCAGCTGATTCTCGCACACCCCCTATTGGGGATTTGCCCACAACCAAGGTACGTGCTCTTGACCAGAGTCAAACCTGGGACCCTTCAGTCCGCAGGCTAATACTCTATCCACCGAACCAAACCAGTTTCAGCTGAATCTACTTATTTTCAAAAAATTCCTGATGCCTCATCTTCAAGTATGAAAAAAAAAAAAAAACTACCTCCTCAGTCCTATAAGTAAATAGTTCCCCAATCTTTACATCTTTGGACACACACACACACACACACAGTTGCTACTTTGATAAGATTTGTGGAAGATACAAAGCTAAAAGTTGTAATCACCTTGATTGGACGCAACTGATTCTTCTCCCCTTTCCCTCTTTTCAAGAGTTAGCCCATCCTGCTTACTGCAACACTGCTAATCCAATATTTAGTGGGGTAATTATATTTTAGGTGTCTAGTTTAAGTAAACTGACCCTTCTTTAAATATAGGCCTGATGCTGGCCTAACTCTGAATGGATTTTACATCTGAGAAAACAGATCCAATGAATTTAAATCTCAAGGATGTTATTTGTGACTCATCTTTCTTATAGACTCCAGAGTCAAAAAAACATAAAACCACAGATAGCAGACCTACTCAGGGTAGGTTGAGAGAATGTAAATCCATGTTTGCTCATTATTCACCTTCTGACAGTATAAAAAGAGGCCACAAATTCATGAGATATAGTGAAATATTGGTAGGTTATATCAATTAACAGAAAGAATTTCTGGAGTATTGGATCCTTCTCTCCTCATGCTAAGTCAATATGTTTTTTCCCCCAAACTTAGAGCAAGTCTGTGTTTACAAGAGTTGGGGAGACTGTACTTCTAAGAATGTCTCTGTATGAGGGCTGGCTATTGGGAGCAGAGTTTTGAGACCAGGCTACATTGTGAAGGGCCTACACATCCAGTATTGGACCCAGCAAGGATGCATGTCCTTTCCAAGTGGCCTAGTAGATTTATAATGAGGTTGTCTTGAGAGCTGAAAAGGACTCTTCTTAAGAAAGCTTCCTGTATGCTACGTGGGCCCTCAAAGACAGCAGTTTTGGAAGAAATGGGTTGAGCAGGAACTGTAAATTGCCAGTCAGAGAAGTCTCCAATGGTGAAATATATCAGAAGAACCCACAAAAGTGCTTCCTGATAAACAACAGACATTTTAGTCTCTGAAATGCAGAATAGTTTGATCCCAGATAAAACAGCAATAGGTACATAAAACTCTTCTATTTTCTTTCTGACTGCTTTACCATTGTACCTGTACCTGGAAGACACTGAAGCAGCAACTAATCTATGAGAAATAAGGTGAGCTGAAAAGAGAGGAAAAAAAATTTATAGATCCCTTTCCCCAATACATCAAAATAGAACTTGTGTGGGGAGGGTTGTTATAGGAAGGGGAAAAAATCTTAGAAGTTAGTAAGAAAATAATGTTTTATATTAGACTGCATTATACTATTGAAAAGCAAGAAAAAAGGAGAGTCTATTTTTAATACCTAATAGTGAGTATAAAACTTGGAGGAAAACTAGGCACTGGGAAGAATAGATAGAGTTTGTTTCAAGAGTTAAAACTGAGAAAGAATCAAGTTGCTGGTTGTATCCTAATTCTGGTTGTATCAGCTATTAGTAGAAGCAAAATCTACTGACTCAAAGCCCACTGTTACCTTTATTCTCTTAAAAAACTAGGAATACCAAATTGATTTTAAAAGGAAGTAAATTAAAATAAACTTTAGAAACATAATATACAAATGTAATTTTTAACCTTCTTTTGGCCCTGATTCATGAGGAAAGAATGAGGGAAAGAAAGAAAGGAGGGAGAGAAGGAGGGGCAAAGAAAGAATTAAGGGAAGAAAGGAAGAAACCATTTTTCAAAAGACATATAAAAATCACTTCTGCATGACCTTAATAAATTATACCTAATTAATTATAATCCCTTTATTTCCTAGAGCATAGCTTGAAGTCTTTAATAAATTTATACCAAAGCTTTTCTTGCATTGATAAAACCAAAGTCCTCCTTCATGGATGAAATAATTATGAGTGGAATGTTCCTAAGTGTCTCTTGATATAATGGGTAAGACTCAATATACCAATGTCTTGGGTAACATATCTTTGTATCCATATCTTGGATTCCATATCTCTGAGGGAAGAATCAGAATTTTGTGACAGAAGAGGTTGTAAAGAACAAAGGCTCTAGGGGAAATTGCCTTCACAGGCAATTGAGGAATGGGAACTGATCATTATTCAGACACATCTGTATAGGAGATATCTGCATCATGTCAGGCTGAATTACTTTAAATTATTCTTTTAAAATATACTACTATATTTGTTGTCATTTATAATGAGAAGACTTCTCAAAATTTAATGTCTCTGATACTGGAGTAAGTCCTACTTAAATTAATATTATCCAGGCTGCAATTGTGACATATCAAATGTGCCTAAACATGCACCAACAAAGCAAAACAGAACAAAACAAAAAAACCCTTGCAGAATAGAAACCAGAGTTTTGGAAGAAAGTTCTGGAAACAATGGAAAGCTCAGCTCGCTCTCACCCTCACCAGTCCTCTCTCTCTCTCTCTCTCTCTCTCTCTCTCTCTCTCTCTCTCTCTCTCTCTTTCTCTCCCTCTCCCTCTCCCTCTCCCTCTTTCTTTAATAATAAAAGCTACTACAACACATTTCCTGATATAAAAGTAAACAAAATACTACCCACCCTAAAAATAGACACCAAGCTGAAACTGGTTTGGTTCAGTGGATAGAGTGTAGGCCTGCGGACTGAAAGGTCCCAGGTTCGATCCTGGTCAAGGGCATGTACCTTAGCTACGGGCACATTCCCAGTGGAGGATGTGCAAGAGGCAGCTGATTGATGTTTCTGACTTTTTACCCCTGTCCCTTCCTCTCTGTAAAAAATCAATAAAATATATTTTTAAAAATAAATTAAAAAAACAGACATCAATGATTCTTCATAGTAAAATCATTAGGAAAATTAGAATCTTAATGTAAAAAAAACGAGATTACCTCAACTAATTTTTTCACATGTATTTTACTTTTTTTTCATGTGTACATATATTATATATCATAAAAAATGCTTACATGGATCAAAAAATTCCTTTTAGTATGTTGAAATGAAAATTCTAAGTCTCACACCTTATGTGGCAGCACTGATTTTCATTCTTGGTGATAGATAAAATAATTATGCATTTTAAAATAAAATAAAATATCTGAAATGGAATAAAGTTTATCATAAAATGGTTTGACAGTTTTGTACATTACTTAGATAACAAATTATTTAGGCATTATACATAATGCTGTAAGCTCTCTTTAGAGCAATAGTCATGATTTTACATCATAATTCCATAAAACTGGAGACAAAATAACAATTCTTATAGCACATGGGCTGTCCATTAGGTCACCTCTGGATGCGCATATATAGTATTTGCTCCACATGTAGCACTTCCTACTCCCAATGATGGGAGATTCAGTAAACCCCTGTTCCAATCAGTTTAGATAGGGAGATAAATTGCAGATCTTTATGATGAAAACCTGTAACAAGTGGCACTGTCCTCATGAGGAGTGTGGCTGTTGCCATCCTGAGATCAGTTATCATTTTCCATGCTCTAGGAGTGGACCCTCTACAGAGGAGGATGAACTAGAGTGAGAACGCACTGAGTAACTTTCAACTTTATGAATCTATGTTTCTAAATACAATCCTATGACTCTGCAAGTCATAAATATTAAAAAATGCATTCTTTAATTAGACACTCACCCATAGATTCACAAACCCCAGAAATGCAAAAGACAAAGTTCTAATACTCATGAAATTATGTTATATCAATAAATCATAAAAACAATTCATAAACTCACCTCATACATTTTATTTCAGGTTAACTTTGATTATGGAAAATTAATTAATTCCACTCAACCCTAATCCTTGACCAATAAGTAACCGAGCTATCCTCAGAGACTCAGTTAGGTAAATATACTCCTGGGTTTCTAATTTGTTTATTTATTATTGATTCTTCATTGTTTTAAAGCATCAAGGGTACTTATGATCATTTTTAAGGTATTAAAATGAATGATAACCTTTATATTTCCTTTGCTAATTAACTTATTCTTTCCTTTGTTTATTTTGATAATTAGCCTACATGGGGAAGGAAAATAAATACAAAGCTTTCTAGAATATTCAGTTTTTGATATGATGACTATTATAACAAGGTTGTTTAACCAATATTACATAAAGAAAAGAAGAAAAGGGTTCATTAGAAAATAAAAGACAACTCGAAAAAGTAAAACCTAAGGAAGACTAGAAAAAAACAAATGACAGAGAATACCCCTTTTCCCTTTATTTCCTGGGGATTGGTTGAGTGTGGACAACAACTGATAACATCAGAGTTTTCATTTTGAATCCTCTGAATAATCACATGGCTGTATTCATTCAAGTGACAACAGACAACTTTTTGTCATGTCCACAGATTGGCTTTGTTCTTGCATCTGAAGCTGCCTTTGAGGATTTATACAATAGATAAAGAATAAACCATTAAAAAGACAATAATAGTATTAGAACTATATATTAAATGTATTTCTCTAATCATGTTAAGCATGGTATTCCTTGTTAAATAAAATCTCCCCTAATTTTATAAAGATTTAGTTTATTATTATTGCAAACGGAAAACTAAAATGTCTGATTATTATCCTGAAAAATTAATGATATAACAAATAATTTTGAACAAAACATCCCAATAATTCTAACACTCTTTGGTAACATAGCAGAGTTTTAAAAAATTACTTTCCCCCTGGAATAAGATATTTATTTACATATACCTAAAGATATACAGCAGGGAGTAAATCACTAGCTCATATTGGCCCAAGAAGGCATATTATGGTTACATCAATGCACAGTGGGAAGTCCCAGCAGTACTAAATATAAGTCAGCCTTGATGTCTTTGCTCAGGACCATCTAACCTAATTTTAGCTAGCCTGGATCTTTCTCTGAGCAACTTTGTGGAAAGCATGCCCTGATTCTATTGTCCTGGAAAGCAGAGCAAAATATGCATTAATTGACCTTTAACTAACTGCATTTAGAAATAATACAAAGAAAAAAGAATTACACATGCTCATACAGGAATACACACATCTGACTTTACCCCTTATCAGAAAATTAAGTTTAAAATCCTATAATACAAGATGTATATTGGTTTAAAATATAACTAATTACGTTAAAATCAGCCTATTATGAATCAACCAACTACTCAAAAGTGTGGCACATTCTTATACTCAGCCATTGTAAATTCCATAGAATTTCTCCCCTTCCTACCCATACTCATTCTTGAAAATATTTGGTGTCAAATTCACGTTTCTCAATTACAACATTTTCATCTTTTTTGTGGTCAGTCTGGAAGTGAAGAAAATACAGCACTGAGAGTTTCAGACAGAGCATTAAACCTGCGGTTTCTCTAGGCAGATATTACAGCATCAGCCTTTGCAGCTCAAGAAGCCACTAATGAGTTGGCTAAAATAAAGTCTTCAATAGAGATGATACTTTATTTTGCACAGATGCTACCAAAATTACATCATCGTGGTTAAATTCTTAATATACCAATATTTTGTTAATAATTCCAAAGTTTAGGCATTTTTTATTCAAATCATAAAATCCAGAAAATGTCAGACTCTACTGTGACATCACAAAAACTTGGACATTTTTGTCACATTTTCCCTTTTTCCTGAGTTCAAATAATAATATCAAAAGAAGATCTGTAAAAACTCAGTGGCATGGATTCAGGTAATGAGAACACTTCGATATAAATGGAGGGATAAAATTCTGTTTACTATTCATGACCTTAAATGACTATATGAGTATGTTATAAAACCAAACATATTATGTATAAATATCAATAAAATTAAAGACAAGATGTAACAATACAAGCTAGAAAAACAAAATTATTCTTTAGGTTGTCATGGAATGTGTTAGCAAATTGAGAGATACAAAGAAAGTAAATGTTAGTACTACCATAATAAATCTGGTTGATATAATTACTGCAATAACAGCTAACATATATAGGCAGATGATTTTATATATTTTGCTCACCTACAAAAATATAAGGACAAATTACCTGAAAGCAAAATGAATTGGGCCAAATAAAATGTAAAAGAAACATTTAAAAAAAATAAAAGCTCTGCAGAGTATAAAATCAAGGTAAAGGTAGAATAGTGGGGAGGGTATAAATTGAAAGAATACATTTAGTCATAAGAAAAACAAGTCAGATGCAGTGTATAAATTAAAGCCCAAAACCCTGAATGTCACTAAGAACTAGGGATTCTAAGACAGACTTGTTGCTGCCTTTTCTAAATCACATATGCTTAAATGGTTTTATGGCATTATGTGTGTTTCAAATGGCAGCATTCATTGTTATTTGCCTCACAACCCAGGCTTATAGCACAGCAATAAACCTATTGTTGAAGAACCGGTTATGTTCTGGGTATACCTAGACCTGCAAATATATATGGGCAGAAAGTGTTGCAAGAGGCAAAGGAAAATGCAATTGCAGGTAAAAGGAAACTCTGGTAACAAATAGATTCTGATAGGTTCCCATAAATAGGTACTGAGAGACATAACTAGAAAAAGCTTGAAAATAGACCAAAAGCCTTGAATGTTTGACGAAAGAGTGTGGATACCTTGTTCCAAGAGATAGGAAGCAATGGAGGTTTTGAGTTGAGAAGTTTTCTGATGAAAGCATCAGTTTTAGGATAATGACTATGGCAACAGTGTGACCTATGAATCAAAGATAAAAGCAAAGAATACCTAGGAGGAAGCTTTTGCAACAATTTAGAAGTGAGGTAAATAAGATGTGAATTATATACTTCATGGCAAGAATGTAAAGAGTTTTAGAATACTGTAATATGAGGAATAATAGTGGGGCTGGAGAGTCAAGAAGAGAAATTTGTTATAATGAAAATGAATCCTATCTAAAGACAAGGTTGAAGAATAAATGCATACACACAGAGAAAATCACACTTTATGTACAATGGAAAATGTATTGCTTTAACTTATATTAGTAGCAAGAATATCAATTTGTCACTCATTGTGGATGTGAAGTTTCAAACTGTGATAATGGGTGAGAGGTCTAAGTTTCCATTATTCATACCATATGTAAATGTTTTGTTGTTGTTGTTAAGTATAGTTTTTTATAAACCTAATAGTCTTCTTTTCCTGATAGTCTTATATAATAATGCTGAATATGCAGAATCCTATACTAATTCAGAGAATACATAAAAATAAATTTAGGTAATTAAATATTACTTTATGAAATTGTATTTCAGCCAACACAAAAGATATTTAAATGACTCATAATGTAAATACCAGTTTGCAGGGCTGACAACACTAAACCGTCAGTAAGTGGGCTGAATTTCAAGGGATTATGTGGATTTGTCTTTGTCCAGCCACATGGCTTAACAGCCAATATCTGCTCAGAAAAAGGTCCCTGGAAGAGGGCAGTGTAGATGCAGAGCTAAGTGGCCCACGCAGGACTCATGCCCTTCATCCTGGCCTCATTAATGCAAGCTCTACTTGACTGGACTCCAAATATCCAACTTCTTTTCAGAAATTTGAGGTTAAGACTTCCTTCTATATAGTTGTTTGTTTTTCCATTTTGCTGGAGTGAGAAGTACTAATTCAATAAAGTTTTTGGAAAATGTAATCAGCAGATTTGATATTTTCACTCCCAAATGCTAATTAACTAGTAATAATTAATTAAATAATTAGTATAAGTGAAAATTAACTCTAAAAGTCATATAATCTCTCTCACTGAAATTATGAGATATATCACATTCAGATTTAAAAAAGACTACTTATCATTGCTTTATTACAGATATTTAGCCATGTGGACAGGTATCTGTAGTTGGGCTGATAGTGACTATGGTGAATACTTGTTTTAAAAATACACTAGGGATGGCCCGGCCAGAGTTGCTCAGTGGTTGAGAGTCAGTCTATGAACCAGGAGGTCATGGTTCGATTCCTGGTCAGGGCACATGCCCATATTGCAGGCTTGCTCTCCAGTTTGGTGCCTGCAGAGATAGTGGATGGATGGTTCTCTCACCATTGATGTTTCTCTCTTCCATCTCTCTTTCCCTCTCTATTCCTCTCTGAAATCAATAAAAATATTTTACAAAATACACTAGGAAATAAAATGTCTCAACATAAGTTTTAAGAAAAACTTGTAAGATGTTTGTATTATCCCATCCCACTAATTCTAGTCTGCCAAATAATTTACAATATGATGAATCAAAAATGAATGTTTAATCTGGACTCTGAAATGACATAGTTTATTGTTATTTTGGGGGATGTGAGGTCTAACAATATCTGTCAGCTGACGGTTTTTGTTACTTATTTATATTTTTTTTCTATTGGGCCAAAAATAACAAATATTTATGAATAGACAGATTTACTTTCCACTTATATAAACTTGGGAACCAAAGAGAATAATTTTTGAGAGATAAAATTATTATATTAAATACCAAACATAAGACTTTAAAAAAACTCGAATCACATACAATAGCATTAGCAAGATAGTTCTATCTTGCTTTTAAAATACTTTCATTGGCAACAATGAAAGAATTAAAATCATGGGAGGTATTGGCTAATGTATCTAAGAAGCTTTTTATTATTATCAGCAGTTGTCAGGGTTTGGTCTAATCTTAAATCTTAGATGAACATTTTGTGCCATTTTGCTTTTTTCTTGCTTATCACATTGTCTACTTGTGTAAGTGGTTCTGTTTCATGGCAATTCAGTTATCTCCACTGATGTGGCACACCATAATTTGAAGAATATTATGTAAAAGAAAGTTATAGCCTATAATCTAAAAGGCATATGCTTAAAAAACATTTAAAACACAGACTGAAGCATTCAGATAATTTTAATGGTTATATACTTGATTCCCAGAAGATAAAAGACACATGTTCTGACATATAATAAGTAGGTATGTCATTTCCACATTTTCTATATGATGATTTCTAACTTCTGACTTTTATACTAGCATCCTCATGTTCTTGTATTTCTTTTTATCTGAATTCATGCAGCCTTTGCATAGATTCAAACAAATGGGAATTATTTGTAATTCTAAGGCCTGTTCCTTTTATTCCATTGCAATATACAAGCCAGCTGTGTTCAGATACAGCATCTGAGAATGATGTTGAAATAGAGAAAGCAGGCTGGCAGGTCTAGTCATGCTAAAGAAAATAACTTAGGACAATTATGAAATAGTAACATAACCACAATATTAGTCAGCTATGATCTGCTAATAAATACTACATGATGCTTTAGGCAAGAGACTAGAATTATTTAAAACCATGTGCCACATTTCTGTCTCAAATCAGTCACCCAAATTAGTTCTCTTTGCCCTTGCCTAATAATTTTCTCTGTGCTTGTCACGGCAGGATTTTTTGTTTTGGGTGTCCTAATCCAAACCCAAATCATAAGTTATGCATTAAAGTTTATATATATTAGAGCTTGGTGTGCAAAATTCATGCATAGGGGAAGGGGGATGTCCCTCAGCCCAGCCTGCACCCTCTCCAATCTGGGATTCTCAAGGGATGTCTGACTGCCTCTTTAAGCCCGATCCTACCAGGATCAGAACTAAATGGGCAGTCAGACATCCCTCTCACAATCCCTCTCACAATATAGGACTCAATGCTGGCTCCCAACTGCTTGCCTGCCTGCCTTCCTGATTGCCCCTAACTGTTTCTGCCTGCCAGCCTGATCACGATATAATCACTTCCCTACCAGCCTGGTTGATGCCTAACTGCTCCCCTGCCAGCCTGTTTGCGTCTAATAGTCCTCCCCTGCAGGCCTGGTCACCCCCCAAATGCTCTCCCCTGCAGGCCTGGGTCCCCCACAACTGCCCTTTCCTGCAGGCCCAGTCACTCCCAACTTCCCTTCTCTACTGGCCTGGTCACACCCAACTGTCTTCCCTTGCAGGCCTGGTCCCTCCCAACTTCCCTCCCCTGCTGTCCTGATCACCCACAACACCCCTCCCCCCACTCACAATTGCCCTTCCCTGCTGGCCATCTTGTGGTGGCCACATTGTGTCCACATGGGGGCAGCCATCTTGTGTGTTGGAATGATGGTCAATTTGCATATTACTATTTTATTAGATAGGAGATTACACACACACACACACACACACACACACACAATGGTGGCTCCACTGTGCACGAAGTGGAAGTTCCCTCAGCCCAGCTTGAACCCTCTCCAATCAAGGACCCCTTCAAAGATGTCTGACTGACGGCAATTGGACATCGCTCTCGCAATCTAGGACACTGGCTCCTAACTGCTCACTGGCCTGCCTCACTGATCGCCCCTAACTGCCTCTGCCTGCCTGCCTAATCACCCCTAATTCCTCTGCTTGTCTACGTGATTGCCCCTAACCACTTCTGCCTGCCTGCCTGATCACCCCTAATGCTCCCCTACCATCTTGATCGCCCCTAAGTGCTCCCCTGCTGGCCTGATTGCTCTTAACTGCCTCTGCCTTGCCCCACCCCTGGGACCCAGGCTTTCCTCCCTCTGGCCAGCTATAGGCACCCAGTACCCGGGCCAGCTTCACTCAGGCCGGCTGCAGCCACAGGCAGCCACAGGCACCCAGGACCACAGGGCATGCAGCTTGTGCAGCTGCTGGTGCCGACTGCGAGGCAAGCGGCTTGTCCCTCTCCTGGGCCAGAGAGGCAGGCACAGCTGTTGGCGTCCGGGACCGTGGAGTGGGTGGCTTGTTCCTCTCTCAGTCCATAGTCTGTCTGGTCCCCATTCCTCTCTTCCCAGTGTTGAGTGTCTGAGCCATTATGGCATGATGGCATGAAGGTGTGATGACTATTTGCATATCAGCTCTTCATTATATAGGATTTTAACTTGTCACAGTCTATCTTCAAGTGGATATTTTACCACTTCACATCTTGTATAGAAACTTCACTGTAACAAAATTTCATTTTTCCCAGGTAATCTTTGTGCTATTGTTGTCATGTATTTTACTTACACAGATGTTATAAAACTGACATTACATTATTACTTGTTTACATAGTTAACTATCTTTAAATATATTTAAATAATAAGAAACTTCTATTATATTTTTTCCTATGCAAATACTGTCATTGGTGTTTTCCATTTCTTGGTATAGATCATTATTTGTATCTGGCAAAATTTTATTTCTGCTTGTAGGACTTCTTTTAACATTTCTGACACTACAAATCTGCTGGTGATTTAAAAAAATCAATCTTTTATACATAAAAAATTTTAACTATTTCTAAAATAGTTTAAAATAGTTAAAATATATTTTGACTATTTTAACCTATTTTAAAAATATTTCCACTCAGTCTAGAATTATAAATTGAGAGGATTTTCACCCTTGTAAGTACTGTAATGATGTTGCTCTACTATCTTCTCCCTTACACTGTTTCTGATGAGAAATCTTTTGTATTCTTTATGTTTATTACCCTGCACAGTGTGTCTCTTTTCTTCTGACTACAGCCTGGCACCCAGCCACCTCAGGGCCCTGTGATCAATCGGAGCCTCGCCATCGCTGGGTGGTCCTGCCCACAGCTCAGCCAGCCTAACCCCAGGGCCAGAAGGGCCTCTTGGGAAGAGGCCCTTTCTGGACCTGGGCACCTGGCCATCATTCTGTGATTGGCTGGTGGGTGTAGCTTGTGGACATGGCTTATTGGGTGTAGCAAAGATATGGTCAATTTGCATATTACTCTTTTATGAGATATGATATATATATATTAGATATATACTTAGCTACAAAATATTTTATTCCCCCCCAAAAAATCAGATATTTTATGATTTTATGTAGCTTAATCATAATACGAAGCACAGCAGATGCTAGAAAAATGTCATTTTGTTCAGTGTTGTTTCATTATAAAGCTGATGAAATGATGTAGAACTTAACTCTTCTTTATATCAATTGCCAATGGTAAAGCTGGATTTGTTTCAATACATGTTATTTAGCTTAAACTCTCAGAACCTATTCACAATGTCTAGTGAGGACTTACTGTAAACAAAAAAAAACACAATGTATCAGGGAAAAAAAAAAACATGCACAATGATAGAAATACACATTTGCTTTTTCTGATAATAAAAATAATAGTGATAAGCTTAAGCTATCCTAAGTATCTCACATTGACATCCTATATAATGAAATCTTATTATGCAAATAGATTGAACAGCAGAACCAACCAACCAATCAAAGTGTAATATGCTAATGATATGCTAAGGCTGCTAAACCACTTGCTATGATGTGCACTGACCACCAGGGAACAGACAGTTGACTGGTTCACCAGTTGCTATGATGTGCACTGACCACCAGGGGGCAGATGTTTCTACTGGTAGGTTAGCTTGCTGCTGAGGTCTGGCCAATGAGGGCTAAGCGATATGGGTCAGAACACCCTGGAACCCTCTCAGGGCCCCTCCCAGGCCAGATGGTGCACCAGTGAGGTCCCTCAGCCTGGTCTGTGGCCTCTCACAATCCGGGACTCCTCAGGGGATGTCAGAGAACTGGTTTGAGCCCAATCCTGCAGGCCATTCCCCTTGAGAGGCTGCCAGATGCAGGAATCATGGCTGGCGAGCACTGCTGCAGCAGCCTGAGCCTCTCCTGATTGGGACTGATTGGGCGCGAGCTCACAGAAGGCACAGTGGGCCAGGATGAGTGGGAGTGGTTGGTAGGAGCTGCAGGTGATGTTAGACTAGAGGTTTTGGCCCAATCCCTACAGGTCACCCAGAGGGACCCTACCCATGCATGAATTCATGCACTGTGCCTCTAGTAACAAAATAAAATGAAGCTCAGTTGGATTCATTGCTTTGTACAATTTCAAACAGACATAAATCAATAAACCTTTTTTCCTTTTTTTGCTTGTTTGATCTTATTTAGGAAGTTTTTCCTATTACCAATTTTGTTCAAGGGAATAAGGCCAGGTTCCCAGTGTGCAAAAATACAGCTTGACTCTGCAAGAGCTCAATCAGAACCTAAACTTGGAGCTGACCAATGGCAATAAATATAGGATGCCAAGGCAGAGAGAAAAACTTGTATAATTCTAAAACAAAAGGAAGGTGTTACTGGAACATAGAATTATTTTTCTCATAACAGAGTCAACTTCTTACAAATCAGTGAAACTTTTAAAATTTGAAATACTGTAACAAGTAAAAATAAATGCATGAAAGACATAAAATAGAGAAAACGAAAAAGACAGTTGAATACATTTAAAGCATGTGATATACTTATCAGATAAATTATTTGATTATAATTATAATATATCCCAACATTATAGCATGCCCTTAGAACCAAATATAACACATAGATAAATATATGCATTTGTACATTTTAATAAATGATTTTATAATTGGTTTGAAACTGGTGTAATCATGACCAACAAGAAACTATACTTATTATTTTTAAGTAGATTATCACATTTAATCTTCAATACTACTAAGAATTAGACATTAATATGTCTGTTTTAGAGATGAAAGCACAGATGCTTATAAAGTTGTCCAAGATCTAAACTCAGATCTGTCTGATTTAAAAATTCCCTTTTAGCCAAAACCCATTTGGCTTAGTGGATTGAGCGTCAGCCTACGGACAGAAAGGTCCTAGGTTCGATTCTGGTCAAGAGCATGTACCTTGGTTGGGGGCACATCTCCAGGGGAGGGTGTGCAGGAGGCAGCTGATTGATGGTTCTCTCTCATCTATGTTTCTAATTCTATCTCTCTCCCTTCCTCTCTCTGTGAAAAATCAATAAAATATATTTTTTAAATTCTCTTTTAATTTTAAAATATTAACTATAATGCAATATACTTTATAAATTTTATCTCATCAGAAATAATTCCAAAAAGGCATATGAAATCTCTGCTTTCTGTACAAGTGGGAGGTATAACTTAGGTCTGAATATAATCTAAGAACAGTTTTTGTGGGGAGAAGAGCCTTTTAAAATACTTTAAAAATTACTTAAATATATTTAGATATATATTGTATATACATTATGCATTTGATATTATTTCTTTCAATATCTATTTTCAATGATGCCTGAAGATGGCATCGCAGAGAAATGGGGAGAAGACCTATTTTTAGTCATTCAGTGGAGTCTGCCCTATCTTTAGATGTCCTGTTGGGGATAATCATAAATATCCTTATGGTTTATAATGGCTTGACTTGTATTTCAGTAACTTGAGCTTGAAAACATCATAACCAATGTACACTGATTGTTGCAAAGAGTTGCAAAGAAGGCAATATCAGTGCAGAAATTCAGATAACTTTCACTATGCATATTCATTTAATAATAGTTTTATAATCCCAACAAAACCATGCATTGGGAATACCAATATAAAATATTGTTTTTCTCAAGAAGCTATTGGGCTTTGCATGTTACAAATAATCAGAAAATCACAGAATGTTAGAAGTCACCTAGCCCGGTGATATGCTTTGATACTCAAGGAATTTGAGATCCCGTAACAAGTGGAAGTGTGCAATAGAAACTCTGACATTCATTTCCCCAGACAAGATAAATGTGCTAGAATCCCATAGTCTGGATTTATTTGGAAAAATTTGTTAAATAATACTTCAATATATGGGTTGGAACATGCAAGTCTTTTATTCTTCATGCTGCAGCCATATATATAGTAATATTAAATTTGAGTATTTATTTCCATTAATGCCTTCTAGAAATCTTGATATTTTTTTTTTACGCCTCCAAGAATGAAGCAATATTTGCAATTAGGTGTGTTTTCGTGACTAGGTTCTGGCCAACAGAATGTAAACATGAATTTTGTGCTTCTTTTCTAGAACTTTTTGCCAAATACAGCCAAATATGTCCCCCTCTTTTCTCTTATCTCTCCTGATATTTCAAATATGCCTGGATCACTAGAACTAGGAACATTCATAGGGATAAAAGAACTAAGAAATGGAAATATTTTCTGGGTTCTGGGTAACTCTTAAACTGCCACACCAGCCCTGGACATCTGCATATAAGATAAATCAATTTTAAAGTCATTATTTTGGGGTACTCCCAGGAAAATAGAGCACTAACATGCTAAAATTTATATATCTGGATATATCCTATCTAATAAAAGAGTAATATCCAAATTGACTGTACATCTGTCATGCCCACCAGCCAATCGGGAGCAAATATGCAAATAAACCCAAACAATATGGCTGCAGCCACTGAGAGCAGGAGGGGGGCTTGGGTTTCCCAGCAATGGGGAAATGGCTTCCACCACGGAATGGGTAGAAAGCTTGGTAATGAAAGGGCTAAGATGATGGTTAGACTTGAATCCCAAAATTTAAGAATTCTGTAGAAAAGCAGTTAAGATGGCACACATATAATGATTTTGCAAAGTGGTTTACCCTAAGACTGAGGCAAATAAGAATGGAGTTAACACTTCAAATTAGAGCAATCAAGGAATCATATGAGAAGAAGGTGGAATTAGAGGCAAGCAGAATTTCACCAGGCAAAAGTGAAAGGATAATACTCTTGTCTGAGGAAGGGATAAAATAATGGAAATTAAGCCCTGCTAGGTGTTGCTAAGTGTTTAGAGCATTGGCCTGGGCACCAGAGAGTTGCAGGTTTCATTATCAGCACAGTTGGTAATGTGTCTCTCTCACATCAGTGTTTCTTTCTCTCTCTCTCTCTCCTTCCCCCCATCCCCTTCCTTTCACGCTCTCTAAAGATCAATGGAGCCTCGCTGGTGAGACTCAGCAATTGAGCATTGACCTATGAACTAGCATATTATGGTTCAATTCCCCATCAGGAGCACATGTCCAGATTGCAGATCAATCCCCTGAGGAAATTTGTGCAAGAGGCAGCCAATCAATGATTCTCATCACTGATGTTTCTCTCTCTCCCTCTCCCTTCCTCTTTGAAATCAATAAGAATATATTTTTAAAAAAATAAAAATCAATGGAAAAAAATGTCCTCAGATGAAGAATACAAAAAGGAAAGGAGATTCACACTGAACTAATTCAGCATACCTGATACAGGGTATAAGTAGGGTAATGTTATCAAATATGTGTAGGAAGTTTTTAGGTTTTATTGTAAGTTCTGAATGTCAGAGCCAGCACTTAGAGGTGATTCAGTAAGGAGTGAAAGGGGAATATGATGCTGAGTACTGTTTTAGCAGATTAATTTGATAGTCACTTGCTGGATGTATTGGGCAGGGGAAAGACTGTCAGCAGGAAACCAGATTAGAAGCTATGGTATCCTAGACATGAAAAATAAAGGGGCACATATAGAGTGTTAACAGAGGAAAATAAATTTTAAAACAATTACATGGAATATTACCAAGACCTAGCTAACAGAGTTAAACAGATCAAGGAGTCAGAAAAAAAGAAGGGCTGGCGTGGATTTCATAATTTTCAGTTCAATTGAACTAGAGATCACTGGGATCATTAGAAGAAACTGGAAAATCAGTACAAAACTAAAAAGGTGCAAAGTTGACTTTTAGACTTTTAAAGGGAGAATTAGAGCATGCATGTGGAAATGTGCAGAGATTAGTTTGAAAACACGTGACTGATATCAGTCCAAGAGGACTGGATGAAATGGCAGTTGTCTGATTGGAAATCAGGTCTGAACATATATCTGTATAAATTCACTAAAACCAATAGGCAGAAAAATATAGCCTTAAAATTCATAAAGACATCTATCATTCAGAAGAAAATACAATTGAGATATCTATAAAAATATATATGCTACTTATAAAAAGTGCAATACTTTTATAAACCAGTCCAGCTTAAAGCCATTCCACTTTAAATATGTTAAAGTCCCTTAACAAATGCTTGTAACTCTCCATGGCCCCTGCCAAAAATTACCAGGGTGCTGCAGTCGTGTTTATTTGATAAAATCAAATTATTTAGATCATCACTACTTATTAACAGGCTGGCACATCTTTATTCTTGGCAGGTTATAAATATACAAAGAAGGTAAATAATGTCTAGATGTATTACTGAATGTCAAATTTTGAAATATACAATTATTGTAGTCATCACCATCTTCATGTTTATTGTTGATCCAGCAGAATCTTCAAAAGTTGAGGGCTAAACAAAATGAAAATGCAAGTGAAAATACATCCCAATTGCATCTCTTTGTTGGATTAGATATTGGATGACAAATTAGCTGAGTCATATCACACTGAATATATACAACCGTCATTGTTCCTATTTGCCCAAGCCATGTCCTTTGGAACGCTTACTTTTAACAACACAAAACATACAGTTTTCTACATTTTCCAATAATTTAATATTTAGATAGCATTTAGATATGTTTTATATGATACCTTTATAAACATATCTTGCTTATCAATTATTAAAATAATAACAAAAGTAGACTGTGTAGCTAAATGAAATATGACCTATTTATGCATTCTACATATTCCACAAAACTACGTCAATATCCCCCAAACTAAATTCATATCTGCAATGCTTTATAAATTAAGGATCTCTTTTGCCATTCACAAAAGTACTTCCTCGCCTTTCAGAAAAAAGTTTAACAGAACAGCTTTCATTCACTTTCTTCATTTTATTTGAATTAAATCAAATTGTTTCAATATATAATAAATCTTGAACAAAAGCTTTGCACTATAAACCTTATTAACAAGTCAATAAATAAAAACAGTTTTGAGTTGTCTGTATTTCTTAGCAAAATTTACAATGTTTCTAAAAGAAAATCTTTCTTTTTTCTACCTTTAGTAGAGTTTTGTTTTATTTGGGTGTTTTTTGGGGGGAGGGGTAGTGAGAGGTGGTAGCATAAGAGGCAAAATAGAAGTTGGAAAAACTCTTTGTGTAAGTTTATGAAAGAATCTTTTACTTTATAGCTATATTAGAATTGACTTTTCTCTAATAGTAATAATAAGATAATTTCATTGAATACAGAGCCAATGTCTACCAAATGAATAAGAGGATTCAGTAGTTGGCCTATTGTATGATTTTACTTACTAGTATATGAAATATTTGGACTAGGCAACTACTTGCTGGTGAAAAGCAGATTAGTGGTCACCATAAAAGGAGGGGTAGGGAAAATAGAAGTGACTGTTTAATAGGTATGGGGTTTCTTTTGAGGGTGATGAAAAAATCTGGAACTAAATAGTGGTGGATGGACTTATAATATTGTAAATACTCTTGACACAATTAAATTATACACTTCAAAATGTTTTTTAAAAGGTATTTTCAAGTTAATGTTTTGTTTTTTTTAATAGGGGTTATAACTTAAAACAAAAAAATAGCATTTTTAAGAGCTTAAAAGATGGTGTTAGCCAATAAAACAATGTTTCCATCAGTGAGCACTCTTCAGAATATTAGAAAAACATATTAGTTTGTAAAGCTAAATTAATTTAGAATGAAATAATTTTCTAAAGAAAAGAGGCAAATATGATATTTACTGCAAATAGTCTATGTATACTTGACATAATTTTTTTTTTTTTGCTAAATAGAAAATTTTAGGTTTTACTTTTTAAATATTCTTTTTAAAATGTTTAAATGTGCATCAATAATTCAGTTTCCTGCATTTGGTCATTTAAAGGGAACTTCACAAAATCAGCATCTAATTTGATGCCTGTATTGGCCTTATTCTTCCCTCATGTGGAATCCTCAGGTTTTTATTAAAACTTCAGAGCAAATTTATTAGAATTAGTTAAGTTCTTAGAGTTTCTTATCAAATCCTTTGTGTCTCTAGAAAGAGAGGAAAAACTGTTATTTTGGTATAAAGTTGCCAAAAAAAAATAAGGAAAAAAGCAACCTATTTGAATGAGTTTCTTGACTGCTACTCAATTGTTAGTTCCCCAAACTCAATATATACAACTTTCTGTGGCCCTAGGCATGGATTAGAAGAAAAATACTAACAGTCTACAAAATCACTATCTAGCTACAGTATCTAACTACAAATCAGGTATCTAACTACAAATACTATTTAGATGGTGTGTAGTAACACATGTGTGCTTATAATCTATACTTTTTCATATACTTGATTTGCAAGGAACAGCACAGAACTCAACAAAAACAAGTCCATCTTCCCTTTAGCTTCTCTAACAGAAAAGGACAATGGCCTAATATATAAGTGGCAAGGAAACAGCATCTTCCATTCTCTTAGTGTTAAAGTGTGCCCTACACACACTTGGGTTTATCTCTGCAACACCACAGACAACCAGAATCAATATTAAAGTGCTAACTCCAAATATTAATAAATGGTTTCTGCAGTTAAATAAAGACTGATAAGCTTAAATGTTAGCTTGAGGGAATAGCCTATTCTTTTCTTCCCCCCTTTTTATTTCCTTTTGCCAAACTTCACTCAGGCTGGAAATAATCATAATAATTGGAACCAGCAGAAGGAAATAGCTGATGCTGCTAGGCAAGATGAAATAAATCTGCAACTCAGGTAATACTAAATATAAGCTCCACAAGAGCATAGTAGAATGAAACACCTGAAATAAGACAGTTCTTTTGAGTCAAATCCCCAAGTTTACATTTTACAAATAGGTATATTTTAGAAATGCAATATTTATAATGTATCTGGATGTCACTGAATGTAAACAAATGGAAGATTTATGTCAACTGTAGTAGTAAGACTAACAATTTCTTAGGAAGAAGAAAGAAGACAAATAAAAAACATTTGATTTTTGAAGGAAGAAATATTCACACAATGTGATTGTAATAAATTTTCAAGTTCACAATATAATGTTTGTTGATAAAAATCAGAAAGCATGAAAATACTGTTAGGGGAATTTAAATTCTTTGTCATTCATAGAATTTGACCCTCCTTGCCTATTGACACAGTGCTACTACTGCAGAATTTTTATGGTTGCCAATTGTGTATGCTATACAATATTGAGATAGCAAAATAGGAAATATTATAACACTTCTATGATGCTTATAATTTCAGCCTGAAAATTAGCAATTATTTTGAAGTGTTTATCATTCTAAGATAGGAAGAAAGAAAAATGAATGTTATTTCCATCAGAAATTTTAAAGCTTTGGAAAGGAAAATGGAATTAGAAAAATAACACATTTGGATACTATAACTGTCTGTTTTGCAGTTTGGGGTACCTATTTAGAGGATTGGTTTTTTTAATCCTATAGACTCTGTCTTATTCTGTTTTAGCAATACAGAAAAAAATTTATAACAGTGTGGGCTCTTAAGTCAGGCAGCCACTTAGTACTTACGGAATGACCTTGGACAAGCTAAGTGACCTTGGGAAAGTAATGAAATTCTTTATGCTTCAGTTGTTCACATTTAGGTGGGATAATATCACTTTTCTCATAGAGTTAATATGAATCTTGAATGTAACTGAATGTAAAGAGGGACTTTTCACATTTTCCTGGAATGTAGCTAAGGCTTCAAAACAAAGGACAATGGGAAATAAGCAAATTATCAATCATATTGATGGTAAAACCAGTCCAAAGACCATAATTCCCAATAGCCTATAAGAAGACTAAATATTTGAAAAAAGATTACGTGAAAAAAAGCTCTCTTGAAATTATTGTGCTGGACCAAGAGGATAGCAACAGAAAGAGCTTGAATCTGTAACTTGTAACGTGTCACACAGTGGGCAAGAGCTGACAGCAGAATTATATGGGGTAAGGTTCACATTGCCTCTGTCAGGACATGCTGTAGCAAACACAGGGTGGGATGCAAAAGGCAATGAGGAAGCTCGAGTATCTTTGAAGAACATATGTAATCCATATTAGAAAGCCAGCATCTGGATTCTTGACATAAAAGAGGACACAAAGTGGCATATTTAAAAGAACTGGAATAACAAGCTTTTGTTCCTTTATTCTTGTTCCTCCTCCTTCCTTGCTTGGATCTCTGAAGAGACAGGAATAGGAGTGTGTGTGCAGGGAGGTGGGGAGGGGGAGTGTAGGTGGAGTAAACAAGGAAAGAAACAGACTACAACAACCTTTCTCATTATTGGTTTCCAGAGTTCCTAATAGAGACATAAGCTCAAAAGCAAAAATAAACAAATGGGACTACATCAACTTAAAAACCTTTTGAACAGCAAAGGAAACCATCAACAAAACAAAATGAATGAAAGAATATAATAGCAAATAATATATTTAACTAGAGCTCAGGTGCATGAAATTTGTGCACAGGGAGACGGGGGTGTCTCTCAGCCAGTCCTGCACCCTCTCCAATCTGGGACATTCCTCTCACAATCCAGGACTGCTGGCTCCCAACTGCTTGCCTGCATGCCTTCCTGATGGCCCCTAACTGCTTCTGCCTGCCAGCCTGATAACCCCCCTAACCAGTCCCCTGCCAGCCTGATTGATGCCGAACTGCTCCCCTGCCAGCCTGTTTGGCACTAACTGCTCTCCCCTACAGCCTGGGTTCCCCCCCCGCAACTTCCCTTCCCTCTAGGCCTGGTCATCCCCAATTTCCCTCCTCTGCCAGCCTGGCCCTTCCCAACTGCCCTTTCCTGCTGGCCATCTTGTGGTGATCATCTTGTGTCCACATGGAGACAGGATCTTTGACCACATAGGGGCAGCCATCTTGTGTGTTGGAGCGATGGTCAACCTGCAAATTACTCTTTTGTTAGATAGGATAGAGGCCTGGTGCATGGGTGGGGGCCAGTTGGTTTGCACTGATGGGTGTCCTGGATGAGGGTGGGGGTTCCGTTGGGGCATGAGGTGGCCTGGGGGAGGGACCTGTGGTGATTTTCTGGCCAGCCACACCCCCAGTGAGCCAAGCAGAGGCCCTGGTATCTGGGATTTATTTATCTCCTACAATTGAAACTTTGTAGCCTTGAGCAGAGCCAAGCCTCCTGCTTGCTCCATGGAAGCAGCCATTTCTGTTGGGATTTATTTATCTTCTATAATTGAAACTTTGTAGCCTTGAGTGGAGGCCTAGGCCTGCCAGAATGTGTGGAAAGCTTGACTTCCTCCATTGCCGGGAAAACCCAAGCCTCCCTCCTGCTCATTCAGTGGCTATAGCCATCTTAGTTGGGGTTAATTTGCATACTCACTTCTGATCAGCTGTGGGCGTGGCTTGTTGGTATAGCAGGGAAGTGATTGTTAATTTGCATATTATTCTTTTATTAGATAGGATAAGAAATTGATATCTAAAATATATAAATAACTCATATAACTCAACATTTAAAAAATTCAATTAAAAATTGGCAGAGGATCTGAATAGACATTTTCCCAAAGAAGAGGTACATATGGCCAACAGGCACAGGAAAACATTCTCAACATTAGTAATCATCAAGAAAATGCAAATTAAAACAACAGTGACATATCATTCATACCTGTTAGATTGGCTGTCATCAGAGTCAACAAGAAAAAGTCAGGAACCCTTGTACACTCCTGGTGGGAGTGTTAACTAGCATAATCACTATGGAAAACAGTATGGGAATTCCTCAAAACAATTAAAGATAGAACTATGATACGATCTAGAGTTCCACTTCAAGATTATTTATCAGGAAAAAAAAAAGAAAAATACCAGTTTGAAGAAAGATATGAATCCCTACTGTTCAGGGAGCATTATTTACAACTAGTGGCCCGGTGCACGAAATTCATGCAAGGAGGAGGGGGGATGATTCCCTCAGCCCAGCCTGCACCCTCTCCAACCCTCTCCATCCCTTGAGGGATGTCTGATTGCCTGTTTAGGCCCGAATCCAGTAGGATCGGGCCTAAAGGGGCAGTCGGACATCCTTCTCACAATCCAGGACTGCTGGCTCCAAACTGCTCACCTGCCTGCCTCCCTGATTGCCCCTAACTGCTTCTGCCTGCCAGCCTGATCACCCCCTAACCACTACCCTGCCAGCCTAATTGATGTCTAACTGTTCCCCTGCCAACCTGCTTGCCCCCAACTTCCCTCCTCTGCTGGCCTGGTCACTCCTAACTGCCTTCCCCTGCAGGCTTGGTAGTCCCCCAATGCCCTTCCTTTCAGGCCTGCTCCCTCCTAAGTGCCATCCCCTGCTGGCCTAATCACCCACAACTTCCCTCTCTTGCATGCCTGGAACGTCCCAACTGCCCTCCCCTGCTGGCCATCTTGTGATGGTCATCTTGTGTCCACATGCGGACAGAATCTTTGACCACATGGGAGCAGCCCTCTTGTGTCTTGTAGTGATGGTCAATCTGCAAATGACTCTTTTATTAGATAGGATTCAAATTTTAGTGGCCATAAAGTTTTGTTGGGACATAGCCACCCCATTCCTTTGGGCTTTGCATGCTAGGACTGCAGAAGTTGAGTATTCGAGGCCATGTGTAGCCCACAAAAACTGAGCCGCACTCTGGCTCCTTACAGCAATGGCATTTGGCCCCTGACCTAGATAAATTCTGGGGTGTTATTATGTGAAAAGTGCATACTGTAAAATATAGGCTTATAAAATGAAAACATTTTACTTCAGTGTTCATAGTCATTTTAAAAGGCACTTTTATTTGTAGTCCCCTTCCTTCACCACCCCCCATCCGTCTCTTCATTTCCTTCAGCCGCCCTCCTCCCTGCCACCTCTGCTGGTCTTCCGGTGGCCTGGCCCGCCCACTCCGCCCGCCCTGCCCACCCGCTCCACAGGGAAGCCCCGGGGCTGGCGGGTCCTGGACCAAGCTCGTGGGGCGTGGGCCTGGGGGGCCCTGTGCCTCCTTCCCCACCTGCATTCAGCGTGCCGGGATCCGGAGCAACTGGTGCTGACTCTGCGGTGACAGGGAAGGAGGTGGCCGTGGCCGCCAGGGGGAAGAAGCGTTGGCAGTCCCGGCAGGCCACGGCGCTCCACGGAGCAGACTGCTGCTTGGCTCACAGCCCCGTCTCGCACTTGGCTCCCATTGCCCAAGGTGCCCCTCATTTGCATGTCCCATGCGACAGGTAAAATCCACACCTCAGTCACAGCCTAACAGAGCAACCTACATGGGAGCCTCATGAGGGGATATCATGGCATCAAATTCCTCCAACCGTCCCAAGGTCACTGCAAAAGGTCACGACTCAGTCAACAATAAGTGTAATGATAGAGGGATCTCGCTGGCCCTTAAGTACCATGTAACCAGCTTATAGCGTGGTGCTTGCTTACTCGGCACTGGAACCCTTGTACTTCTGGCCACACCCCTGTCTGTTGGCCACGCCTGCTGGCCACGCCTGCTGGCCATGCCCTCTGTCTGCTGGACAAACCCCCTGTCTGCTGGCCATGCATGTTGGTCACGCCCCCTGCTCCTGATTGGCTGGTAGCGTAGCGGAGCTATGGTCAATTTGCATGTTACTTTTTTATTAGATAGGATAGCCAAGATTTGGAAGCAACACAGGTGTCCAATAATTGATGAATGGATAAAAAACATATGGATGCAAGAGCGCTGGTCCCCGGGGATGTAGATGAAACAGCAGTGGCAGCGAGCACCCAGCCCCAGGCACTGTGCAGGGAAGCGGCGGCAGCAGCAGCCATGGTGGCGGCAGCAGGGAGCGCCTGGTCCCTGGGCCTTGTGAGCAGAAGTGGCAGCAAGCGCCCAGCCCCAGGCACTGTGCAGGGAAGCGGCGGCAGCAGCAGCCATGGTTGCGGCAGCAGGGAGCGCCTGGCCCCTGGACCTTGTGAGCAGAAGTGGCAGCGAGCACCCAGCCCCTGGGGCCTGGTGGTTGCAGGCAGTCGGGGCTGAGCTGAGCAGGGCGATGGCTGGGTGCCAAAGTCCTAAAGCCTTGCTAGAGGGGCTTTGGGCCTTGGGCAGGCTGGGGGTGGGCCACCAGTTGGACATCCCCTGAGAGCTCCTAGTATGTGAGAGGGGGCAGGTTGGGTTGAGGGACCACCCACCCCCAGTGCATGAATTTCGTGCACCAGGCCCCTAGTTTATATATAACAACTGGAACAGCTAGAACGACAAGTTGCTATGAGACACACTGACCACCAGGGGCAGATGCCAAATGCAGGCGCTGCCCCCTGGTGGTCAGTGCATTCCCACAGCCAACCTGGCCAGCCAACTTCCCATGGTCCTTCCCCTAAGCTGGCAGGTCCTGATTGCCCACTGCAGGAGGGGAGGGCAGGGAACCACATGGTGACTGAATGCTGACAATGACGGTGTCAGTGTCCTGTGTCCATTCCTTCTATGCCTGCTCCAGAGATTTTTCTCCCAACCCCACTGGCGCCTTCAGGCCCCAAGCTGGGACAGGGAACTGGGGGTAGGTAGTGGCAGACACAGCCTCTTTCCCAGGGGGGCTGAGGGCTGGCTACCTCCTTGGGGCTGGCAGCCAACCTCCCATGCTTCATCCCTAGCCCCAGCTGGCAGGCCCCAATTGGCCCACTGCCTGCCCGCTGCAGTGGCAGCACTGCAGCAAGAAAAGGAGGAGAGGGGGAGGTGGGGAATCACGCATTGGTGGGCACTGACGACAGTGATGGAGGCTGCAGCATCCTGCATTCATTCCCTCTGCACCTGCCCTGGCAACTGTTGCCTCCTTTCTTTGGCCCAGACTTGATTGGCCTGATCACCAGCCAGGCCTAGGGACCCCAACTGTGCACTGAATTTCATGCACTGAGCCTCTAGTAGAGTCATATAAACCTAAGCGACTAAACAACTGGTTGCTATGATGCGCACTGACCACCAGGGTGCAGAAGATCAATGCAGGATCTGCCCCCTGGTGGTCAGTTCACTCCCACGAGCAACCTCCCTTGTCTGGCCAACCTCTGTGGTCCCTCCTCCCTGCCAGACAACCTCGTGAGGCCCCACCCTCCATCTGGCCATTCCCCCCGCCTCCAATCGGCCCCAATCAGCATCCAGGCTGAGGGACCCCACCTATGCACAAATTCGTGCACCAGGCCTCTAGTAATCCTATCTAATAAGAGTAATACACAGAATGACCATACCTCCAACACACAAGAGGGCTGCCCCCATGTGGACACAAGATGGCCAGCAGGAGAGGACAGTTGGGAGGTTTTAGGCCTGCAAGGGAGGGTAGTTGTGGGCCATCAGGCCAGTAGGGTAGGGCAGTTGGGAGAGACCAGGCCTGCATGGTAGGGCAGTTGGGAGTGATCAAGCCTGCAGGGGAGGGCAATTAGGGGTGACCAGGCTGGCAGAGGAGGGAAGATGGGGGCAAACAGGTTGGCAGGGGAGCAGTTAGACATCAATTAGGCTGGCAGGGTAGTGGTTAGGAGGTGATCAGGCTGGCAGGCAGAAGTGGTTAGGGGTAATCAGGGAGGCAGGCAGGTGAGCAGTTTGAAGCCAGCAATCCTGGATTGTGAGAAGAATGTCTGACTGCCCATTTAGGCCCAATCCTAGACTGCTGGCTCCAAACTGCTCACCTGCCTGCCTCCCTGGTTGCCCCTAACTGCTTCTACCTACCAGCCTGATCACCCACTAACTACTACCCTGCCTGCCTAATTAATGTCTAACTGCTCCGCTGCCAGCCTGTTTGCCCCCAAGTTCCCTCCTCTGCTGGCCTGGTCACCCCTAACTGCCCTCATCTGCTGGCCTGATCGCCAACAACTGCCCTCCCTTGCAGGCCTGGAACCTCCCAACACCCCTCCCCTGCTGGCCATCTTGTGGTGGCCATTTTGTGTCCACATGGGGGCAGGATCTCTGACCACATGGGGGCTGTCCTCTTGTGTGTTAGAGTGATGGTCAATCTGCAAATTACTCTTTTATTAGGTAGGATAGAGGCCTGGTAAATAAATCGGGGCCAGCTGGTTTACCCTGAAGAGTGTCCCAGATCAGGGTAGAGGTTCCCTTGGGATGAGTAGTGGCATGGGTGAGGGGCCTGTGGAGGTTTGCAGGCTGGCCATGACCCCCAGTGACCCAATCAGTGGCCCTGGTATCTGGGATTAATCTATATCTATAATTGAAACTTTGTAGCCTGGAGCAGAGCCAAACCTTCTGCTTGCTCTGTGGCAGCAGCCATTTCTGTTTGAAACTTTGTAGCCAAGAGTAGAGGCCTAGGCCAGAAACCGCAGGCAGAAAGCTTGGCTTCCTCCATTGCCAGGGAAACCCAAGTGGCTGCGCCATTTCTGTATTTTTTATAATTGAAACTTTGTAGCAGAGGCCTATGCAGGCAAAGGCAGGAGGAAAGCTTGGCTTTCCCTGTTGCCTGGGAAACCCAAGCCTTCCTCCTGCTCTCAGTGGCGGCAGCCATCTTGGTTGGGGTTTATTGCATAATCAGTTCCTGATTGACTGGTGGGTGTGGCTGTGGGTATCGCTTGTGGGTGTGGCAAAGGCATGGTCAAATTTGCATATTATTCTTTTATTAGGATTACTCAGACTATTTGAACATGGTTTTGTTTTTGTTTTTTTTAATATATTTTATTGATTTTTTTTTTTTTTTTTTTAAAGAGAGGAAGGAAGAGGCATAGAAAGTCAGAAACATCTATGAGAGAGAAACATCGATCAGCTGCCTCTTGCACACTCCCTACTGGGATTGTGCCAGCAGCCAAGGTACATGCCCCTGACCAGAATCGAACCCGGGACCCTCCAGTCCGCAGGCTAATGCTCTATCCACTGAGCCAAACCAGTTTCGGCTGAACATGTTTTTTAAAGGATGGCACATGAATACCATTTTCTTAATAATTAACTATGAACTACATAATGTACCAACTCTTCATTTTCCTTATTTTTCAACTAGAGCAATTTTCTCTTCTCAAACAGCCTGAAACAATTCTCATTTAGTTCTTTCAATAAAGAAAATCTGTTATTCTAACTATATAAGCTACCTTTTGATACTTGAAGTCTGTGGCAATGACATTCTGCTTCAGTCATTAACAGCTAAACTCTCTTAACATATTGATGGGTAATTGACTCAGTAACCTGGCTTTTTACTGGGTTTACTAGTATACTGCTTTGAATCAAATAGACCTAGATTACTCACTGCTAAACTATTTAATATATAACTTTAAAATTCAACATAGATTCCTTGCACAATAGTTTCAGTGTAAGGAGGAAAAGGATACTCAATAAACTAGAAAAAAATGTAATTTAGATTGATTATGAGTAAGAATACATTCCAGAACAAAATGGGGCATATTTCAAAAAAAATAATAATACTTTAAGTGAAATTATTCTAATAATGGATAAGGTAAGTAATGATCACACTGTCAAAAAATCTACCATGGAATAATACAGAGAGCTGTAAATACATTCAGAAAGAAATTATTTCAAATGTTTCAAAATATTTTAAAGGGTATAATTGTAGGCAAAAAATGACTATTCTTATGTTTGTTAATTGTGGATAGAGATTGTTAATGTGTGCTGGTTAATTTATTATTAACTCAATTGGACCACTAGACTAAATGTTATCGTGTAGTTGGAAGCTGTGAGGATTAGTCAATTGTGGCATATTGTGTGCAAAGAGGTAAAGGGTAGTATGGCATGCCCAGATAATTGGTCAGTCTCTGGCTGTATCTGTGAAGGAGTTTTCGGATGGGATTAGCATTTAAATTGATAGACTGAGTAAAGCAGATTGCCTTCCCTAATGGAGGTGGGCCTCATTCAATCAGGTGAAGGTCTGAACAAAATAAAAATGCTGATCCTCACCCAAGAGAGGGAGACTTCTTCCTGCCTTTAAACTGTCACATCAAGTTTTCCCTCCTTTGACAAACAAATATTGGCTCTTCTTGGGCCTTCCTACTGGTGGCCTTTGGACTAGAACTGCACCATCGGCTCTCCTGAGTCTCTAGTTTGCTGACTTAATTGGCATACCTTGGGACTTGTCAGGTCCATAATCATGTGAGCCAATTCCTTACAATAAATCAATCAATCTACCTCTCTCTCTGGAGAACCATGACTAATACAATGTGTTCCAAATAAATCAAGTATTATAGGGAAAGATGACCTTTATCATTCAATCAGTCAACAAATGTTTTCAGGCACCACTCCAGGTACTACAGAAATATGTAAAAATCAGATGCTCTCCCTACCCTTGATGAATTCCAGATCTACTGCAAGTGAAGTATTTGATAACTTTATTGGCAGGCCATTGTTATAGCAAATGAAAATGAGTTAATGTTTTGTTGTGATATTAGGAAACAGGAGAATCTGGATTTAATTCTTACATACCAGTTCTAGATAAAAATAAATGGACTTGAGATACTGGAGTGCATATGATATTCTTTTTAACTTCTAACAAAATTATATAACACACAGTTCAAATTATTTCATACTTCATTTCTGGGACCTTGAACTAGAGAAGCTACTACAAGAAATACTTAAAATTCTGAGTGTTTAAAAAGTTGCTTATTACAACCACAGCCATATGGAAACATTTGAGTAATGTTACATGTTAGAGGAAGGTAATTCATTATACACTTAGTTTAAGTGAAGAATTTCTAGTACAACTTTGAGAAGAGTTTGCATTTTCAGAGTTTACTCCAAATCTAGCCAAGAATATCACAGCAATGGCCAGAGTTTGGTCTCAAAATTGTGCCTCACAGAATCAAAAAGTGAGATACTGTTTAGTTTCTGCAACCTTTCAATTAGGACTAAAAACATACAGCAAATAAAGGCAACACTACTGAAGACAGAGTTCTCATTAAATATAGGCATTCCTCAAATTCCATTCTTAGCCTCTTCTCAGTCTCAATGCTCTCCTAAGGAAACCATAGCTCCTTGAAGGGCTACAACTATCAGTGTTAAAACAATATCACTCAACTCTCCAAAATGCAGCCCCACTAATTCTGTGAGTTCTAGATGTATGTGAACAACCTTTGAATATCGAAACCATGTCATCTTCCAGTCGCCAGAAACATACTGTATTCCCCAGCACTAATTTTTCTCTGCTCATTCTGTTCTTTAAGTAATATCAACTGAAGCAAAATAAAATTAAAAATCTGATAAAAATAAAATATACACCTTTTAAAATCTAAATTCTGTTAACTCACTATCTCTAACTCCAATGCCCAGTCTCAATTATTTTAAGTAAAAAAAAAAATCAGTGATAAATAGCTCATAAATATAGTCATATTACTTATTCACTAAGAGCCAAAATATACTGGAAGTATCCTGCTGCTTCTTCTGCAGTTGTCAAAGACAGTGATTTTTTAATCTCTATAACAGCCTAAAGCCATTTCTCTATAGATTAAATTTTAATCTCTACTTAATGGGGTCTTCATCTGCTCCACACACCCACTCCTGTGTCAGAAACCTCAGCGATATCTTTCATTCGTGCCTCCCCTTCACTGCTAGAGTTGAACATATATTTGTATGTATCCTGTCTCTGAGGTATCTCTCAAGTCTCTCTCCCTCCATTCCCACCACATATACCAGATCGTAGGGCTTTCTATCAGTTTCTTCTCCACTCAAACCCAATTTCCTTCCTATCATCTCCCCCAAAAAACAGAGCCAAAAAAATAAAAAGCCATCATTTTGATTATGCTTCCTCCTTGTTCAAGCACCATCAGTAGGGTTATCATTGAATAATACCCAGACTCTTTGATTTTCATTTAAGGTTTTCATTTCATCCATGATACAATTCCAAGTTTCCTTCCCGGAAAAAATCTTCAGTGGCCTCCAGGAGGATTCAGATATCCCCTTTCTCTGGCCTCACTGAATTGTATTTAGCTTTCTTCCCAGGAGGGTAATTTTCACCTCTGCCACCTTTGGTCATGCTCTTCTCACACTTTCCACACCATTCCTCCTGAACTCCCTGAGTCACCCCCTCTCCCACAATTTCCCATTGCTAAGTAATAACATTTCTGACTCAACTGCATTAAAGTTTTAAAAATATATTTTCATATGAATGATCTTTTTTGATTCTAACAACCATCCTGCAACATGTGAGTTGACTAAGTCTCAGATAAAGTTAATCCTCCCACGAGGAAGTGATAGCAATGAGATTGGGACTGGAATCTGTAAATCCTTGTACTCCTGGATCCACAGTCTTTATATTACACTTCTCTGCTCCTTCCTTCCCCTCCTATGTGCTCTAGAAGCAGTAGGTTTATTTCTGCACCATTCCATTAAAACTCATCATTTCAAGGTTAGCTTTGTACATGATTGCTTCTCCTTCTATTCTGTATTCTTGGGAGATAGGATCTGACCTGACCCTTTTTAATTTATTCCTAGGACTTGGCTTTAGCAAAACACAAAACAAATGTAATTGTTATATTAAAAGAATAAAATATATTTATGTGGCAAATACAGAAAAATGCAGTTCAAGTTTTTTCCATAGCGCGCACACGCGCGCGCGCACACATACATACACACACACACACACACACACACACACACACACACACACACCCCTATCCTTCTTAGCCATGCATCCTAAGTTTAGAATATGTCCTTACTCTTTACTACTAAGCAAGCCTCTTGAAGGAGTAGAATGCAGATGTTATTTCCATTTTCTCGTTTCCTGTATACTCTTCTACCCTGTGACCTCTGGCTTTTCTGAACCATCCACTCCAATGAAATGGCACCAAACAAAGGTAACCTCCATTTTCGCTCAACAGCATGAAATATTATAGATGTCTTCTTTCTAACCATTTCTACTGTGTTTTGATGTGCTGACCACTCACTAATATTAAGACTGCTCTATTAATAGTTTTAGCTTCCTCCCTGGTTCCCATGTCTTCTCCTCAAATGTAAAGGCCACAGCATTTCGTTGTTCTTTTTGCCTTTCCATTTTCTCATTGGGTTTCTCATTCCTTAATCTGAACAATAAGCCCCAACCATTTTTGTGAATTTGAGACTGGCACATTCAAATGCCTACCACTTACATTCTTTCCAGGATATATATATATCCCAAATGAAATTACCTTCTACCCAAATCTGCTCCCTAGTTTTCTTGGTCCCTATCCAATCATGTGTACTGATACTAATTTCACCTACATATTTCCTGACTCAATGATTTCTTTCCATTGTTACCATCATTGTATAGATCAAGACCTTAAAACCTCTCTATTCTCTGGATAGCTCTGTAGCCTCCTCTAACTGCCTGTCTCTTTCACCCCTCTCTATTGTCTATATGTGTTGCATTAAATGTGTCTACATTTCCCCTCACTGGGAAAACTATGAACAAACATGACCTTTTCAATTCTGTTCTCAAAAACTTTCAAACACGGAGAGACAAGCTAGTTTAATGATTGAGAACATTAATTGGGTTTGAATCCTGGCTCTGCTAATTATTATGCAGGCTTTGTGCAAGTTCTTTTTAAACTCTCTGGATTCCAGTTTTCTTATCTGCAAAGTGGGGTTAATGATAGTATCTACCATGTAGAATAATCTGATTAAATAACTTGACATTTATCTAAAGTGTGTAAAACATTGCCTATCATACAATAAGCACTTCACAAATAGTTGTAGATGATAATAAGAACAATAAGAACAATATTTAGTGGCTAACCCTTCAGTTCTATATTATGTCTTGGCCCACATTAATTCTCCAAACTCATTTATTACTACTTTATATTTAAAACTCAGACTTTAGCACTTTGCAATTCCTTTTTTTTGTTAATCCTCACCAGGGGATTTTTTTTCTATTGGTTTTTAGGTAGAGTATAAGGGATAGAGGAAGGGGAAGGGAAAGGGGAAGAGAGAGAAAGAGAAAGAATCATCTATTGGTTGCCTCCCGCAAGTGCCCTGACTGGAGCAGAGATTGAACCCACAACCCTTGTACATGCTCTTGACCAAGAATTAAAGTCGTGACCCTTCAGTGCATGGGCTGATACTCTAACCTCTGAGAAACACCAGCCAGGGCAATACTGCAAAACTATATATCATACTCCTCAAAACTCTAAGTATCAAAGCCTCTTTGCTTGTCTGCTCTCTACTCAAGTATTCTCTTCTCCATGAAATGTTGCATGAAACACTAGGAGAAATCAGCTGCCCTTCTGTTAGGCACAGTCTTTTAAAACATTTATTACATTGAAAATTTATGTTTATAGTAATTACTAAATCAAATATAATAGTAATATATGGAACATATAATTATAATAATAGCAAACATTATATATAATACATATATAATTTTTTGTATTAGTATTGAGCCTATTCCAGGCTCTGGGGTATGTTGTAGGTAATATAAGATTTATTCCACATAACATCTTTATGAAGTATGTTCAGTATTGATCCCTATTTTTACAAAGGATGAAACAGATATGTAGAAACTGTTCAAGTCACATCTAGTAGGAGGCAGTGCTGTGACTGGAACCCACACTTGTCTCCAAAGCTCGTTGCTCTTAACTACTACCCTGAACTGTGAAATGCCTGTGGTGGGATCAAGATTTACATAACATTAACAATTTATAGATGCAGAGTTTACATAACTGCATAAACTACAATTCATGTAGAATATGAATACTAAGAACTCCTAGACCACATTTATTCACCAAAATGTTTGTATTTATTTGTTTGTCTTTTACCTTTTATTCTGATTAAATCAGAGAGGGTATCTTTAAAAGATGGAAGAAACTCATTTTAACTCAAGTCACATAGATATACGTCAGGATTAACTACTTCAAGATATAGGTGGTATCTTAATAAAGAGTTATTCACCTTTTTATTAACAGTCTTAGTTCAGTAGTTGCTAGAGAATAGGTTAGAAATAAATAAATAAATAGGTTGAATAATAAAAAATGAATTCTAGCTCCAGAAACTGGAATTGGAACATTTATGATAAACCAGTTTATAATTATACTAGAGGCCTAGTGCATGAAATTTGTGCGGGGGGGGGGGGATAGCCCACCTACACCCTTTCACAATCCAGGACCACTGGCTTCTAGCCACTTGCCTGCCTGCCTGCCTGATCACCCTTAACCACTCTGCCTGCCTGCCTCATTATCTCTAACCTCTCACCTGCCTGCCTGATTACCCCTAACTGCTCAGCTAGCTGCCTGCCTGATCACCCCTAACCACTGCCTGCCTACCTGATTGCCCCTAACCACTTCTGCTCACCTGCTTGATTGTCCCTAACTGCTTGCCTGCCTGCATTATTACTCCTAACAGCTAACCCTTCAGTTCTATATTATGTCTTGGCCCACATCTAATTCCCCAAACTCACCTGCTTGCCTGATCACCCTAACCACTCTGTACGCCTGCCTGATCACTTCTAACTGTTTGCCTAACCACCTCTGCCTCAGCTCCTGCCACTGTGGCTTTGTCTGGAAGGACATCTGGAATATTATTCAGATGTCTGGTCTAATTAGCATTTTATGCTTTTATTATTATAGACACACTCCTGGATCAATGGCACAGACATTTGTAAGCACTATATAATTCAAAAAATATTTCAAGTTGGTGTTGGCATGCATTGTGGATATATTTTTTAGCTGATTTAATTTCTTATGTTCTATTTTGTATAATGTTAAAATGAATTTTGTGTTCTTACATATTTTACTTCAGAATGATTAAATGTTTCTGGAATTTAAAACAGAAGTCCAATCAGAGCAATACTGAATGAGATAGTAGAGAATATCTAGAATTTAACCAATTCTGTGTAAGAGAAACTACATCTTGATTTACTCTCTAAATAGACGTTTCTTTTTTAAAGATCTTCACCAATGCTCTCCAAAACAATAAGCTAGGAATGAAATACATATGATTATACCATTTTACAATTGTATCAATCAGAAGATTTTGCTGCAAAACAACAGAAAACCAAACTAAATGGATTAAACCATCAACAACAAAACCTCCAGATATAGGGCTAGTTCCGTGTTCATGTTAACAATTCATCACGGGGCCACTAGGTTTTTGTCTTTTTTTTTTTTTTTTTAATCCCTCTGCCCTGTTCTTCTCCCCCTGTTGGCTAGCTTTCCTCATAATCACAGATGGTTATACAGGTATCTTCCACTTTTCGAAAGTTTGTATTATGCCACCTCACTTTTAGGAAAGGCTGAAAGTAGTATCTGCTTTCACTACCAGAATGAAATCCAAAGAGGATTTTCACGTTTACTAAAAAAGATGAAATAAAGTTCCACTGTTGGTTTTTCAGCCAGCTGCTACAGAGGCAGTGTGCACCAGAGCAGCGAGAGTGGCACCACCAAGCTCCTTCTCTGGGAACTGCACTCAGCAACTCAGCATCCAGACACCCCAGCTTCGAACTGTGTCTGTGAGCATCTGTGCTTTAACTCAACTTACTTTGTGCATCCATCTGTAAGATGTGACCTCAGGTATTGCAAAAGGCTAAGAGAGCCCCTAAGGGTGTCACACTTGGCATAAACCAGGACATCATTAAGTGCTGCAATCATGATGAACTAAATAGTGTGCATGCATTGAGCTTTTGGTCTGAGAACACTCAAAGAAATTCCATATAAATTAATATAATTGCTTCTTAATTTTACACCATTTTTGGCTTACAAAGTTTTCACAGAAACCCTCTACTTTCAGATAGTGGGGAAAACCTGTAGTTGCTCCAGGAATCACTTCCATGTTGCAGTAACTTTCGCAGACAGAATAAATATATTTGGAATCTTATTTTAAGAACTAAAAAAATTCTCAGGAAGTCCCAAAAGGGCTTCACGTTACTTTTTATTTCTTGGAACTGGGCTTTAAGACATTTCCTAAAACAATCACTGGCAAAGAGATGGAATTACCTTGCTTGGTTTAGACTAGTCTAAGTTCATCCCCTTGGGAGCAGGCCAACCTGATATGGAACACATGGCATAGCAGCCCTTCAGCTTGCAGATTCTTGAACAAAACTGGCATTCTGTAGGGAGGAGGAGGAGGTGGAGGAGTACATTCCAGGTCAGCAACCAACAACATCTCTAATAACTTTGCGGTTTTCTAAACTCTGTCTGAAAGCATATTCATCTGAAGTAAAGCATCTCCTTAGTCAATTCTAAGAGAACCAATTTCTCTAAGGATGAAAGTTGTCAAATGCTCTTCACACTAGATAATGAAGATTTTCGAATTAATTTTAAAAGGAAGACTTGAGATAAGAATATAAAAGGGCATTTCCTTGGTTCATAAAGAGGTTACCACATTCTTTGTACTATCAAAGATATTAATTTTACGTTTTTATTAGGTTGTATGGTATATATACATTTTACAAATGCATATATAGTGTTATCCCATAGCAAATTAATTTGATGTATGCAAAATGGCTTTAAATTTAAAACATGAGTTAAAATATTATGTTCTCCATTTCATTAAAAAAATCTCTTAGGTTCCAAGCAAATTAAACTTAGCTTTCCTTGACGTTTTAAATTTCTCAGTAAACAACAACAGTACCTGTATTTTAGCAAAACAATTAGAAGTTAGGTATTATTTACGGTCATGAGCTGCTTAATGACAGGAATATATTAAGATAAATGCATTGTCAGGCAATTTCTTTCATTGTGTGAAAGTTATAGAGTGTACTTATACACTCCCAGATGGTTTAGCCTACCACTATAATTGTAGGTGCTATACTTTTAAATGATTGTCAGCACAGTTGGTTTATTTACACCAGCATGACTATGAAAATGTGAGTAATGCTTTGCACTACAGCATTATGACACTAGGACCTCACTAGGTGATAAAAACTTTTCAGCTCCATTATAATCTTACTAGAGGCCTGGTGCATGAAATTCATGCACGTGGGGCAGGGCATGTCCCTCAGCCCACCCTGTACCCTTTCCAATCTGGAATCCCTCGAGGGATGTCCAAGTGCCCATTTAGGCCTGATCATACAGGGACTGCTGGCTCCAAACTGCTCACCTGCCTGCCTCCCTGACTGCCCCTAACCACTTCTTCCTGAAAGCCTGATCACCCCCTAACCACTACCCTGCCATCCTAATTGATGTCTAACTGCTTCTCTACCAGTCTGTTTGCCCCCAACTTCCCTCCTCTGCTGGCTTGGTCACCCCTAACTGCCCTCCCCTGATGGCCTGATCTCCCACAACTGCCCTCCCTTGCAGGCCTGGAACCTTTCAATGGCCCTCTCCTGCTGGCCATCTTGTGGTGGCCATCTTGTGTCCACATGGGGGCAGGATCTTTGACCACATGGGGGCTGCCCTCTTGTGTGTTGGAGTGATGGTCAACCTGCATATTACTCTTTTATTAGATAGGATAGAGGCCTGGTGCATGGTTGGGGGCCAGCTGGTTTGCCCTGAAGAGTGTCCCAGATCAGGGTGGGGGTTCCCTTGGGGCATGGGCACGGCCTGGGCAAGGGGCCTGTTGTGGTTTGTAGGCCGGCCATGCTCCGCAGTGACCCAAGTGGAGACCCTGGGATCTGGGATTAATTTATGTTCTACAATTGAAACTTTGTAGCCTGGAGCAGAGCGAAGCCTTCTACTCGCTCTGTGGCAATAGCCATTTCTATAATTGAAACATTGTAGCCTAGAGTGAAAGCCTAGGCTGGCTAGAGCTGCAGAAGCTTGGCTTCCTCCATCGTCCAGCCAACCCTAGCCTCTGCTCTCTCCAGCTCAGTCTGCCACCATTTCTGTTGGGATTATGTATCTTCTATAATTGAAACTTTGTTGCATTGAGAGAGGAGTGGAGGCCTAAGCTGGCAAGGGCAGGTGAAAAATTTAGCTTCCTCCATTCTTGGGGAAACCCAAGCCTCCCTCCTGCTCTCAGTGGCCACAGCCATCTTGGTTGAGGTTTATTTGCATAATTTGCTCCTGATTGGCTGATGGGCATGGCTGTGGGTGTGGCTTGATCAGAGGTATGGTCAATTTGCATATTACTCTTTTATTAGATAGGATGAGAACACCATCATATGTGCCCTCCATCATTAATGAATCATGACTATGACTTACTTTTAAATAAGTACTTATTTTGAATTGCAATATGCCATATATTCATAGCATGCTGGAACCAGTCCTCTTATCTTACACCAAGACATCTAAATCAATAAAAGTTTTAGCCACTCTGAAAATGTGTTATCAAGTTCATTAATAAGCATGTCCCTTATCTCTGCTCCTTCTTTGGTTATGTTAACATTAGGGCATTTCCTAGTTACTATGTACTTCACCAGCCACTTGGTATTGCAAATAAAAATAACCAAAACCAAAACTACTAAATCTGACTTCTTATTTCTACTTTTTAACAACTATAAAATGTATAAAATATAGAAATCATCTGGGCTACTTGATTTCATTATGTCTTTCTAGTCTCTCATCATTAGAGCTAATAAGCGTTAAAATACCACTCACATTTGAAAATTAATAGATGACTATCAAATTTTTCAGCTAGATTTGTCAAACATGGAATATTTTATCTAATTCTTTCTCTAAAATATGATTGTTCCTTCAAATGCATAAATGCCTTTCTGGGACTACTGATTTACAAAACTGGCATTGAACCTTTGTGCAGGAGTATGTGTTCCATGTATACTAAGAAGCAGAAGACATGTGATGATAGAATGACTCGTCAGCCTGGACTGAAGAAAAGGAAAGCATAGGTACTCCAACCAAAAGAGATCCAGCTGTAGCTAATGCTTCAGAAGAAATGGTAAGAAAGATGTTTTTAGTCTTTTAACTCAGAGGGTAAGAGCATCCTGATAATAGTCTTGCACTTCCAGAGGGGAACCAAATTATTTCTGTCTCTTTAGACCCCAGTCCTAACACCAACAACATGGACACCCACAAAGCACCTGCACTTGCTAGAAAGGTAGGATTACAGTTACTCATGTTTAGGTGCTTTTGGAAATAAGCCAAGACTTTAGGAGCTTTAGGTGACCCTGTCAGGTTAAATTTCAGATATCCTATCTAATAAAAGAGTAATATGCAAATTGACCATACTTCCAATCAAGCCATGTCCATCACCCAATCAGGAGTAAATTATGCAAATAAACCCCAACCAAGATGGCTGCCACCACTGAGAGCAGGAGGGAGGCTTGGATTTCCTTAGCAATGGAGGAAGCCAAGCTTTCAGCCTGCCATTGCCAGCTTAGGCCTCCATTCAATTCTACATAGTTTCAGTTATAAAAGATACATAATCTGAACAGAAATGGCGACAGCCACAGAGCTGGAGAGAGCAGAGGCTAGGGTTGTCGGGGCGATGGAGGAAGCCAAGCTTCTGCAGCCCCTGGCCGGCCTACGCCTTCACTCTAGGCTACAAAATTTCAATTATAAAATTTAAACAAACCCAAATGTAAATGGCTGTCGCCATGGAGCAAGCAGAAGGCTTGGATCTGCTCCAGACTACAAAGTTTCAATTGTAGAACATAAATTAATCCCAGATTTCAGGGCCTCCACTTGGGTCACTGGGGGGAGTGGCTGGCCTGCAAACCACCACAGGACCCTTGCCCATGGCACCCCACACCACAGGGGAACCCCGACCCTGATCCAGGACACCCTTCAGGACAAACCAGCCGATCCCCACCCATGTACCAGGTCTCTATCTTATCTAATAAAAGAGTAATTTGCAGATTGACCATCACTCCAACACACAAGAGGGCTGTCCCCATGTGGTCAAAAATCCTGCCCCTATGTGGACACAAGATGGCCACCACAAGATGGCCAGCAGAGGAGGGGTGTTGGGAGGTTCCAGGCCTGCATGGGAGGGCAGTTGTGGGCAATCAGGCCTGCATGGGAGGGCAGTTGTGGGCAATCAGGCCTGCATGGGAGGGCAGTTGTGGGCAATCAGGCCAGCAGGGGAGGGCAGTTGGGAGGGACCAGGCCTGCAAGGGAGGGCAGTTGGTGGTGATCAATCCTGCAGGGGAGGACAGTTAGGGGTGACCAGACCAGCAGAGGAGGGAAGTTGGGAGCAAACAGGCTGGCAGGGGAGCAGTTAGATATCAATTTGGCTGGCAGGGTAGTGGTTAGGGGTGATCAGGCTGACAGGAAAAAGCAGTTAGGGGCAATCAGCCAGGCAGGCAGCTGAGCAGTTTGGAGCCAGCAGTCCTGAATTGTGAGAAGAATGTTTGACTGCCCATTTAGGCCAGATTCCAATACCAGGCCTAAATGGGCAGTCAGACATCCCTTGAGGGGTCCCAGATTGGAGAGGGTGCAGACTGGGCTGAGGGACATCCCCTGCCTCTAGTTTTTTTTTTTTTTTTTTTTTTTAATAAATGTTGTCTAATCAAGAGTTGTTTTAATATCCTTGCATCACAGACTGCAAAGAAAGGGAGATCAGGGTCAACTGTGGACTGATTAGAATGTCCTGCAGCTGCAATTTGGACATTTCATATTTTTGAAGTTTGCTCGTGCTTACAATCCAGCTAATCAGATTTTTACAAGCTAAGGTATGTTGCTGGATTAATATATGTTTATACATATCCTTGTATTAATATATACTCCAACTAAGTATGTACTTTCGTGTGTATAAGCTACCAGGATAGCAAAACTTCAAAGTGAAAAATAATTGTTAAGAATATGAATAATTTTTTTTTTCACTTAGGATTTTTACTCAGACATTCTCTATGATCTCTGAAGCGATTATTTAAAGTAAAAACAGATTTTATGCTACTAATAATCTGTTTAAAATAATTAATTGTAACATTTGGAGAACTCATTTTAAGAAGCTTCTTCAAACACAATGTAATGTGAAAAGTAGATAAAGTATATATTTTGTGTTTTTTTATTTAAACAAGTTTGATTTGTTCTACTTCATTTAATAAAAAATCCATCATTATTTATGAAAAAAATTTCTGATTCCATGGGCATGAACTTCATTAAAGACAGTTAAGAAGTTCAAAACAATTCTCCCACAAATGTTGTCATTAGAAAATTATTATCTTCCATATAGCTTTTACTTCACACTATAAAGGATTAGTTTTTCTTCAGTCACAAGTTTGTTTTGAGTTATTTTTGGATATATAATGACTGTCATGGTCTTGACAGTGATTTTTTTTAAGTAAACCGAAATGACAAAACCTGACATGAATTCATGTAACAATTACAAGGAGAAATGTTTTCCAAAGTTGAGCAAGCCATACAATTATTTCAAATATTAAAAGAAATGTAATCATTCATTTAAAATATCCACTGATGGGCCTACTAGACCCTTGAAAGTAAATTCATTGGACACTTTTGAATTAATATCCAATCAGTTGTTTAAAAAATGAAACATGTCTGTTTCTTCTGGACTATATAAAACATTTAACGCTATATATTAAAATTAACATAAATTTAAGTGTTTTAAAAAATTAATCTTAAAATAAAGTATTTTATAAAAGTTGATAACATGTCATAAAATTCAATAATGGAAGCAATTACTAATTATCTGTGATGATATAGCAGATACATATTCCTATACAAATATTTTATTGTAATTTAACAGACACATATCCATCTATGTAAGTATTCAGTAATTATAAACCATCAGTAAATTATCTATATAACACTAATTATAATTTATTTTTATTAGAGGAAATATCACATCAGTCCTTTCTGAAGACAAAATAGAGGGAGCTGGGAATGGAACGGAATAAATAAAATAGTAATTTTAAAAGTCACAATACTAAGAAAACTTAAGGCCCTATCCCATACTTCTTATGATAAATAGTCAGATTATACCTAAGAAATATTTTAAAAAGTAATACTGGACACTAGAACTACAAAGTAGAGGTTTCTCTTGAATTTTAAAATAGGATTAATTCTACTAAGATGCCAAAGTCACCAGGGGGGCTGGTAGTAGCTATATTATTGGTTGCTTCTTGAAAGTGTTAATAATGAGAATTATTCATATTGAGCTATTGTTATTCTCACAAATGCAAAGTGAACTTCTAGATGAATTTTTAAGTACTTTTCTCTATTGTACATTGTTGGCTGTATTTATGAATTGTTTTGTTATTGATTTTCTTTGTGAGATACTGATTTCTAGCTGAGAAGTAAAAGTTCTGTTTTAAAATATATTGACATCTAAATATAGTCACATGTGAAAAGTACAAATAAATTCATAAACTTAAAATTAGTGAATTCTTACAGGATTTATATGCTTGCCAAGACTAGAATAAATGATTCACCAACTGTTTAGGAGGAAAGATATAGGTACAAAGGGAATAAATTACTGGGTAAAAATAAATTATGGTGAAAGTATAAAATAAGTATAAAACAGCAAATCTTTACATAAAAGCTGCTTCAATCAGAGTTATTTTTAAAAGGTAAAAATATGTTCCATCCCACTTAATTGCATTACTCTTCATATTAATGCTTTTCAAAGTAAAGGATTTATTTTACTTTATAGAAAAACTTCCAGAATATTTTACTTGCAAATCATTCATACTATTAATTAGTCAACCATTTTCATAGTTTTTAGGTAATATTCAATTCAGAATAAAATATCTTGAAAGTTGAGAAAATGTCATCATGTTTTTATTCACTATGAAAATGAATGTGTGAGTTTCAAGCAACTAAAAGAAAACTGAGCATAATAAAGATATCAAAAGATTGTACAGTATAAATGTTAAGAGCAGAGATGATGGCACTTAAATAACTTTAGCTGTAGTTTCACTCTGAGATCATTCTCAGTCTAAACAAACACATAAAAAAGCCAACAGTCATTTTAACATTCAAGATCATATCACTTAAATTACATACACATACTGGAAAACTACAATAGCACTCCCACAAGTTATGCACAAAGACAATTGTCTCACTAATCTTGTTCTAAAACATTAAAAACAATTTATTCTAAAATAATTAACTGATTGCCGAACCGGTTTGGCTCAGTGGATAGAGCGTCGGGCTGCAGACTGAAAGGTCCCAGGTTCGATTCCGGTCAAGGTCATGTACCTTGGCTGCGGGCACATCCCCAGTTGGAGGTGTGTAAGAGGCAGCTGATCGATGTTTCTCTCCCATCGATGTTTCTGACTTTCTATCCCTCTCCCTTCCTCTCTGTGAAAAATCAATAAAATATATTTAAAAGGAGGGAGCAACCAAGATGGTGGCATAGGTAAACATCTATTGTTCTGCCCTGCACAACAATTCAAAAACTACAACAAAACAACAAAACAAACATCACCCAGAATCACCGGACAGCTGGCTGAGTGAAAACTCCACAAATAAAAGTAAAGGTGGGACACTGAGACTCAGAAGAGCGGCAGAGCGCAGCCTTGAAGATACACGTGGAAACAGAGGTTAGGAGCCTGTGGCCAAGTGCAGGCTGGAGGGCTGACAGCAGCAACCCTGGCTGGATTTCTCCAACGGGGAGGGCGGAGACATCCCACTGCACAGATTCCCCAGCGCCACACAAGGTCTGGGGTATGCGGAGAAGTCCCACTGCATGGATTCCACAGCGCCAGGCGAGGTCTGAGGTCCGGGGTATGCACCCTAGAAGCCGGGCGAGGCAGAGGTCTCCTAGTCTGAGGAGAAACCCGGTTGCTTGGAAAAGCAGTTTGCGTGAGTAAAGTGTGTGACAGCGCAGACGCGCGGCTTGTTCCCTGGCGACTTGCCCCCTGGTCCCAGAGACCACCAGACTGTTTTGTTTTACAACCCTGGGCGAGACTTTGGGTGTGCAGACTCATTTGGGGAGAGGCAGAGTTGTCTGGCAAGGGGTAGAGACTAGCGGCTTTCTCTTGGAGGTGCCTGCAGCAATTACCACCCAACAGAGACCCGCACGCGGGCGCTGAATAGGACGTAGCTGACGCTGAGGCTGCCTGCTCAGCTCAGAGACTCCGCCCATCCTACCTGAACACAGTCTCCCTTCACAGCCAATTGGCCTGGAGGTCAAACCCTCCTAGGACTAACAACAACAAGCTGGGATTAATTTCAAAAATACTGTACAATCCATAAAGGATTGCAGTAAGAGTACCCACCTCAGTTAACTGGGGAGGCTGAGCCATTGTCCCTTAGAGGACATCTACCACATAAAGCAGCCACCATGCAGAGACATGGACAGAAATCAGGTGTGAAAGAAATGGAGGAAAAAAGACAACTAGACATAGAGTTCAAAACCATGGTTATAAGGCTTTTCAAGAGGCTCCTAGAAAAGGTCGAGACCTATAAGGAAATAAGCAAGACCTACAAGAAAATGAATGAGACCTGCAAGGAAATGAACAAGACCAACGTGGAAATGAATGAGTCCTACAAGGAAATGAACGGGACCCTCAAGGACATGAAGGAGACTCTCTAGGATATGAAAAAGGACCAACCAGAAATTAAGCATACACTGACTGAAATAAAAATATTATACAAAGACCTAAAAGTACTCTAGAGCACCCCAAGAACCAAGTTAAAGATTTGAAATACAAAGAGGTAAAATCCACTTAGCTGAAAAAGCAAGTAACCAAAAGAATCCAAAAAATTGAAGAGAGTGTAAGGGGCCTCTGGGACAACCTCAAGCATACCAACATCCGAATTATAGGGGTGCCAGAAAAAGAGAGAGGCAAGACAATGAAAACCTATTTGAAGAAATAGTGACTGAAAACTTCCCACACCTGGTGAAAGAAATTGACTTAGGAGTCCAAGAAGCGCACAGAACCCCAATATATAGGAACCCTGAGAGGACCACACCAAGGCACATCATAATTAAGAAGCCAAGAGCAAAAGACAAAGAGAGAATATTAAAAGCAGCAAGAGAAAAACAGATGGTTACCTATAAGGGAGCACCCATACAATTGTCAGCGGATTTCTCAACAAAAACTATGTAGGCCAGATGGGAGTGGCAAGAAATATACAAAGTGATGAATAGCAAGAATCTACAACCAAGATTACTCTATCCAGCAAAGCTATCATTCAGAATTGAAGGTCAGATAAAGTGCTTTGCAGATAAGAAAAAGCTAAAGGAGTTCATCATCACCAAACCAATATTATATGAAATGCTGAAAGATATTCTTTAAGAAGAGGAAGAAGAAAAAGATAAAAGTGTAAATTAGGAACAACAAATACACATCTATCAACAAATGAATCTAAAAATCAAGTGAATTAATAAGCTGATGTACAGGATAAACTGGTGAATGTAGCAGAATCACGGACATAGGGAATGGACTGACAATTCTTGGGGAGAAAAGGGGTGTGGGAAGTGCAGCAAGAGACTGGACAAAAATCATGCAACTATGGGAGAGGACAGTGGAGGGGAGTGAGGGCGGAGGTTGGGATGGGTACTGGGTGGAGGGGAGCTATAGGGGAATAAATAGGGAACAATGTAATTAATAAACTGGACAATAAAGATTTAAATATATATATATATTTAAGTGAAATAAAATAATTAACTGATTAAATTGTTCAACCAACTTTATTATTGGTCAATAAAATTCACATACCTTAAATTTCTATGCAGAAACCAATCTTTACTGAAGAAAATTTTACATCATTTATTTTTACCTTTCCAGATGAAAGGTAGAGGGGTTTAACTCAATGATTCTAACCTGATGTCAGTCAACAATAAAGTATGAGAATAAACGTAGATCTATTTTCCTTTGAAGGCATATTTAAAAGGAGCAATCGGAGGGAGAGCAATGTACATCTTCTCCAGAACTGAGTTTCAAAAGCCTTATTCGGCCTGTTTTCCACATGAGAAGAATTGGAGAACTTTTTGGCTTTTATTCTCCATTGTGAGAACCTAAATGGGCCAGTAAGTCCAGGCTATGTAGGTCCCCATGTGGTAGATGCAGTAGCAGCCATAGTGTAAGGAATGTAGGACACAGTAATCTGTGTATCTGACTTCTGTGAACTCTAGTGGCAAATTTAAGAAAAAGAAAGGAAGGGAAAAAAAAAGAGAGAGAAAAGAAAAAAACCTTTAGCACTTCAGCTAAATCTCCAAATCACTCAAAAAATTTCCTTCAACTGAGTCTGCTGCATTAATGAGATCGTAGAACAGAACTGCTGATTCAGAATTAAATACTTTGGTGAGGAGCTTTACTATTATAAACTAAAAAGCCATAGTTTATAAAAATAATTGGATGTGACAATAAATGCTATTTTTTTACATGACTCATCACTCAGGATTAAAAGAAGCTTAAATTAAAATGGAATCCTCTGAATTTAACTAAATGGTTTTAAAAAATGGTTTTAAAGACACTTAAATAAGGTAGAAAATCTACATCTATTTTGTCTAGTACAACTTTTTAAAATTATGGTAATTTAAAAATTATGACAACTCTAATGCAAAATTAGCCAAAAGTAAATAAAACTTGAGTAAACAATGCAGTTTTATCTGATGCACATTTTATCAATATTCTTGTTATTCAAATGCCTCCCTTTTTTTTCAAAATCTACTTAGTTGTATTGATTTTGCATGTAGTTCTATATTACCAAATATTGGAATGAACATTCAAAAAACAATCATCTCATTATTATCTAAAAAATACAACTACTAAACAAATAATCAAACTTTTCAGCTATATTAGTTTATTGGCTCTCTAAAAATAAGTCTACTGAACCAAAAGTTTTTACATATTTTTTCAGCAAGTGAAATATGTAGTGAAACTCATCACAAATGCACTATATCTAAAGTGCTGATAATTTCGCTTTATCTACAATGGTAAGTAAAAAAATTATTATTTGATAAAGGAAATGATTATTTCAATAAGAAATAGTGTATATGAATAATCACAGTTATAAGAAAACTAGAGCCCATTGCACAAATTCATGCACATTGAAAGGAAATTAGAATATTTAATATCGTTATTCACCCTTTCTCTATAATAGAAGTGTCAATCAAATTCATAATCAACAATGACAGATGAAAACATACACATGCTGTTGACACTAGTGAGAGCTTTACTAGTATGTACAATATTGCACATGCACAAGGCAACTTAGTCTCTTATAGATATAGATAAACTTGCTTAATTAGATCTGCTTTCTGTTTAGCTAAACTTTTTCCAGCCCAATGAAGCACCCCAACTTCTCTTTTAGGTAACTGTCAGCAACACAGCAATAAATATCAACACAAGCAGATTATTATTGTAGATCACCCAGGGAAAACAAAAGGGTAAAATATTTAACTGCAGCAGTGTTTGACTATATTCTGTGCCATGAGAAAACCTGAAGTCATTTTCAAAGTCCACCATTTCTTACTTCTTTTCAGTTGGGTCAAGTTTCTAAACTTTCTAAATCTCAGTTTTCCAGCTAATGAAAAGAAAATATGTTTCTACTGAGTCTCCTATCTCTATTCCAGGACTTCTGTGAGGATCAAATGAGATGAGGCATGGGAAAATGCTTCACAGACATTTGGTTAAAGTGAAAAACGTTTGCACCTGGCTTAAAGCAAGTCATGTTCCTGGGCTGAAGAAACTCAAACTGCAAGGTGGCTAGTTGCTAAAGAGAGGAAGCCAGGAATTGCTACTGGATGTCATTACTCAGACAGACACTTAGCATATTAGCCTTTTATACAACACACACACACACACACACACACACACACACACAGCACGCGCGAGGATTACATTTTCCACCAAAGTTAAAAAAGAAGCCCAGCCAGTTTTTGCTTGGTGGTAAGTATTGGCCTCTGAACCAGGAGTTCAAAGTTTGATTCCTGACAGGGCATCTTACTGAATTGGGAGCTCAATCCCCACATGGGGCATGCAGGAGGCAGCTGATCAATGATTCTCTTACCGTTGATGTTTCTATCTATCTCTCTCTTCCTTTCTGAAATCAATCAAAAAATATTTTAAATTTTTTTCTAAAGCTAAAAGAAAGGTGGGGTGTTTGTTTGTTTGTTTGTTTATGGTCAGTACTGACTCAGAAGGTGATACAGGCTCCTGTGAGGCTCTGTGAATATCATTACCAGCATCAATCATCAATGACCCAGTAAGGCCTGAAACTGTGGGTTCACACAGAATAAAAAGAACCTTTTCCCTAAAATACCTTATATGCATATGTTCCAATGAGTTCTAAAACCAATAATCTTACAAACAAAATATGCAGAAGTTAAGTGATTAGAGACTGCCTGGGATGGAATCATGGCAAGATTTAAATGATAACTAGTCCAGATCCCCATCTTTCACATGAATTTTACAGGAATATTAATGCCCACTGTACGAATTCATATGGTCACTTAGGGCTCTTCATAAAAATCCATATTGATGCAGGTTTCATGAATTCATAATATAGCCCACAGATGTTTGGAAAGCTCTGCTAGAAAGATCATCTTATTTATTAAGATAAATATGCTTTATCCTTTTAAAAATATCCCTTAGATCGCCCTAACTGGTTTGGCTCAATGGATAGAGTGTCAGCCTGTAGACTGCAGGGTCCCAGGTTCGATTGCAGTCAAGGGCATGTGTCTTGGTTGCAGGCACATCCCTGATGAGTGGTGTGCAGGAGGCAGCTGATCGATGTTTCTAACTATCCCTCTTCCTTCCTCTCTGTAAAAAAATCAATAAAATATAAATTTTAAAAATTTCCCTAAATCCACTCAGTTGAAAAAGCAAGAAACCAAAAGAATCCAAAAAATTGAAGAGAGTGTAAGGGGCCTCTGGGACAACCTCAAGCATACCAACATCCGAATTATAGGGGTGCCAGAAAAAGAGAGAGAGCAAGACAATGAAAACCTATTTGAAGAAATAGTGACTGAAAACTTCCCACACCTGGTGAAAGAAATTGACTTAGGAGTCCAAGAAGCGCACAGAACCCCAATATATAGGAACCCTAAGAGGACCACACCAAGGCACATCATAATTAAAATGCCAAGAGCAGAAGACAAGGAGAGAATATTAAAAGCAGCAAGAGAAAAACAGTTAGTTACCTATAAGGGAGCACCCATACAATTGTCAGCGGATTTCTCAACAGAAACGATGCAGGCCAGACAGGAGTGGCAAGAAATATTCAAAGTGATGAATAGCAAGAATCTACAACCAAGATTACTCTATCCAGCAAAGCTATCATGCAGAATTGAGGGTCAGATAAAGTGCTTTGCAGATAAGAAAAAGCTAAAGGAGCTCATCACCACCAAACCAATATTATATGAAATGCTGAAAGATATTCTTTAAGAAGAGGAAGAAGAAAAAAATAAAAGTGTAAATTATGAAGAAAAAAATACACATCTATCAACAAATGAATCTAAAAATCAAGTGAATTAATAAGCTGATGAACAGGATAAACTGGTGAATGTAACAGAATCACGGACATAAAGAGGGAATGGACTGACAACTCTTGTGGAGAAAGGGGGTGTGGGAAGTGCAGCAAGAAACTGGACAAAAATCTGCAACTATGGGAGAGGACAGTGGAGGGGGATGAGGGCGGAGGGTGGGATGGGTACCAGGTGGAGGGGAACTATAGTGGGGGAAAAAAGGGAACCATGTAATTAATAAAGTGAACAATAAAGCTGAAAAAAATTTTCCCTAAATCCATCTTAGTTTTTTTCTTGTGGAGTATTGCAGGATAGTCAGAATTCCTTTTCTTACCTGATAATTTTCATGCCCTTACTTTTAGAAGTTAAGTCTTTCCACTGGGTTTTTTTAGAAGTGATCTACCATACCTAAATAATCTCCTTTCCTTTATTTCTGGTCACATTCTTGGCTGCTAGAGTTACATTTTGCCAAGGTCCATTTCAAAAGGTAGTACTCAGAATAAATACATTAAAATGTGGTCGTCCCTGCAAACTCCAACAGGACAATCACACCCCTCATTAAGCAGGCTATCATTAGTCAAATTTTAAAATGCATTAACTTTTGTAACAACTTTCTACTACTAAGCTTGTTGCCAACAAAATCATTGTCATTGATTATGCAGTGGATATCTTGGACTCACACCAGAACTTTACACTTATATCTATCGCTATAACATAGAATGATGCCATCAAATCTGTTAATATAAATCCCTACATTTGAGGCTTGTGTATGTCATCTTAAAAAAATACCAACATGCTCTGTTTGCCTTTCTATCTAACTCATACTCTTCAGTTTCACAATTTGAACAATGTTGGCCTTCAAGTCACTGTTTACATTAGCCTTTCTCAAGTCATCGTCTATTAATACTCAAGAATCTCCCATGAAAACATTTTCTTGTATGGCACTTTACATTGAAGAAATTTCACCGGAGCCATCGCTTTCCACTTGTTTACTTTTTAAAACTGGTTTTGTAGAGAACATCTCCCAAAGAGTGTGTCCTGATAGTTAATCTTAAAGTAAGATTAAGTGGTTGTTCAAAACACAGGCAATGATATGCTCAATTCCATCTCTGAGGCAGGACGAGCAATGTCACCCCACCAGCAAACCTGTACATTGCTAAGAATATGCACATACACACAGGGCACATGCGGAAGACAAAGGTCCATTACTTTCTTCTAGTTAGAGTTGTCCTCTTTAGAAGAAACTTTTACCTCCCTCTTCCCTCTTTCAAAGACCGGATTTTCTTTCAAGCAAAGACACTTGGTGAGCGTTCTGCAAGGTCTCAGGCTCTATACGTCCCCAGCACAGCCTTCCATTTAAATGAAGCTCATGGATGTGGCAGGCCTGAGCTTCCCCATCCAGCTCCAACTCAAACACCACCCCGCCTCCCCCCAACCCGACGCCAGAGGAGAGTGCAACCGCAGAGAACTTCCACTCCAACAGGACCATCCCTGGAGGGAGTATACATTCGGAGGACTATTTCTCTCCTCCAGACACCCCAACACTCGACCCCCTTCCCGAGGGCCGCGCCTCCTCCGCGAGCCTGCGCCCGCGGGCCAGCTCGGGGTGAGCGCCCGGGTTAGTCAGTGCGCACGTGACGCGCGGTGCCCACATGACACCACCGGGGGCGGGGGAGGGGGGCAGAGCCCAGAAGCAGGGGAAAAGTTAAGGAAGACCGGTCGAAGCGCCCAAAGCTGTCGATCCCCTTCGGTCTCGGTCAAGTAGTGGCTCAGGGTTCCCCGGGGGACGGCTTCGGATCCAGGCACTTAGGGTCCAGCTTCCCAAATGGGGCGGGGGGGCGGGAGGGGGGCGGATGTCGGCGTAGTTCTCTCCCCCCGCCACCTTCTGCTCCTCTCCGCCCAGCTGGTGATGCTGCTGCACCCTCCACTTGCTCCTTCCGTCCCTTTCTCCCTCCTTCTTATGTCCCCTACTTTCTTTCCTCCCGTCCTTCTTCCCTCCCTTCCCCGAAAGCCCTCCATCGGCTGCGGGCGCTGCGGCTGACGCACACTGAATTTGCCCCGCGAGCTTGCCCGCATCGCTGAGGTCAGGCACAAGGCCGAGCACCTTCCCCAGGGCAGGGTGTAACTGCGCAAACAAAGTTGAACAAACCTGCCCTCCCTCCCGAGGAGCCCCCCCACCCCCCACCCCCATTCGAACCCTGCGCACAGCGCCCTGGCTCTGCCCGCACCATCTCGACCTCTCACCGCACAGCCGTGCAACACACCCCCTTTCCCGGCGAGCCCACCCCGCCCGTGCCCCGCGCTCCCGGCGGTGCAGCCGCCTGGCACGCCGCCGCGCTCACCTTGCTTGACACACTTGAGCCGGAGGGGGTCCTTGCAGTGTTTGATGACGGCCAGCACGTCCCTGATGGTGAGCCCCGCCACGGGGGTCTCGTTCACTTCCAGCAGTAGCTCCTCCGACACCAACTTGCTGCCGCTCTCATAGGCCACCTTGCCGGGCTTCACCTCCCCCAGGTAGGGGAACTGTCCGTTCTCCGCGCCCCCCTTCAGCTCAAAGCCCAGCTGGCCCTCCGGGTTCCTGCCAATGACACTCTCATGGACTTTGCTAGTCCAGTGGCTTTTCTTTTTCAAGCTTTTGGACATGGCAAGTGGGGGGGCGAGTCGCCTCGGCTCTTGAGGGGCTTCCTCTGGGGGTAAGGGAGTGTTGGCGGTGAGAGAGGATGAGGATGGAGGAGCCAAGGGGTGGGGGCGGGCGGGAGGTGAGAAGAGCGGACTTTGCTTGCCTCCCACCTCTGTCCGGTGCTCTCCCTCTTCTTTGGATGGAGTGAGGACGCGGACGGGGAAGGGTGAGGGGGGCGGCTGGGCAGAGGTGGGAGAGCCGGGGTGAGGTGGTGCTGTCCCTGGAATGACACTCAGGGCTGTGGCCCCGCAGCGGAGGAGAGCTGTGGCGGCGGCGGCGGCCCGGGCAGAGCAGTAGCGGAGCGGGGAGCGGGGAGCGGGGAGCGGGTGGGGTGGGGGTGGTGACGGCGGGCAAGGATGCCGGGGGCCACTCCTGCGCGGGGCGAGTGGGAGCGCGCGCCTGGGTGTGTGGTGTTAGCTGATGTCCATGGCAGCTGCAGTGGCAGATCGGCGTGTGTGCGTGCGTGTGTGCGTGTGTGTGTGTGTGTGTGTGTGTGTGCGCACTAGTTGTACTGTACGGGCTGGAGGGGAGGAGGGGAGGAGGTGGCGGGAGCCGGCTGCCGGAGGAGGGGCGCGCGCCTGCAGGGGGGCCGCTTCGCCGCCGTCTCTGCTCCCTCCCTCCGCAGCTTGACCCGGTAGTGAAGGCGGGGAGAGAGAGAGAGAGGCAGGCTGGGTCCGCCTGGCAGCCTGCGAGGGGAGGCGGGAGCGGGGAAGGCGGGGAGCCGAGGCCCGGCGCGGGGAGGCCGGCAGCAGGCTGGGAGCCAAGTGCGGACCTTCCTTCGGCCTCCCGGCGGCGAGCGGAGCTGGGCTGCCGGCACCGAGAGAATGCCCCGCATCCCAAGGACGCGGGCCGGGCGGGAGCCGCGCTGCGAGCCCTCGATGTGAGCGCTTCTGGGCCCCACGCGCCGCCTGACCTGCCCCCCCCCCCCCCCCCGCAGCCCCCCGCTCGGGATCCCACCGCGGAGAGGCCGGGGCGCTGGGAACAGGGGAGGCGCGCGGAGGGGCTCGCAGTTCAGAGATTTCAACTCTTCCCGTTTTCAGCCGGCCCCGAGGCAGAGTGCTCAGAATCCCCCCCCCTCCCCGACCCCGCCCCGGAGCAGAAAGTTAGAGAGCTGCAAGCTGGCCACCGGAGGGGGGAGGGCAAAGCTGCACCCCTTCCCCGCGCGTTGGGCTGGGGCGCCGAGTAGAATGTCTGGTGAAAGGCGACTCCGGGAGCGCGGGGAAGGGGCTTCAGGTTTCCTGGTTTGCAGGAGCGGAAAGGGGCTGCGGACGGCGGGGCTGGGGAAAGGGGTGCGGTGAGCAGCCGCCTCGGGGAAATGGACAGTTTAACCCACGCCCTGGCCCCGGAGAGCCCTCCGACTCGGACTTGAACTTGGGAAGAAACCTTAAGAGGACCTGGCCCGGCAACCGCCTGCTGCAGGGAAGGAAAAGAAGGCTCGGAGGGGGAACCCTGCGGCCCATCGGGGACGGAACTCAGCTCGCGGGCCCGCCACCAGACTCTGTCTTTAACCTCCAGCAAGTTCTCAGCCAGGAGGAGAGGTGAGGACAGGGGCGCAAGGATACTGGAGGGCTGCTGGTTTTCACTCCACCGCTAATTTCCTGTGAGCCGTTAGGGGTGATTTTAAACATTTTTGTAACTGGTAAATGATGTGCACTTCACTTTCAAAGGATAACTTTAAGACAGGAGAGAAATCGCACACCTACTCATCCCTTTAACGCAGGAAAAGCACTGAGCAATTAGGACTCTTGATGTCTGAGATGAAGACAGTGTGGGAGGCAAGCGGCGCTAGTTAGGAATGTTTTGTCAGCCCAAACAGAAAGGCCAGGTTTGATTTCAGGCTCTGCTCCTTACCAACAGTGCGATCCTAACGAGTGTTGCTTGACCTTTCTGAGCATCCGTTTCCTTGTTAAATGGGGTTATAAGTGCTAATCCTGAGATCGGGATGAAATTAGGTTAATGCATGCGAAGTGCTTGCCTGACACAGGTGGGTAGCACTTAAAATGTTAATTTCCTTCCTTTTCCCCTCTCAAGTATAACTCATTATTTGGGGAGAAGATGAATCAAATTTAGTCAAAATTGAAAAAGATATGAAAAGAAGATGATTTGTTTAACCATGTGTCTTTTTTTCCCTGGAGAAAGGGATCCCCGGTGAGTTGGCTGCCGCTGATGAGGATTATTCAGTGAGCCAGGGGCACTGCCAGGACCAGAAACCAGAGCTACAGGCAATGCCCAAGGAAGTGATTTTAGAGTTATAAGACACAATCCTAAGTGGAAATTGATAAAAAGAAACTAAACATTTATTTTTAAACACCAATTATAGACTAACATGTATGGGCAATACTAATATTTGTCAAGTTCTAGATGTTACCCTATAGTCTTTATATATATTAATTTATTTCTCCTAATATCTTAATAAAGAAGATACTCTTACCATCCCCTTTTATAGATAAGAAAATTAACTTTTGCAAGCCTGAAGATTTAGTCAGTAAGGGCAACTAATATTTGCACCGAAGTATTTTGGCTCCAGACCTTGTCTCAATCACTGCACTGTCTCTCTCCCCTTGCACTTACAATGTATCATACCAGTGTCCCCAAAGGTTTGGTCTGCGATTCATTGTGGGGGTAATTAGGGGGAAAAAGAAAACAAATAGAACAGGGGTTTGGAATAACAGCCTTTTACCCTCCAGAATCCAGGACTGTCAGCTAATTGAGTGTTTCTCAGCTCCTCATTCATCTTCTTTGCCCTAAGCTGTGATGTTAGAGTTAGAACCTATGAACACTTCTTTGTTGTTAGTTGGTATAGTGTTAGGACTTGTCAGCAGAAGGTGCCAAAAGGACCCTACATAAAAAGGGGACAGAGTCTCTTCTTGGTTCCAGTGCTTTTCTTCTTCTATGATGTAATGGTGAGTGGCTTTCTGGGCAGTGATGGGCAGGAAAGCAGTGTTCTACACCCTGCAGTAAGTTTGGCAATTTCTCCAGTGTGTGGCTTCCCAGTAAGCCTTGCTGGAGTCCCAGTGGGTAGTTTCCTAGAACATTTCACTGGCACCCCAGCTGGTGGTTTCCTCACCAGCCCAGTCCGTGACACCTCAACAAATTTTTTGGCCATCAAGTGGGCCACAGGCATATTATCCCCAACGAGGACACGGTTAGGGACTGGGGGACTCTTCTAAATTATCCCACACCCATGGAGGCACCGGGGATCCGTGTTTCCCTGGCAGCCCATGCTTCATCTGGAAGGTCGTCTGAAAGGATGTCCAGTTTAATTAGCATATTACTCTTTTTATTATAGATTTATCCTGATTTCTGTCTCCTGACTGGACCTTGACTGATACAAGGCTAAAGAGATTGTGCAGATCATGTAGAACACTGAGTAGTTTTAGCCCTGGAGTCAGAAGTTGGCCTCCTGTCTTTGGCTGTGCAACTTGACTAAGTCACTTAAACTCCCAGCGCTTGTCCCCTCACTTGTAAATATATATATTTGAATATATGGCAAGGTTTTGTGAGCATCATGTAAAATTTGAAAGCACTTTAATTGCATTTAAATGTGAGTGCACTTTAAACCTGTAAAGTGCTATCACAAGTAAAGGTGTTAGTTATCAGTATAGGCACAGAGGGTAGCAAAGAAGATTTTCTTTACGAAAGAAAAATTGCATGCGTTCTGGATACTTAGTTTGTTTTCAGGGAGTAAAAGCAGCATTTCTCTAGGATTTGTTCTCATCAAATAAATATGTTATTGGTTGGTTGGTTGCTTGGTTAGTTGACTTTGCCTAGCTTTTTAAAATAAAAACAGTTTCTAGTCTCAAGTAGTTCAAGTTTCCAGCTCTATGAAAAATACAACTAAAATTACAAACATTTTGAAATGCTAGATTCGGACTAATTTGGTTACTTTGTATTTTGGTATCCTTCATATTTGCTTTATTGTTATTTTGTCTCCTGTACCCTTTCTGGGTATAATGTCTGTGTCAAGAAAGAATTATTTCATTGCTGAGCATTCCATGTGTAAAACATGGCACTAGATACTGCATGCTATTCCAAAAGGAGATAGTTTAGGAGCCTTAAATGCTCAAGAAAGCAAAGCATGTGTGCATTCAGTCTTTAGAAGAGTTCTCTGAGGTAAATACTCGTGGGAGATTCTGCCCCATCCCCTTGGGTCCCTTCAATTGGGTCTGGGTGCCCTTCCCCAGCTCCTGTGTTCTTTTATTTCTCACAGGCATCCTCTGCCACTCTCTTTGGAAGATTGCCCCAAAGCTCCTGGATTCACTTTGCCTTCAGGCACAGACAACCAGAGAGTACCATCTGGGAGTTAACTTTCCTCCCAGAGCACCTTTCCCAAGGACTGCCCTACAGGGCACAAAAGCCCAGCCCTATTGCCTCTAATAGTAAGGAAACTTGAAATGTCATTTACACCCCAAAGCTCCCCTGCAGCATCATGCTGATGAGAGGATTTTGCCTGAAACCGCTTCCCTCCATATCTTGCTTACTTTGGTATCTTAGGTATTTTTGTCCTGGAGGCATTTCCTTAATAAATCATGTGCACACAATCTTCATCTTAGGGTCTGATTCTGGGGATCCTGATCTACCACATTATTATTCCTTTTTACAGACTGAGAAACAGAGGTTCAGGTGTTTTAAACTACCCTAAGTTACTTTCCCAATAAAGGAGAGGAGTTTTGATTTGATACATGTCTGTGTGACTCTAAAGGTCCTATTCCTAATGCAGAGTTACTTTTAAAGTACCAAATACTGATTTAATTAGCTGTCTAAATAGAAGTGGACACAAAATGCTGCAATTGATCGATGGACAGATTATTGCATCCCTATAAGAACTCCGTGTTTGAGAAATAATAAGGGCCATAGGTGGTAACACCAAAATATGCTGAACCCCCATCAGAGACCTACCTGACCAGACGTATGAAGACATGTCCCACATTTTAGCAGAAAGTGTGAATGTCCAGTGTGGTTTTCTGGCAAGGAGTTTCTTCATGCTAAGGTTGAACTGGGTATTTGTATTTTTCCTATTGCTTCTGTAACAAACTCCCATAAATTTGGTGGCTTAAAACAAATTTATTATTTATAGTTATAGAGGCTAAAGTGCAAAGTAAGTTGTTGAGCTAAAATTAAGACATAGGAGAGACTATGTTCCTTCTGGATCTCTAGGAGAGAGTTCGATTTCTTGCACTTTCCTAGCCTCAGAGGCCACCTGAACTCTTTGGTTTGTGGCCCCCTCATTCTGTCTTCAAAGCCAGCAACAGCAGGTCAATCCTGCTCATATTTTGTCACTGATACTGACTCTCCTGCCTTCCTCCTCCAGTTTTCAGGACTGTACCCAAATAGTCTCCTCATTTTAAAACCAGGTGATGACCGTTTTAGTTCCATCTGTTACCTTAATTGTCCTTTGCTTTCTGATGTTCCTCAGTAGAAGGCTTAGGGCAGTGCTCAGCAAACTCGTTAGTAAACAGAGCCAAATATCAAAAGTACAACAATTGAAATTTCTTTTGAGAGCCAAATATTTTAAATTCAATAAATCTTTATTGTTCAGATTATTACAATTGTTCCTCTTTTTGCCCCCATCGCTCCCCTCCACACTGTTTTCACCTCACCCTCTGCCATTAGCCCCCCCTTACTGTCCTCATCCATAGGTGTACAATTTTTGTCCAGTCTCTTCCCAAACCCTCACACCCCTTTACCCACGAGAATTGTCAGTTCAATGCCTTTCTATGTCCCTGATCCTATTATACTCACCAGTTTATTCTGTTCATCCATCTATTATTCACTTGATTTTTAGATTCACTTGTAAATAGATATGTATTTGTTGTTTATAATTTTTATCTTTACCTTTTTCTTCTTCTTCCTCTTCTTAAAGAATACCTTTCTGCATCCTATCTAATAAAAGAGTAATATGCAAATTGACCATACCTTCACTATACCCTATAAGTCATGCCCCAGCCACACCCACCAGCCAATCACAGGGCGATGGCCAGGTGCCCAGGTCCGGAAAGGGCCACTCCTGGAGAGGCCTTTTGCAGCCCTAGTTATCCTGGGCCGGACTGTGGGCAGGGCCAGCCAGCCATGGTGGGGCCCTGATCGATTGCAGGGCCCTGCTATGGCCCAGGTGCCCAGGTCGGGAAAAGACCTCTCCCTGATAACCAGGTGCTGGGCGGGGCTGTAGTCAGAAGAAAAGAGACACACTATACACACAAATAAACATAAAGAATATAAAAGATTTCTCATCAGAAACAGTGTAAGGGAGAAGATAGTAGAGCAACATCATTAAAGTACTCACAAGGAGGAAAATCCTCCTAATTTATAATTCTAGACTGAGTGAAAATATTTTTTTTAAATAATTTAAAATAGTCAAAATATATTTTAACTATTTTAGAAATAGTTAAAATATTTTATGTATAAAAGATTGAATTTTTTAAATCACCAGCAGATTTGTAGTGTAAGAAATGTTAAAAGAAGTCCTGCAAGCATAAATAAAATTTTGCCAGATACAAGTAATGATCTATACCAAGAAATGGAAAACACCAATGACAGTATTTGCATAGGAAAAAAATATAATAGAAGTTTCTTATTATTTAAATATATTTAAAGGTAATTACCATAACTATTTAAACAAATAATAATGTAATGTCAGTTTTATAACATCTGTGTAAGTAAAATGCATGACAACAATAGCACAAAGATTGCCTGGGAAAAATGAAATTTTGTTACAGTGAAGTTTCTATACAAGATGTGGAGTGGTAAAATATCCACTTGAAGATAGACTGTGACAAGTTAAAATCCTATATAATGAAGAGCTAATATGCAAATAGTCATCACACCTTCATGCCATCATGCCATAATGGCTCAGACACTCAACACTGGAAAGAGAGGAATGGGGACCAGACAGACTATGGACTGAGATAGGAACAAGCCACCCACTCCACGGTCCCGGATGCCAACAGCTGTGCCTGCCTCTCTGGCCCAGGAGAGGGACAAGCCGCTTGCCTCGCAGTCGGCACCAGCAGCTGCACAAGCTGCATGCCCTGTGGTCCTGGGTGCCTGTGGCTGCCTGTGGCTGCGGCCGGCCTGAGTGAAGCTGGCCCGGGTCCTGGGTGCCTATACCTGGCCAGAGGGAGGGAAGCCTGGGTCCCAGAGGTGGGGCAAGGCAGAGGCAGTTAGGGGCAATCAGGCCAGCAGGGGAGCACTTAGGGGCGATCAAGATGGTAGGGGAGCAGTTAGGGGCGATCAGGCAGGCAGGTAGAGGTGGTTAGGGGCAATCAGGCAGGTAGGCAGAGGGGTTAGGGGTGATAAGGCAGGCAGGCAGAGCCAGTTAGGAATGATCAGGCAGGCAGGCCAGTGAGCAATTAGAAGGCAATGGTCCTAGATTGCGAGAGAGATGTCCGACTGCCAACAGTCAGACATCCTCGAAGGGGTTCCTGATTGGAGAGAGTGCAGGCTGGGCTGAGGGAACGAATTTCATGCACCAGGCTACTAGTTAGATGTAATACTGGTTTGGTGGTGATGAACTCCCTTAACTTTTTCTTGTCTGTGAAGCTCTTTATCTGACCTTCAATTCTAAATGATGACTTTGCTGGGTAGAGTAATCTTGGTTGTACGTTCTTGCTAGTCATCATTTTGAATATTTCTTGTCACTCCCATCTGGCCTGCATAGTTTCTGTTGAGAAATCAGCTGACAATCATATGGGTGCTCCCTTGTAGGTAATTAACTGTTTTTTTCTCTTGCTGCTTTTAATATTCTCTCTTTGTATTTTGCTCTTGGCATTTTAATTATGATGTGTCTTGGTGTGGTCCTCTTTGGATTCCTTTTGTTTGGGTTTCTGTGCACTTCCTGGATTTATACGTCTATTTCTTTCACCAGGTGGGGTAAATTTTCAGTCATTATTTTTTCAAATAAGTTTTCATTGTCTTGCTCTCTCTCTTCTTCTGGTACCCCCATAATTCAGATGTTGGTATGTTTGAGGTTGTCCCAGAGGCTCCTTACACTGTTTTCCATTTTTTGGATTCTTTTTTCTTTTTGCTTTTCTGGTTAGGTGTTTTTTTGCTTCTTTGTATTTCAAATCTTTGACTTGATACTTGCAGTCCTCTAGTCTTCTGTTAGGTCTCTGTATCATATTTGTTTTTACTTCAGTCAGTGTATGGTTAATTTCTCGTTGGTCCTTTTTCATATCCTCAAAGGTCCTGCTAAATTTATCAGACTTTTCTAGGAAATTCTTGAAAAACCTTATAACTGTTTTTGAACTCTATATCTAGTCATTTCCTTCATTTCTTTCATTTGTGATCTGTTTCTTTGTCTCTGCATTTTTGCTGCTTCCTTGATTTGGTAGAGTAGCTTTGTGTGCTTGGTGTCTTATAAGGTCTAGTGGCTCAGCCTCCCCAGTTACCTGAGGTGGACACTCTTGGTGCACCTTTTTGAGGACTGTGTGCACAGCCTTGTTGTAGTTAAGTCTTAACTGTTGTTGGTATCACTAGGAGGAATTGGCCTCCAGGCCTCAACCTTTTGCAGCTCCTCTGAGTCTCAGTGTGCTTTCTCTTTTCTTCTAGTTGTAGAATTTCCACTCAGCCAGCTTTCCTGTGGTTCTAGATGGTGTACGTTTTGTCATTTAGTTGTAGTTTTTAAATTGTTGTGTGAGGCAGCAGTTTAGGTGTTTACCTATGTCACCATCTTGGTTTCTCCCAAAATCTTTTTTTGAGCCAAATTTTTTAAACATAAACTTCTTATAATGCCACTTCTTAAAAATAGACTTGTCCCAAGCCATGGTATTTTGTGGAAGAGCTACACTCAGTGGGCCAAAGAGCTACATGTGGCTTGCAAGACTTTGGTTTATGGGATTAGACTCCTCCAAACACATGCACAAAAAAGTATATTTTATTTGATATTTTATCAAATTACATTATAGTACCAATTCTCTTTACCTCAAAATCTTAAATATTATAATGATTATAAATCTTGAGTTTATATCAATTAAATTAGCCTAGAAGATCAGAAATGTTTCATTTTAGTCTAGAATTAATATTCATTGATTGTACTTCTGTATTTCATAGAACTATTTTACTATTTTTCTATATTGGTCTTAGTATTGAGAGGTAATACCTTGTCCAACGTCTCTGCAACTCAGGAACGTACTCAAACAACAGTTAGTCACCTAGCCCTGTGAAAAACAATCTGAGGAAAGGTAAAATTTGACTATTTAAAATCTATATGAATATTAGATCATTTCAGTTGCTAGAAATTTCTGAACGTACCTCTTTCTGTGAAATTCATAGACATGCAATATATACAATCTGGTGAAAGAGAATTGAAAAATCATTTAAATAACTGCTCCATCTAAACTACAGAGTTGACAAGATGTGGAGGAATTTGACCAGCTTAATAAAGCAAGAAAATATTTTTTGGTTCTTTGGCTTTAAAATCATTGCAATATTTTATGTAAATGATAATGACTAAGACCTCTTTATGATTTTGTTACCTTATTCAACATTTGCACAAAATACAGCAACATAATATTGTGTTTGGATCTGGAAATGTATGCTTCTGATATACAGTGTTACTTAGTCATACTTCCTAAGTGTCAATATCTGAATTTATGTTTCATTTTTATGTTTTTGCCTATTACTTATTTGGTCATTGTCAATCTTTTATTATCACTTCATATTTTACTGCTCTCAAAAAGATATTCTCATACCTTTTATACACTTCCTTACTAGATTTTTTAAAATGCTTCAAAAATTCTGGTACTTCAAGTTCATGCCATCAAGTAGCTATATTTATCACTTCCTTTTTATTTGTGTTCAGTTGGTGTCACCTTTTACTTTATGATTCTAAATCTTGTAAAACCAACTTACCATTTTTTTCATGCCTTCATCCTTATAGAAAATTCCATCTACAAACACTATTTCTTACTTTTCTAACTACTTATATTTTTTTCATATTATTTATTCCTTCTGTTTTTCAAATAGGGAGCTTAATTTCTCTCTTTTTCCTATAGCTCCTCTTATTTTGTCTTTGCTTTCCCATCAATTTTCATTATAAATGTTACGATAATTCAAAGTATTCTACATGTGTTTTTAATGTGATGTCTACTGCCCATATTCTTATCCTGCCTATTATTTCTATCCTTTTGTTATTTATTTAAAATGACAATAGTTTTTATTACAAGGATGCAAAAGAATCAACAAAGGGACAGTATTATCATGGGCTTAATTTTTGTCAGAGGTGAAAAATCTTTTAGGTATAAAGAAAGTTATGGAAAGAAAGTGAACATATTCTGTTTTAAAATAGTAAGGAATAGTCAGATGTGTTTTCTTGTCTGTGAAAAAGCATATTTCAAAAAAATTCAAAGAAAAGTTCATCATGTTTCTCATCCAGATTATTGAGAAGCAGAAAATGCTACTGAACATTTTGTGGCATTGAGAATGTAATTCTAATAATACTTATTTTAATAATTTCAAAAACTTTTTCAAACACTATTCTGTGTAGCATGATATGTTTTTAACCATTCTGAGTGTTATAGACATCTTTCAAAATATGATGATTACTAGTGATCTTATCCCACCCTTCTCACTCTATCATAAATATATATACATGCATCTTCCAAATATTACATATCATTGCAAGTAACTTAGAGATCCATTGAAGCTAAACCATTTGTTTGGATAAGAGATTCTTTGAAAGTCCAGCTTAAATAAACATTTTATGTAAAGTTTTTTTATTTATTATTCATAATCAGCTGATAATAATCTTATCTGATGCAGTCCAATGAAATGCTACCTAATCCTTTTCATCACATTTTTTTTCTGCCTTGTATTATGACTTTCTAGTCATATCACAGTGTCACTGCCAGGCTGGGTCATGAGAGCATGGCTTCCTGTTTGTATTCCTTACAGAAGTTGAATGAATGACAGAAGATACAATAACAGGAAAAAAAAAGTAAGACACATAACTACAATGAATATGAAAGGGTCAACTAGATCTATTAAGCACAGAATCAATGAATACCAGTAAAGTAAACCCAAAATTTAAAGGTGTATCTTAAAAGATCAAGAACAGCAAGAAGTTTGCTATCTGGGAAGGTATTAATGTATTAAGATAATTATGTAACATTTTATCTATCATGGAGAATTTTAAGCATGAAAAGGAGAGGACAAATTTATTTAATAGAAAATTGTAGTTTAAGATGAGTCCTGGAATAGTTTGAAATCATTTAATTGCTTCAGAGGATTTTTATTTTATTTTTTATTTTATTATTTATTTTATTTTGCTTTAGCTAAGACAGGAGATGATTTATTGTGCACGTTACATTCAGCCACAACTGAGAATAGAATTAGTCCAGAATGTCACGGGTCCACAGCAAAGATCCGAAAGACTGTTTTTGTTAAGAGCAGGGTGTGTCTCTCAAAAGGCGGCCGCAGCATTCAGATGGCACGTATGTAATGTTCCAGATCCCACGGAGACGTTCTAGACTGCAGGCACGCAGTCCGACAGCTTGGACCAGCCCCTGGCCTCTGGCTTCCGTCCTCTGCTCCTGTGGCTTTCACGGGTACCCAAGCTTGCGGTTTACTTGGACCTCTGCCTCATCTTTCTTCTTTTGTGCTCTAGCCTGCGCGTTCGCTTTTTCCTCCACTTGGCTCTCATGGCGCAGAGATTTCTCTGAAGATGGTGTTAAGGCTGAGAGCACTTCAGGAGATTTTAATTTTTCGACTTCTCTCAGGTCCTAGAGCGATAAAAGAATCAGGAAGTTGGGCAAGCCATTGTCTTTAATCTCTGGGAAAAAAAAATGAACATTGAAAGATTCAGTAGAAGATGGCTGAAAAGCAAAACTATCATGATTTTCCAAAGAGGAGATAAATGAACTTCAGAAATTACATACCACAAAAATTAGGACATCACAAGAAAAAGAAGTTATAACATAAAACTAGTCTAGCTTCATAAATAACAAGTCACATTAAAAAATGCACATGTTGTCCTGACTGGTTTGGCTTGGTGGATGGAGTGTCAGCCTGTGAAGTCAAGGGTCCCGGGTTTGATTCCGGTCAAGGGCATGTACGTTGGTTGTGAGCACATCCCCAGTGGGAGGTGTGCAGAGGTAACTGATCGATGTTTCTAACTCTCTATTCTTCTCCCTCTCTGTAAAAAAATCAATAAAATATATTAAAATAAATAAATATAGTACAATTCAAAATTTTATATAAATGTATGATACATTTTAACTCATATTATGACAATTATGAATATTTTATCTAGAGAGAGAAACCAAGATGGCAACATAGATAAACACCTAAACTGCTGCCTCGCACAACAGTTTCAAAACTACAACTAAAACACAAAATGGGCATCATCCAGAAACATAGGAAGGCTGGCTGAGTGGAAATTCTACAACTAGGAGGAAAAAGAAAAGCACACTGAGACTCAGAGGAACAGCGGAAGGCAGAGGTATGGAGGTGCATGCACAGAGAAGGTTGGCAACTGAGTACATGGCTGGCTTTCTCAATTGGGAGGGAGACAAAAGCTCCTGACTGCTCTGAACTTCAGTTCTGGGCAAGATTCTAGGGACCCAGACTCATACAGGGAGAAACTGGACTGTCTGGCAGCAGGCAAAACTCAAGGGAGGCCTTCTCTCAGAGATGCTTTTGGTGATTATGGGAGGCCACTAATACCCAGGGTCCTCTTAGGGCAGAGCTGAGAAGAAGCCATCGCTGTTTGCCCCGCCCTGTGATCCCACCCCACGAAGCCATAGCTGTTTGCTCTGCCATGAGACTCTGCCACATCCAACCTGTGTGCAGAGGCTTTTGCATATGTATGGCCTGGTCCTTTGAATTTTAAACTTACCTACAGCTGAGTCAGTGAGACCCCGGACATCCAAAAGAAGGCCCAAGCCTCCACAGGAGCTTGCATTTCTTCACTGCTGGGCCTCATCTGGGCAACTCCAACACCCAAACAAAGAAAAGGAACCTGCAGATCTATCTATAACTCCTGCTCAGTGGCCTCAGGCAGAGACTAAATTAGCACTTCCTTAGAGATCCAAGAGCCAGTGTACCCAGGGTCTGAGTGGGACCATCCATATTACAACTCCTCAGATTCATAAGGGACATACTCAGGGGGCATACTCAGTGAGCAGGAAAGCCCCACTGAAGCAAATCTTATAAAGGTGCCTCAAGAACAGAAGTTCTCCCATAGTAGACACAGCTGATCTTCACAGCCAATTAGCCAGGAGGTCAATTCCAACCAATGATACCAACAACAATCAAGGCCTAACTATAAGACTGTGCACACAGCCCACAAAGGGGTGCACCAAGCGTGCCCATCTCAGGTAACTGGGAAGGCTGAGTCACTGGGTCCTATAGGACACCTAGAACACAAAGCCACTCTATCAACTCAGCAAAGCAGCCATAAGGCGGAGATGAGAAACAGGTCACAAATGAAAGAAATGGAGGAAAGCAAACCACTGGATATAGAGTTCAAAACCACAGTTATAATGTTTTTTCAAGAATTTTCTAGGAAAGCCCAATAAATTTAGTGAGAATCTCAAGGATATGAAAAAAGGCCAACTAGAAATTAAGCATACACTGACTGAAATAAAAAAAATAATATAAAGAGACCCAACAGCATACTAGAGGATCTCAAGAATCATGTCAAAGATTTGAAATACAAATAAGCAAAAAACACCCAACAGGAAAAGAAAAAAGAAACCAAAAATGTGAAGATAGTAAAAGGAGCCTCTGGGACAACTTCAAGCGTACCAACATCCGAATTATGTGGGTGCCAGAAGAAGAGAGAGAGCAAGATACAGAAAACCTATTTGAAGAAAAAATGACCAAAAATTTCCCCCACCTGGACTTACAAGTCCAGGAAGTTCACAGAACCCCAAACAAAAGGAATCCAAAGAGGACCTCACCAAGACACATCATAATTAAAATGCCAAGAGCAAAATACAAAGAGAATATTAAAAGCAGCAAGAGAAAAAACAGTTAATTACCTACAAGGGAGCACCCATATGATTGTCAGCTGATTTCTCAACAGAAACTATGCAGGCCAGACGGGAGTGGCAAGAAAGTGATGAATAGCAAAACCTACAACCAAGATTACCCAGCAAAGTTATCATTCAGAATTGAAAGTCAGATAAAGAGCTTCATAGACAAGAAAAAGCTAAAGGAGCTCATCACCACCCAACTAGTATTATATGAAATGCTGAAAGGTATTCTTTAAGAAGAGGAAGAAGAAGAAAAAGGTAAAGATAAAAATTATGAACAACAAATACATATCTATCAACAAGTGAATCTAAAAAGTGAATAAAAGATCTGATGAACAGAATAAACTTGTGAATATAATAGAATTGGGCATAGAAAGGGTGTGGAGTGACAATATTCAGGGGGAAAAGGGTGTGAGGGGTGCAGGAAGAGACTGGATAAAAATCATATATCTATGGATGAGGACAGTGGAGGTGGGAGGTAAGGGCAGAGAGTGGGGTGGGAACCAGATAGATGGGAGTTATGGGGGGACAAAAGAGGAACAATTGTAATAATCTGAACAATAAATATTTATTAAAAATATATTTTTTACCTACCCTTGTTATTGGTTGTCATATTGGTCAGTTACTAGTTATATATAGTCTAGATTTAGATTAATTTCATCCAGTGAGTCTTAGATAATTTGCACTTATTGAAGTATTTTAAAGTATAATTACTGCCATTTTGCTAAAATATCAAAATTTTGAGGATATAATATTATTATGTTTTTTTTTACTTTAGGCTGCATTAAAAATATTATTTATATTGTCACCAGTGTCTTGATAGGAGAACTAGAAATAAGGAAATAGTTTCGTTAATAACAATAGGTGTTGGAAAGATAAAGGCTTCTATATACACAGTCTGTTTGATTATGGAACTGCAGGAGTTTAGGGACTCATTCAAACACCGTACAGACCTCAAGAAGAACAAACACTGCATCTGTCTCTTTAAGCCTAGAAAATATTTTAAAGGATGTCATCTTGTGTTTATCTATTTGTAAACATTCTCTGAAGCTCCTTTTTGAGCAGGAAGCTAAATAAAAGAATTATAAGTTTTCCCAGTACTAACAGTGATTTACTTCATAGCCCTTTCCTCTGGAGACAAATATAGGTCTCTCCTCAAAGGTTGGTGGATTTGCACATAGGTATGATTTTAAGGGCCAGAAACATCTTTTCTGCTCTTTCCAAAATGCTCCACTATGTTTTGTCATATTGCCTGATAATTTTGCCTTAGAGACTTATCCTTTTAAGATAATAGAATGCAAATGTTTCTGGAAGGGTATTTTCTGCTTTAGTCACACTCATATGGCTACTAGTGGACAAAATACATTCATTACAGGATAAAGGGAAGATTGCCAGCTAACAAATCTCTAGAGTATGCACTGCACCAAACATTGCTCAGCAATTCCTATGATTTTCTCAGTCTAGCTTATCAGAATAAAGAGATTAAACACCAAGGGAATGTGGGTATGATACATAAAATTGTACAATTGATATTTAGTCTGTGTTTCTGGTATATCTGTTGGTTTATAAACAAAGGAAATAGAATGCTAACAACTGGGTGTGGTGGTAGAATGGGTTCTACTTTAGTTGGGTGTTATGGAAAGGCCTCCTAAGTGGTGATACTTTTTAAAGAACTTTAAATTTTATTTTTCAAGTACCGGTACAGTCTACATTCTTCATTATTTTGTATTAGTTTCAGGTGAATATCATAATAGCCAGACAATCAAATACTTTACACAGTATTCCCCTGATATTTCCAGTGCCCACCTGGCACCACAAGTAGCCATTACAATATTATTGACTATATTCCATATGCTATAATTTACATTCTCATGACTATCTTGCAATTACCAATCTGTACTTCCCAATCCCTTCACCTTTTTCACCCAGACTCCCAACCCCCCTCCTCCAGTAACTATTAGTTTATTTTCCGTGTCTATGAGTCTGCCTCAATTCAGTTTATTTTGTTCTTTAGAGTGAAATCATATGGTATTTGTCTTTTTTTCTGACTTATTTCACTTAGTATAATACCTTGTAATTCCATCCATGTTGCTGCAAAAGGTAAGATTTCATCCTTTTTATGGCAGAGTATTTTCCCTTTAATATATGTACCACAACTTTTTTATCCACTCATCTATCAATGGGCACTTTGGTTACTTTCATAATTTGGCTATTGTAAATAATGCTGCAATGAACATAGGGGAGCATAAATCCTTTTGATTTACTGTTTGGGTTTCTTCATATACCCAAACATATACCCAGAAGTGGAATCACAGAGCCTTTTTTTTTTTTTTTTTTTTTTTTGAGAATCCTCCATACTATTTTCCATAGTTGATGCACCTATCTGCATTCCACCAACAGTGCACTAGGGGTCTCTTTTCTCCACATCCTAGCTAGTACTTGTTTTGATTGTGTATTTATTGATGAGAGCTATCATGACAGGTGTGAGGTGATCTCTCATTGTGGTTTTAATTTGCATATCTCTGATTAGTGACAGTATTTGTTGGCCTCTGTTTCTTTTCTTTGGAGAAGTGTCTATTCAGGTACTCTGCCCATTTTTAAATTGAATTATTGGGGTTTTTTTGATATTGAGTAGAATGAGTTCTTAGAAAATTTGGAAATTAACTGCTTATTAGATCTATCATTAAGAAATACCTTCTCCCATTCAGTAGGTTGTCTTTTCATTTTGTTGATGATTTCCTTTGCTGTACAAAAACTTCTTAGTTTGATGTAGTCCCATTTGTTTATTTTCCTTTTGTTTCCCTCGCCTGAGGAGACATATCCAAAAGAAATGTTTCTCAGAGAAATGTCAGAGATTTTACTGCCTATGTTTTCTTCTAGGACTTCATTGTATGTGATGTAAGAGGTGGTCTAGTTTCATTTATCTGAATGTATCTTTTCAGTTTTCCCAACATCATTTATCTCATTGTATGTTTTTGCCCTACGAGGTGATTTTTAAGTCAGGACTTAAATGAGGAACAATATTCAGTTGTGGAAAAATCTAAAGGAAGGACTTTTCAGGGAGAAGGAAGGGAGGTGTCTAGGTCCTGATGTGGTAAGGAACTTGACATGTCATACACTAGGCAATTATCCCTTTCATTAATTTGTGCATTCAAATTATACTACCCCATAGATCGGTAAGGCCTTTAACAAATTAGACCCTGATTAAAATTTAGTTCTCCCCTGACTCTTTCTCATCTTTCAGCAGGCTAATCCATGCCTCTGTGACTGTGGATATGCTGTTTCTTTGGTTTGATAATCTCTCATTCATTCGTTCTTGCCTGATAAACTGTGACTCATCTCTCTCTTTCTCTCTGTTTTTTTAGAGCACTTTACCCAGTGATGGTCCCTAAAGACACGGAGAAGAATGAGAGTTTGCATTTAACCTCAGAACTCAGTTTAGATAGGGACAATAAATGACTGTAATGCAATAGATTTAAAAATTGTGTTTTGACAATATCAAGGAGGGGTGACTAAATCTCAATGAGAAACTTGGGAAAGAAAGCCTTAGAGATGTATTTTTTTTTTAAAAATTTATTGTCTAAAATATTACATATGTCTCCTTTTCCCCCCCATTGACCTCTGCCTGGCTGTTTCCAGCCCCCAGCACATGCCGCCACATGATCTCACTCATTTGTGGAATATAATGAACATCATAAACTAATGAACAAAAATAGATCCAGAGACATAGGAGCTGTGACTCACCTCTTAAACTTCATCTCAAGCTTTCCCTCTTTAGGAAGCCTTCCCCTCTTTCTCTGACTGTTTCCTTGTGCTACTGTTGTCTTGTGCACTTAATAAACTACTTTGTAATTACTAATTTACATATCTGCCTTTATCACTACTGAGTAGCTTTAGAAGAGTTTTTATGATATATTTTAATTAGTAGCCATAGACTAACTCTGTACGATAGTTATATTCTTGTAATTAGTAGAAAGTTTATTGTTGTTTCATTTTGAAAAAATAAAGTATTTAAATATGACAGTTCATATTCAATGCTAACTATACTCATGAAAACATTGTGAAAAGATTGAGTAATTTTTATATACAGCTTACAATTCAGTTTTTCTATTACCATTATTTGTTATAGATTTTCAGCCTACTTTTAAATATGTCAGCATTGAATACAAGTTACTACTTAATTAAAATCATGACTCCATAGCATGTTTTCTATGGCTTGTTTATCTTTTAAAGTTAGAGTAGTAGAGTGGTATTTGAGACATTCATTATCTTTTACTTAACAGAACTTAACTATTCTTAACTTGGAACCTGAGGGCTTTTCCAACTTCTAAGTGCCTGGCCAAAGTAGAATAGCCAAATGAGGAGCTGCAGGGAGAAATATGAGAGATATAGACAGAGAGATGGGAGGCGGATATGGACCTTTTGGAGCCAAGTCAAAGGTCATTCCTGTCAGGGAACAATGACAGCACCATACTTTTAATATGTGACAGATATATAGCATTAAAGTAAAGTTGTAGAATTGTAAATGCATACTTGAAGCTTTTTTCCCCCAGAAAGTTCCCAATGTGTTGGCATTTGCTCAGTGTCTAAGGGGATAACTGTGTAAGTGATTGGCATTTGTTCTAAGCCTTATCTGTATGTACTCAGGGAGAAGATCTTACCCTACAGTTTGTCCTTGAAGTCATTGGTGGTAGAACTGCATGGTACAAATACACTGAATGAATTAAACTAATGAATAAATGCACACGCCTTTACTTTAATCCTAGATATTGTTTTAAAACTTTGAATTAGTAGGGAAACCTAGATTGTTGTTTAATCGATGGGTTAAAATTTATTACTATATTATTTTTTTTATTTTAATGTTCAAATAGTCCCAGATTTTTTTCTGCAGAGGCTCCTTCAAGATGCTTCACTCGTCCCTTTCACATGTCCTACTGATTATTTAAATACTTCCTTGCACATATATATATATATATATATATATATAATATATCTTTATATATCTTTAAAATGTGTTCCAAATTTATCCTGTTCTCTTTCTTCCCCAGCTCTGGAATTTGTCTTTCCTCCCCAAGGAACCCTGTTCCTTTCAGGGAAGAATGATATATTTAGAAACCAAGATACAGCAATTTAGCTTGTTTATTGCTATTGGTGAGCCATTACTGATAAGCTCATTCAGTGGACAGAGATAGGAAATATATAGAGCATTTCAAATATACTTATATATAATATATTAAGTATATAAGAAGAAATAAATATTGGCTTATTATGAACAACACATTAACATTTTTAAAGGGAAAATATTTGTTGTCTACATAAAGTGGGCCTACAAACTAATAATATTCGTATAGAGCAAAGATTAATTTGAAATCATGAATGCTAAATAATATTTGTATAGAGCAAAGATTAATTTGAAATCATGAATGCTGACCATGAAAAAAAAACTATGATGTCAGTTTCTTCTTCTGTAAAATGAGAATAATAGCTCTAGCAATTATATTAAGATGATTAAATAAAAATGTAATACATATAGTGTTTATCACATAGTAGCTCCTTAATAATTGTTAATCTTGCCACTAAATAGATTTAATAGTAAACATAATGTATCTTAGAATCTTAGGTGTTGGAGGAGACATTTTCTAGAACCGTCATCTAGGTGTTATAGAACAGACCCTTGCAGTGTATTTGGATCTGTTAGAATAGAAAAATAAGATCGGGACAAAAGCTTCTCCTAATCCTTCCCAATGCTTTTAACAGCATAGTGAATGCATATTAAGCATTACTCCCAGAAGCTTGAATGCATATTTATGAAAGGAGTAAAACAAGGAAGTAGCGACTCTGTTTACTTAGGAACAATGCTAATGTGTTCTCTTTGGATAAATACGGTAGCTACAGAGGCCATACTAGCCATTTCATTTAGCAATGGCTTGACTATCATTTGGCTACCAACATGGATAGATTGTTGGAAAAAATATGAGGAGTTAGGAACATAAAAATAATCAGGATTTGCATTACAAAAGCCCTATGAGTATGTATTCAAATTCTTAAGAGTTTTCTCACAGCATGTCCCATAGAGAACTTTTTTCCTAATGGTTTGTCTCTCCCTATTACATTGAAAACCAGAGCTTCTCTACTTGGTTTACTAATCCCAAAGATTAATTCAATAGAAGTAGAGACTTATTTTTACTGCTTCATTCACTTTATCTAGAAAATATAGTTTGATATTTTAAAGTTTGTTTTATGAGTTATAATAAAACAAAGATTCCTATTATAATACATCATATATACACTTGCTCACTATTGCATTGTTATAATTTAGTGACCTGAAAATAATGTAAAATATATTTACACATATATATTGTGTGTGTAATTTTTATTTCAGAAATAATAGAAAAGAAAGTAAATACCTGAAGAAGCCACAGTTGTGATATAATAAGAAAGGACACAACAGTATCACATGATCTCACTCCAATGTGGGATAAAATTATCAACATAATGTGGTTATCAAAAATAATCCAAAGACAAATGGCAGGGGAGGTGGAGGGGGGTGGGTTAGAGAGCAACCTAAGGATTTGTATGCATACATATTAGCATAACCAATGGATACAGACACTGGAGTGGAGGAGACCTGTGTGGGATGGGAATGGCGGGGGTGAGGGAGGGGAGGAGGGTGAAAGGAGGGATGGCCAATCAGAGGAAAAAGGAGACATATTTAAAACTTTAGACAATAAAAAAAAATAACATGGGGAAAAAAAGTACACAGTTTGACCAGTGTTAGAAGGCAAGATTAACAATTATTAAGGAGCTACTATGTGATAAACACTATATGTATTATATTTTTATTTAATCATCTTAATATAATTGCTAGAGCTATTATTCTCATTTTACAGAAGAAGAAACTGACATCATAGTTTTTTTTTCATGGTCAGCATTCATGATTTCAAATTAATTATGACTCAGTGATGCTTTACACTTCATTTTAATTTATTAACACATCTGCATACATTGAAAATATAAGTTGTGACAACATCATAGAAATCTTTTTAAAGTAACAAATCATATTTGAAAATGGATCAAAGATATGGGAAGGTGTGAACCATACATATGTGGCTGAAAGCTAACCTGGAGTCATCTTAAATGACTTTATTCAAAAGGGCTGCCTTAAGGCAGTTGGATCCCAACAGTGAGAGTCTGTGAAGATAGGGCCTCCTGAAACCTAAATCCCAGACGCAGGTGAGAGATACCTACCAATGAGGGGGGAGATGAGTAAATGGTGTGAAGAGCCCTCAAAGGAACTTAAACCCCCTGGCAGGAAAAAAGAGCAAGGATTAGCTATGACACCTGCCAAACCAGAGAGCGATGAGGGCAGCTCACAAATACAAGCATGCAGCAGCACTCCTGTGCCCTCACCTCTCCTCCCTTCACTCTCTTGAACCCTGCAATGGGCAGAAACAGTGCAAGTTAACAATGGTGAAGAGGTAGAAAGACAAATGGGAAAAGTCGAAGAGTATCTATCCAAGCCGTACTTTATACTACAAGCATGCCTTCTGTTGTGTAGCTGATTAGCTGAATGCAGAGGCTTTAATTTTTAATGAAGCTTGAAGTTTTTATTATTACTTTAGCTATACCTATCAGTTTCAAAAGTGAAATAGTTTAAGTGACAAAAGTATCAGGAGGATTTATTATTTAAGAGAGCTATCGGGACCAACCAAGATGTTATCTAGAAGAAGGAAAAGAATGACCTTATAGAGCATATTCTAAGGAACGTTATGAGAAAAGAAGTTATTTAATGATTTAATTTTCTCAATTTGTTTCCTTCACAGTATCATCATATATCTATATATAACCTATATATAATGTATCGAAATATACATTTATTTTTAAAATATAAATGTATCGATGGAACACATTTTTCAGTTTTCTTAATCTTTAAAAAAATTCTTATTTGGTTATTCTCTCAATTTTATTTCTATATATTCTTTCTAAATTCTATAGTTATAAGCAGATAAAGGTAAATGCTTATATGCAAGATTCTAAATGTGTTTTTTATAATTGATAGTCATGTTTTATCTAAACCCCATATGTCATGTGATACATTTGACAATCTATCCATACTTGTATGTGACTGTTTATAAAACACAAATCAACTCAAATAAACAGGACCAGAATTAGATTTGAAAAAATGTATTCAATTATATGTGTAAGATGAGGCAGAATGAATTATAATTGAGTTCACAGAGGATTTGAAATTAGATATAAATCTATAGGATCATATTACTTTAGATATGATTAATATTAGATTTGCTTTCACAAAAAGGTATTATGTTTACTTTTGAGTACCACTTAGACAGAACTTTAGTACAGATATCTTATCTTTACTCTCTCTTTTTATCCCTTGCCATCTAAATGTCAATGAAAAATCTGTCCATCTTGATTATTAACATTAAAGACTGTTTTTGAGGTATGTAGAGGACATAAGATTTATATTTTAGAGGGAGTTAGAATACAATTAATATTTTTGTAAGTAAGTGCAGAAAAAATTTGTTAAAGGGATAACACTTTTAATATCTTAAAAAATGATTTGTCAAATACTGAGTTTTAGATATTAAGTCTATCAAAGATGAAAAAAACACAAGAGAGTTTCTTATAAATAAGTGTTCCACATTAGCTTAAAGAACTCATTTAGGATATAGTATTCTATCAGTATGTGGGAATTAAGGAAATTTTATTTGAAAAAGATAATAAGAATTTCCATATTTTAGGATCTGTGATTTAGAATTTAGATGTCAAAAGGAGATTAGTATTGGTCATAGCATGGACCCTAAAACCACCATTCATACAAACACACACACACACACACACTCTAGGGGCTCGGTGCACGAAATTCGGGCACTGGGGGTGGGTGGTCCCTCAACCCAACCTACACCCTCTCACATACTGGGAGCCCTCAGGGGATGTCCAACTGATGGCTCACCGCCAGCCTGTCCAAGGCCTAAAGCCATAGCCCTGCTCAGCTGCGCCCCAGCTGCCTGTGATTACCCAGCCTCAGGGGCTGGGCGCTCCTCGCCACTTCCGCTCACAGCACCTGGGGGCCGGGCACTCCCTGCTGCCACCACCACAGCTGCTGCTGCCGCTGCTTCCCCTCACAGCACCAGGGGGCTGGGTACTTGCCACCACTGCCCTTTGATCTCCACCCCCAGGCCCTGCACTCATACAACTTGGCCCCGCCCCTGCCCCTGATTGGCTGGTAGTATAGGCAATCAGGAGCGAAGGTACAGTCAAATTTGCATGTTTTTCTTTTATTATATAGGATATTAGTAAACAAAAGCCATTCATGGCCTATGATGATCTCATTCTCACTAGTATAATGTAGGATAAAGTATATAAAGTAATTATGTATATTATTTCATTATTAACAAACGAGAGGTCTGGTGCACAAAATTTTCTCATGGGGGGGAATAGGGATGTCCCTTAGCCAAGCCTGCACCCTCTCAAATCTGGGACCCCCCGAGGGATGTCCAACTGCCTGTTTAGGTTCCATCCTACAAGGATCCCAGGCCTAAACAGGCAGGCGGACATCCTTCTCACAATCCAGTACTGCTGGCTCCAAACTGTTCACCTGCCTGCGTCCCTGATTGCCCCTAACCACTTCTTCTTGCCATGCTGATTACCTGCTAACCACTACCTCACCAGCCTAATTGATGTCTAACTGCTCTCCTGCCAGCCCGTTTGCCCCCAACTTCACTCCTCTGCCGTCCTAGTCACCCCTAACTGCCTCCCCTGCAGGTTTGATTGCCCCAAACTGCCCTCCCTTACAGGCCTGGTCCCTCCAAACAACCCTCCCCTGCTGGCCATCTTGTGGTGCCATCTTGTGCCCACATGGGGCCAGGATCTTTGACCACATGGGGGCAGCCCTCTTGTGTGTTGGAATGATGATCAATCTGCAAATTACTCTTTTATTAGATAGGATAGAGGCCTGGTGCATGGGTGGGGGCCAGCTGGTTTGCCATGAAGAGTGTCCCAGATCAGGGTGGGGGTTCCTTTGGGGTGAGAGGCAGCCTAGGCAAAGGGTCTGTGGTGGTTTGCAGACCAGCCATGCCCCCCAGTGACCAAGTGGAGGCCCTGGGATCTGTGATTAATTTATGTCTATAATTGAAACTTTGTAGCCTAAAGCAGAGCCAAGCCTTCTGCTCGCTTTGTGGCGGCAGCCATTTCTGTTTGAATCTTTGTAGCCTAGAGTGGAGGCCTAGGCCTGGCAACAGCAGGCAGAAAGCTTGGCTTCCTCCGTTGCCAGGAAACCCAAGCCTCCCTCCTGCTCTCAGTGGCTGCAGCCATCTTGGTTGGGGTTTATTTGCATAATCTGCTTCTGATTGGCTGCTGGGCATGGCAGTTGCATGGCTTGTGGGTGTAGCAAAGGCATGATCAAATTTGCATATTACTCTTTTATTAGATAGGATGACTATGAAAAAATAAAACCCTCAAAAATATTATAATAAATAGTTGTTGATATTCAGCAGTACTCTGAAAATTTGCTGAAAAATACTGGTTTTAATTCAAGGCATCATTAGATACCCCTAATCTCCTACCCAAGACCTGTTGTACTCCACTACCTCCTTACTGATAGAACCCGTTTTTCTTCAGCTTGCCCATGATCCCCAATAAAATACTCATCTTCTTGGACTCTGTTTCAGTCAGGAATTGAACATGTAACAAAAGTTTAGGCAATGTGATAAAGGTATGGATTTGCTAGAGACTTCAGGGAATGTTTTTGTTTTTCTAATACAGATATTCTTTTTGTACCTTTCTGTTTTTCTGATCTCTAGCACAACGGAAAAGGAGATGCCATCTTGTCTCCATGATTGGACAAGTATGAAGATAAAAGCTTCACTGTGAGCATGATGGAGCCAAATAACAGGAAGAGACCTAGACTCCCTTCCTTCACACTTTTTGTTATGTGAGGAAAATAAAATGCTGTTGTAAGTTTAAGCTACAGAGATGGGCTTCTCCTTCATGTAACTAAATGTCACAATTCATGCAATATGAATAAAATTTGTAAAAGTATTCATTTTAAAGGCTTAATCTGAGACTCATGATACCTAACACAACCAAATATCCAAAAATTATACTTCTTTAATTCATTGTAATTTTGAATTGATCTTTTATAGCCTTCGAGTTACCAAACAATTAAATACATTTGAACATTCAAATCTGAGTAATGCAGATGAATGCTGTTAATTTCTTGGTGTAGTATGATCATGTATATGTGCATATGTGTGTGTATATGTACCAATATTTCCTGGGGTACTCAATGCTAGTTATCTCCAACCCATTACTTAAATCTTTTCATCCAAGTTCCACTTCCTTAGACAATAGATCCTAATATATCCCATTAAATATATCTTAAGTATATAATATATCACATATAAATTATATAATACACTAGAGGCCCACTGCATGAAATTTGTGCACAGGGGAGGGTGTGTGTGTGTGTGTGTGTGTGTCCCTCACCTGTATCCTCAACCTGTATCCTCTCCAATCAGGGACATCCCTATCACAATCCAGGACTGTTGGTTCCCAAACACTCGCACGCCTGCTTGCCTAATTGCCCCTAACCGCTTCTGCCTGCCATCCTGATCACCCCCTAACCATTCCCCTGACAGCTTGATTGATGCCTGACTGCTCCCCTGCAGGCCTGGTCACCCCTAACTGCCCTCCCTTGCCAGCCTGGTCACCTCCAGCTGCCTTCCCCTGCAGGCCTGGTCATCCCTAACTAATCTCTCCTGTTGGCCCGGTCACCCTTAGCTGCTCTCTTCTGCAGGCTTGGTCCCCCAGCCCCTCTACCCTCCCCTGCAGGCCTGATTTCTCACACTGCCCTTCCTTGCTGGCTATTTTGTGGTGGCCATCTTGTGTCCACATGGGGGCAACCATCTTTGACCACATAGGGACAACCATCTTGTGTGTTGGAGTGATGGTCAATTTGCATATTATGCTTTTATTAGATAGGATAAGATATCCTAAAACATTTTCCTACACTAGCTTCTTAAAGCTTGAATATAGCAAAGATGAAGAAAAGTCTGGAACTTCCTTGTATGGTGGTGTGGAAGTCTCCAGAAGATTCAGGGAGATAGGAATGTTAGAATAGATTTACCATGTAAGACTTGATCATCCATCTCCTATGATAGACTTCATTGTCATTGCCAGATCATCAAATTGTGAGATTTGTGTGAGTGCTTCAATTCAATAAATGTTCCTATATCCAGCTTGCTTTATGTTCCACCCCTTGTTAGATAACTGAGTCTCTACTCCCACATGTGCTTCCCAGGTTTCTGCCAGAACTTACTATTCAATGTATTAATTCCTTTAGTGCATAAATTAAAATTCCTGCATGGGCCCAGAAGACACTCTATAAGAAGTGCCCTGCTGAGTGGGCATCAACATCTCACAGAAGTTTGGCTGGTGGTAGCTGCATATCACAAGTTGTGGTTTATGGTGTCAATTATTACTATTAAACTGGGCTCTTTAATATTGCTGTGAATAAGGCTAGGATGTAGCACTTATTCACTAGAGGTAAGATAGATATGATTACCAGCTTTCCATCAAGTTGCCTTGATCTTCAGATATTTGATAATAGCTAATAGGTCAAGGTGTTCTTAGACATGAGATAGATAGGCAAGGGGAGAAAAAAAGTTTTTTAAATGATAGGCAGAAGGCTCACATCAGCTCTTATAATGGGAAACTGCACCTCCTCACTCAGCTTCCAGATCAAAGTCACCTCTCATATCCAGAACTCATTGATTGAAGCACATGGTTCTTTTAAAAAAGAAGACTGCAATGCCATGTACAATTTATACAGTAAATTTCCCTGCACTATTCGAAGGAAAATGGAATCATTTCCAAGGTAATTCAACATCAAGGAATTGGAAAATCCAGCATTTCTAGGACTGTTAGAAGGTCTGAGCTGACACTGATGCCATGGAATCTGAAACACCACCATGGTTCTAGTTAAATGGGAGCTTATGGAGTTGAACAATATTTACAAGTATCTTTGGACCTGACCTGTGGTTACTTATTTGGTTTTCATATGCATGAATAGGAGAGAAAATACTCAGCAGCTGGGACAATCTGTATATATGGCCTGTGAAATCAGAGCCACTAGGACATCAAGAGCCAAGTGGAAGCCCTGAAAACCACACCTCTTCCCTGATGAAAATTTTAAGTCTGAAGTAAAAGTAGGTGTAAACACAGGAGTTTATTCTTGTATTATTTATTATATTATTTTCCATATGAACAACTGTAAATCTACTTTACCCCATCCTGTATTATGGAAAGAACTGCTGAGATTAATACCACTGTCAAACACTTAGAGGATGGAGGGGTGATGGTTTACATATTTTCATGCAATTCATTTATATGTATCCTGCAAAAATGAAATGAATCTTGGTAGGTGTATATATTACCATAAGTTTACCAAGTGGCAGTTCCAATCACAACTGCTATATATTATACTATTGGCCATCGAAACTGCTATTAAGGCTACCACTTGTTTATGTGACAGTAGGTTTACACAGGCTTAGGCACTTCTGATAGGAATGTTGACCTTGCAGATCCTATCTAACAAAAGAGTAATATGCAAAATGACCATACTTCCTATCAAGCCACACCCACAATCAGGAGCAAATAAACCCCAAACAAGATGGCTACAGCCACTGAGAGCAGAAGGGAGGCTTGGGTTACCCCTGCAAAGGAGGAAGCCAAGCTTCTGCAGTCCTAATGCCTAGGCTGCCATTCTAGGCTACAAAGTTTCAATTATAGAATTTAAATAAACCCAAAAAGAAATGGCCGTCGCCACAGAGCAAGCAAAAGGCTTGGCTCTGCTCCAGGCTACAAAGTTTCAGTTATAGAACATAAATTAATCCCAGATCCCAGGGCCTCCACTTGGATAGCTGGGGGGCATGACCAGCCTGCAAACCACCACAGGCCCCTTGCCCAGGCCACCCCATGCCCCAAGGAAACCGCCCCCCTCATCCAGTACACCTTTCAGGACAAACCAACTGCCCCTCTCCTATGCACTAGGCCTCTATCCTATCTAATAAAAGAGTAATTTTCAGATTGATCATCACTCCAACACACAAGAGGGCTGCCCCCATGTGGTCAAAGATCCTGCCCCCAGGTGGATACAAAATGGCCACCGCAAAATGGCCATCAGGGGAGGATGGTTGGTAGGTTTCAGGCCCTGCAAAGGAGGGCAGTTGTGGGTGATCAGGCCAGGATGAAAGGGTAGTTAGGAAGGACCAGGCCTGCAAGGGAAGCAGTTGGGAGTGACTGGGTTTGCAGAGAAGGGTAGTTAGGGGTGATCAAGCCTGCAGGGGAGGGAAGTAGGGGGCAAACAGACTGGCACAGGAGCAGTTAGACATCAATTAGGCTGGCAGGGTAGTGTTTAGCGGGTGATCAGGCTGGCAGGCAGAAGCGTTTAGGGGCAATCAGAAAGGCAGGCAGTTGAGCAGTTTGGAGTCAGCAGTCCTGGATTGTGAAAAGGATGCCCAACTGCCCCATTTAGGTAGGTGGGATGGGGCCTAAACTGGCATTCGGACATCCCTCGAGGGGTCCCAGATTAAAGAGGGTGCAGGCTGGGCTGAGGGACATCCCCCACCTCCTGTGCATGAATTTCGTGCCCCAGGCCTCTAGTAAATATATATTTTTCCAATTCTCTTCATTAAAAGGGATCATTTATTTTTTATTCATATGGTAAGGACAGAAGTTCACATGTATTTTCTATCTCAGGGTTATGATGTCTTCTCTGTCACAGTTGAAAATTCCAGTATCTTGATAACCTTGAAGGACATAACACTAGACAGTGGTAATCTGACTTGTGAGCAGGAAGTAGAAAATACGTGACATATCCTAGTAAGACACATGGGTCAGAGGGTGGGAGATAAACTTCATGAAACTAAGGGCTTACCCCTAAGGAGTACATTTCTAAGTCTCCCTGCCAAGAAAGCCATTCAGACCCATGGATATAGACAATAATGGGGTGAATTCTTGGGGTGGGGGCAGGGATGGGGTGGAGGAAATCAATAGGGAAAATAAAGGGATATATGTAATATTTTTACAAGATAAACTTAAAAAATAGAAATGTGATTTTTTTAAATGGCCTTTAGCTTATATAAGTTATTAAACTGACTAGTGGAAAAAAGGATAAAAAATAATGTATCTGAATAAAACTTGTGAAAGCCTCCACAATGACTCCCTTTCACAAAAAAGAAAATTATATAAACCAGAAATAATTTATAATTTATTTTGATTTAAAAACTTTTTAAAACAAATACTACAGGTGAAATTTATTTTAAAAATAGAAAAACTTAAATTGTTACTGATTTTAAATTTAGGCAATAGAAGCAGATGGGTTAAACATAATACCACTTAAGTACTGATTTGCTCCATTGCATCTACACAGCAGATTTTCAGTTTGAAACTTTTCTAGAAATGAGTGAAATCTATGTTGAAGACCCTATAACAGGAGGCTCAGCTATTATAAACCCCAATTTGTGGTATTTATAATCAGTTTGGATGACTAGTCTATAAGCACTATGGATTGGAAGTGAGTACACCAGTTTATCCAACTATTGTTTCAAATATAATTACTTATGCCTCTCCTCGGTTTCAGATGAATATCTGATTACTTCATCTTAATTGAAGGTTTTCCTCACTCTTTGCCCCGTAAATTTGAGTCTCTCAATAATGAGACAGAATTACAATTTTCCCATTTGGCTTATAATACAGGGAAAGTATCTTTATGTTGGAAAACAAGGAGGGGAGAAAATAAGGGAAAGGTCTTGAGGGGATGTGTAGAGTATAAAAATTTTACAATAGCTGATGTGGGGAAAAGCTTAGGGAAGTACCCTGTTTCCCTGAAAATAAGACAGTGTCTTATATTAATTTTTGCGCCCAAAGATACACTAGATCTTATTTTCAGGGGGATGCCTTATATTACAGCGAGTAGGTCTTATTTTCAGGGGATGTCTTACTTTCGGGGAAACAGAGTAACAAAATATGGTGAAAGAATTGTCAAATTGTGCACAGGACCAAAATGTATTTGTGTGTAAGAAGAAACAGAAGAATATGGTCAACTGAGCATGAGCCTCAAAATCTATATATACAGAAGGCTAATATGCTAAGTGCCCATTCAGGTAACGACATCACGTAACAATGTCTGGTTTACACTCCCTAGTGACTAGCTTCCTTGCAGTTTTTTCAGCCCAGGAACATGACTTGCTTTATAGCCAGGTGAAAACATTTTACATTTTAACCAAATGTCTATTAAGCATTTTCCCATCCTCATCACATTTGATCCTCATGGAAGTCCTGGAGTAGGTAAATAGGAGACTCTTTGTAATCCTATTTTCTTTTCATTAGCTGGAAAACAGAGATTTAGAAAGCTTATAAACTTGACCGACTGAAAAGAAGTAAGAAATGGTGGACCTTGAAAATGACTTCAGGTTTTCTCACTGTACAGAATATAGTCAAACACTGCTGCGGTTAAATATTTTACCCCTTTTTCTCCCTGGGTGATCCTCTCTAATAAAAGAGTGATATGTAGATTGAGCATCACTCCAACACACACGATGGCTGCCCCCATTTGGTCAAAGATGGCTCCTCCATGTGGACACAAGATGGCCACCACAAGAAGGTCCACAGGGGAGAGCAGTTGGGAGGGACCAGGCTGGCAGAGGAAGGAAGTTGGGGGTGATCAGGGCTGCAAGGGAGAGCAGTTAGGGGTGTCCAGACCTGCAGGGAGGACAGCTAGGAGTAACCAGACCTGCAGGGGAGGACTGTTAGGGGCAAGCAGGCTGGCAGGGGAGCAGTTAGGCATCTATCAGGCTGGCAAGGGAGTGGTTAGGGGGTGATCATGCTGGCAGGTAGAAGCAGTTAGGAGCAATCAGGAAGGCAGGCAGGTAAGCAGTTGGGAGCCAGCAGTCCTGGATTGTGAGAGGGATGTCCAACTGCCCGTTTAAGCTCGATCTTGGTCGGACATCCCTCAAGGGGTTCCAGATTGGAGAAGGTGCAGGGTGGGCTGAGGGACCATTGCCCTACCCCCGTGCATGAATTTTGTGCACTGGGCCTCTAGTCGACAATAATAATCTGCTTCATGTTGATATTTACTGCTGTGTTGCTGACAATTACCTGAAAGAGAAGTTGGGGTGCTTCACTGGGCTAGAAAAGGTTTAGCTAAATCAGAAAGCAGGTCTAATTAAACAAGTTTATTCTATATCTATAAAAGGCTAAGTTGAGTTGTACATGTGTGATACAGATAAAGTTCTTGCTGGCATCAATTACATATGTGTTTTAAATCTGTCAGTGTTGATTGTGAATTTAGTTGACACATCTATTATGAAGGGCAAATAGCAATATTTAAAAATTTCTTCTAATGAATTTCCTTTCAATGTGCATTAATTCATGCACTGGGCCACTAGTTTAAATAATAAAATGAAGAAATTTTCTTGGTGATGTGGTACAAGAAAGGATTGAATCTTATAAGTCTTATAATCTTTATGTTCACAGAGGGTATAACTTTAACTTATTTCAGAGAAATCAAATAAAAGATTTTTCTTTTTTAAAAATATATTTTTATTGATTTCAGAGAGAAAGAAAGAGATAGAAACATCAGTGATGAGAGAGAATCATTGTTCAGCTGCCTTCTGCACACCCCTTACGGGGGATCCAGCTTGCAACCCAGGCATGTGCCCTTAACCTTCACCGGATTTGAACTGGAAACCCTTCAGTCTGCAAGCTGACGCTCTACCATTAAACCAAACTGGTTAGGGCAAGAATCCTATCTAACAAAAGGGTAATATGCAAATTAATTGTCACTCCATTACAAAGATGGTAGCACCCACAGTGGACAGGGCTCTGGCGACGAGCCCCAGCAACCCACACACCCTGGCCCACAGAGGGAGGGAGGGCAGGAAGGTGGGCCTCTGCTCAGAGGCTGGCAGGGGTGAAGGATGCTGGCATCATTGCAGACCGGGCCTAGGGGACTGACCGCCCCCCCCACCCATGTACGAATTTTGTGCACCAGGCCTCTAGTTTTCTTAATAAAAGTTGTTTTAGGAAGGGTTTACCTTAAGAGTAATATCATTCACTCTGGCTGATTTTGCTCAGTAGATAGAGCATTGGCCTGCGGACTGAATGGTCCTGGGTTTGATTCTGGTCAAGGATACTTGCCTGGATTGTGGGCATGGTCCCAAGTGGGGGCATGCGGGAGGCAGCTGATTGATGATTCTCTCTCATCCTTGATGTTTCTATCTCTTTCTCCCCCTCTCTTACTCTCTGAAATCAATAAAAATATATATTTTTTAAAAAAAGAGTAGTATCATTGCTAAATACAGGTTTTGATTTGTCATTGTATCCCTCAATCCAGCTTTGTCATGACTATTTAGTTGTTAAGGCAGTGATCTTTGGTAGTGTAATTTAGTCTAAAATGAGAGTTATCTTCATTCTATAACTACATAAGTAATGTCACAAAACAGTAACCCACACCTCAAACTTCAGTGTGACCCTGTATCTTTCTATGCTTCTTGATATACCAAAGTAGCTTTTAACCTGAACAGTCTGGGAGACTGATCTAGAAATGCTTTTTGAAAAATTACTTGTAAGCAGGTTATAAAATGAAGTGAAACCAATAAAGAGGTACTTTGTAATAGTTTAAGAGTGAGGTGAAAGTGCCTAAACCATTGGAAAACATATAGTATTGTTGAAAGTTTTGTTAGAAGAATAATCAGAAAACACTTATTTTTTTAATGTGGGTGTTAGGAATACAGAAGTCAAAGGTGATATAATTAGAACCTAATATGTGATAACAATGGTACCAGTGGTAAGAGGAGAGAGAACCTGTATGGAATGAGCACAGAAAAGGTGGAGTAATATAAAGGAGTTTAGACATTTTGTTATTGATGCTTTCATCTGCTCTCTCAAGTTTTCCTTATGTCCTGCTATGGCAATAGACAAGCAATGAATGTGATGTGGGTATCTTCAGGTCACGTTATCTGCCACCATAGTCATAGGACAAATTGCAGGCATACATAAGACTCAGGTGTGCTGAGCTTCTAGGCTGCATGTGTTCCTTTCTATCCATCACCTTAACACTCCTCATATCATCTCACTCTCTGACCTCTAACATCCTTTCAACTTCCCAAAGATGACAAAACAGTATTATCATCCTTATATCTTATATCTCATATGTAGCTGAAACCTCCAGGTGCTTCATTTACTAACACATCTTCTTATAAACTGAGAGACCCAATTATATGGATCTGATAGAATCAATTTTTACCATAGAGCAGCACAGCAAAATATTCTTGACTATATAGAACTTTTTTTCCCATGGAATTTATCAGTTCCTTTCTTCTTTCATATGTTTTCCTACATTTCTTATCTCCCTATATGTAAAAGTTCACCTCTGCTTATTTTCACTTCCTATTCTCCAGATCACTTCATACTAATGACTATTGTTAAATTTATCAGTATTTATAATGTCAGCATTAAATTAGAAGAGAGAAGTCAGAGATACAATTTTAAGTTAATTTGCATAATTATTATAGTCATTTGGGAAGATAATGAACAGAAAAGAGGGAAGATAAATGCTCAGAGCACAAGAAGAGACTCAAGGATGGGACCTTGAAGAATCTTCAATGCCTATGTTTTGTGATTTTGAGGAGGAAAAATCCCATGAAGGGAATAGAGAAGAAAGGGGAGAAATAAGAGAATTACTGGGATGTTTTAAATATTCTGGGTAGGATGGGTATTTAAAAGGTGGTTATGGAATGCACATCATTGATAACTTCTGACAAAGTGGTTTCAGTGGAATGCTGTGGGAAAAAACCATACTGGAAGTGGTTGAGGGGTGAATGGTTGGCAAACAATTAGAGGAATCTACTTGGTATGTTGTAAAAACTCATAGATCATCTGTAGAAACCTCACAGACCACATTAATGTGCTCTTTTATTGCAGAGAATAACTTGAAACTCTGCATACAATAGTCAGGAAACTGGGTTCTATTTTATTACAATCAATCTATTCTACAAGTAAAGGCAATCTACTTTAACCACTTTTACTTTCTTATCTAAACTTTTCCCCAATACCTAATTAAAGTGAAACTAGGAAGAAGTTTATGTGCCAGTGAAATAAAAGGCATTCAGTTACCATTTAATGGCCATTTTTTCATTAAGCTTGTATATTTTTAGAAATTTGTGAGGCTTTTATATAAATATTAACTAATCAAATTTCTTAACAGATGGTGAGAACAGATATTTTATTTTAGAATATACACTCATTTCTAGATTACTGTGAAAAATACTCTCAAGAAGCTCAGATGAGACATATTTCCTGCTTACAAGGATCTCATAATCAACTAAGGATGTAAAGTCAAACTGCTACATATATACTATTACAGAAAGAATGAACTTGCCACCATTTCCCAGCTCATAGATTTCTCTAATATCGTAATTCAGACTCTGTTATATCCATAGTAAATGGTCTGGGAATATCTTACCTAAGAATTGAATCAACCCTATGATAAAAGACAACACAATTCTTACGCTTTTGAGAGAAGATCAAAATTGAAGCTTTCCTAGTACTGAGTTTTGTAAAAAATGGCCTGTAAAGGCTGATTGTCCTATTGCTTGTAAGAGTAGTTGTAATGAGCCCCACATTTCTTACACACAGAAAAGAATCTAGGCATGGGTTAGAAGCAGAAGGAGGAGCTGAGTACCCACACCATTCACAATGTAATGTAAGACAGTTTTTTCACTCTGAGTGAAATATTCAGAGTAGATAATATAGTTTTGAGAAAATGTTTCTCTTTTTTATTTTTTTAATATGACTGTGGGGTATATTATTAGTGAGGATTTATATATGTCCTCAGATGATATATATGTATGGGTATGTAATGTGTGAGTATATGTAAGGGGTGTGTGTGTATGTGTATGTGTTATAATACTTGATGATCAGAAAGAATGAGAAGGCATGTACCACAGACCAAGAGACATTGACAAGTCAATGTCCACCTCACAATGTTCTTCTGAATCCCACATGCTTCTAATCATTATTTTATAATTTTGATTTTGAGAATTGTGTACTATATCTTATCTGTGATGGTTTGCATTGATGAGGGAGTTGAGAGTACAAAAGGACATATTTAGCTTATGAATCTCCAGGACTGGTTGTTACTCCCTTCCTACAGTCCCTCTTGCTAGTTTTATTCCAGTTTCTCCACATCCTTGTCAGTACTTGTTGATGTCATTATTTTTTATTTTAGCCATTCGGATAGGTGATATTGCATATTGGTTTTAATCTGAATTTTCATAATGATTAATGAGGCTGATAATATTTTTGTGTGATTATTTGCCAACATGTTCTGTGAAATGTCTGATCATATCATCTTTTGACATGATTATTTCCCTTTACCAATGTACACTTACCAAATTAAATGGCTGTGGTTTCCTTTAGGGAAAGAGTAGGAGATTGTGACCATTTATACTTGTCCTGATGTTTCAGGGTCCTTTTTTCTGGTGGAAACCCTACATTTTTTAATGAATGAATGATGAGTCCAAAAATTAGCAAAAGATCATGACTTTTTATTGGGGCAACTACATATAAAATCAGATTTCTGATTATTCTTAAAATATTTTACTCTTACATCTTGTGTAGTACCCTGTTCACTCTCCTAATTTGCCCCTTTCCATAAATCAGTGTCCATCAGGCATTCCTACTTCTGACATTACTCTCATAATAATTGCATCCATTTTGATTCTGTCCCTTTTTGCTGTTTGGGCTCCAATGTTTTGAGTTCCTATCATAACTACCCTGTTTCCCTGAAAGTAAGACATCCCCCGAAAAAAAGACCTACTTGCTGTAATATAAGGCATTCCCCCGAAAATAAGATCTAGCGCATCTTTGGGAGCAAAAATTAATATAAGACACTGTCTTATTTTCATTGCTATTGCATGGCCCTGTTTTGTAATGTCATCTTCTGTTATTAGCGTTCACCTACAAAGGATAACCACACTGAACTGTAAAATGATGCACATTCTTGTGAGTTTTCTGGCCTTATACTCTAGCAATCCCACTTTTGTTAGTTTTTAAATAAACTTTTCTGCTATCTGTTATGACAATTCAAGCATATTCACTCACTAAGTACGGCCACTGCATTTTCCATGCTTCTGGGAGCCATCCTAGTAGGATGTTTGTGTCATCTCTAGGTATTTGACAGAATTATATCCTGTATTCCAGGAGAGGATACATTGATAATTTTTTTAGTGATCAACATTACAGACTGGCACTCATGATAAACCTCTTTCAGAATCTAGTACTACATAGATTCTACTGGCTTCTCCTGCAACATGGTGGCTGCGTTCTGCAGCTCTTTTGAGGTTCAGTCCCTGTCCTTCCTTATTACGCTTTTGCTCAGGAAAAATTTTGAGAGTTGGTTTTGTGGGGAAGAGGCCTCTGTACCTTCTTTAAGCAAAGGAGACTTGTTTCCTTTTTTAAAAAAAAAAAAATATTTTTTTTTTACAGAGATGTGGGCCATTGCTACAGGTACAGCTAGTATAGTGGAATTTGACCATTACAGAATTTTCAGAGGCATCAAAACCAGATTTGTTTACCCATTCTATGTGTCATGGTTATGTTTTTTAACCCCACAAGGGTTCTGACCGAGGCATAGCAGTTTTGGAGTTGGGCTAAGTCTTTAATTAAGTTCTGGGATTGGTGCTTAGTTTTCTCTGCCCTATTCCTTCAGGAGATAACACCCTCCCTGAAAGCCTCCAGGGAGGCAGCTGGTCTTTCACACTTAGCTTTTAGTTGCTGATTAACCACTTCTGCTATACATTATCTTATCAGAATGACCAGGTTTAGAAAAAGTCACTCAGTTCCACTGTTCTTATAGTTGTGGTTTCTCTCATATCTCTGAAGCAGCTTATGCACTGCACCAGCTAATGCCATTCCATCCTTCAGCACACAATCCCAGTGTGATAGCCAGACTCAGAGGGGGGAGGAGGATAGAAGAGAAGGACTGGTTCATGGTTTGTCATGCTCAGACCAGACACCACCACCAAAACCCCCTTTAGCTGTTTGTGACATTTACTCAGCCCTCCCTTGCCTGAGGACATCCTGCTGCCAGAACACCGCACAGCCAGATACCAGCCTGGGAAGAAAATTTAAAACTTCCCTGCTTCCCTGTACTGTAACTGACCTTGTGCTACCTTTCTTTGTGTGTAACCAGCCAATCACAAATTGCCAAATCTCCCTGCGTTGGAGATAAAAAGTGCTCGCTAGAGGTTCGGGGCTCGCGTTGCTCACTGCTGTGACAGTTGAGACATTGGCCTAGCTCAAGTTCGTTATTAAAAGGCTTCTTAAAATTTTGATCTGGCTCCTTGGTGGTTGTCACTCTCGGTTGGTCCATAACACCCAGGACAACACTAATAACAGTTTTCACAATTGCATTGTCATGTTATGCCAGTGGCTATCTCTATTCAATTCTCAGTTTGCCTTGTGGTGAGGAGCAATCCGTCTTGAAATTCAAACCCACGTTTGGCTCAGAGAGCTCCTCCTGGCATTGGCACTGATTGGATTTCCTGGGAAGCAGACCCCTTGATGGAGATTAGTGTGTATTGGTTTATTGTAGGTTTATTGGGATCAACACTTTCTAGGGGAAGGGAAGGAAGCAGGATTTTTCAGAGGGAGAAGACAAACTGGATCCATTCTCAATTGAAGCCTCAACTGCTCCTCTTGGGGAGATGTCAAGGTGGGTTGACCTTTGAGATGCTCTGAGTTGGAGAGAGACAGGCTTTCTATGCTCACCCTCACTTGGAAAGGAGGTATCACTTCAGCTATCTTCAATCACCTGATGGCACTGACATGCGAGGGTTATCTGCCTGAGCCTCTCTTAGCAGCTCATTTAACAAAGTGAACAAGAAATCACTTCATAGTAGCCTATCTAGATATTTCTCATTCCATTTTATTTTACCTTTAAAATATATTTCATTGATTTTTTACAGAGAGGAAGGGAGAGGGATAGAAAGTTAGAAACATTGATGAGAGAGAAACATCGATCAGCTGCCTCTTGCATACCCCCTACTGGGGATGTGCCCGCAGTCAAGGTACATGCCCTTGACCAGAATTGAACCCGGGACCTTTCAGTACACAGGCCTACGCTCTATCCACTGAGCCAAATCGGTTTTGGCTCTCATTCCATTTAAATGTGCGTACTGTTTCATTATGTACATACACCAGAGTTTTTTCATTCTATTTCCTTTTGATATATACATTCCAGTTTGTAGGTTTTAACAAATAGTGCTACTATTGTTAAGCCCGGGACAAAGGCACCAAGAGACGTTCTCATGCAAACAGCAAAGGGTTTATTCACCAAGCATGCTGGGGCTCACAACCTACCCTGAAGTCAGAGTAGAGGCTGAGAGCCCCGAGACAGTGCAGAGCCAGGGCTTAAATACCCTGGAACAAACAACAGGGTCATACAGATGTCGTCAGGGGGACTTGTTACAGTTTGTCTTTCCCAAAACGGTGACATTTACATTAATCTCAGTTTCACATTCTTGGTCAAGCATTCTGTGTTTCCTGTTCCCTTATCATTAGCCCTGGGCTCTCCCACTCTGCAAGAAGGGGCAGGATGTAATTTACTGGTTAATGTTTCTGTAATCTTTGCTGCTAATCTCGCCCTACAGGGTGCACCTTACCGGCCACTGCTTCCAATTCTGCTGCCTTACACTATAAATAGCCTTATGCTTATATCTTGTTGTATTTTTGTTAATGGTATTTTAGGGCAGACTCAGAGAAGAAGGATTTCAGCTCAAAGGGTAAATATATATACAATATTGCTGAATAGTTCTGGTGTCCCCTTGTTAAGGAAAAGAAACAACAAGCCCAAGGTGGCATCACTTGTCCCTAGCAAAACAGACCAAGTCTTAATTGCAGTTTCAGCCCTCCTAGGAATGTGACCTTAAAACAATCAGTCTGGAATTTTCTAATCAACACTCATAAGGTCATCTGCCTAATAAAACTCCTGCTATCTTTCCCCCCAAAATAGATGCCTTTGTCTGAACCAATAAAAATGTAATTGGCCCTTGAACAACAATAGGTTTGAACTGTGCAGATCAACTTTTTTTGCAGGTTTTTTTTTTTTTTTTAATAAGTATACAGTTGGCCCTCCAGAGCAGAGGTCTTCACATCTCAGATTCAACCAATGACAGATCAAAAACAGTACTTCTTTGCTTGGGATGGGGGTGGCTAGAAGAGGTTAATGGGGGATAAAAGGGGACATATGTAATACCATCAACAATAAAGATTTTTTTAAAAAAATACTTGTTTTGTTTTTAAAAAAATATTTATTATTCTTCAATTACAGTTGACATTCATTTTTTTTTTTAAGTTTCAGGTATAAAGAATACTGGTTAGACTTTATATAACAGTACTTATTTTTAATCTGTGGTTTGGAATCCTTAGAGGCATGCATTGTTCTATGACATTTTATGTACAGTAATTACTCAGTATGGGGAATTGGTTCCAGGACACACACCATCCCAAGTTATAAAAGGATTTTTGACTGTGCAGAGGTTTGTCACCTTTATCCCCTGTGTTGTTCTGTTGTAGTGTACACCCATCTTACAAAGGATGCCTCAAAAAGTTGAATTATGGAGTCATTTATTAAAGGCCGGCAGCATACGAGGTCTGGAGCAAAAGTGCTCCAGACTTCACAGCCCCGAACAGCTTGACACATCTCGTTTATATTGGCAGAATATCACAAAGTTATCAATTATATCTTTGGGTCTGGAATGAGGAAACTCTTTGGTGAAAAGCATCTTTTTACAGAAGCAAAAACTGAGCTAGTTAGTTACCTAAAGTATCTAAGAATCACTGAATCAACAGAAACATTATCTGGGACCACCTGGGCAATTTAGAGTAATTGTGCTATTCATATTCCGGGATCACTGAGTCAACAGGAATGCACTATCTGTAGCTACTGAGGCAATTTAGGATAACTGAGCTGTCCTGGTTCCCAGAGGAATGTGCTTCTATGACCAGTGAGATCACAATCAATGGGATATTCAAACCATTATCAATGGAGTATTGGATAGCATACATAAGTTCAGAAAATCAAAATACATTTTTATTGTTTTATCAAACAAATAAGTACAGAATCCAAACAGCAGTTTCTACCTGAGATGATTGCTACCATACTTCAGTTCAAGGGTCAGCTGTAACTTGTCCCACCCAGTTTCTGCCTATGGAAAACCTTCCATTTTGTATTTCTTGGAACACCCCTCAATTTGCTAGATAGGATACTGCCTGATTCATAAATCATTCAATAAAACCAATTGGATATTTAAATTTACTGGGATGTTATTTAACACCCTTCATGGGCATCTTGCCATTTTGCAGCACCAACAGCAAATAACAAAAGTGCCTGTTTATTCAAAATCCCACCAACAGACTGTGTTGTTAAACTTCTGATTTTCCAATCTGGGATGTAAAAAATAATATTTCAATGTAGTTTTATTTTGCATTTATCTTATTATGAATGAGACTTAACATCTTTTCATATGGGTAAGAGTCATTTGCATTTTAAACCATCTCTTCATATTTCTAGCTCATTTGTCTTTGGGAGTTGATAGTCTTTTGGAAGTTCTATATACACATGTAAATAGTAACTCCTCGTCTGTAACATAATCTACAAATTCCTTTTTCAATTTTTCATCTGTGTATTTTGCTATGCAAAGTTTATCTTTATGTAATCAAGTGTGTCCATCTTTTGCCATACGGCTTCTGAATTATGGTTGGAAAATATTTCCTCACTTCTAATTTATAGGCATAATTGACACGTGATGATTTTTGAGAGTCCAGTGAAAATCCTATGTGTGATCTGTCAGGCCCAAACATAGGCAATTATAAAGCAGTTACCTGTAGGAGAAAGCTGCCAGTGCCCCCCTTCTCCCACACACCAGACTTGGTGCTCAGTCTGAAAAGAGTGCAATATAACTGAATTTTCACTGTTAAGGCCTCCACCTGGAGACCTGATTGGTTGTGGGAAGGGCCCAGCCCAAGCCTTTCTCAGATGCCTTTGTTATGGAAACTGTTTTATGGTGGTAATGGTGGTGGTTGGAGGAGGGAGGGTTGGTTTAAAGACACTTTTATCCACTTTGACTCAACATTCAGTATTTTCCCTACCTAGCTTTTCCTGCTGGTCCTCAGGTCCATACAAAGTCAGAAGCCTTTTGTTTGAGACTCTCCCTGAGCACTGAGATTTCCCCCATCTGCCTATACCTGCCTTGGGAGAAACAAAACACTTAAGGAAACTGGTGTTATTTCCCCTGTTTAGCCTTGTGCTGAAAATATCTTAGTGAGTGAATAAACGACTAATTGCTTCTTTCATTTTGATTTGTTCTAATTTATCACCTATGCTATTGACACTTTAAAATATTTATGTTAGTTCAATTTTTACACTCATATTGATACTGTTGTAATTAACCTAGTTTTGAATAATGGGAAAGGAGTAAAGGGCAGTCAAATATAGGCATGCTAATGGGGCAGTTTCACTAGGAAGCTAAAGCTTTAAGCTCCCTGGGGAGTATCCTGTCCTTTCATTCTGTCCTTCCTTCCTTGGTTGTCTGCCAATGGACAGCCTAATTTTTTAACAACTTGTATTGATTTTCACTCATCACTTCTTGTATTTAAATGCTATCTTTGGTTTGTCTCATTAAGCGGCTTTTGTTAAATACGGTATTAACTACATACTCTTCCAAGACACTTAGTATTTTTTTCTTCAGTACCATTCCTAGTGCTACAGTCCATCTTTTGCACCTCAGGGTGAAACACACCACCTGTCACCACTCTCTCTGTCTCTAGGGTTGCTGGTATTTGCCCTGTCAGTATGGAAGTTGAAAAAGTCGTTGTTTTTCTTTTGGAGTCAGCAAGAAGAGATAGGGAGTAGAGAGAATGATGGGTACAATGCTTATCTGCCTTATGCTGCAGTATATTTGACTTTAGATTCTTTACATTCCTTAGACCCTGAAGACAGAGTCAGGCAGTTGTATACATCAAAGCCCTACTCCACCTTTCTTAGAGCTACTATCTATACAAGTTAAAAGTGCAGAACATGTGCCATTTCAAAATGCATTTTAAAAATTCAGCAAAATTAGTGATATTTTTAGGAATAACTTGCTAGATATTTGGGACATAACATTTTGGTCCCTTCAGTCTAAACTGTGGCTCTCAGCTTCTCTCTTTTTCTGAATTATTATGGGTATTTTATTTTTTATTTTTTATTTTTTAAAATATATTTTATTGATTTTTTACAGAGAGGAAGAGAGAGGGATAGAAAGTCAGAAACATCAATGAGAGAGAAACATTGATCACCTGCCTCCTGCACACCCCCTACTGGGGATGTGCCTGCAGCCAAGGTACATGCCCTTGACAGGAATCGAACCCGGGACCCTTCAGTCCACAGGCCAACGCTCTATCCACTGAGCCAAATCGGTTTAAGCTATTAAGGGTATTTTAATTGAAAGTTGAAAGAAGTCAAATCAGGTAAAAGTATGGAATAAAGACTTAATGTTAGACTCAAAATCATTAAAATGCTAGAAGAAAACATAGGCAGTAAAATCTTGGACATCTCTTGTAACAATATTTTTTCCCCTGATATATCTCCTCAAGTAAGATAAAAAAAAAAGAAAGAAAGAAAGAAAGAAAGAAATGGGACTACATCAAACTAAAAAGGTTTTGAATAGAAAAGGAAACCATTAACAAAAGAAAAGAGAGCCCACTAAATGGGAAAACATATTCACGGATACATCTGATAAGTGCTTACCATCCAAGATTTACAAGGAACTTGTACAATTCAACACTTAACCCCCCCCCCCCCGCCAAAAAAAAATCCAATTTTAAAATAGGCAAAAGACATGAATAGATACTTCTCCAATGAAGACATGCAGATGTCAAGAGACATATGAAAAGATGGTCAATGTCACTAATCATCAGATAAATTAAAGTCAAAGTGAAATATCATCTCACACCTGTCAGAATGGCTATCATCAATAAATCAACAAAATTTTTATTAGGGGAGAACCAAGATGGCAGCATAGGTAAAACACCTATCTTGCCATCATACACAGCAATTTTAAAACTACAACTTAACGAAAGAACAAACACCATCCAGAATCACCGGAAAGCTGACTGAGTGAAAATTCCACAAATAAAAGTGAAGATAAGACACTGTGACTCGGAGGAGCGGCTGAGGACAGCATTGAAGATACGCGTGGAGAGAGGTTTGGAGGAGCGCGCGCCAGCGGAGAGGGCGGGCGGCTGAAAACCGGCCAGTTTTCTCGAACCGGGGAGACAAAGACGTCCCACTGGATTGATTCTCCAGCTCTGGGCAAAGTCCAGGAAACCCACTATCATACTGGGTGAAAACTGGACAATGGGAGAGCACGCCGAAGCTCGGGTGCTGCAGGGGTCTGCTGGTTTGTGGAGAAGGCGAGCTTGTGTGGAGTGCGCGTGAACTTGGGAACAGCGCAGCTGCCTGACTGAGCAGAGAGCACTCGTGACTTGCTCTTTCATATGGGAAACCGTCAGACTACATTGTTTTACGACCCTGGGTGAGACGTTGGGTGTGCAGATTCATTTGGGGAGAGTCTTAATTCCCTGGCAGCTGGTGGAGCTCAGCAACGGCTCTCTCTCAGAGGTGCTGGCAGCCATTGCCCCCAGCAGAGAGTCCCTGGGGCCACATAGAGTGGAGCTAATGCTGTCTGATTGGCCTGAAGACTCTGCCCATCCAACCTGAGCACAGCTGAACTTCACAGACAATTGGCCTGGAGGTCAACCCCTCCAAGTGCTAACAACGATTAACCTGAGCTTAACTTCAGCAAGACTGTGTAACCCATATCCACCTCAGGTAACTGGAAAGGCTGAGCCACTGTCCCTTGTAGGACATCTACCACACAAAGCTAATTGACCAACTCAGGGAAGCAGCCACCATGCAGAGACATGGAAAGAAATCAGATGTGAAAGAAATGGAGGAAAAAGAAATGACTGGACATGGAATTCAAAACCATGGTTATAGGGCTTCTCAAGAGGCTACTAGAAAAGGTCAAGACCTATAAGGAAATAAGCAAGACCTACAAGGAAATGAACAAGACCCTCAAGGATATGAATGAGACCTGCAAGGAAATGATCAAGACCAACATGGAAATGAATGAGTCCTACAAGGAAATGAACGAGACCTACGAGGATATGAATGAGACCCTCAAGCATATGAAAAAGGACCAACCAGAAATTAAGCATACACTGACTGAAATAAAAAATATTGCACAGAGACCTAAAAGTACTCTAGAGCACTCCAAAAACCAAGCTAAAGATTTGAAATGCAAAGAGGTAAAATCCACTCAGCTGGAAAAGCAAGAAACCAAAAGAATCCAAAAAATTGAAGATAGTGTAAGGGGCCTCTGGGACAACCTCAAGCATACCAACATCCAAATTATAGGGGTGCCAGAAAAAGAGGGAGAGCAAGACAATGAAAACCTATTTGAAAAAATAGTGACTGAAAATTTCCCACACCTGGTGAAAGAAATAGACTTAGGAGTCCAAGAAGCACACCAAACCCCAATATATAGGAACCCTAAGAGGACCACACCAAGGCACATCATAATTAAAATGCCAAGAGCAAAAGATAAAGAGAGAATATTAAAAGCAGCAAGAGAAAAACAGTTAGTTACCTATAAGGGAGCACCCATACAATTGTCAGCGGATTTCTCAACATAAAGATGCAGGCCAGACCAGACGGGAGTAGCAAGAAATATTCAAAGTGATGAATAGCAAGAATCTACAACCAAGATTACTCTATCCAGCAAAGCTATCATTCAGATTTGAAGGTCAGATAAAGTGCTTCACAGATAAGAACAAGCTAAAGGAGTTCATCACCACCAAACCAATATTATACGAAATGCTGAAAGATATTCTTTAAGAAGAGGAAGAAGAAAAAGATAAAAGTGCAAATTATGAACAACAAATACACATCTATCAACAAATGAATCTAAAAATCAAGTGAATTAATAAGCTGATGAACAGGATAAACTGGTGAATGTAACAGAATCCTGGACATAGAGAGGGAATGGACTGACAACTCTTGGGGAGAAAAGGGGTGTGGGAAGTGCAAGAGACTGGACAAAAATCATGCAACTATGGGAGAGGACAGTGGAGTGGGGTGAGGGCAGAGGGTGGGATGGGTACCAGGTGGAGGGGAGCTATAGGGGGAAAAAAAGGGAACAATGTAATTAATAAACTGAACAATAAAGATTAAAAAATAAATCAACAAAATGTTTGATGAGGATTTGGAAGAAAGGGAACCTTGTGCACTGCTGGTGGGAATGCAGAGTGTTGCAGCCATTATGGAAAAAGTATGGAATTTCCTCAAAAAATTCAAAATGGAATTGCCTTATAACCCACTAATTTCACTTCTGGGTATGTATCTGAAAAAAGCCCAAACATTCCCTATATTCATTGAGTCTTTTTTAAAACTAGTGGCCCAGTGCACAAAATTTGTGCACATTAAAAGGGGACTAATTAGAGGAAATATTTTAATATTGCTATTTGCCCTTTATAATGGAAGTGTCAGAGATGAAAGAAAAATAGTAAAATGTATGTGAAAATCTCTTCCTATCTGAGTCTGGGATGCACTATGGGACCCAGAATCAAGTCTCTGCCCACCTGCAGTGCCTCAAAATTGCATGAGATTCAGACCTAGCCAGCCCCACCCTTGTCAAGCCCCACTGGGCAGGAGGGTGCAGCTTCAGGTCCCCTGGCCCAGTGCCAGATGGGGGGGCACAGCCTCAGTTCCCCTTTCAAGCCCTGTCAGGTGGGAGGCACAGCCTCAGGTCTCCCATCAAGGTCCCATTAGGTGCTTCCATCTTTGTGACAGCATATTTGCATATTACCTCTTTATTAGATAGGATAGCCAAGATATGGAAACAACCCAAGAACTGGTGATACATATAAACAAATGATTATTACTTGACCATAAAAAAGAATGAAATCTTACCATTTGCAATAGCATGGAGGGACCTAGGGTGTATTTTACTAAGTGAAGTGAGTCAGAAGAGAAAGATAAATACCATATGATTTCACTTATATGTGGAATCTTAAGAACACAATAAGCAAATAATCAAAATTGAAACTCATTCATAGATTTCATAGAACAGATTGATGGTTGTTATATGGGAGGGCTTTTGTGAGCTGGGTGAAAAAGGTGAAGGGATTAAGTATAAACTGATAGTTACAAAACAGTCATTGGAATGTAAAGTGCAGCATAGGAAATATAGTCAATAACATTGTCATCAATGTCTGGAGCCAGTGGGTATTTAAAATAAGGGTGGATCACTTTATAAAGTATACGATTGTATAACCACTATTCTTATGTCTGAAACTAATATAAAATAATATTGCATGTCACAATACAAAATAGTATTAAATGTAATTTCTAACTCAGTAGTACAATTAAAAAAAGAAAGTTTTTGCTACCCTAGAATTTACATTTTAGCAAATCTTGGAAAAAAAGAGTAAATAAAAGGTAGAAGAATATAAGAAATACTTTTAAATATTGAATAAGTAATACATAAAAATAAAAGATAAAATAAGATTCTGGGAAATATTTGCGAAATACATAAGATGAGGGATGTGTGTGTTGCATAGATATCCTTACAAAAATGATGTGTCTCTAATAAGTGGGTAACAAAATATGTATAGATAAGAAGAATGAAAGTATAAAAATAAGGCGGAAGTACAAAAGAAAAAATAAATTTGAATTCCAGAATTATTAGAAAGATGTATAGAACTAAATGCATCCTTACTCGTAGTAACAAATGAAAATGTATAAATTAAATGAGTAAATAAAAGATTAAAGACAAAAACAAAGCAAAAAATATATCAATACTAGAAAATGTGTAATAAATTTCAATCATTGCTATTGGCCTTTTAACTCGACATAACATTTTCAGGGAACAATTTGTCAGAGAATCTGCCCACAGATTGAAGGTTTAGGGGTTCGATTCCTTGTCAAGGGCATGTACCTCAGATGCAGGTTCCACCCCAGCCAAATTGGGTGCATGTGGAAGGCAACCAATCTATGTGTGTCTCTCTCTCTCACATGGATGTTTATCTCTCTCTCTTTCCTTCCTTCCTCCTTTCCTCCCACTCTGTCTGAAGTTAAATTGAAAAAATATCCTGGGTGAGGATTAAAAATAATAATTTAAAAAACAATAAAGTAAGTAAATCAATATGAATATCCAGGAAAATTAAACTTGTTCTAATCTTTGAAACTTCTATTATTTAAGATTTTAATTTAGTGGAGTTAACTTATTTATTTCAAGAATTTTAGTTGCCTGGAAGTCAGGATATTGCTTCTGGCACATGGATATATAAAGTTTCTTCTTTGAGACTTACAAGCATTAAAAAGATTAATATTCCTCTAAAAATTTCAATTAACTAAGAAATATAATTCATGAACAGTGGCACTGTTAACTTGTGAATAATTAAATATCATATTCAGAATAATTTGGAAAAAATGAAAATTATTCTTGCCATATTTATACTATTCTGAGAAAAATGATCATACCTGCAGGCAGATGAAATGGATTCAAATGGTTTTACAAATTTAATCAGAGTTCTAAAATAAATAAATAAATAAAACTCTAGCTAATTGTCTAAAAAGAATGATCGCATGTCCAGTTCTCTGTCCTTTAATAGAATTTTTAGCTTAGAATTACTTCTTTGATATATTTTTGACAGAGAACACTCAGCCCAAAAAGACAAAGAAAAAAAAAAAAAACCAACTAAATAACATATGATATTTTGTTTGAACCTTTACATTAAGTTTTATTTTTATTTATTTTATTTTTATTTATATATATATTAGAGGTCCAGTGCATGAAATTCATGCACGGGGGTTGGAGGATGTCCCTTAGCCCAGCCTGCACCCTTTCCAATCTGGGGCTCCTCAAGGGATGTCCGACTGCCCTTTTAGGCCCGATCGCACTAGGATCGTTGCCGGGGAAACGAAAGCCTTCCTCAGTGGCTGCAGCCATCTTGGTTGGGGTTTATTTTCATAATCTGCTCCTGATTGGCTGATGGGTGTGGCTTGTGGGTATGGTGAAGGTATGGTCAAATTTGCACATTACTCTTTTACTAGATAGGAGATATATATATATATATATATATATATATATATATATATATAAAATTTCAAAAAGAGAGAGGGAGGGAGAGATAGAACCATCAATGAAAGAGAATCATTGATTGGTTACCTCCTGCATACCCCACACTGAGGATTGAGCCCACATCCTGGGCGTGTGTCCTTGGCTGGAATGAAGCCTGGGACCCCTTAGTATGCAAGCTAACACTCTACCCACTGAGCCAAATCAGTTAAGGCTATTTTTATCTTCTTATAAATATACTAGAGGTCTGGCGCACAAAATTTGTGTCCCTTGGCCCAGCCTGCACCCTCTCCAATCTGAGACCACTCAAGGGATGTTCGACTGCCTATTTAGGCCCGATCCCGGTAGGATTGGGCCTAAATGGGCAGTCAGACATCTCTCTCACAATCCAGGACTGCTGGCTCCACACTGCTCACCTGCCTGCCTGATCACCTGCTAACCACTATCCTGCCAGCCTAATTGATGTCTAACTGCTCCCCTGCCAGCCTGTTTGCCCCCAACTTCTCTCCTCTGCCAGCCTGGTCACCCTTAACTGCCCTCCCCTGTAGGCTTGATCATTCCCAACTGCCCTCCCTTGCAGGCCTGGTCTCTGCCAACTGCCCTCACCTACTGGCCTGATTGCCCCAAACTGCCCACCCTTGCAGGGCCTAAATCCTCCCAATCACTCTCCCCAGCTGGCCATTTTGTAGTGGCCATCTTGTGTCCACATGGGGGCAGGATCTTTGACCTCTTGTGTGCAGATGGTCAATCTGCAAATTATTCTTTTATTAGATAGGATAGAGGCCTGGTGCATGGTTGGGGGCTAGCTGGTTTGCCCTGAAGAGTGTCTCAGATCAGGGTGGGGGTTCTCTTGGAGTGAGGGGCAGCCTGGGCACAGGGCCTATGGTGGTCTTCAGGCTGGCCACGCTCCCCAGCAACCCAAGCAGAGGCTCTGGGACCTGTGATTAATTTATGTCTATGATTGAAACTTTTTAGCCTGGAGTGGAGCCAAGCCTTCTGCTCGCTTTGTGGTGGCAGCCATTTCTGTTTGAAACCTTGTAGCCTAGAGTGGAGGTCTAGGCCGGCAATGGCAGGTGGAAAGCTTGGCTTCCTACATTGCCTGGGAAACCCAAGCCTCTATTCTCTCCAGCTCAGTGGCTGCAGCCATTTCTATATCTTTTATAATTGAAACTTTGTAGCATTGAGTGGAGACTTAGGCCGGCAACAGCAGGCGGAAAGCTTGGGTTCTGTTGCCAGGGAAACCCAAGCCTTCCTCCTGCTCTCAGTGGTGGCAACCATCTTGGTTAAGGTTTATTTGCATAATCTGCTCCTGATTGGCTGGCGGGCGTGGCTGTGGGCGTGGTTTTTGGGTGTAGCAGAGGTGTGGTCAATTTGCATATTACTCTTTTATTAGAGAGGATTAGATAGGATACAAGTGAAAGAATTATCCACTGTAATTTAAGCCATTACAAGTAGATCAAGATTGGAAAAATATGAAAATATTTGTGACATTATAAAGTGTTATTATCACCAATATGTTACAGTAGGCAGTTAGTTAATGAAAGAGATCGGAGCCAGACATTTGAATAAGCCAGATTAACTAGAAAGGACAGTTTCACAGTCATTCTGGGCATTAGAGTAATCAGGAAAGAAACTTAATATACATATATATATATTGTTATTGATTTCAGAGAGGAAGAGAGAGAGATGGAGACATTAATAATGAGAAACAATCATTGATTAGTTGCCTCCTTCATGCTCCACACTGGGGATCGATCCTACAACCTGGGCATGTGCCATGACTGGGAATTGAACGGTGACCTCATGGTTCATAGGTTGACGCTCAGCCACTGAGCTATGTAGACCTGGCTGAAAAGAAACTTTTCAGTCACCCCAGAGAGCAACTGACACCAGTCTGCCAGATTAACAGGGGTGTGAAAGAACCAGAAGAGAAATGCCTCTTACTGAGTGTATGCCCAATAGAAGCCAAGAAGACCACTATAAAGAGGGAGAAGACTAGCTTGGAAAAATGATCAGATCTAATAAGGGCACAAAACCCTAAAAGATCCAGGAAAATGACTGGATATGATGAGGACAAAGCAGAGTCTTGGGGAAAGCCAGGGAAAAGATTGGATAGTTTGAAAGAAAGCCTGCTACTTTCTGAATCCAAGGAAATATATGGAGGCTTAGCAGGGACCTCGAAGTAGCCACTGCCCTAGAACCTGCCCCCTCTCTGCCTCTCTTAGAGCATACTATCTCTGTTTACTCTAATAAATCTTGCCACTATTGTTTAAAATCCTTGTGTCCCTGAAATACCTTTTCTATGACACTCCAGAAGAATCCTATTTCCAGGTCATGGCTGGGCAGACTCACCTGGCTCCCAGTTCTACTGTGGTAACAAATATATAAAAAGCTATCAGTGCCCTAGCCAGTTTGGCACAGTGGATAGAGCATGGGCCTGTGGACTGATGGGTCCCAGGTTTGATTCCAGTCAAGGGCATATGCCGGGGATTGTGGGCTTGATCCCCTGGTAGGGTGCATGCAGGACACAACCATAATGATTCTCTCTCATCGTTGATGTTTATACCTCTCTCCCTCTCCCTTCATCTCTGAAATCAATAAAAATATATTTTTAAAAAAGCTATCAGTAATCATTGGGTGCAAATTGGGCATAAATATGTAATTCAATAAAGAATAGAAAATAAATACATGGTTAATTAAATCTAATAATAATCAAATAAAATCCTGTATAATAAAAGGGTATTGCGCAAACGGAAAGATCTGCAGGATGACTGGTTGCTATGACATGCCGTGACCACAAGGCGGGCAGATGCTTAACACAAAAGCTGCCCCCTGGTGGTCAGTGCACTCCCACAAGGAGAGCACCACTCAGCCGAAAGCGGGGCTCATATCTGGGCAGTGCGGCAGTGCCGCAGCGGTGGCAGGAGCCTCTCCTGCCTCCCTAGCAGTGGAACATCCCCCTAGGGCTCCCAGACTGCAAGTTCTGGAAGTGTTCCAGTCGTAAAGCAGGGATATCTTGGGGTTCCACCGTGAGTGTGCTCCTTGGGTTGGATGCCAGTCACATTTTGCCTGGCACATGTTGGTTACCTAGGAGTCATCATTCTGGCTTTGTGGTGGGGAAGAGAGAACTCCATTTCTTGGTGGTGAAGCCCTGAATGGTCTCCATCATTCATTAGCTGAGAGGACTGAGAATAAAGTGTGATCTGCCTTTGCTCTGCTTTTAGGTGACAGGCCGACCTGGTAAACGAAGATGAAAACAGGATTCCTTGGCCTGAGCATGGTGATTTCAGATTTCTATTGGTTGCCTGTCCTCTCATACTGGAACTGAGTGGGGCGTGAACAACAATGGTTAAATGTTCTGACCTTATGTTGGGAACAGCTACTTCTCATGGGTTAGATCCTTGATACATGTACGGTATCTATTATGTAAAATATCCTTTGCCTCATTTATTTTTCCTGCATCTTACTTCAATATATTAATTTACTGTTGTCTTATTTCTGCTATTCATTTACCTTTCAGTTGGATTTTATTTCAGTTACTATATTTTTTAAAGTTCACATCCAATGTGTTTTATTTTTCTTGTTTTTTTAACCACTTCATTTTATTTTTTTCCTATGTAATACTATTTTTCCTATCATGAACTTTCTTGATTAACTCAAAAACTTTCCTCTATATTCCTAATTTTAATACATTTTTTTATATCCTCAACACTGTTTAAAATCCACCAAAATATTGTTAAGGGGGGTGCAAGTGTTCTCAGCTTCTAGCCCTTTTATCTCCCCATTTTCTGTCTGTCTGGTTCCCCTTATCTCACTCAGCCTGGCACTAGGCCACCTGTTCCATAGCCAGCAAGTCTTGCTTCCTCCCAAGATGCTCTGGAAGTTCTTTCCAGCAGGGATGGGCTTTAACAGAAGGAGAACCCTTCTTGTGTTGGGTACCTCTCGAAGCTTTGACTCCTCTACATTCTGCCTGATTTTGTTTGCCACTTAGTAACCACTGATAGTTGTGGGGGGGGTTTTTTGTTTGTTTGTTTGGTTTTGTGTGTGTGTGTTTGTATTTTGTCCAGAGTATCAACTGATGACTATGTATGGGCCAACCTACGTATCAATCCTAGAAGCTGAATCTCTGTCATGTCGTAATATCCAAATACATACTGAGCCATTGGGTAGTTTTGGCTAGGTTGCTGAGAATGTTTACCTACCTGAGATCTTTTTTCTACCGAGGTGCATAGTTTTGTATAAACCAGAAGTCTAGGCAGATCTGGCAGTATTTTTTTTTTTTAGCTTTCTTTCAGAAGATATCCTGGGAGTGCTCTCTAGTCCCAGATCTTTGTGTCATGCTTTGAGACTAATTAATTTCAACTGTTTCCCCTAGTACTTTAACTCTCTGTTGTAGAAGGAATGGACTTCCCACATATCTCTTCTGTCTTATGACTGATAGACTCATAATTCAAGCTGATATTGTAGTTTTGTGTTTAAATAGATATTTTCCTTTTTTGGATCTTGCTATATATGTCTGGCTTGCTTATTTTATATTTAATGTCACTGCTATATACTTGGAGCAAAGGGGGCTCCTTACAGCCTGAACTTTTAGAAGTTGCTGATTCAAAAGTCATTTGGACAAGAAATGTTAAAATATTTCTTATAATCATAGTATCCCACAATGGATCTATTATTGCACTTGAAAAAACAAAGCATACTTATCAAAGTATCAGTAAAAAAACTTCTAAATGATTTATAAATTTACCAAAAAGAAAGAAGCAGAAAATTATTCTTACTAGAAATGGTTCTTTCTTTTTTATTAGATTCAAAGAAGTATAGGTCTGCATTACATAAGAGCGACACAAATGTGATTCAGTTTGCATAGCTTTTAGTCTCAGACGACATTGTGAAGTGAAATATACCATCATATCCATGCAGACTGACGTTTTTCTTCTTGGGCACCAGGAAACAAATCTACTTTAACTTGGTAGGACATAAGTTAGCTGTCACTTTCAAAGAAAATTAATACCCCTGAGTCATCAATCCATTGTGCTTTCCATGTACCAATTCTTGCTCTTTTCAGATCTATCTTGATGTTTGACCTTTCTCAAACTATAAAACTTACTGGATTCAAGTGCTGTAATTGATCCCTGCTCTTCCCTCTCATTTGGCTCTCACTCCAAGAATGAATGCCTCTGTTTTTAGAAGTTGCTGATTCAAAAGTCTAACAAACTCTATTGGTTCTAAAATCCCTTTCTGTGGTGTCTCTCCTCTTCTTGCATTCCCCATCACCTAACCTTGGTGGGTGATAGTAGAAGAAGATAAACTTTGGATTAAAAAAAAATTCTCAAATTTAAAAATTAGAGATAATCTGTTGCTTTTAAAAAATAGAACTGATCTCATTGAATGTTATTATGCTTCAACTTGACTCTGATATTGTGGAATTATTCTTAGGCTTTTCTTTATTTCTCATAACTTTCGAATCCCAATTTTATTGCTTATTGCTACTTAGTTTCTTCTATTTTCAAAGTTAATTCAGATCAAATTTACTCTTCCATGAAGCTTTCCCTGACTGTTCAGTTAGTATTCTATCTCTTTTATAAACTTTAATAGCCTTTACTATTGTGTAGGTTATGTGCTTTGCTATTGAAATGCTTAAAGCCAAATGTTATAACCAGATTTCTGGAGTAAGAATCCCAGCTGCACCACTTCTGAGCAAATGTCTTAGCTTTTGTGGGATTTGATTTCTCTTCTATATAATAAAGATAATCAATAGTTTCAGACTCACTGGATTGTTATTTTGTCATGAAGATTAAATGGGTTAATATATGTAAACTAAAGGCCCAGTGCATGAAATTTGTGCACTTGGGTCCCTCAGCCGGGCCTGTGCCCTCTTGCAGTCCAGGAGCCCTTGGGGGAAGTCTGACTGAGGGCCATTAGTTGGAGATCCTTAATGCTGCAGCGGAGGTGGGAGAGGCTCCTGCCATCACTGCTGCACTCACCATCTGTGAGTCTGGCTTCTGGCTCCGTGTAGGAGTGCACTGACCATGTGGGGCAGCTCCTGTGTTGTGCATCTGCCTCCTGGTGGCCAAAGCACATCATAGTGACCAGTCATACTGCTGTCGGGCCGAAACTTGCTCTCTGACATACACTGACAGGTCCCAGATTGCAAGATGGTGCAGGCCAAGTCAAGGGACTCCACCAGTGCATGTTCAGGGCTGGCGGAACACAGGAGGTTGGCCCCATGAAGGGTGTGTCTGCCTGTCTCACTCAGTCCCAATCAACTAGATCCCAGCAGCAAGCTAACCTACTCGTCAGAGCATCTGTCCCCTGGTGGTCAGTGCACGTCATAGAGAGTGGTTGAACATCCTTAGCATATCATTAGCATATTACACTTTGATTGGTTGAATGGTCGACCAGACGACCAGACAGCATATTAGGCTTTTATTATATAGGATTACTTAGAACAGTGTCTGGAGCATAATAAATGCTATATAAGTGTTAGTGTTTTTTTCTCTTTTTATGACATCTAAAAATCTTTTTAACTTCTCAAGTTTAGTATGTTATCCTAAAATTAGGATGGAATATGTACTTCATTAAAACTAACATAAACAGACCAGTGAGAAATAGTGTGAGGTAATGGCTAGGAGCATAATCACTAAATCCAGACTACCACAGTCTAAATGCCAGTTCTGTCACTTATTGGTTGTGTCACTTATGACAAATTACTTTAAGACTCATTCATGACCTCTCATATCTTAAATATTCTCCCCTTTAAAACTCTGTATAATAGAGCATCTAAATAATAGAATTATGCTGAGAATAAAAAGAGTTAATGTATATAAAGTGGCTAGAAAAGTGATTGATACATTCTAACTACTCAAAAAGGTTTGGCTGTTTTTATACATATTTATTATATGTTTCAATATATTACTTTTAATGCAAGTTTTATTTTCCTCTTAGATTATCAACTGTTGAATGGGGTACTTCCCTTCCACCCTCCCCTGCAACATCCTGATTTAGGTAAGGCTATATCCTTTATTCTTTGTGTAAACTTCTGCAAGTGATGCTGAACTTTAGTTTACCCATCTATAAATTGAACTTCAATTTAAATAAGGCTTAAATAAACTTGATATATATTTAATTACCATGCAACAAGATGCCAAGAAGTAGGTTATTGGCCTTGGTTCAACGTCAAAAGGATTTCAGGGTCAAAGTCTTAGAGATTCTGAGACTTCTTTTCATCATTGAAATATCACTGCTTTGTTGTCTCCACTCTCTATGGCTACATTCCAGTCAAGATGAAAAAGTAATGGAGGAGAAGGAGCAAGGTATTGTATAAAGAAACACAGTTTCCTGAAATCCCTATGACTTCTATATACGTTCCTTGGTTGGATTGGCACATGGCCTGCACTAGATGCAAGGTTGTGTAGAAAGATTAACTTTTAGCTTTCATATATAAGAAATAAGAGAAAAGAGGGATGGACTTTTGATGCGTCTACTTAACATATAAGTAGACTTATTTCATAATGCTTTTACACACAAATAACTTAATGGATGTAAACTTCCTTTTAAAATGTTATAAAAAGAAATGTGTAAAAATAGAAACAGATATTTAATTTCCTAGAACATTTAATTCCCTGTATGTTGAAAGTGATTCTTCTTAAGAATGAAATAATGTAAAATATTTTGATAATAGTTAATTTTCTATTTACAAAGTTAAATTATTTTATTTCTCTCAAAACACTAAGTTTAGTTTTTAAAAATGTGGTTTTATTCCTTATTTAATCATAAATATTATTTGAGATTTGAGAAATACTTATGAGTTTTTTCACTCATTCATGCAATATAATGCAGTAAATGGGATCCAGAAAATCTAGTCATATAAATGCCAGATCATATTACTGCATATTTAATAAGACCAAAAGTGCTTATGGTCTACCTACCAAGAATTTTGATTCCAACTGTGGTTTGGCATTACCTGGTGTCAGATGTGCACACTGACTTAGCTGTCAATGGAATTAATGCTTGTTCTTGTGACTGTGATGAAATACCTTTAAGAGTAGCAATGCAGTTAGTAATCTTATAGTTATTTGGTGCCCACTGTTTTTTTCTGGTGCAAGGAGAACAGGTTGGGAGACATGCAGGGAAGGCTAAGAGACACCTTTTGTGAGATAGGGCTGCCTGTCCCACAACCTGGGGCTAGCCTTTCTTACTTACCCTCTGTTCCAGTCCCCCATCCCTTCCACCAAACGTAAGAACTTAACCTCACTTTTTTGGACATTAGGGCCTGGGTGAATTTACCTCATTATGGGATCTTATGACAAATACTATTTGGTACCTATTATGTGGTAGGTACTGTCTTTAGAACCAGGGGGCTTTTGGTAAATGAACAAGTAAATACATAATTATTAATTTGGATACATGTTGTGACAAATATTAATGAAGCACTCCAATAGGGGAAAAAATGGCACCAATACAATGGTTGGAAAATGACTTGATGTGGAAGTTACATTTAAGGTAAAAACTGAAGGATAAGAGAGTATATCAATACTCCTTGCAGCAAACAGTTGAATAATATAAGTGGTCAGTTAATAAGCATCTTTATACAAAGGAAAAGTTTAAGAGGAATGGCATGGTATAGGAAAACCTTATGGTACAGTGCAGCACTTCAGGTCTCTTAATGATGTGTGTTGGGGAGGAAGCAGGGAGTACAAAGGTGGCTACCTCTTGAAGAGGCAAGGAAAAGGGCCAATTATTTTGGGTGGTAAGGAATACTCATAAAATTTTTGTATGTGTTATAGAATGATACAACCACATCATGTGAAGGAAATTTTTACTATGTGTTCACATAATATGTTTTTATAAATTTGAAAAACACCCACAAATACATTTTAGCTACAATCAGTCATTTTCCTTTCTGAATTCCCCACTTTCATGCTGGCTAAAAATGGGCATTTTAGGGAGCCAGCCAATGTGAATTTTAAATGATTGAGGTATTTAGATTTACTGGGTTTTCTATGTGGTTTGTAGTCACTTTCACAGCAGTTACTTTTAGCCATTCATGTGTAGTGCTTGCTGTTCAGGAAAACTTCTATTACCCACTTGCTGACTCACTCCACTTAAGTGACAAGTCCAGAGGTCTGATCATTAATATCTTAGTGTGCTAAGTACTAGAAATATTTGAATAGTGGAAGAGAAAATAATGGATTTTAAAATGCACAAAACCAAAAGTTGGTCTGTGGAAAACGCAACATTCAAACTTGACAAAATTTTGAGCAGAAGAATAGATCTCTGATGCCTTGCCAATTGAAAATTTATGTGAGAAATATATTTTAAAATGCAGAGGATAAAGTTAAAATGATACCATTCATTTTTTCTTTTATGGTGGAAATTGTACAAAACATAATTTACCAGTGTTCCTATTTTTGTAGAACTAAGCAAAAATGTAAACATCTCTGTGTAAATTATAATACATATTTTATAAATCCCAACTATCAATATTTTTTTAGTTCTAGTGATATTTTTTTCAGAAAAACAGATACTACTGTAGCCACAAGATTTTAATTTTTTTCTTTTAAATGCCACACTAATTAGAGGTAAGGTAGTTCTGAATAATAAGAGTATTGACACATTGAATACAAAATAAATATCAAATAACTAGTTAGTTATTAGTTAGCCAATGATTCATCTTGCATTTCCACTGTTCACCTTCTGCTTCATTTTTCTTTGTCTCTTGCAAACCTTTTTCTTTCTTGCTTTCAAATCAACTTTTTGCTCTGGTTTTACCCACTGTATTTCTATAGGTTTTTGCTCAGCTGGTGTAACAAAAACACCTGCAGCGGGATCATGTGGAAGGATAGTCTTTGGTTCTTTCTTTCTCAGTTTTTGCACCTCTTTAACTGGCTGTTTCTCCTCGTATTTTGCAGCTGTGATTAATCTTATGACACACTAATGCAAGTTTTGTGACTTGTAGTCAGGATCTATATATATAAGGATTCAGGGTCCATAACATCCAAAACAACTGAAGGCTCCAGAGAACGCCAGGTTGGGGGCGGGCAGGGCAAGGTGAGGCAGGCACAGCGAGGTCATTAGCCTCTGGCCCTGGCTGGGTGGAGGCCTAATGACCTTGCCGCTGCCTTGACTCCAGGAGGACTTGGATCCTCCCCTCTGTGCACCAGAGGCCCTTTCCTGATACCATGTTCCTAGGATTTCTCAGACTTGGACTGGTCCTCTGTGATTCTGAGGTCCTGCTCCCTATACCAAAGCCCCCGAGTCTCTGAGACCTGGATGCAGAAATCACCTGTTATCGTCACCCCACCCTGGGTGGGATGATTCTGTTCTAGGGTTCAGGGTCCTCCCTTCTCCCTCCTGTTCCTCACCTTGAGCCCTGGCAGGTCCTGGGATCCTCCCTCTGTTGACCCAAGGCTGGACTCCTTAGATCAAGGCCTCACTGCCCGGAGTCCTCTGCAGGAAGTCAGTGTACGACACATCTGGTACCAAGCCCAGCGATTCCAAAGCCTGATGGCAGGAGCTGAGATGGATTCCATAGGGTCTTTTAGCCCTCTCTCTGTCCCATACTTTGACAGGGCCTGGGCCTGCTGTTCTCTGTGATCCTGAGTCTGCAATCCTCAGACCAAGGGCCTGGCTGAGTTCCCTGAGGAGGTGGGATGGGGGGAAGTGCAATTTTCAACATATAAACAGGAAGCCCAACTTTGGGAATTTAAATTTCTGCCTCATTCACCTTATACTGTTAATCCCCAAATCTAGATACTGTACCTACTATGATTACCCTCAAAATTTTATACAAAGCTAAGATGATCAGTTCAGCAGCTCTATTAATTAAAGATAGCCTAAAGGCAATGCTTTCAACCTTGAAAACATATAGCTGGGGAGAGCCACATGGACAGAGGAAAAAGAGGGGTCAGATGGAAAATTTCTTTGATAATAGCCAAGAAGTGAATGGTTTTCAAGGTGCATAAGAGCAGCCTGTTCTAGGGAAGCAGGATGATTCACATCTCCACAGAGGCAGTCACATTGCCTTAAAAAGATTTTAGATAAATCTTAGGAAAACTAGCTAATAGTGAAGGATGAGAAAGAATAATGAATCACTGAAATGGGTGGCCTAGAGCAGTGGTTGGCTCACAAGCCACATGCAGCTGGCGAGCTGCAATTTGCCGCTCTGTTGACTAAAGAGTTTGCTGACCACTAGCCTAGGGCAACGTTTGGAGGAAGCATCTCCCTTACCATGTGACCCATCAGAAGTGAACATGGGGTCAATAAGTTTGGGAAGGCTTAGGAGTGCTAAAGAAATGCCCCCTTTCTCTCACCAAAGCATCTTGGCCTCCTCCCCCCTCCCCATGGAAGTGTCAGGATGGTGCATGATGATGTCTAGATTTCTCTCCCAAAGCTACCATTTGCTGGAGGAGAGGCTTCCTTATTAATTAAAGTCAAGGGGGTGTGACCCTTCATTGTCATAAAGAAAAGCATATGTTCAGGAGGCCTAGGGTAGGGCCCTGAGAAATTTTGATATGGTGAAGATGACTAGGAAACCACAAACTCCTAGCACAGTTATATAACAACCAACCCCATTCACCAAAAGAATATAAAAGAGAGGAAAAAGCCCTGTTAACCCAGGTTCAGTGTCCAGGATGAAAGGACCACACCCAAACTTCTCCTCCTCCTCTTTAATGGCATATCCCAGAGACTCCCTGATCTTGCCTGGCACATTCCTGCCTCAACCCATACTTTTCCCCTTTTACCCTAACCATTTCCTCATAAACCAATGTCCTTCTGTGCTCACTCTGTTGTCCTTCCAGGTACTAAAGACTCCCATGGGGGTGAAAAGATGTCTTTAAGGGAGTTCAAGGAAAAGAAGCCTTTTCAAAAATTCCTACTCCTTCAAGAAAACCTACGAAAACTATAAAGCCAACAAACAATATGTGGCCATTATCACAGGCCAAATGAGGAACTGAATAAAAATGATCCAGAGAAAGACCAAGACAATGTAGAAAATTCACCACCTCAAGTGATAACTTGGGCAGCTACTAACTTCAGTGCAAGGCCAAAGACCTCAGAACTACCTATGAAGCTTCTGAAGTCTGGCCCCCCAAAAATGCTGAGAGTGTGGAAGCCAAATTTTACACCTACAGAGTACACCAATTGTGATGATTAAAATAAAATTGATAAGTGGTTCACTTCCAGTGTCAGAATAATTTGCAGATAATTTTTATTAAATTTATTGGAATAACATCTATACTAATAAAAGAGTAATATGCTAATTAGACCAGGAGACTTCCAGATATCCTTCTAGGCAAAGACATGGTGGTGGGGCCCAGGCAGAGGCAGTTAGGGGTGATCAGGCAATAGCGAGTGGTTAGGAACCAGTATTGCGAGAGGGATATCTGACTGTGGGATTAGGCCTAAACTGGCAGTTAGACATCCACCAAGGACTTCCAGATTAGAAAGAGTACAGGCCAGGATGAGGGACCCAGCCCCACTGTGCACAAATTTTTATGCACCAGGCCTCTAGTTTTTATGTAAAGTTGGTCCTCCAAAACTTCCTTGGAAAATCTTTGAGACTTAAGATGAAACGAAGTCCTGTTTCTACAAGAGCAGCATCTTCTTCTATGATCTGAAAGTTCCGAAACCAAATCCCGTTATTCGAAAGAGTGAAAGTAAACACGTGGTCCACAGAACAGTGAACGTAATCACATGGCTTTGGGGATGGTAGCTTGGTGTACTAAAGATCTGAATTAAGATTTCTTTTAACAAAGCATAATGTGGTAACTCATCAAAAGCAGGGTCAAAGATAAAAGGGCCTGAGCAGTTTCCAGTCATCTAGTTCAGGGAAGGTCTGAATATTTTGAACTAGGAATTTAGCAGATGGTCCATGATGTGACTATGAAAGCCACATACAGTGATCTTGTTTCTTCTTACCTTCAAAATAGATACATTTATTGCAGTCTTTCAGGTCACAAACCACATTAATCACAAATAACTTATCTTTATGATCCGTTTTAGTGCCTGCTTTACAATGAGGCATCAGCATTCTTAAGTCTTGCATTAAATACCCTGTTCTGAAATATATTCCTCTAGAAGAAAAGATAAGAGTCTGTTCCTTATTTTTCCACTTGTCTTTGCAAAAGGGGCCTGGGGTGTGATTTCTGTCTTCTTCCTCCACCTCCTCTGCCTTGTCATGCTGCTTAGCTGGAGGCTGGGCATCTTTTTTGTTCCTTCTCAGCCTCTTCAACATGACTGGGGGACTGCCATGTCTTCATGCTGCTTCCTCTTGGTCTATCAATATTGTTTAACAACACTAGTAGGTAGAATAATTACCTTTCTGTACACTTGATGGAAAATGATTTCATGAAATCAGTGTCACATGAAGGGGTGATTAAAGAGTATGCAACCAAGTAATATAGTAAAGATATGTGAATATTATTACTTTATCCCCTAGATTTTTTAACTTTTGTGATATTTGCCATGCTTTAGTTAATTTTTATATGTCACTTCTCTTCTTAGTGTAAATATTTATGCTTCTATCAAATGCTATCTTCATAATATTGTTTTCTTCTTAAATTGGCTCCACAAAAGTTAATCTGCCCTTGAACCAAGGGTGTTTTCTGAATAATTATCTTCTCCAGTAAAGAGGGAGATAAGGAACACTTTACAAGCTTCTGATGATTTTCCTTACTTGCCCTTAATAAAACCTTCTCAAACTGGTGGCATGAATTGAACCATTTCTGGGAAGATATAGCTTACTTTGTTGTTAGAAAAATGCCAGCAATCTTCCATGATCAGTTACACTCTTTCATTCTCAGGAAGTAAATTGCCTATGTATGAGAGAGAACTAATTACAACTAATGACTATCCTGAAAACAGATCTCCATGATATCATATAAGTAAGTTAGTAAAACAGTGTATTCTAAATATTCTCTTGTATTGAAGGCATTACATAAAAATACACATCAAATATAATTTTCAAGAAAAATGTCATCTAACCACATCTCACTCAGAAGCATATTCATTGTTTGTGTTCAATATTGAGAAGCTTTATCAATGGTTCACAACTGTTATTAACCATATAATATCATTAGCTATTAGCATAATTAATTAAATTTTATTAATTATTGGTTAAAAAACACATCAGATTATTTTAATTTTCTGTCTCTGGCAATCTAAAATATATTCTTCTGTTTCTAAGTCAAACTTTAGAAAAATGTATGTGAGGAACAGTGTTGAAATGTTGCTACATTTGTCCTTCAGACTTCAGGAACACTGCAAAGAATGTGTGTCTACATATAAAGCTCAAACTGTAAGTTATTGTTACTTGTCATCCAAGTCTGTATGTCCTTGATGAGTAGATGTCTTTCCACAGAACACAGTAAAATATTTAAAACATGAAGACTGGGGAGTGTTGGGGAGGGGGGAAGAGATCAACTGAAGGTCTTGTATGCATGCATATAAGCACAATCAATGGACATAAGGGGGGCTGAGATGAGGGGATGTGTCAGGGGGTAGAGGAGGCTGGGGGAAGGTCAATGGGGAAGAAAAGGAGATATATGTACTATATGTATTACTTTAAACAATAAAATAAAATTTAAAAAATTGCAGTCTAAAAAAAGTTACAGTCTAGAAGCTCACTGGATGTCATGGCCAGGGTCAGGGGCAGTTCTAAGGGCTTTTAATGTATGACTAAAGTAGTCAGAACTAACAAAAAGACAAGTCAAGAGCATGGAGGTGATGATGTATTCACTTGAATTCTTGGATACCCCCTCCTTTAAGTTCATAAGAATTTGATAATGAAATGCACTATGAGAAAATCAGTATAACATAATAAACCCTCACCAAAAATACAGGTATTTTTAATCCAAATTAAATGCTGTAAGTCAGGCTACAGGTTTTACTTGACATAAAATGAAACTAATAGATATTTAATTGATAAACTTCATGACTTGTTTCAGAAATAGTTTTTAGATCAAAGATGGTAAAGGATAGAGAGTTAAACAGAGCAATAACTCTGAAATAGTGCATAAGGAGTAAAATATATTTTCAGTAGAATTATAAGGTGAAAGAAATTAAAAATCTTCATCATAAGCATTCAGGATGAATTATTTTTGATAGAATTTGATTGAAATAACTATTTTCAATTGATCTCAGAGTTATCTAGGCACCCTGTGTGTCAAAGCTCCATGCTACCAGGCAGATATAATAAATTCTATTGAAGAGAACCAATTAAATGTTCTCAAAGCAACCAAATGGAAGCTAACTTGAATTAGAATGAAAATCAGAATATACTTTCTAATGACTTTGTTCTCAAATATGCGGTGGGAAAGTCAATTATAGCAAGGCCAAATAACATACAGACATGAAGATAAACTAGTGATGAAAGAGGCTAAACTATATATGAGACAGTCTCCAAAAGATGCATAACTTAGTACCCAAATGAATGCCATTACTTTTTCAAGTATTTCCTAGAAATTCATAAATCTCACAGCAGAATGTGTTGGCACAGTTATCAAATGGGATTGAAGTACCCAAAGGCAGAGAGAAGAGGTTACATCATTGTATCAATCAACAAGAAGTAGATTATTACAATTGATATTAGCAAATTCAGATAGGATACTCTAAAAAATTATTCAGAGCAGTAAAATATTACTGGATTTTCTTCTTTCTGTTTAACAAATAATTGAAATTGTCAAGATTACTTTTGAATTATACTTTTAGAAGAAAATCATTTTAATGACTTTGACACAAAATTGTACAGGAATATCCCCTTAACTGATGTCTTTAAAAGGAATGACATTCAGCAGGTAATACAAAGTAAGGATTATGAATATTTGGGATTCAAATTAAACTAAAGTCTTTGACCAACTAATTGAATTCTGCAAAATAGATAAAAGGTAAAAAGAGCTATTGATAATTATTTCAAAACTATCACTTTATGAAGCCACAGCATTTTCCAATTTTATTATGAGAACTTATGGTTATTTATATTTTTGAAGACATATTTAAATAACTGATCAAGCTACTCTGTGCTCAGTATTAAATTAATGCTAACATTAAATTAATGTGGCAACATGACAAATAGAATCTAAAATTTTTCCACAAGTCACTAAACATGTTTTTACATAGATCAATCAATGCAAACCAACTGGTAACATTTTAGCAGTTAGAAAAAATAGCAAATAGAAAATTTATTATTATTTTGTTTATGTAAACCAAGGAAAGATACCTATTTGACTTTCTTACAAGTTTTAAAGTATTTAAATCAAGAAGACATAATACATGGGAAATAGACTTGTTATTTGGGCTAAGGTCAAGCTATATATGTTATATTTAAAGGAATATGCAACTGTGTGAGCTCACACATTTTTTCCTTTTTGGATAGTAAAACTTAGTTGCATCTAAAAAGTAAAATTTTTAATGTAGTATACATTAAGATGAAGAAAATCATTTTAAGATTTTAAATGCTCTAAAACATCTGCTTTTAAGACAATATAAGCAGGTCTGAATTAGATTCTGGCTAATAACATGGAAAAATGTTGATTATAACATTACTAGAGGCTTGGTGCATGAAAATTCATGCAAGCAGGGGTGAGAGAAGCCCTCTGCCTGGCCTGCCTCCTCTCACAGTTCGGGAGGTCTCATGGGATGTCCTACTGTGGGAGGTGACTGGACCAATCAAGAGAAGGCACCACCCCCATCACCTAGCTGCTGCTGACACTCCTGGCTGTCTCCACTGCCTGCCCTCTGCCCTTCCAGCTCCTGTGGCTTTGTCTGGAAGAATGTCTGGAAGATGTCTAATCTATTCAATCTAATTAGAATATTACCCTTTTATTAGTATAGATATATGCTATTTTGGAAATAAATGTATATCATACATACAATTCCACTACTTAGAGGAATAGGTATACATATCATCTTCATTTTGAATTTGTTTCATAATGGAAGACCACCCAAAGATGTCCATATCCAAATCCCAAATCTGTGAATCTTACTTTACATAATAAAGGAACCTTGTAGGTGAGATTAAGTTAAAGATTTTGTGATGACTTTTTATCCTGGATTATGCAGGTGTACTGAATTTAATCAACAAAGATCTTTGATAGGAAGAGGCAGGAGAATTAGAGTGGGAAATAGGAGACATGACAATGGAAGTAAGCAAGAGTTTGAAATAATTTAAGGAAGAGGCCAAGAACTAAGGGATGCAGGTGGCTTCTAGAAGATGAAAAAGAATTACAAAGCAAATTATCTGGAGGCCTCCAGAAGGCAGAGAGGCCTGCAGATTCCTTGACTTTAGATTTCTGACTCCAGATATGTAAGAAACACTTATTGAACATAGAAATAAATATTGTAGCATATCTCATCTTCCTTATGCATCAGATGATTTATAAATAATTTAAAATTTTGGACATTTAGGCTGTTTGCAAATATTTACTCCATAAAAATTCTATGACAAAATTACATTGATAATTTACTGAAGATAACAATTTCTTGAAAAGCAATTTCTAGATCAAAAGGCATAAACATTTTTCAAGTAAAACATATGTTGACAATTTGCTTTTAAAGAAGGTTGGGCTTCTCTCCTCAGCTCATTTTATTACTTTCTTATCAGCACTGAGTATTAGTTTTAATTTTATCTAATAATTTCTTAAGTGAAAAAAATGCTCATTTTAAATTGCATTTCTGATTATTGGTAAAGGTTTTTAAATCACTTGTACATTAGTTTTAGGGATGTTTCTTTTGTAAATAATTTGCCTATTCCCCATCTTTTTTAGTAGTTTTATAATGGTTTATCAGTTCAAACCATATTTGTAAATAAATTCTATTTTGTTGAAAATTCATATTGTCATCACTACTGCATATATTTAGTTGCCTACCATATTGTTGTGCCTCAATGTTTAGAAACTAAATTATATTCAAAGTGCATAAAATTTAATATTTTAAATAACCAGTAAATCAATATAAAATTAAATACTAAAATTATTTGCATATGTTCTCAGAAGTTACAGTTCTCAAGTCTTCAAAAGCAATTAATAGGTAAGATACTTAATATAATAATTAAATATCCATATTTATATTTACTTAAAATGCTAGAACTTTTTATTTCTAAAATGTACTTAGATTTGTAAATTATTTTTGTAAGAATAAAAGTATTCACAATTCTATCATTCAATACCCATCTGGCTTTAATTGCAAAGAATAAGTATTATGTCATGTTTATATATGAATCTTTAGCAATAAAATAAATTATATTAATATTGTTAAATTTTCCTCTTTGTCTAGTGCAATAATTTCAATATTCAACTGGGGACAAAATTCAACAAGTTTAGGAACTAAAATTGAACACAAAGAAAATCAAGAAAATGTATATTTAGCAACCACTGGGAAACCATACTTTATTACACAAGAATCTAATGCATTCATGCTTTCTAAGAGAAAGGATATTCAAGTTAGTTTGTATTTTCCTTTACCTAAGTGCTCTGCTCCTCACATTTGCTCTATATCCCAGTGTAGACTTTTTCTCCAAAGTCAACAAAGGTACTCTCATAAACCCTCATGATGTTTGCATTAAGACACTGCTAATTTCAAAATATGAGGGCAAGAACAGTGAAGAAACATTCTCCTTGGACTTAAATAGCATTAGTCATGAGAATAAACGTTAGGATCAAGACTTGTTCATGTGTTCAATAATACATTTTTTTGGATGGACGTGTTCCTGAAATTGTAGGCACTGTAAAGTGTAGGTCCTGGGCAGGAGCCCTCTATTCCAGGTATAAGGATGGTACTGGGAACTAGTGTTATGTATAGTGTGTTAGATTGGTAGCCTGTTCTGAGAGCAAGACAGATTTCTTGTCTTATTTTAACAAAATATCTTTGTTTCCAACTTGAAAAGATGTGTATATTATTAATCTAGAGTTATTTTTATTATGTTAAAAAACCATTTAACAGCCCTGGCTGGGTTGGCTCAGTGGATAGAGTGTTAGTGTGAGGACTGAAACATCCTGGGTTTGATTATGGTCAAGGCCACATGCCGGGGTTGTGAACTTGATCCCCAGAAGGGGGCGTGCAGGAGTCAATGATTCTCTCTCATCATTGATGTTTTTATCCCCCCTCCCTTCCTCTCTGAAATGAATAAAAATATATTTTAAAAACAAACAAAAACCACTTAGCATAAATTTTTACCATTTTAACAATTTTTAAGTGTACTACATACAGCACCATAGTATATGCAACAAATCCTAAAACTTTCATTTTTAAAAAGTGATTCAGATGGACTTTTCTTTGTTGGAAGATATTTGATTACTGATTCAATCCCCGTACTAATTATTGATTTAAAAATATTTTTTTCATTATTCAGTCTTGGTATATTTCTAGAATTTTATTTCTTTTCTTCTAAGATTGTTGGTGTGTAATTATTCATAGTAGCCTCATATGATCCTTTTTATTTCCATGGCATCAGTAATATCTTCTCATTCTTTTCTGATTTCTGTTTTTTTAGTCTTAAAGGAAATGAAATTTGTGTCCCTCCAAAATTCTTATGTTGAAAATCTAATTCCCCATACGATGTTAGGAAGTGGGGCCTTGGGAGGTAATGAGGTAATGAGAATGGAAACCTTGAATGAGAATTGTGTCTTTCTGAAAAGAGATACAGACAGCTTGTTTCCTTTCTCGACTCTCTACCATGTGAAAATACAAAAAAGAAAATGGCCATCTGCAAAGTAGAAAGTGGGCTATCATCAGACAAAGCATCTGCTCACTCCTTCATTTTGGAATTCCCAGCCTTCAGACTATGAGAAATAAATGTTTGTTGTTTAGGCCACCCAGTTTATGGTATTTCTTTATAGCAGCCTGTACTAACACGTGGTCTCTTTATTTATTTTTCTTCTTATTTGGCTAAGCTGGGAGTTTGTTGATTTTTTTTTAATAGCTCTTACAATAAAGATTCCAGTCAAGATAAGGTTATTTGCATGCCAGAGTGCATGTGATTGGTGGTTCAGTCAATATAGGCCAGGTGTAGCCAGGCTAGCTGAACAGAAGTCCTATAAGTAAGGATATACAGAGGAAGCCACATCAAGACTGGTCGTAGAGGTGGAGATTCGAAAGGGCCTGGCCCCACACCCATGTATGGAGGTTGAGAATCCAGGGGGATATCTCAGCTGCACAGCTGAGCAGCAAGCTCAGATTCACACTGGGCTCTTTAGCCCAGAGCACCAGGAAGAGGAGCCCCCACAACTGGCTGTGAAATTCAGCAGGAACCCCATTCATCCAGGTAAGAGGGAAGGCTGCTGGAAACAGGCATAATCTTAAAGGGCCCTTTGCACAGATTTATACCTGGGCATTCACGCTGGGCTTAATAAAGGGCAGTCGTCCAGGAAGCACCACAGACACATAGTGAAAACTTGAGTTGTGTGGCTTCATGGCAAATGGATAGTCTTCCCCACTCCCAGCCAAATCTGGGCCTGCATGAGTCTGGTTAACTCTACTAGCTCCACTCTGATGACACTGCCAAACCAAACTGCACACCACTGGAGGCTATTTTGGTAGAGGGCAGGGCCTTGCCTGCACTGTAATCTGTCTTAAAAAAATCTCTCAAAGATTCACAGACATCCAGGCTGATTTTGATGTATCTTGTGCCTTTTGCTTAGTAGTTCCAGACTCATCACTTGACAAATCTGAATCTACATTAACCTGGGGAACACCACTTGCTCCACCCAGGTGAACAACTGAGACCCTGCCTCACCCAATTCATGTAATACCTAAGGCTCTTTCAGCAGCTGAACCTTATGAGTAGTCAACAGGCAATGGCATGATTCAGGGTGCCCTAGACTTTTGCTGAACTGCCCCAGACCTGATACAGTGGGTGGCAGCCAAGCTTGGTTAACAGCAGGGTTTCTCCCACAAGCCTCCAGGTCCAGCACGGGCAGCTGGCAACCACGTATCAATTTGTAGCTCCTATCAAGTGGCCCTGAGCTAGTCACAGGCAGTGGCTGAACTTGGGCTGCATCAGAGACCCTCCCAAGAATCCTCAAACCAACATATCTTCTGGCCAACTACAGACCACAATAGAGTAATACCCGGTTAGCTCCACAAGCAACACAGCCAAATGGTGTTTTTGGTAGGCTCTCCAGCCCACTGAAGTCAATCTCTCTGCACTGGTTGTAGGCAATCCTCACAGCCAATCAGCCTGAAGGTCAGTCCCATTTACTGATGTTCCATTACCAATCAAAGGTCAACCAGCTGCAGCAGGTGGGCACACACAGCCCACACAAAGGAGACTTCTGGAGCACCTGGAGCAAATAGTGAGGGATAGAAACCCACTAAATTAAGCCCCCTGCCAAGAATGAAACATATGGTCAACATACCTAATATGTAAAAATAAATACAGAGAGGCAGCCAAAACAAAGAGATAATGAAACAAGTTTCAAATTAAAAATATCAGAAAATCCCATGAAAACAATGAAATCAAATGAAGGCAAGCAATATAACAGAATGCAAAACACTGTTTATGAGAATATTCACAAAACATAATGAGAAATGCAACAAAGAGAAAGTAAGCATAGACCGGTTTGGCTCAGTGGATGGAGCGTTGGACTGTGGACTGAAGGGTCCCGGGTTCGATTCCGGCAAGAGCATGTGCCTTGGCTGCAGGCACGTCCCCAGTGGGGAGCGTGCGAGAGGTGGCTGGTTGATATTTCTCTCTCATCGATGTTTCTGACTTTCTATCCCTCTCCCTTCCGCTCTGTAAAAAAAAAGAAAATCAATAAAATATATTAAAAAAAAAAAGACAAAGGGGTTTGACCAGTGGGGCTCAGTTGCTTGAGTGTCATTCTAGGCACAGGGAGGGTTGACACTTTGATTCCTGGTCAGGGCACATGCCTGGGCTCAACCCCTGGTGGGGATTGTGCAGGAAGCAGTTGATTGATGTTTCACTCTTATATCAGTGTTTCTCTCTTGCTCTCATTCCCTCTTCCTTCCACTCTCTTTCTAAAAATCAATTTAAAATCCTATAAACAAAAGCCTAATGTGCTGTCTGGTCATCCAGTTGTCCCTTCAACCAATCAAAGTGTAATATGCCAATGATATGCTAAGGCCACTTATTCTGCTCGCTATGATGTGCACTGACCACCAGGGGGCAGATGCTCAGACCAGGAGGTTAGTTTGCTGCTGGGGTCTGGCCAATCGGGACTGAGTTAGATGGGCCAGGCACACCTTGAAGCCCTCCCGTGTGATCCTTCTTCACAGGGCAAACTCCATCCCTTCCTGGCCCCTATTGTGCACCAGTGAGGTCACTTGGCTTGGCCTGCACCCTCTCACAATCTGGAACCCCTCAGGGGATGTCGGAGAGCTGGTTTCAGTCCAATCCCACTCAACACAGGATTTGTCCCCTGGTGGTCAGTGCACTCCCACTGAGCCAGAAATCAGGCTCATGGCTGGCAAACACAGCGGTGATGGTGGGAACCTCTCCTGCCTCTGTGGCAGTGCTAAGAATGTCTAACTGCTGTCTTAGGCCCACACCCCATGAGGAGCAGACCTAAGCCATCAGTCAGACCTCCCCCAAGGGCACCCAGATTGATAGAGGGCGCTGGCTGGGCTGAGGCTCCTCCCATCCCCCAAGTGCACGAATTTCATGTACGGGGCCTCTAGTCTTAACTAAAAGACATAGAAACCAAAAAATAACTTAAATATTAGCAAAGAAAGAATTCCTAGACTAATGTCATGTAAACCTACATGTCAAGAGCTGAAAATATATATTATTACTTTAAAATTATTTATTTATCTCCTGTTTATATCCATTTTAATAAGAATTATTTTTTTATTTTTTTTGTTAATTCTCTCCCAAGGATATTTTTTCACTGATATTTAGAGAGAGTAGGAGGGATAGAAGGAGGCAGAGAAAGAGAGAGGGAGAGAATGAGAGAGAGAGAGAGAGAGAGAGAGAGAGAGAGAGAGAGAGAGAAGAGAAATATTGATGTGAGAGATATACATCAATTGATTGCCTCCCACAGATACCTATCTTTGTCAGGGGCAAAGATGGAACCTACAACCTGGTAGGTACTCTTGACTGGGAATTGAACCTGTGACCCTTTGCTGGGTGGGTTGATGCTCTAATCACTTAGCTATTTTAATGAGAGTTTTGAGAAAACTTCTGCTCACAGCCCAGAATAGGTATTCATGTTTGTACCATGAATTCATTTGATAATGATTCATTGCTAGTTAATCTATATTCAGACTAACAGTAAGCCTTTATGTCAAATTTTGTTAAGAAATAGAGACTACTTAAAGTCAAATGGTACTGGGATATGTTGTGTATCTGTAAGGTCATGTAGTGCATGTGGCTGCAAATACTTTAAATATTTTGACAACTTATATACTGAAAGTAAACAGAGAAGTCATGAATGTAATGATATAGAAATAATAAAGAAAACACATAAAAGAAAATAGGTTTATTTATTAGTCTGATTTTCTATATATATATGTGATCTCAAAATATCAGTAGATTATAATAAATACAAGTGGCCTGGTATATGGATTCATGCACATTGAAGGAAATTAATTAGAAGAAAGATTTGTGTGGTAATTACATTATTGCAAAAAATTACATGTCAAATAGTATATGTAATATCCTATATAATAAGGAATATGCTAATTGACCATCATGCCCTCACAAAGGTGGTCGCACCCACAGCCAATAAGGAGGGATATGCTAATTGACTGCCATGCCCTCAAAGATGGCAGTGCCCATGGCCACAAGACAATGGTGCCCAGTTCCTTCAGCCCCGCCAGGGCAGCAGGCATGTGGCATGACCAGGTCCGCCCCCAGGTAGGTCCAGCCACTCCGTACACCTGCCTCCAGATTCCCTCAGTCCCCTCAGCATCTCAGCCACCCACAGCTGGCCCAAGTGCAGGCAAGCCTCAGATGGCAGCTGCCCAGCCACCCAGCTGCTCAGGGCTGCCTGAGGCTCAGGTAATTGGGGCCAGCTCAGGCTTGTGCTGCCAGCAGGGGCAGCAGCAGAGATGTGATGGGGTGTCCCCTTTCCCTGATTGTCGGGCTCACCTCCCGTTCCTGAGGGATCCCAGACTGTGAGATGGGGCAGGCCGAGCTGAGGGACCCCCAACACCAGTGCATGAATTTTCATGCACCCAGGCCTCTAGTAGTATTATAAAATTAAAACATGTGTGCAATTGACACTAGGAGAGCTTTATATGTATTGTGCATGTGGAGCCAACGTTATTTTTTAATTGCCAGAGGGCATCATACATACCAGCTGGCTGGTGAGTTGGATGGTCAGACGGATGTATGGTTGGTCACTTAGCTTTTTATATATATAGATAAAGTTATTTGCATGCCAGAGTGTATGTGATTGATGGTTCAGTCAATATAGGCCAGGCAGGGCCAGGCTAGGTTTTTGTTTGTTTGTTTGTTTTTAATTTTTTTGGGCCCAGGGTAATGGGGCAGTGGCTTTCTGAGATGTGCTCATTTCATAGGCTTATTATAGCAATATAAGAGGCCAAGCCAGACAATTCAAATGATCCCAACCATGCTTGTTTACTAAAATTTTATTAGTAACATTAAGTCATAAACTACCCCAACATTAATGGGTTGATAAAATCTACTCCCACACTAGTGAAAGGGGTATGAAGGCATGTGACAAAGGCCCTTAATGTAATATAAAAAGATTAAAGCATTGAGAGCAAATATTTAGTGTACTGTTAGGAGAAGGAGCAAGAAAAAGTTATAAAGAAAGAAGACAGAACAAGTACAACTGATGATTTTTTAATTTACATAACACCTATATCTACCTTGTGTAAATACATATGCTCTATTTTCCCTGGAGCTTTCATATATGAATTTAACTAGATTCCTCTTCTTTGAAACTAAAGAATGACTGAACAAAGGACACATTTAATATTAGCTAAATTGAATAGAATATATATTAAGTAAAAATTATATTAAATCTTTCCAAAATTTAACTACATATAAAAAGTACAGAACATAAAATGTGTCGATCACATAGTCTTCTACAGTGTTTAAATTTTTACATTTGATGTATTTTCATGGTACTCTGCATAGTTTTTCAGTTATTATGGAGTATTTTGTTTAATAAAGCCCTTAAAAAAAGATGTTCCCTTCTGCCAACTTCATCCTCTCTGTAAGAAGGAATACTCCTTTAAAAGATTTTAAAGAATTTTCAACCAATCTTTATTATGTTTACAAAGTCAGTGTTGAAGAAAAACCATCAAAATCTTCACTCAATTCACTTTCCTGTCTTAAAGGAGAAATTTGAGGTTCTTATTGAGTGCTTTTTAATAAAAGTGAAGCACAAATACAGTAAGTGACTTTTTAAAAGTTTTGAATTATTTTATACCTTCCTGTGAAACTATAAAGGCAAAATTGAGAAGATTTGACCTGAGAATACAAGAACTTAAAACTGAAAATTTAAAAATCAATCAGCTTTATGGGCAACTTCTATAAAATCTAAAATGTGGCAATTTCTAAAATGAAAAAGCTTAATATTTTAGTGTCCAATTTTTATTGGTTTTTCTAAACTTCCAAAGCAAAAGCTATAAAGGAGAACATAAGAAACAAAAAGGTGCACAGCACAAAATATTAATGCAGTAATTTCTTGCATTTTTATTATTTTTTCAGTACTCCAAGTGCTTTTAAGGCAATATTTAAACCTTATATCACCTTGAGAAAGACTATTGAGTTAGTCATTAAAATGTAATTCTTGGTTATGGACATTATTAGAAATCTTGACTAAAATTCACTCATAATTTTATAAAATTAACACCATTGATCACTGTGTATTGTCATAGAATATTTTGCTTAAATATTTTCTACTTGGGGATAAATTAAAAAAAAAAAAGTGGAAAAAATGTACTGCTGCATTTTGTACAAAGCCCTTACGTAAACACTGAGTTCCAGGAATATCTATATGTATAAAAGCCTAAGCAACCAAATAACTGTTCCACCAGCTACTGTGACATGCACTGACCACCAGGGGACAGATGCTCAACATAGGAGCTTCCCCCTGGTGGTCAATGCATTCCCACTGCCAACCTCCCATGGTCCCTTCTCCCAGTCAGCTGCCCCCTTTCCAGCCCCTCTTCCCCACAGATTGGCTCCAATTACCAACCAAGCTAAGGACCCCCTCCCTGTGCATGAATTCATGCACCAGGCCTCTAGTCTATATGAATAAAAGGGCAATATGCTAATTAGACTGGGAGACCTTCTGGAGACCTTCCAGACAAAGCTGGGGGCTTGGCTGGCCTGCAAACTACCTCCAAACAACCCTCAGCCCCTTACCCAGGCCAGCCACGCCCCTCAGAGGAGACTCTCACTTTGATCTGGGACCCCCTTCAGTGCAGATCAGCTGACCCCGACCCAGGCACCAGGCCTCTATTCTATACTAATGAAAGGATAATATGCTAATTAGAATTGGGAGACCTTCCAGGAGACCTTCCAGATGTCCTTCCAGACAAAGCCATGATGGTGGGGCTGAGGCAGAGAAGGTTAGGGGCAATCACACCAGGATGGGAGGGCAGTTGGGGGTGATCAGACTGGTGGGGGAGACATTGGGGGTGAGCAGGCCAGCAAGAGGCCCAGCTGGGGATGAGCAGGCTGGCAGGGGGGGATAGTTAGGGGCAATCAGGTCAGCAGGGTGGGAGAAGTTGGGGGCAAGCAGGCTGATAGGGAAGCAGTTAGGGGTGAGAAGACTGACAAGGGTGCAGTTGGGAGTGAGAAAACCAGCAGGCAGAGTGGTTAGGCGTGATCAGGCAGGCAGGTGAGTGGTTAGGAGCCAGCAGTCTTGGATTGCAAGAGGTATGTTCGATTGCTGATGTGAACCAGCAGTTCGACATCCCCCAAGGGGTCCCAGATTGAAGAGGGTGCAGGCTGGGCTGAGGGACAGCCCACTTCCCACCGCCCCCCCTGCACAAATTTTGTGCACCCGGCCACTAGTATATAATAATTCAGTAACTGAAATGACAAACTTCTACATGATTTACTTTTTATATACTACCCAATTTTGTTTAAACAAGTTCTTAATTTTTCAGAGGTTGGGAAACTGAGAATTTGATAAAAGTTAAAGGATTCTCTTCCAAGAACAACAAAACTTATTCTCTATACACAGCCTACTATATATAATTTATGGGAGGAAAGAACCTCTGAGACCTATCCCAGTATTCTGCAAACCCTTGAACCCCAGTTCAGTATCTCAATATGTTCAGACTAGTCTAATTTCTCTTCTTTGCCTTCACACTTCTTTTCTTGGTTAAAAAAATATATATTAATTTTGGGTTAAGAAAATTAATGGGCTATATTTTCTACAAAGAAAACAACACTAATTAGGTTAATTAGAGAATTATATATACCTATTGGGAATGTTAGGATAAATATTCAGATCTACTTTATTAATTGAAATAATCTTTAACTCATGCTGGTGATAGAAAATTACTTTAAGTTAAATATTTAGCATACTGTATAATTTATAAAAGGCCCTCATAGTCAGGGCCTTTCTAAAATTCTTATAATAAAATGGTTAAGTATGAAAGGTATATATTATTATTAGCCCTGTTTTATAAATTAAGATGGTAAGAATCAAATTCAAGAGGTTAAATAATTTGTCTAAGTTGTTTCAAATATTATTTTTTAGAGCATGAACTCAGGTTCTGTTCTCATATATCACACTATAACAAGGTAAATTTAAATGAATGCATAAATAATACAATTGTTCCTTAAACTTACTGCACATGCTGTCTTATTTCTTGAAAGGCTCTTATATACACACATATATTTCTTTATTCATTTGTAGTTATTGGATGGCTATCTGCTCTGTGCCAATGTGCTTTAAATACCCTTTACAGTTGAGAATCCAGTCCCTGCTCAATTGGAGCTTATAGTGAATTGTGGGATATAGCATTCAATTGTCTTCTGTGCTTCATTTAAAGCCAACACATCAGAAAAATTAATATATTTGAAAAGCAAACTGAAATCTTGTTTAAGTCCTTAAAACTATATAATAATTTTAGATGTGATGATGGATACTTTGACTATGGATCGAAGATAATATATGTAGTAGAAAAATGTTTTCTAAATAGTTTTTCTGTAATGGTGATGAGGAATGTGGATTCTTCCACATTTTTTACTTGACGCTTATAAGAAGGCTGCTGTCTCAGTGTTCGGTTTGTAGCTAAATGAAGTTAATCGACACATTCAAGGACTTGCAAAAATTCGAAAAATTAAGTGTAATAAAGTGCTTGGGAATTATTCAATATCATAAGATTCCATAAAGACTTCTTGGACAAAAGGAATGATGAGGTATTGCTCAGGTTTAAAAACTCTTCCATTGAAAATTTGAAACTGCTTAGGAGCTTGCTTAGAATATTTTTAAGGTGGGGGAGAGAGGCACTAACCAAGATCATATAGTAGGTCTGTGTTCTATCAGATCTACAACCCAGAGCTCCAAATGTGCAGGTGAGGTTCATTGTTAAAAGCATTCATATCAAGTTTTAATTTAATGAATGTGTTGATAGATGTCTGCTTTGCCAAAAAAAATTAAAGTCCTGAAGGATCAACTCTAAATTAATTGATGAATATCTCAACACACCACTTATTTTTTGGACATTCAACATATTAATAATCCTGGGTCACCTTCAGTTGAGATTTTTTTCTTAAATTAAAAAGACTTTGAACCATTGTTATTTGTTCCTGCATGTCTATAAGAATAAAATCTTACAAAACCATTTATGGTAAAAAAATTATATATTATTCACAATCAAATTAAAATTCTATGAACCTAGTGTTAAGAAATTTTCTTAGCCTTATTTTAAATGCTTTAACCAGCTGAAATTCTTTAAGTACTCTCCAATTCATCTTTTTGAAATATGGGTTTGCCTTTTAATGGGAATTCTATATTTCTTTTTAAAAATATATTTTATTGATTTCAGAGAGAAAGGGAGAGGGAGAAAGACATAGAAATATCAGTGATGACAGAGTATCATTTCTTGGCTGCCTCCTGTATGCCTTTCACTGGGGATCGAGCCCACCACCCAGACATGTGCCCTGACTAGGGATTGAACCATGATGTCCTGGTTCATAGGTTAACACTCAACCACTGAGCCACGCCAGTTGGGCTGTATTTCTTTCTTAAATAGGAAACACAATGTTCCTGGTTAGCTGTTTTCCAAAGAAGTAGATCTTTTTATGTGTAGTGAAGAAACAGACTGTGTAAAATTTATTTTAGGCATACCAGATGAAAAAAATCTGTTTCTATAGCAAAACAGGCTTCCTTTGGCTTTACCAAGACATATTCTTTGAGTAAGGTATTTTATGGAAATAAAACCTAACTATCCCCATCACAGGTTTCTCTTTGATATATTATCCCAAGAAAACCACTTATCCCTACAGATGTTCGAAGTCTGTTATCTCTCGCCCATGTACCTGAGACTATGGGGTTCATGGTAGTCTACCAAGGTTTCTCCATCTGAGTTTATGTTGGCTCATCTGTTCTTTCCTTCCTCATACTGCTAGAGCTTGATTTCTTCCACAGTGTTTCTAAAGGGAATTAAACTCATGCCTACTTTATTTTGAAAGACACCACTACAAAATATTTGTTACTTACTAGATTTTTAGAGGTCAAGATTAGAGATTTATAGAACAAAATATGAAAATGATATAGTAAGCAACAGACAGACGTGAACAGAGTAGAACAACAGGCCAGTGTTTACTTCTTCACCCTTCATAAGTCCTAATTTTGATTTATTATATTTGTTTTTTCTCTGATCTTTTTATTGTATTTTTCTCCACTTGCTCAATCTCCAGCTCAGTCAAGAAGCAGATCAAAGCCTCTCTTTCTCTCTCAAGAGCATGCTCACATCTTTCTTTCCTCTTAGGCATGCACCTCCTAAACTCTAAGGGTCTTCACAAGGCTTGCAACCTGGGGAGCAATGAGCAGTGGCAACCCTCCCAAGATAAGCCTTTGAACAAGTCTCAAAGGCCCCTTTTCTCTGACGGTCCCATGAGCAAGGCAGCTCTGCCTGGGCTCTCTCATTATTTCTTCTATTTAAGCCCTTCCTTGTTTCACTCTCCTCAGATTTAATAAATGTATTCTCGGAATCACCTGGACTCATATTGTGAAATCCTTCCTGCATTTGCACAAATAAAAAAAAGAAGCAGGCCACCTAAGATTCTCAGCACAGGTCTTATGGTGACACTAAAGATATCTCACAAATCCTCATGGGAGCAGCAATTGAGTTTGATTGGGTGGCTGTCTGTATGTTACTTACCAGACTAAGTTCATGGTCACAGCTACACTGTTTTGTTAAGTGTCTTTCCATGGGTGGAGAGCGTCTGTTTCAGACCTTGATTTCATTTTGTGACCTTGATTCTTTCCTCTCCAAGTGATCTGTATGGAGCTTTTGTGTCCCAGTTACTTTAGGCAGACAGAACTGGTAGTACCTATTTATTCCTGAATATAATGCCAAATAGATCTGAGGCTTTATGCCTACTTTGTAATTTTTAATGGATAGCGATATCTTCTTTTTCTTGTTTTTGAGCATAGATATGTACCTTTAATTTCTAAATATTTTCTATTGGTATCATCTGGGATGAAGAGATACATTTGAAAGTGTGAACTTTAAGACCATTTTTCTTGAGAAATCTATAATTTTTTTATGTTTTCTGTTTATTTTTTGCTTTTCCATTTGAAACTATTTTTAATTTCTTGTGCTTAACATTTTTAGAATACCAGTTTTCTGAAACAAATGATTTAAAATATCACTATTCATATTTTTGAAATATTTTAAATGTCTGTCTAAATAGTAGAATTTATGCCTACTAAGACAGCTTATATTTCCTATTTACTTTGGTGATGTTGTCTTTTATTGTTTTGATTGAAGTATTGTAAAAGACCCTCACTGATATCTAGTTGAAAAGAGTGGAAAGATTTTATAAGTTTTTTCAAATAATGCTAGAATTATTTTTGATACTATTACTACCAAACAAAACTCAAATGGTTGTTTCTTAAAATTTGTTTGCCATATATAATTTGATAGAACATCAACAATTTTTTCATACTTGATTAAATTAAAATACTTGGCCTAAGTGACATTTCAAATGAATCTTTTTCTCACCTGATTTTTAACATTATTCATTGATTGTTGAGTCCATTTTTCTGTTTATATTTTCTTTATTTTTTGGCATGTGGATTATTATTTTTTATTGTCTTAGGTTTTACATATGTCTCCTTTTCCCCCAATTGACCTCCCCTCCAACCATTCCTACTCTGGGCAAGCCCCCATCGCCCCATTTGTTATACTAATATACATGCATACAAGTTCTTTGGTTGCTCTCTTACTCCCCCACTCCCTTGCCATTTGTCTCTGGATCTACTAGTATATATGAACTTAGAAAAGCTTTTTAGTTTGAGAGGCCTCTGGTAATTGACTACTTAGTGCTATCTCTAAGTTTTATGTGAGATGAAAAAAAAAAGATCATTAAAATATTCTATCTGGGCTAGAGTCAGTGGGCTACAAAAACAGACAGAAATTTAGATTTAAAAAACCCATCTTCATAGATGAATGGAGAATTGATCTTGAAAGGTGTACCTACTGTATCTTATCTGTTAGTAACTGGAAAAAAAGGAATTCAGTGTAGGTAATATATCCCTACCTGAGGTTTAATCATGCACAGACAATGATAATAATAATAATAATGTACTCCAAAATATTTTTTGGAAAATGTAGACTAATAATTAGAATATCTTATAGTGAAATATCATAAAAGCAAAAGCAGCAAAAGGCTTCCTAGGTGCCACTGGCTAAGAATTAAAGATAATTGCCTTTTATTTTTAATTTTTTTTATAATTAAATTTTTTATTGTTTAAAGTATTACAAATAGTAGTACATATGTCTCCTTTTTTTGCCCCATTGACCTCCCCCCGGCCTCCCCCACCCCCCAGTATATGCCCTCACCTGCCCTCCCCAGTGTCTTGTATCCATTGGTCATGCTTATATGCATGCGCACAAGTCCTTCAGTTGATCTCCTACAGCCCCTTTTCCCTCCCCCAGCCCAATAACCTCCCCTGCTTCCCGCTCTAGCCTGCTCAAAGCTTTTAAAACAATACCTTAATCGATAAAGAAATTTAAAAAATAATAAAACAATACCGCTTTTCTTTTCACCAATGTGTTAACATTTGCAAATCATAAATACACTTAAACCTGAAAATCACAAAATAAACCAAAATATACTGAAGCAATGTCTTTATCTTCAGAAAGACTTATATATTGTGTAGCAATTGAGATAAAGTTACACGCATTACAAAGATTTCTGCCATGTTCTAACATGATTTTTGTAAGTCATGAAAATCTTTTAAGAATATGGTCAGTCCAGCTGGCATGACTCAGTAGTTGAGTGTTGACCTATGAAATAGGAGGTCATGGTTTGATTCTGATCAGGGCACATGTCTGGGTTGCGGGCTCGATCCCCAGTATGGGGCATGCAGGAGGCAGACAAACAATGATCCTCTCTCATCATTGATGTTTGTATCTCTCCCTCTCCTTACCTCTCTGAAATAAATAAAAATATAATTTTTAAAAGTGATAAAAAAAGAATTTGATAAAAATTTATTTTCTCTCAAAATTACCTTAAAATATTATTTGTAAAAACAAACAAAAAACAAAAAATAAAAAAAACCTCATAAATATTGTCATCCTAAATCTCAACACCAGGTAAAAAGATAAGACCCAGCTTAAAATTTACTGTGTTAAGGAGAAAGGTACTATATCAAGGAGAATATCAGAAAAAACTATCTTACCTGATACATTAAATCAACCATAGACTCTTTTTTAGAGCACAAAAAGAATGGCAACACAAAACTTTGAGATGACTTTAGAATTACACAAATTCAGGATTTTTAAATATTTACTGAGTTTTATAAATCTGAAATGCAGATTTCAGATTTATAAAACTCATTGCCTCTGTTGAAAAGTGGGATTTATTAATGTTTTCTGGCTTTAGGAGGGAACAAAATTTATTGTAATAGCAACAAACTAGCCCTAGGTGAGTATATTGTAAGCCATCTTCCAGGTCAATTAGGGCAGCATATCAGAATGATATATTCTATGTTGTAGTTAAAAAAAATTATTCCATATTAGGACTGTGGAAGAGGTGGAAAGAAACAAAATGACATGCATGAAGTCAGAATAAATGAGTGGAAAATGGGGCACAAGGTTAGGGAAAACAATTAACCCTGGTATTCTATTGAACTAATGAATAATGATTAATTACAGCAGAATGCAAAAAAAAATTAAAAGGAGGATTTCTTGGCCAGTGCTTCAACCCGTTAAATGATTAACTGATGTGTGTTAAGTTTTAAGACTTTAATTGAGCATGTAACTTTAAAGCATGTAATTCAAAAATTATTTTGAATCATGTAGTTCCAAATAAGATGTAGTTAGGAGTGCTCCATTGACTTGAGCACAGGAAGAGACTTTTATATTAAAAAAAAAAAAGGGGGCAGAAGAAATGCAAGCAAATTGTTGATTGGCTCTAGCTTAAGGCCAAGTTGGCTGTTGAAGCTTGGTAGTCCAATGGCCTCCTTCTTTAACTAACTTAATAATACTAACTAAAAAATTGCCATATAAAAACTGAACTTAGCTTTTTAAACAGTTTTAGATTTACAGAAAAATGGAGCAAATATTACAGCTTCCCTATTTTTATACTTTGCGTTAGTGTGGTATATGTTACAATTAATGAACCAAAACTGACACATTATTATTAACCAAAGTCCATAGTTTAAATTAAGGTTCACTCTCTCTATTTTAAAGTTTAATTGATTTTGACAAATACATTATGTCATTGATATTTTATAGTATCAGAGAGAATACTTCCTGAACTTCAAATGTTCATCCCTCTTCTTTCCTCCTTACCCCCCACCTCAAACCTCGAAAAACCTTAATCTTTTGCCATCTCCATAGTTTTGCCTTTTTCTAATATGTCTTTTGATTTAAACTGTACTGGCTCTTTTCACTTACCAATATGCACTTAAGTTTATTTCACATCTTTTCATAACTTGATAGCTCATTTATTTTTAGCACTGAAATTTTGGTATGGATGGATGTACTACAGTTTAGCCATTCAGCTACTAAAGAATATCTTGTTTACCTACAGCTTTTGGCAATTATGAATTAAGCTGCAACTAACATTCACATTCAGGTTTTTGTGGTCATAAGTTTTCAACTAAATGTGGCAAATACCTATGAAGGAGATTGCTGGATCATATGATAAGACTATATTTAGTTTCATACAAAACTTTTAAACTGTCTCCTAACGTGGCTGTTAGCCATTTTGCATCCATAACAATAATGAATAAGAGTTACTATTACTCCACATCTGATATTTGATGTTATCAGTGTTTTAGATTCTCACCAATCTAATAGGTGGGTAGTGATACCTGATTGCGATTTTAACTTGCATTTCCCTGGTGATATGCAATGCAGAGCACTTTTCATATACTTGCCATCTGCTTATCTTCTTTTGTGAAGTGTGTGTTTAGATCTTTGTCCATTTTTAATAGGATTGTTTATCTTCTTGTGGCGTTTTAAAAGTTATTTGTGTATTTTAGATACAAATATATGCCACTAATATATTTTTTCAAGTATTTTTTCCCAGTGTAAGGATTGTATTTCATTCTTTAAGAATGCCTTTAGCAGGCAGGAAGTTTATTTTAATAAAGGTGAACTAATCAATTTTTCTTTAAAGGATTATGATTTTGGTTTAGTATCTACATATACTGGGACAAATGCAATATTAAATAGATTTTTATCCTAAGTTATCTTCTGCAAGTTTTATGGTTTTTCATTTTACACTTAAGCCAATGATTCATTTTTACTTAATTTTGTTGAAGGATTAAGTCTGTGTCTAGATGAACTTTCTTCTTAATTTTACATTTCAGCACCCAAAGTTCCAGCAATATTTGTTGAAAAGACTATCTTTTATCCATTCGGTTACTGTTCCCTCTGTCAAGATCAGTTGACTATTTGTGTGGGTCTATTTCTGGGTTTTTAATTGTTTCATTAATGTAATTGTCTACTCTTTCACAAATAGTACACTGTCTTGATTACTGTAGCTTTACAGTAAGTCTTTTAGTCAGTTAGAATCAGTCTAACTATGGTCTTTTTTAGTATTGCATTAGCTACTCTTTATCTTCTTCATTTTCATATATACTTTAGAATCAGTTTGTTGATATCCACAAAATATCCTGCTGATATTTTATTTGGGGTTGCTTTGAATTTATAGATATATTTGGGAAGAATTGGTATCTTAGCAATATTATCTTTTAAAAATATATATTTTATTGATTTTTTTACAGGGAGGAAGGGAGAGGGATAGTTAGAAACATCAATAAGAGGGGGAACACCAAGATGGCGGCATAAGCAAACACCTATTGTTCTGCCCCGCGTAACGATTTAAGAACTACAACATAACTGCATAACAGACAAGCACCCAGAATCGCCAGAAAGCTGGCTGAATGTGAACTCCACTAATAGGAGCAAAGGTGGGACACAGACTCAGGACCGGCAGGAACGCAGCCTTTCAGACAGAAAGAGGTTAGGAGCCGCCCTGGTCGCGCGCGCGGACTGGGGCTGGAGCAGGGATGGGCCGGATTTCTCCTACGAGGAAGGGCGGAGGCGTCTCACTGCCCAGATTTCCCGAGCCGGGTGAGGTCCGAGATCCGGGGTACGAGAGGTCCCCCTACACAGATTTCCCGGAACCGGGCGAGGTCCGAGGTCCAGGGGACGGACCCTGGAAGCGGGGCGCGGCAGAGACTCGTAGTCCCAAGGGTCGCGCAAACCCACGACTTGCCCCTGGAAACTTGTCTCCTGGTTCCGGAAACCATCTATTTTACAACCCTGGGCTAGACTTTTGGTGTGCAGGCACATTTGGGGAAAGGCAGAGTTGTCTGGCAAGGGGAAGAGACTAGCGGCTTTCTCTTGGAGGAGTCTGCAGCCATCCCCATCCAACAGAGACCCGCGCGTGTACGAGCGCCACGTAGGACCCAGCTGCCGCCGCAGCTGCCTCTGCGGCGCAGCCCAGAGACTCCGCCCATCCAACCTGAACACAGTCTCCCTTCACAGCCAATTGGCCTGGAGGTCAAACCCTCCTAGGGCTAACAACAAAAAGCTGGGTTTAAATTCAAAAACACTGAATACAACCCATAAAGGATTGCAGTAAGAGTATCCACCTCAGGTAACTGGGGAGACTGAGCCACTGTCCCTTTGAGGATATCTACCACATAAAGCAGCCACCATGCAGAGACATGGAAAGAAATCAGGTGTGGAAGAAATGGAGGAGAAAAGACGACAAGACATAGAGTTCAAAACCACGGTTATAAGGCTTTTCAAGAGGCTCCTACAAAAGGCCGATCAACTTAATGAGAATTACCAGGAAATAAACAAGACCAACCAGCAAATGAATGAGAATTACAAGGAGATGATTGATACTTACAAGGAAATGAATGAGACCCTCAGGGAAATGAACAAGACCTCTGAGGATACGAACCAGACCCTCACGGATACGAAAAAGGACCAACTAGAAATCAAGCATACAGAGACTGAAATAAAAAATATTACACAAAGTCCTAAAAGCAGTCCAGAGGGCCACAAGAACCAAGTCAAAGATTTGAAATACAAAGAACCAAAATCCACTCAGCTGGAAAAGCAAGAAACAAAAAGAATTCAGATAATTGAAGATAGCGTAAGGGGCCTCTGGGACAACCTCAAGCAAGCCAACATCCGAATTATTGGGGTGCCAGAAAAAGAGAGAGAGCAAGACAATGAAAACCTACTTGAAGAAATAGTGACTGAAAACTTTCCCCACCTGGTGAAAGAAACTGACTTAAAAGCCCAAGAAGTACACAGAACCCCAAAATATAGGAATCTAAAGAGGACCACACCAAGACATATCATAATTAAAATGCCAAGAGCAAAAGATAAAGAGAGAATATTAAAAGCAGCAAGAGAAAAACAGTTGGTTACTTACAGGGGAGCACCCATACGATTGTCAGCGGATTTCTCAACAGAAACGATGCAGGCCAGACGGGAGTGGCAAGAAATATTCAAAATGATGAACAGCAAGAATCTACAACCAAGATTACTCTATCCAGCAAAGCTATCATTCAGAATTGAGGATCAGATAAAGTGCTTCGCAGATAAGAAAAAGCTAAAGGAGTTCATCACCACCAAACCAGTATTATATGAAATGCTGAAAGATATTCTTTAAGAAGAGGAAGAAGAAAAAGGTAAAAATATAAATTATGAACAACAAATACACATCTATCAACAAATGAACATAAAAATCAAGTGAACTGATAGGCTGATGAACAAGATAAACTGGTGACTATAACAGAAACATGGACATAGAGAGGGAATGGACTGACAATTCTTGGGGAGAAAAGGGTTGTTGGAAGTACAGCAAGAGATTGGACAAAAATCTTGCAACAATGGGAGAGGACATTGGGGAGGGGGAGGTGAGGGCGGAGGGTGGGATAGGTACAGGGTGGAGGGAAGATATAGGGGGATAAAAAAGGGGAAACAATGTAATTAATAAACTGAACAATAAAAAAAAAGAAACATCAATAAGAGAGAAACATTGATCAGCTGCCTCCTGCACACTCCCTACTAGGTGTGTGCCCACAACTAAGGTGCATGCCCTTGACTGGAATTGAACTTGGGACCCTTGAGTCTGCAGGCCGATGCTCTATCCACTGAGCCAAACTGGTTAGGGCAATATTGTCTTCTTATTCATGATCAAGGAGTATCTATTATGTAAACCTTTGATTTCTTAATTTTCTAGCTTTCCTCAGACAAATAAGTGTGCATAGTTTGCTACATTTATTTCTAAGTATTTGTTCTTCTCTTTTTATGGTGTTAATTTTGAATTTGAAATTAAAAACACAACACATAGTAAACTGATCTCAGCTATAGTTTTATGTGTTTTACTCATGCCTTACAAATTTCAGGGTGGCGGTTTGCCTTGTGACCTCAGTTCTCTGTCCATATGGTACTTTATTACATTGTCCATTCATCTACTGCTTCCAAATCTTGGCTCTTATAAATAACACTGTAATGAAACAACAAAGGTGCAAATATATTCTTTCGAATTAGTGCTTGGTGTTTTTCTGGATAAATTCCCAGAAGTGGAATCACTGGGTCATAAAGCAGTTACATTTTTCATTTTTTGAGGTAAATCCATACTGCATTCCACAGTGGCGGCTCCAATCTGCATTCTAATCAACAGTGCACAAGGGTTCACTTTTATCCACAACCTGACCAGCACTTTTTGTTGTTTTATTATATAATAAACCATCCTTTCCATTCACTGTGACTTTTTTTCTTTTCCTTAAAAACTGTGACGTTTCATCATCGTGAAACCCGAGAAACACAAAATTGCAAAATAATTTAAATGAGTAAGATGGAATTTAATGTATGAGAACCGTGCATGAGAACATCAAAAATTTTACAGAGTGAGCCTTTTTTTTTAATACTGGTAGCTTAAAATTTTAAAATTGTAAATAAAGATTATATGTATGTCATACTAAGCAATATCCACTACATTAAGGAACAAACGATAAGAACAGCAGCCATCCAGAAAATAGAATAGTTGCACATGAACTGTCTGGCTCTCAGACAATCATTAACCTAGTGAGTGAATCCAGACTTCCTGGAAACATGATAAATAATAATTCAGAGGGCAAGGAGTCAGCAGGGGTCTTATTTCATCAGAGAAAATCTGGTCAAGTGACTGTTTAGGAGCTAGTTGTCTAGGCTCTATTACTAAGTTAAACATAGCTGGACTAGTCTAGAGAAGGGGGTTGCCTCAGTGGCAAAGTTATTAACACAAAGTCTCTGCATGCTCAGTTTAGTTAGACAGAATTTAGCATTGTCGTTTTCACACAGTCCCATAACTGTAGGACACCACCCTTGTAGTCAGGGAACTCAGACTTGGGTCCTGTTTTAGGATGTCTTGTCTTGGGTTTCCTCTCCTTCCTTCCTTTCCCATTCCTTCCCCCTTCCCTCCTTTCCCATCCTCATACACCCGCTTCCCTTCCCTCCCCTCTCTCCAGTACACCAGACTAGTTTGTGTCTGTGCACACACATGCACACTCACTCTCTTTCTCACACATAACATAAATTATTATTAAAATTTAATAAAAACCACATGGGCTTGTCTATCACTTGGGATCCAATGTGCAGTACTGATAGGACTCAACCAGTAGCTCTAAATATCTGTTCTCAAAATAAGTGTAAGTACTAAGGAAAAGAAAACAGTTCTGCACATTCCTGCCCTATATCCCAGAAACAAAAGTCAATTAAATCCAAATGCCATGAAGGTTTGTGGTTTGGATTGTTGCTGACATTGGAGAAGGGACACTTTCAGAATTCTAGAAGGATTTTGTTGGTGGAAGCTTTGGTAAGAGAAAAGACACAATATGTATTTCTTACTCTTAAGTGGCATAAAATAATTGATTTTTGCATAATGAAATACGATTTCACAGTTTTCCAACCACCCGTTTCCTTTTTCTCTTTATGTCAAAAGCTTGGATCTAGAAGTACTCAAGAATTAAACTTTGTGAAGTTGTATAAGGCAACAGAAAAATAATTTGCTAAAATTAAATAATTCATATTACTCTCACATTTATGTATCTACAGATCTAGATAAACATGCATGAAGAGTATAACAATTGTTCACATTGCCAAATATACCTATATATTACTTTAAGAGAGCACAAGGCAGATTTTATGATGAAGACTTAATTTTTCTGTAATCCTATATAATATATAATAAAAAGCTAATATGCTAATTATACCAAACAGCAGAATAACCATCCCGTCAAGCCCCTGGCATGAATTTCATGCATTGGGCCTCTAGTAGTTTGATAATTATAGTTTATCACACATGCAATTCTTTTACAATGTTTGAGTATGATAGGTAAAATGTATTGTTAATTTCTGAATCTAAGTTTACTTGGAGGAATTTAGAAACTCTAATTCAGTGACAATTTTAGTAGAACAAACTGTTTGTAAAATTATATAAATATACCCTATATAAGAAATATAATGATGTGAGGTTCAGTTCTGTCTCCTTGGTAGTCTACACCCAGCACCTGCCTGAGAATCCCCTGGCCTGCTGGCGGGGTCCTGGTACTGATCACATATCTCAGGGGACTCAGGTTTCTTCTCCAGGGAGGGCCAAGCTCATACCATTGAGTGAGAGACAGATCCATGGTGCCAGCCACCCAGAGGCTTCAACCTCAGCTTGAACTGAAAGCTAAGACAACAGCTATGTGTACTTGGATTGTGGGAAGAGGGTCCCTCTTGGCAAAAAGGGCAAGAAGGGCTAATATGGAATGCTCAAGTGCCTTCCCAGTGCCTTAATTCCTTCTGAAAGGGATTAATTCCTTTCCTATCCTTTTTTAAAATTGCTGCCAAACATTCAAAGAATTAGTTTATAAGTTTCTTTGGGATAATTGTACAATATGCTGTGGTCAAATATCAACAATTATAATGACATTGTAGAATAATATCATGTAAGGATATTCTTTGCTCTAGACCATGTCAATTCAATTTCAAATTAGCTGCCAATTTTTTATAACTTTATATAAACTTTGTCAGGGATGTAAAAACACAAATTACTTACCTTAATTCAAGAGGTCAAATATATTGACTTTCCCCTTTACTCCTGCCACACCCCCCCCCCCCCCCCCCACTTACCCTGAGGTTTGACATTCTCTGCTGGACGTTTCTCAGTCTCTGGACCATTCTTGTTCATCTGTGTATGCCATTCATTATATTCCACAAATGAGTGAAATCATATGATATTTATCTTTCTCTGCCTGGCTAATTTCACTTAGCATAACACTCTCCAGCTCCATCCATGTTGTTGCAAACGGTAGGAACTCCTTTTTTACCACAGCATAGTATTACATTGTATAGATGTACCATAGTTTTTTAATCCACTCATCTGCTGATGGGCACTTAGGCTGTTTCCAAATCTTAGCTATGGTAAATTGTGCTGCTATGAACATAGGGGTGCATATATCCTTTCTAATTCGTGTTTCTAGTTTCTTGGGATATATTCCTAGAAGTGGGATCACTGGGTCAAATGGGAGTTCCATTTTTAGTTTTTTAAGGAAGCTCCATACTGTTCTCCACAACGGCTGCACCAGTCTGCATTCCCACCAGAGTGGAAAAGAGTTCCTTTTTCTCCACATCCTCACCAACACTTGTTGTTCATTGATTTGTTGATGTTAGCCAATCTGACAGGTGTGAGTTGGTACTGCATTGTTGTTTTGATTTGCAACTCTCTGATGATTAGTGACTTTGAGCAAGTTTTCATATGTCTCTTGGCCTTCCTTCTGTCTTCTTTCAAAAAATGTCTGTTTAGATCTGTTGCCCATTTTTTGATTGGGTTATTTGTCTTCCTTTTGTTAAGTTGTATGAGTTCCCTGTAAATGTTGGAGATTAAACCCTTATCGTTGATGTCATTGGCAAATATGTTCTTTCACGCAGTGGGTTTTTTTTTGTTTGTTTGTTTTGTTTTATCAATGGTTTCCTTTGCTGTGCAAAAGCTTTTTATCTGAGGATGGCTGGTTAGCCAGAGACGGGTAAGAACAATCTAAGACAGGCACAGTCGCAGAGGGGCCATCAGGAGAGAACTTGAAGATCAACAGAGGAGGGGCACAGACCCTCGACCCCCCCAACCTTGCAGGGGCCTGAACTCTCACCCCTTCTGAGGGCGGTCTCCTACCCCAAGGGCTGCTTCACCTCCCACACCCAGCTCAGATTGGGACCCAGGTTGGAGACAGAGACTTGGCAAGTAACAGCTGTCATATATCTAAACCCAGTCTAGCACCAGGAATGCTCAGGGCATATTCAAGAATGCAAATAATCCTTTCCACTAATATTTACTGGGTAAACTAAGATTATTGTTTGAGTATTAAATTTTACACTAAAGCAGTTATCAAGTTTTCAGATTAATTTAAATTGGCCAACTGAAATAAGGGAATACCCAAGAAAATTTAAATGTACTGGACAAAAAACTGTTCCTAAAATATTAACTAAAATTTCAATTAGTAGTTCATCTCATTGTAAAATTGCCTAACATGCAAAGAACCTAAAGCAGTCATATTTCTGTGCAAAAATGTAAAGTTACCAAGACTGCAATATAAAATTTCCAAAAGCTTCCATTGATCAAAAAAAGTGGGGAAGGAGAGTGGGGTAATATTATGTAAGGAAAAATATTCTGCAAGTAAATTACATCTAGAAAATTCTTACTTCAGAAAATTAATTTCCCTTTGTAATGCTAACAGCAGGACACCAATGAAAAATACACATGGTGTCAAAATAAGCCAAAGGAAAATCATTTGGGCAAAAACAAAAAGAATCCCAAGTCTAATTTACAGAAAATATCCCTTTATTAACTTTTGGTCGAGAATATGTTTGTGTATTTTCAGAAAACAACTCCAAGACCATATGGATTCCTGCAACAGAGAGGAACTGACAGGTCTGTTCCAACCATGAAGACAGTCCAGAGATGGCAGATGCTTATGACACCTTGCCATGCTGGCAGTCAGCAGTGTGTGTTTATTTCTAATAAAACCTTTTCTTTTTGTTTTATTTAGAATATTTAATGCCAGTCTTTTGAATGTTCTTAACACGACAATTTTACATCCATTTCAAAGTAATGAATGTTCTTTTGTTCAGAAATATTTATTAATAAAAGTGACTAACATTTTAGTGGAAATAACAAGGCTCTCATGTTCAGAGTTTTGGGGAGAAAAATTTTGCTCTACCCTTCTTGATTCTTTTGCTTGTCTAAAATTAAATTGACATGGTACAGATTAACAGGAGAAAATCAAATTTAATTTTGTGCACATGGCAACCTCACATACCTAAGAGAGTCAGAGACACCCCACACAGGAGAAATTCAAAGACAAAAAAGGCAAAATGAGGTATATGTGAAAATCTCAAGCTAAGGAAGGAGGTAAGGGTCGAGGGCTTCAGGAGGGAAGAGGTTAATTTACATGATGATAAGAAGAGCAGATATTCAGTAATCAGATGTTTACCTTATGTGAGATATTTCATAAAGTTATTCCTAGTAATAAACTTGTTATGAGCAAGGTCCTTAATTTAAAAACTTTAAAGTATAGATAAAAGTTCCTCTTGAGGCTGCAGGATCTTGATTGCCTCTAGCTCACAATAATCCACAGGCCAAAATAGCGCACTGTGGCCAGGCCTTTTTGAACCACTGCAAGAGCACGAGGTAAGTCACAATATAAGTAAGATTTAGTGAGTTTTAATATAAAGATAAAGGAAATGGCATTAGAAAATTCATCTTTTGTCGAGATACTATAAGTAAGCTCTTCGACCATCAGATTCTCTATTTCTAAAGCAACATCATAATATCTATTTCCGAGAAAGTTTGTGAGATTTAATTATTGTCTGTGGAAACAGTTTGTAAAGTCTGAAGGACTATGTATCACAGCCAATAGTTTGAATTAACCCCAAACTAAAGAGAAGTCAGTTTTTGCCAAATAGTTATATACATCATGGACTAATACACACACCTACACACACATATATATGCACACATGCGCACACACACTTTATATATATCTAATAAAAGAGTAATATGCAAATTTGACCTTACCTTTGCCACACCCACCAGCCATGCCCACCAGCCATTCAGAAGCAGATTATGAAAATAAACCCCAGCCAAGATGGCTGCTGCCACTAAGAACAGGAGGAAGGCTTGGGTTTCCCTGGCAACAGAGAAAACCAAGCTTTCCACCTGCCTTTGTGGGCCTAGGCTTCCACTCAATGTTACAACGTTTCAGTTATAAAAGATGCAGAAAAATGGTGGCAGCCACTGAGATGGATAGAACAGAGGCTTGGGTGTCCTGGGTAATGAAAGAAGCCAAACTTTAAGCCTGCCATTGCTGGACTAGACCTCCACTCTAGGCTACAAAGTTTCAAACAGAAATGGCTGCTGCCCTGGAGCAAGCAGAACGCTTGGCTCCGCTCCAGGCTACAAAGTTTCAATTGTAGACATAGATTAATCCCAGATACCAAGGCCTCCACTTGGGTCACTGGGGGGTGTGGCTGGCCTGCAAACCTCCACAGGCCCCTCGCCCAGGCTTCCCCTCACCCCAAGGGAACCCCCACCCTGATCTGGGACACTCTTCAGGGCAAACCAGCTGGCCCTCACCCATGCACCAGGCCTCTATCCTATCTAATAAAAGAGTAATTTGCAGATTGACCATCACTCCAACACACAAGAGGGCTGCCTCCATGTGGCCAAAGATTCTGCCCCCATGTGGACACAAGATGGCCACCACAAGATGGCCAGCAGGAGAGGGCCTTTAGGAGGTTCCAGGCCCTGCAAGGGAGGGCAGTTGTGGGTGATCAGGCCAGCAGGAGAGGGCAGTTGGGAGGGACCAGGCATGCAAGGGAGGGCCGTTGGGGGCAATCAAGCCTGCAGGGGAGGGCAGTTAGGGGTGACCAGGCCGGCAGAGGAGGGAAGTTGGGGGCAAACAAGCTGGCAGGGGAGCAGTTAGACATCAATTAGGCTGGCAGGGTAGTGGTTAAGGGGTGATGAGGCTGGCAGGCAGAAGCGGTTAGGGGCAATCAGGGAGGCAGGCAGGTGAGCAGTTTGGAGCCAGCAGTCCCGGATTGTGAGAAGGATGTCAGATTGCTTGTTTAGGTCCAATCCTACCAGATTGGAGAGGGTACAGGCTGGGCTAAGGGACATCCCCTGCCCACCATGCACGAATTTTGTGCACGGGGCCTCTAGTGTGTGTGTGTGTGTGTGTGTGTGTGTGTGTGTGTGTGTGTGTGTGTGTGTTTGTGTGTATACATGTATATATGAAACTTTACATATCATGCCCATGTGAAATTTTTCTTCCCACTTTATTTGAAATAAAAGAAAGCCCACTTTATTGCAATTCTCTGAATTCATAATTTTCTGCTTTCTTAGGATCACTAACTGAAGGCAGTTAATTTGAAAAAGTTTGAACCTTTCAGGTTAACTTAATGTGTGTACAATGGTGCACCCTGAATTGCTTCTGTTTCTCTATCAAGTGTCCTTACCAAAGCACACAAATATCCCCTCTGTGATGGACTACCCTTAAAGAAAATAACAGAAAAGCAACTCAGGTGACTCATAACACTAAATAAAGGGGCAAAAAAAACAACACAGCTTAGAACAAAACAATGACTCTGCTGTGTTATCTAAAAAACTGGCAATATTATAAATTTTTCAAAATGTGTTTTCATTTCTTTTATTTCAGTTCTGTGAGAACATTTGAATATTGAGGATATTGGCGTTATCAAGCACACACTTCTAAAAATAACCTGAAAAGAGATAAAGGAAATTGAAAAAAGCTCAGTTAGATTTACATAGGATATAAAGGTAATAGAAGAGATTTGAACTCCTTCTAAGCAATAAGTAGAGATCCTAACAAATTTAACTTCCAAATTCAGAAATTTAAAAAATGTACTTATTATTTTTTGTGTAAGAATCATATTTCTAATCTGCAGATCTTATATTTCTTCTTGATTTATTAGTACTCTGAATTTGGGGGATAATAAAGTATTGATGAATGAAGGAATTAAGGATACACCATTTTAAAATATGCTGCTTTATTATATTTGTTGTTTTGAGTTGAGGGTACTGAAAAAACAGCAAATGTAAGGAAAGACTTTCTCTGAACTCTCCGCATCTACCTGAAGACCAATTCTCCCAAAGAAAATCAATTATCATAAATCCTTTCCCCAGGAGTTCCATCATCAGGGTAAATTGATTTTTATTACAGGAGAGGAGACTAGAAGTTGATGCCACATCCAGAGCAACTTTGTAACAAACTATTTTATCAACCATCTATTCTTCTAAGAGCCCATTCATCTTTCCTAAAAATCATTTACCTTTTCCTAAGTGACCTACATCTCCCCTTCCCTTCCTCTATTGAGATGACATATAATTTTTCAAACATTACCTCTTTTGAAGGGGTGTTTACTTTTTGCCTGTAATGCCCCTATGCATAGAATATTAAATTTAATAAATTTATTTACATTTTCTCCTTTTGATCTCTCTGTTGTCAACTTATTTCAAGGAAGCAGCTATAGAGTCTATAAAATTCTCCTTCCTACACGCATGTATAAAATCAAATGGTTTTTGCAAGTGTTTTTGTCTCTCAAAAATGAGTTTTCATTGAAGTTATTCTAATTGAAATCTACTGCAGTTTCTTTGTTTACTATTGGTAACATCTATTGACTTTGCTATGAAATTACATTTGCAGAAGTATAATGCTTGTTTGCTGGTCTATTAGGCAATTGTAATCTATAAACACTAAGTGACAAGGAGGGACTGAGTTTTAAAAATCTCCATTTGTCTTATGTTGTAACTCAGTCTGTTGTTTGCTACCAAAAACATCTAATGGAAACAGTAATACTTTCATTTTATGACTGTTCTTATGAGGCTAGCAAACAAGTAAAATGGTGAGAGCAAGCTAAACAACAAAATCAAATACTGTTATTGAAATACGACACAGGGACCTAGCTCTGTCTCTGTTAATGCCTGTTATTTCCCACTTATGCTCCTGATGAGATACATGCTCAGAAAGTCACTTTCAGTTTTCGGTAAATTATCCAGACCCCCTCTGCTACTTATGGTATTGATCGAGTGTGTGCCATTCCTTTCAATTATTCTGTAGTATGTGCAGCATGTTAGAGACCTAATAGATATTTTATTGACAAACTGTCATTTTGGTTACAACAAATTATGCGTCATGCACACATTTATTAATAAATATTAAGATCATTATAATATCATACTGCTAACACCTCTGAACCAAATCAGCCTTAAAACAATCTGTATGGATATTATATTTTTCCTTGCTTCCAGTAATATACAAATGAGGAGTTTATTCTGCAATTTCAAAAATACCCTAAAAACACATTTTGAAATTTCATTGCCGTAAGTTAAAACCTCGGCTTAATGTCATGAGCAATTATTAATATAGTACTAATAAATAAATATAGCTATAAGAAAATACACACTATTTCCAGGATGATGCATCTCAGATTTATTTAAAAAACATAGTAATTTGTAGAGTATTCTCTATTTTACAAAGATGAAAAGATAAATTATTTAATATGATGGTTATAAATAAATTTTAAAAATTTTGGTTGCTACAGGTGAAAAGCAGATAATAAATAGTTAACATCGTAGGAAGGGGAATATACTACTTAATGTTAACATTTGTCCATCTTGAAAATGAATAGTGTGAGAGTAGACTAATTTATCTCTTTTTTACCATGCTGTTACACTTTCTATAAACCAAATATAGATAAATACATCTCTATGAGGAAACTACAAAAAGGTCTCCATTTAATAGTACTTTAATTTTAGTTTCAACTATGGTTAGTTCTTTTTCAATCTGCCAATATTTTAAAAAAATATCTACTAAGCATCAAGTATTGTGATCATTATTGGAGATATGCACAATGATTTCTGTTTTAATATAAAAAACTGCTAATTTTCAGATATTAATTCTACAACTTAATTCTTCGCAAATCTCACTATTGTGCTAGTTTTACCTTTACCTTTCGAAATTCTCCGGATATCTAATTATTATAAGAGTTAGAGCAATCTCGTGGCACTCACAGTCTAGAAGACTGTGTTGAGTAACCATATAAACACCAACAATAGAAAGGTACAAAATATACTCAATGAGCCCATAAAGAAGGTACCTTGATGTGACTGAGGGGATCTAGAGAGGAATCATGGGGTATAAATCATGTTACTTTTTGTTTTGGTTGTGATAGAAAGATTAATGCCACGCAAAAGTACCCATCCTAATCGTTGACATTTGTAAATATATTTACAAAGTAGAGTGAACTTTGTGTACAAGATTAAGATAAGGATTTTGAAATTGGAAGACAGAGATCTGGCATATAGTTGATCTAAAAGCCACATTAAAAAAAAAAAACACCTTCTTTATTGCTGAAATCAGTTTGGCTCAGAGATAAAGCGTCAGCCTGCATACTGAAAGGTCCCAGGTTCGATTCCAGTCAAGGGCATGTACCTTGGTTGCAGGCACATGGGGTGTGCAAGAGGCAGCTGATCAATGTTTCTCATCGATGTTTCTGACTTTCTATCCCTCTCCCTTCCTCTCTGTAAAAAATCAATAAAATATTTTTAAAACTTCTTTATTGTTGAAAGTATTACATGTCTCCTTTTCCTCCCATTGACCTCCCCTTGGCCACTCCTACTTCCCAGCACATATCCTCATTGTCCTAGTGCCTGTGTTTATTGGTTATGCTTATATGCATGCACACAAGCTACGTACAAGACCTTTGGTTAAGCTCTTATACATTACTCTCTCCCCCCCCACCCCCGACCTGCCTTCCTTCTGAGATTTGATGGTCTGATTGATGCTTCTCTGTCTCTGGATTTATTTTTGTTCATCAGTTTATGTTGTTGATTATATTCCACAAATGAGTGAGATCATGTGATATTTATCTTTCTCCAACTGGCTTATTTCACTAGCATAATGCTTCCCAGATCCATCCATGCTGTTGCAAATGGTGAGAGTTCTTTCTTTTTTTATAGCAGTGTAGTATTCCATTGTGTAGATGTACCACAATTTTATAATCCACTCATCTGCTGATGGGCACTTAAGCTGTTTTCAAATTGTAGTCATTTTAAAGTGTGCTTCTATGAACATAGGGGTGCACCTTTCTGATGGTGTTTCTGATTTCTTGGAATATATTCCTAAAAGTGGAATGCTAGGTCAAATGGGAGATCCATTCTTTAATTTGTTGAGGAAACTCCATACTGTTTTCCATAGTGGTTACACCAATCTGCATTCCCACCAGCTCTGCATGAGGGTTCCTTCCCCTCCACATCCTGGCCAGCACTTGTCTTTGGTCGATTTGTTGTTCACAGCCATTCTGACTGGTATGAGATAGTATCTCATTGTTGTTTTGATTTGCATGTCACTGATGATAAGTAACTTTGAGCATATTTTTATATGTCTCTTGGCATTTTGTATGTCCACTTTCGAAAAGGGTCTATTTAGGTCCTTTGCCCAATTTTCATTGGGTTGTTTATCGTCCTTTTGTTAAGATGTATGAGTTCCTTATAAATTTTGGAGGTTAGACCCTTATCAGCTATGTTCTCCCATGCAGTGGGCTTTCTTGTTGTTTTGTTGATTTCTTTTGCTGTGCAGAAGGTTTTTATTTTGATGTTGTACCATTTGTTTATTTTTTTCTTTAGTTGCTATTGCCCTAGGAGCTGTATCGGTGAAGATAGTGCTATGACATATATCTGGTATTTTATATTTTGCTTCCTGTAGATTCTTCTAAGATTTATGGTTTCCTATCTTAAGTCCTTTATCCATTTTGAGTTTATTTTTGTATATGATGAAAGCTTTCCCAACACCATTTATTGAAGAGACTGTCTTGACTCCTTTGTATGCTCTTGCCTCCTTTGTCAAATATTAATTAAGCATAATGGCTTGGGTCAATTTCCGGGTTCTCTATTCTGTTCCATTGGTCTATATGTCTGTTCTTGTGCCAGTACCAGACAGTTTTGAGAACCGTGTAAAGCCATATATTTTAAATCTATTTGCTGAGTAGTAGTGAACAGGAAAAAATTCAGTTTTTCTTGGAAAAAGGACTGAGTAACTACACATAAGTTAACTTAGGCTAAGCAGTGGAGCAGTACCAGCAGATTATTTTCACTGATAATTTACATGAAACATTTCACTACTGTCAAGAAATGAAAGTGAATGACCCTCTTTTAACACTTCACAAAATGTTCAATTACATGTAAGTGGAAATGGAATTTATTTAGTTTTCCCCTTCTTTGAATAGTATTTAATAAATTAAGCCAGCCACCATAACTGTGTTTGACATCAGCTGCAGAGCATAACATATTGTTGAAATATTTTTATAGACAAGACATAAAGAGAAGATGTTGAAATATATATAAAAAATATGCGAATTATACTAGTGAGGATAGAAGGACACTTCACAAAGAAATAAAAATTTGAAATCATGTACTAATGTGAATTTTTAAACATCATGCTTCTGTTGGCTTGAATTCTAGATTTTCAGGGTTTATGAGAAAGCAATGAATTAGAAAATTAGCCCTATCAGACGAGTTTAAGTACAACGACTTAAAAAGTTATCCAGAAGAGAACTTTATTTTCATCCTGTATCTTGGGAGCCCAGGATAAGACAAAAGAAAATGAGTCACACTGTCCCAAAATGAATTCAGTCATACAAATAAGTCCAGAGCAGCTGGGAATATTTCCAAAGAAACCTGAAATATTGATTCAGAAGAATATATCCATCCCTATGTCCATTGCAGTGTTATTAAAATAGCCAAGATTTGGAAGCAGTTAAGTGTCTAACAGTAGATGAGTTGACAAAAAAGCTGGGCTACATTGACCCAATAGAATACTACTTAGCCATAAAAAAGAGGGATCTCTTACCCTTTGTGATAGCATGGATGGACCTGGAGAGCATTAAGCTAATGAGCCGTCACAGAAAGACAAGTACCATATCATTTTACTTATATGTGGGATATAATGAACAAAATAGAAACAGACTCATAGATACAGAAAACAGAGCAGTTAGAGGGGAAGGGAATTAGAGGGCAGAGTAAAAAAGGTGAGGTCTAATTTAAATAAATGTAGGCCAAATCCATTTTGTAACCTGGTTTTTAATATACTAAAAGACAGTTTTTTATAGTTTAGCATGTATTTGTCTATTTAATTTGGGCTTTGACATCATTTAGAATATAAGGCATCATGGTTTTTGTTGTTATTTTAGTTTAGTTTTGTTTGTTTATGTGTTTTGTTTTGTTTTTGCATTTCCTGGTAAAATCTTGGCTGTTTGTGCTCACAAAGACAACAAAAGGTTTAGGTGTGAATGTTGGCCTATAACTTATGTCAGTTTTTGTCTGTCCTCATGACTTTCAGTTTTACTAGATGTTAAATTTGGACTTAATTATTTTGAGGATAAAATTAATTTTCATGAAGCTTTTGACTTAAGTGTTGCCATTCTTAACTAGCTGAATTTTACTAATCATTGCGGGAAGCCAGACATTGCCTCACCAATAGAGATGTAAGTAGAACAAACAGGAAACCTGGTCAAAGCTTAATGGATCTGTTTACCCATTGTTTAAGTGAGACTTTAGTTGCCTCTCCTTTAGTCTTATGTTAAGTATGACCTGTTTACTAATTGTTTAGGTGAGATTTTAGTTCCCCCTCCTTTAGTCTTATGTTAAGTGTGAACTATTCACATATTGTTTAGGTGACACATTGGTAATTGTAAAAGCTTCCACACCCTTTGTCTTATGTTAATTCTTGCTGGTTGATTTCATTGTTGGAACTTCCTGACCTAAAGGACAGGGATGTATCACTTGGCCCTAATAAAAGGGGATGGGAAAGCCAGAGCTTGTGGCATCCTCCCCCTTGAGGTGGACTCCTGCCTGGCCCCCATTATTCCCAACAATAAATGCTTTTCAAGTCTTTCTTCATTTGTGTGTGGCCTTCTCCAGATGCTGAACCCTGCCATAGGAACCCTGGACACACAGGACGTGAAAAGGGTTCCACAGATCATGATTTGTCTCCTAACACACTTTTTGTGCTTTAAGTGAGGAACAGTTATTTTATTTTTCTTGTCATAAATGGTTATGATATAAAGTGCATTATACTTTGAAGAGAATGGCTGAAGCTATCTTCATACATAAAGCACTTTGGCTGAAAGGTACTGAATTCCTGAAATAGGTTTTCATTATTTATTGACTCACTACCCGATCATAATTTTTCTAAAGCACCTTTGATCTGTTTAATAAGTATTGTGTTTTCATCTCTATTTAGCATGCTAAAAACTTCCACTTAAAAATTATCATAATGGCTCTTCAAAGAGGGCTTTGTTTGAATAACCTATGATGAAACCTGCTCTCCGGACTCAGACAAGTATCTGAGAATAAGTCATGGATTGTTTGTGAGCATTGTCGTATTGGTTAAACTAGCCACAGTAACTAAAGGAAATGAGTGGTGGTAGCTTTTGGAAAGGCAAGAACATTTACATTCTGAAATTTAATCTTTGCCTTAATGTGTCAAGGTAAGTATGTCAAAAGCAGTTTTTACATGTTACCAGGGAGAGGCGGTGAATTTTAAAATCATGTTAATGATAGCTAGGCACATGAAATTCAATAAATCTCTGCTGAATGCATTAGCCTATGAATACTGTAATTTGTGTTATCTTAACCCAGTCTTGGGGCTGGTAAACAAATTATCCTATATAATAAAAGTCTAATATGCAAATCAACCAAATGGTGGGACAACCATTTGCTATGACACTCACTGACCACCAGAGGGCAGACACTCAATGCTGGAGCTGGCCCCTTGTGGTCAGTGTGCGCCCACAGTGGGAATGCCACTTAGCCAGAAGCCTGGCTCACGACTGGAGAGCGCAATGGCAGTGGCAGTGGCAGGAGCCTCTTCCACCTCTGAGGCAGTCAGACATCCCCCAAAGACTCCTGGACTGTGAGAGGGTACAAGCCAGGCTGAGGGACCCCCCAAGTGCCCTTTAGTCTATTGATAAGAAAATGTATAAAATAGCATTTTGTTCATCATACATAGTACTAAATACTAAATATGTTTCCTAATCTAACAAATTAAAAATATCTACTATCCCACAGTGACCAGTTCAGGGTTGAATCATTTCTTGAATTCCGTTGACCATGTATGAGTCCCCATGGCCCTGTCTGACTTTCAAGCCTTACCCAGACTTCCTGACCTGATGACTAAAGAGCAAACCTTCTTGGAGAAGATGGATATTTTAAGAACAACTCACTCTCAGTTGATTTGTTCCTGCTATTCAGTTACTCTTTTTCTGATAAATTTTTCATTTATTAATTCAAATGTCTACTTCTTTGAGCTAAGTTCCCTGAATATTTTACCTAAAGTATCGATAAAGTATTTTACCGGCACTTTACTACATAGTCTTTTTTTAATCTCTCAAGGCCTATTGTCATCTAATATTGTCATTTTCACGTATTTTTTTGTGTATTTTCTTTCTCCCTTATTTAGAGTATAAGTTGCTTATGCCATTCACAGTTAGATCTCAAGAAGCATGTTGGCACAGAGTGGGCACTAAATCGGTACTCATTAAATATGTACATAAGCTCTTAAACTGTGCCATTACTCATAAAACAGGAAGCACATTTTTCCAAGGAAGACATTAGTATTCCTTTTTCTTCTGTGTAATTTATAACTCTTTTTATGAGTTTCTGAAAACAAAAGGAATGACTTTTATTCACTTACGTGTATAGATATTCTTCAAGTTAATTCTAGCAATTTGCTGTAGAGAGATAATATTTCTTGGCTGTATTCAATAGTGTCTTTGAGAATATGTAAGATACTGCCAGTTATAGAGGATTTGGGAACTGTCTTTTCCAGAGTTGAGGAGCAATCTGAATATTGAAAATATTTAGGAAGGGAATAATATTGGTTCATTAAAGTGGCAGTAGCAAATAATTTTAAAAAGTGAGAAATTATTTTGATGATAAGTTGCAACTCAGAAAACTGGAAGCAAACTACTTACTATAAAATGAAGCTAGACAAATTAGAGTGAATTGGACAAGTTAGAATGAATGAAAACTGAAGATATATATATAGAGGGGGGGGGGGGAGGAAGAGAAATATAGAAACATCAATGATAAGAAAGAATCATTGATCGGCTATCTCCTGCACGCCCCAACCCCACTGGGGGTTGGGCCCACAACCGGAATCAAACCTGGGACCCTTCAGTCTGCAGGCCGATGCCCCATCCACTGAGCCAAACCAGCTAGGGCTGAAGTATTTCATTTATTTATTTATTTATTTATTTATTTATTTATTTATTTATTTTTTATTTTTTATTGTTTAAAGTATTACAAATAGTAGTACATGTTTCCTTTCTCTCCCCGCCCAACTGACCTCCTCCTGGCCTCCCCTATCCCCCAGCACATGCCCTTACCTGCGCACCCCCTCCAGTGTCTTGTATCCAATGGCTATGCTTATATGCATGCATACAAGTCCTTCGGTTGATCTCTTACAGTCCCCGCCCCCCACTTTCCCCTGCCTTCCCACTGTAGTTTGACAGTCTGTTCAATGCTTCTTTGCCTCTGTATCTATTTTCCCTCATTTCTTTTCTTTAAAAAAATTTGCATCTGCATACTAGAAATAAACATATAAGAACATAAAAATGTTTGAGTCTCAGTTTCAGTGTCCAACAGTTCTGAGTCCCAGTTTCAATGTCAAATAGTTCCTTATGTGTACATGTCAGCAATTTTATCTGGATGATGGACAAATGGTGGCAATGCAGGTCTGACACTCTCTGGTTTGGTATGGGACAGACAACCTGCAGTGACACACAACTGCTGACTGGTTGCATGGCAAGGTGTGGTCAGCGTTTTCTGTCTCTGGACTGTCTTCATGGTTGGAACAGACCTATTAGTTCCTCTCTGTTGCAGGAATCCATATGGTCTTGGAGTTGTTTTCTGAAAATATACTAACATATTCTTGACTAAAAGTTAATAAAGGAATATTTCCTGTAAATTAGACTTGGGATTCTTTTTATGAAGTATTTTTTAAATCTTTATATTATTCCATTCCCACGAGACTTTACAACATGAATTATCACCAAGACCCATTTATTGATTTAATTTTTCCATTAACAACTTAATTTATATAAATTTTATGTAGTTTGTAAGAAACAATGAATAGATTTATACTACTGCAATGAAATATTAGGAAATGGTTGATTTTTAGATAAATTATTTTTGGATTTGATAGGCTAGTATTCAAAGTATTATTACCTTTGCTAATAATAATAAGTGGCTTTAGAGAAAACAAACTGATTGGACAGGAGTTTACTGACTTTTTAAAAAGTCATTAAATTTATTGCATGATAATGTTCAACCATTATTTTGTATATACTATGACAAATAAAATGAACTGCCTACAATAGGTTTGTGTTGGCAGTGATGTAGGGTGAGATCAATATGTTTTAAAATGACAAATCACAGGTCATAAAAAAAACACTGGAATTTAATAACTAGATTTTTTTGCTAACAAACTAATGTAATTGTATTTAAAACGTTGATGGGGGGAAATAATTTTACTTGAGGGGAGAATTCTTAGGTTCCTAGAATTATTTCCTTGGGGTAACAGTAATTTTTTATGGGTCCTACCAAGATTATTAAAATGAGAGAGTTATAGAGAGTGATTATCTTTTGAATTAACCACTGATTATGTTAGTTTACAGAGAATGTCAATTTCAGAAAAAATTAATAGACATCAATTTGTTCCAAAGTCTTCAACACTTTCAGAAATGGCCAAAGGCTGTTCATCTCTGCAGTGAAGAATGTGTTATGTGCTCTATTAATTCCTCAAGAGATTGGACTCATTTGGAAATAAGCTTACTTTTGAAATATTATCTCTGAGCAAGTCGCTTGAAATATTATCTCTGAGCAAGTAGCTTACAATGAACTAATAATTATGATTACTTTACTTTTTGTCATTTTAGTCACATGGGAAAACTAAAATTGAAATGGTAAGAATCACAGTATTTTTTTTTAATAGAAACGGGAACAGCATAAAGTGGTATGGCAACAGTTACAGCAGTAAATAATAGCTACACAGTAGTAAAGCAGTATAATGTTAGTTCTAACCTGTTTAATGCCTTCTGTTAGATAAGTGCTTTCATATATAATATCTAGTTCTCAGAAAAATCTTGCAAGATAAGTTTATCCAAATTATTGCAGTAGAAATTTCAAAGACATTTAATATCTTGTATTTTGTGTCAGACTTAGTAGACAGAAAAGTCAGAGCTAGAATTTTGACTCAGGTCTCTCTCTACTCTAAATATCGTGCTCTTAAATATTAAAGCATATTTAATGGCTATGAGCCTTAGTTTTTCCATCTGCAAAATTTCATTAATATATATCTCCTAGAGCACAGTGTCTTCCCATAGGAAGTACTGAATAAATATTAATCTAATTATGATACTTTTTACATTTTATTTTGAAGTAAATCAGCTACTCGGGTTTTAAATCTATCTTGAAAACTGTTGTGATACTTATTTTGAGGGACATCTAATTTATTTGAAATTAAAATATGTTTTAATATAAAAAAATTATTAGCATATCAATGCTATATATTTTGTTTCCTGAGTTTATAGTCTCATGAAATATATTGTTAGTGCACATTATTGGTTTTCTATTAAATAGGCTTACAGAGATTACTATGTTGCTATAAGAACACATGCGATTCAGCCACAGGAAATTACTAACAGTACATGTAGAAGAGAAAAGGGAAACTACAGTAAGATCCTCATCATTCTAAGTTATTTTATTTTCCCAGTAGCTTTTGGTTCTTACTGACAATACCTGTATCACAGATTTCTTTCTCCTATTATTAAGAATTTATCAAAATAATACTTGTTAAGTGTAGCATAAGATGTTGGATGATGAATCTCTCTTTAACAACAGACTACAAGGCAAATTGAAATAGAGTTTATCACTCACAGGTTTGGAGGAAGTACCAGGCACCCCTTAAGGAGGCACATCGAGAAATTAAGGCAAAATACAGACAAGGGTAGAGACAGGAGATGGTGCCCTATGCTTTGGTTAAGGACCATGGATGAAGTGCTTTGGGGTTCCCAGCCTAAGGTGTATTGGTCAAGTTAAACCAAAAGAGGGGGCTTTGGGTATGCTTCTTGGTGTTCTTATCTAAGGGCAGCATGAGGTGAAGCCCATGGGAGGCAGGCAGGTTGCTGACCATTAGAGCTTGTGAAAAGTTATATCAGGAACTTACATTTGCTTGTGACTCTTCAGGTTTCTACATGGATATGTACTTGCATGAGGAGCTAATGCCAGATTCCAATTACTGCAAGCCAATTGGCCAAACAAAACGGATGAGGAGGCAGCACTACTACTGGGAGCTTAGCTAAACTCTCCACACCCATGCATTACTTATGTTTTTCTACAAATGCATTTGTAAGTTTACACAATTGGCCTTTACTTATATAAAATAAATTAAGAGTTTATAAAATACAGAAATGAATGGAAGGCTTTGCAGTATTCAATAGGATTCTTTAGTTCATAAAGATTTATTTAATGTCTTTTGGAAACCATGACCACCACAAGTTCATTTAAATTATAATTCAACTTACAACAGTTTAATTAACATTGAACCATCAATCAAAATGAAGCATAGTTATGTAAGCAAAATGGAAAAATAAAATTAAAATTGTTTAATAGATTTTCTAGAAAAGTCCACAGTGCCATGTATAAAGCAAATAGCACTGTAATTGGACGTGAATTACTTATAACAGCTCTGTTACTAATTGACTGCTTCTAACAGGGAATTCACTTAATTTTAATTGAACTAGGAAGTAGTTGAATTAAATGTGTGTTATCAAACTATTAAGAAGCCAAGATATGCTCTTTAGAATTATTTAGACATCTGCCACAAATGTGTAGTGAAGTGAAATATTTTTATTTCCAAACATTCTTGTTGAATACATACAACACAATTATCTTCTCATTGGAAATTTTTCACTTGTAAGGTAGACTTATACTACTCATAATTAAAAAAAAAAAAATTTCATTTCTAACGTCATTTCTAACACTGTTCTCTTCTCCATTAATTCAAATGGTGGAATTGACACTAAAGTGTTTATTAACTTTGAAAAAGTGTTTTGGTTTTCAGAAAATAATTTATTAGGAAAATAAACTTTATGCAAATGTTTTTCAAAGTGTGACCATTTGAGGATGTTGAGGGCTAGAAAAATGTGCATTTTTACCATTTTCCCTTCATACATGTGATCTGTTTTTTGATGTTTCAAAAACTAGTCCTTATGTTTTAGATATTCATAGTAAAATATTTACCCATGAAAAGATGTTATATTTGACATTTGCTTCAAAGTACTTCGGTATGTAGCTAAATGAGTTGAATATACCAGTAGATAAAACCAGATGGCTTCATAGTTGATAATTGTTAACACTGAATAATGGACAAATGGAGTTTCATTATCATATTTTTGCAATATTTGCATATGATTTTCCTATAGGAATATATATATTTATGATTCTACTTGAAAAGAATTTAGTTCATTTACTACAAGAGTTACTGATCACTTAGGTTTCAATGAGCACACTGTTCCATGTGGTTTTACTACCTTAGATGATACTTCTTCAGCCAAGTTACACTGCAACTTTTATTTTCACTGCCACCTTACAGAGGTGGACATAAAGAAATTTTAGATGAGTGATGATATTACCTCTGCTCATTCCCTACCCAGACACGTACACTTTTAAGTTAACTTAAAAATTGATAATTATTAGTTTGGTTATAGACATCTATAAATTTTTAAAAAACAGTTTTAATATTGTAAGATGAATCCTGATAGACCATTAGATTCTGCTATAACACTTTCAGGTACTTAGAATTACCATATAGTACACTTTCTACTTCTACAGAAAATATGAATTTTAGTTTTAGTATGGCTCTGGTCTCTAGAATGTGATGTTCCCACTTGTACAGTTATTAAATGAATCTGCTATCAAATCAGAAATTTGGAAAATTGAAACCATTTTACCTTTACTTTTAAACATTGTTTCATTTCTTTTTCATTTTTAAATTGCTCTGTTGTGTGTCACTATCTAATAGATGACCAGATGGTGCCATTCAAAAGTTTCAATTTATCCTAAAATAAAATTCCACTGAAAAGAACTTTAGAAAATTTACACTACTGAAAGTTATAATTTAAAAACTGGTTGTTGTACATTTATATCAGAGATATTAATAAATCATCATCTTTATTTTAAAAGTAATTAAGGGAAATCCTCTTTAATGGAATTAGGATCTTTCCTGTAAATGAAAGCTAACATGCAATAATATATCCCTATTCATTATGAGAGAGTAATGCATTTAAGCCATTAAGTGTAAATGATCTTTTGACCTTCATGCTAATTTGTAGACTGAAATATTCATTACTATAGAATTTAGAATGTTTTGATATATCTGCAGTGAGAGTGGGACAATTATACTTGAAAAATTGGACTCAAGAAATCTAGTGCCCACGTCATACATTGCTATTACACTGATGTGTGTGGTCCAGCTCACATCTATGGTATTATGGTCCCCTCATGGCCAGGGAACAGAAGAAAGAAAAATGCTGAGCTTAGTCAATGGATGGTTTACATAGGTAAGTAAATTCAAGCCATATCTGCTTGAGTGGATTGCTGCTAAACTACAATTCTTAAGGTTGACCTTGAAAGAAAGCGCTGAGAAAAAATTCGCCCAAATGACAGAGATTGTAGGAGTGCTCTGAGTGATCCAATTTATATGAAAATAAATGTGGCCTGGGATGAGAATTTATAATACTTCATATAGCTTGGGAAATAGCTTGATAAGCTGTTCCCAGACCTCGAATGAGAAAGGTTTAAAAATTCGAGACAAGAAAGTCTGGGTAAAGCTCATGTAGCACATGCCTACTAGATATTGTTCTCTCTAAGACTAACTCAACAATACAATAGAATGACTTGGCTAGTAAACCTGCCATCAGCCACTCATATTCTGTCACAATGGGCTCAGAACAGGCTAGCGATGGTGGCAGGCCATGACCCTACCATGATGGGATCCCACTCGGCAAGGCTGGTTGAACTCTGGTCCCATCAGCCGCATCTCCGAGCCAGCCTCGCCCACCCTTTGGCTCTCAGCACCTCCCCTGGGCTCTGAGCCCCTTGCCACCCACGCTGCGCACCACAACGATGGAACCCACAGTCTCCTTCATCAGGGACTTCCTGGCTGGAGGCATCGTGGCTGCCATCTCCAAAACGGCCGTCGCCCCGATCGAGCGGATCAAGTTGCTGCTGCAGGTGCAACAGGACAGCAAGCAGATCACCGTGGAGAAGCAGTACAAGGGGATCGTGGACTGCATCCTGCGCATCCCCAAGGAGCAGGGCGTGCTGTCCTTCTGGCGAGGCAACCAGGCCAACGTCATCTACTACTTCCCCACGCAGGCCCTCAACTTCGCCTTCAATGACAAGTACAAGGAGGTGTTCCTGGGCGGCGTGGACAGGCACACCCAGTTCTGGAGGTATTTCGCTGGCAACCTGGCCTCGGGCGGGGCGGCGGGGGTCACCTCCCTCTGCTTTGTCTACCCCCTGGATTTCGCCAGAACCCGTCTGGCAGCCGATGTGGGGAAATCTGAGGCCGAGCGGGAGTTCAAGGGCCTGAGACACTGCCTGGTGAAGATCATCAAGTCTGACGGCTTTCTGGGCCTGTACCGGGGCTTCTGCATCTCTGTGCACAGCATCCTCCTCTACAGGGCCACGTACTTCGGTTTGTACAACACGGCCAAAGGCATGTTCCCCGAGCGCATGGACACACACATCTTGGAGAGCTGGGTGATCGCCCAGGTGGTGACAGCTGTGGCCGGCTTCGTCTCCTACCCCTTCGACACGGTGAGGCGGCGGATGATGATGCAATCGGGGCGCGATGGAGCCGATATCCTGTACAAGGGAACCGTCCACTGCGGGCAGAAGATCTTCAAGGAGGAAGGGTTCAAAGCCTTCTACAAGGGCGCCTGGTGCAACGTCCTCAGGGGCATGGGCGGTGGCTTCGTTCTGGTCCTTTACGACGAGGTGAAGAAAATCATCTAGGCGTGTCCCCTGGTCCCCTCATCTAATGCAGGGACCTGGAGAGTATCGCCGAAGACTTCACTCTTACAGACCATTGACCTTCTGGAAATTCTGATGTCTTTGACCGGCCTGACCATGTGTAGGGGTCTGGGGAGGGCTATAGAACCGGGTTCATTGTGACCTAAGGGCACCCTGATTCCAAGCGTTGCTTACAGCGGGAGGGGAATCCTGACATCTTCGTGGTTCTGCAGGCAGGGCAGCTCCCTTATAGCCACAAGGAGCCCAGGTGTTTGTAGGACCCAGATGCCTTTAAGTATTTATTTAAAGAAAGTCATGTCTCTCACGTGTACTTAGTCGCTATCCTGTTTTGCACGTCTGATCAGTTGTGATAATGTTCTATGCTGGGTAAAATTTTGCCACAAACAATAATAATAATAAAAACAAACAAACAAACAAAAAACAAGAAAAAAAAGACCGGTTAAACTCCTTATGCTATCAAATGTCCAACATACTTGCAGGGGAGACCCAAGCTGAGACTGTCATTCAGCACCATCTCCCAAGGAGTCGCAGGAATTGGTCACACTGAACCACTTTTACTCTGGAAGAGAGAACATTTCAGCTTGATAGCACATGTTATTAGTATAGACTGGTCTTTCTGTCCCATAGGGCCTCGGGTAGACCACTGTTCTAGGGCTTATAGAGTGTTTGATTTATCATTATGGGATACTAACATCACATCAAGCAAGGGACCTCTTTAAAGCAAAGGACAAGCAACTGTGGCCGTATGACAATTGGCTACACTTTATTTTTTATTGATTTTTACAGAGAAGAAGGGAGAGGGAGAGAGGGAAACATCAATGAGAGAGAAACATTGATCAGCTGCTTCCTGCACACCCCCTATTGGGTATGTGCCCTTGACTGGAATCAAACCTGGGACCCTTCAGTCTGCACGCTGATGCTATATCCACTGAGCCAAACTGGTTAGGACTACACTTGTTTTATCCCATATAACACAATCAGGAAGTTTCTGGGGAGACCGAGTAATGAAACACTCCTAAAAGGCACAGCTAAGGTCCTTGCTTGCAAATGATACCCGGAAAGCATGTAGTGACATTTTTCTAGATACAGTATACACACTAAATTAATGATTATACACCACAAATTAATTTTGTGCCCTGTTGATGTTGGATAGATAGGTTCAGGAAAAAGGGGTAAAAACTAGAAGATTCCCACTTAGCATTCCTCACAGTGTCTCATGTGGAGCACAAATGTGCTTTCCATCACTGCAAATCTAGGGTCTAATGAGTATATACATACTGGTTTCTAGGAAGAAATCTTTCCACCTGGTGACAGAAAGAATCTCAAACTTGAAGTAATAATTGCCACCTAATCACCAAGTAATTAGTAGACAAAGGATGTCGTCATTATCCTGCCAGAATGTAAGGTTGCTGTTATAAAGTAGGATCAGGAAGAAATGTTTGTAAGATGCAGGTAATCTACTAGGGCATCACTTGGTATTGTGCTGGCTAATTTCGATAATAATAAGTGCAGCAGTCACAGCCAAAGAAGTACATGAATACAGGGCTCAGAACCCTTAGGGATAAGGGTATGTTAACCAGGTAGTTAACCTAAACCAGCAGAGAGAATGGCAGAGAAAGAGGGTAATCAGAATGAGCAGAAGATAAGAGATATAATAAATATGTACAAGAGGTGATCCTTTTTCAGAAGGACTGAGACACTCATTCCACAACTTATTGGCTGAATGCCTATATGCTGAAGATGATGTGTTGCTTCTGCATATGTCTGGTATCTGCAAGATAAAAAAAACAAAACAAAAAAACAGAACACCTTGAGAGAACTAGAGATTTTGAGAGAGAGGTGAGAGGATTTGTGCATGAAGATAGTGGGCTGCCTGCCATTCATGCTGTGGGTGGCCAAGATTTCTCTTTATACTACTATTAGAGGCCTGGTGCACAAAATTTGTGCATGGTGGGGATGGAGGGAGGGGATCCCTTAGCCTGGCCTGCACCCTCTCCAATCTGGAACCCCTTGGGGGATGTCTGACTGCCTTTTGCAATCCAGGACCGCTAGCTCCTAACTTCTCACCTGCCTGCTTGCCTGATCGCCCCTAACCCCTCTGCCTGCCTGCCTGATCATCCCTAATTGCTCCTCTACCAGCCTGATTACCCCTAACTGTTCCCCTGATGGCCTGATCACCCCTGCTCTGCCTCACCCCATATCCAGGATTTTCTCCTCTGACTGGTTGCAGACACCCAGGACCTGGGCTGGCTTTGCTCAGGCCGGCCACAGCTACAGGGGACTGTGGGAAGGCAGCTTTACCCAGGATGCGGTTCCAGGGACCTGGGACTAAGGGTCAGGCAGCAATCCCTCTCCTGGGCCGCAGCCTGGCTGGTCCCCATTTCTCTCTCACCAACTCATTTGTGCCTGGCTAGTCCCCATTCCTCTCTCCCCATTGTTGAGTGTCTGAGCAGTTCCAGCATGAGGAGTCGAGAGTGTGAAAGCATGATGACCATTTGCATATTAGCTATTTATTATATAGGACTAGTGGGCTGGTGCATGGATTCATGCATATTGAAAGGAAAATAATTAGAAGAAATATTTTAATATTGCTATTTGTACTTTATAATAGAAGTGTCAGAGATGAAAGAAAATTAGTAAAATGTATATGAAAATAATATAAAAATGATGAATAAACAATAACATGATATAACAACAAAGATATAAAAACATGATAAAGGAGGAACCAAGATGGAGACATAGGTAAACACCTATTTTGCTGCTATACACAGCAATTTCAAAACTACAACTTAATGAAAGAACAAACATCATCCAGAATCACTGGAAAGCTGGCTGAGTGAAAATTCCACAAATTAAAGTGAGGATAGGACACTGTGACTCAGAGGAGCAGCAGAGAACAGCATTGAAGATACGCGCGGTGTCAGAGGTTTGGAGCCATGTGTGCGCAAACAGATAGGGCGGGCGGCTGCAAACCCGGCCAGTTTTCTCGAATGGGGGAGACAAAGACGTCCCACTGCACTGATTCCCCAGCTCCAGACAAAGTCTGGGGAACCCACAATCATACCTGGTAAAACTGGACCGTAGGGAGGCACACTGAAACTTGGACACTGCAAGGGGCTGCAAGCTTGTGGAGAGGGTGAGTTTGTGCAGAGTGCTCGCAAACTTGGGAATAGCATAGCTGCATGACTGCGCAGAGAGGGCTCGTGACTTACTCTCTCGTTCGGGAAACCACTAGACTGCATTGTTTTACAACCCTGGGAGAGACTTTGGGTGTGCAGACTCATTTGGGGAGAGGCTGAATCGTCTGGCAGCAGGTGGAGCTCAGCAGCAGCTCTCTCTCAGAGTGCTTGCAGCCACTGCCACCAGGCACAGAGTCCTAGGTACCGCGTAGGGCAGAGCTGACGTTGCCTGCTCTGCCCGGAGACTCCGCCCATCCAACCTGAGCATGACTGAACCTCATAGCCAATTGGCCTGGAGGTCAAACCCTCCTAGTGCTGGCAACAGTAAGCTAGGCTTAACTTCAACAAGACTGTGCAACCCATATCCACCTCAGGTAACTGGGGAGACTGAGCCACTGTCCCTTAGAGGATATCTACCACACAAAGCTAATCGACCAACTCAGGAAAGCAGCCACCATGCAGAGACATAGAAAGAAATCAGATGTGAAAGAAATGGAGGAAAAAAAGACTGGACATAGAGTTCAAAATCACGGTTATAAGGCTTTTCAAGAGGCTTCTAGAAAAGGCTCAGACCTACAAGGAAATGAACAAGACCTACAAGGAAATGAGCAAGACCTACAAGGAAATGAACAAGACCTATGAGGATATGAAAAAGGACCAACTAGAAATTAAGCATACACTGACTGAAATAAAAAATATTATACAAAGACCTAAAAGTACTCTAGAGGACCACAAGAACCAAGTTAAAGATTTGAGGCAAAATCCACTCAGCTGGAAAAGCAAGAAGCCAAAAGAATCCAAAAAATTGACAATAGTGTAATGCACCTCTGGGACAACCTCAAGCATACCAACATCCGAATAATAGGAGTGCCAGAAAAAGAGAGAGAGCAAGATAATGAAAACCTATTTGAAGAAATAGTGACTGAAAACTTCCCACAACTGGTGAAAGAAATTGTCTTAGGCGTCTAAGAAGCACACCAAACTCAATATATAGGAACCCTAAGAGAACCACACCAAGGCACATCATAATTAAAATGCCAAGAGCAAAAGACAAAGAGAGAATATTAAAAGCAGCAAGAGAAAAACAATTAGTTACCTATAAGGGAGCACCCATATGATTGTCAGCGGATTTCTCAACAGAAACTATGCAGGCCAGACGGGAGTGGCAAGAAATATTCAAAGTGATGAATAGTAAGAATCTATAACCAAGATTACTCTACCCACCAAAGCTATCATTCAGAATTGAAGGTCATATAAGGTGCTTCGCAGCTAAGAAAAAGCTAAAGGAATTCATCATCACCAAACCAATATTATATGAAATGCTGAAAGATATTCTTTAAGAAGAGGAAGAAGAAAGAGGTAAAAATAAAAATTATTAACAACAAATATACATCTATCAACAAATGAATCTAAAAATCAAGTGAATTAATAATCTGATGAACAGGATAAACTGGTGAATATAATAGAATCATGGGCATAGAGGGGGAATGGACTGACAATTCTTGGGGAGAAAAGGGATGTGGGAGGTGCAGCAAGAGACTGGACAAAAATCATGCACCTATGGGAGAGGATAGTGGGGGGGAGGTGAAGGCAGAGGGTGGTGGGGAACTATATGGGGGAAAAAGGGGAACAATGTAATTAATAAATTGAATAATAAAGATTAAATATTTTAAAAAATAAAATAAAATAAATAAAAAATAAATAAAAACATGATATAAAAACAACAAAAACATGATATAAAACAACATTGATACAACAATGACTAATAAATTGATTAAACTTATCCTAATATCTCCCAGTGTACCACATTAAGATTAAAATCAGTTTCAAAGTGCTTGACTAATTTCCCTGTGATGAAATATTTACAACTTTAACTTTAATGTTACATGCTCTTTGAACTCAAGAGAAAGCAACATATAACTGACTATGTACGAAAATGGGTTCAGGTAGGTATATTCCTACTCTGCCTAGAGTTTGTCCTTGTGATTTATTAATAGTCATCTCAAATGTTGGCATCACAGGAAACTGTCTTCAAATTAATTTAAAGAGAAGCCAGTGTCAGAAGGGGTCAAAGCAATTCTTGGAATCAGAACAACCTCTCCTTCTGCAGATCCTATTAATACTTCAGCTTCGATTATGTTAGGTTGAAATCTTTGGGTAATAAATCTAGTATCATTACAAAGACTCCATTTACTATTCAGATTTCTCAGTAGCATGATGATTGCATTTCCTGTCAATTTTAATGTATGATACTGCATTTCCAAAGGAGTAATACTATTAAGAAATTCGATAGGAAAACTTTTCTTTTTGGCATCATCCATTGAATTGATGTAATCATCACTCAAATGGTATGTTGTGCTAATAGTTGGTCTTCAGGTACATTCTGTCCATGCCGCTGCTTTCATTCAGCTTCAGAATGTCAACAAAAATAACCAAATTTATTAGACAATGACAGAATGAAAGACACACTTGTGATTGGCACCAATGAGAGCTTTATATGTATTGTGCATGCACAAGTCAATGTTTATTTTTAAATTCCCACTTCGCATCATATGTACTGGCCAGTGGGTTGATCAGATGGTTGGACGTACATATGGTTGATCACAAGGCCCAGTGCACAAAATTCATGTATGGGGGTGAGGAAAGGTGTCCTTCAGCCCAGCCTGGACCCTCCCCAATCTGCGACCACACCAGGATCAGGCCTAAATGGGCAGTCCAACATCCTGCTCACAATCCAGGATTGCTGGCTCACAACTGCTCATCTACCTGCTTTCCTGATTGCCCCTAACTGCTTCTACCTGCCAGCCTGATTACCCCCTAACCACTCACCAGCCTGCCTGATTGATGCCTAACTGCTCCCCTGCCAGCCTGCTTATCCCTAACTACTAACCCCTGCAGGCCTGGCCACCCCTAACTGCCCTTTTCTGCAGTCCCAGTCACCCCCAACTTCCCTCCTCTTCCAGTCTGTTCATTCCTAAGTACCCTCCACTGCAGTCTTAATCACCCCCAACTGCCCTCCCATGCAGACCTTGTCCTTCCCAACTGCCCTCTCCTGCTGGAAATTTTGTGGTGGCCATCTTGTGTCCACAGGCAGGCAGGATCTTTGATGACATGGGGGCAGCCATCTTGTGTATTGGAGTGATGGTCAATCTGCATATTACTCTTTTATTAGATAGAATAGAGGTCTGGTGCATGAGTGGGGGCCAGCTGGTTTGCCTTGAAGGGTGTCCCAGATCAGGGTGGGGGTTCCCTTGGGTCATGGGGCATCATGGGCGAGGGGCCTGTGGTGGTTTGCAGGCCGGCCATGCACCCCAGTGACCCAAGTGGAGGCCCCGGTATCTGGGATTTATTTATCTTCTACAACTGAAACTTTGTAGCCTGGAGCGAAGCCAAGCCTTCTGTGCCCTCCCTGGTGGCAGCCATTTCTGTTGGGATTTATTTATCTTCTACAATTTAAACATGTAGTGGAGGCAAAGGCAAGCCAGGGCTTCAGAAGCTTGGCTTTCTCCATCACCGGGGGCAACCCTAGCCACCTGCTATCTCCAGCTCAGTGGCTGCTGCCATTTTTGGGGGGATTTATTTACCTTCTGTAATTAAAACTTTGTAGCCTGGAATGGGCTGACCAGGGTGTGTGGGAAGCTTGGCTTCCTCCATCACCAGGGAAATACAAGCCTCCCTCCTGGTCTCTCAGTGGCCACAGCCATCTTGGTTGGAATTAATTTACATACTTGCTCCTGATTGGCTGGTGGGCATGGTTGGTGGTATGGCTTGTAGGTTAGGTTTGGGGTTAGTTTGCATATTACTCTTTTATTAGATAGGATATAGATAAAAGATAGCAACTATAAATATAAAACAAATTGTCTTCTCCCAAAATTATACTTTTGCAGCAGTTTTCCTTAAATTTTGTGTAAGGATTTTCTTGATTTCTTTCTCTTGTAGCTGCTCTGGGCCCTAGAGTCTCCATTTCAACCCCAGTATCATGATCTCTGCCACTTGGAGACATATCATTTTTACAATTTTGTGGCATGTCTATCAGAAATAATAGATTAAGTATTCAGCAGTTAATTTACATTAATGTTGAGAATGCATTTTAGTTTCCAATTATGTTAATAAAACTTTTAGTTTAAGAGTAAATTAGACTATCAAATACAAAGATTTTATGAATTTTTGCCGGAAAAATAATCTTTTGCAAAAGAACAGAAAGAATTTTGAAAGAGCCCAGTGTCTAACATTTTTTAATTGAAATTTTCTTAAGTGTGGCACATAGTTTAATGGGCACTATATGGCAACATTGCTTCCAGAAACTTGCCATTCCTAAATATCATGACATTTAAAAATGAAATAGGAATGTTCATGACAACTTTGCAATATATTACATACACAAATTGAGGTAACAATGCCTAGGTATTTTGTACTAATGGATTCATTATATTGCTGCCTGGTATGGTGAAGCATAGATGCCAGCTCTCCTTCTGTTCAGTGTTAGAAAATACAAGTATGGTAATTACAAAAAGATACATTGAAATAAAAAGTTAGTGAGATTTTGTTTACTGCCTAAGCAGTATTTTCTTTCAAATAAATTCAAATGTTTCACTGAAATTCAAGATAAAAATAGATATGTTTTTGTAATGGCAAATATGAGAGAATCAGAATTCAAATTCTGACTTTGCCTCATAAACCTTAAAATTCTCAATTTTCTCATGTACCTAAAGGACAATTATAGTACCTATATCCCCTTGTGTTATTGTGAAAATTAAGTAAGTATTGTAAGGATTTAGCCATAGTATTTAGTATTTAGTCAATATGATTGTTAATAGTATTACTATCACATGATTATTAATTTTACAATAAATAGGGTTCAGATATTTCTATAGATTTTATTAAATACGTTTTTATTGTTTTTTTAGAGAGAGAGGAAAGTAATACAGAGATAGAAACATTGATGAGAGAGAAGCAGCATCGATTGACTGCTTCCTGCTACATGTTCTCCTCCCCTCACACAGGGTATCAAGCCCACAACCCAGACATGTTCCCTGACTAGGAATCAAACCAGTGACCTTTTGGTTCCTGAGCTGATGCTCAACCACTGAGCTCTACCAGCTGGGCATCTGTAGATTTTGGGTGTTATTTTATTTTATTGAAGTTAGACCATAAATCTTTTTGCTATTGCTATGTAACTCAGTAGCTTTAAAAATAAACTACTCATTATTGTTTATACACTGAGTAGAGGCTATGATTTGGCTGACTTAGTTTGGCCTTTTTAGGGTGGCTCAGTTTTTTACTGCCTATTTTTGGGTCCCCAGGTCACTCCTCCTGGGACTAGTGGGTTATGCAAGGCATTTTTTTTTTTCTCATGGAGAGGACAGATTTGTAAGGGGGTGAGTGACTAACATGAAGTATTTTAAGCTCAAGGCTCACAATTGGTACAGTATCACTTTTACCTACCTGTCATTGGTAAAATATGGCTAAACCCCACACCAAGGATCAGTAACAAACACTCTGCACTCAAATGAAGTCATTTGGGAAAGAGGGGCGAGGAAGATGCGGGGAGGGATTGGGAAGTGTTGAGGCCAAAATTTGATTTACCTCAATCCATACACTTCAAGAAAAAAACACACACACACAAACAGAAGTACAAATTAAAGTGATCCCTAAGTCTTATTGTACTTCTCCAGGAGTGAAGTGCAGTGGCCTTAGTGTCATACAGAACTGCCTACCTCTGCCTTCAAGGACTTAGGCCATGCTATTTGCCAAAGTTCCATACCCACATCTTTGTCTATCTAATCTTAATATATAAGAGAAAATACATTGGCATTTACTCAGGTTTAGGAATAAGAGAGTCCTCTTCTAAAACTATATCTTGCCACTTTGTTTATATGTATTAGTTTCTACCACTTTATTCATGTCACTATCCTTCTACTTATTACAATGCTAGAGGCCTGGTGCATGAAATCCGTTCAATCTGGCATGCTGTGGGGGAGGTCCCTCAGCCTGGCCTGCACCCTCTCACAGTTCAGGAGTCCTCAGGGGATGTCCGACTGATGGCTTAGGTGGGGAGTGGGCCTAAGCCAGCAGTTGGACAGCCTTAGCAATGCCAGGAGAGGCTCTCACCACTTCCACTGTGCTTGCCAGCAGTGAGCCTGGCTTTTGGCTGAGTGGCACTCCCTCTGTGGGGGTGCACTGGCCACCAGGGGACACCACCAGGGGGCACTTCCTGCATTGAATGTCTGCCCCCTGGTGGTCAGTGCATGTCATCATTCCACTGTTTGGTCAATTTGTATATTAGCCTTTTGTTATATAGGATTGTAAATTATTGCTTTTGTGTCAGTTTTTTTTCCTCTTTACTAATTCATTAATTTTTTTAATTCTCCAACTATTTATTGGTTGTCTTCTATATATAAGAACTTCCCCTATGCTCAGTTGAATGAGTGAGTTACACATGACCCCAGATCTCTTGAAGCTTGCATTTTAGCAATGAGGGGAGATATTTAAAAAATAAGAACTTGAACAAATACATAATAAACTACAATTGAAATAAGTGCTACAATTGTGAAATAAAGAGTGCATTGAAAGAGTATAATGGAAGAGTCTGAACTGGTCTGGGAATTAACAAAACACTTTGAGCAAAACTGACAGTTGAACTAAGTTCCAAAGCACTGCTGTCCAATAAAAATCTAATTAAAAACATGTTAAAATTTAAAGTTCTAGTCACTATATTAATTAAATAAAAAAGAAATTACTAAAACTTATTTAATAAAATATTGTATTTAACCTAGAGATCCAAAATATCATTTTGATGACATGTAGCCCATATAAAATTAGTAATTAAATATTTTACCTTTTAAAATACATATAATACATCTCAGTTCTGACTAGCCATGTATCAAGAGCTCAATGGCCATATGTGGCTACCCTATCAGCCAGCACAGCATTAGAGTAACCAGGAAAGATAAATTTTGCAAAAAAAAAAAAAAAAAGAAGATTCTGGTAAATGCAAATTTCTCTGAGGCATAGTAGCAAAGTCCATTAGAGAAATGAAAATAAGCAATCTTGCACAGAGTACAGATTTCAGGCAAACTAACACAAAATGGAGCCAAAACCAGTTTGGCTCAGTGGATAGAGCATCAGCCTGCGGACTGAAAGGTCCCAGGTTTGACTCCAGTCAATGGCATGTACCTTGGCTGCAAGCACATCTCCAGTGGGGGGTGTGCAAGAGGCAGCTGTGTGATGTTTCTCTCTCATCAGTGTTTCTGACTTTCTATCCCTCTCCCTTCCTCTCTGTAAAAAATCAATAAAATATATTTAAAAAACAAAGAAAATGGAATTAAATCACACAGGGTCTTGGAGGCCATATTAAATAACTTTGTGTTCTTTATTTTAAGTGTTACGACAGGTAATTGAAAAATTTAAGCAGGATATTCATGATATGATTTCCATTTCTAAATGATTGTCCTTACTGCTAATGGCTTGAAGGAGGTAGGAGAGTATGAAGGAGTAATACCTAGCACTTATCACCATCTAGGCAGGAGTATATGGCAGCATAGTCTGGAGAATACCAGTGAAAAGCATTCAAGATATTTAGGAGATAAAAATCAATTAAACTTATTATTTTTAAACATATTTTTATTGATTTCAGAGAGGAAAGGAGAGGGAGAGAGAGATAGAAACATCAATTATCAGAGAAAATCATTGATAGACTGCCAACGGAATGCCTCCTATTGTGGACTGAGCCTACAATCAGGGCATGTACCCTTTCTGGAAACCAAACCATGACCTCCTGGTTCATAGGACATTGGTTGAACCACTAAACCACACTAGTCAGGCTATTATTCTTTATTAATTTGAGAAGGGATGCCCTAGAATAGTGGTCGGCAAGTCGCGGCTCATGAGCCACACTAAACCACACTAATTTGAGAAGGGATGACCTAGAACAGTGGTAGGCAAGTCGTGGCTCACGAGCCACATGTGGCTCTTTGGTCCCTTGAGTGTGGCTCTTCCACAAAATACCATGGTCTGGGTGAGTCTATCTTGAATAAGTGGCATGAGAAGAAGTTTAAGTTTAAAAAATTTGGCTCTCAAAAGAAATTTCAATTGTTGTACTGTTGATATTTGGCTCTGTTGACTAATGAGTTTGCCGTCCACTGCCCTAGAAGGTGAAAGATGTTTATTTTGTTTCTGGCTCATGCAGAAAGTTTAATGGTATGCTAAGTTTGAGGGACAAAATTAGTTAACTCAGAATTGGACACATAAAAGTCCAAGAGCCAAGTAAATTTAGTCTGATAGCTAGAGATAGCTAGTGGGGAACTAAATATGTTGAACTTGAACACAAATATATAGTCTGGTCTGTACTTTTGAATTTGAGAGGTGTCCAGCACTGATCCTTACAGATTGTCATCACTCAGAATCTTCAGGGTTTGGTTGCTTGACTTATAACTGACACTCAATAAGTATTTATTTAATATACTTCATTAAGGCCTCCACTTTTTGTATGATGAGATGATAGTTAAGACTTGAAAGCCAAGCAAATAGTCCTTCAGCAGTATCAGATTGGTGAGACTATGACTTTTCCTCCACCCTTTCATTGACCTTTGCCTTAATCAATGATTCTGAGGCCTGGGCCATGGCCCATCCATAAGATAGTGAGCCCATTAGTGAGCCCATATAAAAGTTATTGACTTCATATCAGGGTGTGTGTGTGTGTGTGTGTGTGTGTGTGTGTGTGTGATTATTAAAGTCATTAATACCTTTAACAAATTACATTGTTCCTTTAATGAGCCCTTCTCCCCCAGAACCAGCAGAGGGAACCATATCTGAGACTCAATCAACCTGGCTCACACTATTTGCCCCACCCTGGTGATTCCCTGAGACACTGACCCACCCAATTTTCAGGCTTACCCAAACTGTTTTTAGTGGCTTTACCATAGCAATGGTCTGTAGGCTCATGCTTTAGATTTTCCTAAAAAAATCTCTCAAACAAGCAGCATCTGGCCTTAGCGAGCCCCATATCTCTCACCAAGTGGCCCCAGGTACAGCACTAGCAGCAGCCAGCCTTAGTTCACAGTTTAGCTTTGCCTGGGAACTTCCAAGCCCAGCATAAGAAGTAGCCATCTGCAGATTGTATTGTAAATTAGGCCTGGTGGCCTTGGGCAGAACATAGGCAGTGGCCAACCTTGGCTTGCACATCTCCAAGGTCCCAGAGCTAGGGCACTCAGCAGACAGTTTCTTACCACATGGAATCACCATCACTTGATTATCTCCTCATGCAACATACTCAAAGGATGAACTCAGTGGGTACCAGAGCCCTACTAAAGCAACATTCTACTGCTGATCTTCTAATCCAAGGTGGTCAATGGTTTCAGCAGTCTTTGTAACTGATCAGCCTGGATAAATCTCTCCCATTGATGTGCCAATACCAATGAAGACTCAATTACAACAGAAGACTGTATAGCTGACATAGGGGGCACACATAGGAGTGCCCAGCTTGGGTAATCAGGGAGGCTGTGTGACCAACACTACTACATTAGGCCACACTTGCAAGCCTAGGAAACATAGCAACACTTCCTAATACATAGAAACACACATGGGGAGGCTATCAAAATGAGACAAAGAAACATGACACAATGAAAGAACAGAACAAAATTCAAGAAAAAGAAGTAAAAGAAATGGAGACAAGAAATTTACTAGATGCAGAGTTCAAAACACTGGTTATAAGGATGCTCAGTGAACTTAAAGAAGACCTCAACAGCATAAATAAGAACTAGTCACAAATGAAGAATATACTAACTGAAATAAAGAATAATTGATAGGGAATCAACAGTAGGGTAGTTGAAGCTGAGAATACAAACATCAATTTGGTATATAAGGAAGCAAAAAATATCCAATCAGGACAGCAAAAGGAATATCCTAAAAAATGAGGATAGTATAATGATTCTCTGGTAATTTCAAGCATAGCAACATTCACATTATGGGGGTCTCAGAAGAAGAAAGCAAGCAATTGAAAACCCATTTGAAAAAATAATCACAAAACTCCCCTAACTTGGTGAAGGAAACGGACATACAAATATAGGAAACAGATCCCCAACCAAGATGAACCCAAAGAGGCTCACACCAAGACCCATCATAATTAAAATGCCAAGAGTTAAAACTTACTAGAGATAATCTTAAAAGCAGAAAGAGAAAAGCAGTTACTTACCTACAAGGGAACTCTCATAAGACTGTCAGCTGATTTCTCAAAAGAAACTTTTCAGGCTAGAGGGAGTGACAAGAAATATTCAAAGTAGTGAAAAACAAGAACCTACAACCAATATTACTCTTTTCTTAGAATCAATGGACATATACAGAGCTTGCCAGACAAAAAAAAAAAGTAAATGAGTTCATTACCACCAACCCAGTATTATCAAAATGCTAAAGGGTCTTATTAAAGAAGAAGAAAAAGATGAATAATAAAATGGCAATAAGTACATATCTATTAACAGTTGAATTTACAAACAAAATTAACAAGCAAAACAGAAACAGATTTAGAGATACAGAGTATTTTTTTTGTTTGTTGCGAGGTGAGAGGGCTTTTAGGGGAATGAGCAAAACAGGTGAAGGGATTAAGAAGTACAAATTGGTCATTACAGAATAGTCAAGAGGATTTAAAGTACAGCAGAGGAAATGTAGTCAGTAATAGTCTAATAACTAAGTATGGTGCTGGATCAGTGTGGGGATTATTAGGTGATCCTTTTCAAATTATGTAATGTTTAGTCACTGGTATGAAAATAATATAATGATGTATGTCAACTGTAATTGAAAAACCATGATTTGAAAAATAAATTAAAATAAAACAAAAAAAAACATATCACTTTGAACCCAAAAGTTAAAAAAAAAAATGGGTTGACTATTACTAAAAATGAAATTATAGATTGCTTAATGTAAGGAGAATAATCGATCCCTATTAATTATATCAGTGAAATTGGATCAATATGATTTTTTTATATGACCCCCTTTATGGTTTTAATCTTGAGAACACTGATGACTGGGAGGATTTTACAGAGAAAAGCCTGTTCAGAGCTGACTCATCATACTAAATTGTGTTTATGCCAGTCACAGCCACAGTTCCTTTCTTTGTGCACACAATAGTAGAATATGACATCTTAGATATTCAGTAAAACCTGCAAAATTTCAACTTTGCAGTCTAAAACACATGCATATCACGAGGATGTGAAAATAGGGGCTCTCCAACTCTAATTGTATATTAATATAACAAAATATTAGTGAATTAAATATCTTGACATTTTAGGAACTAGTCAACCAACATTAGTTTAAAGCATTGATCATGCCTTACACATTTCTAAGAACCTTGAGAAATAAGACAAGTCCTTAGCCTCAAGAAACTGACAATAAAGTTGAGAAAGCAAAGTAAATGAAATAAAGAATTATTCAAAAAAAGTAAGTAATATTAGCTAGGGAAGTTAGTATATTTGGAATTAATAGATAGACAAGTTTTGATGGGAATATGTTTGGCTTGTTATTTTTTGTCTTAAGTGAACAGAGAAAATGAGAAAAGTGAAAAGTTAACTTTTCCTCCTCTAGATATTTATGCTATAACAATGGTGGGACCAGGATGAAGAGATTCCTGCAGTGAGGAGTTGGTCTATGAATACTCTCCTTACAGATTGATTATAACAATGTTCTAAGAGACATGCAATAACATTGTATTAAATGAATGAATAAACCACAATATAAGACTTAACTTACGTTTTTGTTACATTTTGATACTAGTCACTTTTTTTCTATCCCAGAGAGTGGTTTTGAAGTTGAGGATGGGTTTGTGACAGGCACGATGCTGCGTGTTGAAGCTGAGGACACAAGAAAGGAATGTGAAATAGTTTCTGTTCTGAAAGAATTCATTTCCAGAGGCATTTTATTATTTTAGGCCATTATCATCTTTCATTTGGACTTCCTAAATAGCTTCCGCAGTCTCCTTTCCTTATTCAATCAATCATCCTCATGCTGTCAGGGATAGTTTTCTAAAGTGCAAATCTAATCAAGTTACTGTTCTGTTTAAAATTATTCAATGATTGCACATTGTATATTGAATAAAATCTAGGTCCTTTAAGGTGACAAGAAGTATTTTTCAACAATTTGAATTTTTCTTGGCCATGTTATCTATATTGAAGTTATACAGAACTCTTACTGTTTCCAAGATATACTTGGTTCTTTCAAAGTTCTGGGTCAAGGAGAGTGCCTTAAACACATTTCACTATGATATAAGTATTTTTATAAGTTTGGCTCACATCCATCTATTGTTTTTTATTTGGGATGATGTTTAGGCTGAGGCTCAGGTTTCAGAATGTAATTGGTAGTATGGACAGCAGGGTATGGTATGTGATGGTGTGGGGATTCGACTGTCAAACTAAGCATTTGTATTTTAGACTATCAACAATGTGGAACTGATGATGGTTAGGTTTGTATTCTGCTTTTTCTGTTTTTTCTTATTTACTTAGAAGAACGTTTCAAGCCACCATTGGACTAATGTTAGATTGAAAGTGAAGTAATAATTTAGAAGCATATTGCAATGTCAAACAGAAGTGATTACATGGTCTTAGGGTGGGCTTATAAAGAACAAGTAAAGACCATAAACTTATGGAACCTTGTAAAGACAACACCTAGTAGAAAGGGCTCTTGGTGACTAATGGAGCTCAAATTTTAAAAGCAGAGCCTAGCAGTTGTTTCTACATAGGGGCCTTTCAAGAAAACTGCATTTCAGGAACAAGCTTTAACTGAACTACATGCCTCTTCACTGAACTAACAGCCTGCCTGCACTGTTTCTGCCAACTGAGCCAGCCCTCATAGAGGAGTCCCTGAGTCCTATTTCAACCTGTAGGACTGAGGCTTCCTCATCCAATCAGAGCTATGCAACTATAACCCCACCAACTTTACCAAGCAATGAGAGTGGCTTCGTTCTGACCACTGAGGACCGTGCCTTTCAGACTTATCAAACTGTGAAGATTTGGAGTTCTCATTTGTATGAGGACAGACCAATCAGGGACCAGGACTGAGGTTTGCTATTATAAGTCAGCTTCCCTTTGCCTTGAGAGTACACTTTTTCTTTCTACTCAAGACGACATTTTCTGGCTGATGTCTCCCTAATGAAGAGCAAAGCAGACAAGTGCAGGCCAGAACAGACTGTCACAGAACAGAGCAGACCGGAGTAGAAAAGACTAGTCCAAGGCAAAGCAGAGCAGCACTGAAGAAGGGCAAACCAACAAGGAGCAGAACTTAACTGTCTAACAGCGGCATCTCACCCCAGGGCTGCATCTCTTCAGGACCTCCTAAACCACATCATATAAATAATGACCAGACCAAATGGAAGGAACATTTCAAGGCCATTTCTCAGTACTCCATCTATCTTTATTAATTAAGGATTTATTATTGGAACTGATAGAATTGTCAAACCTGACTTTGCTATCACATTTGTTATGGTGCCAGCCATTTTAATGATCATGGGCTCAGGTCATCAAATGAAGGCTTAAGTTCTGAAGCTGAAGAGTTGAGTAGCCATTTATTTATTATATATATATATATATATATATATATATATATATATATATTATTTAAATCTTCATTTTTCAGATTATTACAATTGTTCCTCTTTTTCCCCCCACAGTTTCCCTCCACCCGGTTCCCACCCCACCCTCTGCTTTTACCCCTGCCCCCCACTGTCCTCATCCATAGGTATATGATAAATTTATTTCACTTTAAAAAAAATGTAATAATATGCAAATCTGATTTTTCTTCTCAGTTCACCTAATTTCACAGGAATAAAAAGCGATGAATTAGTAAGGATTTCTCCATTATTAAGAATTTGCACAAAATTATTATTCTATTAAGTTACACACATACACACTATATATACATATATATGTGTATATATATATATATATATATATATATATATATATATACAATTTTTATTTAACTTAAATTTATATTTTAGGCAGGTTTATATACATAGCACCTTTTATTAAACAAGTCTTTTATAAGATAGTATGTAAAACAGTTCTTAATTAATGATTACTATGTGCTGTTCTTTGTAAAATGTAACTCTAAGAGAATCCTATTTTACAATGTAAATAGAAATAGATTTTCATTTTAAATACTCAGCTTTTAGTCAATAGTGAAGAAATGATCATGAGCCATACATACTATGTTACTGTAATAACATTTTGTTTCAAGTGTTTGGAAAACTGGGAGTGAATATGATTTGGGGGTAACTCACTGCTATGGATGTATGGAGCTTTAAAATAATAATATACATTCTATTATATAATTTGGATGATAATATAAATGTTTTGTTTCATGTCCTAGAGGGTTGCAATGAAAATTTTACCTCATCTTTACCAGAACATCTATAAATGGAGAGAAGCAGGAAAACTCAATTGTATGTGTTAGAGAATATAAAATGTAGGTGTTCCAAAGACTCAAATAGATTCTAAGTAGAGAAGAAAAGAAAAATCATAAATTCTGTTCCTCTTTCAAAAAATTCTCCCCTGCACTCCCAGAGGGTAGTGATGAGAAAGGGTTCTACCTGGTTCATGTTGCATCTGTACTTTTGGTCTTGATGTATCAAGAGTCACTTCCTGAGGATGTTGGAGGCAATAAGGAGTATAGGTTTCTGGCTAAAGACAAGGTTTCTGAAATGATACTTGTATAGAAATATATTGAAATAAAATATTTTACAAATTCTTTAGTCATAATAATGTAAAGCTTTGTTTTAATTTCACCCTTTTTGTAATAGTGGAATTTGAATCTTTTCTCTAATGTCAATATTAGAGACTAGAGGCCCATTGCATGAAGATTTGAGCAATAGGCCTTCCTTCCCCTGGCTGCTGGCACCATTTTCCTCTGGCACCTAGGACCCAGGCCTTTGCTCCTACCAGAGCCTTCAGTCTTCACTCTGGCCAGAGCACCACTCCTGTAGCTCCCTCTATCCCCCCTGTATGCATGCTACCCATAGGCCCGTAGTGGCTGGGGGGTGAGGCCGCCACTATCTTTGTCAGGTTAATTTGCATTTTCACTCCTGATTGGCTGGTGGATGTCACAAAGTGACAGTAAATTTGCATATTTCTTTTTTGTTAGTGTAGATTTCTCTGAAAACATTAACTTGAGCTAAAATGGAGGATGTATTTCAAAATAAATTTTTAAAAATCAAAATGAACCCTTTTAATGTAATTTTCATATTTCAAGCATGTTTTTAATATACACATGATGAGTCATAGCATTATTTTTTAAATTTCATATCAATAAAATTATTTATTGGAAGAAATAGGTTGAAGGAAGAGAAGGGACATTCACTGAGTTCCTACGCTCTGTTAAATCCTCTGTTTGGCTATTTATAGGTTTATCTCTATTTAAATATTTAAGACATATATTATTTTTCCAATTGCATATGTAGGTGAAGAAACTGAAACTATTCTTATGAGGTAGAAAAACACACCAAAACATTTAATTCCATATTTATTTTCATCCTAAACTTGTCGTATTTAGTTTAAAAAGCTTTTATCATTTACAGGTGACATTCAATATGATATCAGTTTCAGGTATACTGGTATAGCACGATCTTAGGCATTTATATAACTTACAAAGTGATTTCCCTGGTAAGTCTAGTACCAACCTGGCATCATACATAGTTATGGCAATATTATTGACTCTATTCCCCATGCTGCACTTTACATCTCTGTGACTATTTTGTAACTGCTACGGAATTCCTTCACCATTTTCACATGCTCCCCAATACTTTCTCATCTGGCAACCATCAGTTTATTCTCCATATCTATGAGTTTGTTTTGTTTGTTTCTTTTGTTTTTTATTTTAGATTCCATATAAAAGTGACATTATAGGGTATTTGTCTTTCTCTGACTTATTTTACCTAGCATAGTAACCTCTAGGTCCATCCATGTTATCACAAATGGAAAAATTTCATTTTTTATGGCCAAGTAATATTTTATTGTATACTAGAAGCCCTTGCAGCCCCAGCATTATCTGGAAGGTCATTCGGCTGTCTGGTCCAATTAGCATATTACACTTTTATAATTATAGATATCTACCACATCTTCTTTATCTGGTTATCTATCAGTAAACACTTATGTTGCTTCCATATCTTGGCTATTATAAATAATGCTACATTGAACATAAAGATGCATATTTCTTTTCAAATTAGTGTTAAATGTGTAGTATTTCTATAATATAATTATGTCTTACCTTTATATTAATTCTTCTTTCAAAAGACTATTTTTGCCTGTCCTATCTTTCATTTGTCTACTAAAATCATTCTTACCTATGTGCTTACATTTTTGGCATAGAAGATTATAATAGTCTCTTAACTGGATTTACTGCCTCGAGAGTCTACTCTTACAAACCGTTGATTAATTTGTGTTAGTGCTAACCATTTTTATTGTAAAATATAATATCCCTGGAGGTAAGAGTATAGAAAAATGTGCATCTCAATTTATCACAAAGGAAATACTCATGTAATGAAACATTCATGTGTGGAAATAGGACATTGCCTATTGTCCTTCTCCAAAACTTATATTTTGGTCAGTCTCCTATCTTCCATGAAAGGTTAACATTTCAGTGCTTTTTATTTTTATTTTTTTAATGTATGAACATTAATGATGAGAGAGAACCATTGATTGGCTGCCTCTTGCACACCCTGCACTGGGAATCATGCCCATAACCTGGGCATGTGCCCTTGACCAGAATCAAACCCAGGACCCTTCAGTCCTCAGGCTGATGCTCTATCCACTAAGCAAAACCGGCTAGGGCATTAATGCTTTTCTTAATAATTGAAAAACCTAAGCACAAATTCATAAACATCGTTTAAATTATTTTTAAATTTAATATACTTTGAAAAAAACGCAACTATCCTTTGTTGTCCTTCTTTACTCAACATTATGATCTGAGAGTTATCTGTTGTTGCATAGCTAGTATTCCACTATATCAAAATATATAGACATGCTACTATTAATGGATAGTTTGGTTGTTTTCCATTCATGGCCTTTGAATGCTACTGTGGGCATAGTTGTAAATGTGTTTTGGAAGAAATGTTTGGTATATACCTATTTGTTGGGCTCTTAGATCCTGTGATAAACTATAAAAGATATTGCCATACAGTATTGCTAACTCTGCAAACTTGTCTTTCCATGTGGCTTCCCATTATTATTCCTTCTCACCAATTCCTAGACAGCACTTTTCATTTTAGTCAGTTGGGTAAACGTGTAGTAACATTCCATTTTAGCTTTAACTTGAATTGTCTTGTTATTAATTGGCAGGAGCAACTTTTCTTATTGGCCGTTTGGTTATCCTGTTTTTCAATAGCTTGCTGTAGTCCCTTGCTCATTTTTTTCCTATTGTTCATCTTCTCACTCATTTATAATATTTTAAAAAATAAAATTTAGTATGATTTTATTGTCACTTATATGTATTATAAATTTACTGATCTGATCCAGGACTTATCTCTTAATGGCATTTTTGTGAATAGCAATTCTTAATTTTACCCATTTTCCCTTTATAATTAGCGCATCTTGTATCCTATTTAAGAAGGTAATAAAGACAACCTATGTATTATCTCTAGCAATTTTATTGTTTTGCCAACCATAATTACATAAAAATGCACTTTGAAATTACTTTTTGTCTGTATGACATTAGATAGCAAATTTTATTTCCAATCAACATGAGCACCTGGTATTTAAAAAGCTGCCTTTTTTTTCTGTTGCTTTGCAGTGCTACCTTTGTTGAAACTCAAGTATTCACAATATGCCTAAGTCTGTATTCCTTTCTAGTCATTGTCTGTCTAATTGTTTTATTAAGATTAGAAACATTATGTTAGTTTTAGTGTACAGCATCATGACTTGATATATGTACATAATGAGAAATGATTACCACAATATGTTTAGTTAACACCCATCACCATTCTTATTTACAAATTTTTTTCTTGTGATGAGAACTCTGAAGATCTACTCTCTTAGCAATTTTCAAATGTATGCTACAGTATTGTTAACTATAATCACCATGCTGTCCATTACACCCCCAGTACTTTGTTTATTCTTACGCTTTTCCTTTAATTACCATGGATTTATGTCTTGCTGTCATGTAGCACAAGGCCTCCACAGTTCTTGTGCTTGGTCTTATGAATTTCCATATAAACTTAGAAATGAGTTGTCACTTTTTACAAAATCCTGCTATATTTTCAATGGAATTTCACGAATCTCGTAAATCAAACTGACATTTTTCTTTCATGAATGGATCTTCTAATCATGACATTGTCACAGGTAAAGGAAGGTTTCTTTTACTGTGCATCAGTACTGCTTTGAAGTTTCCTGCCTCATGTTCTAACACTTCTTTTATAAGGTTTATTCTAAGATATTTAATGTTTATATATTTGCACAAGTTTATTTAAAGTTGTTTTGATTTCTTGTAATGTAGTCTTCATTTCACTTATTGTATACTTTATTTGTGACTGGTTCTTTTATTATTTTCTATATCCATTCTTCTTATCCTGTCTTTTTGTTGAAGTTCTCACCGAGATTGTTGAGCATTCTTATAACCACTATTTTGAACTTTGCATCTGCCACACTGTTTGCCTCCATTTTGTTTATTCTTTTTCTGGAGTTTCGTTCTGTTCCTTCATTTGGGACATGTTTCTTTGTCTCTTCATTTTGAAATCTTTCCTGTGTTTGTTCCTATGTGTTCCACCAGGGACAGAGAAGCAGAAGGAGCTGGTTTCACACTCAAGTGTGCAGTATAAAAATCAGGAGGGATTTTCTTGACTGCAGAGGACTCCCTGAGTATCCTGTGGTTCTTTATATCCTTGGTTAAAGGACTTCTTTTCAGCTCTGATTCAGATGGTCTCATCAATGTTTCTGTAGTTTAATTGTAATTTTGTTGTGGTTGTGGAAAGATGCAAGTATAATATTTACCTGCTCCACCATCTTGACCAGAATCCAAGGCTTTTATAAATAAAAAACTGAGATAATTTACCACTAATATATCCTCATTTAATAAAATATTAAAAATATACTTTAGGAATGAAGAAATGTAAAAAGGAATGATGAACAAAGAAATAGAAAAGCTCTTAAGTTAAATATTGGTAATAATGGTCTATATTAAGTGATTTAAAAAAATCTAATTTGTGGGGTTAGAAAAAGGGACAGACCTAAAATACAAAAATATCTATGTACTTTAAGAGAGGGGTACAAAATTAAAATATTATTATGGAGAAGATGTAGAAAATTAAATTTAGACTTGGTTAAAATTTATTTTAAAATATCAAATTATCAAAATTATTAAAGGATATAAAATAGAGTATATAACTTTCAAAAAAGTATTTTGAAAATATGTAATAAGGGAATAAATACAACAACATACAACCAAATCAGAACAAACAAAAATGAATGAATCAGCTGTTAAAAAAAATACATAGCCACAAAGAAATCATGACACAATTTTAAATACATGAGAAATGAAAAATTAAAATTATGTTGATCATAGGGATGAGAATAGACAATGGATGAAATACATGAAGAAAGTAGTTGCAATGATATGAGTATATTCTACTTCTAATTTTGGATGGTAGATCATGTCAGGTAATTTTTTTCTTATTTGACATATAGGAAAAATATTTTTGTACATCAAAATATGACATTTTAGAAAGAAAAAAACATGAAGCAGTATCTATCATTCAAATTAGAGGAAAATATAACTCATGTTTTTTTCTTCTTCAATCACATGTGTTTAACATAAAAATTTCACTTGCTGCCATGTTAAGTTAATGTAGTCTAATCTTTTAAAACTACAGTTCTTTTTCCTTGTACTTTCTCATTTTGTCTGGTTCTGCCTGAAATGACTTGCTGGAATTGAAATTGATGGCAAATGTGCTTCACTCTACAAAGGCAGATGCTATCAGTCTTCATTATAGCCAATAGCCTCTAAGGTCCTGTCATGTGTCTTTTTCAAGTGGACATCAGGTATCCAAGACACAGATATACTGTAAGGTTATTGATAATGTTTGTCATCAATTTGATTAATAATTTCAAATAGTTGAAGAGTACCTTGAAAACTAAGCATTGATCTAAATAAATCAGATCTGCCTCTAAGCTTATAAAAGTAAGGCAAAGAGCTAGACATTAAATTCTGTGCTTCTGGGCCATTACGAAGCAATATCAATGTACTATTCTAAATTGAACAGCTCCCCTTACACTCCTCAGCTCCCTGAGTTCATTTTAAAAGATACTTCATTTTTTGTTCAGGAACCTGAAAAAGAAAGCATCTTTCTGCTTGGGCTAAAGTTAATATTTAAACAGATTCTTCTTGAGTACCATGTATAACTGAGGCTTTACTCTTTAATCAGTCCAGGTTTACAAGTAGAATTTTGGAGAGCTACTGTGGTTATATAAAATCATTTTCTTATATATGAACAATTTATCAATTTTGAGCTAGGTTAGGAAAACTGAGCAGTTTATGGTAGTTTAACGAAGGTTCAATCCAGACAGAAGTATGAAGAATTCACTTAATAAAATGATGAAAAAAAATCCACATATTAACTCTCTGAGGGCACCAAAGTTTAAATTAATTGTTTTAGGTTGAAGAGAGTTATTATGCAAAGGTAAGTATCAGAGTAGTATTAGAGATTTCTCTTTTTAATTATTTTAGTAAATCACAATTCTTTTTTATTATAATTAAATATATCACACACTAAAAATAGAATGCTAAATGGATTCTAAGTGCTCACCCTCTAGCTTAAGAAATGAAGCTACAAATATATTTAAATCCTCTTTTATACAATTTTTAAAATTTCATTATCTTCTCTCCTTTACTTCCTGGAGGTAACCATTACCCAAATTTTAAGTTTATCATTTCTGTGAAACATTTAGATTTTTAAAGTATGTTTGCATCTTAAAATATATATTTTTGTTTTTGTATGTTTTAAATTTTATATGAAAATATCATTTGAAATTAAGTTGTATTTTAATGTATTTTTGAGTTTTATTTATGTTGAGGTTTTCTCTATTTCATTATTTTTCATTATATATTCATTCTTCTCTTCATAAATAGCTAAGTATTACAATTTTTCATTGTTATAACAATTCAGCAATTCACATGCCTGTACATGCCTTCTTGATTTAAAAAAATTGAAATACAAAGTAACATAATGGAATGAAATAGAAGAGAATAAAAGAAAATATCCAAATATATTACACATGAATATGTTCCATCCACAAGAAAATATGTCTATGTGATTATACCATAAAATTATTTTTATTGTGAATGATGGTAAATATATTTTTAAAATTATAACTCTAATGCATGTTACTAGGTATTGAATTTCTAGTCTCAATGAAATCCTTCTAGAGGGAGAAATCTTGTTGTACTATATCAACACTTCTCAGACTTTTGGTTTCTGACAGTTTTAACTTTGATTGTTCTCACAGATTATAAGGTGGATTTTTCTGTTCAAATATCTATTAATTTTATTTTCTATTTCAGTAAAATGTCTATTCATAGTCTTTGCAACCACTTTATATTTTTCTTTTTAAAAAAACTTTATTGTTCAGATTATTACAGATGTCCCTCTTTTACCCCCAAAGCTCCCCTGCACCCAGTTTCCATCCCACCCCAGGCCCTCACCACCCCACTCACTGTCTGCATCCATAGGTACTGCATACATGCATATAAGAACTTTGTCCAATCTCTTCCCGTACCCTCCACACCCCTTGCCCCCGAGAATTGTCAGTCTGCTCCATTTCCATGCCCGATTCTATTCCATTCACCAGTTTGTTCTGTTCATCAGATTTTTTTATTCATTTGATTTTTAGGTTCATTTATTGATAAATATTTACTTGTTGTCACTTTGTTGTTCCTAATTTTTTATCTTTAACTTTTTAATTCTTCTTCCTCTTCTTAAAGAATATTCTTCAGCATTTCATATAATACTGGTTTAGTGGTGATGAACTCCTTTAGCTTTTTCTTGTCTGTGAAGCTCTTTATCTGACCTTCAATTCTAAATGATAGCTTTGCTAGGTCGAGTAATCTTGGTTGTAATGTCTTGCTATTCATCACTTTGTATATTTCTTGCCACTCTCTCCTGGCCTGCATAGTTTCTGTTGAGAAATCAGCTGACAGTCATATGGGTACTCCCTTGTAGGTAACTAACTGTTTTTCTCTTGCTGCTTTTAAGATTGATTCTCTCTTCGTCTTCTTTTGCCCTTGGCATTTTAATTATGATGTGTCTTGCTGTGGTCCTCTTTGGATTCGTCTTATTAGGGGTTTTCTGTACTTCCTGGACTTGTAAATCTATATCTTTCACCAGGAAGGGGAAGTTTTCTGTCATTATTTCTTCAAATAGGTTTTCAGTATCTTGTTCTCTCTCTTCTTCTGGCACGCCCATAATTCAGATGCTGGTACATTTGAAGTTGTCCCAGAGGCTCCTTACACTATCTTTGTATTTTTTTATTCTTTTTTCTTTATGGTCTTTTGGTTGGATGATTTTTGCTTTGTCATATTTCATTCAAGTCTTTGACCTCATTCTTGGGATCCTCTAATCTACTGTTGAATCTCTGTATGTTATTTTTTATTTCAGTCAATGTATGCTTAATTTCTGATGGGTCTTTTTCCTTTTTTTTTTTTGCCTTCTCACTAAGATCCTTGAAGGTTTCACTAAATTCCTCTGAGGTTTCTAGAAGATTATTGAGTAACCTTATAACTGGTTTTAAACTCTATATCCAGTAGTTTGCTTTTTTCTATTTCTTTTGTTTGTGACACATTTCTTTGTCTCTGCATTTTCATTGCTTCCCTGTGTTTGTTTCTATGTATTGGGTAGCTGCTAAGTCTCCTTGAGTTATTAGAGTGGCCTTGTGTATTAGGTGTTCTGTAGGGCCCAGTGGCTCAGCCTCCCCAAACATCTGAAGTAGACACTCTTGGTACACCTCTTTGTGGGCTGGGTGCACAGTCTTGTTGTAGATGAGCCTTGATTGTTGTAGGTTAGCCTTGATTGCTGGGAGGAATTTGCCTCCAGGCCAACTCAGTTGTCAGACTATACCCAGAGAGAGCATCACATTCCATAGGCTCAGTCCCACAACACTTCCCTCTACTTCATACACCTATTGCAAGCACAGGTTGTTATTTGTGCTTCTGACTGACCAACTACATATTGTAGTTTCCAGTGAACCCATTCAATTCAAGATGCCATTCCCATGTCCTGGGTTACAGGTGTTAAACCAGAGGTTTTGGTGACCCCCTCCCTGGGTTTGATTAATTTTCTCGAGTGGCTCACCAAACTCAGGAAGCCCATTTATTCATTAGATTACTTTTTTTTTTTTTACAAAGGATATTAAAGGATAGGAACCAACAGCTAGATGAAGCAACACAGAGGGTGAGGTCCCAGACAAAGAAACGTTCTGTCCTCATGGAGCCTGAGGATAGGCCAGTGGCACATAAAAGCATTCTGGTTCCCCAACCCTGGAAACTCTCTGGACCATTTTCTTTTTTGAGTGAGACCGATGGTGTTGGTTTATGGAAGCTTCATTATATGGGCATGATTGATTAAATCATTGGCTGTTGATAACTTATTCAATGTCTCTCACTTCTCTATGGAAATCATTATATTCTCATCACATTGTAGTCACAGTTGGTTGTCCTGGCAACCAGCTCCCAACCTTAAGTGCTTTCAAAAATTACCTCAATAAATAAACTTAGTTGCGGTGTAAAGGGGCTTGTTCTGAATAATTAGGCATTCATAGGACCTTTATGGTTCTGATGTTGTTTTAGGAACTGAAGTCAAATATATAATATTATGGCAAAAGATGCTCCCATTGCTCTTATAGCTGAGGAAATTCCAAGAATTTTTGGAGCTGTGAACTACAAACTGTACACAAAGATAAAATATATGACAAATATATTTTGCTCATGTGAATGATCAAATATATACTTCTTATACATTACAATGTTGAACGCATCGCAGGGCAAAATATTTTCCAACCAAAAGCTCTAAATTCTATGGAAGTCTGGATTTATGTTAATATTTTACTTTAGCTAGACTTACCAAATTCTCAAATCCTAATAAATATATAATAGACAGACTATTCTCTTGAAGTTCAATAAGCCCTAGAAGAAGTCAGACAACCAAAACTGATGCCAGGTATAGCAAACCAGTTGAACATCTATCCCGAGTCCTTATCATAAATCAAGCTTCTAAGATCCCAGCTTTGGTTTAGCCTTTGAGCTTTGGAATTTGAATAGCCACTAAATTGTTTTGGGTACACAGTAGAGTTCTTCCCTGTATGTTCAGTGATTCACCTGCAGAATCCCCAAATCTTCTGCTTACTGACAGGGATTTTCTAGTCGGGCAGGCATTTGCTGTATGATGAATTTTCTATCACACTTTTCATTTGTGTTTCACCAAACTAACTTCCCCTGAAACCCCCGGGCAGCACCCTGAGTAAGACCACTGGTTTATGACAAATTGCTGCAAATAGCCACCTACTGGAAAACTGAAGGTTGTTGTAAATGTAATGTTGTGGCACAAACATTTTTATACATCCCAGGATTCAGTTGCTGAGGAATAATAGATTTTATTATAATGTATAGTTAGAAGCTAAAAGATAAAAACTGATGATGCCCACTAGTATTTTTTGCTTTTTAAATATATTCTAAAGGCTATGAATCTAAATTGCATATATTTATGCTAATAGTGTGTTGTCCATTGAAAATACAGTTACATACTTGACTTTCAAAATTATTCTAGTAATATAGTAGCTTTTGTGTTAACTTAATCATGGTCTCATGTGCAATTCCCTTAGTGACCAAAGGAGCAGCATGATTGTGAACAGTTAATTAAGATTTTGCTGCAGCCTATGGCCATTGTAAGAGCAAAGTTAGAAGTCACAATGAGAATTGATTGAAAAATATGATTTTAATAACACCAAATTACAACAGATGGAACAAATTAGTCACAGATGTAGAGGTAAAATCACAATGCAATGATTCTCATTATATCCGGAGGACATTTAAAAATAATAGCAATTGTAGCACTTGTTCCATCCCCCCCTTTTCTGATAAATGTTGTTAATAATAGTTTATATTTGTAATTTTTAAACTTTTTCAAGTGTAATAATAAGGATTAACCCTAAAATTTTACAATATAGGGGTTTCCAAGGCATAAATTAAAGCAAATAATGGAAAACCTACCTAATAAAAGAGTAATACGCAAATTGATCATACCTACACTACATGCACAAGGCATTCCCACAAGCCATGCCCACAAGCCAATCAGGAGCAAATATGCAAATAAACCCTAACCAAGATGACTGCAGCCACTGAGAGCAAGAGGGAGACTTGGGTTTCCCCGGCAATGGAGGAAGCCAAGCTTTCCGCTGCCCTTGCAGACCTAGACCTCCAATCAATGCTACAAAGTTTCAATTACAGAAGATAAATAAACCCCAACAGAAATGTCTGTCACCATGGAGTGAGCAAAAGGCTTGGCTCCACTCCAGGCTACAAAGTTTTAATTGTAGAACATAAATAAATCTCAGATACCAGGGCTTCCACTTGGGTCATTGGGGGGCGTGGCCTGCCTGCAAACCACCACAGGCCCATTGCCCAGACCACCCATGCCCCAAGGAAACCCCCACCCTGATCCAGGACACCTTCAGAGAAAAGCAGCTGGCCCCCTCCCGTGCGCCAGGACTCTATCCTATCTAATAAAAGAGTAATATACAGATTGACCATCACTCCAACATGCAAGACAGCTGCCCCCATGTGATCAAAGATCCTGCTGCCTGTGAACACAAGATGGCCACCACAAGATGGCTAGCAGGGGAAGGCAGTTGGGAGGGAACAGGCCTGCAAGAGAGGGCAGTTGTGGGTGATCAGGCCAGTAGGGGAGGGCAGTTGAGAGGAACCAGGCCTGTACAGGAGGGCAGTTGGGGGTAATCAAGCCTGCAGGGGAGGGCAGTTAGGAGTGACCATCCTGGAAGAGGAGTGAAGTTGGGGGCAAACAAGCTGACAGGGGAGCAGTTAGACATCAATCAGGCTTGTGCGGGAGTGTTTAGGGGGTGATCAGGCTGGCAGGCAGAAGTGGTTAGGGGCAATCAGGAAGGCAGGCAGGTGAGCAGTTGGGAGCCAGCAGTCCTGGATTGTGAGAGGGTTGTCCCACTGGGATTGGGCCTAAACGAGCAGCCAGACATCCCTTGAGGGGTCCCAGATTTGAGAGGATCCAGGCTGGACTGAGAAACGCCCCCCTCCCCTGTGCACAAATTTCATGAACTGGGCCTCTAGTGTATTTATGGAAGAGAGATGTCCAATTCACTAACTTTGATGATTTAAACTGTATTATTACAGAATAATACATGAGATATATTTTTATTCATAAGTAAATTAGCAAATTAAACCATTACATTATAAAGATCTTGCTGGAAAAAGAAAGGATATTTTACTTCAATTTCTACTTCTTTTCAGTGGAATAAAATGCACTGTTCAGATTTTTTTTAAAAGAAACGAAAAAATGAAAGATAATTGCTTCTTAAAAGTAAGAAAATATATTTACATCTTAAAAGATCAAAGGCATTGAAAAATTTGAAGTTTAAATCTGACAAAATGGATGATATAAATAGAAGGTTTGAAAAAAATATTTTCCTTTTCATTAGGGTACAGTTTTTTTCTTCTTACTTTGTGATGCCTAAGTATAATACAAATGATACAAGTGCCAGATATTTTTTCTCTTCAACATAATATATGGCTACTGCTGATTGCAGTTTTCATTTTCTCTTTGTTGTTTTCTGTTGCATTGTGAAAATTTTTGTTGTTTTTTATTTGAATTCTTTATTGTTTAAAGTATTACATGAGTCTCATTTTCCCCCCATTGACCTGTTTCTGGCTGCTCCCACACCACAGCACATGTCCTCACCCCTCTACTGTCTGTGTCCATTGGTTATGCTCATATGAATGCATGAAAGTCCTTTGGTTGATCTTTTATCCCCTCGCCCCCTCCCTTCCCTCAGAGGTGGGACAGTCGGTTCCATGTTTCTATGATTCTGGTTCTGTTTTTATTCATCAGTTTATGTTGTTCATCATATTCCATAAATGGTTGAGATCACGTGATATTTATATTTCTCTGATTGGATTATTTCTCTTAGCATAATTCTCTTCAGTTCCATCCATGCTGTTGCAAATGGTAAGAATTTCTTCTTTTTTTACAGCAGCATAGTATTCCACGTGATGTACCACAATTTTCTAATCCACTCATCTGCTGATGGGCACTTGGCTATTTCCAAGTCTTAGCTATTGTAAATTGTGCTGGTATGAACATAGGGGTGCATAAATTCTTTCTGACTGGTGTTTCTGGTTTTTTTGGTATATATTCCTCGAAGTGGGATTACTAGGTCAAATGGAAGTTCCATTTTTTATTTTTTTGAGGAAACTCCATACTGTTTTTCACAGTGGCTGCACCAGTCTGCATTCCCACCAGCATTGCAAGGTGGAATGGGAGATATTTTTAATACCATTACAAAAAATATTTTAAAAAATGGCACTATAATAGCTGAACAGTAGGAATTAGGACTGTATATCTCTCTTTTCTCAATCACTTCCTCACCTCAATAGTCTTTTCCCTTTTCCAACTAAATTATTCTTTCTACTGTTTTCTTTTATCCCTCTCTCACATTTTTCTTTTTCCCTTTGCCTACACGTTGATCAGTTTGAGAGACATGTAAGGTCAGCTGAAATAGTTCCAGCTTGAGTTTTCACTTTATGCTAAGTTTAAATCAGGATTACAAACTACTAAAGTGTTTTAGTCATTTTGATTCTTTGTGTTTTTTAAACTTTAGGAACACCTACCTGGTTAACAGGCTAGAATAGTGGTCGGCAAACTGCAGCTCGTGAGCCACTTGCAGCTCTGGCCCCTTGAGTGTGGCTCTTCCACAAAATACCAGGGCCCGGGGGTGGGGGGGTCTGTTTTGAAGAAGTGGTGTTAGAAGAAATTTAAGTTTAAAAAATCTGGCTCTTAAAATAAATTTCAATTGCTGTACTATTGATATTTGGCTCTGTTGACTAATGAGTTTGTCTACCACTGGTCTAGAAAAAGGAATCATAATATGTTGCTAAGAATACAGATTTTAGAGTAAGATGGGAATTTTAAATATGGAAGTTCTATTTACTAGTCATGTGTTTTCATCATAAAACCAGTTTCCTCATCTATAAAACAGACAATGTAACTCCATAGGAATGTAGTGATTGTTAAATTGAGTGATGTGTCAATTATCTAATAATTTCATGATTCTGGAATAAACAAATTTTATTTCCTTAGTCTGTCCCATTAATGCAAATCCAGCATTTATCATGGAAGGTTAGATTTAAATAGGCTGAGTCATTTGTAATTGTTGATATGAGAAGAAAATATGTGTATATATATATATATATATATATATATATATATATATGCCAATAAAATATTTTAATGATTATAGTAACATATGATCAATTTTTGTTGTTGATTTATTTTTATGTGTTTTTTTAATAAGAAAGAGAGTCTCTCCAGGTGAGTTTTAAAGTCATATTTCATTACAAAATGAAGCAATTTCCACAACTTGATGGAACCCGTGCATTCCTATGGACTGAGTTATATTAATCTTTTCTTACCAGCAGGGATTTTTTCACCATATCAGTGCATGGTTCTTTGCCTTGTATGGATTGGCTAATTGTTGTTCTGCTCTCTGCAGAGTTGGAAATTATGGCAATCAGGAGTATTATATAGTTAGCCTACCCCAATCAGGCTTCACCTAAATGGTTTATGAGTTCATTTTGCATGTCTAAAATATGTCCCTTTGAGCTGAATCTCACTTTACTTTTAAACATTCTACAAATGTAACTAAAGAGTTTTGCATATTGTATGCTTTTCTAATTTCCTATACAGTGGAATCAGAAGTAAAGAATTAACATTTTTCAATGACTTTAGCCATACATTATTACAATGAATTATCTAGTAACTACATACAGAGGAATGGTACATTGTTATGTAAAAAATTCATATAGCAAGTTTTAATAAACATGCACCTCATCCCCCTAAGACACAAATTTTATCTGCTTGCTGCTATGTATTTGGATATCTGATGCAGCACTCACACTTATTTTAATTTATAACTTTAATGGAACAAGTAAAGGACTTCAATGAAATATTATATAGATGTAGAATAGCTGTGGCCAACAAGTAATGGTATGAAAAATGCCTTTCATACACAGTGATAAAAGAGAAGGAATATATATTACAAATGAACAGCATTTATTATGAAAGATGCATACATAAATTAAAATGCAAAAATAATTTTTAAATGCTAATAGACATTTAAATTTTTAAAAGCAATTTAAATTATTGGTGCTTGTTTTCTTTTCAAAAATTTTCCCTTCATTGATTAAGGTATTACGTATGTGTCCTTATCACCATTACCCCCCACCTCCCCACTCATGACCTCACCCTCTGTTGTTTGTGCTTGTTTTCTATATATTTTGAAATTTCTTTAATATATTTGTGTTGTTTTAAAAATATAATATATTAAATTTGAGGAGTTTCTTACATTACTATGTAGTTGATCTGAGAAAAAAAGAATGGATTTTGCTTTTAGTGTTGTCTATAAATCTCAGAGGGAAGGTTGGGGGGTGGATGGGCGTGTGGGATGAGATCAACCAAATAAGGTTGCACATATGCATATCCCATGAACACAGACAATAGTATGATGAAGGCCTGGGGTGGGGAAAGGGGCAGAAGAGTTTCTGAGTCAAATGGTTTAAATGCATGACCAAGGAATTTCCATTCCATGTGGGTATGTGCATTTAGGCAAAGAATTTTAAGTCCAGAATTTTTGCTATTAGAACTTTTTGAATTTATCTCTGGCTACTAAGCTGATTTCTGGCTAACAGGTTTTAGACAAATTGCTTTCCATTTCCATTTATGATTGGTTTTTACACAATGATTAGAATAATGGTAATATAAAAATTAAAGTGGGAGCGACTGGGGAGAGATCAATTGTGGAAAAAGAAGGCATATGTAATACTTTAAACAAACAAGAATTTAAATAGAAAAAAACAGAAATAATTAAGAAATGAGAAATCCACAGAGGCTAACTAGTCAAATTAGGAGTGGAATATTTTCCACATCATTTACTTCTATGATAACATTGATTTTCTCCAGTATTTCAGATCATTCCTCCTACCTGAAACCACTTTGGGTAGATGGTCTCCTTCATTATGAAAGAGACAGGAGCCTGACAAAAGCCAAGCATCAGTTGTTTCTGTACATGAATAACAACTTAATTATGTAAAATGAAATATGAACAATATCACTGAACAATATCATCTTGACAGACCAGATATGTGTACAATGTTTTTAAAATGCGTATAAAGAGCAATGGTCAGCAGTGTGTTTATTATAATGGATGGCACAAGTGTTTTATAATTCTAATGTGCAGGATGAATTAGAAAACTAGAATATGTTAAGCTATGAAATTTAAGATATGGTATAGAGATAACAAAAATCTCATGAATTCATTTCCTAGGATTGCAGTAACAAAGTACCCAAAACAGAGTGGCTTAAAGCAACAGAAAGTTATTGCCTCACAGTTCTGGAATCCAACTCAATGTATTGGCAGGACCAAGCGGAGTCTGTGATGGCTCCAGGGGAGGAGCTGTCCTTACCTCTTCTGCTTTCTGGCCTCTTTTGGCTGTCTTCTCCCTACTTCTCTTCATATAATCTTCTTTCTGTTTGTCTGTCAAAGCTCCCTTTTTTATAAGGGAACCAACCGGTCAAATTGAATAGGATCCACCTTAATGGACTTAATTTAATGTGACCTTATTTTAATGTGATTCCCAAAAAAAGATATGTGCGAATCCTGCCCCCAAAACCTCAGAATTTTCCAGTTTTAGGTATCAATATTGCTAGCTGTGGACAGAAAGTGGCATAAAATCATTGATGCCTTTGCAAGTTATTTTGGCTTCTGAACAGTTGTAAAACTGGCTTAGATTGCTCTTCCTATCCTTAGTATTCTCATTTAGCTAAAGTTTGCTTGACCTGTACAAATGGTGTTAGGGGTATTCAATAGAACATCAATTCAGGAACAATGATTCAGAACTTTGATGCACTAGCTAAAAATAGGTTAGAACTTATGAGCAGTTAAATGTTTTTCACAGTCTATATAAAATATTTCACCATTGGAGGCATTGATTATATTTATTAATACCCTAAAATAATTAAAAAGCATAAAAGTAGTAAATAATCAAATGCTACAGGGTAAATAAAACAGTACAAATAGGAATTTCTTTTTTTTATAACTTTGATTTAAGTGTTTATAGATGACTAATTCCTAATCTCCAATATATTTTAGGAAGTAGAGAAATTGATAATCTAACATACTAGAAAACATTTTAATATATAATGTGTGAATCATTTTAGGGTTATTAAAAATAAAATTTTGCAAGAAAAGGTTTCTTTAACAAACTCAACAGATTAAATAACATTTTCAACTAAACAACTAAAAAAAATTATTTCTGCAAATTTTTTCTTTCTCCTAATCCATCTTGCTTACAAATATTTTAGTATTAATAATTAAAGACACTAAGTTAAAATGTTTATTACTAAAATTATATATATATAATTAATATATAATTATATATTAAACAAACATACACACTAATAAAAGTCTAGGTGGCGCCTTACCCTCACATCATCACAAGATGGCCACCCCTATGTCGTCACAAGATGGCCTCCACAAAATGGCCAGCAGGAGAGGGCAGTTGTGGGCAATCAGGCCAGCAGGGAAGGCAGTTGGGAGCAAACAGGCCAGCAGGAGAGGGGAGTTGGGGCAAACAGTAAGTAAAATTTCAATTGCAATATGAAAGGATAAAGTAATAATGGATTAACTCACATAGATGTTTAATTCTCTCTTATGTGCCAGTCAGAACAAAAACATTCCAGGTGAGATATTATGGCTTTCTGGTGCCAAGGCCTCCTATGCTGCTGGTCTGCTATGCTCAATGTGCAGCTTCTGTCTGAGAGAGCAATTTGTATTTGATATTTGCATTCCAGTTAGCAAGATGGGCAAAAACACAGGGTATGTCCTCTTCCTTTCAGAACATCACTTTCTTTCACTCCCCCATTGATTAGAACCTCACAGCTGTATCTAGATGCAGAGGAGACTGAAAATAACTCTCTCAGCTGTCATTCACGTTAAGCTTAACATTGAAAGGGTAAGAAAGAAAATGTGGGTTACTAGGTTACTAGCAGTGTCTATGGTAGTTGAGTTTATTCTCATTTTATTACCATCTTGGTGTCGAAAGGTAAGATACAACAAATATAGTGTCTAATTCTTTTCCCTATCAGAGGAAGAGAACGCTAAGCCTTTTGGTTAATGATGTGACCTTCTAAGAGCTTCTTAGAGTTAGAGGTCATACAAAGCCTGGTGTACTAACATTGCTGATATATTGTCGTTTAGTTACTTGCATGAAAACAATCAGATGCAATATAATTCTTTATATAAATATATAGTATAATTTCATGATAAAGTAGGTCATTAATACTGGTATTACCATAAATGAAAATCTCCTTTCTCTCTCCCCTATTTCTGTCTATTGATAGATTTTTAGCACATGCCTCATACATAAAATAGCAGTATAGTTTGTGGATTTAAAAATACTAAAGAAAACTTATCAATTAACAATTATTATAATTCTTATATAGAGAGTATGTATTTGTTGTATAATTATTTGCCTTGTTACACAGAGGAATAATTAAAACTTTTCTTAGAGGTTCTGAGTTATCATTAAGACAACATAGGATGTGATTTTCAATGATCAATATTAATAAACTTTTTCTACTGTTTAATTTTCTCCACCTTGAAGATTCATTATTTTTACAAGAAAAAATAGATATGTATAAATACATACATATATATGTAAGGTGAAACTATGTACTAATAAACTGCCTTCTCAATTTCCTTCAGAAAAAATCAATCTTATTAATGTGTATCTACATTATTACTTTATTTACGGGTTTATATAGTGTTGCTTGAGTAAGCTGTGTGTGTTCTTATTGTTTCATGATGAATTGAAGAGGGAGATAAATCATTTCTTCCAGATAGTCACAGAAATTTAGTGATGATGAAAAAGTGGTTTTGGAGGGTATGTATTTGAGGGCAGTTTATATAAAAAGAAAGATAAGAAAGATGAGATGTGGAAATAAGTTAGAAGCATTCTATTCCATTTTGGGAAGGAGGTGAATTAGAAGTCTTTATCTTCTCCATACTTATGTTTTTCATGGTTTTTAAGTTTTCTCAAGCTGATTTTCCTGGTTTCCTGTATACTCCTAAATGTCCCTTCAGATGATTCTTGTTTTATCTACTAGAGATGCACTCAATGATGTATGTTTAACTATTTCATTGAGGTATTTGTGCTAGTAAAATTTGAAAACATGCTAAATTTTAAACAAAGGGAATTGACCCAAAAACTTTATATAATTAATGAATTAAGCTTTATAACATTGGTTAACATTAAATGAAACCAAAATTACAATGTAAACCTGATTATATAGCGTCATACATATAAATTTACTTGTGCATATTCATCTGTATGGAAATTGAACCAGAAATATTTTTTTAAATTAAGTATTTACACTTTTTTTATGTTTCTGTAATTTTTAACATTTTAACTTTTATTTGCAAGATATATATCAAAAAAAGCCATAATGATAATAGCTATTGTATGTATAGCTCCTTTAAGATCTAGTCCATTGCATTGAGTACTATAATGTCAGACTTGTAATAAAGAATTGAACAAACTGATGTCTATAAAACAGAAATATAAATGGTTAAGGTTTGTATACAAGTTTTAGAATATGTACCCTCCACTAGTCAGATATCCATGTGGCACCATACATTATGTATGAGAGAAAAAATAAAATTTTGATTCTTGAAGTCACTGAGATTTTGAGCTGTGCATTACCATAATATTTACCCAGCTTATTAGGACTGATAGTAAGTAAAATATTTTATCATGTATTAATAGTAGTAGATTTATAGGAAAATATCAAGAAACAATTTCTTAAACTTCCAATAGAACATGAATATGATAAATATATAATAGAATTTCTCAATGAAATTTGTTACTACCATCTGAAATGGAGCTAAAATTTTAATAACTGAGAAAGCATGTATATTCTTACTAATACTCTCAGTTAACATATTTTAAAGTGGGAAAACCATAATAGAATTAAGACAGTTTGCCAAAGAATTATAGTCATAGGAAGGGAAAATACAATTAAAATTAAGATAGTATCACCAAAAAGATTTGTTAGACTACATTTTAAATTATCAGCTGTTTATTCCTATCTCGGGATTTAGAAAATAAATCTACTTTTATTTTATTTTTTAAAATGTGCTTCTTATTGTTGATAGTACTATAGATATCTCCACCTATTTTTCATAATTTTATGATTCCTATTTTTCATGATTACTCTTTAGAATATAGTGAAACAGCAAATTGACTAGGGCCTATAGCCCATTATTATTTTTAAAAATTTATCTTTATTGTTGAGAGTATTACAGATATACCCCCTTTTTTCCATCATTGCCTCCCCTTCACCTGGCTCCTGCTCTACCTCATGCCTTCAACACGTTATTGTCTGTGTCAATAGGAAATGCATATATGCATATAAGTTATTTGGTTAATCTCTTTACATCCCTGCCACCTCCCCTTCCCTCTGAGATTTGTCAGCCTATTCCATGCTTCATGTCTCTGGATCTATTTTGTTCATCAGTTTATTTTGTTCATTAGATTTCACATATAAGTGAGAACATGAAATATAACAACATCAACATCATAGGAGTCCCAGAAGGAGGGGAAACTGAACAAGGGATCAAGAACCTGATTGAAGAAATGATATAGCCCACAATTTTAACAATGAAGTTTATACAAAGAAAATTGATTTGAAAAGTTGAATTTTGAATATAAGGGAACTTTCTATTTTCAAAGGAAAAGAAAAAACTAAAATACTTAATTTATTTTTCTTCTGAGTTTGCTGGTGTCAGGGCTGGACTAATAAAGCTCACAAGCTTGGTCTTTTCATAGCAGTCATTAATTTTCTATGAGGTTGATATTGAGATAGTATGGAATATTTCCCCATTGTGTCATAATGTTTGGATATATTTGACCAGATTTCTTTAGCAGATAGTCTTTTTACTACCCCAAATAACTAAGCATCATTTGTGAATCTGAAAAATTTCCCAACCATTTTAATTATTAAATCATAGCTAAACATCCATACTGAGTTGTTTAGACTCTCTTGGGTAAGTAGAAATAGTAAGATTTGACAAAAGGGGAAAAAAGGCTTTAAATTCTGATACTTTATAAGTTTGTTTTGAGGAAATGTCTCATTTATCTATTTCCCTCCTTTAAAAAATGTTTATAGTGTACCTTCTATTTAGAAATCATTAAAGTAATAATTTATATTTTAAAAATAATAAGGAAGGGGATAAGTTACACACAAATATGTATAATGTACCTATGAGAATTGATAACCATTCAAAAATGAATTTGTAATAATTATATTTTAAAACAAAAACAGATAAATTTGGGCAGAGCACATATCAAGAAAAATAACTTTATCATAAAATTTTATTATATCTTTTTTAATAATGTCCCTAAACTATTGTAGCACATTTATTTTATAAATTGAGTCTCAAAGGAATTTTTTTTTTCAGACTCAAATTGCTGAAATTATATGGAGCATGAAAGAAAAGATCAAAAGGGCCAACTGGGAACAAAACACAGTGATCAGAATTCAGGATAAGCCACAATACATAATAATCCTAATTACAAATCTTTAATTAAACCAGAGGGAGAATTTATGCCCTGAATAAACTTGTTCTAACTTCCAGATAGGATGTTTTGATGTTTCTAAATAACAGCCAAAGAGTAAGCTTATTATTTAATGTCTTATGATCTATAGAAATCTAAAGTTAAAAACACATGTTAAATGCAAAGTTCAAGAGAAAAATATAGTCTTCAGGGGTGTTGTTGCAAAATATTTGAATTTAGCAAGCTAATTAGTTCTGACACAATTGACAAATTTATGAATGCCCAACTGATGAATTAAAGAATAGAATATATTAATATCTTTAATGAATTCATTTAAAAATAAGTTGTTGCAAAGTAGATTTCCTCCAGAGATGAATAAAAAAGCCAAATGTGTTTATGTGTCTGGGTATGATATTAATGTGAATTACCCTGTACTTGGAGGATAACTAGCCTAACCAAGTACATTGAATATATTTTCTATTTCCCATCTTCTTGCCTATTGGACTGACAGTTTTGAGTTTTTCTGATCCCAAAAGTTCCTTCGAGATCCTGTATTTAAGTATGCCACAGTTTAATCAAGGAAGCAATGACATTGAATGATTTTTCCAAAAAGGAAGATCAAATGCCAGTTTCCACATTAAACTTAAAATAAATGTTAGAGTTTGCTCAACAATTAAAAGTTTCTTCTAAAAGAGTTATTTTTGTCCATAAGCAGTACTAATATTTTAAATGCACTTTTTTAGTTTTAAAATTTATTTTTCCCTTAGCTTGAATTTTTCAGATATATCTAGAAAATTGCAAACTGTAATATAGTATTTAACACATTTTTGCTAAGTCTAACTTCCACTCACACAGAGGTAGAACCTCTGTGTCTTTGTCCATTTGTGCTGCTATAATAAAACACCATAGATAACTGTCTTTGCTCTATTCTCAAATGGCAGAGGGGACAAGGGAACTCTATGGAGTCTCCTCTTTATAAGAACACTAATATAACTCATGAAAACTCTTCCCTCAGGTCCTCATCTCCTATCATAGGCCCCATCTCCAAACTTCAAAACATTGAGGATTATGTTTCAACATCTAAACTTTCAGCTCCTGCAGGTGCCAGTGGCCCCGCCTAAGAAACCACAAACTACATGCCCACCCTACTCCAAAACTTGGATTCAGTGCCTGCAATGGGAGTGGTAGCTCTGAAGATCTCAGAATGACCTATAGGGTCATTCTTCCTTTGTCTAAGAGAATTGTGCAAGCTTTTCTTAAAATGACTGATTCATGCTGATATCAAAATTGTTCTCATTCTTAGTGTTTTCATTTTCTGCAATATAGATAGACTATTTTCATGCACTGGGGGGAGGGGGGATGGGTATCTCTCAGCACAGCCTGCATCCTCTCCAATCTGGGATATCCCTCTCGCAATCCAGGACTGCTGGCTCCTAACCACTCACCTGCCTGGCTACCTGATTGGCCCTAACCACTCTGCATGTCAGCCTGATAGCCTCCTAACTACTCCCCTGCCAGCATAATTGACACCTAACTGCTCTCCTGCCTGCCTTATTGCCTCCAAATGCCCTACCCTGCAGGCCTGGTCCCTCCCAAATGCCTTCCCCTGCCGGCCATCTTGTGACCATGTGGGAGTGACCATCTTGTGATGACATGGGGGTGGCTATCTTGTGACGATGTGAGGCAGCCATCTTTTGACAATGTGGGGGCGGCCTTCTTGTGATATGAGAGTGTGAGGGTCAATTTGCATATTACCTCTTTAGTATATAGGATAGGCTGAGAATTTACAAATCTTTAAGTTATGCTTCCATTTTTAACAATTCTATCTTTTAAGTTGTTTCTCTCTTCTCATCCTATCTAATAAAAGAGTAATATACAAATTGACCATCACTCCAATACAAGATGGCTGCTCCCATGTAGACACAAGATGGCCACCACAAGTTGGCCAGCATGGGAGAGCAGTTGAGAGGGACCAGGCCTGCAAGGGAAAGCAGTTTGGGGCAATCAAACCTGCTGGGGAGGGCAGTTAGGGGTGACCAGGCCAGCAGAGGAGGGAAGTTAGGGTTGACTGGGCCTCCAGGGAAGGGCAGTTTTGGGGGGGGCAGGCCTGCAGGGGAGAGCAGTTAGGGGCAAACAGGCTGACAGGGGAACAGTTAGGCATCAATCAGGCTGGCAGGGGAGTGGTTAGGGGGTGATCAGGCTGGCAGGCATAAGCTGTTAGGGGCAATCAGGAAGGCAGGCAAGTGAGCAGTTGGGAGCCAGCAGTCCTGGATTGTGAGAGAGATGTCTGACTGCCTGTTTAGGCCCAATCCTACTGAGATCAGACCTAAACAGGCAGACAGACATCCCTAGACAGGTCCCAGATTAGAGAGGGTGCAAGATGGGCTTAGGGACACATACCCTTTGCATGAATTTTGTTCACTGGGCCTCTAGTTTTACTAGAAGATGTCAGAATGAGCCAAACAACATCTTTAACATTTTACTTATAAATAGTTTCACAGCTAAATATACAGTTATATCAATTAGGAGTTTTAACTTCCACAAAACACTGGAAACTAACCACAATCTAGCCAAGATTTTTGTTGCTAATTTAGAACAAGGACTGCTTTTTCTCCATTGTCCAACAATATATTCCTTGCTTCTCTTTGACACCTTGTCAGAATGATCCTTCCTGTCCACATTTTTACCAACATTCTGTTCAAGATAAATTAGGTATTTTCTAAGAAGATTGAAGCTTTCTCTAGACTCTCCTTTTTTCCTGTCTGATCTCTCACCATAACTGACTTTAAAGGCCCATTCACCACAATGTAAGCTTTCTTCTAGCATGCCACCTCCAAACTCTTCCAGCCTCTATTCAATACCAGGCGGAAGAGGAGGCAGATGCTGGGGGAGATCAACCAAAGGACTTGTATGCATGCATATGAGCATAACCAATCAATGAAAGACACTGGGGCGGGGAGGGGGGCAGGTGGGGACATGTGCTGGGGGATAAGGGAGGTTGTGGGGGGGATATTGGGGAGGAAAAAGGAAAACTTATTTACTACTATTAAATATAAATTATACTGCAATATATATACTTTAAAAAAAGAAAGAATTAAAAAAAATATCAATTCTAAAACTGAGGTCCTAGTAAAAAGAGCACTATAATCTACTGCTGCAAAACGTGTTATGCACTTCTCTCAGTCAAACACAAGTCATCTTTATTACCAGGAAACTTCGTTTTTCAAAAAGCCTAATAAGATTGTGTTGGATATTGTTTAAATCAAGGACATTTTATGTAAATATTGTTTTTAAGAATGCCATAAGTTGCTTTGAAATAAAAGTTAGAAAAATAAAATTAGCTCAATCTAGTTTCCCTTCTCTTTCTTTTTTTAATTTCTTCATTGATTAAGGTATTACATATGTGTCCTTAAGCCCCCAACCCTCCCCCCACTTATGCTCTCACCCCCCTGGTGTTCATGTCCATTGGTTAAGCTTATATTCATGCATCCAAGTCCTTTGGTTGATCTCTCCTCCTTCCCCTCACCCTCCGCTACCTTCCCTCTGAGGTCCGGCAGTCTGGTCAATGCTTCTCTGCCTCTGGATCTGTACCTGTTCATCAGTTTATGTTGTTTTTTCTAACTCCTTTAGAACACAATTGTTGGCCCCTGATGCCATGAGGGGAGAGTTCCTCAAGCTCAACAGTCACTTCTTACATTTTAAGTGTTTATTTGAGTACAATTTCCCATGGATGATTTTAAATGAGTAATAGAAATTAAAAATCATGTTTTTGCCCTGGCTGGTGTGGCTCAATGTTAGAGTGTTGACCTGTGCACCAAAGCATTGTGGGTTCAATTTCTGGTCAAGGGCATGTACCTGGGTTGCAGGTTTGATCCTTGACCCCAGTCTGAGCTCATACTGGAGGCAACCAATGAATGTGTCTTTCTCACATCGGTCTCTCTCTCTCTCTCTCTCTCTCTCTCTCTCTCTCTCTCTCTCTCTCTCTCTCTCTCCCCATCCCTCACCCCCTTCTTCCCTCCCTCCCTCCCTTTTCCTTCCCTCCCTCTCTTTCTCTCTCTCCCTCTCTAAAAATCAGTGGAAAATATCCCTTACACTCCTTAAAAATCAATGGAAAAATATCCTCAGGTGAGGATTTAAAAAAATGTTTTTTAATCATTTTTTTTGTTTTTTGGTTGAAGGAGGGTAATCTTACTGGTGAAGTCCCAGGAGGAAAGACACATTAAAGTGAATGAACACTCACAGAAGTCCTTTCTGCATAATTCTTAAGCACTTGAAAAAAACCTTTAAGAGAACAAAGCTGTTAGTAATACCAAATTAAAAATAAGATAAGTAAAAATAAAGGTAATTTAATTAAAAGAAAATAATAAATATGGAAAAATGAATCCATTTTTTTGAAATTTCTAGTTTTTAAAGTTATTTCAGAGCAGGAATGAGGTACAACCACTGACTTCAACAGCTTAAGGCAGTTACAAATATTTCCTTATTGATTTTGGAGAGAGAGATAGGGAGAAGTAGAGAGAGAAACATTGAAGTAAGAGCGGAGCATTGATCAATTGCCTCCCATACACACAATGAGTTAGGATCAAACTCACAACCTGGATCTGTATCCTGCCAGGGAATCAAACCATGACCTTTTGGAGAACGGAATAATGCTCCAATTGAGCCATGCTGGTCAGGGCCACAAACATTTTTATGAATTGCTTCTTTTGTATTATGTTGAATAAAACATGGAACAAAATAAATGTGCCTGCCTCTAGGATTATACAAATAGTTTCTCATAAAGCTGTCTGTTTACATTTATTTCCTTGTTCTGCATCTTGTCTTTCTGCAGGATGAAATTTAGGGAAAGTCTCATGACTATTCGGGTCACCAGAGGCAATGAATGCTGAGTATTTTTAAGTGCAGCCGGTGTAATAATAAAAAGTTTAAAAGTCAATTCTCTCCTCAACTTCTCTTTCCCATCTCTGGACTACTATAAGACAGCCTCCCGAAGGAGAGAGGTTGTGTGCCTGGCTTCTTCTCCTTCCCCATCTTTTACTTTTATCTGTCCCCACCTCTGTCTTGTTAACCAGGTTTCTTCACTTTACTGGATCAGAGGAAGCAGAGGGAGAAAAGGACATAGTGTAAATCTGACTTGACCAGTGCTACTTGGCAGGGATTCAAGGGTCACCTTTTTCTTCAAGGCACGGAACAGTGACTCGTTCAGAAGTTTGATATCTTTGAACCAAAAATCTTGCTCTAGGTGTCTTCCCCAGAGTCCTCATGCATATGTATTTACATCTCTGGCTATTTTCAAGACCCCAGCAGTTCATATCCCTGTAGAGATTACATTGCATCTCCAAGCAACTTTCAGCAGAATCCAAGATAGCACGCTCCTTTCTTCCTCTTCTTTCCAAGCTTCAAGGTTTTTTTAATTACAAATTTAAGTTCTTTAACACATGGAGTAATAATCAGATTATCAATTTCTTCCTGAGTGAGCTTTGCTAGTTTTATTTTTCAAGGAATTTGTCCATACTATCTAAGTCATCAAATGTGTTGTTATTAAATTTTCAAAGTATTTTATTATCATTTTTTAAGCTCTACAGAATAGTAGACATTTTTTAATTGTCTTATTAGGACTTCAGTTATAAATTTGAATATAGATGGTAAGAACAGGCATGCTATTCTTGCTCTAGAATTTGGGTGGGAGTTTAAACACAAATATTGTGACTCATTTCCCCGGTAGCTCTCTCCTTCTCAATTTTTTAAAAAAAAAATCTTTATTGAACTTATTGGTGAAACATTGGTTAATAAAATTATATATGTTTCATGTGTATAATTTTATTATTTTTTAAAATTTAGATTCCTTATTGTTGAAAGTATTATGTATGTCTCCTTTTCTCCCACATTGACTTCTCCCTGACCTCTCCCACCCTCCCACCCCTAGCACATGCCTTCACCTCCCTACTGTCTGGGTCCATTGGTTATGCTTATATGCATGCATACAAGTCCTTTGGTTGATCTCTTACTCCCCTCTCCCCACTTCTCCTGCCTTCCCTCTGAGGTTTGAAGGTCTGTTCAATGTTACATGTCTCTGGATCTATTTTTTTCATAAGTTTATATTGTTCATTATATTTAACAAATCACAAATGAGTGAGATCATGTGATATGTATCTTTCTCTGACTGGCTTATTTCGCTTAGCATAATGCTCACAGACCTAGAACAAACTCTCCAAAAATTTATATGGAATAAAAAACAATACCCCAAATAGCTGTAGCAATCTTGAGAAAGAAGAACAAAGTTGAAGGGATTATAATACCAGATATCAAGCTATATTACAAAGCCACTGTTCTCAAAATGGCCTGGTACTGGCACAAGAACAGACATATAGACCAATGGAACAGAACAGAGAACACAGAAATGGACTAAAGCCATTATGCTCAATTCATATTTGACAAAGGAGGCAAGAGCATACATTGGAGTGAAAACAGTCTCTTCAGTGAATGGTGTTGGGAAAATTGAACAGATAGATGCAAAAAAAAATCAAACTAGGCCATCAACTTACACCAAGACTTCTTTATTTATCTTTTAGCTTGTTGATTAAATCTATTCTCTGGTGTCTTAAGCTAGTAAAATGATAGATTTTTGTTTGAATTTCAGCTATCTTTTTTCTAATAGACTAGTGAGTATCACCAGGAAAAGAATTCCACATAAACACAAATCTCATTAACTAGAGTTTTTATCTTAGTTCAAGAGTCTACACATCTTCAGTTTCCACCTGTTTTATGGTTACTCACCAGTGCTTCAAATAGTTGTTTTACATATTTTGCCTGGGATTGATAATTGTTATTTGTGGTAGAGTATAAATTTGTTACCAAAAGAGTAGCTACATATGTATGTTCAAAATGTGAAAAACATTACATTAAAAAGGGAAAATATAAAATGAATTACATTTTTATTATATTAAGGTGCTCAGAGCTTGTAGCAATCTATGAATTTAATTACTTAAAGTAAATATGTAGAAAGTTTTCACTTTATGAATGTGTAGATCTATGTTAATATGAAAAGAAGAAAATAATTCAGATACATTTAGGTGTTTTTCACTTTGATAATTACAGTTTTCTCATAAAGGCCATAGAATAGAATCTAGGTATAATAAAGGCTTCCATTGTGCTTCCATGAATCCTAGGTCTTTGCATATAAAGTTATAAAATATATTGTTTTTATAAGGAATTAAATACAACTATTAAGAGAAAGATGAAATTTTCTGTGTTAGCTGAAATTATAATTTAAAAATACATATATCTGTTAAAGCTTTCTTTATTTTTTTTTTCACAAACTAAATTGAACTTAGAAACAAAGCTAAGTAACCACAATTTCCAAGTGCTGAATTCTTATAACTCAATTACATGAGTTAAGAATAAATTGTCCCTCTGAAGATTTTCATTCCTACAACTTAGATGGTAAACCAAAGGTTCATGGATAACAGTTTTCTGTTGCGGGAAGACAAAATAGAAATCAAAATAACTTATTTGGGAAGAACTTGATGGCATTCTTATTAGTGCCCATTTACCAATTGCATATAGCCATTCTGTGCTATCTTTCAGAAGCTTGTAATTTAACTTTGTTTTCATTTTGTAGGTGAATATAATCTTAGCAAAATTGAGGTTCTAATAATAAGCCCAGAACACTTGAGATAATAGAGGGTCTATGGAGATTTTTAAAATGAGTTTTTCTCAGAACTTGCAGTGAAATAACTTGCTTGAATTAACATCTAAGGATATCTAAATTGTTCACAGTGGATGATCAAAGTGAATATTTCAGCTGCAGTATTTCAATAAAGCCAATTATTTGTATAGCTTTATATGTATATAAATTCTTATGTATCTGTAGACTGCATTATAAGTTTTCTATCTAGAGCTATACTAAGTCATTATTTTAAAGCAAAATCCTGTTATTATCAGGGAAGTATTATTCTGTCCACATACCTCTTAAAGCACACTTCATGATCTATCACTCTGAAAGAAGAATATTTTACATAACCCTGTTCAACTATAAATAGGTAATAGCACCCTTTTAATTTGAACATCATATTACTTTTTTTCACATCACTGAACACAAAAAAGTTTAGATTTCAGTTATGCTAGTTATGGTATAGTTTCCCATCTGAATGTCATTTTTTATTATGATTAAGTGAACTCCTAATGAAAATAAGAAGTTTAGGTTTTTTTTCAAAGTTAAGTGCAATAGGAACAAAGTTTTGGCAAAAAGGCAACTTTAAGATTTTAATAATTATCTAGAATTATGCTTAGGACAGAGTAGAGGCTGAAAAACTATTATGAATGTACAAAGACATTATTTCCAGGATGAGATAGTTGGATTCAAACAGACTTGGATTTCAGTATCAATTATATTTATTTTCTAGTACTTAATATTCAGAATATTATTAATTTCCTCTAGATTTAGATTCCCTAATCTGTGAAGTGAAGCAAGAATTTATTACACAGCAATGGTATACTATTTAAAGGAGGTAAATCATAATTTGTTACAGTGGCTGGTACTGAAAAATATTGGTTCCTTTCTTTTGTATTGCTTTCTGTTTATTTTTTATTTATTTCTTTTCTTTTATTGATTAAGGTATTACATATGTGTCCTTATCTCACCATTGCCCCCTCCCACTCATGCCTTCAACCCCCTCTTGTCTGCACTCCCCATTAAAACACCAATGGCATATTTCACAGACCTAGAATGAACTCTCCAAAAATTCATTTGCAATAAAAAAATGCCCTGAATAGTTGCAGCAATTCTGAGAAAGAAGAACAAACTAGGTGGGATCACAATACCAGATATGAAGCTGTATTACAAAGCTACTGTTCTCAAAATTGCCTGGTACTGGCACAAGAACAGACATATAGACCAAGCGAATACAATAGAGAACCCAGAAATCAACCCAAACCACTATGCTCAATTAATATTTGACAAAGAAGGCACGAACATACAATGGACTCAAGACAGTCTCTCCAATAAATGGTGTTGGGAAAATTGGACAGATACATGTTCATTTTTTAAAAAATTAATAATACAAGTGGTAAAAATCTGTGTATTTGTGATTCCAATGTTTCCAATAAAAAGCATGTAAAAAATATAAATAAGCTGTTTACAAACAGGGTATAATACATTGCACTTCAGTGTATCCATAAAAAGTCAAATTAGTTTAGACAAAAAAGACATTTTCATGTACAGTAGAAACATACCTTTGGAATAAATAATGTATAATGTAGTAATATGACTTGATATGTAATCATTTTATCATTGGATTTATGGAAAAGAGATTCTTTGTCAAAAGTTATATAATAGCAAAGATATATTTTGTTTATACACAAAAACATGCACAAAGGAACTTTAAGACAATTTTGAGACTATGTGGATTTCTTAACATAATCATGATTAAAAGAATAAGATAAAGCATGTGGTATGGGCTATATGCTTTTTATAAATCAGATATTTCTGTAATTATTCATTTCCTCCTTAGTGTCTATCATTACTTTGAAAAATAGAATCCTAAAAATCAGATACTGTAATTCACTTAAATAATGTCTAAATGGGCTCAAATATATGTTATAACAATTCCAAAATAGAGTGTGTCAGAGGAAGTTTCTTAGAACATAGGAAATATCTTGCTGAATCAAGCTTATTTTCCTTCAGTCCAGAATTTTATCTTTAAAAAGAGAGTATTTTGATGACATTCATATAAAAAGTGTAGATGGCTTATGGCTTTTTTGCAACTTGCTTTGGAACTTTGTGAAGAAAACTGCCTGGTTTACATTTTCAGAAAAATATTCATCAATGCTGCCATTACTAAAGGCAATATACCCAACAGATATTTTTAATAGAATTTTTAAAAGTTTCACAGAATAAGGATGAAATACAAAATGATTTGAATTTCAGTTTAACACTAATATAATATAATCTTTGTATGCTCTGAATAGATATTTTAGTCTGTAAGTCTTTTAATTACCAAAACCAAAACTAAATAAAACTGAAATTATAAGTCTTTGAGGCATATCCCAGTAAAACTACAGGCACAAGGACACTCGTGCCTAAGAAAGTTTTAAGCTTATGACTCACACACATGCAGTATATGCTATATCTTCAGTGTACTATTGCTTCAAGGTAAAATTGTGGATCCTCTTTTTTAACTAATGACTTATGCTTTTGTTATTTTACAGTTTGATCAATGTACATTTTCCATGTATTGAAAAACTTTCATGTTTGAATTATGCTTGAACAAAGCTCCCACTCTGTCTTCACCTGTTCCAGAAAATTTGTACCTATTAGTATACAGATGATGCTAGTTATTTTTTGAATTGCTTTATTTAATTTAAATACAAATTATAATAAAAGTATGTTGCTCTTTTTACTATAGTTTTTACATAAGTTTAGGATTAATAATTTAATGAAAGCATATAATATATCTGAAATTATTTTAAGTACATAATGTTTTATATTTTATGTATTGTTTAATTAAATTCTATATTTTAATATCATGAGATTTATATTATCATAGTCATTTATATCATGTGCAATCTGAAGAATTTAAAAACTTTCCAGCTATTCACTTGAAAAATGTAATGATATTTTATTCATTCATAACTGTTAGCCAGGAAGAAATTCATATAAGGACATTTTCAAACAAGGGAATCTTACCCTTAAACTAAGAGAGTTATGTATAGACTGTTGTTTATATAATGTTTTCATTTCTTAAAATGTTTTTGTTTTGTTTTGTTAAAGTAGGGTACTTTCTTCTGACTTTTTGACTATATTATGAATATTTTAATTTCCAGACAATTAACTTTAGATCAGTGAAATTTACTAAGATTTTTCTGAACTATCAAGAATCATCAATTTGACAATCTATTTGACATGATTGAATTTTTCTGTTTCTCTTACTGATTATTTTTAAAAATAAATCTTTATTATTCTGATTATTACAATTGTTCCTCTTTTTTCCCCCCATAGCTCCCCTCCACCCAGTTCCCAGGTCACCCTCTTCCCTTAACCCCCCCAACTGTCCTCATCCATATGTGTATGATTTCTGTCCAATCTCTTCCCATACACCCTATACCCCTTTCCCCCTGAAAATTGTCAGTCTCCTTCCTTCCTATACCCCTGATTCTATTATATTCACCAGTTTATTCTGTTCATCAGATTTTTCTTCTTTCACAATTTCTTCATTGATTAAGGTATTACATTTGTGTCCTTATACCTCTATTATTCCCCCAGATTTTTTTCACTTGGTTTTTAGACTCACTTGTTGATAGATATGTATTTGTTGTTCATAGTTTTTATCTTTATCATTTCTTCTTCTTCCTCTTCTTAAAGAATAAGCATTTCATATAATACTGTTTTGGTGTTGATGAACTCCTTTAGCTTCTTCTTATCTGTGAAGCACTTTATCTGACCTTCAATCTGAATTATAGCTTTGCTGGGTAGAGTAATCTTGGTTTTAGGTTCTTGCTATTCATCACTCTGAATATTTCTTGCCACTCCCATCTAGCCTGCATAGTCTCTGTTGAGAAATCTGCTGACAGTCGTATGGGTACTCCATTGTAGGTAACAGTTTTTCTCTTACTGCTTTTAATATTCTCTCTTTGTCTTTTGATCTTGGAATTTTAATTATGATGTGTCTTGGTGTGGTCCTCTTTGGATTCCTTTTGTTTGGGGTTCTGTGCGCTTCTTGGACTTTAAGTCTATTTTTTTCACCAGGTGGAGAAAGTTTTCAGTCATTATTTCTTCAAATATGTTTTCAGTATCTTGCTCTCTTTCTTCTTCTGGCACCCCCATAATTCGCATGTTGGTATGCTTGAGGTTGTCCCAGAGGTTCCTCCCACTATTTTCAATTTTTGGATTCTTTTTTTTTTTCTTTTGGCTGAGTGTTTTTGCTTCTTTGTCTTTCAAATATTTGACTTGATTCTTGAGGTCCTCTAGTCTGCTTTTAGGTCTCTGTAAAATGTGTGTGTGTTTTTTTTTTTCAGTCAATGAATACTTAATTTCTAGTTGGTCCTTTTCCATATCCTCGAGGGTTTCGCTAAATTTATTGGCCTTTTTAGGAACTTCTTGAAAAACCTTATAACCGTGGTTTTGAACTCCATGTCCAGTCATTTGCTTTCCTCCATTTCTTTCATTTGTGACCTGCCTCTTTTTCTTCACATTTTAGCTGCTTCCCTGAATTGATAGTGGCTTAGTGTATGAGGTGTCCTTTGGTCCCATTGGCTCAGCCTCCCCAGTTACCTAAGGTGAATACTTTAGTGCACCCCTTTATGGGCTGTGTGCACATTCTTGTTGTAGTTAAACCTAGATTTTTGTTGGTATCACTGGGCAGAATTGCCCTCCAGGCCAATTGGCTATGAGGCTCAGCTGTCCATTTTCTCCCTGAATGAGTGTAGGTACCCAAAGTCTTGATGGAATTGGAGTACAGTACAGTCCGAAGGTTTTGTTTCCCCCTGGAATGAGAAAACCAGCTACCGCTCAGCTAGCTACCAGAGTCCTCTCCATGCATGCACCTCCTCACCTGTCTTCTGTGGTTCCCCTGAGTCTCCGTGACCTGTGGCATTCACTGCATGCGCTTTTGAGAGAAAGCTGCTTTCGGGTTTGCCTGCTGCCAGATGGTCCAGTTTCTCCCAGTATGAGATTGGGTTCCCTGAGTCTCCGTCGGACCTGAATTTCAGTGTGGTGGGGAACCTTTGTTTTCCTCAGGCTCCAGGAAGCCAGCCTGGGCTTTCCTCTAGCATGCGTGCACATGTCTCCACATCTCAGCACCTCTGTCCGCCGCAGCTCCCGAGTCTCAGTGTCCTTTTTTCTTTTTTTCTAGTTGTAGCATTTCCACTCAGCCAGCTTTCTGGTGGTTCTGGATGATGTCCATTTTGTCTTTTAGTTTTAGTTTTGAAATTGTTGTGCGAGGCAGCAGTATAGGTGTTTATCTATGCCACCATATTGGTTTCTCTTCCGCATCGGCTTCCTTTTACTAATTATTTTAGTACATCTGCTCCTTTGCCACATTACCTCTTTCTTCACATTATTAAATTAAGAAACCAAATCTCAAACTGTAATAAATGTGCTTAATATCATCCACCAAAAATTTCTAACAAATCTTATCCAGTGCTTTATAAAAATGTAAAGAACTTAAAAGACAAGACCTAATTTAGATGTTTCTTATTTTTGTATTTTCTTTCCATTTTTTTTCTTTTAATTTTTCTCTTCTCTGTTTGTACCTTCTACCTTTTATTTTTTAAATATATATATATATATATATTTTTTTTTTTCAGAGAGGAAGGGAGAGGGAGTGAAAGACAGAAACATCAATGAAGAGAATCACTGATTGGCTGCCTCCTGCATGCCCCCAACTGGGAATCAAGCCTGCAACCAGGGCATGTGCCCTTGACCAGAATCGAAGCTGGCACCCTTCAGTCCACAGGCCGACTGTCTATCCACTGAGCAAACCATCTAGGGCCCTTTTATTTTTTTAATAGGATCTGAACATGTGATTCAGTATATTACCACAATTAACATAGACCTCAATAGAATCAGGTCTTCGAAATAAGGACTCCCTATATTATTCAGCTGAAGGAGGAGGAGGAAGAGGAGGAAGAGAAGGAGGAGGAGGAGGAGGAGCAGGAGGAGAAGGAGGAGGAGGAGGAGGAGGAGGAGGAGGAAGAGGAGAAGGGAAGTGGAAAGAGGGAAGACTACCATTTGTGTCAACCTGGATAGACCTTGAAAGTCATTATACTAAATGAAATAGGACAAAGAGGAATACTGTATAGTCTCACTTATATGTGGAATAAAAAAAATCTCATAGAAAAAGAAATCATATTGTGGTTATCAGAGTTAGAGGCAGGGGGAGGAGAAAATGGAGGAAGGGGGTCAAAATATACAAACCTCCAGTTATAAGATAAACAAGTAGTAGGAATGTAATGTACAACATGATGGGTGTAGCTAACACTGCTGTATGATATATAGGACAGTTGATAAGAGAATAAATCTTAAGAGTTCTTATCACTGGGAGAAAATTATTTTTCACTTTCTTCTTATTGTATATGTATGAGAAGATGGATGTTAGCTGACTCTATTGTAGTAATCATTCCACAATCTTTGTAAATCAAACCTTCATGTAATGTACCTTAAACTTATACAGTGACGTGTGTCAACTATTTTCTTAAAAGAACTGGAAAAGGCATGATTGCCAAACGTAAGGCATTCAAAAACATCATGACTGTGACAATAATGTTGGTAAAATTTATATTGATTTGTTAGCCATTTATAGTGGAAGTTTTTTTGATGTAGACAGAATTTTTTTTGATATATCTTCTGAGATTATCAAATTCATACAAGTATCAGCTGTAAAATTAAAATAAAATGTGATCTAAAACATTTTCAATAAAAAATAGTTTCAATTTAAGCTAGACAGTATGAAATTGTTCTGGCTCAGGAAGGCCATATATCAAAATACAGAGGGCTTGGTAAGGCGATTTCTAAATCTAATGAATCCTTGTCAGCCACCCCAACAATTTTCACTTCTCAACATGATTCTATTCTTTAGGCATTTTTTGAGGCAGAAACTGTGTCTTATTTTCAGACCCGGTAGGGGGTCCCTCAGCCCAACCTACACCCTCTCCAATCTGGGACCCCTCAGGGGATGTCCAACTGCCTGTCCCTTTCACAATCTAGCACTGCTGGCTTCCAACTGCTCGCCTGCCTGCCTCATTGCCCCTAACTGCTTCTGCCTGCCACCCTGATCATTCGATAACCATTCCCCTGCCAGCCTAATCGATGCCTGACTGCTCCCCTGCCAGCCCAATCATCCCCAACTGCTCTCCCCTGACAACCCGGTCACCCCAAAATGTCCTCCCCTGCATATGCCCTCTTTATTAGATAGGATTTTTTCTTTAGCATATTGGACAGCCCTAACTATTTGGCTCAGTGGAAGGAGCATCGGCCTGTACACTCAAGGGTCCCAGGTTCGATTCCAGTCAAGGGCATATATCTTGGTTGGGGGGACATACCTAGTGGGGAGTGTGCAGGAGGCACCTGATGGATGTTTCTCTCTCATAGATGTTTCTAGCTCTTTATCCCTTTCTTTTCCTCTCTGTAAAAAAATCAATAAAGTATATATATATTTTTTAAAAGGAACATTTAAGATACCTCCATATCTGCCTGGCTGGTGTGACTCAGGGATTGAAACCCCAGGCTGCCACCACTGGAAAGGTATCACACCTCAGCCAGGAAGAGACTCAGCCCAGGCTGCAGCCTCAGCCTGGCCAGGGATTGTGCCATGGGGATGTGGGCCCTGGCCAGGCTGAGACCTGAGCCCAGGCTGCCATCTCAACCTGGTCAGGGATCACGTTGCAGAGGTGCGCACCCCAGCCAGGCTGAGAACCCAGCGCAGGCTGGCCATGAATGGAACCCAGGGGGGTGCCCTCCCAGACCAGGCTGAGACCCTAGCCTGAGCTTCATCTCAACCTGGCCAGGGATTGTGCCACGGGAGTGCAGCCCCGACCAGGCTGAAACCCTAGCCCGGGCTGCCATCAGCCTGGCCAGAGATAGTGCACGCCACCACAGGGATGGGGGTGCGCACCTCACCCCAGCCAGTATGAGACCCCAGCTCAGCCGAGGATCCTGCTGCGGGGGTGTGTGACCCTGCCCGCATGAGACCCCAGCTCAAGCTGCTGCCCCTGGCCAGATTATCATGCGGTTGGGTGTGCAGCCCCAGCCCAGGCTGCCACCACTGGCCAGAAGATTATATGGCAGGGGTGCATGGCCCTGCTGGCCTGAGACCCCAGCCCAGGCTGCTGCTGCTGGCCAGGGATCATGCTGGGCACTGGTGGCATCCAGCTGGACACCCTGAGCTGCCTCCACTGGGCAGACTGGGGGATTCCAGTGGGACCAAGAGGACTGGGCCCTACCATTTTTGTAGCAGAGTGATGGTTAATTCCCATATTACTCTTTTATTAAATAGGGTAATTGAAACTTTGTAGCATTCAGTGGAGGCCTAGGCCAGGAAGGGCAGGCAGAAAGCTTAGCTTCTTCTATTGCCAGGAAACAGAGCCTCTGTCCTACTCTCCTAGATGGCAGGCAGTCATCTTGGTTGGCTGCTCTTGATTGGCTGGTGGGTGTGGCTGGTGGGCATGGCTGGTGGGTATAGCAGAGGTGCCGTCAGTTTGCAAATTTCTCTTTTATTAGATAGGATTCTCAGTATAAAACCTGATATTGATAATACTAACAAATTGGTAAAAATTACTATTCTTGATTACATTAGATTCTCTATATGTTGCATCAGTATACCCAGAAACACCCCCAGGGTGAACTACCTCAAAGGTATATTTTACTATTCACTATATTTGCCTTTGGTTTCAAATTAAAAGGGCCTAAATATGGTAGCTAATATGACATTTCCTTATGAATATTTTCTGCAATTAAAAATAAATTAAAATTTAATGAAGAAATGACAAAAATAAATTTATTAATCTAAAGAAATGATATAGGGCTTAATGATTTACTGAACCATATAAGCAAATGGACCTGGGAAAATAAAAATGTGAATGAGAGATCATCCCTGAAACCCAGAAGAGTTCATTGTAGGACAAGAAAAACATGACTTTTAAATGGTGGGTGGTGACATTACTGATATGACTATACAGAAAATGTGAGCATATAAAGATAATTAATTTATAAAATTAATTATCAAAATGAGGATAATAAAGCTATCATGACAAAAATTATATAAAGTCTGCTTCTTCCCACTAATCATTGCTGCTCAGAAATACTTTCAGTAATGTATATATTTCCTATTTTAAATGCAACTTGTATAATAACTACCATAATATATGAAACCCCAATGACAGTAGTGATCCTAAAACACTACTCGAGAAACCGGAAAGACAATTTTTGCTGTGTTTTTAGGCAGAACTTTCAAGACCATATTCTCTACCCTTGACGAGTTATAAATTATTTTTTCTGGCAATATCTTTCAGTAGTTTCTCTTTACTTTTACATTTGGAGGCAATGTGGGACAATATTTGCTGTTATACTACCACAATGTATTATAATAATTATTATTTTATTGTTGTTGTTGTTGTCTCAAAGCCCCATTTTATTTTATTTATTTTTTAATTTCCTTATTGATTAAGATATTATATATGTGTCTTCATCACCCATTACTCCTTCCAATCCTCCCCTTCCCCTGTCACCACTTATGCCCTCACCCCACTGGTATCTGTGTCCATTGATAAGGCTTATATGCATGCATACAAGTCCTTTGGTTGATCTCTTCCCCTTACCCTACCCTCCCAACCATCCCATCTTCTCTGACTCTGGATCAGTTTTTGTTCATCAGTTTATGTTGTTCATTTTATTCCATAAATGAGTGAGTTCATGTGATACTTATCTTTCTTTGACTGGCTCATTTCACTCAGCATAATGTTCTCCAGTTCTACCCATGCTCTAGTTTGAAGCAGCCACCTTTTTCTCCTTTTTCTTCTTCTTAAAGAATACCTTTCAGCATTTCATATAATACTGGTTTGGTGGTGATGAACTCCTTTAGCTTCTTCTTATCTGTGAAGCTCTTTATCTGACCTTCAATTCTGAATGATAGCTTTGCTGGATAGAGTAATCTTGGTTGTAGATTCTTGCTATTCCTCATTTCGAAAATTTCTTGCCACTCCCATTTGGCCTGCATAGTTTCTGTTGAGAAATCAGCTGACAAGCATATTGGTACTCCCTTGTAGGTAATTAAGTGTTTTTCTCTTGCTGCTTTTAATATTCTCTCTTTGTCTTTTGCTCTTGGCATTTTAATTATGATGTGTCTTGGTGTGATCCTCTTTGGATTCCTTTTGCTTGAGGTTCTGTGCCATTCCTGGACTTGTATGTCTATTTCTTTCACAATGTGGGGGAAGTTTTCAGTCATTATTTCTTCAAATAGGTTTTCAGTATCTTGCTCTCTCTCTTCTTCTGGCACCCCCCATAATTCTGATGTTGGTATGTTTGAAGTTGTCCCAGAGACTTCTTATACTATCCTCTAATTTTTGGTTTTTGGCCTCTTGATATTTCAAATCTTTGACTTGGTTCTTGCGTTCCTCTAGTCTTCTGTTGGGTTTCTATAAAATGTTTTGTTTTTTTTTATTTCAGTCAGTGTATATTTAATTTCTAGTTGGTCCTTTTTCATATCCTTGAGAGTCTTGCTCATATCCTCGAGGTTCTCACTAAGCCTATCGGCCCTTTCTAGAAGCCTCTTGATAAACCTTATAACCATGGTTTTGAACTCTATATCTAGTCCATTTCTTTCATTTGTGATCTGTTTCTTTCTCTCCCCATTTTCACTGCTTCTCTGAGTTGGTAGGGTAGCTTTGTGTGCTAGGTATCTCGGCCTCCCCTGTTACCTGAGGTGTGCATTCTTGGTGCACCCCTTTGTGGAGTGTATGTACAGCCTTGTTGCAGATAAGTCTTAATTGTTGCTGGTTTCACTGGGAAAAATTGACCTCCAGGCCAAATGGTTGTGAGAATCAGCTGGGAGACAGCCTTATGCACCAAGACTTGCAAATTTACCAGTCTCTGTGCTCAGCTTGGATGGGGCAGAGCTTCTGGGTGTGGTGGAGTTTCAGGGTGGAGCTGACAGCCTTGGCTTCCAGTCAGCCCCTCCCTATGAGGTCACTGGGTCCTAGCGTCTGCAGGCAATCACTGCAAGCACATCTGAGAGAAAGGCACCCTCAAGTTTTGCCTAGCCCCAGACCTTCCAATCCCCAACGAATCTGGAATTTCAGATTTTTGTCTGGCACCTGGGTTCCATGCAGTTGGAACTCCTTTCTCCCTTCTGCCAGATGCCAGTCACACAGTCAACAGATCGCCCTCACTGTGAGCACTCGTGCATGTCCCCAAAGTTCCACCTCTGGGTGTTCCCCCAAGATTCCAGCCTCCCAGCACTGCTGGAGTTCCTTTCTCCTGCCAGATCACCAGCGGCCCAGTTCATTCCCTCTGTGCGCACTCACACGCAGGCCTCTGAAGCTCTACTTTTGGCTCTTCCCCTGGGATTCCATCTGCCTTCCAGATTCTCCCAGTAAAGGCCTGGGTCCCCTGGGATTTGATGGCAAACTAAACCGGGTTCACCGCAGCCTGGAATTTTTGTCTCCATTCCACTAAAGCAGGCGTTCAGACACCCTGTCCTGTATGGCTCTGCCAGGCATGCGGACACCCTGTCCTCTATGGCTCTGCACACATGAGTCTCCTACCTTACTTAGGCTTTGCAGAGGCTCTGATTATCTGTGTGCTCTTCTATGTCCCTCTAGTTTCAGAACTTTCAGTCAGCCAGCCTTCCCGTGGTTCTGGACAATGTCCGTTTTGTTCTTTAGTTGTATTCTCAAAATTGTTGTGTGGGTCAAAAGCCTAGGTGTTTACCTATGCCGCCATCTTGGTTTCCTTATTATTATTATTTTAAATATATTTTTACTTATTTCAGAGAGGAAGGGAGAGGGAGAGAGGTAGAAACATCAGTGCTGAGAGAGAATCATTGATCGATGGTTCGTGTATGCCCCCCACTAGGGATTGAGCCTGCAACCCTGGCATGTGCCCTTGACCAGAATTGAACCTGGGACCCTTCAGTCTGCAGGCTGACACTTTATCCACTAAGCCAAACCAGCTAGGGTTGCAAATTAATTTTTTCTATCAGTGTTACTTGGCATGTGATTCACTCTAATCCAAAGGTTCAATAAGTCCATTTTATCATTATCATATCTGCTTTCATGAAACAGATAAGGACAAATGAATAAAACTCATTCAAAGAAACATGTGACAATTTGAGGGAAAGAAACATCTACATTTTCCTATTGTTGAAAGTTTTAATCTTCTATTAGACTGGCGTTTATTTTATATTTTTAAAACTTTATTATTTAAAGTATTACATAAACCCCCTCTTTCCTCCCAATTGACCTCTTCTAGCCTGCCCCTGATACACTGCCCCAGGCCTTTACCACCCTATTGTCTGTGTCCATTCATTATGCATATACACATACAAGGTCTTTGGTTGATCTCTTCCCACCCACCCACCCTTCCCTGCCTTCCCTGTGAGGTTCAAAGTTTATTCTATGCTTCTATGTCTGTGGATCTATTTTGTTCATCAGTTTATTTTGCTCATTAAATTCCACATATGAGTGAGATCATGTGATATTTGTCTTTCTCTGATTGGCTTATTTCTCTCAGCATAATATGCTCCAGGTCTATCCATTCTGTTGCAAGTGGTAAGAGTTCTTTCTTTTTATAGTTGCAATAGAGACCTAGTACATGAAATTCACGGACAGGTATGGTCCCCAGGGCCATCTTCCCTGGCTGCCCATAATAGGCTCTGTCCCCAGTGCCACCTATCCCTGGTTCCCCTTTCAAAATCCAGTGATTAGTGCCTGATGGCTGGGGAAGGGTCTGAGAGGCCGGCTGTTCCCGCTTGCCTGATGGCTCCACCCCTCCTTCAGGTTACCTTCTGTGTGTGGGGTAGACCAGCGGGGGAGGGGCCTTGGCTTGGTGCTGCCCGCATCTCTGGTTACCATCATGTGATCAGAGCCTCCTGGCCAGAAGGGACCCAGAGGTGGACAGTGCACCTCATAGTGAGTGGTCCAGCAGTTGTTCTGGTCATTCTGCCTTTAAGGTCAATTTACATATTACCCTTTTATTATGTAGGATAGTATTCCATTGAGTAAATGTGCCATAGTTTTGTTTTGATTTTATTCATCTGCTGATGGGTACTTAGGCTTGTTTCCTGATCTTAGCTATTCTAAATTGTACTATGAACATAGGGGTGCATACATTTATTTTTAGTGGTGTTTCTGGTTTTTAAGATATATCCCTAGAAGTGGGATCACTGGGTCAAATGGGAGTTCTATTTTTAACTTTTTGAGGAAACTTCATACTGTTTTCCACAGTGGCTGCACCAGTCTGCATTCCAACTAGCAGTGAAATAGGATTCCCTTTTCTCCATGTCCTCACCAACACTTGTTGATTTGTTGATGATAGCCATTCTGACAAGTGTGAGGTGATACCTCATTGTCATTTTGATTTGCATCTCTCAAGTTATTAGTCATTTTGAACATTTTTTATATGTCTCTTGGCCATCTGTATGTCTTCTTTGGAGAAGTATCTATTTAGGTCCTTTGCCCATTTTTTTTAAATTGAATTATTAAATCACATAATTCTAAAAGTTTCATCCAAGTAATTGAAATAGAACTGAATTCTAAAATTAAAAATTTTCAACTTTGAGTATCATTAGTTTTCTGCCATCCCCATCTAAAGAAAACGAGAGGCATTTAATATTAATAAAAAAGAAAATGGCTTATATTTGCATGTCAAATATTTGAAGCACTTTTCACACATTATATTGAGCTACACAAAACTTTATCCCTTGTGTCCAATTATAAATTTGGTAAATGTTATTAAACTCTAAATTCCTCAAACACATATTGTTTGAGGAATTTATTTTTTTTCTTTTTAAAGTACCTTTAAAATATATATTCCAATGCTTCTCAAAATATCTGACAGAGAATTATTACAAGCTCTTTATTAAAGTTCATCTTATTTTTTATGATACTAAGTATAGAGATATTAATCTGTTGGATGATTTTTAAATCTTTTCCTACATGCTTATTTGACTCATCCCAGTTTTATCCATTATATATTAAGCAGTTATTAATTAAGCTATTATGACTTAAAAGTTAATTAGCTAGTGCTCATGGAAAAAATATAGCTACTGAGGAAAAAAATTATATAGCTGCTGATAGCTTATAGCCAGTCTGGCCACTCACAACTATGCTGTGGTATGCCCTGGACATTAATAACTTCAGAAAATGTTAATATTAGATGAGATCACTCTGTGACTATAATAGGACAAGACAAAATCACCACAAATATGAACATCACAGTGACCAAACAACTGTCTTTTGGGGAGGATATGAATGACTACAGCTTCTTTTGCAGTGATAACTCTGGCCCAACTTAACTTTATCCACTTCCTAGATAAAAATTAATAAGATACCAAAATCACAAATCAGCTTTATTCCCTGATAGCATCCAGTCCTACACAAACTTATACATCCTTAAACTTCAACCCTGAATTACTCAATTACATAAGATTATATTTATAATCCTTCCTAACTTCTTCTCACTTAGATACTCCATAATTCCTGTGATACATGCTTTCCCTTACTACAGAAAGGGAAATATATTTAAACATATTTGACTATCAGTGTGTTCCTGGTGGCTATTGGGAACTGGAATTTACCACTGCATATTTATAAGCAATATATATTTATAGGTATTTGACTACCTACAATAACTGGGAGATAGAGATACAGACAAAGAAAGAGACATATTTGTTCAGTGTCAAGAACCAAACACGTATTTAACGAAAATTGAGTGAATGAGTGACTGAACATCTGAAAAAAATTAATGAGGAATAGTAATTTTCTGGCAAACATATTATAATGTAACTGGGATTAAGTTATTCCCTAATATTTCAATAAAATGCCAAAGTGAAGAAAAACTATATTAACTTTAAATTTTGAGAAAGTGTACCTCTATTACAGGAAAATATCACTCTTTAAATGCTATAAAATCTTGGTGAAATACAAGCAACTGTCAATCACTTTGGCTCTTCTGTTTTTTTTTAAACTCAACTATTAGTATTTTGTATTATAACATTTATTGGGATGACACTGGTGAATAATATTATATAAGTTTCAAGTATATAATTCTATAATATATCATCTGCATATTACATTGTGGGTTTGCCACTCAAAGTCTAATCTTTTTCTATCACCTATATTTGATCTCCTTTACCTTTTATTACCTCCCCACCCCCTTTCCCTCTGGTAACAACCATACTGTTGTCTGTGTCTATGACTTTTTGTTTCTTTGTTTTTCTTGTTTGTTCATTTCCTGCTTTCAATTTTATATCCCACATATGAGTGAAATCATATATATTGACTTTTCTTGTCTGACTTATTTTGTTTAGCATGACATTTTCACAATCCATCCATGTTGTTCCAAATGGCTGAGTAGTATTCCATTGTGCATATGTACAATGGCCCTCCCAACTGCCCTCCCCTTCTGGCAATCTTGTGGTGGCCATCTTGTGTACACGTGGGGGCAGGATCTTTGACCACATGGGGGCAGCCATCTTGTGTGTTGGAGTGATGGTCAATCTGAATATTACTCTTTCATTAGATAGGATAGAAGCCTGGTGCATGGATCGGGGCCAGCTGGTTTGCCCTGAAGGGTGTCCCAGATCAGGGTGGGGATTCCCTTGGGGACTGGGGCAGACTGGGCAATGGGCCTGTGGTGGTTTGCAGGCTGGCCATGTCCCCGGTGACCCAAGCAGAGACCCTGGTATCTGGGATTTATTTATCTTCTACAATTGAAACTTTGTAGCCTGTAGTGGAGCCAAACCTTCTGCTGGCTCCACGGTGGCAGCCATTTCTGTTGGGGTTTATTTATCTTCTATAATTAAAATTTTGTAACCTTAAATGGAGGCCAAGGTGTGCAGAAATCTTGGCTTCCTCCATTGCCTGGGTCAACCCTTGTCTCCTTCCTGCTCTCTCCAGCTCCATGGCTATGCCATTTTAATAGAAATTTTGTAGCATTAAGTGGAGGCCTGGGCTGGCTAAGGTGTGAAGAAAGCTTGGCTTCCTCCATCGCCGGGGAAACTCAAGCCTCCCTCTTGATCTCTCCACCGAGGAAACTATCTTGGTTGGGGTTAATTTGCATACTTGCTCCTGATTGGCTAGTGGGCATGGTTTGTGGAATAGCAGTGGTGGTTAATTTGCATATTGCTCTTTTATTAGATAGGATTTCTTATTGATGATAGCCATTATAATAGTTATTGGGAGGTATCTTATTGTAGTTTTGATCAGCATTTCCCTAATAGCTGGTGAAGTTAAGCATCTTTTCATTTATCTGTTGGCTAGTTATATGTCTCCTTGGGAGAAGTACTATTCAGGTTCTCTGTTTATTTTTTAATTGGATTCTTTGATTTATTTGTTATTAAGTTGTATAGTTTCTTCTGTTTTGGAAAGAGTGAATCCTGTGCCACTAGACACTACACTGAAAATTTGTTCTGCCCTTGACCCTCTGGTCTGTTAGAAACTTTCTATAGTGCCTTTAACCTTTGGGGCACACATGATGAATTAAGCTTCAGATTTTATTTACCACTCAGTCTTTCATTCAAATTCCTCATTCCCTGTTAGTTCATGACTAACCCAGAACTTCATTCTAGTTCACTGAAGGCCCTGATCCCATTTACAATTCTTCTCAGGCTTTCTGCTTTTATCAGTTTGATTTGTCATACTGACATGTGGTGGATGAGATGTTCTGCTCCAAAAGGCTTCATCATCAGGCTCCATTTATTAAATTTATTTGTCTTTATTGTTGCCCTCCCTTTTTTTCCCCATTGACCATTTCTATGCTGCACCCACCACTCCCAGACCTTCAGTACACTGTTGTCTATGACCATAGGCTATGCATATATGCATATAAATTCCTCAGTTAATCTCTCCCTACCCCACCCCCCAGTGAAGCCCTCTGAGATTCCTCACTCTGTTCCATGCTTCTATGTTTCTGGATCTATTTTGTTCATTAGTTTATTTTCTTCATTAAATTTCATACATGATTGAGATCATGTGATATTTGTCTTTCTTTGATTGGCTTATTTTGTTTAACATAACACTGTTCGGAACCTCATGCTGTCTCAAAGGGTTAAAGATCCTTTTTTACTACTATTAAAATTCCAAGGGGTAAATGTACCACAGGCCCCACTTTTTTGAACCACAGTGGGGAATAATTTGATAAAGTGCTAAATATTTTAACTTTAGTTCTATTTCCAATTCTTCTCCTACTCACCAATTTTAACTAATTTTATTTAATTCCAGGTAGTACTTACATTTTCTCAAATCTGACTTCTCATAAACAATGCTGATTTGTATGTCAGTACTATATAAAAACACACTTAGATTATATCTATGCAGATATCTATTTTAATTATTTGATTAATTTTACTGGTTCAGTTCATCTAAGTTGACTATGAACAAATATAATATAATTTAGTGGAAAATCTAACATTTTCTTCAAAAGGTGAAGAAAATGGAAACTTAAAAAAATGGAGGTTGTCTAACAAGTGGAAAGCATATACTCAGGGCACAATTTTTTTGAGTTCACTTAGTTGTATCAGCAATTTCAAAAGCATAAATTTTTCCCCTGATAAATTCAATAGGCAATTCATTGAAATGCACAACAAATGAAGGGATTTAAATTATTTTTACATTCTAATGGATTCAGGATTTGTACTTATGTTTATAATTAATCTCAAGATTTAGGAATTGTAAATGGAGCTTAATAAAGAGGTCAATGAAGAATACTGACAGAAGACCAAAGTGGGAATAGTTTGTCTAGAAAATTCATTTACTTAGATTACATTAAAAAATAGCATATCCTATGAGATTTATATTGTATATTAAATAAACCATTTAGAGATGCCACTTTCAGTGTCTACCCACATACAATAAAAATATGAGGAAATGAAAAAAACAATCAGTATAGTCTTAAAACTTTTTGATTGCTAAATAAAATAATGGTTAGTAGAACTACTTCTTATGACACAGAGAAAACTTAAATTTAGATATTCTGGGATGATAATAAAGGCAGTATAACAATATTCCTGAGACATAAGAAATTCTTTAGTTGGTTTTAAATACTGCAGTTTTTTTCTCAACCCACAGTTATAAATAAATACTAGAGGCCTGGCACACAAAATTTGTGTACGCGTATGGTACCTAGGCCTGGCATATGATCAGGGCATCTTCCCCAACTGCCAGAAGCCAGCCCCATCCCTCACTGCCTCCCACCCCGTGTTCCTCATTCACCATAGGGGGATTGGAGCCTGCTGGCCAACGGGAGGGATCTAGAAGTGGTCAGTGTGCATCATAGCACCTGGTTGAGCCGTCATTCTGGTTTTTCTGTGGTTTGGTCAATTTACATATTACTCTTGTATATATATAGACTAGAGGCCCGGTGCACAAAATTCATGCACAAGGGAAAGGGTGTCCCTCAGCCCAGCCTGCACTCTCTCCAATCTAGGATAATTCTCACAATCTAGGACTGCTTGCTCCCAATTGCTGCTCACTTACCTGCCTTCCTGATTGCCCCTAACTGCTTCTGCCTACCAGCCTGATAACCCCCTAACCACTCCCCTGTCAGCCTTATTAATGTCTAACTGCTCCCCTGCCAGCCTGTTTGCTCCTAACTTTCCTCATCTGCTGGCTTAGTCACCCCTAACTGCCCTCCCTTGCTGGCCTGATTGCCCACAACTGCCCTCTCTTGCAGGCCTGGTCCCTCCCAACTGCCCTCCCCTGCTGGCCATCTTGTGGTGGCCATCTTGTGTCCACACGGGGGTAGGATCTTTGACCACATGGGGGCAGCTGTCTTGTGTGTTGGAGTGATGGTCAATCTGCATATTACTCTTTTATTAGATAGGATAGAGACCAGCTGGTTTGTCCTGAAGGGTGTCCTGGGTCAGAGTGGGGGTTCCTTTGGGTTGTAGGGTGGCCTGGGCAAAGGGCCTGTGGTGGTTTGCAGGGCAGTCATGCCCCCCAGCAACCCAAGCGGAGGCCCTGGTATCTGTGATTTATTTATCTTCTATAATTGAAACTTTGTAGCCTGGAGAGGAGGCCTAGGCTGGACAGGGCTTTAGAAGCTTGGCTTCCTCCATTGCTGGAATCAACCCTAGCTTCTGCTCTCTCCAGCTCTGTAGCTGCCACCATTTTTGTTGGGATTTATGTATCTTCTATAATTGAAACTTTGTAGCATTGTGTGGAAGCCTAGGCTGGCAAGGGCAGACAGAAGCTTGGCTTCCTCCATTGCTGGGGAAACCCAAGCCTCCCTCCTGCTCTCAGTGGCTGCAGCCATCTTGGATGGGGTTTATTTGCATATTTGCTCCAGATTGGCTTGTTGGCATGGCTTGTGGGTATAGTGGAGATATGGTCAATTTGCATATCACTCTTTTATTAGATAGGAATAGATAAAGCACACAGTGGGTTAATTATACTAAATCTAACAGCAAAAACATTCTATTAAAATTGTTATTTTTATAGATAACAGATTAGAGGAAATAAAAAAAGCAAAACAGAATTTTTCTATGTTGCAGATTGTCCTGATTCAGTTTGTTAGTTAAAATTGATACCATTCTTATTTAATAAATCTTTTCAAATTTCTCTGTTAGAGATTCCAAGTAATACTGGAAGCTAACTGAGTAGTTTTATAATTTTGTTTTGCAATAATAATTAAAGTTTAAATAAACTTACAGTGGCATCACCTTAGAATCCCACAGTTTACCTACAGTGGTTCAAGTTGCCTCAATTAATAAATGATTGAGGCTGAAGACGAAAAGCTAATTAATTATAATTTGAGGAGACTTTCTTGTATAACCAATAAAATATTTAAATAAATTATAACACTTTTATAAATACTTAATCATTTAAATTTTTTACTTTGTACAATGTTTTAAAACAGGTCACTTTAGAATCTTGTCTCATCTGTATATATAAATGGTTATGTAATGTTTATAAATTTTATATATTAAAAATGTTTATATGTAATATAAATGCAAGGACAATATAAAAACTCAAAAATAAATATTTTATGTGCATTCTTCCTTGAAAATAATAATTACATTGAGTTTTTCCTGACCCTCGTATTCCTGGAAAAGCCTTCTCCAGTGTTTCTCAGCTAGCTAAATGTGTGAGTTAACTACTAATAATGAAGCATCTATCTTATATAAAAACTGCTGTTTGAAATTTTAACTGCTATTTTGGCTTCTGTAAACGCTTGCTTAAATAATAAGAAAAATAAGACTATCCCCATTCCAGAGAGGCCATAAACTATGACCCAGACAGAGTTGTCAGTGCTGACTCAGGCCTTGAGATATGGCCTCATGGCCCCTTCCCAGCACACAGACCTTCTTTCTCAAAAGGCCCAGAAATCTCATTCCAAATTTGGGAGACAAAAGAGCTAGAAAAAGTATAAATATTGGAATTTTTCTCCATTTGTGGGGCCCAGAATTTGAAAGGCCCATTTTTCTCTTGGCCTGCACAGAATTTATAAATAAAATGTAACTCCCTTTGTCTAAGTGTGGCTTGGTTTTACTCCACTCTTCTGTAACAATACCAGTCATCTTTGATCTACATCCTTGTCTCCTATCTTACTGTTAGATTCTGGGACCAATAGGCTAGTGTTGTTAATTTTTCTGTAATTTTGTTGGTTTGTCTGAAATATTAATATTAATGAATATAATTAAGCTTACAATGTATAGAATATTATTGAATGATAAAATAGTCAAAGCTGCATGTAAAAATATCAGATACCTAAGCACCATGCCTAGAGATTCTATCTAACACATTTTGTACCGCTCATGAGTTTTCTCTTGTTTCGCACGTCATCTTTATGGACCTTAGATGTCAACACACTGTCTTGTCCACATCCAATGAAGTGATCTCATTGGTGGAAACCATGCAAGTCAATCTATGAAAGAAAAAAATTTCCTACGAGAGCCTGCAGAGTCTGTGCCACCCATGGAAAAAGAGCGAATCTAGATACTTATGTAAATTTTGTTTGGTCCCTTTTCATAGAGGAAAATGTTTTAGGCAGCACCATATGTTAAAAAAGTACTAGGAACTTTTATTGTTTAATTGTTTTTGTAAATAAAAATGTTATAATTATTGAAAAACACCACCTAAAGTGCATTATGATCTGTAGTTATGCAGTTCGCCCAAAAACGTCCAGTCTCTGGCGTATGTCTTAGATATTTCTATGCGCTATGGAATGTGCTAATATATTAGGTCTGGACTCTCTCAAGAAATCTGCATTTTTATATGTATAACTGGTGACAGTAATATATATCTATAGGCACAAATTTAGGGACATTGTGTATACTTAGCATGAAAAGGAGCAAGTGAAATAAGTTAGTGTGTTGTTTCATATTAGTGGTTCCCAAATTTTGTAGTAAACGAGTTTTCTGTTCATCAGCTGGAACTCCATGGCTAATGGAAATCTGTTTTGAGCATCTATCCTTGTGAGAGAGAGACCCTCTTTGGTTTCACTAGTAATTTGACCATTCTTAGAGAAATGGCAAGCGGGTTCACTAGCAATGGTTGGCTTCTGATTGGCATGTTAGAATTGGTTCAACGGGCCATTAATTTCATTTGAATGAGAACTTGACCAGTCACAAATCCCCTTTCTACTTTGGTCCATTAGTACATAAGGTCTGCCCCATCAGGATTTGCAAGTAAAGCAGCTCGGACGTTTGATAGGGAGTGACTGTAGTTACTTTATAGAAAATGAGAGGCATTGATATATACTGTTCAAGATTGATATTCAAAAATTTGTTTTTCTGGAATATTTTAAAGTATAAAATGAAAAGACCAACATATTTTAAGACAGTTGAGTTTAGAATTAAATTTTGGTTTTGTCTATTACTAGTTCTTTCACCTTAGAATACTCTCAAAGTCTCAATTCACCTGTAAAATGATAATAATGATACTTATCATGTAAGACTGTTGTGAGGATGACAAGGGTTGGAGTGGTAAGAAAATTAAAAACTGTTAATAGAGTGCCTAGGAAAAAAATTCATGTATGTATATTTATATATAGGTATATAGGTATGTAGATATATATGGGTATATGATTTCTCAATGCAGTGTGCAGATCCTGTTTTATTGAGTTGTACCTGGAAACCTATATCCCAATAAATTTAATAAAAAGAAAAAAAGAGGTAATTTTCAGATACACATTTTTCTGAAATTTTATTTTTTAGATTTTTTTACTTAGAGCTTTCCTCAATTTCTTCAGTTAGGTCTTATTGTTTTTAAATATAAATGTGCTTTATATAGAAGATTTTATCCTGCTACACGATGCACAGAGATACAATATTTAATAACCGCTGTTGAGAATAACATGAAAAAACTCCAAGAAATATTGCACACTTGAAAGTTCAGCTAAAAACTAAATTATTTTTTAAAGAATTTTATAATATGAAAGTTAAATTTTAATACATACCGTATTCTAAGAAACAATACTTAAGATGCAGTGAGCTTATCTTAAATCCTTTTGAAGTAAATTTAGTTACTAACATGGAGGAAGGCTTTCTTTTGAAGACAGTTTTAGTTTCTGAAATTTTCTATAAAATTGACTTCACATTGTTGCTCTGATGAGTGTCTGGCATATCCTTAATACAACGAAGGCTTTAAAAGACAATCATCTGATATGATGCATTGTAAAACACTTCAGATATTAATGTGCAAATAAAACTATAAGATGGTTTGGGGATCTGGAATTAGGTTTAACTCTTTAATGTAGTAGTTTAAACACTCTCAATTTAAAATAAAACACATTTTAAAATTAGCACATGTTAGAATATGCTAAGCTTTAAATATATAATGAAAAGAAAAAACCTGCACTATTGAAATTATAATTTTTAAATCTATCTTCAGAATATGCATCATAGCACAATAGCAGTGAGAGAAATTATAATACTCATTTTAAAGTACTAAGAAAGTAAAAAAAGAAAAAGATAAAAATTTAAATTTAGCAGTTTAAAGTGTAAAATCAGATAACCGTATACAGAAAATCAAAAGTTATTTGTGGTATTATAAAAGTATCTGTTTTTCTTTAATCTGGGGTTAACTTTCATTACAGTGTGTCATTAGATCAGTTGCTCACAGACCCTGATGATTCCACATGATATCTTCTGTGATTGGTGAGTGTTTATGGAAAACACACTCAAAGAACAAAGAGGTAAACTCTGATTGACCACTGACCACTTGCTTTATGCTTCTCATTGCTCACCATGCGCGAACCCAGGCCCACAGGCCATCCACAATGACTGGCGTTTAAAGCCTGTTCTGGCTGTGATTGCTCACAGTGCTTGATGACTTCTATGATTCCTGGCTCTGACTTCAGTTCTGAGCTGGCTTCTGACTTGCTGGCAGGGAGGCTGATGGCACCTGAACCCTGTTAGTGCCAATATATTTGACATGTTCAGAGCCAGCTTCTGGCTGGTAAATTTGCCATTCAAATAGCAGGCTTTTGTATACATTATGAAGTTAAACACAGGACGTGCCAGCAGTGTTCCGTCATTTAAAACAAAATAAAAGTTAAAAAGCATGTGTGTAATTTGGGTAGATCCAAGTGGGAAGAAGACCGTGTCTGAATGGTAATTTCTTCTAAGCAAATATATATGAATTTATTTTATTTATATTCTCTATAATAAATTCTCTGGTCTCTAAGTTTAACATATATTTATAATGAAGGGCATTAACTTTCAAAACAATACTTTGATGTTTTTTTATTTCATGTCACTAGCTTCTAAAATGTCTATGGGTAATTTATCAAGCAATTGTAAAAAGTGATCGTCATCTTATTAATTGTGCTGGTAGATAGTTACAAAAAATAGTGAGAAGTTAAACAACTGTATTTGTGAAATACTTCACCATAAAATTTTTTTCTTTGAAGACCATGATCTTTAATTTTTTCATCCTTCTTAATCCAGGATAAGTATTTTATCATGTGTTTATTTTCTTTCTTTGTGCATGTAAGATTATCTTATGTAATAAAACCCTAATATGGAACCACTGGTCACTATGATGTGCACTGACCACCAGGGGGCAGGAACTCAATGCAGGAGCTGCCCCCTGGTGGTCATTGTGCTCCCACAGGGGGAGTGCCACTCAACCAGAAGATGGGCTCACAGCTGGCGAGCACAGCAGTGGTGGCAGGAGCCTCTCTCCCCCCCACCCCCGCTTCAGCACTAAGTACCCATTGGGGGTCCTGAACTGTGAGAGGGCTCAGGTCGGGCTGAGGACTAACCCCTCCCCCCAGTGTACAAATGTTGTACATGGGGCCTCTAGTAAATATATATACTCTTAGTCAATTCTACTACATCCTATATAATATTTATGTAGGACTTTTAGGCAAATATAAGCTATAACACAGTTTACCTGTGTACAAATTGTGATGCTTGACTAAAATTACTTTTAAAAGAAAAATGAAAATATTTGCCATTCTTTCCTGAACCTAAAGATGACATTAAAACATTTACACATGTTAATAGAAAAGCCTAGAATAAAGTTTAAAGTTTGTAGGTATTATCTAAAGTAGTTAAATAGTTTCAAGTAAACTTTAGAGATTATTGTATACTAGAAAGCCAGTGCATGAAACAGTGCATGGGGGGGGGGGGTATCCCTCAGCCCAGTCTGCAACCTCTCTAATCAGAGACCCCTCAGGGGATGTCCAACTGATGGTTTAGGCCCAATCCTTGAGTCAGACATCCCTCTCACAATCAGGACGACTGGCTCCCAACTGCTCGCCTACCTGCCTGCCTGATTGCCCCTAACCACCTCTGCCTGCCAGCCTGATCACCCTCTAACCACTCCCCTGTCAGCCTGATCAATACCTAACTGCTCCCCTGCTGGCCTTATTGCTCCCAACTGTCATCCCCTGCCGGCCTGATCACCCCCAACTGTCCTCCCCTGCTGGCATGGTCCCCTCCAACTGCCCTCCACTGCAGGCCTGGTCCCTCCCAACTGTCCTCCCCTGCTGGCCTGGTCACCCCTAACTGCCCTCCCCTGCAGGCCTGGTCTCTGACAACTGACCTCTCTCCCCTGCAGGCCTGTTTGCCCCCAACTGCCCTCCCCTGCTGGCCTGACCATCCCTAACTGCCCTCCCCTGCTGGCCATCTATTGGCAGCCATCTTTGACCACATGGGGATGGCCATCTTGTGCAAGGGTGTGATGATCAATTTGCAAATTACCTCTTTATTACATAGGACTAGAGGCCTGATGCAGGAAAATTCATGCAAGAGTAGGGATTCCTTCCCCTGAATGCCAGCACTGGCTTCCCTCCAACACCTGAGCCCTGGGCTTCTCTTTGGCTGGCAGGCACCTGGGACCCAAGCTGCTTTGCTCTGGCCCCAGCTTCTTCTGGAAGGATGTCTGGAATGATGCCGGGAAGGACGTTCAGTCTAATTAGCATATTATCCTTTCATTATTATAGATATTTATAATTTCTTCATCTAAAGAATAGGAACTTTATTTAATTTGGTTGAATGAACATCAAGCCTCAGGTGTATAATTTTACTGTTGCTTCATGTCAATCCAATGCATTAAAACCAGTGCTATAAATATTCTAGCCCATTCAAGCAAAAAAATTTCACTACAGTAAAAGGCAATGCAGTTGTACTATAGTTTCAAAGTAGCAACTATTCTATGCTTAGCCATGTGAGGATCTAGAATAAATGAAAAAGTAATGAAATGGAAATATGTAGAGAAATAGAACTCTGACTATGCTTAAATGTGTACAAATAATGGTCATTTTTAAATACCACAGAATCATATCAATCAACAACAGAAATTTTAGTTGATACAGAAAGATACTTGAGCCCTAATATAAAAATCATTTTTTTCTTTTGTTTTAAAATTTCCCCCTAAACCTGTTTTTGCGGAAAGAAGATGAGTGACTCTACTGAACATCTGTAATACCCAGCTGCACACTGGCATTTGGGTAAGATTTGATTGATGGCATACTTGAATGTAGATTTACAAATGTGGCCCAAGGCCAGTTTCCCCTTATTTCAACAATGAAACACTGTAAGTCTTAATATTAAGTATGTTCTGGAATGGGGAAGAAGAAAACAATTTCTAGCAATATGCAGAAAATGAGGAGTGGTAAATTAATCAGTGTCACTACTCACCCAAAGCTTATGACAGATACTCCACCCATCAAATGGTAGCTATTCATTAATATGGAAAAAATTGCCTTAATATAGCCCACTGGTGCTATTACACTAGTTCTGCCAGTTGAATACTCCCAAAAGCTTTGTTTTACCTATTAATCTGTGTGTGTATGTTTTCTCCTTTGGAAGTTTAGGTCCTTTGTTAAATTTAAAAAACACACATTAAGGTATAAAGATATAAAATGGTATGATACACTCTGAAAACAGCAAAACTTTATGGTCTGGAAAACATTTATGAGCCAAAGAAATGCTACAGAATAGTAAAGAGATTGTTTAACTTTGCCTAAGACATGTGCATTTCTTTACATTAAAAAAAGGATAACAAATCTTGTGAATTCTATTTTTAGACTTGTTTAGAATTAATTGTAGAGAGCATAATGAATATTTTGTAGTTTTTCACAAGTCTGAAAGGAAGCCTAAACTTTGTCATGAGGTCTTACCTACTGTCGTTGTCATGGACAGATGTGGAAAAGCGAAGCCTATGTTAACTTCCTGGAATCACTGGAATTTTCAGAAAATTTCCTTTACTTTAGTCATGAAGAGCCTTTGTTATCTATCTGTGCAGCAAAATCCTCATCATACAATGTTTTTAAAAAAGATCAGCTTACCAGGACTGTTATTTATTTCACAGGAAAGAAAAGATGTTATTAATTTTCAAATATACTTGCATTAAAAATGGCCCAAATTTTTCATCATTGCTTTGATTTATATCCTAATAGCGTAAAGGATACCTCTTAGTCTTCATAAATAAGTAATTTATTTTATTCCTTGTGTGTTCTCGTTACCAGTTTACTTTATTGAATGTATTTCACTATTCTTATTTTTTAGCTTACCTTTCTTTTTTTCCTGTTTAATAACAAAAATTACAATAATAATACAATGTCATAGTTACATAGTTATTTTGGTTGAACAAAGCATTTTCTTAAAGATTATTTAAAATCATCATCATAGTGGTTATATAAAATATACAAGCTTAGAATGTGTATTCAAATTAGCTCCATAATGGATTAAGTATACTTGCTACATAATTGGTAATAACAGAGCTAGAGTTACAATCCTAAAGTCATAACTCCAAGCTTACATATTTTTTTTCATACTCACTTTCACTATCGCTTACTTTCAGGCATGCTTTAGCAATATTCTTTTTCCGTTCACAGTATGTTATAAACCTTCAGTGAATGTAGCTTGAAAATTTTATTATATCATCAAATCTGAGCAGAGAAATCAAATGATGAAAACTTTGATAAAATTAGAACCTGCCTAAAAACCTGTGTCCAGAAATATAAATATACATAAAGTCCTAAAACCTACAATATAATTATTATTGCTGTTATTAAAAAGTGAGGAGTAAGGGCCCTGGCGCATGTGGTTCAGTGGTTGAGTGTTATCCTATGCAATGAAGGATCACACACATCTATACCTAGGTTGTGTGTGCAGGAGGAAACCAATGGATGTTTCTCTGTTTCCCTTTCACATCCTCCTGCTCTTAAAAATCAATAAAAATATATTTAAACAAAAAGGGAGAAAATCTGAGGTTATTAATTTCTTTTCAAATTCTAATTGATAGTATGAATAACTTTTAGATTTTAAAGGGAAAGACATAAAATTTCAACAATTATTTAGGGAAATTAAAACTAAATTGCAAAATCCCAGTATGCTCTATAAAATAAAGGTACTAAACAAATAACAATATAATATGCATTCATAAATGCAGAAAGACACTTCATAAAGCATATTTCTGAGAGTCGCCAAAAGCATATAGAATAAAAGTGAATGATGCTAATGCTGATACTATTTATTCTATTTGATAGTCCAATAAAACATTGACTTTTAAAAGCAACAATATTTACTAACTAAGGTGAATGAAATCAAGTAAAATAAGTAAGCCAACTAATATTTACTGAATTTATTATGGACTTATTCTAACTTGTTCTCACAGAGAAAGGAAAACAAATTTATCTAGCATAATAGAATTGTATATGGAGCTTAAATTTAAAAAATCTGATTAATAATAAAAACAAATTGATGTGTTAAGTAAAGGTGACATATATTGAGTGGCCAGATTATTAATACCACCTGACATTTTTAGGCAAATTAACCGTACATTGCATTGTATGGGATATGGAAGCCAAAGGCCTGTTCAAACACCTTTGCTATCTGCAGTTACCAAAATAAAACATCTCCAATTCTCACAGGAACACAAGGATTGAACAGTCGAATATTGAAAAAAAGTCATGTGGTTTGATGAATCATGTTTCTAGTTGCATCATGCAGATGGCAAAGTGAGAATTTAGCAGAAACAGCATGAAAGTATGCACCCCACATGCATAAGTACAAACCTTCAAGCTGGTGGGGGCAGTGTTATGGTTCGGGGTATGTTTTCCTGGCATGATTTGAGCCTTTAATTCACATGGAACAACGTCTGAATAGCACAACATACCTAAGTATCTTTGTGATCAAGTTCATCCTATCATGTTGATGGCATATCCCAATGGAGATGGCTTCTTCCAACAAGACAATGAGCCATTCCACAGTGCTTGTATTGTGCAGGAGTGGTTTCAAGAACATAAGGGAGACTTTACCTTCCTTAGGTGACCTCCACAATCACCAGATATCAATCCAATTGAGCATTTGTGAGACAGCTGGTTCCACAACCATCAAATAATCAGGCATGGTATCAGATTCCTCGCATCACCTTTCGACATCTTGTGAAGTCAATGCCAAGAAGAATTGCTGCAGTATTGAAGGCAAAAGGTGGCTCAAGAATGGGGTGGTCATAACAATCTGGCCACTCAGTGTATATATAATTAAATTCTGATATAGAATATTTTCCACTCCTGCACTTGAGAAATGCCAGGATTATTTTATTGCAATTACTTTTTTGTAGTCCCATTACTTTCACATTTCAGTTGTCATGATAATGGTAATTGTATAGCATCCATCATAAATTTAAAAAGGCAAAAACCATGGTCCATTTGAAAAGGAAATGTTGATAATTTATAGGGTTAAAAACAATAACCCAAACTTAACATCTATTCAAGACTTATGCAGAATTCTTAACCCGTTTAATAAAAAAAACCATCTTGTTCATTCCCTCAACTTGAGAAAATAAAAGAATACAGAATTTTATATTTTCCAATTAAGATTTAAAGTTTTTAAATGCAGGTTCATTTTTGAAAAAAAATTAAGTAATAATAAGTGCCTGAGATGGTCTACATTTGCAATATTAACTCTTTATATGTTTGACAATTATCTATAGTAAAATTTTACTTTTCAGTACAAAAATGCTTCTAAAATTTTGAGTTTGAATTGTAGCCTATATCAACCAAGATAACCAGGAAAGTTTATTTGTTAATTATATAAATTCATAACTTTAGTTTTCTGTTTTTATATTAACCCTCCTGAAAATTTAAAGATTTACTATTAACAGGCAGAATAACAATAAGCCATTGATAAGTGTTTGCAATGATATACCTGCATTTTATATGTGCAAAGCCATAAGAATCTAAAACTAAGTTAGAGGAGGAAGAGGAATAAAGGAAGAAGAAGAAAGAATAAGAGAAAAAGGAGGAAAATAATACTTAGCAGTTAAATGATGGCAGAAAAAATATAGTCAAATTTAGGAACAAAACACAACTAAACTTAATCCTATTAAGTCAGCCTATCTAATAAAAGAGTAATATGCAAATTGACCATACCTCCACCACACCTACAAGCCATGCCCAACAGCCAATCAGGAGTGAGTATGCAAATTAACCCAACCAAGATGGCTGTGGCCAGGAGTGAGCAGGAGTCTTGGGTTTCCCTGGAAATGGAGGAAGCCAAGGTTCCTGCACACCATGGCTGGCATGCACCTCCACTCAAGGCTAAAAAGTTTCAATTATAGACGATAAATAAATCCCAACAAAATGGTGGCATCCACAGAGCTAGAGAGAGCAAGAGGCCTGGGTTTCACTGGTGATGGAGAAAGGCAAGTTTCTGCAGCCCTGGCCTGCCTTGGTCTCCACTCAAGCCTACAAAGTTTCAATTATAGAAGATAAATAAATCCTAGCAAAAATAGCTGGAGCCACAGACCAAGCAGGAGGCTTTGGTTTCCTGGACAATGGAGGAAACCAAGTTTCCCAGCACACTCTGGTAGTCCCTAGACTCCACTCAAGGCTACAAAGTTTCAATTATAAAACATAAATAAATCCCAGATAACAGGGGATCCCCTTGGGTCACCTGACGGTGTGGCTGGCCTGCACTACCACAGGTCCCTCGCCAAGGCCACCTCACACCCCAAGGGAACCCCCCATCCTGATTCAGGACACCCTTTAGGGCAAGTCAGCAGGCCTCTATCCTATCTAATATAAGAGTAATATGCAGATTGACCATCACTCCAACACACAAGATGATTGCCCCAATGTGGTCAAAGATCCTGCCCCAATGTGGACACAAGATGGCCAGCAGAGGAGAGCAGTTGGGAGGGATTAGGCTAGCAGAGGGCAGTTGTGAGTAATCAGGCCAGTGGCGGAGGACAGTTGGGAGGGACCAGGCCTACAAGGGAGGGCAGTTGGGAACAATCAAGCCAGCAGTGACGTGCAGTTAGAAATGATCAGGCAAGCAGAGGAGGGAAGCTGGGGGAAACTGGGCCTACAGGGGACATAAGTAGGAGGCAAATAGGTTGGCAGGGGAGCAGTTAGACATCAATCAGGCTGGCAGAGAAGTGGTTAGGTGGTGACCAGGCTGGCAGGCAGAAGCAGTTAGGGGCAATTAGGCAGGCAGGCAGGCGAGCAATTGGGATTGTGGGAGGGCAGTGGGACATCCCTTGAGGGGTCCCAATTTGAGAGAGTGCATGCTGGGCTGAGGGACAAACACCCCCATGCATGAACTTCATGCTCCAGGCCTCTAGTTCATTTATAAAAATACTAGTATAGTATTTTTAAATTTTGGTAAGAATCCTCTATAATAAAATAGCAATATGCAAATTGACCATACCTCCGATCAAGCCATGCCCACAAGCCAACCAGGAGCAAATAAACCCCAACTAAAATGGCTGTGGCCACTGAGAGCAGGAGGGAGGCTCGGGTTTCCCCAGAAATGGAGGAAGCCAAGCTTTCTGCCTGCCATTGCCAGCCTAGACCTCCACTCAATGCTACAACGTTTCAATTATGGCAGATATATCCCAACAGAAATGGTGGCAGCCACAGAGCTGGAGAGAACAGAGGCTAGGGTTGCCCAGGCGATGGAGGAAGCCAAGCTTCTGCAGCTCTAGTGTCTAGGCCTCCACTCTAGGCTACAAAGTTTCAAATATAGAATTTAAATAAACCCAAATAGAAATGGCTGTTGCTATGGAGCGAGCAGAAGGCTTGGCTCCATTCCAGGCTACAAAATTTCAAATGTAGAACATAAATTAATCCCAGATCACAGGGCCTCTCCTTGGGTTGCTGGGGGGCATCGTCAACCTGCAAACCAGAACAGGCCCCTTTCCCAGGCCATCCTACACCCCAAGGGAATCCCCACCCTGATCCGGGATACTCTTCAGGGCAAGCCAGCTTGCCTCCACCCATGCACTAAGCCTCTATCCTATCTAATAAAAGAGTAATAAACAGATTGACCATCACTCCAACACACAAGAGAGCTGCCCCCATGTGGTCAAAGATCCTGCCTCCATGTGAACACAAGATGGCCCCCACAAGATGGCCAGCAGGGGAGGGCAGTTGGGAGGGACCAGACCTGCAAGGGAGGGCGATTGGAGGTGGTCAAGCCTGCAGGGGAGGGCAGTTAGGGATGACTAGGCTGTCTGAGGAGTGAAGTTGGGGGCAAAAGGCTGGTGGGGGAGCAGCTAGACATCAATTAGGCTGGCAGGGTAGTGGTTAGGGGGTGATCAGGCTGGCAGGCAGAAGCAATTAGAGGCAATCAGGCAAGCAGGGAGGTGAGCAGTTTGGAACCAGCAGTCCTGGATTGTGAGAAGGATGTCTGACTGCTCATTTAGGCCCAATCTTACTGGGATTGGGCCTAAACAGGCAGTTGGACATCCCTTGAGGGGTACCAGATTAGAGAGGGTGAAGGCTGGGCTGAGGGACATCCCCCACCTCCCATGCACAAATTTCATGCACCAGGCCTCTAGTCTATCTACATAGTAGAGGAATACACAAATTAACTGGGACATCATGACCGAGCAGCAGTGACTTGAGGCTGCATGGTGCCTGGTTGGGGCGAGGGACCTCAGGCCATGTCCTCCACCTGCTGGGTTTTGATAGTGGACCTCGGGCCATGTTCCTTGCCTGGCAGGGCTTGATGGGGGTCTTCAGGCTGTGCTGGGGAACCTGAGGCTGCGGTCCCCTGCCTGGAGGGGCTTGACAGCTGTGGTGCCAGCTAGGCCTGTGTTTCACCCAGTGGGGGCAGGGCTTTATGGGTCTGGGGCTCCTATGTTTTCGATGCATGTGTGGGTGATTGGTGAGGACTTGATTCTAGGTCCCACAGTGCACTGCACACTCTGACAGGAGGGAGATTTTCATATATGTTTTACTAATTTTCTTTCATCTCTGACACTTCTATTATAGAGAAAGGGGAAACAGCAATATTAAAATATTTCCTTTAATTAATCCCCTTTTAATGTGCATGAATTTCATGCACTGGGCTATTAGTGTAACTATAATGAACAACAAAATATTTACCATTATTAGTGAAATTTACCCAATTACCAACCTTTCAAATTTGAGTTAATTGTATTAATAAAATAAATACCAAATTTTTATTTATATTTTACTAGCAGCATATAATAGCCAAACCTAAATGTTTTTAAATGTTATTCTCAACAGGAGTATTAACATTTGAATGAATGAGTTGTGTTCTTATTTCATTTTTATTTTCAATACTTATGGAATTTATAATTACCTTCAATGTTGAACAATTACCTTCTTTGGTTTAGAGCTTTGGCTCCTTTCCACAGTGGACAGAGAAAAAAAATGCTAGAGAAAATGATGCTATAAAAAAATTCAGCCAGAGTCAGCATGAAGAGATCTTCGATATCTGGACCATGTTATAAACTTAGCTCAGAGATGCAATACTCTCCTAGTAGGGGGCCTGTTTTGAGTTTCAGTGTAGTTTTCATAGGACCTCATATTCAGAATTCCTAAATCAATTAAAGATATATAATTTAGGTTATCTGGAAGTATAACTATTGACCCTTTGTAACATTTAACTTGCATTATATTCACTTAGAAAAATATGGACCTTGTCATAGAGAGCTGGTACATAGCATCATAACTTTTATTCTTTTCTCCATGGAAAATGTCTACTCCATGTTCTTTTAACATGATATTAATAAGAGTAGTCAATAGAAACATAACTGAATGAGGTAGTTAATATTTTCTTTTGAAATGTATTATCAATAACACTCTTCCTTAAATTTCATGTTCTCATTCTTAAAAGAATCAAGAACATAACTATTTCTATATGTAGTAGCAGATATTTAAATCGAAAATATTTTGTTAAGCTCCAAATAATGTGCACATTTTGTACATATTTGCTTCAATTATAATTGCTTGGAAATATATCAGTTACACAAAAGTTACTGTGTCCACATAGTGTCCAAATTACACTTGGCCATCATAATTACCTATTACCTCTTTATTAAACTCTGAAATAAATATTGCCTACTTTTTTTTCTTCCTCTTCTGCCCTTCCCTTCCCTCTTTTATTTATTCCATTAGTTATTTTCCTATCATTGTTTTTTATGGTAAGTACATCATTAAAAAGCCCTTACCTCTTTCTTCTTACAAAATTTTATCTGTCAAAATGACCTGACTCCATATATGACAAATATTTTATATCTGTACATTTTAACTTATATTACGGAGGTAGTGAGAGAAGGGGTGAGGAAAATCAGAAGATACTATATCTGGATTTTTCACTCCTCACTTCCATCAGTTCACTGTGAATAGCTTTGATCAAGCACCATATTGGATTACTTCCTGTAATTCAAAGACTTTATTTTCCAGGAAAACATGCTTATCATCTCTATATACTTATTTCACAGCTTGAAATATGTGAATTACTTTTTAAGTAGTGGTATCTTTAGTATGATTATAACTCAAAAAGAGAATCTGGGTTATACAGTATGTCTTATGTAAAGAAATTTGGCTTTGTTTTTATAATCTATTTTGAGAAAGAAAACAAAGCCTTAAGCAAGAAATCTGTTTCATGGTTGTCAGTATCTTGCAATTCAAACTGGTTAACAACTGTTCATAAGCTTTAAGCCTTATTTATTTATTTACTTACTTACTTACTTATCTCTCTTAAGCCTATTTATTAATGCCTTCCCCCAAAGCTCTAGTCAGCCACAAACTACAGAATTATTCTAAAAAGACTTATTGCAGGGATTGGTCATTCACAGGCAAAAAAAGTTCCTTTTTCTGTTCTTCAATGAATAAAGAATTACAAATAGCTTAGTGTGCTACAAAAAACAGAACATCTAGGTCTTAGGCCAATTATGCCAGTAAATGCCATCTATGCCTCCGCTACACCCATAAGCAATGCCCACCAGCCAATCAGAAGAGAGTATGCAAATCAAGCAAACCAAGATGGCTGCAGCCTCAGAGCAAGCAGGAGGCTTGGGTTTCCCTGGCAATGAAGGAAGCCAAGCTTTGCACACCCTGGCCGGCTGTGGACTCCACTGAAGGCTGCAAAGTTTCAATTAAGAAGATAAATAAATCCCAGATATCAGGTCCTTCCCTTCGGTTATGGGGGCATGGCCGGCTGGCAAACCACCAGAGGCCCAGGCCACCCCACATTCCAATGGAACACCCACACTGACCTGGGACATCCTTCAGGGCAAACCAGCTGGCCCCCATCCATGCACCAGGCCTCTATCCTATCTCATAAAAGAGTACCATGCAAATTGACCATCACTCCAACACAAAAGATGGCTGCCCCTATGTGGACACAAGATAGTCGCCACAGATGGTCAGCAGGGGAGGGAGCAGGCCTGCAGGGAGGGCAGTTGGTGGTGATCAAGCCTGCAGGGGAGGGCAGTTAAGGATGACCAGACTGGCAGAGGAAGGAAGTGGGGAGTGACTGGGACTGCAGAGAAGGGCAGTTAAGGGTGACCAGGCCTGCAGGAGAGGGCAGTTAGTGGCAATCAGGCTGGCAGGAGAGCAGTTAGACATCAATCAGGATGTCAGGGGACTGGTTAGGGGGTGATCAGGCTGGCAGGGAGAAGTGGTTAGGGGTAATCAGGAAGGCAGGCAGGTGAGCCATTGGGGGCTAGCAGTCCTGGATTGTGAGAGGGATGTCTGACTTCCCATTTAGGCCTGATACTGGTAGGACCAGGCTTAAACAGGAGTCAGACATCCCTTGAAGGTTCCCAGAGTGGAGAGGGTACAGGCTGGGCTAAGGGACTCCCCACTTCTGTGGACAAATTGTGTGCACCAGGCCTCTACTAGTTATGTTAAAGGGCAGAGGTTCCTTAACTTCTCTGGCCCTCATTTTCCTCTTTTGCAAAATTGGAAGACTTTTCTTTCTTGCCAAAAATGTGCAATTTTGAAATTTTAGAAGTGGAAAGCCATTTTTCTTTCACCTCTAACTAAATTTGAAATGATCTGGGGCTTGTCTTTGTTAAGGAATCACTCTGTTATTTGATTTCAACCACCATCTCACCCCTCCAAGCACCACTGAAGCTGCTACAAAGCCTAGTTTGTATGGGTGATTTCCTCTCACTTTGGGACATTTGGATTCCTGACCACAACTAAATGGATCATAGATGAATATACAACCCCAAAGTAAACAATCCACAGAGAGAACAGTGGGCCAAGTTGTTGGAAGGAGAGATAGGCTGTATAAATTATTTTTTTTCTAAGAATATAGCAAGATAATGGCACAATTAGACATCACTGAAGCTGAAAGGATATGAGAAGGAAACCACGAATGTGAATAAAATTAGGAATCAGCAAATCTGATAGAGACACCTATGAGATATGAAGAAAAATGGAAAGTAAATTGAAAGACAAATGATTAAGAGTAGAAAAAAAGAATAAAACTAAGAAAATGAGCTAGAATAAATATCCAGGGATCTTACTGAGATCATTCTCTGGGTTCCTCTTTGTGAATACTCAAAATTTTGGAGTACATGAGATTCTAAATGAAGTTACAATCTTTTAACCCAAAGATTCTATTTTAAAAGATGTGTAAATGGCAACCAGATTTCATATTTTCAGATGGTATTCACATTTTAAAAAAGAATCTTATTAACTCTAAGATATTTACAATTGGAGGAGTATTTAGAAGATATTTTGAGACATATAACATTTCATATGAGTATTACCTAGTCCAGATCCTTGCTTCTCATATCCTTAATAACAACAAACTTGACAAGAAATCCTCTTCATAATGGTGCTCACCAACAAAAGCAAGATATTTATATTATCTTTTCTAGAGTTTTGTTGGTTTAATTTATACATCTACACGTACTTCTATCAACCCAAATATGAACATGTACTCCATTAAACTTCATTTTCATTAAGATGCTATATATTTTAAAAATTTCATTTTTACCATGCCTAGATTTTAAATTAAATTTGCCTAGATGAGGACATAAATCAAAGGAAGCCTATAAAACTTAAAAAAAAATTTAAAAGTCATTTTTGCTATTCTTTAAAAAAGAAAACCATGTTTTTTTTTTTACTATATTGCATCAGAGCATTAATGGTTAATGAAGAGGTTTGACAGCGTTGCATTTACTTTTCACTTTAGAAAAATGACAACATATACAAGATAATATGAGAAATGGAATAATAAAGAGACCTGTTTAATTCAAATGAAGGAAAATATATAAATGTAGACTTTTCATCATGTATACAATGGAATAAAAAGTAGAGATTACAGTAGGGTTCAGAGTTTGCTTGGAGAAGACTCTTGTTCTTGCCTAGTCTCCACCATTACCCTCTGCCTCAGCCAAAATAAATAGAAATTGCATTTTTATGTGATCTATATATTTTTTAATTTGTTTTTTCTTCTTTTAGTGTGTAAAGTATACTATATATTAGTACATATATCTCCTTTTCCCACCATTGACCTTCCCTTAGCCTCCTCTACCCCCTGTCACATGCCCTCACCCCCCCCCCCCCAGTCCCCAGTATTCACACATAAGCACTCCAGTTTTCACTTAACACTGATGTTATATTTTCCTTCCAAAAGAGAAACCAGAAGTTGCCACCAAGCCCAGAGAGAAACCATGTCTAAGAATCACCCTGGACTGCTCTGCACCACACTTTGAGTAGTTGAGAAGGCTTTCATTGGTCTTCTTTCTCTTTTTTGTTCTCATCTTCCTGGTTTTCAGTGCTGATGCCTCCCAGGTTGCTGTCTAAGGTGCCACCATCCTAATCCTTTCCTTCTTGTTATTGTTATAATCTTTCCTTCCTCACCCTTTTCTCCAACACTTAGACATGTGGTTACCAAACTTTCTCCTAATGAAATTACCTCTGCTATATAGAGTCAGTTACTAACGTGTTAATGATTTGGTCAGATAATGCTCTACCAAGTGATCAGTGTTCCAGAAATAAAAATAATATTTTTAGTCAGATCCATGCATGACTCTATAATAAAGAATTGTAAAAAGTTTAAAATCATACAAAAATTTTAAGTTATATATTCTGTTCATAAATTATTACCAGAAAGAAACAACCTACAGTCTGACTTTTAAAGGTAGAAACATTTTCCTTCAGAGAATCTTATTCCTGGACAGCTTTGTCCTCAGATCCATTTCTAAAAATGTCTATGCCTGCTGTGTCTCACAGGAAGCATGAATACTGCAGGCTGCATTTCTCAGTCACCATGTCAGTTGGCTTCCAACTGAGTTTGGTCAATAGCAGGCATTGGCAGAAGAGGAGTCCGCGAGTGAAGGGGAGAATCCAGGATGTGTGTTTCTCTCTCCATCTGTCTTTCCTAGTTGGGCTCTTCACAGGATGTGAAGTTCTAGAAATGACAATATTTGGTATTGTCATTTGGCACATACTTTTCTAAAAATTATGTATTTCATTAATTAACTTTCATTATTAAGTTTTTCAAATAAATGTTAGATGGGCCAAGATGATGACTTAATTAGCACAATTTTTCTTCAAATTTATTTGTCTGAAGACTACCAAATATCCATTTGTTATAATGTCACTCTGAGAAACTAAAGCAATTTAATAACTTCATAGGAAAAGTGGTGCTTTTTATTTGACACCAACTTACTCTTTATTATGATCAAATAGGTAAAAAGGAACAAATGGCTAATGAAATAATTGTGTAATAAATGTGAATTTTTCTCGTTGCTCAACTTGACATAATTTAGCAAGTATCTATTAAACAATTACGAGCACACCTGAAAAAAATTTGGAATTTAGTTCCAGATCATTATTATAAAGTGAATATCATAATAATGTGTGCCACATAAATTTTTTTTACTTCCCATTGCATATAAAAGTTATGTTTACACAATTAAATGTGCAATAGCATTATGTATATATGTACATATATGTGTATATATATGTATATATATATATATATATATGCCTTAATTAAAATATTCTGTTGCTAAAATCTACTAACCATCATCTAAGCCTCTAGTGAAAAATAATCTTTTTGCTGGAGGAGAATCTTGCCTCAATGTTGATAAAAATGTAATATCTGAAAAGTGCAATAAAGCAAAATACAATAAAACTAGGTATTCCTATAATCTGTGGCCAACACATATTATTCTAAGCCTAAGGACAGAATAAAGAATAAAACACAAAACTTGTCATACGGCATTTTATTCTAGTAAGGGAGACATATGTGTAAGCAAATAAATATCAAATAACTAGCAATAAGGATAAAATGGGGAAAATTGCAAGTTTCAGATATAAATCAAAGAAGGGAGTGTGTTGGTGAGGAGTGTATAGTGGAGTTGATCTGGAAAGGTTTTCTTAAGCAGTAATGCGATAGTTAACTTCATGTGTCTACTTGATCACAGGATGCCCAGATATCTGGTTAAACATTATTTCTGGGTGTATCTGTGAAGTGTTTTTGGAAGGAATCAGCATTTGAATTGGTAAACTGAGCAAAGCAGATTGTGGTCCCCTGTGTGGGTGGGCTTTATTCAATTTCTAGATGAGCTAAATAAAATTAAAAAAAAAAGAAGTGGGGGGACAGAATAGTCACTATTTCTCTATCTGACATTTTCTTCTCCTAATCTCAGTGCTCCTGGTCCTTAGGCCTTCAAACAAGGACTGGGATCTGTGGTGAGCTCAAATAAGTAATAAATGAAAGCATATAAATTAGAAGAAAGACAATACAAGTATTAGAAACAGGACCAATAAAAGATTTTTTTTCTCTGAAGAATCCTGATACAAGAAACATCAAAGTATCATATTGACGGACCAATATTACTCAATCAAAAGCCATGTTAGAGAACAAAGTGAGAACAAATTAACAAAAGGATTTTTGTACTTATATAATAAACCTTGGATTTAATATATGCTAAAGAATTTGTTAAGAGTTATAAGTATGAGATCAACATGATCAGACACATACTTTTGAGGAATATTATGAAGGAAGTAGGGAGAGAATGAAATTAGTTAAGAAATTGCTATAATCGAAACATGGTACTTCTCTCGAATTAAGGACAGAAGAACATAAACTTAGGCAATAGGACTAGACATTGGGAAAAACTATGTGTTAAGAAATATTTAGAAAGTAGAGTTGACATGGTATTATGACTATTTTGATGTATTATATTAAAGAATAAAGAAAACTAATTAGATCATATCAATTTATTCAAGTACTAGAGGCCCGGTGCATGAAATTCATGTGTGGGTGGGAAGGGTCCCTCAGCCCAGCCTGTACCCTCTCCAAGCTGGACTCTAACTGCTTTCCTACCAGCCTGATTGGCCCTAACTTCTCCCCTCCCTGCTAGCCTGATTGCCCCTAATTGCCTGACCCTGCACCTGAGACCCAGGATTCCATCCTCCAAACAGTTGCAGGCACAACCCAGCCTTCCCTCCCTCTGGCTGGCTGCAGGCAACCAGGACCTGGGCCAGCTTCGCCTGAGCCAGCCACAGCCACAGGGGACTGCGGGCGGTCAGCTTTGCCTGGGTTGCAGCCAAAGGCACCCTATACCTCGGGGCAGGGAGCTTGTTCCTCTCCCAGGCCACAGCCTTTGAACTGAGGATCTACCAGAAAATTATAATAGCTATATGTTGAATGGTAAATAAATAATTAATAAAAGTAGATAAATTGAAAGAAATATGGTATTCAGAAATATATAGGTGTTAGATATCTTAGTTAACAGTTCTGTAACTCAATCCTTTTATCTGTGAAATGGGGATAGGAATAGGACCAACTTTCAGTGTTAGTAATACATACAAAGAAGTTGGCATGCGCCAAAACCGATTTGGCTCAGGGGATAGAGTGTTGGCCTGCGGACTGAAAGGTCCCAGGTTGGATTCCAGTCAAGGGCATGTACCTTGGTTGCAGGCACATCCCCAATAGGGGTGTGCAGGAGGCAGCTGATCGATGTTTCTCTCTCATCGAAGTTTCTGGCTTTCTATTCCTCTCCCTTCCTCTCTGTAAAAAATCAATAAAATATATTTAAAAAAAGAAGTTGGCATGGAGCCTAACAAGATATTATCATCATTATACCTAGAATGTTTTCACTGTAATGCAGCTTATAGAATGTCATTTTCAAGAAAGCAAGAATTTTTGTCTATTTTTAAAAAATTTCCAGGCACTGTTCTGAAGTGCCCAGAACAATGCCTAGCAAATAACAGATGCTTAATACATATTTATTGAATTAATGTGAGAATACTTTTAATAAGGACATATAATTTTTATTTCTCCTTTAACAAGCATATAGTGCTTAGTATATGACATGCACTGTTCTAAGCACTTTACACAATGAATTTAATCTTCATAATAATAGCCTTATGAGACAATATTATGGCTCACTTTTTATAGATGAGAACAATGAGGCACAAAGGGTTATCATTATCTATAGACCTAGTTCAGAATGATATAACAAAACTATAGACTAGCTGTCTTATAAAGAATGGAAATTTATCTCTCAAATTTCTGGAGGCTGGGAAATCCATGAGTAAGTCACCAGTAGATTTGATGTCTGGTGAAGGACCATTTTCTGTTTCAAAGGTGACTGACTTCTTGCTGTGTCATCACATAGCAGAAGGAGCAAAAGAGCTGGCTAGCATCTCCTTCATAAGGGCACAAATCTAATTCATGAGGGCTCAACCCTTGTGACCTAATTCTAAAGGTCTCACCTCCCAATACCACTTCACTGAGTGTAAGGTTTTAACCTATGGATTTTAAGGGACACAGTCAGTCTATAGCACTTAACAAAGATCACACAGGGAGTGAGCAGCAAACCTAGTATCTGAACCCAGAACCATATTAAGACAAAGTATCCCATATGTGCTTACTAAAGGATCAAGTAAATTCATAATGACAGATAGCTAGCCTTTTATGATCTCTCAAGCTGGAGTATTTATTTCCTACCTTGAGAAAAATAGCTGTCTTGATTGTGGCTGCTATTCAGAGGATAGCAATATCTCAGCATCCTACTATTGCCAATCTCAAAAGTTTTTGTGGGCCCAAATACAAGTCTAAGATTCCTTGTTCCCTACTTTTGCATGTATGCTACATTTCACTGTTTTTCTCTTTTATTCCATATACACTTATTCCTTCTCTTTGTAAACTCTGTTTTGTATTATATTCTACTATTTTTGTTATTTCATCTTCCTATACTGTTTCCCTTCTATCCCTTCACTCTTCTACATTCAGACTTCACCTTTACTGTGAAGTTCATGTTTTTAAATCTTCTTGCAGTTCTTTTTATGATTTACTTTTTGTTTAATTTTTTGTTTTCTGGTTCCACATGATAGAGAGTGTTTATAAACTTTTCATGGTTTCTTCACATTGCTAACAGTTGGCAGTTTTCCCAATTCTCTCTGTGTGGTACTTCTGAATTATCTTTTAAAGAATTCCCCTGCATCATAAAAATAGAATATCAAACTTTGGAGCCACACATTATATTAAAACTATACCTTGATTTTTCAAGACAAAATGTACCATTTGTGTTACTATAGAACCACTTTCCAGGTCTGAAATTTCTACCAGTAAGTTTGTTCCCTTAGAATAGACTAGTATAACAAAATGACATCAAAAGAAAGACATTAAAAAGCACTTAAATTTTAACTTTGGATATCCAGCCAGTGTTCTCCAGCCCTCTCCATTATCATATTGCCATGGATTAATATCAATTTCTCTTAACAGTCATATTTTATTCCCTAAAGGGAACTTATTCCTTTATAGAATAAAAAGGGTTAAGCTTTGAACTTACAGTAACTTGGCAGTATACACACATACATAAATATTCACACTCTCTCAAACACATATATATGTAATTTCTATATTAATTTGGCAGAGTAAATATAATCAAATTATAAATTATAAATATTATTTAATACATCATAAATATTTTCTAAATTCCACTGTAAAGCATCATTCAATGTGTTTGAATTTCTATAGCTCATACATTGGAAAGCGAGTGTTTAAATTTGTCTGTGTTCTTTTCAAAGTTAACTCCAAATGAAAATTTTGTCTCACATTGTTATCCTGCGATAACAATGACTAAGCTTATAAAAATCCAACCTCTGTGGAGGGTTTTTTCCTGGATAGAAAGCATAAGGGAGAGAGAAAGCGACTCAGATCTTATCCATTATGATCAACAGCCCAGGCTAATGACACTCATTAAGCTAAATGAGCAGGAGAATGAGGACTCACGTTTTCTAATTGAGGCAGATTTATTTTTAGGATGAAATTCTCCTGAAATACATTTTCTTTTTTAATACATCAAATGCTATTTAAAAAAATATAGCTTAACAGATCATGGGTGGGATATACTTTAGCCCTCTGGAAGTGTGAAATCATACAAGCACCCAAATAATCATGAGCACTTTTAGAGTTTTATTGTAACTATTATTTATTTCATGAGTAGATAAAATATAAAAAGGAAAGAACAAAATGCTCTTCATGAGAGTTAATGAGTCATTCTAGCAATTTTGATAATTGAGTTAACTAAGTTCTCTTCTGCCTTAGTGAGATTACTGGTTTCATAAATGCATATTTAAAAATAGTAACTCCTTGGAAGTAGATTTTATATATGTTGAGCTCTATGTCTTTAGAAGAAAACAATATATAAATACATGAACACAAACACATATATGCAGTATATATGAATGTTAACAAGCAAAACACATATTAGGAAGATAATGTATTTTATACACGGTAGATTCTACATATTAAAAGTACTTTTATAAATATTTATAATACTTGAGATACACCTGAAAGATGAATAGACTTATTAAAAGATCTAAATTTAAATATTTAAGTTATAATTCTGTTAGTTAATACCTCTAAACTATCAGTGAGTCTCTAAAATAAAGATAATAAAGTTGAACTCAAATAATGATTTTCATAATTTTGGTTCTGACTATAACAATGTAACTTGTTTCAAACAAATCTTCCTGCCAAACATATTTATAAAAGCTAGACAAAATACATAAAAAGCTCTTTGAAAGCATTGGAGAGGAACCAACTCAAGCAGAGTTTGAGGACATACAGCCTTTGAGAGAATGGAAGCACATGAGATGGTTTCCACACTCACCAGCCTTTCCCTTGAAGACATTCCCAATGCATTGCACAGTGGACCAGAACTCAAACAAAAAGTCACAGTTGCACTGGACTGAGGATAGTGACAGGAGTTTAAAGCTGCCAAAATGGATGAGACCTGAGAAGCAAAAGCCTTGAAATGAGGGAACTACAATCCTATATGCAAATCGACTGAATGGTGGAATGACCAGTTACTATGACACACACTGATCACCAGGGAACAGACAGTCAATACAGGAGCTGCCCGCCCTCCCTGGTGGTCAGTGTGTTCCCACAGGGGGAACCCCGCTCAGCCAGAAGCCAGGCTATGACTGGTGAGCACAGTAACTAGCAAGCACAGTGGTGGTAGTGGGAACCTCTTCTGCCTCCACAGCAGCACTATGGACCCCTTGGGGATGTCTGCCTGCTGGCTTAGGCCCAGGGAGAAGTCCTGGACTCAGAGAGGGCACAGGTTGGGCTGAGGGATACTCCCCCTTTCCCCAATGTACAAATGTTGTGTACCAGGCCTTTAGTATTGAATAAAAAAATCTGCAGACAAAAAAAGATGAAGACCTCTTCTGGGAATGGCTAAAGAAAATATGTGGTGCCAATGCCACGCAGTCCCAGGACTGCTTTAGTGCCTTCAAGAGAGGTGTGACACCTTCTTGTGAAGCTCTCTGGGGAACCCCCAATCCCTAACTCCAGCCTTGAGTCTTCAGAGTTTGTAGCTGAATGGGGGCTATTCCCTTATCCTCTCCAAAGGACATGATTGCTGTCTACTAACCACCAAGGTCCTCCAGGTCTTTGGTGGAGTTCTCTCCCCTCACCATTTCAACTTCTTTGGAATTCCTACGCTAACATGCATCTCCCTTCTCTTTTCCCTGCAGTTCTGGGTCAATAATCAGCTTTTCTGAGTGGATTTCTGGCCCCTTCTTTCACCCCCACTCTCACCCCCAAATATTAATGAGATTTGGCTTCTCTTTCGGCAAAACACTCAATTGTCCATGTAAATTTTTTTTTAAATCAATGAAGTCAGTGGCCTTCAAAAAAAAATCTGCAGACAAATCTCTCTCAAATTGTTGAGTCATAGTCCTTGAATGTGAAAGGTAACATCCCTTCCCCAAAACCAAATTAAACAAACAAATGAAAAGTAAGATTAAAACTAAGCCCAGCCATAAATGGTAAATTAAACCAAAAGAACTAAGAAATTTCATCAGCTACAGAGTTTTGGGGAAATAGAATTTGAGGATTAAGCCCTGGAAAGTTGTAAGCATCTTAAACACTTCATGTTTTCTTCAGAAAGGCCGCATCTTAGATGTAATGCCACATCCTAGGTATAAGAAACATACTCCAAGAGCAGAGACTATCACCTAAAATAATAGTACAGCTAATATGGAATAGTCCAACAAAGTTTTAGATCAGCACTCAGAAAGTCAACATTGAGTTCATACACATCTACTATCAAAGCAGAGTTGATACACATCAGCTGTCAAAGAAAATCTAAACTTTTTATTAATGAAAAATAACATTCAAGAGTCATAATTTTTTTGTTCAAAATGTTTAACAATGAATCAAAAGTAATCAGGCATATAAAATACCTTTTACACCGATTCACCAATTTTTAACATTTTGTCTCATTTACTTCATCATTTTTCCACATATTACTTTTTTTAGTATTTGTAATGAGGTTCCATACATCAATGACCATTTGCCACTTAACACTTTAATATGATTTCTATAGGAACAAGAAGCTTCCCTTATGGAAGCATAATGAAATGATAAAATTCACAAAATTTAACATTGTTTTCATATTTTTTATCTACACTTCACATTCCACTTTCTATCATTGGACCAATGTGGATAACAAGGGATTCTTTGGGAAGTAATCTCACAGGGTGACCTGATCGTAAATTCCTAACTGGACAGATCATGGTGGTAGCCACTCCCTAGCCATGTAACTTCTTTAGTCAAAGTTTTATCTTTGTCCTAGGCAAGCCCTATTTCTTGTTCCTGTGCATCTAAGTGAAAACACCTTTGAAATGTCCCCTTTCGGTCACCTTCTAAATCATGACCACCCCTACAAGAGCACATAATATAACCTAGCCTATTATCAGAGCCCTGCCTGCTTTCTCCCACCTTAATGTGATCTTCTTTATATTCCCTACTTAATACCAAATGCATAAAGAAACTGCAACTGTTATTATCCCAAGCATTTTTTCAGTCTGTTGAAATCTTGCTTCCAGGAATATCCTTTATTTGACTTGAATAAACTACCACAAAAAATTGTCTACAGGTTCAGAACTTTATTACCTAGGTATACTTAATTCGATCTATTTCTCAGGTTTGCCTATTTACATAATTTTCAAATTTTTGCAATAACAAATAATGTTACAATAAATAATCTTATGCATATAATTTTTGTATTATTAAATCTGTGTCTTTGCAATAAACTTATAGTCATGAGATGTTTATGTCAAACAACAGATGCAGAGGTAGTTCAACTAAAATTTCTAAATTGTCTTTCATAAGAGTTGTGCCATTTTGCATTTCCCTCATAGTATATAAAAGTGTCTTTACAGCTTCATCAATAGAGTGTATTGTCAACTTTCTGAATTTTTTCCCATTACTATGTGATAAATAATATCTAAATGTAGTTTTTAATTCATGTAACTTTTTAAAATTATTTTTTAATTGATTTCATAGAGGGAGGGAGGAAGAGAGAAATATCAATGATGAAAGAGAATCACTGATTGGCTGCCTCTTGCATGACCCCTACTGGGGATCAAGCCCACAACCCGAGCATGTACCCTTAACTGGAATCAAACCCAGGACACTCCAGTCCATAGGCCAACTCTATCCAATGAGCCAAACCGGCTAGGGCAGTGGTCGGGAAACTCATTAGTCTACGGAGCCAAATATCAATAGTACAACAATTGAAATTTCTTTTCAGAACCGATAACTGATTTCTATGCATGGGCCATGAAGTTTCAATTGCGTGCCCATATGAGGTATTTTGTGGAAGAGCCACACTCAAGGGGCCAAAGAACCACATGTGGCTCACAAGCCAGTTTGCTGACCACTGAGCTAAGGCAATTTATGTAATTTTTTTTATATGTGAAGGTAAATGCATTTTTATATTTAAAGTTGTTTTTATAAAAATTATTTGTTCATCTTTTGCCTATTTTTAATAGAATTTTGGAATTTCTTAATTAAATAAATTATTTGTATATTTAGAATAGTACATTTTATATGAAACTAGAGGCCCACAGCACGAATTTGTGCATGGGTGGGGTCCAGTTGGCCTGCCCCAATGGGGGCCCATCAGGCCAACAGGGGCCAGGGGCCACAGGTGGTTGGCTGGCTGGTTCCATCACCAGTCAGGATATCGGGTGCCAATTGGGAGCCAGGCCGGCCAGGGGTGCGAGTGCCAATCGGGGCCCCAATGAGGCTGGTTGGGATAGCCACCATTTGTTCTGGTCATTCTGCTGTTCCAGTTGCTTGACTTTTATATACATAGATATGTGCTCTAAATATTTTTCCAATTTATCCTCCTTTTTCTTATTTGGATTGGAGATTTCCTTATTGGCTTTTTTTGCGGGGGGAGGATTAGTTTGCCATGCAAAGTATTCTAAAATTATTTCTGTGTAGAACAATTTTTTGTTGTTGTTGCATCAGATTTTGAATTCTACTTATAAAGCCTATTTCTATATCCAGGTTGTAGAAAATTTCACAATAGTAGATCTCACAGGCATTATGCCGATTGAGAAAAAAGGACAAAATAATTCTAACCACAAGCTAGGAGTGAAAAAAATAATAGGGATAAAGAAAACGTAAGCTGTTATCAGGGCTTAAGAGTTAGAATGATGGGATAGTAAGGGATAACACAAGACAGTTCTTTGTGTTGTTGGAGCATTACTATATTCTCATTGTTGTGATTTTTAATCTAATAACTGTAATAAACTTTTATAGAACATACACACACACTAAGTGCATGTAATACCTGATGAAATCATAATCAATCTGTATTTTAGTTAATAATATTTTATTAATATCAGTTTTATGTTTATGACAATGTACTATGGTTTTGTAAATAATTTCTTAAATGAATATCTCTGTGGAACTCTGTGCACTATTTTTATAGCTTCTTGTGAAATTTAAACCATTTCAAAAGAAAACAAACATGTGTTGAATGAATTAATGAGTACACAGAGCACACCCCTCAACTTATCTTAGAGTGTACTCATACAAATAGGATTCTGGTGAACAGTCTGGAATTACATAGTCTTCATACATTTATTTCTTCAGCCTTCCTAAATACAATTATTTTATTACTAATTATTTCTATTTTATTTTCCTATTTGGAAACTAATTTCAACTCTGGACCAAATCAGTTGGGTTCTTTGCATTTGTTTTTGTTGTTGTTGTTACTAGTCAATGACTTCTTAATATCCAATTTTTTACTACATCAGCTCCATTCTCATTCCTAGAAAGTCAATATACTTTCATGACTGGATTAGAGGTACTCTCAATCTTCAGTTTAAATCTGTTCTCCTTATAGTCACTAAGGAAAACTCAGAGGTAATGAATGAAAATTTCATTAATACACTTTATTCTGTTTTGAGCACATAGTATCATGATCAGCTTGGCGTGGACTCTTTGGTTTTTATTATTTCATTAGGGGCCCAATGTACAAAAATTCACTCACTAGGAGGCTGAGTGGGGTTGGTGGGGGTGGGGGGGACTTCATCCTGGCCTTCACCCTCTCGCAGACCAGAATCCCTCAGGGGATGTCCAACTGATGGTTTAGGGCTGCTTTTCTGCAGGAGGTGACTCACATGCTCACCGGCCAGCACATCCCCTGATTGCCCCTCCTCCACCACCAGTCTCCACCGCCCCCAATTACCATCCCCTCCCTCTGCCCACTGGCACTCACATTGCCTGGCCTGACATTGCCGGCTCACCAGCCCTACCCGCTACCTAATGTTCATTCCACTGTTTGAATGATTTGCATATTAGGCTTTTAATATATAGGATACTGTGTTACTTCAAAATTTTACTTTTCAATAAGACCTCCTTTATGACTGCTCAGAACCTCCAAAATTTAACATACCATAAAGGCATCTTAAACCCAACATTTATATGATACTTTATATAATTTGATACTGTTGGCTTTAGAAAAAAAAATATGTAACAAGACAAAAGTTCATAATTTTACAAGGAGAATGAGAAAACTAATCTTTCCCTTATTTGTTTTTGTTTTGTTTTACTGAAGGTGAATTTAGTAATTCTAGCATAGGAAAGTCTCTAAAATTATTTTCTAAAATGTGACACAAACATCCTTTAAATGTGTTGCCAATAATAGACTATTTTATCTCACCTAAATTAGGGCCAATAAATTAATTTCAATTGAGATGAACATTTTTATTGTTTCTTTGGAGAAAATATCCTATAATATCCTCTTTCACTACCATTTTAATTTTGTCTCCTATAAAATGACAATTACACAGTGTTATTATTTCTAGTGTTATTATTTCTAGTTTCATTTCCCTGAATAAACAATTCTGTAAAGAAAATCAAAGAATATTTTTCATAATCTTTGATGATTCATGTATTTTTCACTTCAGCAATTACTGAGTGCCTATTATATGTCCTCTGTTCTCATAAGCACCAAGAATAAAATGGGATGGCGGGGGAGGGGAAGAAGGTGAATGAAGTCATCTTTCTTGTAATGTTTGCATTCTAGTTTTATTTATTTTGTTTTTAGATAGATTGGTATTTTGCCTTTTAATTTTACATTTCTTATATTCAAAGGAGTATTCTTTCATTAGTGAAATTTAAAGGTCTCTGATGAAGAAACTTTTCTTATATTTTAATGTACTTTCTTTAGCAATAGGGATTTGGGACTGTAACTTATCACTGAGATGCTAAAAATGTAAACTAATTTTCTAAGAGACCATAGTCAGTTAGGATAGATTTTTATGTGTATTTTTTAAAATTAGGGAACAATAGTTATATATAATAAATCATAAGTACATATGATTTTTATCTAAGCAAGAGGTTAAAAATGAATATGTCTTCTTTAAAAATAAATAATTAAAATAAGCCACTGGGATTTTAAATATTAAAATATAGTTTGTATGCTTAAGTATATGCATTTATCCCATACATATCCTTGTTGCTGTATTTTAAACATGAATCTCTATGACTACTCTGTTGTTTGGAAATCAAAGTTACTCATTTTTAGGCAGAATTTTGTACCTTTTTAAGTTAAATTTATAATGAACATCTCTCTTTATATTTTCTTATTTCATGTTTTGGCCTAGTTATTACTCCATTTAATGTGTTGAACAGCCAAAGGCTGGAATGTCATTTAAAAATATCTATCTCCTTTCTGGAGCACAGAAATTCTTGCAGTGAAACTCAAGATTGGTCACAGAATAAAATTTATCCTTTAATCCCCTAAAGAAAGTTGAGTCATATTGATAGGATCTCTTGGGAGAAACTTGCATTGCTAATGTTTCCTTGCCACTTTGAAGTTTCATAGAATAAACTATTTTAACTACCCATAGCTGTCATGTTTAAACCTAATTGAAAAATTTCAGAGGGATCAAAAAAAATAATTCATTAGCTGTGCTCTAGGGTGTTAACTAAATAAACCTCCCTGGGAACATGCAGTGTGCCTTACAATGTGCTCTCATTCTAATCCTGGACTCTACCTGCTTCAGGCCAGCCATCTTCCCATATGGCAAAGTAGGAACAAGATGCCAGAACAGGTCCACATTTCCTTGATTTCCTCTTCTCTAATGTCCTGCATAGGTTTAGTTAGAGTGCATCTGGGATTCTTTTGCAAAAATCTCTACTAGAATATTCCCGAAAAAAATGATCATACAGCATTTCCTGGGGAATTTAATCATTTATGAGTATAGAAATTAAATGCAACTTATTCTAATGATGATAGTTATCCCATCCTATCTAATAAAAGAATAATATGCAAATTGACCATCACTCCAATACACAAGATGGCTGCTCCCATGTAGTCAAAGATGGCTGCCCCCATGTGGACACAAGATGGCCACCACAGATGGCTAGCAGGGAGGACAGTTGGGAGGGACCAGGCCTGCAAGGGCAAGTGGGGGCAATCAAGTCTGCAGGGGAGGGCAGTTAGGGGTGACCAGGTTAGCAGAGGAGGGAAGTTGGGGGCAACTGGGCCTGCAGGGAAGGGCATTTGGCGGGGGGGATCCAGGCTTGCTGGGGGGAGCAGTTGGAGGGGATAAGGCCTGTAGGGGAGGGCAGTTAGGGGTGACCAGGACTGCAGGAGAGGGCAGTTAGGGTCATTCATGCTGGCAGGGGAGCAGTTAGACATCAATCAGGCTGTCATGAGAGTGGTTAGGGGGTGATCAGTCTGGCAGGCAGAAGCAGTTAGGTGCAATCAGGAAGGCAGGCAGGTGAGCAGTTGGGAGCCAGCATTACTGGATTGTGAGAGGGATGTCCCAGATTGGACAGGGTGCAGGCTGGGCTGAGGGACACACACCCAATGCACAAACTTCATGCACCAGGCCTCTAGTTTATTTATATAAGTTTTATTTGCGTTTTGACAAAGGTCAATTCTAACTTTTATCATGTTGTCTTTACTTATTCATATTATTTAACTTCTGAAAGACCTTTTAATAAATGTATATTCTCTTAAACATTAAAGCTTTTCAATACTTAGATATCATTATTATGACCCTCTAAATAATTTTTTTCTCTGGGTTTTATGTACTGCCTGTTTGTGTGTGTCAAAAATTTATAACTGAAACTCAAACCCCCCAGTAGTATGATATTTGAAGGTGGGGCTTTTGGAAAGTAATTAGGGTTAGATGAAGTCATGGGGCTGTAGCCCTAATGATGAGATTATAAGGGGGAAAAGTCAGCCAAGTGAGATTAGAGTAAGAAAGCAGCTTTCTACAAGCCTGGAAGACAGTTCTCATCAGATATTGAATATGCCTGCACTTTTACTCTTCCCAGTCACACAGTCTAATATTTTTGTTATACCAGCCTGAACTGACGAATATGCTAGCTTAGGGAATAAAAGTGTTGGCTCTGGTGGTAGACACCCTGAGTATGAATTCTACCTTTAAAGTTTATTATATGTGTGATGTTAGGCAAGATACCCTGTAGATATCAATTTTCTTATATACTACTAGTGACCTGGTGCATCAATTTGTGCACATTGAAAGGAAATTAATTCAAAGAACTGCAGTTTGGCAGTAAATCAGATTCAGGGCTGACAGTGTCTCAGCAATAACATAATCCACAGCCAAAGGTGGAATCATGCAGCCTCACAAGGAATTAGGCTCCCTTCTCTCTGGTTCTGGGGTAATGCATCACCCCAGAACCACTGCTGCCAAGTCACCCCAGCTCAGCTTGGAGCATTTGCCCCCTGGTGGTCAGTGCATGTCATATGTACCAGCCAGAGGGACAGTCAGATGGTTGGATGATCACTTAGCCTTTTATATATATGGACTAGGGGCCCGGTGCATGAAATTTGTGCACTGGGGGTAGGTGATCCCTCAGCCCAACATGCCCCCTCACATATATTGGGATCCCTCAGGGGATGTCGTACTAACTACTCACCCCAGCCTGCCCAAGGCCTAAAGTCTCTGGCAGAGGCTTTAGGCCTTAGGCACCAAGCCATCACCCTGAAATGGGGCCAAGGGCTGGCTCTGTCCCAGCCAAGCCCCCCCTCCCAAAACCCCGGCCCAGGCCTTTGCCCTGGCCAGTGAGCGCTGGCCACCTTGACCCCGCCCCCCATGGCCCTGGCCACCTTGGCCCTGCCCTGCCAGCCCTAACTGCCTCAGCACTGCCCCTCGTGTCCCAGGCCAATTCAGCCCACCCCCTGGCCCTGACCACCTCAGCCCTGGCCCCCTGTGGCATGGTGCATCGGCCCCACCCCCCCCCAGCCCCAGCAGCCTCAGCCCTTCCCCTGGCCCCAGCCACCTAGGCTCCGTCCCCTACTTCTGACTGGTTGGAGGCCATGGCTGGTGGGTGTAGCGAAGGTACTGTCAATTTTCATATTACTCTTTTATTAAATAGGATAGATAAGTTGGAGATATAATATCTACTTAAATGGGTTGTCATGGGATTTATTTAATTGATATTCATACATGTATACACATACATATATATCTATTGTCTTTAAACAATACATGACATATTGCATATTAAATAATGGTTAGATTTTTTTGGGGGGGTTACCTATATGATGTTAATGACCAAGCAAACTCTTGTTTTATTTGTACAGTTTATTTGCGATTCTGAATTTGTGACTTTGTATTTATTTAAGTTTAATCTTGTTATTTTACCTTAATATTATAGCCTTTTAGTGTCTTTTTCCATCTGATTCTATATTCCAGCTGATTCCACATTTCTTTATCTACTTCATATTTAATAAACACGTTGTGTATATCTTCTCTTTCTTCTATAGCAGAGATCAATCAATTTCTCCTAAAAGGGAGATGTAAACCCTTTAGGTTCTAGAGGCCATACAGCCTTTAGTGCAACTCTCTAAACTGCTGTTATAGAGCAAAGCAGCCTTAGCCTAAATATGAAGGTATGAGCATGTCTGTATCACAGTCAAATCTTATTAACAAAACAGGTGGGAAGCCAAATTTGGCCCCAGGGTCAGAGCTCACTGACACTTGTTCATGAATCCTTCTTTCCACCATGTTGATTCAAGGAAGAGTTCTGCCAAAGAAAGGAGACACAGCTGACTTCAATATCTAGTGCTTTAAAATGCGAAGATCTAGCCACACCTGATTTAATTTTTTGCTTGCATTAAAAGCAGTTAAATTATGGCTTCCCCCCAAAAGAAAAAAGTTTATTTCATGCCAATTGGAAAACATGAATCAGAAATAGTTTGAGATTTGTTCTAAATTGATGTGTGAAAAACCACATTGAAAACCAAATTTCACAATTATAAGGTTAAACTAAACTGCTAACTCTAATTTGTGTTGGGAAGTGTCTATTGGATTTAAAAACAATTGTATGAGTATGGCATATGTTCCCTTAAAGGGAAAGAAGCAGACATTCCCTTAGGGTATAAATATGGCTTTTGGTGCTCATTTATTCCATAGTGTTTACAGAGTAAAAGTAAAAGCTTACTTAGACTTTACACGTTAGTCTTAAAAAGACTAATACTTATTAAATTCTCGAATCTATAAGTTTTAAACTATTAAAAGTTAATAAATCACCCTTTATTTCCTTTCTAGTATAATCTGTCTATCACAGCAACATTATACCAAATACATGTTAGAAAAATGTATTATTTATTGTTTGTTGACTTCTAATAAGAAAAAAAAAAACATGAGCAATGTTAACTATCTTAACCAGCATTCCAAATTCTATGTAAGTACACAAAAATAAATATTTTGTGTCCTAGAAAATTTTATTTTCAAGCCACTATAAGGGCACACTAATAATCCTATATAATAAAAGAGAAACATGCAAATTTGACCATACCTTCACTCCTAATTGGCTATGCTACCAGCCAATCAGGAGCAGGGGCGGGGCCAAGTGGTGCAAGTGCCGGGTCCCAGGGGTAGAGATGAAATGGTGGTGGAGGCGAGTGCCCAGCCCCCGGGTACAGTGAGGGGATGCAGCAGTGGTGGCGGTGGCAGGGAGTGCCCAAACCCCGGGCGCTGTGAGAAGTGAAGGCAAGCACCTAGCCCTTAGGGCTGGGTGGTCGCAGGCAGCCTGGGCTGAGCTGAGCAGGGCAATGGCTGGGTGCCCAAGGCCTAAAGCTTTAGGCCTTGGGCAGGCTGGGGATGAGCCATCAGTTGGACATCCCCTGAGGGCTCCCAGTATGTGAGAGGGGGCAGGTTGGGTTGAGGGACCACCCATCCCCAGTGCACAGATTTCATACACTGGGCCCCTAGTTTTATTATAAGTAAAACATGTACTTCTGCTTTCTATCAGATTTTGTTTATCTCTCTTGTCCAATGTGTATTGGGACTTAAAATTCCTCTGGCAACATATTAATGAAGTAGAAAAAGAATTTACTTCTTATTGACAGCTATGTAACCAAATGGTGTTTTTCTCTATTTTCTAGCTATCCAGCTCTAATTATATTTATAACTTTTAAAATATTCTAGGGACTCCAAAAGGTACTTATGTTCTAATTTCCAGAACCTATAATAATTGCTTACATGGCGGGGGGAAAAAAAAAAGGACATTACAGGTAAGATTAAAGTAAAAAATTTGAGATGAGATTTTTCTGGATTGTCAGAATGGGACCTAAATTCAATCTCTAATTGTATCTGGGGGAATGGGGGCAGAGGGATATTTCACTGTACAGATAACAAGAGGGAAAAAGCAATCTTACAACAGAGGCAGGGATTTGATGATGTGACCACTATCAAGGCATGCTGGCAGCCACCAGAAGTTGGAGAGACAAGGAATAAATTATCTGAAGCCCTCAGAGGAAGCTCAGACCCCCTCACTTTGGATCAGTGATACTGATATAGGACTTCTGACTTCCAGAAAATGAGAGGACATATTTTTGTTGTGTTAAGCCACCAAATTTATGCTTATTTGTTACTACAGCAGCCACAGGAAACTAATACAAGAACCATTGAGTAATTTCATTTAGCATTCAAAAGTGTGTAATTATTATTGAGGTTAAGAGAAACTTAAAAACATGTTTACTATTTTTGAGTTGTTTACCATCTTGTGGGATATTCAGGGATATTACTGGACAAAGTGATCTTTCATGGGCCTTGAGAATCTCATATGTTCTTGCTGGTTATTATAAGAATTTCAAGGTACTGACCACTGCCCCCAGGCCATTGTCAGGGTGTATTTTCAATGAACAACTTTCTTCTATGCTATTAGTAAGAAAATATTTATCTCTGTCCCAGGAATCTCATATTTCCTGATAGTATCCATATGTAAAAGACTGATCTTGTAGCTTGTAATGAGGTATATTGAGGGTCTCCAAGACCATTCCCATATTTGGATATTTGCTAGAAGGACTCATAGGCCTCATCAGATAGTTGCACCATTGGCTAAGGTATATGATAATAAAAGGACACACAGCAGGATCAACAAGGGAAAAGGACACAGTCTGGAGAAATCTATGCACATAAATTCTCTAGCTCCTGGGAAGGAGCTATATTTGAGTATGTTTCTTTATCCAGCAATAAAACAAAAACAAAACAAACAAAAATATTGCATATATAATGGTTCTGTCCACAGAAGCCCAGTAGTAACTCAGCAACAAAGTTTTGTATGGATGCTGGTCACTTAAATGTACTTAAATTTCAGATTCTGAGAGAAATCAGTTATGCACCATAAGTCATGATGTTTATACAAACTATACACAATGACCCTCTCTTTATCAGTAAGGGGATGGACCAAATGCCAAATTCCCAGATGCCAGGCAGGGGTCAAACCTGAAAGCAAGTTCTTCTAAAGACAGCTGATCTGACCCATTATGCTAATTCATTTCTGCACAGGCAATTAAATTAAAGCTTAGACTATGAGAGGCTTATTCATGAGACAAATGATACTGCATAACAACATATGCTAAACTTCCAATCAATGCACACATTACTAACTGCCGAAGGCATACAAATAAGAAAAATATAAATATAATTGAAGGCATTTTTTTATGGAGGATCTGGAAATTGATTTGAACTTTGAATGATGGAAAAAGAGGTAGAAATACAAAAGCTCTACTCCTTTTCATATGATGCAGTAACAAAAATCAGTCTTGAAGTAAAATCATGTTAATGCTATAATGACAATAAGCCAGTGAAAAGATTTACATTGGAAAAAAGGACTTGTCCCACTCTGCTCACAAATGAGATGTAACCTAAATCAGAATGACTAAGAGTGTAGTGGCATTTTTCCAAAGTGGAGGAAGGTACTTGTTTTGGAGGTATTATCTCCTACCCAAAAACATTTGCTGAAAGTACACATTAAATGACTAATAAGAATTGTAATTGTTTTATTCTACCTCTTAAATAAAGTGTTACAGGCTATTCATAGAAAAAATTATTTACCCTTAGAAAGGAAAATAAAAGTTTCCATTTAAATTCCAGATGAGAGCCGGAACTGGTTTGACTCAGTGGATAGAGATTCGGCCTGTGGACTGAAAGGTCCCGGGTTCGATTCTGATCAAGAGCATGTACCTTGGCTGCGGGCACATCCTCAGTAGACGGTGTGCAAGAGGCAGCTGATTGATGTTTCTCTTTCATCAATATTTCTAACTTTCTATCCCTCTCCCTTCCTCTCTGTAAAAAATCAATAAAATATATTTAAAAAATAAATTCCAGATGTGATACTAAGATGCAAGTCAGAAAAATATATCATGAAGCTTAAGTATATTTTAACTTATCACTAGTAGGGACTGAAACCACTTTCATATACACATTATACACTTTTTTTTTCAGTGAATTTATTGGGTTGACACTGGTTAACAAGATTACATTGGCTCCAGGTGCACAATTCCAGAACACATCATCTGTACACTGTATTGTGTATGCATTACCCCAAATCTCTTTTTATCACTATATATCCTTCCTATACTCTCCTATACCACCATCCCCTCCCCAGCAATCCCCACAATGTTGTTCAATGTCCATGAGTCTTCTCTCTCTTTTTTTTCTCTCAATCCCTCCACCTATCTCCTTATACCCCAAATCCCTGCCTCTAACAGCTGCCAGTCTGGTCTGTCTCTATTTTGCGTGTTAGTTAATTTTGTTCATTAGATTCCACATATGAGTAGAATCATATGGTACTTGGAGTTTTAGAAGCCTCTATGCAACACAAACATATGGGTGGAAAAGCTATTATTGCTGTTGTTATTATTATTACAGCCACATTAGTATTTAGTTTACATCTATTGTTCCAGACATTTTCCCCATATGCCTTTTCAATACTTATGATGTGCCAAACATTGTGTTAGAAAAGGAAACCCCAAAAAAGCACAACCTGTTCCTACAGTAAGTGGGCTCATACTAGCAAAAGCTAGTGTAATACAGTGTGATTACTACTATTCTAAAAGTGGTATTTGAGAATTTAGAGAACACATTTGCATATCCGGGAACATATTCCCTTACAGGCACATGTACAAAATGACGTATGTACGTTCACTGGAAAGGTTAAACCTCAACTCGCTTTATTCTTTGGTTCTCATTTTCCCAATGAGACCCTGACTGGGACAGTATTAATACCTTTGAAATGCTTAGCACAGTCTGCCCAACAGTACACATTTAGTAATGGATCTGAAGAATGAAATTGAGATGGAAACAAAGAAATATGCGTTAGAAAATTTATAAAACATTATTTACCTAGTTTCTCTCTATCTCCTTATGATGAGACCAAAGATTTTGTGTTGGTTTACTGTTTACCCCTAGTGTTTGAAAGAATGACTGGTACATGGTAGGCATAAATATATATAAATGATTGAAAAACTTCTCTTTCAAAATGTTCTCTGACTTTTTTATTTGATAAAGCTATTTTGACATCTTTCTCCCTGCCTTATATTTTCCATCATTTTTTAAATATTGTATTCTCTTTGCTTTCTTTTTTATTTTTCTTGAAACTACATGCATCTACATTTGATTCTCATTGTCTTTGAAATCTGCTACCTTCATTTCTTCAAATTATTCCTATCTTTTCACTAAATAGTTCTCTTATCTATTCCACAGGGATCTCAACTTGTTTTAGCAAAGTTTTCCATTTTTATTTCTCATCGTTCACAAATATATGTTACATATAATTAGGTAAACTCACTTGGCCAGCTATGCTTAAATATTCAGAGGTAAACAATTATCAATCTTGTAGGAAACTGTTAACACCTAGCAACATCTTAAAGTGTTTCTGTGGTTAAAATGATAGATATTCTGTCTTAAACATCAGTGTGTGATGAATAACACTGATTAAATTGTGAGCATAAAATGAGATATCATTTGCCATGAATTGTTGATAGTATTGCATCCATTTTCCACAGCTCTGTTTACCTACTTTATTCCCAGGTATGCCAACTTTTCTATAAATGATGAGAATGAAATTTAAATAATGTATCTCAGATTGCAGAAAAATTATTTTGAGTTACTGCTACTTTTGCCTTGATAACTTTCCTTTGAAATACTTGTTACATTTGTTATTGAAATATATGGGTTTTCCTTGGTAGTGTGTTACAGAGCTTTAAAATGATATAACATGCTTGAAAAGGCATTGGAAACATGAAAAAATAAAAAAGAGTAGGTGATACTTAAAATGTCATGACTTATCACAAATCTTTAACATCTCAGGACTGACTACAATGTTCAAATTCTAAAAATATTTAAAATCATAGTAGAATTTTTACTTAGGTTCTACATAAGCCATTTAATAGTATCCCTAAAATCTATATTACAATGTGGTTATATTAGTGAGTAGTATTTTTGTAGTATAATTGTTATTTGTGACTGTTGGAATATATTAAAGTTATTTTTTAATAAAAATAATAACATAAATTTAAAAAATTAAAATTGTAGTAGAGGACATCAGTCAAATGAGATTTTATTTAAAAGGTAATCAATCAAATTCAAGCTCCTTATCAGGAATTAAAACCCATAAGAAATAACATCTTCGTTGTCAAAAGTACTTCATTTAAATAATCACAATTCCTTTGAGTCTTTGACTATTTTCAGGCATTTGTACTATCTTATATTTCTAATGAATGGGTTGTTTAAAGGAAGAAGAGCCATTTTAATCAAACCAATGATCTTCAGTTTAGAGTTGGAGCAAAAATATTCTCACTATAATTTGAACCAAGAAATATCAAGTGGTTGACCCATGGATGGGAGAGACAGTAAACTAAAGTCCAGGTGCATACCAAAACTTAGAAAGAATACATTGCAGACACATTATAGGAGAGTACAGCTAGCCAACTGGTAGTGAGGGGAAAAACGGAAGACAATTTTAATGGAACAGTATTAAAAAAGAAAGTTTCACAAAGCCCTGTGCTAAATCTATGAAGCATCTTTTCTTGGGATAGAACTAGACTCAAGCTGTAATGACAATGAGGCCCATTTCTATAACATTTCCTGTTCTTAGAATCCTGTGAACTATAATGTTCTCTTGTAGCCCCCTCTCCTGAACACCCCACTCTTTTTGAAATAACTTATATGAATTAAAATTATCTCCCACGTTGCTTTGCCTAAAAGAGGCCCTCTTTCAATACGTTCATTAAGGGTTTGTCTATAGTCAAATACATTTACAAGTAAATATACATAACTTTTAACTGTTTTTAAAATATAAAATTGCTGTTTTCTAAGTGATAATTTCACATCTCCAAGTAAGAAAGTGTTTTACTCATTTCCATGGAATGAAAGTGTGCACATTCCACTAATGTTTTGCAATAAATGCAAGTATAACTCCACAAGGATATGAGTGGTTTTTCCAGGCTGTATCATATTCTGCAATTTAAATTTACTTTCTAATTAACATCATTTTAACCCCACAAATAGAAAAACAAATGGATTCCTTTTTTTTAAAGTGATTTTACCAAATCCGGCTTTGTCCAGAAGGTTGTCCAGAAGGTCATCCAGAGGTCGTCCTGCTATTTGGCCATCTGGTCTAATTAGCATAGTATGCTTTTAGTAGAGGCCTGGAGCACAAAATTTGGGCACTGGAGGAGGGGTTCCTCAACCCTACCTGCACCGTAATCCATCTGGGACCCCTCAAGGGATATCCGACTGCCTGTTTAGGCCCGATCCCATAGGCAGTCACACATTGCTTTCACAATCGGGGACTGCTGGCTCCCAATTGCTCACCTGCCTGCCTGATTGCCTCTATCCACTTCTGCCTGCCAGCCTGATCACTCCCAAACCACTCCCCTGCCATCCTGATGGATGCCTAACTGCTCCCCTGCTGGCCCAATCACCCCAAACTGCCCTCCCCTGACAGTCTGGTCACCCCCAAATGCCCTTCCCTGCATATTCACTCTTTATTAGATAGGGTTTTTCCTTTTACATATTGGACAGCCCTAACTGGTTTGGCTCAGTGGATGGCACATCAGCCTGCAGACTCAAGGGTCCCAGATTCGATTCTGGTCAAGGGCATGTACCTTGGTTGGGGGCAAATAACCAGTGGAGAATGTGCAGGAGGCAGCTGATCGATGTTTCTTATAGATGTTTCTAGCTCTCTATCCCTTTCCCTTCCTCTCTGTAAAAAAATCAATAAAATATATTTTAAAAAACATATTGGACAATGTACCTGCCATGGTCTTGACAAACCAGTAAAATTGTAAACCCAAACTAAAATTTTCATAAAATAAATTCCTTAAACAGGAATTTTTTGAGACCTTGGAAAGGTAATATCATGTGGCTGTTTCTTCCTTTATTCCTTCTATTTCTTTTTCTTGATGTTTCATCTTTTGTCCTTTCTTTCTTTTCTCCTTTTATTCCTTTTCTGTCCTCTCTTTCTCTTAGAATTGTCAGTACTTGAATCTGTCTCGCTTCCAGAAGACGAAGAAGAGGGAAACACACTGTTGTCTGAAGAAAAAGATGATCTATGTTGGGATTGGTGGTGCTTCTGGTTTTGCTCTTTTCCTGGTTTGTCATTTCTGCTGTCCTGGCATCATCAGGACTTGTGGGTGACACTTCTTATTCATGTCTACAAAACCTCCCTGCCTTGGTGAAAACTGTAGGGGAAAAGGCCTTCCTGAGTGGGCTCAAGCGTTGCCCAAGGTGCTGAGAAACCAGGGTGAGGAGCACCCACCACCGCCATTGCAGAGGCAACCTCTGGGTTACTCTCCAGTAATGGAACTGCAATGTCGCAGTTTGCCTTCAGGAATTATAAGTTACTTCCGATGTGAAACCTTGCCTCAGGTATTTCCTTTGCAGTTTGTAAAGATTTTAAACAAAACCCATTTACCTCCCTAACCTGATCAGAAGTTTCTACCCAATTGGAGAAGTTTTCTGGGCAGCGTCCCCCAGATATGCCCTCCTCCCCCCATCTCCAATCACTCGACTGGGGGCAAGGGAAGTTCCAAGGCAGACTTCCTAGGCTTCCAGTAGGGCAGGATCGCTCGCACAGGTCATGGGCACTTCTGAGGCTGAGACCCCAAGGCTGTAAGTGTGTGTAGGGGGATCTCTCCGTAAGGGTGTGGCAGCCTCCCAGGCTGGGAGGGGATCGCTCCATGGAGGTATGGTCGCCTCCAAGCCTAAGACCTGAGGCTGCAGGTGTGTGAGTTGGAGATCACTCTGTGGGGGAATGAATTTGTTTTTGTTTTTTATAAAGAGTCAGGAGGGCTTCTGGGCAGCATTCCGCCAGGCCCTTTATGCTGTCGGCTCTCAGGGCAGCCCTCCATGGGACTTGGAGACTCCGGCTGGCCTGAGAGGACTGGGTGCCACCAATTTGTGGCTATGGGTGCCGCCATTTTGTCATAGAATGATGGTTAATTTGCATATTACTCTTTTATTAGATAGGACTAGAGGCCCAGTGCACGAAATTCGTGCACAGTTGGGGGTATGGGGAGTGTCCCTCAATTTAGCCTGCACCCTCTCCAATCTGGGACCCCTCGAGGGATGTCTGATTGCCCATTTAGACCCGACCCCAATAGGATCGGGCCTAAATGGGCAGTCGGACATCCTTCTCACAATCCAGGACTGCTAGCTCCAAACTGCTTGCCTGCTTGCCTGCCTCTCTGATTGCCCCTAACAGCTTCTGCCTGCAGCCTGATCACCCCCTATCCTGCCAACTTAATTGATGTCTAACTGCTCCCCTGCCAGCCTGTTTGTCCCCAACTTCCCTCCCCTGATGGCCTGGTCACTCCTAACTGCCATCCTCTGCTGGCCTGATGGCCCACAACTGCCCTCCCTTGCAGGCCTGGAACCTCCCAACAGCTCTCCCCTGCTGGCCATCTTGTGGGGGCCATCTTGTATCCTCATGGGGGCAGAATCTTTGGCCACATGGGGGCAGCGTTCTTGTGTGTTGGAGTGATGGTCAATCTGTGTATTACTCTTTTATTAGATAGGATAGAGGCTTGGTGCATGGGTGGGGACCAGCTGGTTTGCCCTGAAGGGTGTCCTGGATCAGGGTGAAGGTTTCCTTGGAGTGTGGGGTGGGCTGGCCGAGGGGCCTATGGTGGTTTGCAGGCTGACCACAACCCTCCCCAACCTACCCCCAGCAAGCCAAGTGGAGGCCCTGGGATCTGGGATTGATTTATGTTCTACAATTGAAACTTTGTAGCCTAGAGCAGAGCCAAGCCTTCTGCTCACTTCATGGCAATAGCCATTTCTGTTTGAAACTTTGTAGCCTAGAGTGGAGGCCTAGGCTAGGGCTGTAGAAGTTTGGCTTCCTCCATCACCCCACCAACCTTAAACCTCTTCTCTCTCAGCTCCGTGGCTGCCACCATTTCTGTTGGGATTATGTATCTTCTATAATTAAAACTTTCTAGAATTGAGTGGAGGCCTAGGCTGGCAATGGCAGGCGGAAAGCTTGGCTTCCTCCATTGTCAGGAAAACCCAAGCCTCCCTCCAGCTCTCAGTGGTGGCAGCCATCTTGGTTAGGGTTTATTTGCACAATATGCTCCTGATTGGCTGGTGGGAATGGCTGTGGGCATGGCATGATCAGAGGTATGGTCAATTTGCATATTACTCTTTTATTAAATAGAATTATTATAGACATTAGAGGCCCAATGCACGAAATTCCTGCAGGAGTAAGCTTTCCTTCCCTCTGGCACCTGGGACCCGGGCTTCTCTCTGGCCACCAGCAGGTACCCAGGACCTGGGCTTCCCTTGCAGTGCTGGCTTCATTCAGAATGTCATCTGGAAGGATGTCTGGTCTAATTGGCATATTATGGTTTTATTATTATAGACTAGAGGTCCAGTGCACAGAATTGTGCACAGGTGAGGTTCCTTGGCTTGGCCTGTTCCCTCTCAGAATCCAGGATCCCTTGGGGGATGTGGGAGAGCCAGTTTCAGCCTAATCCCCACAGGCCAGGCCAAGGGACCCACTGGTGCACAAATCTGTGCATGAGGCCTCTGGTATATATATAAGATCTTTGGTTAATCTCTTCTCACCCTTCCTACCCTTTCCTCTGAGATTCCTCAGTCTGTTCCATGTTTCCATGCCTGTGCATTGAGTGTCTTCCCACTTGTGTTCAGTGCACATCATATCTACTGGTTGTTGTTTAGACAGGTAGATGATAGATAGATAGATAGATAGATAGATAGATAGATAGATATCTGGCAAACATTCTTTAATTTTTTTTCTCACTGTCACTAGTCTTCATTGCTTTGCATCAGTATCCCTGCATTAGATTTCAAATTATATTCTTTATTTAAAGGTTCTGTACTTAACTGTCTATGTAGTGCTATTATTCAGTGTGTGGTCTGGGAATTGGCAGTATTAGTATCATCTGGGAACTTATTGGAAAGACAATGCCACAGACTTTACTTGACAACTTCTGAATCAGAATTTGTGTTTCAGCAGGATCCCCAAATGATTGGTGTCACATTAAAGGTTGAGAAGCTGTATAGAGGATAACTATGTTATTTCTCTGGTTGCAAAGTCTTAAAAATCATTGAAGGATAGAATTCATTAAACTTAAAATTCTTAACATTCTATCAAAGGGTAGTTACCACTAATCACCTATACAAATCCTATATCATACTTGATTTTCTCACTATTACTTGAACCACTCTGTACATTCCTGTCATTGTGTTCGGCTTATGTGGTTTACTTGCTAAAATGCCCCCTACTCACTTGTTTATTTATACTAATCTTATCTACTTTGAAGGACCAATTTAACATACAATTTTTTAAAACATATTTTATAGTACTTGTTATTCTACTACTACTACTAAAAATAATGTTATCAATAGTGTCCACCAAAATGCATTTTATATTATTTATTAGAGGCCTGGTGCATGAAATTTGTGCATGGGGGTGTGTGTCCCTCAGCCCAGCCTGCACCCTCTCTAATTTGGGACCCCTCAAGGGATCGGGCCTAACTGGGCAGTCGGACATCTCTTTCACAATCCAGGACTGCTGGTTCCCAACTGCTCACCTGCCTGCATTACTGACTGCCCCTAACTGCTTCTGCCTTCCAAGCTGATCATCCCCTAATGACTCCCCTGACAGCCTGATTGATGCCTAACTGCTCCCCTGCTAGCCTGTTTGCTCCTAATTGCCCACCCTAATTGCCATGTAGGCTTGATTGCTCCCAAATTCCCTCCCTTGCACCCTGGTCCCTCCCAACTGCCCTCTCTGCTGGCCATCTTGTGGCATCCATCTTGTGTCCACATGGTGGCATCAATCTTTGACCACATGGGGACAGCCATCTTGTGTGTTGGAGTGACAGTCAACTTGCATATTACTCTTTTATTACATAGGCTAGAGGCCTACTGCATAGGTTGGGGTAGGGACCAGCTGGTTTGCCCTGAAGGGTGTCCTGGATCAGGGTGGGGATTCCCTTGGGGCCTGGGCAAGGGGCCTGTAGTGGTTTGCAGGCTGGCAACACCCCCCAGCAACTCAAGTGGAGGCTCTGGTATCTGGGACTTATTTATCTTCTACAATTGAAACTTTGTAGCCTTGAATGGAGACATAGGCCAGCCAAGGTGTGTGGAAAGCTTGGCTTCATCCATCGCTGGGGATGACTCAAGCCTCCTGCTTTCTCCAGCTCTGTGGCTGCTGCCATTTTTGTTGGGATTTATTTATCTTCTATAATTGAAACTTTGTAGGACCTGCCAGAGTGTGTGGAAAGCTTGGCTTCCTCCATTGTCAGGGAAACCCAAGCCTTCTGCTCACTTTGTGGCCATAGCCATCTTGGTTGGGTTAATTTGCATACTCACTCCTGATTGGCTATTGGGTATGGCTTGTGGGTGTAGCAGAGTGATTGTTAATTTGTATATTACTCTTTTATTAGATAGGATATTTCTTTTAAATGTATTGTCCATATATTCAATTAAATGGCAAAACCTTTTATAAGCTTGTATTCTGGAATGTTGAGGAGAATCTTTCACTCCATTGGGATTAGATGATTTCCAACAATAGGTCTTTATAGATGTGTTTAAAAATAAAGTACCACCTATATTTAAAATAATGTTGTATAATACAATAGGTGTTTGGATATATAGGGTGTCCAAAAATGTATGCACATACTTTGAATAATTATAAGGCAATGTTTATTAAAATACATTTCATTTTCAAAATTGAGCTATCAGCTGTTAAAAAATATATATATATATGTTTTTTATATTGTGACATTTCAAATGGAAATAATATTCCTATATATTTCAGTAAGAAATGGAGAGGGAGAGGTAGAAATATCAATGATGAGAGAGAATCATGGATTGGCTGCCTCCAGCAAGTCCACACTGGGAATTAAGCTTGCAACCTGGGCAGGTGCCCTGACCAGGAATCTAAATGTGACCTCCTGGTTCATAGCTCAACGCTAAACCACTGAGCCATGCCTGTGCCTGCTGGGCTGGAAATAATATTTTTAATGAATCTACAAAGAATTAATACTTACTATAAGAGAGAATCAATCATAGAAAGTATAAAAAATATACTTTGTACATATAAGTGGTTTGAAAGTGGAAAAATTATAGGTAACTTTATCATATTTCACTAGATAACTATTTGAAACAAAAATATTGAGTTATTACAATGAAGAATTCTTTTATGAAAAAGAAGTATATTGAATTTTGCTGTTTCCTTTTGATATTAAAAAATAAGAATGAATTTCACTTTTTATTTATAGGACCTCTTGTTCCAAAAACTAAAGAGACTTTTGTTTCAAATACTAGTTACATATTTTACTTGTTACTAATACAAATTATTGAGCCAATATGGAAGTTAATCCAAAATGAGAAAAAAATAAAGTTTATTTCTCTTTACATTGGAATAGGGACGAAGTGGTGGCAAAGAGGCAAAGATTACTCTTTTTTATGCTGTCTACTATACTATACGAATGTGTAAAATACATTATTTTGATCAAAATAAATATTAATGTGAAAAAGTGTAACAGCAAAATTATTTTTAAATCAACATTTCTATGTCTCATGATATGCTGAAAATTTTAAAGATATCTAAAGCTGAAAAGAGTGGGAAATTTATTTTTTATAAGCTTATATTATTCTTTAAGAGAAATGCCAATCAATCAATCTAAATAATCAATGTAAAGTTCAAAGCCTTTCAAATTTATCTTAATACATATTTATTTGTGTTGGTTAAAAATTCACTTATGTACTTGCTCTTGAGAAAAGAATTCATAAAGGAATATTTCATCCAATTGCTATATATTCTGCCAGTGTTAATGTTCTTCATAAAAGAGTTTTCTTTATTTCTTTGTAATTATTATACAAGTTGCATGTGTTTAAAATTTTTTTTTCAGTTTAAATTTTAAATGCCAATTTTAAAGTTGCAACACAAGAACTGGCTCCATACTGCTCCCTAGTGGGTATTTGAATATAACTCACCACAGCTATTTTTTTGTCTCTGGGATACTAATACAACATATTCTATTACAATACACAATTTTGCAATTTTTTTATAATACACTAGAGGCCATAAAATTTGTGCATGGGAGAAGGGTTCCCCCAGCCCAGCCTTCACCCTCTCTAATCCAGGACCACTTGGACATCCTTCTCACAAGCCGGGACCACTGGCTCGTAATTGCTCACCTGCCTGCCTGCCTGGTCACCCCTAACTAGCCCCCACCCACCCCTGCCAGCCTGATTGTCTCCCCACTGCCTCTGCATCCAGCCTGATCTTCCCTAACTGCTCCCCCTGCTGGCCTGATTGCCCCTAACTGCCCCCTGATGCCAGCTAAGTCACCTCCAACTGCCTCCTCCCTGCTCGTCTGGTCACTCCTAACTGCCTCCCCAGCTGGCCCGATCACCACTTACTGCCCCCTTGCTAACCTGATAGCCCCCAAGTTCCTCCCTCTGCCAGCTTGGTGGTCTCAAACTGTCCCCCTGCTGGCCTGGTTGTCCCCAACTGCACCCCCCATGCCAGCCTGCTTGCCCCTAACTGCCCCTCCCACCAGCCTGGTCAACTTTACTTTCTCCCTGCTGGCCTGGTTGCCTCCACATGCCCATCCCCCGCTGGCCTGGTCACTCCCAACTGCCACCCCCTGCTGACCTGGTCACTCCACACAGCCTGCTGTTCAGTTATTTGGTCATCCCTCACTAACCCCCCTAATGGCCTGGTGGTAGGCAGCAATCTTGTGAGGGTATGAGGGTCAATTTGCATATTACCTCTTTATTATATAGGATAACAGAGTTTTACAGAATGTTATTCACTATTTTTAATGTACTATGGTCATTGTTAACTTACTGACAATAAAAACAATATACTAGTATATTTTAAAAAAACTAAATTAGCATGCTCAATTTTGATTAGTCTCCAAACATTTGCTTGTTATAGCATACTAGGCTAATGGGAAAGGTGTTTTCCAACGAAAGGTTTATTATTCAGAAGAATGTAAGGGAAAGACTGTTTTATCAACACCTTTATCCAAACACTAGCCTCAAGATGTTAGAATAAAGTAACAATGTGTGAATTTATTTATTTATTTAAAAAATATACTTTATTGATTTTTTACAGAGAGGAAGGGAGAGGGATAGAAAGTCAGAAACATCGATGAGAGAGAAACATCAGTCAGCTGCCTCTTGCAGCTGGGATTGTGCCCTCAGCAAAGGTACATACCCTTGACCGGAATCGAACCTGGGAACTTCCAGTCGGCAGGCTGACGCTCTATCCACTGAGCCAAACCAGTTTCTGCAATGTGTGAAGTTAAATGTTGAAAACTATACTGGGTTTCTGGGAAAGAAATATATTTAACAAAATATTTTTTCTTTGAAATAATATTATTCCCCCCAGGAAACCAGCTGGTGAGTAAAGCAATACTCTTCTATTACAGAATTCATTTATGTCCTCTAGGCAAATGTAAAAACATAGTAATCACAGCTCAAAATCTTCTTACTCATGAAATGCTCACCAAGTGCCTTAATGATGTCTTGTTTATCTTGATGGTTTGTTTTCCTCCAACGCATTTGCAATGTAACCATTCAGCTGATTCTGGCAGTTTCCAGGCATAATCCCAATATCTGAAGGGTGAACTTGCCTTTCCTTCTAC